>CM029922.1:29376831-30876662 GCA_017639245.1 Myiopsitta monachus
TCAAGAGTTCACTAGATCATCATTAAATCTCGATCCATAAAAGTCACGCCACACCTGGATCACCAAGTGTAAGACACTGTCCTGCACACTGCACATGGAACTGGCAGCAGTTGTACCACCCCTTCACTGCTCCCGAGCTGCAGGCATGCATCATTTTAAAAAGCAGGCATTATTTCTCCTCTTTGTATTGCGGCCAGACTATGGTGGAACCCACAGATATCTAACTGGGTTCATGCCTGCATGGTTTCCGGCTCTCCAAACCAAGCAGCAGTGGGGAGAGACATATATTTTCTTCAAGGCTGTGACAGAAAAGGAAGATGGTTTGTATTGGAATCGTGTTCATTCCTCCAGCTCTGCCCAGACCTCACACATGACTGAGGGTCAAGCCAGAGATGTCATGTTGCCGGCTGCATGAGGCAATAAGCCCAAGCAGATCCCCAGCATTCAATCCTGGCGCCACCACCAGATCACTGCCCAAACTGGTATACACAAGTTCTACCTGTCTCCCAACACGCTCCTGCAAAGCAGGGTAAAAGGTAACAGTTATCTGGCCACAGGAAGCCATTATTTCTCATACCCACCCCTCCAAAGCTGCCAAAACACACCCACATCCTTGCATGGTGCCAGGGGAAGAATAGGTTAGCTATGGCAAACAAGATGTCAAACAAGCATGTGGCGATGGGGTGGGAAACAGTGTCTAACACTGCACAGCACTGGACAAGGGCAACAGCCCTCCTAAACTCCCAGTAAATCAACACCCTGTAGGTGACAGGATGTCTATGCCTAGTAGGTAACAGAAGGCACATTTGCACCAGCATCAAAAAGGAAAATCAGCCTAGGTATTTGACATGCATTAACATATATCACCTTTTCCCCCTCACAGCAGAAGGGACACAAGCAGCCTCAGGCAGCTGCTGTGAAAAAGAGAAAAAACTCAGTAATGAAGACACAGGCATCACTAGCTTTGATTGACCCTATAGAGCTGATACAGCCCACTACAGTGACAACAACCCACTTGAACCTCAGCACAGCTGGATCCACACCCCTTGGCAACTTCCCTTACCAGGAGAGTCACATCTCAGCTTGACAGCAGAAATACCAGATTTGGCCCCAGATCTGGTTTTTACCTTTCATGAGGAAATAATAAAGTTCTGCTGCTCAAACATTGTGCTCCAGAACAGCACCTGCTTCCTGGTGAAAAACATGCTAATCCATCACGAGTACATGCTGTGGGAAAACCTCTGCCCTCCCACAACTACAGGCAGAGTTCTGCTTGGAAGTCAACTTGATCCAGGCTACAGGGGCCTAGGTAAATACATCTCAAATCCACATAAAAAAAGAAAGTCAATGCTCTTCTGCCTTGCCGGGGAGGTCAGCAACAGCCAGGATCAGATACTTCTGAGGAAAAGGCAGTGGCAATCCTGTATTCTGCAATTATGGAATAAACGAACTATCAAGAAAGATGTTTTCCCAACTTCACCTAGAGAACAGCCTACAGTCTAAAAACTAGACTTCATACTCTGGTCCAGGTGTTAAAGATAGCAGGGGTTTGGGTTTTTTTTGTGGTTTTCTTCTCCTCAAAAACTCCAGTTGTGTAATGGACTCTTGGTCTGACAAAGGGAATCGGCATTTTGGAGAGACCTGCCACTCCTCCCTCCTTTCCTCCCATGGAGGAACATGATCTATCTGATATGCAAGAGAGGTGCAGAGGAAGATGCAACATCCCTGAATGTGAGAATAAAGGCCTTGGGCCCACTGTAGGAGAGGATCTGGTTTGAGACCGTCTTAAGAACCTGAACGTACACAAGTCCATGGGACCTGATGAAATCCATCCGCGGGTCCTGAAGGAGCTGGCGAATGAAGTTGCTAAGCCACTGTCCATCATATCTGAAAAATCATGGCAGTCAGGTGAAGTTCCTGACGACTGCAAAAAAGGAAATATAACCCCCATTTTCAAGAAGGGGAAAATGGATGAGCCAGGGAACTACAGACCAGTCAGTCTCACCTCTGTGCCTGGTAAAATCTTGGAGCAGACTCTCCTGCAAGGCATGCTGAGGCACATGAAAAACAACAAGGTGCTTGGTGACAGCCAGCATGGCTTCACTAAGGGGAAATCCTGCCTGACCAATCTGGTGGCCTTCTATGATGGGGCTACGGAACTGAAGGACAGGGGTAGAGCAGTTGATGTCATCTACCTGGACTTGTGCAAAGCGTTCGGCACTGTCCCACATGACATCCTTGTCTCTGAGTTGGAGAGACATCAATCTGATAGGTGGACCACTCAGTGGATAAAGAACTGACTGCATGGCCGCACGCAAAGAGTAGTGCTCAATGGCTCAATGTCCAACTGGAGACTAGGAATGAGTGGTGTCCCTCAGGGATCAGTGTTAGGACCGATCTTGTTCAACATCTTTGTCGGTGACATGGACAGTGGGATTGAGTGCGCCCTCAGCAAGTTTGCCGATGACACCAAGCTGTGTGGTTCGGTTGATATGCTGGAGGGAAGGAATGCCATGCAGAGGGACCTTGACATGCTTGTGAGGTGGGCTGATGTCAACCTGATGAAGTGTAACCATGCCAAGTGCAAGGTCCTACACCTGGGTCAGAGCAATCCCAGGCACAGCTACAGGTTGGGTGGAGAAGAGATTCAGAGCAGCCCTGCACAGAAGGACTTGGGGGTGTTGGTTGATGAGAAAATGAACATGAGCCGGCTGCAGTGTGCGCTCGCAGCCCAGAAAGCCAATCGCATCCTGGGCTGCATCAAAAGGAGTGTGACCAGCAGGTCGAGGGAGGTGATCCTGCCCCTCTACTCTGCTCTTGTGAGACCTCACTTGGAGTATTGTGTGCAGTTCTGGTGTCCTCAACATCAAAAGGACATGGAACTGTTAGAACAAGTCCAGAGGAGGGCCACGAGGATGATCAGGGGACTGCAGCACCTCCCGGATGAAGATAGGCTGAGAAAGATGGGGCTGTTCAGCCTGGAGAAGAGAAGGCTGCGTGGAGACCTCATAGCAGCCTTCCAATATCTGAAGGGGGCCTATAGGGATGCTGGGGAGGGACTCTTCATGAGGGACTGTAGTGATAGGACAAGGGGTAATGGGTTCAAACTGAAACAGGGGAAGTTTAGATTGTATACAAGGAAGAAGTTCTTTACTGTTCGGGTGGTGAGGCAGTGGAATGGGTTTTCCAGGGAAGCTGTGAATGCTTCATTGCTGGCCGTGTTCAAGGCCAGGTTGGACAGAGCCTTGGGTGACACAGTTTAGTGTGAGATGTCCCTGCCCATGGCAGGGGGGTTGGAACTAGATGATCTTAAGGTCCTTTCCAACCCTAACTATTGTATGATTCTATGATCCCTTTCCTTCTACAATGAGTGGGGAGACACTGGCACAGGTTGCCCAGAGAAGTTTAACACTGCCAGGGATGGGGCAGCCACAAGGCCAGATTGGACAGGGCTTGGAGCAACCTGGTCTGGTGGAAAGTGTCCCTGCCCATGGCAGGGGGTTGGAAGCGGATGATCTTTCAGGTCCCTTCCAACCCAAACCAGCCTATTATCATGCAACAGAAGGAACAGCCTTAGTGTTGCTGTCCATCCACATCAATGCTGCCTCCAGCTGCCTTGCACTCTCTGTCCTTCCAACAGCATCTCACTTGCTTGTAACTACCATCCCATAAAAACCTTCCTACAAAACTGCCCATCACTACAAGAGAAACAGCAGGTCCCAGAAGACAACACTAACTCTGGTGGGCACCTGGTGTCCAGCTAGGGTCAGTCCAGCACCATGAGTCAGTACCTGCAGCTTTAAGGACCTAGGTCTGCTCAGAGGAGCACTCGCCCTGTGCCTCAAACAAGTGTCTGAGTACAGAGTTTGATTCAATGTGGTGATAAACAGTACTCTGCTTGTTGGCCTGTCCCCAGCTCCCACTGCCAGACCTGAACAGGATCTGAAAGGCAGCAAACTTCAACACCATTTCTATAAATTCGAATTGCAGGCACCAACCTCACACTGGCTGCATGCTCACAGAACAGTCAGATTAAGCACAGAAAAATAATCTTTTCTCCTTCCCTCCCCCTTTTAATTCAACCTGCAAAGTATATGGAGGAATAAAGCAAGAGAAGAGGTCAAAATCCCAAATAAAAATCAAAGATACACCGGCATTACTGTATTGATAATACTGTATTACAGTATCACTGCACACAGTATTTCTGCACTACTAGGCTTGCTGAAATTTATGGTAGACTGAAATGGTTTCCTTTAAGCTATGTACTGACTATGTATCTGCTCTTTTATTAACCAATTTGTCTTACTAACAGTGTGTCATGGGTTCATCAGTAGCA
Organism: Myiopsitta monachus; assembly: GCA_017639245.1. Taxonomy (NCBI): domain Eukaryota; kingdom Metazoa; phylum Chordata; class Aves; order Psittaciformes; family Psittacidae; genus Myiopsitta; species Myiopsitta monachus. The sequence continues at coordinate 29,381,168 of CM029922.1, forward strand.
GTCATTTTTCTCCTTCTTGGTAGCTGGTTGAGCGCTGTGTTTTTGATTTTGGGCCTGGGAACAGCGCTGATAACACCAGTGTTTTCAGTTACTGCTTGGTAGTGTTTTGGTCTGGCCAAGGACTTTCTGAGCCTCATGCTCTGCTGGGGAGGAGGGGGAGCAGGGAGGAAGCAGAGACAGGACACCTGACCCAAACTGACCAAAGAGGTTATTCCATACCACAGCATGTCATGCCCAGGATGTAAAACCGGAGAGCAGAGACCTGGAAGGGTGTAGTGGTGGACTGGGGGGTTCACTGCTGGGGGTGCACTGGCTGGGTCAGGCTTGGTGAGCAGTTGTATTCTCTTTCTTTGTACTTCTCTGTCATTATTATTACTGGTGGTAGCAGTAGTGATTTGTGTTATACCTTAGTTACTAAACTGTTCTTATCTCAACCTGTGGGAGTTGCATCCTTTTGATTCTCCTCCCCATCCCCTGGGACTGGGGGAAGAAAGAGAGGTGAGTGAGTACGTGAGAAAACTTCATGAGTTTTAGAGGCTTAAACCATGACACAGTGGCACAAGCGTGTCAGTAATTTTAGCATAGTGTCAGTAATTGATCAGACAACTTACGGTTAAAAGATCCTCCCCTTCCCCACAGCAAGCCTACACTCACTGGCATTGTACTGATAACACACCAGACTCCCAGATAACGGAAGAGATTTAAATGACACACTGGTTTCAGTTTCATTTTAGAGGAGGAAAAAGAAAAGAAAAATAAAAGGGGCAGGCTGAAAGGCCTGAAAAAGCCCGTAAGACCCAAGCTGATCAGGCTCACTGGCAAGTCTTTAAGATAGCTCTAGAGAGCATTCATTAACTCCCTAGTAAATTCTTAGCAGAGGTCATCACAACAGAAGCCATCTCAGGAGGCACTTGAAGGAAGATGTGCAAGCTGCAGAGCTTGATTCAATTCAGGCGGCTACAGGCAGCTTCTCCCAACCATGCAGAAAAGCAGAGGGGCCTATTTAAAAGCACACAGATGAACAATGAAACATGGGAGGACGAGTCAATAGAGGTAGACTACAGTAGAGCGAGACTGTAGAGATTCCCATCTATTTTGGGAGGGGAGTGGTAATAGCATGAGAAATGAGTCTTTGCAGCAGTATCCTGGGAGATGACAAGGCGAGACCTCACAGTAGAGGACCTGAGCAAAGATAGCACAGGACTCAAGAGTGGGGGTTATGAGCCCATCTCAGACCTGCAGCTGCACAGAGATAGATCTGAGATGTCACTCACAAGGAGTTTATGCTGTGAAGACAGTCTGGATGTAAAGAACCAGAGGCCCTAATCAAGTAGGATGCCAGCAAAATAGGAAACTGGTGTGATTCACAGCAATCAGAAGGACTAGGGAAGTCCAGGCAGCATCTACCCCAGCCTAGAAAGATCTTGGTCACCCTGGAAATAGCAACATTGCACATTACTTGCTCTGATCCTTCAAAAGACTCTTCAGGCAGGAACAGGTTACAAAGATTGGGAAATATGCTTTCTTCTGCAAACTCACTTAAGCTTTTATAACTGCTTTCAGCTCAGCTCCTGCTACGTTTCTTTCACAACTTCTGGTGAACAGTGGCTTTGGGAAAGGTTATTAATTCTCTGCCTGCTAGATCCATCTGACAGAGCAATCGAACTACAGCACCTACCCAACTTGTAAATGGGCTTCATTATACTGCTGTATCCCAGAGAGATATGTGCAAGTTAGTGGGCTTTTCTTATAACAAGTGCACTTAAAAACGCGCAAAGAAATGTAAAAGGACCAACAGGACACAGCTTCAGCAAAAAGACAAGCCTCCACGCACTCTAATCAGTTGCAATGATTTCTCCTACTGAGAACACTCTGCAGGACTTCCCAGGACTACCAACAGTTTTCTGCCACTGACTGACCTTTCTCCAAAGTCAATGCTCAAGGACACTTCTCAGCACTCCAGCATTTTCAAAACAGCAAATTTATCTGAAGTCACCATAACACCATAACATAACCTGAGTCAAGTAGAAGAGGTTGACTTTTTTTCCTTGCCAAGACTGAACACAGATGAGAGTTTTTAGGAAGCCAAAACAGCAAGTGGCAGAATTAGGGGAAGAAAAGTACAATTAAAGAAAAAATGCTGCTAAGCTGTTGACCAACCTCTCCCGAAGGGTCACTGGCACACAGACCCAATCTTACCTTGTCACAGAAGACTTTAATCTGGCAGTAGGCTCTATGGACAGGTTTGTTACTCCTGTTATTGTAGCTATAGGTGTCAATCTGAAGATTCAAAGGCAGGCCTTTAACTCCCTTCTGAGAGGAGAAATCCGTGCTGAGGCAGTTCACAGAGATGAAAACCTGCAGAAGAGGAGAGCAGCACCCATCAGTAGTTACACACAGAGCCCTGGCTGGCTGCTAAGCAAGAGACTACCCAGTGAGTGCCAAGATCTAACTGTTTGTCCTTGCACTGCAAGCAGGACCTTTCTTCTGAGAGACCAGCCAAAACCCCTGAGCAGCAGTACAACATCCTTAATTCTTTATACAAAGCCACTGCAGGGGACAAAGCCACTTTTTCCAGAAGAAATTTCAATGAACTCTTCATACTTCATGAAGAAGTTCATACTCAAGAGTATGAACTCTTCATACTTCATGAAGAGTCCATCCATCTCTCCCAGGATATTCTGCCCATGAGATCTCCAATCAAGCTTTTAGCAACAGGAATCCTCTTACACCCAATTCCCACTGCCCAGTGTCTTACCATAAGAACACAACCATGCTTCAAAAGGATTATGTTACTTTGGGCAAGTTATAGCAAAGCTTACCATAAGTTTTACATAAGTTGCTGTGAGCACACCTTATGCGTGAAACTACTTGGGTGGTTTTTGTTGGGTGTTGATGGTAAGTAATATTAAAACCTTTTAAAAATGTATTAGGCAACATGTTACCTTTAAACACAAGAATAACACCATTATTTCAGTGAGAGAGTTCGGGGCCTTATGCCTAGAAAGATAAACACTATTTCAAATATTTCCCAGTAAAACCTATGATATTCTGTTAATGTTCATATCAAAAGGGAAAAGAAAAATTTTCATTATTCTTATAAAAACTGAATTGTGGGAAAATGGAGTGATTTTGAACATAACTGATTTCATTTTCATAACTGCTTAAAAAAAAGCCCTAATACAAGCATAGAGCAAGGCCAATGCTGCCTAAAAGGATGAAATATCCCTGCGTGGATATGAACAGATACACCAGTGTACTTTGCATCCACAGCATGAGCTTGCTGAGTGCCAGGCTTTTTTCCCCAGACACAGTCCTCATTACTGGCACATGCCAGAAGCAGCTACAATGATTAATTACCAGGAATTTATGACCTACCAAGACCTGCAACGGCTCCTCTCCTCTCCGCCTCATGAATAAAGGCTGGGAAGCTACCCTTCAAAGAATAATCAAAAGCCCTGGGAGCCAAAAGCACCTTGCCAGAGATTTCGCAGGATCACTACCTTATCACTTACTGTGCTACTCCCACAAAGCACCCACTTGACAATCTCTATAGTGAGTTAGTGCCACCTCCCGGAGCCATCCCGGTGTTGCAAAGACTCAAGGTCAGTTTTGAAAAGCTGATGGGTTTGCGGTTCTGCAAAGTGCTTATCATGGGCTTCTTCACACAGGTTCTGCAACATCCTTTGTTAGTTTTAACAAAAGAGGGGACATGGAAGTGTAATGACTTCTTTTTTCCCCATACACAGTAGTATGAAAAGCTTGGTGGGGATTGTGAAGAACAGTATAGCTGTACTGTCTGAATGTTGGAGATTTCACACGCAATTTCTGGCAGCCTCTGTGAGCATCAGCTCCCCACACAACAGCTCAGCAAACAGTCCCACAGCACTGGCAATGTCCTTTCCAAGTCCTGCTCGTGCAAAGGGACATGGAGATGTGTGAAGAAACAGTTAACTCATGCCCGCATGGCATTTGGGCAGAGCCCCATCCCCAGCCATCCTGACCTGTGCTGCTCATCCTGTGGTGGCCCAAGCAAGGACACCTTGCAGGGACACCTTGTTGGGCTACAGCAATCCCAGGCACAGCTACAGGTTGGGCAGAGAAGAGATTCAGAGCAGCCCTGCACAGAAGGACTTGGGGGTGTTGGCTGATGAGAAAACGTGCATGAGCCGGCTGCAGTGTGCGCTCGCAGCCCAGAGAGCCAATCGCATCCTGGGCTGCATCAAAAGGAGCGTGACCAGCAGGTCGAGGGAGGTGATCCTGCCCCTCTACTCTGCTCTCCTGAGACCTCACTTGGAGTATTGTGTGCAGTTCTGGTGTCCTCAACATCAAAAGGACATGGAACTGTTGGAACAAGTCCAGAGGAGGGCCACGAGGGTGATCAAGGGATTGGAGCACCTCCCGTATGAAGACAGGATGAGAAAGTTGGGGCTGTTCATCCTGGAGAAGAGAAGGCTGTGTGGAGACCTCACAGCAGCCTTCCAGTATCTGAAGGGGGCCTATAGGGATGCTGGGGAGGGACTCTTCATTGGGGACTGTAGTGAATAGGACAAGGGGTAATGGGTTCAAACTGAAACAGGGGAAGTTTAGACTGGATACAAGGAAGTTCTTTACTGTAAAGCTGGTGAGGCAGTGGAATGGGTTGCCCAGGGAAGCTGTGAATGCTCCATTGCTGCCGGTGTTCAAGGCCAGGTTGGAGAGAGCCTTGGGTGACATGGTGTAGTGTGAGGTGTTCCTGCCCATGGCAGATGGGTTGGAACTAGATGATCTTAAAGTCCTTTCCAACCCCAACTATTCTATCATTTTATGATATCAGTGCCAAAGGTGAGCCCTTGCTCAATGCCTTTATCCTAGCATCCCAAGCCCATGCTGTGCCAAGATGACAGTCTTGAAAATGTTAAGTGCATCACAAATCATAGCCAGGAACATGATTTTCAAATAAACTCTTCTCAGCCTTGCCCAGACTAACCCAAATGACAGCTTTGCTAGCTGTTATCCACCCCCTTCACTTTCTGCTGCCTTCAGCTTTATAAGGGCATTTTGCTTGCAGCGCTGGGACATGCGAGGGGGGAAGCTTCACAGAGTTTGAGGAGCTGCTTCCAAGCACTTTGGAGCTAGGTAATCAGAAGTATGCATAGCCTGAATAATTGTGTTCCCTGAGCAGGGCGTTTGTTTTTTTAAAAGAGCATCAACTCTGGTGTTTGCATATTTTTTACACATTACATTGTAAATTTATTTGCCCAATCTGAGTATTTACACCCAGCCCTCATTTCTGCATGAAGAAATGACCTTGTTCTTTGAGAAAACCTGCGCAAGCAGCCAAGCGAGCAGGTCCACCACAGCCTCCCAACTTCTGTGAAATCCCCCATTTGAGTGTCGCACCACTGGACACCAGGGGACTCAATGTGTAACATCAACCACCTCGCAGTTCCCTCGCAAGCAGTGCCACTTCTCTTCTGGGAATGCAGGTTTTCAGTTCTCATGGCTTACGAGCCCTGCAAAGCCCATGCAGCAAGCTGGGCTGAAGGTAGAAGGGTTGGTCTCAGCATGACAAGACACATGCTACTACAGCAGAGCTGCACGGGCATCCTACAGGAATTTGGGATTGCCTGTCAGATAACAAAGATTATCCTCCTACTTTAGAGTCTCCTTATTTGATTAGCTTTGGCTTTAAACAGTTGACTTCATTTTCATGCCATTTAAGTCTTCAGGACTCCAGGCAGGAGATGACAACTAAAACCTAATCACCTCTCTGAAGCAACAGAGAGCCAGTTTGTCTTCTCCTGTCCGTACAAAGCCATTTAAGTTCAAAAGGATCACTTACTTCTCCTTTCTCATCCTGTAACTCCTACTTTTGAGCAACTTCAGGTTGCCTCAAGTGCCACAAAACCCAGAGTTTTAGTGAACAGCTTCTCCAGCTGGGGCTACAACAGTTTCAGCCAGGTGTGGTTTTTGTTCAGGAAGATTTGACTTGTGCTCGAAAAGAAGCGCAAGGCCCAGTGACTGCGCCAGCTGCATCCCCACCCCAAAAGTGCCAGAAGAAAGAAAAACGTAACCGCAGAAGTTGCTCTGCATCTTCAGCCTGCTGAGCAAGATTCCTTTTCATGTGTCCAACCTATTTTTCTGAGGGCAGTTCCGCATTCTCAGCTATATTAAGATTTGTTGTTACTTTTAAAAAAAGTTCATCTCACCTCCCAAGATTCGACATGAAGACAGCACTTAAAATAGAGCCTGAGCACCCACAAACGTTGAGTCAAGCCCTCAAAAGTTATGCAGATTTTCTTTAAAACTGAGATCTCTAAAAGGATTAGAAACCTGTTCTCGAGTTACTTTGCTTGTTTGACAGTTAAGCCTTTAGTCTGTATTTGAATCATATTTCCAGGCTTTTCTCTCCAACTAAAGCCAAGCTTTATTTTCCTTTTTTGTTGATTTTTTTCATGCCTTTTTAATTGTTATTATTATTATTGAAGGCTGAGATTCTCATTGAGACAGGCGGCTCCACAGTGGCGGGGTTTCACATAAAACACCAGACAGCATGACACCTGTGAGCTGGTACGAGCTGCTAACAGCCCCCCCCCATATGACATTCACCCCAACAGGCTACAGAGCCTCCTCCACCCCACACCAGCTTGGGTTTCCTGCAGCCATGGGGGCAGACAAGCAGCAGCCCAGCAGCATAAAATGGAAGACCAAAGGCAGAAGGATTAAAGCACCTCCTTTGGGATCACACTGGAAGACAAGTGTGGGAAGAAGCCAGACCTCATGACTTCTTGGTCTGCTTTAACCACCAGACCACTTGTGCCCCTCCTTGCCTAACTGGGGAGGAGCACACTCTGCTATGTCCACATCTACAAGAAACAACCTTTCATTTTAATAATGCAGGAAAAAACATATTAATCCAGCAGCTCTCCTGCGTGCCCTCAAGGAAGGGCAGCAGAGACAGCCAAGTTCTTTCCACACAGCACCTTTTTCTAACAAGATCTGCCTTTCAAACAAACCAGGAAAAACAGACATAATTAAAGGGCAATCAAAGTGCTGCAGGAACCTTGCTGTCAGCGAGATGAAAGATGCCTTTTCTAAATGAAGGCCTGCATACCCAGATCTCTTCTCCTCAGTTTATCTTGGACGCTGTGCTCTGTCATACAAAAAGCGCCAGCAATTTTGATTAGGCCAAAGGCTACATATGCAGCAGCATATGAAATGTCACCTTGCACAGCCTCTTCTGACTCACTGCAAAGCAAAGTTGGAAGAGGAACAACAGGTAGGTACACACCAGCAATGTCTAGGGCTGCCATAGCTAATGGCAAGCAACTCAGGTGGCTATCAGCACACCGAAAGCTCTGACCAGTTCCCAGCACAGGCATGGGTAAGACCGCAATGGCCATGTAACAGATTCCCCCATGATGCAGTCTTGTACATCCTCCTGGATCAGATCCTGTATGGATGGACTTGGGACTATTCCAGTCTGATCACCTTGCTCCACATGGTTTTCATATCAATAGAAGACAGTTAAATTGAATTCACCTCCTATTCATGCTCCATCATATTTTTGTACCCAGAGGATGAAGACATCACTCAATAATCCAAGTCCACTGGGTATTTCTTTCTCTATTGAGAATTCAGATAAAAAACTTTAGCCCTTTTCTAGCACTAGTAGGCAAAAGCCTCTCACTTTAACATTATATTCAACTTAAAACTGTCTTTTAAGTTCAATATAGGATGCTTTTTATTTTGGATTACTGCGTTTGTATAGAATACAGAGTTCGGAGCCTACAACACAATAACCAGGGAAAAAGGGACTGCAGCTGGATGCAGTTTTTTTCCAGGGAATACAGTTGGATATGTTTTTTCTTGACCTTGGTCAAATAATTTCAATATTCCACCCAGGACACAGTAGGCAAAGGGATTCCAGTTGGTCCTGGGACCATTTTCCCCACATAAAAGATGGAACATCAGACATCCTGCTCAATGATCAGCCTGAGGCTATGCGCAGCCCTTGCACAACTGGACCCACTGGGCCTACACTGCCTCTTACTTTGCTTTTCTTTGGAGCAGCAAGGAAACCATTCCTGTGGTATCTGGCCAGGAGGGCAGAAGTCACTGCACAGCTGACTTGATCTACAAGTTATTTTCACTTTTTGCAGCACAAGAGAACATAGAAACCCTCAACCAACTTGATGTGAAGAGAGCCTCTGAGGCTACAAAAGCAAATTAAAAACCAGAGGAAGGAATAAAGGATCCATCACACCTAAATAAAAGGACTTGGGTATAGACCTGAAGACACAAACCAACTCCCTCCTCCTCTGCCTGCATAGAGTTCCTCAGAGAACCAAGGCAACAGGGAGCAGTCCAACCTGGCTGCCAGCAGGAATTTTGTGAATGTCAATGCAAAGGTCAGCAGTCACCATGTTGCTTGATCTCCTGCAGAACCCTGTGCAGTTCAGGGGTACGTAGCCATGTGGTCATAGCACTCCTTGCTAGCTAGCTGAAGGAACAGCCCTAGGCCCAAATTCCACAAACAACTCATCTATCAGCCCCCTGCTAAAGAAAAAAACCCCAGAAGCTCAAAGGTTGTTATTTCAATGCCAATGGCTGAAAGCATACAGTTTCCCTAAAGACTTGGGCAAATACAGTCATAAAAGGGAAAAACTGAGGGTCTTTATTCTACAGATTTGTCCACATGTGCTTCATCCATGCTGTGAGCTGCCTGGGTACAAATGACCTCCAGCCCAAAAGCCTTATAAATCACTACAGCACGGCTCCAAGCCCTTCCGAGAGGCACAGCTGTCAGCCTGGGCGCTGTGCTAATGCAGCTATTTGGCTTCCAGGATAGGCCCTGGATCAGGGCCAGGCAGCTTGGAGTGCAGGCAGGGCAAGCACAGGTCTGCCTGCACACATCCGCAAAGGCACGTCCTAAGAAAGCAGTGCTGGGAAGACAGCTCTCTCTTGAAAAGGAGGAGGAAGAAAAACCCCACACTTCGGTACAGATCACCTGAGAGGTGGCTGATCTTACTGCTCTCACATTCGTTTCTTCACCTCCCACATGCACCACAGGTTTTGCATCAGCAGGAGGCGAGCCAGGAAACAGAGATGATAAAAATTGGGCAACTCATGCACCTGTGGGCTCCCAAGCCTCCTGCCTTCGGGATCGGACGCTCCAAATAAGGCTCGTCTGGCAGATGTGTGATAGGGCCGCATCCGTTCCAGCCCCAGCATCGTCCTGCTCCAGCCCAGGGGAGTCAATTTGCATTCAAACCAAATCAAATTTAGGTGACTGACACAAAGCACATCGTGGGTCCCAAGCCACGCCAAGGAATGCCGGGTGGGAAACAGGACCCAGCCCCGGATAAGAGAACATCCTCCTAGCAAGATCACTCCATCAACAAAACAAAAATGAATGGTAATGAAAGGAAAATGCATATTCCTGCTCAAAGAGCAACACTCCTTGTTATTCCAACCTGTTCCGAGGCAAGGAAATACAGGAATGTCTCCACTTACAACACGTGGGAAACCTGGGGATAGAGGTTCCCAGTCTTACTGATGCTTCCTTCCTCCAACCCCATACACTGATAAGATAAAGGTGCAGGGCCAGGTGTCAGTTTTTGTTACGCTGGTTGGAGAGAAAGTAAAAGCAGCAGTTTGGCAAAAAGCAGCAATATGTATAAAAACAAACAAACCAACCCCACCCACCCAAAATCCCAACATCCCCCCCAACTAAGCAAATAAACCAAACCCCTCAAACAAACCAACAAAACCCCACACAAACCTGACAGAATTAAATCTACAAAGGCACAAAAGTAGCTGAAAAGGAAACACTGCCATTGGGTTTAAAGGGAATGGAGAAAAGGGGGGCAGAAAGATCACCTCCCAGTTTTCTCTATAGAAAAGCTAACCTCAGGAAGACTTTTCTTTTAGCTTCTTTAAGAACTAGACTGTGATCGCCATAGTTGGTTGGGGGACCAGACGGGAATGTGGCATTTAGGACACCAAGTTCTGAAGAAAAACTGAGTTGAAAAGTTGCTTCTAATTTGCAATGTTTAATATCAAGGGCAACACATGCTTGTTTTTAAGAAAAAAAAGGACGGAGTAGGGAGAGGTCTACATTAAGAGGCAGGTAAGCAATACTTGCTATGACTTTCCCATGTCACTGCTCCAAAGGCTGTGTGTACTTGTGCCTCAAAGTTCTTGTGGTCTGCAGCCTTGGCTTCAAACCAATCTCTTTCCTTTAAGTATGTTTGACTCATCACATTTCATAGTTTCATTTCCAACTAGCCAAACCTGTACCTAGTCAATGCTGCTGAAGGTGGCAACACCTTCTTTAATGAGGCATATGATTGCTGCTTCATTACAATGGCATCCATATAAATGCATGCAATATTCATCAATCAAAAAAGATGAAATTCTTCCTACAATGAACACCAAGTGAGAATTATGCTAGAATAAACTCCTAAACAAATTAGTGGTGTACACCCAGCCTTACTTCACGTTGTAGCAAAGGATCCACCCTCTCCAAATATTGAGCTCATCTGAACAAAACATGAACAAAAAAAATCCTGCCCCAGAAGTTCAGTCAACACACAAGGATCTACCGAACAACCACCCTCACTGCCCAATCTGCTATTTCAAAAGGCAACCCAAATCAGCTGCAGATTATCTTAACACAGGATTGTTTCACCTTTCTTGGACAAAACAGACCAAGAAAAAACAAACAGAAGAAAAAAAAGAGACACTCTTTAATTGCTCTGTCATTCAGGGTGTCACTTGAAGAGATACCACAGCACCTTCCTTTTGGTGGAAAGGCAGCAAAAAGCTCTACCATGACATTCTCCAGCTTGAAGCACTCTCTAGACACTCACCAAGCATCCTTTCTTAGCAGAAAGGGTTTTTCACACAGAGTATCTGGCTTACAATGGATTTTTTTGGAGGGAAGGAGTGGGAGGACAATAGAGCCCTTAATGTGCAGTGACATCACTTTTGGCCGCAGTCCCACCATGCAGCCTAACGCAAGCCAGGCAGAAGACCTCCACGGCGGCCCCTTTCTGGCTGCTGCTGGAAGCAACACTATGTTTCAGAAGGGACACCTTGGCAAACACAGAAGGCATGCCCCAGCACAACACCAGGGTCTGCAACTGTAAGGACTACAAAAACAGGGCAAGGAGGCTCTTGCAATCACCATGCAGACAACAACTTGCCCTGTTTAGACAGAAGGCCCCAACCCTCCTGCTCCACAAGGCTGGAGCTCAGACAGGATTTGAGCAAAGCGAGATCCAGAAAAGCCAGTTAACCCTGGGGAAACCAATCTGTCCAGATTGTTCAACTGCCACTGACCTGAGAGCAGGCCATGTCCTCGGGCCAGAGTTAAGTGACAGAAAATTTGCTTCACAGCCTAACGGGTAATGCAACGGAGGTAACAGGACAACAGCCAACAGCACGAAGAGCAGCAGGAAACACTCAGAAGAAATGTACATTTGACCACGCATATACTGACAACTTTTGTTAGAAGACCTTTAACGGATACCAGCCAAGAGAAGGAAAACTGGGCATGTTGTACAAACCTGCGAAGATATAGCTCCCAGCCTCAAAAACTCATGACCTGAACTTACAAACACTTCTCCTGATTAACACAGGGAGGTCCAAGACACAAGAAGGGCTGCAAGGACAGGACTCCTCTTCCCCATCTTTAAAATCCCGATTTTAAGGATGGCCAAGCCTGCTCAGTCAACAAGTAGGCGCAGGCACCTCCAGAGATAGCTCCATCCCAGCTTTAGACACCCCATCCCTAATGAAGTCATAGAAATAAAAGATGACAAGCTTGCGTTTAGACATCTAAAAGCTTCTTTGCAGAGGAACCCCACCTCAACTGTCTGCCCAACACAGCAGACACCCAGGATGGGGTGGAAAAGTGTTTGAAGTCTCCACAAGCCTCAGGGTAACTCCAGCATTACCTGTTGCATGCAAGTGAGTATCAGTTACACACCTTTGTCACACTCATCAGACCATGCTTCCACCCAACTAGAATGGCTCCTGACTGAGTAGCTGTGTTGGCTTTCCTAAATATCCCATTCACAACTCACCAGTTCATCAACTAATTTCCCAGTTCACCATCTCCCCTTTTCTTCTCCAAAGCATGGTTGTCTCCTCATCCAATTATTCCACTCCCCTGGTCTGTCCAGTGATGGGGTCAGACCTCATCTCTAACACAGGCACCTGGAAGCCCACCTGAATCACTGCTTCCTCACTGTGCAGTGTCTCCTGTCAATCTTTCCAACCCTGACCATGCTCTCGTTCCAATCTCAGAAGAACCACTTCAGGGGATTCCATCCTTCCCTCTCGAATCCTGGCCTTCCTCCCCATCCTCAGTTCCCTTCATTGTCTCAGAGCAGAGATACTTCGAAACCGAGGCTCTTTTCCAGCTTGAACACACTCTTGTAAAGGTCACAGACTACTTAATCCACCACTCCTCTATAAAGCAGCTGCCTCTAGAAGCTCCTGTGATGTCCCAAAGCAACAGAAGAGGGCAGAGAGGAGCTGCCAGAAAGAAGCACACAGAACTTGCTCTGAAACCCACGGGCACAGCCTGATCCCAGAGTGGGAAGTGTCTGTCATGCATGAAATACCCCAGTTTCTTCACGCACGTGCTCACAAACAGCACAGCAACACAGACAACTCCACCCATGCAGAGCCAGGCCTGCCTGGTGCATCCAGAGCCCAAAACCCCAACGCTGCCCTCAGCTCTCCCGGCACAACGCAACTGGGAAATACCAGTTGCTGAGGACACCTGAACATCCTTACCATCCCCAAACTCTGCAGCTACAAAATTCCCTTGCACATTTCCCTTGCTACAGAGGGAGCACATGACCTGAATTGCCTGAAAACCATGTTTCTTCACCTAAACCATGTATTTTACAAAATTCCCAAATGCTTCAAGGGGACTGTTAAAGCACCCTCTCAGGCAGGTAACACCATCCTGCACAAAGTAGCAGATATATGATATTCCTGCACATCCCCACAGTGAGGGCTAGCACAAAGACGGCAAGTACCTGGTCCCAGAGCTGCTAGGGGCAGCTCCTTCTGCTAACATGCTATTTTTATGTTTAATACAACACACACAGAGAGCCCTGAGTGCCTAAATTAATAATTACATCAACCCCCCCAGAAACAGAGCCCTATCACCTTCTATGTGACACTGCTGCACAGGATCAAATCATTCCTGCAGCAAACTGGACGCAAGAGGGAAATACGAGAAGCAGCAACCCCAAAGAATCACCTGGCTCTGGACCAGGTAACTCCAGGGCTCGGGAAGCAAGCTCCTAATAATCAAGGCTTGCTGGCTGGCTATATACACCAGCAGCACCGCTGCTGTTATTAAATGTAACACACTATTTATTACTGTGAAGGACTTTCTGTGCATCAGAAACTCGGCTCTCTTTATACCCTGCTCTCCTCAGATACTTCAAGACTATTGGGTTTGGGTTTTTTTGGTTGGGGGAGGGGGAAATATCACGAAGGGGGGGAAAAAAAAAGGAAAATAAAAGAGAGAGCATGCAAGGTAAATGAACCATGCAATAAAAATTGTTGAAATTGGCTCAGGCATCTCCTGATAAGATCACAGGAGTTGAGAAAGAACTGCAGCTCTACTGTGAGAAATCCAACCATCGACAAAACACATTCACTCAGGGGGAAAAAAAGAAGTTAAACAGACACTTAAACACACAGAGTACTTGCTAAAAGTGCCAATTATTTGAACACTGAAGTCTAGGGTATTTTTGTCTTAATACGGTTCTGATCCCAAGAGCCAAGGCTTGCATTCTTGGCATCAGCAGTCCACTCTGCAGGTTCATACAAACCAGTACTCAAAGTATATGTATCTCACATACTAAGACTGAGAATCTGGAGGCAAATTTGTCTCTGCAGTTACAAAACCAGTCTGGCTCACACCTCCCCACACCACCTCATCCCTGAGCTGAAATATCACCATAAGGGTCCTTAGACCTTTTCAAGTTGCAGTTTCACTATCGACTGAAAACTACTCACTCAGGCGTCTGTAGAGTATCTGGGCAATAAGCACCTGCCTCACAGGCCTGGGGTCTGTCACCTGCTGGAAAGGGATGGCATTCCTTGGGACAGCCACAGGGTTCTCACACCAGCTCTAACCCCTGCTCTTCGGTTAGCACCTCGTTTTGACGGCCCTTCTGAAGCTTCATCTATTTGTTCACATAGCGAAGTGCTTCATGCTTCAAAGGTCTTCAGCCTTTTAGCATCCTCCAGCAGGTAGGGCCTTCCTGCCATCCCTCTCAACCCAACTGAACCCAAGTCTAGTGAACAGGGAAGCCTGGCACCCAACACCAGCTTCACAAGTAGTGTCACACATGCTGCAAGGCGGCACTTTAATCAGCAGCACACACGGCTCCTTGCTGCTACCTGCCAAGCATCCTGAACTTCTCCCACAAAGCTGAAACCTGGCAGCAGTCCCCATACAACCTCTCCCTGTATCTTTTCTCCATAGTCCCCCTGCACAGCACAGGGCAAAGCTCGTGGTGACAGTGAGTCCTGTGCAGTGACATGATCCCTTGTGCCTCCTGCAAAACATGGAGGCACACACAGCTCCAGAGAAGGACATTTGTTTTCTGCTCAGAACTCCAAAGACCCCCAAGGTAGGCAGCCATTGGTAGTTTTTCCCATGATGCTGGCAACTAGTTAGGGAACAGCCAGTCCCCAAAACTTAAAGGAAATCATTCCCAACTTTTAATAAAAACCCAGGCAGTAATGAAACTCTTTGAAGAGAACTCCTGTGCTTTGATTCCAGCAACAAACTGGTGGGGAATGCTTTGGAACTGAGGTGACTGTAACTCTGACCTGCTGTCCTTGTACCCAGAAGATGCACGGGCCTTTTACAAAAGCCGGAGCAGCTTCTAACAGCTGCAGTTAGCTGCTAGTTAGGGAAGCTGTTCATACTTACACACCTGCCACAGTGCCCTCAGTTCAGAAAAACACATCAGAGTTCACCAGGAGGCTGCACAGCTTGAAATAGGTCACTGGGTGTTGGGATCTGCAGTTTCAGCAACACATGCTTTGGAAGCTCAACAGCAGCAGCTACTCCCTCTTCTGCTAAAGGTGAGCTCATTGCCACAGCCTTAACTCCCTCAGAAGCTGTCCCCAGTCTCCCACAGGGATCCTCCAGCAGACTGAGCTCACTGCCAAGCCCAGCTAGACTCCATCACACCTCCCGCACCACTTCATCTGCTCTGGAAACACTTCGTGCTTCCTTTTGTCGGTACTTGTCTGTCAGGTAGGCAGCTCTGCCAAGAACCTTACAGCAGTTGCTGAGCTCTCCACAGTTGCACATGCAAACCCTCTTAAGAAATAGCCAGAAGGTTTTGCCTAATGCCGGAGCATAAACAAACTTGTTACATGCTAATCACCAGGTAGGCCACACACCCTTCCCCTCCCCCAGCCCCCGAACCTGCTAAAAGGACAGGAAATAGAATTGTGGTCACATACCTTGGCTTCCTCATTGATGTCCCAAGTGAAGGATATGGCGTTGTACGCGATCTCCTCAATGTTACTGATGGTGTTGAAGCTCTCCTTGTAGTCAGCTGATACAAAGAAATACACATGAGGAAGAGGCGATACCATCTGGAGTCCTTAAATCACACAAGGCAGCCAGAAATTGCAACTCCTCAGCAACACCTTGGGGGCAAAGGAAGCTGAACTATACTTAAAAAAAGATCATTAAAAAGGCTGGAAATTATTCTTGTACAAAACCAAAAAACACACCAACAAACGGGAGGAAGGACAAAAATGGGACTTGGCAGAAATTCCAAACTAGAAACTCCAGTGAGAAAAGCAGATATACCAAATATTGCATGTCCTGTGCTATAACCCAGCTATGCTGGGGAAACTCTACCCTGTATGGCAGAGGCATAAGCTCTCAATAAACTCCTTCAATAACAGAGATTTGCATGCGCGTCTACTTTAAGTGCCAAGTGACTAATTCCTGCTCTTATTCACAGAACGAAGGGACAAGGAATACAACCCAGCCTTCAGCCTCAGAAGGCTGGAAGCTAGCCAGCCCCAGCCTTGTCTGGAGGCAAGTGGAGATTTGCAGTGTTTTCTTTTTTACAGGTATCAAAGGCCAGTTGCGAGTGAAGCTGTGGTGAGGAGGATCACCACCGTACAGGTATTCCTACAAAGATTTTGTCCTTTGAATAAATGCAGTATTCAGAACAGCCACAGGGTCTATAAGCTGTGATTTTGCTACAAGCACCAGGATATGCCAAAGCAACTGTGGTCTGGAGGGGAGTGTTAGATCTCCCAGCACAAAACCCTAAACTCAGAGTGCTCACCAACTAAAATTCTCCCAAAATCAGCCTCTCTAAGGACTTCTGAAAACGACAGCATTAGTTCTAAGCAATCAAAAGCTCTCTCCTGGCTTTCAGCAAAACTGTGGACAACAGAAAGTGTGATCCAGAGATTCCTTAAAATAACAAAGAATTAGCCAAAAAACAAACCTTGCCAAAGAATTAGGTTTGAGGTTTGATATCAGCAACCAGAGTGTTCCTTACCTATGTCAATGCATCTTTGTTTGGCTGTGTGCTGTCTTGAGTGCCAGTACTTCCAGTGCCGGAGCTGATCTTCCCTTGTTTTGTCTTCAGCAAACACAACCATGATGACACTCTGAAAGAAAAGGGGGAGAGAGTAAGAGAAAAAAAAAAACAAAAAACAATCAACCAACCTAAACCCACCAATCAAACAAGAAACCCAAACCAAACATGGAGACGTGAAAGAAAAGGCCAGAGAGTACATTTGTTTTGGAAGTTCTTGCTGGTGTCAGGTTTTCTGCTTTAGGCAGATTCAACTTGATGCACCACAATATACCTGGCACGCCGCTGCCAAACAGGAAGGCAGACAGCAGTGCTTTCTGGGTCATAAACACAGATGAGCAGAACTGCTCTCCTAACTGCAGTTCAAGGATCTCATTCCAGCTGTTGCATCACCTTTACACAAGTGCTGACACCACTTCTTAACAGACTGAGCCAGGATGGGTTGGTCTGGAAGTAGGTGGACAGCAAAGGAATGAATGCTGACGTAAGAGAGTGGGTAAGCTGGCCTTAGTGCTGATGCTCTGGTTTAGATTACTGCACTTTGGGAGAGTTTAAGGCTACCCTTGTACACACCCTCTTTCCTAAGAAACCACAAGAGCTGCCACTCACTCGGACTTTACTGATGGGGTGATGGATTCCTTCACTGCTGCTGACTTCCTTCAGTGTGATGGGGTAAAATTGACCTTTATTCAGGTAAGTCATCGTGCTGTCCCCAGGCTTCTGTCGGAGGGACTTGGAGGCTTCCAGAGTGTATTCAAAGTTATTCCTACAAAGAAAAGAGGGCAACGATTTCTAAGGCATTTTCCTGGAAAGCTGATTAAACATTCCACATTTAATGTGGAGAAATTCCAAAGTCGTTAGTTGACTCACTAAGCCATTAACAGGCAAGGAAGTTGGAAAACAGGATGAGCCCCTTTTTCAACCATTTCCTTCACGAATGAACATTTAAGAGAAGTTCTTGGCAAGCTAAATCCCAAGATGTATCAGGAGGCAAGACTGTAAGCTCCCTGTTCATGCTTAGAGCAGCAAGCGGCTCTCATGGAAAAGCATCTATTAGCAATTAAATTCACAAGCTAATAAGCCATTCAGTAGCCAAGGTCTTTTCTCTCCTCTTGGTCAGTTGCAACTAACCAAACAACTAGTTTATTCCCCTCTCTTAGAAGTTCAGATGAGTTTCATTCTTCCTATTTCTGCTGTTGATTTCCAGCAGGGAGAAAGCAAGACAAGCAGGCCAGGGAGAGGGACACAGCTGGAAGCCAGCTCCACGACCACTGCAGAGCTGATGCACAGCATTGCATCTTCTCATGGGACAGGGAGCTGATATAGCAGAACGACTGAAACTGGGTGGCATTTTCAACCCTGCAGGTAGTTTTCGTGAAAGTAGTTTTCCTTAGAGATACAGGTAGGATTTTCAACTGTGAAATTTAAATAAGCAGACACCGTCGTGGTTTTGAGATCCACGGCCCCTTCAGTGCCTGATACAGACTTAGCACAGAAAGTCGTGAGCTGTACTGCTTGCTCATGTACAACTGTAAAAGAACAGGAGCGGATGGGTGAACAGGGGCTTTAAAGCATTTACCCAGAAATGCTGTCAAAAACATAATCTTCTGAATTCATGTTGGCCATCCGGAGATTCAGTTCAGTAGGAAAGAACACCTGGGGCAGACACAAAAGCAAGCAATACATCAATTAACACAGCAGCAATAAGAGAAGTCAAGATTAAGCAGATATTCACTACCATGGAACTTTTGGTAGGCAAACTGATCATCCAATAAAAACTGATATTTTGGTCTGTATAAACAGGACACTTAAGCAGGGTTTTAATCCAAAACTTCTGGGTGTCAACTAAGCACAACATCTCACAAACCTTCTGAGTCAGCTTAGGGCAACATTTTAAAGTTCTCCCAAATCTCAAAGAAAATACATAGCAACACAGCTCCTCAAGGTCTGGCTTAAAAATTAAAACATGCTTATGTTGTTGTTTCCAGTTGGTACCGTAACACAAAAACTACAGATTTTCATCCAGGTTTAACTCTCACTCAAAGCCCTTAAATAAACCAACTATTTGTCACTGACATACACCACACCTAGAAACTGGCAGTAAACGAAGCTTACAGACATAGTCACTTCATTTCAGTACCCACAAAGGCACCATGGACTGCTGAACTCTTGCAAAACCTAGCACAGCACTGTGGATCAAGATAACTATTTCCACACTCTGCAGACCAGAGGCTCTGTCGCTAGTCAGATTAGTCATTTGTGTTTGATAAGTATTTCATGTTGTGAAGGTTTTATTTACTCAGTTATGCATCTTTTTGAGAAAGTCCTCTATTCCTCAATCACTGGACACATTTCTGGCTCAGGTAACAAGAACAATTAAAGATAGAACTGGATCTCTCTATCCAGATCAAGACGCACACACACAGAGCGACTGCCTCTCTTGGTACCTCTTGCACGCCCTCCTTGAAGGTCTCTGAGAAGGTGGAATCTGGTGTTCGCCTCTGTGAGTTTTGAGGCTGGGTGTTGGAACTGAACTGGTCAGGGTTGAGGTTCCTGTCAAAGACCACCACCCGCTCAGGGGGCTCGGGATGGTAGACACTTGGTGGGATGCCCACTGCAAAGCCATGGGGCTGTGTCTCCGTCTTGATGGAATGGGTGGGCATCGTGGCAATTGAAACGGTGACTGTCGTGTCTGGTGTTGTAAGGTGGCCTCTCTTATCCATGCCCATCTGGGGCGTGTGTGGAAGGACAATATTGAAAGGCACATTTTTCAGAACCTGGACTCTGTTTTCTCCAGCAGAAATGAGTGACTGTTCTGTCACATTAGGGATGCTGTTCCTTTAAAGAGAAAAGAAAAAACAACCGTGCATAAATTATGCAGCTTACTTTCTCATTAAATAAGATCTAGAAATACTTCTCAGCCTTCTGGACAAGGACAGCTGACACCAACTCTCCTGCTTTTGCAGAGCAGCTCAACCCTAACCTGAAAAGCTGAGAAACTCATTAAAAAAACACCCACCGCTAACAACCCCACCTTGGAGATGAATTACCCTACAGCAAAGGGTGAGGGCTCACAGCCCAGATCCTCACTGCTCGGAAAACAGCGGTCCACAGCTAAGCGTTTCAAGGTCCTTCCTATCACATACTGGCACACTCTGGCTCCATGAAACTGCTCTTTGGCTGATGGAGAAGGACTGAGAGTAAGGCTGCTGCTGCTGCTCTGTCCTGGGACTGTGTGCCACCCAGGAACCACTAACAGTGAAATTACAGCCCTCTTTCATGTCCAAGCCCCCAAGAAAATCCACACCGAGAGACTCCTGGGAGTGCTTTGCATAACTTGCCACTTGCCAGCCCATTAACTCATTTCTGCCAGGACAACACTGAGACCTGTGGCTAAACTGACCTCACAGCCAGTAGCCACTAAGCCCGCCCTCCCTTTCTCTCTCCCCACAACATGGTCCTGCCCTCTCCTCTCCACCAATTCTGATGCTCCTGCAGTCTCCTTGGTGAGCCAGTTTGGCTTGTTCCACTAGCAGAAAACTAGCCACTTTTTTTTTTTTTACCTGCTAGGTGATGGGTCAGTGCAACACCACAGCTGGTACAAGGGGAGCAGTAGGAACACATGACTGAGAACCAGACTGCTCTTCAAAACAAGCTGTTTAATCAGCTCAGCCAGACCACAAAACCGCACTTTGAGTCCTTAAAGCATTTTAGTCTATCCAAAGGAAGAGGATGGTAGGACTGGAAGCCTGGCTTGAATGAACCTCACATTTGTAGTATTTACCTAAGCAGTATCATCTTCTGCTGAGGAGGGACAAAAGAGGGAAGGCAGGAAGAGGAAGAAAGAAAGGAGTTCTAGAGGATACGAAAGAAGTCCCCAAACAATACAAAACCAAAACTAAATCATAAGCACTCTGAGCTCCTTCCCTATCAGTCCATGCATGAAGAAGCAATGCTGTTGGTACCCAAGAACAAAAGCAGCAGTGAACAACTGAGGCAACCACATGCAAAAAGGGTTGCTAGTCACCTCTGCAGCCTTTAGAAGGGGTGCCTGTGCTACCAGGCCGAGCCTGGTGTTAAACAGAGAAGATTTTGCTACACTGACTGTACAACACCAGCACATAGAAAGCAGGTAGATGGCAATAAGAAGCATTTTTGGCCTCAGCTCTCCACATTATGGCCCAATCCCCATCCTGTTCCTGGGGCAGCACAAGAGTAAAAGCAAACGGCACAGTAAAAGGGGCACAGAGTAAAAGCAAACAGTTTCTCTCTTCCAGCAAAACACCGCAGTGCAGCAAGTTACTTTCTTTTAGCAGTTAAGGTGGTTTAGGAGGGAAGGGAGAGAAGCAGACACACAATAATAAAAACTAATACCTTTTGCTATGGTCTTGGTCAGGATGTTCTACCTCTGGTTTAGCTGTTGAAGACCTTCTCTCCCTTGGGACCTAGGAAATATAAGACATACTACAATTGCATTCCTCCCCCCATACAAAAAAAAACAAACAACAAAACAACAAACCCCAAACCAAAACAAACAAAACTACCTCCTCAAAACAGAGCCATTTGGTCAAATTAAGCATTGCTGCCTAATACCCATCATTATTTGCATTACAGATGCTCACACAGCTCTGGGATGCCAGGCAACGCTCCATGAATTCCTGTGTAGCTCAAGGCTGCTCCATGGCCCCCTCCCCAGGAACATGTGCTCTCTAAGCCACTTCCTCAAACACCACTCTTCCTTCCCCTTGGAGACCAGGTTCAGTGAGCGTATTGGGATGCTACAGCTCATTTTTATGCATGGCTACATACAACACACTGGCCCAAACTGTATTAGAACTTTTATAAACAGAAGGTAACTACCAATGCTCTGGATTTCAGATAGCCCAGTACTGCTCCTCGAATTTTACACCCTGAATAGGATTTGCCCTGAAATCACCACATACCACAACACTGATAACACAAGCCACCTCATCCACACACAGACACATGCATACTGCATTCAGAAGCCATACAGAAGATGGTGAGCTCTTTGACCTGTGGCAGCTTGCTTCACTGGAGCACACAGCCAGCACTCAGCCAGCACTCCAGCAACCCAAACAGCTCTTGTCACCACTAGCACAAGCCCATGGTGCTCAGGTCCACCTTGACTCTACAGCAAGTCCATGCAAGCTCCTCTGCAAACCCACACATTGTGCCTAAAACTTTTGTCACCCACAACACACCTCTTGAATGAGCAAAGCAAACACCTTCTGGTGTAAGGAGGAGTACTTCAACCACCTTCCTTCACTGAAGCCTGCTTAGATACTGCCTGTGTTAGGTAACCTGGGTGCAATGCAGGGAGCCACCGCTTTACTGCTAACTCAAATGCTGATGAACAGCATAACCTGCATGAACAGCATATTTCTCTAAACAGTCCCCAACTAAAACCCAAGTCCTGGCTCTTCCACATAACCTGGAACCTCCAGTAACATCAGAATTGTTGGGTTTTTCACAGTAAGCAGCAAAATTTAGCTGCTTCCCATAGCTGGGAGACTGTTAAGAGACCAACACTAACTAGTTACTGAAAAATAAAGGTCTTCCCAGCTGTGTTTGGCCAACACTCCTAAAATCCGGAATTTGATCAAAAGTGTGTTTCCTGCAAGGCCTGGTTAACCACAGCTGAGCTGTGACTGATGATGAGCTGAGCAGCCCATTAGTCAAACAGAAAAAAACTTGAGCTGTTTGGTTTTGGGTTGTTTGGGGTTTTTTTGTTGTTGTCTGTTTTGTTTTACTTAATACAAAGGTGATCTCACCAGGTGCCTTTAGTATTGCAGAGGGGGTGTATTAGAAATGCCTTAACATCATCCCTATAGCATTACTTCATAACAGCTCTCAATAAATCTTTCAGCCTCAAACCATTTTGCTTCACCAAAACATGCAGCATACCTGTTCTTAAGCCAATTTTTCTGCACACCCACTGATACCCAAACGGAAGAGGAAACCCCAAATTAGATAATAATGTACAGCAAATCCCTTGCGCTTTGCCAAGCATGAAGGATCAACATAAACGCTCTCTTTGCAATCTACATACTTAGAAATTAAAACTGATTTTGTGTATTAAAACCATTCTGGTGAAAGTGTTTGGGGTTTGTTGTTGGTTCCCCCATTCCTCCCCTCCCCCCCCCCCCCCAAAAAAATCATAGCAAGCCCAGGCACAAAGCAGAAAGCCAGCTTTCTCTCAAAACTAGCTGAATAACATCCACATCAGTGAGCCTGTGGCATTCTGTCGCATGTGCGGAGTGCTAATCTCCATATTAACCATTACAAGAATATTTCAATGCTTAAGACATGTACAACTCTTAAAAGGGCAAGGCAAGGATTTTACATGCACAAGGAAACCTCTCCTAGTGTGTAAAGAACATACTGTGATTGGTAACTGCACTCACTACTGTTAGAAGACACCAGCTAAAAAGTGTCAGGCACACAAGCCAAGTCAGCCTCGTGGCTTCTCTGCTCACTCAGCAAAGGAAAAACAGGTACCTCCACTCAGTGAGCCAGGCCACCGTTAACACAGGCATCTAACACGAGCAGGACGCCTGCCTGCCTGCCTAGAAATGGCCGCTGGTCTCCACTGACTTGGACATGGACTGGAGATAACTACCCTGGCTTAGACTCCTGATATTTGGGAAAGAAAGCTCAGCAAAATGCATCCCATGCAAACCCAAAGGTTATCTGGATGACTGCTCAATTCACCTCTGAGCATCTACTAAGGCACATGTCTCTGAGAAGACTGTGAAGGCTGGGGAAGACAACCACAACTGTCAAAGGATTAACAGATTACAGCAGCTGAAGGTTAGAAGGATGCAGACAGCAACTCCTTCAAGCAGACACTTCTGCCCCACACACCACCAAAGCTCTGCAGTTATAGTTTAGTATCAGCTGAGACTAAGCTAGCACATCAAAGGTGCAGCAAAAGCAAACAGTCTCACCAGAACAGGGATCACACGAGCAAAACCAGAAGAGTTTTCTTCTCGATGCATATTTACATTCAGACAGACATGCTCCCCAAGTCTCATTCTCCATCACTATTTCTATTAGTATGCTGCCACCTGCAGAACCTGGACTTGACAGGCAAAGCTCCATCGAAGCTTTTGACACATTACATTAAGATCCAGGAGATCTTATTTTCCTGAGCTAAAAATAAACTAATTTTCAGAAAAAGGGACATGGACTTTTTTTCCTTTTAAAGCCCACATAGTTTAAAGTCCTCGTGATCTACTCATAGCTTCTGTAAAATCCTCTAGCAAATGAGAGGCGGAACAAGAGCTCCTCTGGCTGCAGGAGCGTACCCACGCCAATCTACCTTGTAGTAATCATAGAGCAGTCCCAGGGCAGCTGCGCTGTCTTCATCACCATTGATGCTCATCATAGCTTTGGTAGCTGCTGTAAGGGGATTTTCAAGAAAGGTTTTCCAGGCCTCATCTTCACTGGTGTAAGGACGTCTCTGAGAGTAGAGAGAGTCATTCTGAAGAACCAACACGGGTCTTTTACTTATATCATAAGGAAAAAAAAAAAAGAAGGGAAAAAAAAAAAGCCACCTGTTAGAACACACAGAAAACATTCCTAAAGTTCTTCAAAATTAGCTGCTCCAGTGTCAGAGGGTTCATATTCTGATTCAGTGTACTGCAAGGATTAGTCAATACAAAAAGCTCAGAAACCTAAGTCTGGTCTCATTTACGCTCACTGTAAATCAGGATTAA
Source organism: Myiopsitta monachus (assembly GCA_017639245.1). NCBI lineage: Eukaryota > Metazoa > Chordata > Aves > Psittaciformes > Psittacidae > Myiopsitta > Myiopsitta monachus. The sequence goes on from CM029922.1 coordinate 29,405,511, forward strand.
TTTGACCAAACTCAGCTGGATTACACCAGCCTATATAAAAAAACAAAGCTGTTTAAGAGCACAACTGACCTGCTCATGGTCTGAATCCAACCTAGAAAGAGTTACATGCGCTTGCTAGGCTGCCACCTACAAAACCTCTAGCACATCCTACGTAATACTACCAAGCCGCAACCTGCTCCAGTTGCTGTTTCTAGTAGCTGTTTCTCGTTCCAGCCCCCACGTGGAAGGAGAAAATGTGAATTAAAAAAACGCCTCTTTTCCCCAGAGCTTTCAGGTGTCTTTGTTCTCAGAGTATACCTGAAAACACTACCTAAAAGCTGCTGGTTCATTACAGGCTACACAGGGAAATTGGTCAGAGTCCTCCAATCAGTTTGGCAGTGAATTTTTTTCTGAGAAGGGAAGCCCAAAGCCTGATTATTGCTGAAATAACCTGTGACACTAGCTTGGAATGCACTCAACAGATGAATGGGGAGAAAAAAAGAGGGACAGAGGGAAATCAGTTTTCCCTTTATGCTGTAGTGTACAAAAAAAAAAAAATAAAAAAAGGAGTTAATATTTACTCTGAGCATTTTGAGATTGCTGGGAACAAGAAAGCTCCAAGATGATCTGGACTTCTGCCCACAGGTGAAAGTGGGACACCTGCAGAAAATGCTGCCCTCCCAGCTTAGACAACTTAATACGTTTCGGTTGTACCGGTAAAATACACACTTCATCTTTCAGGTCAGTTCAAGCTAACATTGTTTAAATCTGCTCTGTAAAGCAGCTCAAACAGTTTGATTTCCAGTGCAAGCCCAACACTCGTTTACTGCAGACTGGTGGAGAGAGAAGGAAGGCTTTTGTTTTCTTAAGTAATTCCGAACTCATTTTGTAATGAATTGGTAATAACTTAAGCCAAATAATTCTATTTTTAAGAAAAGCCCCAGAAAAAAGCAGTTCTCCACCATCACACCGCTTCCCCAGTACATAAGTACTCTTTTAATTTCTTTACCCAGATGCGGTGTTCAAGGCCCGGCTGGACATAGCCCTGGATGGCATGGTTTGGTGGGAGGTGACCCTGCCCATGGCAGGGGGGCTGGAACTAGATGATCTTAAGGTCCTTTCCAACCCTAACTATTCTATGATTCTATGATTCAGACTGAAATATACTACAAATACAAAAAGTTACGAAATATAAAAGTTATGAAATACTCTAATCACTATAATCAGCTTAACAGCATCCTACATTTATCACCACCTTCCACCAAAAAGATTGCAAAGCACTTTGCAAATCACGCATTCGATCCTTTATTAGTTACACAAGTAGCTACAACAGGCCAGCTTGGCTGAGTTGAAGACACTTAAAACATGGGAGTTTCCAGGACTTGTAAGAGCACTTTGTGGCTATCAATCAGTATTATATAGTTGGAAAAAAAGCAAACAAGGACAACAAAAAGACAACAAGCTCTTGTACCAAGCCCTTTGGTTAGATCTTCATGTGTACACATTGACACAGATACCAAAATGAAGCATACCAAATTACAGACAGCTCTGGTACTGAGGACATCCACCATCTATCAAAGTAGAAGACAAAGCAGAATTTTCTTTAGGGACACGGAAAAAGCTCCTGTTCTTATACAGTGCGATAAAAGAAACCTCAAGCATCTAGCAAATGGGTAAATCATCCAGTTAAAGTCACTCATAAAGAAAACGGCAAAGCAGCGTGGGTGTAGTTCACTTGATCCATCCCTCCCAAGCTGAAGGGGTAAGTCTGCCTTGCTGAAACTCCCAAGACCACTAAATTGATTCCTTCCAGCCACTGCAAGGCTCCCAAAGAAAGAGACACCAAAACCACCAAGAAATAAAGCAGCCACTAACCACTAATGTACAAAATGCAAAACCTATACATTTTTTGTGTGATTTCTTTGCCATTGCAACACCTAAATATAACGCATATCGCCCTACAGGTAACCTTACCCCCTTAAAAGCAGCGTAGAAAGAATTATCTGCAGAATTATCAGGAGAAGCGGAGGGTTTGGCAGTAACTCAATCCCTTAACAGAGCCACAGCTTCTTTCAGGAAAATTAGAACATTATTAATAAGAGGAAAGCAAACATCCTACGTTTTATGTTTCGAGATTACCGGTACATGGATCTGCTCACAAACAGACAAGTCCAGCAAAGGCTGGAAACGCACTTCGTACTGCAGCTTTAGTAACTTCTGAATTTAGTTTTCTACATGAACAAAGTGAAGGCAGAACACTATTAAATAAAGCAGACTCTCTCCTTGACTGCGAGGATCCTACTGCCCACACGCTTTCTGTGTTCAGATCACAGAAATTACTCTTACTTTGCCAACCCAAACCCCACTGTTTCTCTCCCTCACCGTGCAGTGTAACTCCAGTCAGCAAGAGATCATCAGCGGCACAGTGCTTTTATACCTGGTCTTGCACAGAGCACACCTTTAATGCTGAGGCAGCAGACAGGATTTCTTCCACCAGCTTCTACGTGCCAGAAAAGTGAAGCGCACGCATCTAAATTGCTATGGCCTCATCTATTAAGTGTCATCAGAGGTAGAAGTACAAATGAAAAATCCTAATCACAGGGTGAAGTTACTGAGCTGCTGTGTTAAGAGTCATCTTTCCAGACAGCAATGTACTAAAAACAAACGAAAACCTTTGGCAAAAAATACTACGCTTTCCCTAAAAAAAAAAAAAAAGTTAATTTGAATTACCGATAGTTCAAAAGACAGTCGTTTTAGAATCAGCTCTGTAAGTCACTTCAGAGTTATCCCATTTTCCATTCACTTACAGCGTCCACGGCCACCGTCGCCAGAGGGACACGGTGACAAGCGCAGCAACAAACCCTAGTCGTTAAACACGGCAAAGGATCCGTTTGAAGAAGACAGAAGACGTCTCAGCATTAAACACCATGAAGTTACAGAAAACGCACCCTGAGTTCAGTTTTAACTCTTCTAATCCCCAGTTTCGAGCATTACGAGACGGCTGCCGCTGACCTCACCGAGACCCCCCTCGGGGCCCGGCTGCGGATCCCTTACCTGCCGAAATCCACCTTGCCGGAGGGGTGCGCCTCGTAGAAGTCCATGGGGGCAGCGGCGTGGCGCTCTGGCGGGGCGGGGAACACAGCCCGCCGCTGCGGCCGCGCCCGCCTCCCTCAGCCCCGGGAGAGGGGTAACCCCGCGCTCCGGCGGCGCCCGCTGCTCCCGACGGCGCGGCCCGCTCGCCGCCGCAGCCCGCTTTTAAGGCGCGGCGCGGCGGGGGGCGGACGGCGGCGGCGCTGACCCACGCCTCGTCGCCGGTGTCGGGTTTCAAAGCCGGCCCTACCTCACCGCTCGCTGCGCTGCGCGGGGCGGGAAGGCCGCCGGGGTCGTCCCGCTGCGCCGCCGGGACCCCCTCGGGGCTCATCCCCCGTCACCCCCCCTCAACTCCCCCTCCTGCTCCCCCCCGCCATTTCGCACCGCCCCGCCTCAGCCTCCGGTGACTCCCCCGAGAAGACGGAGGGGGGCGGGCCCCCACAGAGAGCGGCTCCCCCCAGCTCGGCCCCCGGGCTGCGAGCCCCTCTCGCCGCAGCCCCCCCGAGAGGCGGCAGCACCGGTCGGACCGGACCCGGCCGTCCCCTTCCCCGCCCGGCTCACTCACTTGTCGTAGTCTTGTGTCATGTCTGGCGGAGGCAGCGGGCGGCAGAACTGGCCCAGCTGGTCGGGAGGGCAAGGCGGGGGGAGCGGAGAGAGCAGCGCGCAGCCCGCCGCACCGACGGGTTTTGTCAGCTTTTCTCGCCCGCTCAGGTGGCTCCCGCAGCCGCAGGTGGACGGGCGCCGCGCTACGCCTCCCATTGGCTGCCGCGGACCGCGGGGCGGGCCCGCCGCGCCCCCATTGGGCAGCCGGGCGGGGAGGGGCGGGCGCTCCGTGAGGGACGGGGGCCCGGTGAGGCGCCCCGCTGGGACCGGGCCGAGGCCGGCCTGGGTCGTGCTGCGGGTGCTGGGCACGGCGCAAGTTAGGCACGAGTAAAACTTGGCGGGAAGGGGTCTCCTCTGCGGCTGGGGGCTCGGGGGCTCTCTGGAGAGGCAGCGCGCTCCACTGTCAAAGGCTGATTTCCTGAGGTAAAAAACAACGTAAAACCCAACACAAAACGCCTTTTCTGGCCGGTTTCACACCCCCACCCCCCCCCCGCACGCGTTCACCGGACTAAGGCTAACGCCCTAGGCGAGATACGCGGGAAGCACCCGGGCAGCTTTTTCGCGCTAAGAAAGGGTTTCCCTTCTCCCTCTCCCCCCTTACCACTCCTACACTAACCCTGTTTTTAGGAAAACCAGACAAGGCACGTGAATTTACACTGCATTGACTGCTATAGTACAGTAGATACTGGCAGCATTACCTGCCTCGGCTGAATTCGGGTTTGCAGAGAAAGAAAGGTTTACAATGGAGCTACTGCTGGAAATGCATCTAAATCCTCTGGTTTAATAGCAGCAACATTACAAATCCATCAGATCCAAAGCGGCATGGGTGAATTTGAACCAGAAAGCTCTTAAGTTTCTCCTTGAGAAATAAGGGTGGGAGGTTGGCTGTTTAAGTAACAAGTTGAATCCAACCCATGTAGCAACAATGCTATCTATCATATGTCAAGATGCTGCAGATAGCTACTGTAATTTAGAAGTATGCACACTAATAAGAGGTCTCCTCTTCTAGGTCAAAATCTCTTCCCTATTTGTACAGGATATACTCCAATGCAAAATTATAGGAGGACAAATCAAGCAGCCAACTGAAGGAAATATGAAACTGAATGGAACAAACTTTCACTAAGGGTCTAATCCTGGAAGTTGCTTAATATCGTCTGACTGGATTACAACTAGCATTCTAGAAACAAAATGTTTGCTTGGATCTGCAGACATTGCCACTAGGATGGCAAAAGATAAATAGCATTACTGAAGTAGGATCCTGCTCTTATGATGTGAAATGAACTGATGTAAACTGATCTTTATGACATGCAATAAAAGGTATTCTATATTTTTAACCCTTTTAAAAAATCTGATATTACATAGAAGAAAATGTCTTATCTGCTCTCACATATGAAAAAATACTGTCATCTGATTAAGATGTCATTTTTCCAAACAAATATAACTTGCTTTGTTTCCAATACAAATTATAAAACCAGCTCAAAATCCCAAGTACTATGGAAGGACTGGTAACATTCTTGGGTGTTATTCACTGTGCTTCACACTCCCTGCTGCTGTTTGTAGAATCCTGGGATGCGCAGACATTTTTGGCATACGTACATACTTTCCACTGACAATAAAATATAATACTCCCCTGTAAGTGACCCAGATGCAGCAGCTCAGTCACATGTTTACATTGCACCCAAACTGCTACAATCTTAATGATGTGCCACACTTGGTACTTCCACTTAACTAGAATTTGCCATGATTTTATTCCAAGTAAATCAAGGCTGTTGTCTCTGCAAAAGGAATGGCTTTTCCTAACAGCCTGATCCGCTCATGAAAACTTATCGACATAGCAATCGCTTCCACATTCAGGAGACAATGATATAAACACCGGATTGTGACACCACTGACTAATCTGGCGGTCACAATCTAGGCTCTGTAACACCACTGGTAGGTGTATTTCTGTGATGTCACCAACTGGGTTGCATCATTGCTGAATAAAATCAGGGAAGAAGCACAAAAGGATTATAGCAGAGCTTTGGCTTGGGCATAAAGCCATGCCAACCTGGTGCAGCAGCGCCCTGGCAGGACTCCCCTTGCCCTGCGCTGTTCCCTCCAACTTCTTCCCTCACTCAACCCTTTCATCTCAATCTCATTGCTCTCCTTCACCTCTCATGCCCTTTCCTTTACTTTTGCCTCTGCCTTGGTCTTGCTGTCAGCGTTCTCCTTACCTTTTTCACTTGTCTCCCTCTCAAAACACACTAGGAACTGCACTGAAGTTACGTGCCATTTGCGACCATGTGGCCAAGTGCTGTCTCAACTTGCTGGCGCCTCTTCCTAGTCTTATCTTTTGTCATCGCTATCTAGAGAAACTGGGATTTATTCTGGACAAGGATTAGCTACTGTGATGACTTACCTAACAAATAAGGCTTTAAAATCTCATCCCTGTTATCATCTACACTCACTGGCCATTCACGCCTGTGCAATGAACAAGTTGCATCAAGTTTGTAGCAGTACTTTTGATTTCACAAAATGCAGCAAGGAGTCAAAACAAGACTACCTAATCTGAACCCCTAAGATGTGAGGGCCTGTCATGGATTCAGCTGCTGCTGCAGCGCTTGCTGTAAGGAGCAGTGAATCTTCTGTACTCTCCACTACACAGCACACCAGGCAAGCTTCGCTTTTCTCCAACAGGCCTGTGGTTACTAACAACAGAGCTGGAAGAGCAAGCGTGAAGCTGATCGTTGACCCTCAGAGAATAAGCCTGAAGGCATCAAAGGGGTGGAAAACCAGAGAAAAACCCATGAAGATGTTAATGAAGTCACTAGAGGAAGTGAGGTGAAAGCAGGTACAGTGGAAAGACAGACAAGTGAGAGTAGGAAAGGAAGCTGGAAAGAGAAGGTGGAAAAAGCTGGGGTGGGGGGAGGAAGGGTAAAGAAATAAATGAAAGCATGTGTGAAATACAGAACAGAAAAGTTAAAGAAACAGTTTGCTTTTCACTTTGGTCATATGTGATCTTGCAGGCATTCTTTAAAATTCCCTTTTGATTCTGTATTGAGCCCTAAAGATAATGTAGGCACTGTTGAGAGCATACAGAATATTCAGGGGCAGAAGATGCAGCTTCATCAGCCTGACCCTCTGAAATCACTACAATGTAAATTAATCAATTTTGCAGCAGCCTATATATTAAAGTTATCCTGAAGCCTAGAATTTTATTGACAAGATCTTCAGCAGGTTATCCAGCCTCACTGAACATTTATTGTCTCTACTTAATATTATGTTTCCCCTGGTTTAGACTTGCGTGCATGCAGATCCTGCTGCACAGGCTGACAGTGGTGTAGCAAGAGGACAGTGTGTGTAGCTTTTTCACTGCATGCTGTTCTCTGCCTAATCCACTTTGGTCCACAGCATGGAAATCACCCCATTGCCCAGTTAGGGGTTAGCAGCACCACGGAGCTCAGTTCAAGTACACAAAAACTTTCTGCCATAATTTCTATGGATGCAGCACGACCTACTGTGCAACTGAGATCCAGGTGGATGGCTTCACATCCTAGCATCAGAGCAAACTGAAAGTAGTGGTCACAAGGCCAGAGTAAAGGTCCTGCTTAGCAGCAGAGGAACCAGCCTGCCTGCAGAACTCAAGCCTGCCTAGCTGGTGAGGAGCTGATGGCTCATCAGGAACTCACTAGCTCTGCAGTCCAGTGTCTTCACCTTGAGAGCTGGGGCACTTGGATATCATTTTAGGATGCTCTTTTCTTCCCTGTGCCTGTCAAGTGGCAGCATCTTCACCCTTGCACTCTACGCCACACCACTAGCGCAGCCCTGTCAGAGGCATACAATGCTCCATCAGCCAGCTACTGCAGTTGTCCTCCATGGAAAGGTGGCACAGAAGCATCGCAGGATACAGAGCAAGATAACAGATCACAACACAGACACTAACCACACATGGTGGCATTCTCAGGAGGTGATGGTGGGGTCTGCAACCAATGAGCAAAGCCACTGCTAGGACAACAGGGTGATCTATGAGCACAGAATACTTTACAGTACAGAGCAGCCATGTAAGATTATCAAAAGGAATGTGCTTCTATTTTCTTTTAGAACTCCCTGATGTATTGCCAGAGGCAGAGTGTAGGTGCTGAGGATTGGCAAGGAGTGTTCTGGCTCTGGAAATGCTGCCATTAGCAGTTGTACAAGGGCAGCTATAACACCACATGAGGACACAAGCATTCATCATCTCCTGTTCTGCCAGTCCTTACTCACCCTCTTGTTCACTGTTTCTAGCACAAGCAGCACTGAGGAAAGCTCTTTTATGCACCTGTTTCAACATCTTGGCATCCCCTTCATGCTCTCTCTCCCTCATCTAATTGACCCAGGAACAAAGGAGCTTCACAAGGTGAGGAACAACAAGACCAGTAACTGCAGAGGAAATACCAGAAAGCAAGCATTCTGCATTGAGTGCAAGGACAAATGCAGTGATGTGGGGAAAGGACATGGGGAAAGGGCAAATGAACCAGAGAGCAGACATCTTCCTCAAGGACCTGACATTTTCAGACCTCAGCTCTCCCAAAAGCCCCATGGGTTGTGGTTCTTTTGCTCCAGGCCCTGCAAAATCATCCTCTTGAAAAATTACCATAAATACCCCAAAACAATTTTTCAGGACCATCAGCAAAAGTCCTGTTTGTCCATAAAGGGAGAAAAGTAATTTTGAGGAAGGGTTTTTGAGCTTTCCAAGAAGTCGTTAGAAAGTGAGTTACTCATTGTGTTGCCTGTAACATTGCATGGAGCTTTCTCAAATCTTCCAAACACGATTGTTTCAGGGGTCATGCTAAAAATGGGTTAGGGAATACGTAATTGCAGCGAAGCCCATGCAACACAGTATGCTCAATAAATTAAACTAGCATTGCTTGCAGGCATTGGGCTTTGCTGATTCTCATTCTCTGGTTACATCAGGTTCAAGGCCTTCACTCTGTGTAAGAAGTTAAGGAGACAGTCAAACACCCCTCCTTCATGTCTGGAAAATCGTAAAAGCTTTACAAAGAAAAATATATGTTACTGAGACTAAGTTGCTATTGAGAATGTAGACACACTGAGGTAGTGAAGAACTAGTAAGGTAAAATACCTATTCTGCTGAAGGCCGTACCTTTCAAAAGAAAAGGAGATATCTGTCATTTTCATATATATATATTCACAAATATATATTCATGGCCAGGTTGAACGGGGCTTTGCACAACCGAGTTTAGTGGAAGGTTCCCTGCCCATGGCAAGCGGTTGGAACTAGATGAGCTTTAAGGTCCCTTCCAACCCAAACTATTTTTGTGATTCTATATCTCCACTGAAACAACAGAAAGGTTGCGTTATTTGGGAGAATTCATAAAGCAAGGCTACTTTTGCACTCTTAAAGATAGAAAAAAGCAGTGTGTTAAAATGTAACACACAAACTAGAAAAAAACCTAAATTCCCTTCAGAAGGCACATCTAGGTCTCAGAATAACTGACTTGCTATTGTCCAAGTTAATAATTATTTAAGTCTTCGCAACATACATTGCTTTAAAAGTTTAATCTAAAATAACCCACTTGCCTTTATCTATACACTTAAGAACTCATTCAACTTTTAGAGTAGGAAACAAAACAAACTGAGTCTCTTTACTTAAAATTTCCATGGGAAGAAGTACAAAAAAGTAGCTATCAGAAAGCTGAGCTTTACCTGGACATTTTCAGCAAATAGTTACAGAAAGGAGCTGTAATTTAGAAGTAGATAGAGGAGGTGGTTAGAAGGGCTGGGCTGTGGCAGACACCCTACCCTTCAGCTATCCACCGGTAGCTGTCTGTTCAACCAGCACAGCTCCACCTCAGGGTTATATTAACTGGACTCAAAGTAGTTGTCTCAAGAATGCTCAACTACACTTCACTGAAGATAAGGCACTCTTGTGGCTAGTCAGCTTCTTCAATATCATTACTCCAATGTAAGTGTTGATTGATTAAACTGGATAGAACTAATATTAAGTAATTTAGGGGCACACCCTTTACTTTTAAATCTGACTCTTAACCTATGTGTCCAGAAGGCACACGGCTCTTGATGATTAACTGCAAGCTTTATTCCAGTTTATTAAAGTACAGCCTTAATTTATTCTAACATCTAAGGCAGCTTTTTTACTTTTGTAACAATGTAACAATGAACACAGTATTTTTAATTTATGAAGCTCAGATTTTACTACTACAGTAGTTTTAAAAGAAAGGTATACCTATAATTAAGTGCATAAGTCTTTCAAATACTTTTAAATCAAATGAATCCTTTAAGTATAACAAGGTGTCTTTTAGATAGTCAATTCAAACCTTTAACAGATATTACAGTAAAAAGAATGAGACACTTTCAGTCGCTTGAGCAAGCACCGTGACAATGTGCATTACCCTTCTGTGTATTTTTAAGTCAAACACACATCTAGAACACGAACAGTGAGTATTTTTGCCAAATATTTACAAAGTTTAGCAATTCACTCAGGTGAGGTCAAACATAATACATAAGGGCTAATTTTAAAACACAATCACCAGACACAACATGAGCTTCAAACGGATATATCCTGAGTCCATTAATGTACACATCAGTTCAAGACACATCTCATCAGAAGTCTGAGGTGTGTATGCACAATATGGCAATAGATTTTACTAAACTGTACCCATTTATGAAACCCTTAACACATCCAACAAGCAGCAACCCAGTCTGCTCTTTCTTTTTCCACCACCAAGTACAGTTTAGCTCTGTATGGTTAAAACTATAACTTCTCAGCTGCATGTTACAATCACTTTTTAGGACTCTTGCTCTAAATCCCTATTCTACAATCACTATATGAAATATCCATAAAAGTAAACACTTTCACCAAAACTGTCTTTTCTATCACCTTAAATCAGGACACCACACTTACTTACCTCCTGCCTCCACTGAGCAAGCAAAGCCTCCTGGTTTGCCAGCATTTTGAAGTAACTATGACAACTTATCTTTAATAGTCTTGTCTGCTTTACCTGCGCTTGGCATACTAGTTTATTACTTTGCTCCAAACAGGTAGAGCAGCACATCTCTCCTATCATTCACCTGTTCCAAATTTTTAGACAATGGCTTCATGGATGGAACTGCAATAGATTTTAAACACTTACATTATACTCAGACTCTACCCACTGAACAGTTTACCTTCCCATATTGCATCTCACTGAAGCCCTTGGTCAGGAAGGAAGACATTACTCTTTGTAAAGTCTGCAGGCACCATTTTTCTTGTCTATAATAATACTTAGGCAGCTATTGATTTTGGTTTTGATCAAATGGATTTGGCAACTTCTGTACTCTGCCTGTAATGATGGCTGGAGTTGCTGAATTTTATTTCATTCAACTGAAAGAAGCATTATTCTTCTGGGTATCTACTCAACATCTCTGTTCAACATATACATACGAAGATGGTGTCTTTAATTTAGTGGCAGCACCCAACTTCATTTACACATTGTCTGGGACAGTTTAAAACCACAGTGCATAAATAATACTGAGCATGAGAAACTGGTAGAATGTCTGAGGTGCAAGCCGCTGAAGATGCTGAATTACAAAGCGGTCAGAAGAAATTTAAATGACAATAGCTTTGCACAACAAGAATGACAGGAGGACCTGGCAGATACCGCTGCAAAAGAAACAGGATGGACAGTATATAGAGGTATAAAAGATATGAAAGCAGCTGCAAACTTTGTGAAGCCTGGAGTGAAACATGAACCTGAAGAGAGGCTCAGGCATATCAAGAAACTGGGAGACATACAGGATGCAAGGAAACATAGAAAGCAGTGCCAGAGCTGCTCCAGAACAGCATGTTTAGAAACAATGACTAAAAAACTCACTAGAAAACGTCAACCAACTGCTCCTTTTATTTGTTAACACACTATTTCAAAACAAAGTAAACATTACTTTCTAGAAATATATTTGCTGTCATATAACAGTAGGTAAAAAAATAGATATCTTAATTGCAAAGTCTCACAGTATAATTAGATGCCAACGTGCTGTCCAGTACACTCGAAGCACGTATAACTATGCCAAAACACATGGTAATTTCATAGCTTCCTGTTGGCTCTGATGCAAAGTGAGGAAATAAATAGCAATAAACAGTTTCCTTGGTAACTTTCCCAGCTGGAAATCAGTGACTTCAGTTACAGATAAAATGATGCTACAACTGAAGTACAGTAGTAGGTCTCAGCAGTATAATCTTAACAAAAAATCTGCAGGTAGGCAAAAGGATCAGTTCCACCTTAGATGTAATATCATGGTTTGGGATTGAACCAACTAATTTACATGGTTTTAATAATGGTATTTCTAGGCCTTTTTACTTCCTTAGGCCAGTGCTGTATTTTGGCTTTTTATAGAGTTTTTTATTGAAAAGTTTGTGTTCTATCACACAGACCTCATCATGGATATAAGAGGGCTGTATCCTCAGAAGAAAGGAGAATAACCTTAGTACAAAATGGTAACTCTGGGGAAAGTCCTCTTCTCTGGAGTAATGAGCCACATGACCACATGATCTGAAAAGAAAAGGTAAAAAAATAAAGCTCCTTAAATTACATTTAGTTAGCATTTAGCTAGCGTTTATATATTCCATTTTAATTAGGGGAAAACTTTACATTTTACCAACAGCATAAATCACAATTCTGGTTTTCAACATCAATTCTGTGGTGGAACCCACTCCTGCAAAACTCTGAAGGACAGGACCAGACCAAGACATGTTCAGAGATGGTGCAGACGGAAAAGCCTATACAGCTTCTTGCATTGTGAATCACTATCATAACCAATACGTTCTTTGTCTTTCAGGACTAAATTGAACCACTGTTCATCCTACCAGCTTTTAGCAAATGTAGCAAAGTGTGAAAAATGGTTACATTACCCTATTTTTAAAATCTGTAAGACTATCCAATGCAGACACCCCAGGCTCTGTTCCCTAGTCCTTGCCCACACCGTCTGTAGGGTCCCCTCTCCTCTTGCTGACACTATGCCATGCGTTTATAACCCATCATTTCTTGTCCATTTCCTTTGTGTCCTAAGTGTAAATTACCTGTCTAGAACAAGAAAGAGGAACTACGTTCAAGACAATAGAGTAATATAGGAAACACTGGGGCAAACATTGACCAGGGCAACAGAAAGCAGTAAGTGCTGTAGCAGCCTTCTGCTTAATTATTTTGTAGCTTTCATGGTGAGAATGTTAATGAAAATGATGAGGTGCTTTTACCGATGAAGTATATAATGGTAATAGCAGACTGAACTTGCTGGTAAGAAGTGTCAGACAGAATAGATGACAGAGAAGACAGACGTTCTGCAACTGGGGTTGGAAAAATATTCTTTTCTGGGTTAGCCTCAGATATGTTTTTAGTAAAAGTGGTAAGTTTAAAAGAGTATAAAATTCAGTTGTTTCCATTTTTGAAACAGTCTTTTACATTGATATGGGGATTCAGTTGTTATTCCCCGTAAGTCCTATGCATCTTCTGGCTTAATAGGTACTGTATTGCCCTGGGATGTGGAGAAGCAGGGTTTAAAATTTCCCCTCTTGTCTGATTCAGAGCAGCGGTCTTAAGTATTCACCAGAACAAGGACTGGAATCTGTCTGTCCCAATTTACAAGCAAGTGTGCTAATTACCAGACTATAGAGTCATTTGCTCGCTCCCTCTGGCCCAACACGCATTTACATTTCACCTCGAACAGGAGGAACAGACGGACCCATCCCGCAGTGCCATGCAAGCTGCGCTTTGCGGAATGGAGTCTTTGTTTGAAGCCTCCTAAAGTCTGGCAGATGGGAAATGTGAAACTAGGTCTCTCACACTGTACATCCCATCCTCTGCCCTACCTCACAACCCCTGAAAGCTGCCAGCGACTTCTTACAGAAACTAAATTAAATGAGACATCTCAGCAGCATGAGAACAAACCAGCTGTCCCCACAACTCAGTGCGTTGTGTAAATTCAAACTTCATTGAGAAATGTTGTGTTGAACCACATCTGCTTTTTTTGGCTAATATGAATTAAGACATTTTGCTACGCCCCTGAGATTCAGAAAATACAGCTCTTATGGCAATTCAGGTGTCAAATCTCAGTTTTCATTGGGGGGCAGATTAGTGATACTGTGTATTCTGAGGAAAATGCATAACTACACTGATATTGTAAAGCACTTAGTAACTGAAGTCATACTTTTCACAAGAGTACCTAAACATTTCTGCCCCATTTTGTGCTATTTTTGTGCTATTTACACTAAGAGCATCTCTGAAGAGCTAAAAAAAATCCCAAACCACCAGGTGATTTTAAATTTAGATGTAATAAGGGAAATCCATTTTTCTCAGCATTTTCACACATTGCAATACCTAATCATATGTAGGCTCACTGAATTATTTAGGTTGGAAGAGACCTTTAAGATTGAGTCCAACCATAAAGCCTCCTATCACCTAAAGGCTTCTGTACCAAATCAATTTAGATCCAGTTTAAAGTTGAAAGTTTTAAAATACAAGCAAATGTAAAAGCATTTCACCAACCATTTGACTGATCTCACGTCTGCCCACACTGAAATCATGCTTTAGCCCTGGGATTAAAGCATTTCAGTAGTCCCAGTTAGACCATGCTGACTTTTAGAGAAAGAGAATTTGGAAGTTTGTTTTTAGTTCTATTATACATACACACACTTGCATAGGATAAACCCTCATATTTAAGGGAGTAGATGTTGTTTTCCAAAGTTAAATAAGTGTCAGATGTATAATTAACTACTTGCATTGCAAATGATATAATGGGAAATTTAACTGGTAAGAATTTTAATTCAAATCTTGTTTCATGAAGGCTATGACAGTTTGCCATTAACATTTTAATATATTACATATGAAAATGTAGGCTTAAAAACAGACTTTGCATGAAGGATTATTCACACAAACATACACTGAAATATCCACTCATTCAGTGTGTGCATAAGATTTACGCAAATTTGTGGTAAAAGGATTATTACCTCTCCTTCCTTCAAAAAAAAAAAGTTCTTATTCATACAAAAGAATGAATCCATACAACCAGAGCTCTTGTAACATAACACTGTGCTTACATTATTCCAACCCATTTCTGTCACGGTAGATATGTGAAAGGTAATATGAAAAGAAAAATAAAGATAAGCAAATAAACCCACTGACAGACAGAAAAGACTGCATAAATGTAAACCTAGTTATTTTCAAGAGGAATATTTAATGTTTTAAAAATCAGGAACGCACTACTAAGACTCTGTAGGGGCTATTGCTCTCCTGAGCATGCCATTTAGAAGTATAAACAGATAAAGATTTAAGATGTTATTCATTGCACTAATGAAATCTCATTTCACATTAATGTAACTTGACCTCCTTTCCAGAAAACACCCTCCAACTGCATACATGAGAAATTCAGGAGAATCCAAGCCAAATTCATCTCTCACCGATACTCACCGGTACATTCCTCGTCTGGATTAGAGTTTCATGATACAACAAATGGCAAACCAATATCTGGTGCATGATCCAGAAGCCATCTCTACATTACCCAGAGAGTTCAGATAGTTCCTATTCCCTGGAGTAAATGCTGCTGAACCCCTACACTCACTCAGCAGAGCTTTTGCCCATCTCTGGCCATGGTCATAGAATCACAGAATGGTTTGGGTTGGAAGGGACCTTACAGATCATGCAGTTCCAACCCCTCTGCCATGGGCAGGGTCACCTACCACTAGATGAGGCTGCTCAAAGCCCCATCCAACCAGGCCTTGAAAACTGCCAGGGATGGTTCTTCACCAGCACTCACCAAGTAGAAAACTCACCCATTTTTGCAGAATTTATCACAAGATGAGAAGGTATTAAAGGAAGGGAAGTTCAATACAAACCAGACAAATACAATATATCCATACAAGGCCAGATTAGTGGGGATATCATTCTCCTTTAAAGACAACAATTTTAGTAACAAATAGAATGATCGTTTTACATAACCTAATAGAAAAAAAAAAAAAAGATCCCTTTCACTCAAGAAGGCAGGATTTGGGAACAGTCCTCTACTAAAGACAAACACTAAACTTCCTTAATAGCACAAAAGGTTTATTTTCCCATGTTTCTTCTTTTACTTTTCCAGTGAAAGAAATTTCATCTTTTACTTTTGTGCTTCCAAAAAATACAACTGTTGATTGCCGCTATGCTTAGATGAAATAGTGGCAAAGTCCTTTTCACTCGCAATTACTTTTTAAAAATATATTCTGAAAGCACTAATTGCTTATTTGAACTTTTATTTTTATCAAGGCCATCACAACAGTAGCATAGTGATTTAGAAAATTAATTTCCTACGCCTCTTTGGGGACCAGGGAGGAGAGGAATGGAGCCATTTTCCCATTCTCTGGAGGGCTGTGGCACAAATTTTGTCTAAAATACTATGAATAAAGAAGCAAAGTGAGCATTTGTATCCAGCTGCCACTCTTGCCATATGACTCTTGTTGCTGGTTTTGTCTCATCTCTCTTATCAAAAGCTCGCTTCGATCACTCTTCATATTACAATTTGTCTACTCCCAATCCAAGACTAACCATTCACACACAACCCTTTTACAAGTGATTTTAACTAGATGTGAATACATACATAGCTGTGTGCACACTGCGTATTTGTCCTTTGTAAAAACTACATATATGCCACTTTATTTTCAGGAGACCTTTCCAAAGTGTATTTAACAAAAATCTGAATACTTACTTCTCAGCGCATAGTTTAACTGTACACAGCCAATAGTCAGGGTTCATGGGTTTAAGTAAACCACATTTTTCTTGCAAAATTCCCTTCAGGCTATGCCCGTGAAAACAACCCCCATCTGTGTTTTCTTCTGACCAACTTAACTGAAAGCTTGAAGGATTTGGCTTTTCAGGAGGTCGCACGGAACCAGACAGCTTGCCAAACTGATTTTGTAAGTTCACAACCATTTCTGTACAAAGAGAAACAAAAAAAAAGCAAGAACACCAAGGCAAAAGTATTAAGTATTAGAATAATGTTTAGAGGTGATTAATACACGAAGAAAATAGGGTATTTGTGCTTCTTTTTTTTCTTTTGAGTTCTTTTTTTCTTTAAACCTTGAGAAACCTGTATGTTCTCTCCCCATTCCATTTAAAATACAACTCTGTCACATGTTTTAACTGAAGATTTTGAAAGATGATTCAAAATGCCATGCCTTTCATACATAATAATATTAAGACTGGGGCACTCCAAAAGCATTCCCCCAATTAAAGCCTGTAAAATCTAATTGATATTGTTGGTAATTTTATGCTGATAGGCACCAGGATGCTTTTTGCTGTATTTAGTTGCTTGTATGCTATCTCCCAGATTGGCTAAGATTGTTTCAGTAGTTTTCTGTGCATCAGAATTAAGGAAGCCTGGTTTCATACCCATACAGGTTTAAGGTTAAGCTTTTCATAGCGCAATTTTTAACTGTGAAAAAAACCCCAAACAAACAAACAAAATACAAAAAACCCAACCAAACAAATAACAAAACACCCCGCCCCAAGCAAACGAAAAACCAACACACCCCACTCCACCTTTCCTCGCTGCTCATGAAAGAGTGACAAACTTTCCTAAGTCACTGAGGCTAAGAAGGGAAAGAAGTTACGATGATAAATCAGCATACACAGTATGTCTGCCTGAGCCTTGTTTCCCTAGGATAAAAAGCAGGTTAAAAACCACTGTTATTGGAACTTCAACTTCTTTTTATGACTTGTATCTGAATAAACTCATTGATAAACTGGAAAAATAAAATGGCAGAAAAGACATCCTAAAGTAATCCAAGACTGGTAAGCTTATCTTTCAAGAGGATACTAAAATCTACCATCAAAAACGAAGGCTGAGAATGTTTCTGAAATCCTGTATCTGGGACATAAGTGTTCTTTCTAGAGTGCTCTTTGTTTCTATTATCTGAAATTTGTTTTAAGATTAATCTTGCCCATTTACAATGGCATTACATGATAGTCCTGCTCACAACAGCCAGTAGTAAAACTCCATAATCTAAGTGGTTCTCTTTTAGCTTGAAGAGAAGCAGAGCCAGAAGAGGAATCTAGAGTACCACAGAAATGATGAACAATGAATCATTCACTTCTTCTTATAAATGCAGGAATTAAAGGGCATCTGGGCAAATGATCAGCTTGAAATAAACAAACCTAAACACATGGTTTTCCATGAAACATGACTTGAAGTTGACACTCACTGAATTTTGAAGAGCAAGAACATTCAAAAAACCCCCAACTGCATTCTTGAGAGAAAAATCCCATGAGTTATTCAAACCAAACAGGATTACGCAACTTATTTAGAAGTCCCTTAACAAGTTGCTTCCAGAAAATGGAAGCATATCGAGGGATAAAGGGAAAAATACCATTTGCCACACTTAACATATCTCTCCCTAGATAGCTGCTGCTTACTAGTTACTGTTAAATATAGAATGAAGAATTTCGGAACTGATTTGGTTGAGTAAAATTTTGGTCTTCCATATTTCCACAGGTAAGTGGCGTTTCGTCACTTTTTTCTGCTTGCTTTTATGTCAGTGTAAACCCCAGTAACTTCTTATAAGTACTTCTAGAGCTACTAAAATAAAGTAGATGTACTTGCATCCTCACCACATGTCACTAGCTATTCAAGTTAAGTCATGTTCAGACAAGTCTTCCTCACTTTCTATATAGAAGACTGCAAGAAGGAGAGGGAGAGAAGAGGGACATGCAAGATCTACCAAAGGACATCCTGGGATATCCATACTAAAGGATATGAGAAAGTAAAGAAGAAAAGGGACAGGAAAGTTACAGAATAGCAATAACAATTCACAAAGCTCACAGCCATAAAAGGGCAGCTGACAAACCAGTGAAAATGGGGACAGACTACTCATTTTGAGATGTGGTTCAGTAGATCATTAGGAAGACTGGCAAAGGCAGTTTCAGTTAAGCATGAGGAAAAAGTAGTCTGTTTGAAGAATTCCAGCCACAGGTTGTAAAACAGAAGTATAGTAATTGTACCCAGAGATGAAAGAGAGAAGAGAAAGTATTTTAAGATGTAAATGTTATCAGTCAGGGCTGCAGGTTTTCTACGGTGGGAAAAGTTAGAGCAGGTTTCTCTACTGCTGGGAAGAAGCAAAATATACTCACGTCTTCTCTTCAGAACTTTAGATTTCATCTTGTCTGAATAAAACAGTGGCTTTTCACATCTCCACAAATATCTACCAGTAAGAGACATAAGAACTGTTAAGAAAGCAAGTGGAGCAAATAAGTAAAAGAGTAACAATTTCTTACAAATACTGCTAGAGCTATTACATTTAAATCAAAATAATCTAATGGTTAGTGCTATTAAAAGCTGCTGCCCCCCAGCACATCTAGAAAGTCTTTTCTTCAAAGTAGACAAACTGAGGTATGTTGATGGTTCAGCTGTATAACCTACTTGTCACAGAAAGTGAGCATTTAATTAATATGCTGGGTAAACACTATGAGTGTAAATAGAAATTTAAGATGGGGATTTAATCACGCTATTCACCCAAGCTTGGTGGATGGGAATGTGGAGCAAATTCCTACGTTTTTAATGTCTGTTGGGGTAAGGATTTAATATAGAACTCTACCTTAAAAAACAAAAAGTACTTAAAAACCTCTTACTTGGCTCTTTCTTCATCTAATTTCTTTTGCTTCTCATCCAAGGAACATTTTATCACCTTGTACCACTTTTTGAACTCAAAATACGGGCCACCTGAATAAAACATACACATTTTATGTTCGGAAGAAGTAAAAGAAATGTGTAGTTCGCAGATGGTGGTCTCCATGCAGTTAGACTGTGGGTTTTCCACCTGTTAACAAACCTATCCTGAATTCTATGTGCTTAAAGAAAACATTCTTGATCTAACAATTCTGTAAGAAACAGAAATGCAGTGAAAGAGCAACTTGTCATAAGAAGTGCAAAGAAGCCCCTTAGCTTAGAACAGATATGATAGATTAAGTATAATTCAAGCCTTTTTCCTCCTTTCTGAAAAATCAAGCCTAGAAACTCATTTCTACCAAATGAACATTTCTACCAAATGAACTAAACCTCCAGAGTGTGAAGTTGCTTTCACCTGTTTGAAGGCTGACTTCAAGGGATTAGTAAAACTATACATCAAGCTTAGGTTTAAAGAAATAACATCTAAACAACCTCAGATGTAAAATTTCCAACATCATCTCTCCACTCTCTTCTACTCTCCATGACACTGTACAGGACTGGAAAGATAAACTGGACAACTGTGTTCACTTTGTGTGAGCCTCCCATGTTTTTGAGTACAGGAAAGTCACTCACTGATAGGTGAACAAACATTCACCAGCACATGCAAAACCATTAAGGCATATGGCATTCTAGCAGTACATTTATCATCGATGCTCCAAAGAGACACAGGGCTGAAGTAGACCAACTGGGTACAGTAAAAGAATTCCAAATAGAACTATGGTGTAGATTTATATATTTAAAATATAATCAACTCTTATTACTGTGGGTGGATTATCTGCATTGTGAATTAACTGGGTTTTGCATTTCCCCATCACCCCAGCTGCACTGCATGTGATGCTTGCATCATCCTTAGCTTCGCCAGCGAGCTGTTTAAACTGTTTTAAAGGTGAATATACTGTTCTTGTAATTAAGCTTATAGATGTTTTGTATTATCTGCATTTTTGCTATTTGGGTTATCCTGCCAAAGGATGTCTAAGATGCTAGAAGTATAGATGGACTCAAAAAACAACAGGCAAACGAAGGGAGGAAAGACCCTTCAGTAGCTGTTAAAATTCAAAGGTCTGGATACAACTTCTTTTATGAACTCCTTAAACCCAGAGGTTACAGTAAGTACTCTTAAAGTGCTCAAGTGCAGTTTAGGGGAGGTAGAAATTTCTATTAAACTTCACATGAATTATTAAGCATCTGTCTCAAACAAAACTATTATCAGAGACATGATGCTACACTGTAACAACTGTTTGCCTGCCCGGTACTGCTAGTCTGATGTTCATAGAGCTGAGCTGAGTGGAAATTGCACAGCTCTGTGATACACACATGCTTATATAGATCTCAGTCACATGTTTTATTTGAACATAAATTGTACTGTGTATGCGCGGAGTTCATAGAACATACACAAACACACTAGGGAACTACAGCTATCTACTGCACAGCTTCCAGCCTGCCTTGAAAAACTGTCGGAGCTGAAATACTGTTCTTTTAATTAAAAAAAAAAAAAAACACCAAAAAAAAGACTGGAGAAAGGACAGTTAAATTGAGAATGGAGCCAAAATAAATTGGATCTTTAAAACTCAGTATTAACCATTATTCGTTTCGGCATGCTAACTTTAGGAAAATGCCAGAGGCAGTTTTGAGCTCTGGCACTAACCACGGCTCTAACAGAAATTCTCACCTCAGCTCCTCTAAGCAGCTGCTCACTATCACCCCAACGTTTTAAGGATAGGGACAACGTAACACAGCATATGGATTACTCTACACCAGCAAACTTTAAAGTAAAAAAGTGGGCAAAGAATGAGCTGTTAATTGCCAAGAGCAACGAGACTTGTTATTAAAGGAGAAACCCCATTAAGATATTAATGGCTCTGAGCCTCAGCTTGTAAGCAGTTGCACAACTTTTACTCATGTCACTATTGCGTACTTCAAGTTTTCAAGGGAAATGAAAGGGGAGGAGGGAACAGAACCAAAATAAGTTTGTGTATCCCCTAGAAAATGAGAGTTACTGGTTTTAGTTAACAGTGATGCCTATCTCCAGATACAGCAGTAATTGTGCTCACGCATGGCTAACACTGCTTTTATTATTGACTTAAATTTTTAAAAGTGAAAGAAGGGTCAAAATGGACCCAAACCTAGATAGAAGGCTTGAAAGATAAACCACTGTAACACATCTTTGACCTTATCTTCAACTGTGATCTGGGTCAGGCCACAGAACATCTTCCCGAGGATTTCTAATCTTTGATTTGGTCTTCCTGCCCTCCAAGAACTATGTTCACACCATTATCTTCTCTATCTTAATTGCTGCTAGCTTTTCCACACTCTCTCAGGATTATTTGGACTAAGAAAATAGATTACATCTGAAATATGTTACACACTAAGACATTTTATTTAACAAGACTAAACAAGTTTGGATTTTATCATAAACATGGTTTGATGCCCCTAATAAGTATCTGCTATTTACGATCAAAGTGTGCTCCATCTTTACTGCATATCCATTCATCTTCACCTAGTATGCATAAAATTCTAAAACAAGAGGCAAACATGCACAAGGAAAAGCAGAACGGTACCGGGCAAAGTGTGCACCAAATGCCCTTATTAGTACAACAAGAAATATGCAGGTAAACTGGGTTGATTTTACATTAATAAGATCTACTGTTTTCTTTGAATAAAGATTTGCCCTAAAAGAATGACAAAAACCCACTTTAATGATCAATAAGACAAGTCTAAGTCTGATTACAAATTTATTTCATTTACAAAATCATAAGACTGATTCTACTAGAATATTTATGTACCTTCTTTGCTATTTTTATTTCTTTCTCCAGCAAAGTCTGAAAGTAACCTGGAAAAAAAAAAAATCAGATCCAAATACTGCACTTTTCACATGAAGTTCAAATACAACCGACAAAAATCACATCCTAATTTTAACCAAGTTTCAGATTCAAACTGATGATTTTTGAATACAAGGAATATTTCATGTCTAAAATGCCCTCAGGTATATGTTTTATGCTACTGAACTTAACAGAAATTCAAACATTATAAACTTAACATTACTAAATAAATTAATATTACTAAGTAATATTACTAAAGAATGATCCAAGACAATCATTTGCACTATTTGAAATCTGAGCTTTGCTATGGATTTTCCTGCATACTTACCATTCATACTTATCATCTAATAAAAACAGTAATTTGAGCACAACTATAATAACTGCTGCAGCAAGAACGTCGTATTTCACTTTTGTTGTTGACTTATTTCCAGGCACAAGAGTCAGGAAATCCACATCTCTGATACCAATCTTTTTCACCACTCGACAAGCCCAATTATGCAATTCATCTGATTCAAGTAAATAAAATCATAAAATTAGTAAGTTGAGACAAGCTAGAAATACTTTTACAGTCCAAATATTTTGGTCATGTGTGAGGAAGGAGTGTCTTTTTTAATGGTCTTTTAGGACCATTAGACAACATTTTTTTAGGCTGAGAAGTATATCTATTCTATGATTCTATGATTCTGTTTAGGGTATTTGTAAAAGTACTGGGCAACCTTCACCGTGTCTACATGGAAAACAGTTGCAATTTATTATATAGTCACATGGAGGGGGTTAAAATATCAAATTTTTAATAGTGTTTTGATGTTACTCAGATGATGTTGTTAGACCATCATGAACAGTCTTGGAGGGAAGCTATCTTAAGTCTGCATAGATACTGTTTCAAAAAACCACAAAAGCCAAAAACTTTTTCCTGCACGTTGACTAAACACTCAGGTAAAGATGGATTCAGTACTGCAAAGAAGAACAGGGGCTAGTTGGAAGGAAGCTAATTGACTATGAACAGCAGCCTCATCATGACAGGGTAGTACTTGCTGTTACCCCAACAAAACCTGGCTGGATTACAAACAGTTCCAAACCTAGGTTAAAGCTGGCTTTACACTGTAGAGCCTAATCACACCCGCTAGTGTGGGTTATGTTAAGAAGATACAAATACAGCTCCAAAAGCAGCAGTAAGGTGCTTATACAGTCTGTTATTACTTTATGCTTATTTTTCACAGATACAAATCCCCCAAATTTCTCACCTTTCCTGTTCAGCAAGAAATACAGGAGTTGATTACATCACCATCAGATTCCACAAAGGTTAGCAATGTATGACTAAGTACAACCTTAATCCAGCTATACTTTATACTCTCTTGCTGCTTACAGAGAGTTCGGTAGGCACTCATTTTTAATCCTTTTGTACATAACAGTAAAAGTTAAACAAAATCTGGAAACCAATTTTTCTTATAAACACGTCAGTATGTTTTCTTTCATTTCAGACACTTAAAATGGCCTTTTCATTAATATTTATTGTCCTAAGAAACACTGCCAATTTATGGCTTGCTTTATTTTTTTAGGAATTGCTAGACACCAACATTAGTCCTTTTTCAATATGTAAAAAAAAAAAAAAAGCTTCTATATGATAAAAAGCTTAGGTGCTAGGAAAAAGTAAAGGACAATATTTTGTGATGACAAAATTACTTCTACAGTAATTTTCCAATAGTACTAAGCTTTGGCTTTTTCTGTAATAAATCTGAAAATGCAAATTTCCTAGCTTCTTCTTTGATTCAACTGATACTTCAACATGTGGAAAATAGTGTGATCTTCTATGTGATCAGACCACTGGCATAAAACTTCAAAATCAGAATTTCTACTATGGAATTTTAGTCCTAAATCTGTTGGTTATCTTCTCTTCATTCAACTGTAAGTAAACAGAAAAGCCAAGTAGCTTTACTCAACATAACTAACTGCAAAATAAGACAATACCTCCCCCCTGACTATTAATTTTTGGAATTCTTTGAGGGGGGAAAAAGTAATGTCAATTTACAAGCTATTTCGCTGTATAACTCATCTTCAGTGACAGTGGTATTTGAAGTATGGTAGCTCAACAGACAGTTCATGTAGTAGGACCGACTGATCTTCCTTTGGCAATTCAACATTCAGGACAATTTCAGGATGAGCAAAACCATTCAATATTTATTCAGTATATGATTTCAAAACTAAATCGGAAATCAAGTGAGAGCACAGCTGATCTGTCACATAGCATCACTTGTTAATGTTTAAATGAATGCTAACATGCAATATTATAGAATATACAGTCAATATTATATATTAGACAATTCCAGCACTAAGCAATCAGGTCCCAACTTCATGAATCATTTAGCTACACTTAATAAATCACATGAATTGAACTAGTGCCTCTTAGCTCAAATGGATACTAAAATATCTGAAATAAAGTATCCACTCCACAGCCTTGGAGAGCCAGGACCAGAGTGCCCCTGCATATCTGGGTCTATAATACGTATTCTAAATGTTTGATGAATGTGTTTTCTACAGAAATTATCTTTCAGTTCAAGCTTAAATGGATATAAATAAGAAGGAAAAGAGCAGGCACTGTTAAAGTAGTCATTCAAGTCTTTTTGCTAGAGTTTAATAAACCAAAGAAAAATTTTATCAGTTCAGGTTTGGGAAAGTATTTACCAGGTAAATTAGCTTCCATCAAGTACTTCATGCACAACATGTCTGGATGAAGAAAGCAGCTGTCCGTTATATCTGGAAAACGAGGCAGCTCTAAAAACACTGCAAGCTCAAGCATTTTCCTGTATACTTCTTCATATGCAGGCCATGACTGAAAGAAAGGGTTAGAGGGTGTTACATATTTGCTCTATTACCATATTTGTTAATGGTTTTAAATTATTATTAAGTTATTGATGATAAATTCTGTATTATTTAATACAGAATTATTTATACAGACTCTTTTAGCACTCTCTATGACTAAGCCCTCATTCAGGAACAGAGCGAGACTGCAGTACTGCAAAAGTAAAACGTGTGCTAGCTTTAAAGCCCAGGAAATAACAAGGAACAAACAGGAAGTTGCCTCAGACCAACAACCAATCCCCTATATTTTTTTGTGAAGAGATCAGTATGACTCCAGATGCTCCAAAATTGAAAAGCATTGGAAAAACAAAAAACAAAGACGAAACCCAAGTGCAATTAGGGGTGAACTCTCTAAAGAGCTCAGAGATCACAGAACCACAGAAGGGTGGAAGTTGGCAGGAACTCCTTGAGATCATCAAATCCAAGCCCCTGCTTGGGTCAGCCAGAGCAGGATGCCCAGGACCATGTCCAGTTGGTTTCTGTATATCTCCATGGATGGCAGCTCCACAAGGTCTATTGAAAATGTGCTCCAGTGTTTCACCACCCTCACTGTACAAAAGAAAAAAGGTTTTGCCTTTATGTTTAAATGGATTCTTGTATTTCAGTTTGTGCCCACTTCCTCTCATCCTGTCACTGGATACCACTAAGGGGGATCTGGTTTTCCTCCTTTACGTTCTCCTGTACGTATCACATAGTACCCCATGTGAACCTTCTCCATCTTCAGGCTGAACAGTCCCAGCTCTCTCAGCCTTTCCTCATTTGTCAGCTGTTCTACTCCCTTAATCATCTTTATGGCGTTTTACTGGACTCACTCTGCTATGTCCATATCTCCTTTGTACTGGGGAGCCGAGAAAGGGGTCCAGCACTCCAGATGTGCCTCACCAGAGCTGCGTAGAGAGAATCAACTCCCTTGGGCCACTAATCATCTGCATAATGCAGCCCAGGACCATGCTGGTGGTCTTTGTCACAAGAGCACACTGCTGGCCCACAATTCATCTTCACAGCATCTTGTCCATCAGAATTCCCAGGGCCTTCTCTGAAAAGCTGCTTTTCAGCCAGTCAGACCCCCAGCTTGCGCTAGTGTCTGTGGTTATTCCTCAATGCATCTTTATGTATTCATGTATCATATTTATCAACAAGAATGTGATCAATATGAGGCTGATGGGCCTGTAGTGCCCCAGATCCTTCTTCTTGCCCTTCTTGAAGACAGGGGTGATGTTTGCTTTCTTCCAGTCCTCAAGACACTCTCCCAGTCATCATGACTTTTCAAAAATTATTGACAGTGGCCTTGTGATGACACCAGCCAGCTCCCTCAGCACTTGTGGTAGCATCCCATCATGGCCCATGAACCTCCAAATGTCCAGTTAGTTTATACATTCCCTAACCTGCTCCTTCTTCACCAAGGGTAACTCTGCCTTCCCCTAGACTTTCCCATCAGTTTCAAGGATCTGGGATTGGTGAAGGCTGCTCTTATCAAAGACTAAGACAAAAACCCATTAATCACCTTAGCCTTCTTCTTGGCCATTGTGACCATGTCCCCATTCCCATTCAGCAGCAGGCCCACATTCTCTAGAACATCTCATATTTGAACATTTATTCATGACAATATATCTGTGATTTTCTTTCCAAAACTATTGACTGCATGAAGAAAGCTCTCCCAATTTCTACAGAGGTTTTCCTGCTAGAGAGGAGTATAATTCACAGACAGATTTTGACATGCTTATTCATAATGAACTCAGCAGGACCTGCAGTTTGCGTAAGTATGGGCTGTAAGATTTGACCGAATTTCTTAATACCTAAACTGTTTTATTAAACATTCTTAATTCTCA
Organism: Myiopsitta monachus; assembly: GCA_017639245.1. NCBI lineage: Eukaryota > Metazoa > Chordata > Aves > Psittaciformes > Psittacidae > Myiopsitta > Myiopsitta monachus. The sequence continues at coordinate 29,432,410 of CM029922.1, forward strand.
ATATTTTAAATTGTTACTTAATTTACCTCTTATTGCAGTAACTTTCAGTTGTTTGGGCTACTTCACCATTTTCAATGTATAAAAAGTAATACTTTTTCTGCTCTGGTTGGTGGTTCTAATTCAGCAGAGCACTTTATCATGTATTTATGCTTTATTAAGTCAGTTTGTGCATAAGGCATTTTGCTTTCATAGAATTTTAGCAGGGGTTTACACTTTGGACACAGGTTCAAAACTTCCCTGAACAAGAGTGAATTCAGGCTTTTGTTTGGTTGTTTTTTTTTCTAGACCTGATTAAAACCAGAACAATCATGTTTACAACAAGAGGACTGAAATAATGTCTTTTTATTCATGCATTTGGTTTCATCTATTTTAATATGAGCTGTGTAGCCAGTGCTCAAGTTTTATTGTTTTGAATGATTCCCAGCATTTCCTTTTCTTTTTTTTAAATGGTCTCCCCTCAGAATGCAGTTCAGACTTGCCTAATTGTGTGAACACATGCTTAAGCAAATGAATAATTCCTCTGTCACTTACTATTACACATGCAACTTCTTGTAACAGTTAGGAAGTTGTATCATGTTCATTATATGTTGTTCTAAACAGTGTTTAAAATTGGCTCAGGCTGCTGCAGGACTACCTTGAGAAACAAGAAAAACACGCATTACCAGACTTCTACAGAAGACAAGGCTCACAGTACTTTCCATTCCTCTTAAAAAGCAGTGCTAAATTGAATAACAAAACAATCCTGGAACAAAACCTGAATCATATGTAACTTCTCTTGAGCATATCTGGAGAAAAATTAAAGTCCCAGATGATTCAACAAAAGCATTACATAAATACTATTCCTAATTAGATACAAAGGAAGTATGTTTTTCTCTTTAATGAAAAGCAGTTGAATTAGTAGCTTCTTAATAATATATCGCAGACGAAAATAAATTAAGACACTGGGAATTCAGTCATTTGAAGCATTCCCATTCTCAAATGTTAAACTATCACCAGTGAAGTTATCTGAACAGTAATTTAGCGCAGAGCTACTTTAAGGAATATAACTCTTAATTGGAGAACTCAAGGTAGACACCTACATCAACTTCTACCTGAGCTTCTCTCACTGTGTCAGGGTAAGTAGACAGCTTTCCCATCATAGGCACCAGTGAATCATCTTTTCCTCCTCATATCCAGCACTGACTGTTGTTTCAAAGCTTTGGTCTGGAATTTAGATAAGGCAAATACAGTTCTTTTTCAAAATGGCTATAAAATGCTTCTGCTTTAAAATGACAACTGACGTCTTTTTCTTTTTTTTTTAATAGAGAATCATAGAATGGTTTGGCCTGGAAGGGACCCTAAAGCTAGTTCCAACCCCCTGCCATGGGCAGGGACACCTTCCACTAGACCAGGTTGCCCAAAGCCCTGTCCATCCTGGCCTTGAACACTGCCAGAGATGGGGCAGCCACAACCTCTCTTTCTGAGGAACAAACACGCATGGTGTAAAAATCACAAATAAAATACCAAGAGCTATCACTTGGCTTATTTTAAAAAAGTGTTAACAGACAAAATCTGTTCTTCATTGATGTGTGTGTACACAAAGATGTAAACACAACTGGGATGTGCAGATCTAGGCAGGGGATACTAATCCACTATAAAGATCCACCAAATCAATTGCTACTTTCGAGGACTTACCTCCCTAAGCTCAAAACCACTCTCTATAGTACTCATGTTTCTACAACACAGCGCTGAGTCATGACAGTGCAAGTTGAACCAAACACCACGCTTCCAGGAGTATGCAGTAATCTCTTGAACTGTAAACTGCAAGCATAAGTTGGATCCAGCACAAGATCACATCTCAGTCAGATACACCATAGCAAAGAGCTGAAGGCTGAAAGGTGGAGGACTGAGGAGATTTACTTCAGTAATCAAGCACTGGTAATTTTCCCCAATCACTACACAGCCTGCTCGTACTCTCTTTAGTTCTGAGAGAACTGTGAGTTCACAGAGCAGATCTCTTCTTCTGCAAAGTGTCACAGATACTGGGAGGGTTAAAACAGAAGACCATCCAAATTCCACACAACCAGCATAGTACATGTTAGCACAATATTAAGAAAAAGCAAAATGCAGCAAACAAGCAACCTCAAAATTAATAAAAATTATCACCTCCCACCCAGCTCTTTATCTCTGCCAAAAGAAAAGAACCTGATAAAACAAGTTCCATTGAAAGTCAACCAGCAAATCAACTAGGAAAGCAAGATCCAGAGCTGAGGCCTCCCTGCTTCACTTGAAAAAACTCTGCCTCCAGCACCCCATGATTAAACCCCAGGGGAGGAGTCCTTGGACAAGAGAGGACAGTGTTAGATCATACGCCACATGCTCTCCAAGTATAACTTTCACTTATCCAATCATAAATTAAAAAATCCAAGTTGCATTTCTATGCTAAATATTAGGACAACTCCCCTGTCCATCAGCACATAGTGTTACTGAGCTCTCACCTTGTTTCGAGAACCCGGGAAACATTCCACATATAAAACTCGGTTACAAACCCTTGAGGGCACTTAATAATTTCAGGACAACTGACAGAAAATCCTTTTAAAGTTATGCCACCTGCTAGTCTTTTCAGATGTTTCGCAAGCTGAGATTTCTTCAAGCCTGATCAACAGTGCTGACAGAGTCTATAACTCCTTCAGATTGGGTACAGAGGTTACTGAGAACTTTTCTTAACAGCTTTGTCTTTAAAATCTTTGTATCTTATTCCCACATCTGACAAATAAGGTTGCTGCAGGTCTTCTCCAGAAAGCTGTACAGAAAATTTGTATTACTTGAGAATACTTTTATCTCTTCTTCCCCTCCTCATCCCTGCTGACTTCAGCTGAACATAGGAGAGCGAAATACACACTGTTGAGTTGGTGAAGAAGTGTCTAGAACAAGATTTTCATTATGATAAATATTCATTAGACTATTTAAATTGCCTTTATCTTTCAAAGTTACATGACATTTTTCACCTGTATTAGAAAAGAACAAGCTGGTTTTCAGAAGCAGATGAGCCAGACTATTAGCATGATAATCAGATCACAGTAGCAGGTAATTGTTCTAGGTAAGCCCTGACTGCAGCCTCTCCTACTTGTTTGGACAATATCAGAATGTTGCTGGTCAACAAGTAGAAAACATTATGCATTGGCTGGCTGTCTAAATTAATGTGGAGGCTTCATAGCTTCTTATTTTACATGTGGTCTGACTGACTCTCTTCTTAGATGACTGCATAGGCCATTTCCTTCTCCTGTATCAGGATAATATGTCAGCAAGCGTTACGTAAATATTCACAGTTCAGTTGATTTCATGATGATACTGTTCTATCCTTTCTGAAAATAATTAATTACAGAGTCATTTTAAATTCTCCCTTTCATATTTCCTCTACCTCCATCCTCCTCTCCTTTTCAGTACTTTTTGCAGCACAGTTCCCTTCCTCTCAGTCCTTCTCCCTGTGAATTTCCACCCTGGAACCCATTTCTGCACGTTCTCTAAGGCTCTACCTTCACCTGTGCTGCTCATGTTCAGCAGTGTACAGACATCTTTCCCAAGAGATTCTTCTAATGGCCATTTAATGCTGGAATCTAATAAGGTCCAACTTATTTTTTTTTCATTTTTGGCTTTTTATAGGTCTCTGGGAATCTTTGACATTTAGAGTTTGTATACACTTGCAATTATCCAAAACCCAAGTAGGGTTTCATCATTTTTAAGATAACAAATTCAACCTAGGCTAAGTTTGAAAAAGAGTCTACCAAACTTTTCAGGAAATGGACTAAAAAAGCAATTTAACTTGAAGGTTTGGAAAACATCAAGTTATGAGGGTTGGAGAGTTTTTTTTGCACCATAATCCAGAATTTTGGTTCAATCCTTCTGTAAAGCAAGACATATCCATAAACCAAAAGATATTTATTGGAAAAGTAATTAACCAAATGGCTGCCCTAATGTGGGTAAATATCTATGAATGCAGCTTGCACTGGAACACACATTCCCAGGAACCCAAGCTAGCTTTAAATTCACTTAAGGTAAAATTAAGTACCAACAATGAGCACAGCAGTCAAGTGCTCTGTTGAGCCTGGTTCACCTCACTTTGCTTCTGCTGCTCAACTGGTTCAGATATATCTGGCTGCCTGTAGCATAACAGTGGCTGGGATGACACCAGCCGCAGTGCATACAGGTTACACAAAAGAATTGACAGTAAAGACAATAACTGTATCAGCTGTGAAATTTACACCCAAATTAGTATTTAAACCTTAATGAAATGACCTTGTGAACTGATTGTTATGAACTAGAGCCTTAATGTGGTCAGCAAGCCTAAGCACCTACATTACTAAAGATATGGGGATTTTTTTCATGCTTTCTGTGTGGTCTCATGGTACTCCCAATCTTGCTACCTCCCACACAAGCACACACCAATAAACCTTGCTGATGAGTACTTTTTAAACATTTTTTCCCCTCCTTTGCTTAACCGCCATCTACCTCTCAGGGACCATCACCTGCTGGAATTGCAGCAAATTAATGCAACAGCCATCACACACAAATTGAATGTGCTTTAACACTGTATATTACTATGAATACAAACTTTAAAAGATAAGCAACACTCACTAAACCTAGCTGGAAAAAACTCAATGTAGTCAAATGTGTTACAGTTTGATTCTGTGCAGTCTCTTCATGTATGCCTTCTTTGCCAGAGCATAGGTTACACAGAAAAGACATACAAATGTTTAAAGGGAATCTTCAGGAGTCCCTTCCAACTCAAACCATTCTATGATTTTATGATATCATAAGCAGTGTTACCACTGCTTTACCAGACCTGTGGATTGCTGGCGAGTGTGAAAGTATATTGGGGAGAACCACAGCACCCTGCTCCTCATCCTATCCTAGGTCACTATCTGAAACAGGAGACCAGATTCAACGAGCCTCAAGCCCGAGTTGGTGCAGCCATTTTTACGTGGACTAAACGAGTGGATACATTTCTTCAAACCCTGATATCCATGAATCACATACAGATGCTGATGTAACTGCGAGAGGGTGTGCCTGGAATTATTAAAAGGTAACCAAATGACAAAAAGAACAAAGACGGGTGAAACTGTTTCAACTCCATGTAGATAACTGCTAAGAAGTACGCAGCTTGTGAGACTTCTTCCACTAGAAAAGACATAAAGAGGCCAAGCACGCAATTAAAGTTGCTGCTTTACGGGCCTGCCATGGAGCAGAAAGGATAACTGAGAGGTTAAGAGAGGAGAATGAAATCAGTTTGTCCACCTTGAAGACAGGCAAAGAGGTTGTCCAAGTTATCTGCCTGCAGTGAATGGGCAGATGGAAATGAGGGGAAAAAAAGTCAAGATACAATTAGAAAATCAGCAGTATTTACACCGGCAGCCTCTCTTCCTCTCTCCTTCGATAACTGTTTCAGTTGAAAGAGCTACTACAGCTTCAATCCCCAAATAACTCCTGATCATTGTTGCAAGGGAGTAAGAATGACCTTTGTATAGAAAAAAGATTAATTTTAGAAGATGACTCAATAAACAATGTACACGCATTTTTGAGAGAAAAAAAATCCAGGTGTGCTGGGATATTAGATTGCATTAAATTGTCACAGGCAGGTCTTACTGAAGAATTCAAGATGCCATGTGGATGAGCCAGCAACCTAAACACAAGAGAAAAACCTAACTGAACATCCAGTTCGGATGTACCTATTTACTAGGAAGGAAAAGATAAAACGATAAAAGAAACAGAAGGTACGACATTTTCATTAGGTGCCCAGCAGACCTTTTAGGAGGCTACCTTCAGAGGAAGACATCTTTTTCATTACATGATTCCTGGCTAAAGTGGTTTCTGAATAAATGAGTTTCAATATTATTAAACCAAGAGACACGTGCTTGAGCATTAAGACTGCTCATGCTCACCAAGAAATATCACTTTTCTGAAAAATGCAGTCTTTCCGAAAAAGGACTCACGCAGCAGGGAGCTGAACTGCCATGATGTACCAAGATTTAAGAGTTTGGGAACAAATTTTATTGAATTTCATAAATATTTTGGTAGGTTTGTTTTCTTTCTTCATTAAGTAATGCTTAAAGGCAGGTATGGACAAGCTAGAGTTTCTGTTACACAACAGCAAGCTCCCATGATAAACTTGATTACAATAACCCTTTCAGCAGTGAACTTCCTCCTCAGCTATTTTTTTCCCTTTCAAATAAAAGCCTCACCCATGCTTCTTTTCATTCTGCACTACTTTCTATCCTCAACAAGTACTGTGTGCACCTGTAAAAATGCCCTAAAAATTACAGAGTTAGACAGGAAAAAAGGTCTCACAGATAGAAAGGCAGCCACTCCACAAAACTAAGATTACAAAGTCTCTCAAAACACCAGCACCCAGAGCAAGAATCATTGCTTGTTTCGGAAAGTAAAAGCAGCATAGCTGATTAGCAGAATTTGTATGGCTAGAGTTTTATACCTTTTAGGAGTCTTATACCTTTTCTTTCTCAAATGAAACAAGAATGACCAGCTTCTGCCTTAATTTGCATTCTTTAAATAGTTGCCACTAAAAATCAAATAAATCACATGGCAATTAAGCTCATTCAAATTTTCATCAGGAAAAGAGGCTCTTACACATGAGACCTTGAATGTTTTGAGAAAAAGATCTCCGCAAACAGAGGAACGTGTGTAAAAGCCAGTCTGGTGGATACACTTTCCAGGGAAGCAGAAATCCATTGTTGTTCCCGTCTGAACACACCAGGAGAAAACAAAGCAAATGTACCGACCTGCATTGATGAGTTTATGAATAGATTTAGGAGTTACTTTGTTTTGATCAAACCCAAACTAAAATATAAATGTGCAATCCACCAAACCTAGAGTGTGAGACAATCCGAATGGCAACAGTTTCCTATGAGCTGCATGATAACTTGAAGACATGGGTATTAGCCAGCAGAAGATTATAAAGTGATATGAAAGTCTTTTGAAAAGCCAGAGTGAAAAAAAATAAAGGGACAACTTGACAGGATTTAGGAAATCTTCAGGTTTCCTCATGATGGTGCCACAAACCCACCCCTTGCCTCAGGCAGGTCTCTTTGTCCCAGTTTTCCACCTTGTGATAGAGCAGCACACCACCCCCTCCGAAAGCCCAGCCCTGGAGAAGCAGCCACCAGGTAACAGTCAGTTGCATGACGATGGGAAATGACCAGCATCAAAAGAAAGAACCAATATCTTGCAACTGTACTGGCTTCACGTGGGGTGTACTAATGCAGGCTTAAACTCCATACATGAAATGAAGGGAAGGAAAAGATACACAGAGCAACTCATTACCTTCAGCATGCTAACCTAAATGTTCTCTTGGTTTAGAAACAACATGAGATGAAATAATTAATGATTACACCCTAGCACCTTGTTCACCAGTCTCAGCTAAAAGCAAATTTATTCCAGTAATTCTGAAATTCCATATGCTTAACTTTAAAACCTTAATCGCTATTCAAAGACATAAAAAGGCGATAGCATTAGCTTAATCTGTTCACAAATCCAAGACCTTGCTTTTAGGGCCAAAAGAGAACTGCACAGAACTGAACGCTGTCTAGAAATATTATGGGTAAAGTGCAAAACCCCTTAAGCTGCCATCTCTGCCATTCCAGGACGGCTCCCCCATGACCTAGAAGTTATATACTCTTACATGGCTTTTCACATTTCTCCTCTTGCCACATTTCTAGGCCAGACTTCCTGCAAATGCTCCTTCTTCCTCCTGGTGTTGGGATTGTCACTACTATCCAACAGTGAGAAATTCTGCATTGTGAGTTTTTAAACAAGCAATTAGTTTAGTTCCTCCACCAAAAAACCAAGATCACTAGAAAAATTACAGTAGTGAAAAATCTCTTTTTCAAAAGCACAGTTTTTGCTTAAGGAAACTGTGTAGTTTTCATTGCTTAGGATTCTTTGCCATAGGCTAGAGGTACCCTTTTTAGTCAGCACTTCTGTATACTTTCACCATTTAATCATTCCTCAGCATTTTTCAAGTGCAATGAGAAACACCCCCACATCTCTAAACCTGAAACCTTAAAGGATGTAATTTAGTTCACCTAACTTAAGAGCTTAAAGAAGGACTTTAAAAAAAAAAAGAGTTGTTGTGAGATAACGAGTTAATGAAAAATGAAGTTTTACACCCTTAAAAAAAAAGTATTCCCAGAACACAAAAACCACAAACTGAAACCCTAACTGAAATCCCAGAGCAAAAAAAAAAAACAGTGGTTGTACCATATCAATCCCAAAAGTTCTCTTTAGCCTTGGATCCAGCAGCGAGAAGGAAAAATGCATAGGGAAGAATTTATTATGAACCAATTGAGCCACAATGACACTACCAAACACCTGTCCAGCTTCACTCCATTTATGGCTGAGTCAGCAGTGAGATCTCTGCATTTTTCAGTTCCATATCCCTTTTCCTTTATGTCATTTGTCCAGTCATTATCTGGCCCTTTTAACATCCAGAACATTCTAACGCAAGGAGTTTCACCAGTCACCCACAAAACATACAAAGCCACATTTCCTGCTGCTTGACTCTGAACCTGCAGACCAGTTCTGACCTTTTCTGACACCTCCCAGTTGTTCTATCGGAAGAGACATTGAACAGTTACCACCTAAACACATTCTACAAACTATCGCCACATCTTCCTCTTAGTCACATCTTCTTCAGAGGTTGAAAGGTAAGTAGATAATATTAAGTGTTCCTTGTAGGAAAACTGTCCCTACGTCTGATGATCCTTCTTGTGACTCTGAGCCTCTTAATTCTTCTGCAACTTTGAGAAGAGGGAAAGTAAGAAAAGCAAAAAACTCAACCAGAATTCCATATAGCATTTAAAATATGGAAGCATGATAGATTTATATATAACGCAAAGTAGATTTGATCTCCATTCCTTTATTAGAAGTCAGGAGTTATTAGAAAATAATTCCAGTGTAGCTGGGCTACAACAACTGCATATTTGAAAACAGCATCATGAAAGGATTGCAGAAACCTGTATAATTAAGATCGTACTGATAATTTAAATGAAGGCTGGTACATGAACATGATAGCATTGATAATACCAGCTTTCAGACAATGATGCAAATGGTATTCTTTAAAAAATAAACTCACTTGCTATTTCACAAACGTAACAGCATGGACAAATCTGTTGATTGACATACATTTCATGGCTGTGCTTGGGCACAAACCAGACATGAGTCGGGAAAAAAAAACTAGCATCTCTGTTCTTTAATAGCAGCTCATGGGTCAATGACTTATAATCTTTAAAGAAAGAAAACCAAAACCAAACATGTAATGCCTACCCACTGTAACAATGCCATACAAAAAAAAAAACCCAAATTTGCATTGTATCTGTTTTTTAAGGTTGTCTGCTTTCCATTCAGTTTTCTTTAAATGCTATTATTTCTCCAAATAGACTTAAGATATTTTTCTTTTAAGTCAACTGCTGGACAGGGAGAAAATTTGATTAATTTCAACCTGTAATTGCTCCACCTGTATTCTCGCAAAGCAGTGAAGCTCAGAGAAGCTCAGAGAAGCTCAGAGATTATGTACTTCAGTAGGTGCAGAATGGGGAAAGTGTGCCCTTTTTTTTTGTTATTCCTCCCTAATAAAGCATTTTTGCAAGATTTGTTCCGTACTGCTTGTAACATAGGATTAAGAATTTTATCAGGAAAGACAGGAATAAAAGTGAAAAACCCCAAGCCTAAGTAGAATGAAGACAAAAAAGCAACTTGTGGTATACTTTTGTTTGCACTGGGTTTTTTAACTAAATTATCATTCTTCTTTAAAAGGCACTTCTGCAAGTGTAAGTGGGTTTAGCTTACATCAGTGATATGCACCTAACCTTTTCTTACAAGGTTTACTCATCAAAAATGGTCAGCAGACCATTTTATTTTAAAAATGATTTTCACACTAGAAAATGATTTAACGTACCAGCATTCAAAACAATGGTGTCACTTTAGAGAATGCATCGTTGTCATCTATCAAACTAGCAATACCAAAGAGTCACCAAACGGTATAAATCATTTCCACCATAAGAATGTCAGTACAGTGACCTCCCTCATGCAATATTCAGAATACAAAGGTGTACAGAGGAATTTCACTCCTCCTTAGACAGTGGGACAAAAAACATAAAGCCCTAGAACAGTGATTCACTTTGTCTGCCCCTCCTAGAAGAGTACTATAATTAGGAGACTAAATCCACACCCTCAACTAAAGAAATATCAGCACTTAAGAAATACTGTCAAGTTTATAAACTTCTTTTCACAAACTCCGTAATGAAACAAATGCTAATCCTTCTGCTTTTAAGTTGATGAAATTATAGTACCATAATTAGTATATTTGATATAAAGCAATCACAAAGAACAAAATACCATTTGCTGTATAGAACCACTCAGCCACATTGCATCCAATTTAGGGCACACATCAAGGAATGATACTAGCAAACCTAGGGGAGGAATTAGCCTGAAGAGCAAGACAAATACCTATATTTGTAATGACGCTAAAAACAGTCATCATGAGATTTCTAAGGATTTTCAGTGATCAATATTAGAACTTCATAAAAGCTTATGCTATGTAAGCTTAGAGTTTGCCCAGAATATCTAGCCCTTGGCTCTACCATTTGGAGAAAGGCAGGCATGAGCAGTGTGCTCTATTGCCTTTCCAAAGCTCTTCCCTGGTTTGAGTACAGACCTTACTCTTTCCTGTGCTGCAAAAAAGTTCACTGCTCATCTATTTTACTGTGTGAGAAGCTACTCATGTCTTCCATATTTGAAAGAATGATGAAGAAGTACTTGGGCTTTGTTGTTGGTGCAAGGTGGAAAGAATTGCCGCTGTGAGTGAAAGCAACATGCAAACTCTACAAGCTTGCCCAGCCCTACAGGAAAAGGACTGAGCGTAGGCAAGAAGAGAGAAGCATCAATACTCTCATAACAGTTCCTCTGCTAATCTCCATCTATCCTTCTTACTATCTACATGTAAGTTAATGAAAATGTTCTCAGTGTGAGAGCTACTCTTCAAAGCCTCCCAAGGAAGCCTTGGAAGCTACTTTTCAAAGCTTCCTATCTGTCTAAGTTTAGGCACTTCAAACACAGTAAAATATTTTAATGAATTTGTGATATGTCCTGACTGCAAGAAACCAAACAGAAGCAGCTTAAAGTATCTAACAAGAAAATGCAAACAGGTGTTTTCAACATGAATAAGCTGAGCAATACACCGAGACAGAGACGTATTAGACAGTTTCCATGTGTTATTCAGTATTGTAAATTCAAAGAACTAGTTTTCAAGAAACCTGTAATACCAATGCTACTTCTGGTCAGAACATAGCCAAACTATTCAACTAATCCTAGCAGCATAAATTACATGAACCCTCTCACACATCATAACCAACTGGCAGAAATTATTAGAAATTAATGAGGATTGAATGTCAAATTACTTCTAACATAGAGGCATTAGCCTCAAAAGCTGAAGACTACAACCAAATCCTAGTTGTGGTTGCATATGGCAGGTAATCATCAAAATACTGAGCAATCATCTTTTCTTAATCCATGAGAAACCCTCCAGTTTGATGCTTTCCTCCAGGCTACCTGACAGTTCTTCTGCCCCCAACATTCACAGGGAAATCAAATCCGGAGGTGTCTTAAACTACTTCAAACTTGACAGCTAAATTTACAAAACAAAATAAATTTTACTACGCTTGAACAATGCTGACTTGATTCAAGTACATTTTTGTGGCACATCCCCTATTAATTCAAACCAGTTTTTACAGAGGAACCGAGTAATGTTTGGTGGTCACAAGGCACAAAATGTTTATACAGCTCAAGTATTAATAACCACATTCCAACTGTAATGTTGCCTGTAACGAAGAGAATCAGACACCTAAATCTGAGGTCTGGCATATTTAACCTTTCTGCCACAGTAGTAACTCAGCAACATTCGGCCAGATTGTAACATAAATGATGAACACTACATCAACATTTTGAACCTGGAAGATAGGTCCCACATTCAGTAACCCTGCACAAGGACACAGGTTCTGAGTTTAAACCTTGTTCTTGAGTAGGATAGTAAATGATATAAAAATGTATTGCTCCTAGATATGAAAGCACACACTTCAGACCTCTCCAAATACAGTTCTGGTAGGTCACCACGCTTTTTACTGTGGGATAATGGACTACAGGAAAAACCACAAATAAAAGAACCCTCTTTTGAAGCAGACGGGGGGGTTGACTATACAGTGCTCCTGGATAAAAAACAGCCAAGAAAGGATACTACAGATATTTTGAAATGAAACACAACTGAGCAGCAGGGAAACTAAAAAAAAAACAAAAAACACCCAAACCCTTGAATTTCAATGTCACGGGTAAATGGGTAAGTCATGAAACAAATGTGAAGAAAAGGCAAGACTGCTCTGCAACTAGAAAATGCATACGAGCCCATCTTGTTAAAATTATATGCAAGGAAAAGAAAAATTATGCCTGAAAAAAAGCAAAGCAGTATCTGATAAAACTGAGTGCCTTACAAAGGAGAGGCCCAGATAATTTACACACAAGAAGCTTCAAGGAAGTAACTGAGAAGCTCTCAGAAACACAAATGTTGGTTTTTAAATGATCTTAGGAAATTATAAACATCAAAGGACAATCCACATTAATATGCAGTATTTTAGAAAATGTAAAAAGGGGAGATTCAGAAACTCTAGAATTATTAGCTTGGCATGGATCCTGAACAAAATAATACAATGGTAATGGGGAAAAAGGGAAGCTAAAAATATCCTGTCAGTCAAGCAAAGGTCAGGAGAGGAGAGAGCTGACTGAAGCTCCAGCTCCCAAAAGGAGCTGCTCTGAAAAACCTTTTTCCTTCCTTATGGGATAGCTAAAGGGAACCCAAATCAAATTAACGCAAAGTCTCAGTAGAGAGAGAAGAGCGTAACTCATAATTGTACTCAAAACTCAAGAGCTGCTCTGCTGGAAAGAACATGCAGAACAAAGGAGCAAAAACAGAAGCATCCTTCATAGCAGAGGAGTACCTTGGCAAATTCACCTCAGAAATCAGATCTCTCAAATCCTCAGCAGAGTGAGATTTGATTGAAGCTGACATAGAGGAATGGGTGGCAGAAGGATTAGTGGCAGGGAAATATGGATACAAAAGTGCTGCCAGGAATAAAACCAAGCAAAATTAAAAAAACAAAACAAAACAAAAACAAACAAAAAAAAGAAAACCCCCAAACCCCCCCCCCCCCCCCCCAAAATTGTAAAGAAAGAAAGGGAAGAAAAGAACAAAAGAAAATACAAGCTATGGAATACTGTGAAAGAAGAAACCAAAGAACTGGCAAGTTTCCAGACAGCATAGAGATGATCATCTCTCAATGTTTAATGCAAGCCTTTCATTCCCAAATAAAAGAGGAAAGAAATTTAATAATCCAGGCTAGGGAGGGGGTGTTTGTGAATGCATGACTGCAAAGTATATATTCCTCCAGCTCAAATAAAATAAAATAAATCCAAAGCATCAAATAGAATAAAACACTCTGCACTGAAGCAGCACATTCTCAAAAGTGCTAAAGTTTTCGGTCTACTTGATAAAAACATTATACTGACTTCAACACCTATCCCAGCTTATTTTAAGGAAAAGGAAGGCTCTGGATGAAGTAGACCTTTCCTTAGGGCAGCAAATATTTCTTTCCAAATTCCTCCCATCATCAATTCATACTGGACTACGAATTAAAATTCTTATTAAACTGAAAACAATGTAGAGCTGGGCAGAGCTACTGCCCTAATCCAACATAGACAAAAACAGACATATTTTCAATGTAGAATAAAGGCTATTAAGCCTGAAAATATATATAATATTTATATATATCAGGGAGAAGAAAGAAAGAAGAAGCCTTTCAGTTAGGTGAAAGGAGAAGAGGTGGGAGAAAATCCTGACATGTGCTTTTTAATCTTATGACAACACTGATTTCTGACAAGCACTGCATATTACTTACTTTACCAGAAAGCATTCAAGAATTTTCCACATGCAAAGGTAAGGAGGATGCTAACATCCCTCTCAGCTGGAAGTTTAGAAAGCATTTCTGTATCATAGAAAAATCTGTAGAGTAATACTAGGAGTTATTTAAGAATCAAGTCGTCTAGGAATGGAAATAGGTGAATTATATAGAGCAGCATTCAAACTAAACAGAGCTTCTGTTAACATGGCCAAGTTGGAGGCAGGATATGTAAAGTGGAAACAAAACCATTACAATGTATACTTAGACAAACAAAAAATAACCTGGGTGTTCATTTTCTCACATTGCAAGGTTAAAGCTGTCTAAAGCACATTTCTTGTTATAGGAAGCAATACTCAATGGATTATTAAAAACCCCAAACAAAACCCAAAACTAAAATGAAAGACCCACAGAGGAAACAGAGAAGAATGGAATTAAATGGTAAAACAAAAAAAGAAGCATTTTTAAGACATAGGTTCCTAGAGAGCAAGGTCTATCAACAACACTGTCAACAATGAAGCATTCAGCGGCCTTGCAGAAGACAGAAGGTTTCAGGCAGAACTGTGCAGTTACTTCTATTTAAGATTAAAAAAATCCAAGAAAAAAGAGGAAGGACTATATGGAGAAGCCTTTCCATGACCACACTCCAGAGCAGACAACATAGCAATGGTAATTTGGTAAATAACTGTTTCTTTTGTCTCTGAGGGCAGCTTGGTGGACAATTCTGAACAGAACTGATCTAACAGCTACCAAGATTAACTTTCCCATAGCGCCCCCATTCCTGAAGACAAAAAAAAAATAGAGATTCTTAATAACTTTATGAAAAAGGAGTTATTTTCAAGTTGGAGGAGGGATCGAGAGAAAGGAACATCACTGAGGTCACACATGGGGCTCCTCGCCAAGTCCAGATACTTGTGCACCAAGAAAGACGACCATTCCCAAAGCTCTTCAGAACAACAGGATCTGAAGGATATTTATGAGACTACACCTATCCTGTTGCACACAGCACATACTCCAAAGTGACATGTTTGTTATCTTTGATACTTCAGTAAATCATGTTGCCTAACAGCCATGGGAGTGACCTGCTTACCTATATATACACATAAATTCAAGTTTGTGTGTGCATGTTAAGAAGGTAAGAATAAAAAAACAAAAAGTATTTTTGGACGTGGAAAAAAAAAAACCAACAAAAAATCAGTCTACAATGCATCAAGGGTGAAATACACCAAAAAGAAATGAGTTTTATAACAAGTAATGAAAGCTAAAGGTAAACTCGAGATAGCAAAGCAGGACCAACTTTAAACAAACAAAGCAATTACACAAAAGATAATTGGGCATACAGTCCTGAGACAAAAATGTAAGGAAAAATAGATCTATGGCAAGAACAAGCTGTTGCTAGCCCAGGAGAAAAGGGATGCTTGAATTAATTTTGTATGAGGATAAAGATAAATCCCTAAAAGCAAACTAGAGGATGTGTATCTTAAAGGATGTATCCCTACTTCAAGCAGAAATGGAAGATGGAATTTGTGTGTAGCTCCACTGGATGACAGATACTATCAACAAAACAAGCTGAAAACAAATTAGCCATGAAACTTTATGTATACCACTACTAGTTTACAAATTCATTTTAACTCCTACACCAGCAGGTGCTTAAAGAAATAGGTATCCTGTGCAATAAAAAGGAAACAAAGATGGCTTCCATCCAAAGAGAAAAGACGACTGTGCTCGTCAGAGACCACTGGCTATTGGCACAAACCTCAACGTCAGCAGGGATTTACTGGAGTTAAACAAATTGCAAATAGCAAAAAAACCCACCACAAACCCAAACAAACCTTGATATCCTGCAGAGAACAAACCCCAAAACTTAAATATTTTAGTCTTTCTTGAGGTATAAAAAAAGGTTTTAATGAAATGGAATAAGAACACTTGCTTTAGGAAAAGGAAATTTCGCAGAGTAAGATGAAAACTTACTTTCCTTCTTCTGTATTGGGAACTTAGAACTTATGAACTAAGAACTAAGCAGGAGCATCCTGCTACTGATGCTATTTGCGCTTGTGAACCCTCTGATGGTGCATTTAGGTAAAACACATTTACCAAAGGCTAGCTTCTAACATACATATGGTTTTAATAGAGGAAGGGATAAATAGGATGACTAATCAAGTGAAAGCTTAGAAAAGAGACTTGGAGTAATGGAATGATAAAACGCATATGGAAGACAAACTATTCACTTTACACAAAGACCTTTGCAAAGTACTTTTGTCTGTCATAAGATACTTGTGAGGTAGAACTTACCTCCAGCTAGGATCTAAAACATGTCTAACAGTTATGCGTCACGATAAAGGTAACATGGAGAGGTGAAGGCTCCTTTTTATTTATGAGGCAGTCACACCCAGAGCACACAGGCTGCAGGACAGAGGTGTCCAGACACCATAATACCTGTGGCAAGTATTCTAAATTCAGTTTGGCAGAGTGAAGAATTATGCCCTTCTTATTACCTGTTCAATTACTAAAACATGAAGTGCTTACCTGCCATGTACACTGAAAATGTGAAATAGAATACAAGGCATACTATACCATTTGACTCATAGCATACTTGAGGCTGGAACGGACCTCTGGAGCGTCCAACGCCTCTGCTCATAGCAGGTCAACTACAGCAAGTTGCTCAGGATTGTGTCCAGTCAGGTTTTATGCATCTCCAAAGATAAGCAGATGCACAGTGGCTCAGGGCTGCCTGTTCCAGCATTCAATCACCCTTACAGTAAAAAAGTGTTATGCTTAAATGAAATTGCCCATTGACTCCTGTCCTTCCATTGTGCACCGAGAAAAGAGCCTGACTCCATCCCCACTCCTTTCTGCCCAGATATTTATACTCATTACTGAAATCCCCCCCAGCCTTCTCAGTGATGAAAATCCCAGCCTCTCCTTGTATGACTGATGCTGCAATCACCTCTAACTGCCAAACTGTACACAGGACAGGGAAAAATTGTCAGTGATACAGACTGTTCTTGGATTACACAGCACAGAAGCACATCAGCTAGAACTGAGACTAGTCACATATAGATGACAAGGCATAAAAAAAACCCTGTGCGTGTACACATACACATCACTACACAGAAAGATAGAAAGTAGATGTGACTCACCTTGTAATAATTATTGCACTTATATTTTTAAAGCTATAACACTCAATCTTGTACAAATTCAGTATATTTTTGCTATCTGGAAAACTGTCACTTAAAAAAAAATCAACTTTAAGCCATTGGGATTGTTTTTATACAAGCTGAGCCTTACCAAGTTAAGCTTCACCTGTACTTAATGGACACTTAAGAATGACACTTAATATGACTTTAAACCCTTCAAGCTAGTAGGAAATAACTACTTCTCAACTCAAATTTGGGCTGCAGGAAATGAGCACAGACCACAGCTAAATGCACTAAAAATCTGTTCAAAACAAAAATAAAACAAGAGACACAGAAATTCTTTACTGTAAGGGTGGTGAGGCACTGGAATGGGTTGCCCAGGGAGGCTGTGAATGCTGCACCCCTGGCGGTGTTCAAGGCCAGGTTGGACAGAGCCTTGGGTGACATGGTTTAGTTGGAGGTGTCCCTGCCCATGACAGAGGGGTTGGAACTAGATGATCTTAAGGTCCTTTCCAACCCTAACTATTCTATGATTCTATGACACGTTGAATAGCCCTGTCAACTACCAAGATTTTTGAACATTTTTGTAGCTCATATTCACCAGACCTGAAGCACAACATGGCATCAGGGCATCTTACCTGCCTGGTTCTTAACAGTCATAATCCCATAAAGATTTTGAAGATAATTGTGTATAGAATATTATATACAGAACACCAAGGAGAAAAGAATGCAGGCTGCATTTTCAGGATGAAGTATTACACAGTCTGACTTCCTGCTCCAGGACAATGACCTCATCTCTTGAATTTCTCAAAACTCAGATGTCAAAACTAGATACAGTGAACTACTGGTAATCTCAGAGCCACAACGAGCAGCAAGATCAGTCCTGAAATACAAGATGTAGGAAACAGCTAGTGAGGTTTTTGCAATTTTCAGCCCAATGATGTAGTAACAAATGTTAAAATGAAATAAACCTGAGGATGCATTACTAAAGGAACATCGAAGGTAAAGCAGGGAGCAGATATTCCTAGAAAGAGGAAGCCACAATAATACTGGAGTGGCTGGAAAACTATACAATCTCAATAAAAACGAAGTTAAGAGATGACTTGATTAGTACGTGTATCTACTTTATACTTCGGAAGTGCAGGTGTCAGAATCACAAACAAGATGGAGGTCAAAAGGTACACATTCAGTTTTTAGATCAGCAATGTCCTGTAAGCTAAGCAACAGACCACACTAGATACAGGTTCATCATAAGCAACATGATTTTGGGGTTTTTATACCAGTTTGTGAAAAAAGGAAAGTGCATGTATGCTATATAAGTGTTTGAGACAGAGGGTGAAGTGGAAAAACTTCCTCTTTTATATAAAGGCGGGAAAAGATTAAGTTGACCAGCTTCTGGCTCTCAAATTGTGAAGTCCTGCTCCCACATCAGGACATGCTACAATTCACAGTGGATATGTGCTTGCGGAGGGACAGTAGAATGAACTGAACCGACAGCTCTGGGAGAAAGTAAGCTCACAAGGACTGATGACAGAAGGATTGCCAGAGGGTCTCTTCATCAGGGAATGCAGTGACAGGACAAGGTGTAATGGGTTTAAACTTAAACCGGGGAAGTTCAGGTTAGATATAAGGAAGAAGCTCTTTACTGTAAGGGTGGTGAGGCACTGGAATGGGTTGCCCAATGAAGCTGTGAATGCTCCATCCCTGGCAGTGTTCAAGGCCAGGTTGGACAGAGCCTTGGGTGACATAGCTTAGTGTGAGGTCTCCCTGCCCAAGGGCAGGGGTGCTGGAGCTGGATGAACTTAAGGTCATTTCCAACTCTAAACATTCTACAGTTCTATGACGATTCTGTGACATCACCCTCAGTATTGGCATCAGATCATCCTGCATGCCAGAAAAAACTCTATCCCAAAAGAAAGCACAAGGATCCTCCAATTGTCATCTCCTCTCTGCAAACCAGATCTCCCACTCTGAAGTGTGGTACAACTTTTACAGCTGCAATTCATGTGAATCGTGTGATTTGTAGGATGGGGGGGGGCGGGGGTGGGGTATTTTGTTTGATCTGGCCAGAATACAAGTTCTATGTAACCATTTTTGAGAGACAAAAACTCCTTCACAGGATGGAGGTAAAGAAGGACAGAGATATTGCAAATTAACAATTATGTTTTGTTTTTAAAGTTTACGCCTACATTTCAAGAGATGTTTCCTTAACAGAAAAAGCTTTTCCTGTTAGCAGATTTGCTGCTTTCTTCTCTTAAAAGCTAAGATTTTATTCAAACACTTCAAAAATCCATAATAAACCTCTGCAACACAAGCACAGTGGGCAATCATTACCACAATACATAATAACCTCGAATAAGGGAAATTTACATTTTACTCAAGACTGTCCATCACTATTCAGCTTCTAGAAGGGTCATAACCCCTTAAGTAGATTTTAGGTTTGATATTTCAACCAGTACAGGAAGAAACAAAACAATTTAGATAGCATCTAAACCATATTTTATGAAAAAAATATGGAATTACAAACAAATTCAAGAGATATTTTAAAGAAGCACCAAAAAGGATAATATATTGCTCCTACATGCAAAGCCAAGTCTTATTCCTGAGTGTTCCAAGACAAGTTCTGAATACCTTTTCCTCCAAAAGTATTCATTGATTTTATTTTGACTTAGGTAATCAGCTCAATAAGACTGGTTAAAGATTAAAGCATTCCAAGTCACAGGGGGCACAAGTTTCTGCACAGGCTCCAATAATACAAAATATCAACCGTACCACAGAAGGACAGATTTAATCAATTTATTAGTACAATGACCAAAAAAAATAAAAATACCATAAGATAACTTTTTGTCTTTTTTTTTTTTAATCATTCCCTTAAAGAAAAAAAATTTACCTCTACACAGAAGATCTTAAGATCAAGTCCATATAATTTCATCTTCTCTGGAAAATGCTGGAAAACATTCAAATATGGAATATGACCTTCAACAACAAACCTGCACAAAAAAGAAAAAAAAGACCAAAACAAAACAGTATTTAGTATGATAAATGCATACATTTATTCTAAAATTAATATACAAATCAACTTTGATGTGAAGTAACATGGGTATTATACTGCCTAAGCAATTTGATCTGAAGCAACACACCCCTAAATGTTCTGTCAGACAAAAACCAGCTCTATCATTTAACAGGCCTTTAAGTTCAAGCTTGGATAGGATTGATAAATGATAATGTTATGGCAGAAAGCTTACAATCAACACACTTACATGGAGTTTGCTCTGCACATTCTCCAGCTGCTGCATTTCTAAAACTGCCTTAAGCCTCCTTTGAATGGCATGGATTTTTTTTTTTTTTGCAAAATTCTAAAGCTCTAAGTAAATTTTACTTTCTAGACACACATTTTCTGCTGGAGCAGCTCCAGCCGGGTAATGTTGTAGGGAGGAAAGTCACAGAATGACGAGCAGATATGCAGAAATGAAACCCCATTAATTACACCTGTATTCTCCTTTTTTTAAAGGACTATTTTGCAATGAGTAGAAATTATTTTGTATACGAATAAATAATACAAAAAATATTTTATTTGCATCTATAAAATGCAATTTTCTGTTAAAAACAGGCTTTGGTAAAGTGGTTGACAGTAGTGTTTGGGATATTTCTTGACTTTTTTGTATATATATATGAAGATTTAACAACAGGTACCAGTAAAAAGCCACCACCACACCAAACCCCTGATCTTAGCTGACATTCACTCCAGGCAAAGCAAGCACTGAACATCCATGAATTCTCACAAGAGAATCAATGCTACCCTCCTTCCAGATTAAGGCAGACTAATGGTCTCCCATAGGACTAAACTAGAATTGCCTCCTGTCTCTTCTCCAAGTCAATTTTGTTAAAAGAGGATATTAATCTTCAGTAAGTTAACATTTCAAACAGAGAAGACCCTGTTCTTTAAATGGTATTAGAGATTTGAAAACTATTTTCTCTCCTGCTAGCTGTGTTATCTGTGCATTATCTCTCTGATCCTGCTACAGAGATTGTTAACTTCTTGGGTCTATAAAATCTGCAAGTCCCTGCTGGGTTCCTACAGTGGTTGTAAGGCTAGGTTCTGCAACTGCTCCCAATGCAGGGCAGTACGTAGCCACTTCAATTGCTAGCTAGATCCAATCCCAAACACTGGAACTCCAAGTTTCATAAGCACAGCAATCTGACACTTCCATTCAAAATTAATCTGGAGGGAAAAACAAACACACAAACAAAAGAACATAAGCAAGACAGAACTGTATCTTCACAGACAGAGCAGCCACTCCTGAGAAGGACTCACCTCCCTCCCAAGCCAACAGCAATTCACAAGCTCACCTTCTCTCTTCCAGTGTAGTGCCCTCACCATCACTTATTGCATGTTATGTTGTGCATGTCTATTGAAGTTGACTAAAATTCTATTAAAAGGCTGAAAAATTTACAATCAAATCCTATTTTTTCAAACATTAACTGAATTTTCAGTTTAATTAGAAAATTAAATTCAAACTAGATTAAAATGAAAAGCACATTTCTTAGCCAAAACTCTCTTAGTTAGAATTAACCCACCATTTCCAATGATTTCTGAAAAACAACAGCAGTCTGAAAAATCATGTTGCCCGATAAATTTATTCTGAAGCTCTATGTGCTGGTTTCTTAAATGAAGTGGCAAAAGTCATTGCACAATCCTTTCCAGTCATGTGGTGCAACAAAATTTCAGTAGCTTTCCTCAACCAGGGTAAATAGCATTTCCTGACCCCAAGTGGAGATGTGCACTGGTCCACACACCTGGTGAGGCTATCATGCAAACCCAGAACTGGTTGCTTGTCCTTGCCATCCCACCTGATCCGCCAAGCAGCTTGCACGTCAGTTCCTTAACTTGTTTTAGTCAAGGTCATCTGCACTAAATTGAACAACTTCAACTTGAGGTATGGTTTCACAAAATGCACTGAGCCGTCCTAAAAGCTCAACATAACTAGTAGTACTTCCCTCCTCCTCATCTTGCTGCATGCTCCTCTTGCTCATCATTCTCTTTCACAAATGTAACTCATAACAGCAGCAAAAGGCTACCCATTACTCTATTGCCAGAAATAAGAGTTTCTTTCGCATCACCTGACCAATTGAGGAGGCTCACAGATGGCTCCAACAAGCGCAAGAGCTGGCAGAGGGAAGGGGATGCATCACACAGGAGACGAAAAGAAGAAAGGTAAATGAAACCTTCCTCTTTCAGCAACAGTGACCCATTACAGGCTCAGCTGATGATAAGCTTTGGCTGACACGTGTTAAGGTGCAATCACACAATTAGCTGTCAGATCTGAAGAGCTGGTACCAAGACACAGCAAGCTGCAACCTCCTGAGCCAGCACAGTAGCAGCTGGAAGAGGACAAACAATTAGGACCTTCCTTTGGGTGTGGTGGTGTGGTGGTGTGGTGATTGCAGCAAACCACCCTAACAGCTTGCTGCCTCTGAGATGGGAAATCCCACCCTCCAGTCCTCTGCCTCACACTCCTCCCTGCTGACAAAAGCGCTTGTGTGACTTCTCAGAGAGAGGATTAGATTGAGAACTAGTCCTTTGTTTTCCAGGGTTTGATTCCAACCAAACATATTTCCAGACTCAGTTGACTGCAGGAGCATTATTGCCAGCGCAAAGCAGAAAGGGACTGCAATGAAAGAAATAAACCTGCACAAAAGTGTCTGTTGAAACTTTATTTTCTGCAGATCTACTTCTTTCAAGTAATATACCATAAACAGGATGAATGCTGGTACCCATGGCAAGAGAAAGAGCAGGAATGTTTAAGTAGGACCACAGCAACAGAAACTTCGATCACCTTAAACTGATCCTGGAACCACTGCAAGAGACAAGCAGTGACCATCTAAATGCTGTGGGTTGTTTTGTTTTTTAAAAACAGGTTTTCACTAACTTGGCTGTACTAATTCAAAGCACTGAAGCTGTTTAAAAAATAATGACATCTTTCCCAGTGTGAAATTACTGTCTCCATACAAAAGAATGTTCTTCTTTTGCAGGTTAAGAGTTGCTTTTACATTCTAAAAATACATGAAACAGTGTAAATACCCTGTTATGAATACACTGTGCTGATGATTCAGGTTTTTAACACTTACTCCAAAAGCCCAGATTTGGAATAGCACTTCAGAACATTTTCTTCTGTCTGCTGTTCTTCCAAACCTTTCATTTAACAGACAGACAATCAAAACACTTGCAAGACTACGCTCTATCAGTGAAGTGCTCGCAAACCTGACTGGCAGATACAATGCACAGTCCATGTTCCTGTAATTACAGTAGCAGTATGCATTAGTAAGGACCAAGTATGAAAAAAAGCCCAGGTCCTCCGCATGCTACAAGGAAATGATACATCTGTTAAAGCCACAGAATAATGCCACAAACTGGTTACAAGTTTAATCTTGCCAGCACAGCTAGGCATAACCTCATTTGAAAAGCATTAGTTCTCAGAATCTCAAAGTCTAGCATCTTGAAACTTCTTCCACAAGCCAACAATTTTATTAATTAGATAAATAACGTACACTATATGGAGCACTGTGAGACTGATCACAATGGAAAAAGATTTAATGCATTGCATAGACTTGAGTAGCAGGTTGTTAAAAATGTTATTTTTAAACCAAAATGTCCCTGTCAGAGGAGGTAATTGTAGTGTTTTTCTGCTAAGTGTGTCAAGTAGCAAGGAGGAGTGTATTTTTGGTGTTGTAAATCCTTTAAAAGCTGGCAGATTGCCCTACCATAGTGCCTAAGCATGTATCACAAGGGAGGAGCAGTAGTCAGCTGACTTCAGGGGAGGGAAAAAGCCAAACTGAGGAAAAAACAAGGCAGAACTTTAAGCCCAACTATAATTCAGCTGGTTTAATAAATAAATAAATAAATAAATGTGCCTTATAGATTTAAAAGGTAATGCTGAATACTTAATGTTTTCTCTGCATCGTTTTCATCTTTGGTCTGTACCTATTCTGTGTATCTTACTGCATGAAAAACAATGGGAACATTGTCTGATTTTTTAAACTTCAATATTCGTAAGTTAGCAAACAAATATTTTAACATAGTTCATGCAACATAAAATTCTTTTTCCTTCCTCATGAGGCTTGTGAAAGGCAGAGACCTTAAGGGGAGGGAGGGAAGCATGATAATGTAATTACGGTCTTATATAACTATCGTATCATGGTAAAACTTTGCAATACAAATTACATTACTTTAAACATCACTTTCTGCATTTAATCCCGTTCCTATGTTCAGTGCGTTTAAAGTCACTGAATCATTTTGATTTACCCACTTTTAAAAGTATTACACCCATAAATTTTACCTAATGAAATGATACCTGTTCATTCAAATAATCTTATTTCAATTTCCAATTACTAGCTTCTGATTATGCCTTTCTGTGTTATTTTTGGTACTTGAATATTTTTTCTCCCCTTTTCCAGCTTTTTTTACTGTTTCCATTTTCCCCCTAAATCCTTTCAAGCAAGTGTGCTCATCTCCTAAGGATCTCAGTACAAAGCATGTTCTCCAGGTTCTGAATTACTTTCTTAGATCTTTTCTACAGTTGCCAATTTTTTCAAGTGCCAAATAGCACAATATACCATTAATATACAAACAACACAACCTACCTTTCCTCTAAATAGTTGACTTTGTTAGCCGATTTTTGTACTTGGCTGGTTTTTGTCTCAAACCAGACTATCATCCTGTCAGAAACTTGTGAGGATGTATTTGCCTAATATGACTCTACATGCTTCAGAGAGACAGTTTCCAAAACATTGTAAGAATTCCTGAATTTAACCTATTTGGGCTTAATTTAAAATATTTATGGCTAACAAGAAAATTTGACGAATAATTTTTCATTCTATAAGTAAATATCTTTTTCAAAAAATACGTGAACCAAGTATGTTCACAGCCTTGTTGTAGGGGGGAAAAGGGAACTGCATTATCAGCAACAGTTCAGTGGTCTCCATTTAGCATCAAACCCTATTATTAGAACATTTTATTTCTATTACATTAAAAGGTGTGTTATTCTGAACTCTAATAATTACAGATTAAAAGATATGAAGACAGAAAAGGACTTCCTATATTAATTTCTGTGCCCCAATCCATTTCATGAAGTTACTTAGCTACCTTTCAGATCACTATATACTACTGGTATTGCTTGTATGATGCCACTGATGTAAGCCCTGGAGAATGTTTGCTCATTTAATTCTGGCATGCTGACAACAGCAAATACAGCTCTGATGAATCTTAAGAAATTTTGAAGGAGGAGAAAAATTTCTTTAGCTCCAAAACCATCTCCCTTACAGGTCTTTGAGGTTCACTGCAGTCAACAGAACATTCTCCAAAAGCAGCTGTGTGAATTGCTACATCAACAAGAACACACCTAAACACAGAAAACTTCTCACTATTACTGAGCAAATTAGTAAAAGGCAGATAGTACAGATTTAATGTAAAAAATCGTATTTATAAAAAATGTATATATTTAGAAAAGCAACAAATATTTCACTAGAGACTCTTCATACCTTAAGAGATCAGATAATGTCATTGGTTCTCTCAGCCAGAGTAATGCCATGTAACAGAATGAAAGAGTCATTGGCATTGTCATCCTCAGTTTCTCCTTTTGGTTCTTCTTTAAGTACAAGGCACCATCTACCGAGCCAGAGCACATAGAGGTGCTTTCTTGGGTTTATGTTAAAAAGAAAACAAACAAAAAAAGTAATTTATATGATGTAAACGTGATTCATGGTATACAGAAAACAAGATACAGAGCACATACAAGGACCCTTGTTCAGCAATTTATAACATTTTGAAATCATTACTTTAAGTAGTTGGGTAGTTTGTGTACTTTTGTACTGAACAGCTTAACTCTAATTTATTTCCCTACCACAATATGAGACGACAACCTGTTTCATAAACTGCTATTCACCTCACAAAGACACTGGACAAAACTCCCTCTGGTACCCATCAAAACAGGCCTTTTGTTAGGAACCACACTTGAACCTGGAGTACTGAAAAGACAGTAACTCCTCCACAACATATAACTAGCAGTACTTATGAGCTGGAAATACTGTTTTCTATTTGAGTGATAACAGAACAGTGAGGTAACAAGGGAAAATTTTATGTACTTAAATCAATACCTCAGAGTTAGGGATTAAATCACAGAGTTTTAAACTTCGGCACAGTCAGGACTTTAACAAGAGAATTATTTATACTGCAGGAATTTTACTGAGGTTAAGGTATGTATCCATTTGCCACATAATTCCTAACTGTGGAAATATAGATATTATTTAAAAAAAAATAAATCTAAATTTAGTGAAAAAGAAACACCATCAGAACAAAAATGAAGCAAGTGGTGAAGGGGGTGGAAAAAAAAAAACCAACTAACAATCAACAAAACCTCCCTATTTCATTACTGATGTGGATCACTAAAAATTAAGAGAAGCAGCAATAAAAAATTTAATTTATTAGAGTGATTTACAGGTTGGAAACCTTTCCAGCAGTGAAACTTGGGAATTCAAGGAAGGAGGAAGAATAAAAAAGAAGAGTCTCTCTTTCCTACAGCATTACCCAGCCGGGATGAAGGAAAATTAATTTAAAGCACACCAGCACAAAACATCACCATTAATTCTGTAGCGATTTCCTCACTGTGTTTCCTCACAGACTGTTCACCTGTTCAGACAGGTACACCAAGGGCTGGTTCTACAGCTCCCCGGCTGGGAGCTGCAGAGCCATGGCAAGCAGTCTGCAAAAAACAGCTTAAGACTTCGGAGAGGTTAGCAGCTCTGTGGTCACACTGGCAGGTGACAGCCAAGCCCGTAAGGTGGCAGTGGTCAGTGGTAGAGGTCCAGCGCCCACCGACATGCAGCATGAAGTCACGCCAAGCACTGTGAACCTGAGCCAGATCTGGTCTTTGATGCCACCTACTGGCTCCTAAAACGGCAGCCAGTAGCACTATGGACACAGCAACAGGTTAAAAGAACCAGTGCAAACCTACAACTTGTACAGACTAGGACAAGGTCTAGATGAGAGCATCCTATGAGGTCTATCACGTAGGTGCGTCAGAGAACAAAAGCAAGAACATCAGTTAATCCTTTTAGTCAACAGTTTCACCTTTTACACGGATATTTTGTGCTTAAAGGCAGCTTCACGGCTGAAGCTTCATTATTAATTTCACATTTACTCAATTTAAAATAATCCTCATTATATTTGTGGCCTTAATGATGGAACACAATTTCCTTTTATTTCTTCCAGCTTATGCAAGGCATGACAACACACAGTTACACACATCTAATAATTTAAGAGTTTAATAGGCTTCTCTAGCAACATCTCAGTCCTACAATTTGCTATTATACCTACACAAAAATAACAAAAAGCTTGCTAGTTGGACAAGCCTCTTAAGGAAGAAAAGGGTGTTGAGGTTTCCAATATGTAGCAATAACAGCTCAGTAGAAACAGCACAGAAAAGGAAACTTACGAATCTTCACAAGGATTTATAATTAACTAGAACACATTTAGCATTACTTGTGTTAAATCTGAATATACAAAACAAATTCTATGTTTGTTTGATTTACCAAAATATACTTTTAGTGTCAC
Organism: Myiopsitta monachus; assembly: GCA_017639245.1. Classification (NCBI taxonomy): domain Eukaryota; kingdom Metazoa; phylum Chordata; class Aves; order Psittaciformes; family Psittacidae; genus Myiopsitta; species Myiopsitta monachus. The sequence goes on from CM029922.1 coordinate 29,460,147, forward strand.
TGGATGTGCTGAACTCTTAATTCATTTCAAGTGCTTTTATTGGTATGACTACTTCATAGCTGAATCCATTCTCTGAAACAACAGACCAAGAACACATGAAATTATGGCCCTTCTTAACACTGTCCAGCAATTCTGAAAAGCTAAACAGTGTAACTATAAAAGGCACAAGCACCAAGGAAGAAAGGAGTCCCTCCAGGCATCTAAAAGGCAAGAAAACTCAATGGAATATTTTCACTAGAAATTTTCCGATTCAATTCTTTCCTCTTTATGTAATTTTCCTGTAAAACCCAAGCTCTGCTACATGTACAAACAAACAGTGACTCTTTATCTGAAAATTGTGTCATTTTAATACATAAGGCTGAGAGGTGCTTGCATTACATTCGCAAAAATTTGTGTCACCATTTTCCCACTTTTTTCCCCCATTTGGATTTTTAACAGTTTATTAATTTTATTTGCTGCAGATCAAGTTTCTTATTCTATTACCATTTCTGTCCTTTACAAATGAAGAGAACATGAAACAACAAGACTGTAGTCTTCTGAGCATAGACAGGCAGTATCATAGAAGAACAGAAATGGGACATAAAGAGAAGAGATAGTACATAACAGGAGAAAAACAAACACTGAAACAAAGAAGGAAAAGGCAAGCAAAGAATAAAGCAAAAAAAAAAAAGAAAAACCATCAGAAGTTTAAAAAGCAAACAAAAGCTTTCAAATGTGCCTTGAAACATATTTCCAATATCAGACATTGCAGCTTTGTCTGGCATTACACTTGCCCAGTAGTACCAAAACACCCTGATTTTCTAGAACACTTTTTAATTGAAATATTTAGCATTCTATAAATATCTTCAAGTTGATATTGTGAACGGAAAGGAGAAACTGATGAAATAGAAGAGGTTATAAGGAAAGCAGTAAAAAATGAAGGTCCGATCCACAGAGACCTTGACACACTCGTGAGGTGGGCCAATGCCAACTTCATGAGGTTCAACAATGCGAAGTGCAAGGTCCTACGCCTGGTTGGGGCAATCCCAGGCACAGCTACAGGTTGAGCAGAGAAGTGATGCAGAGCCATCCTGTGGAGAAGGACTTGGGGGTGTTGATTGATGAGAAAATGAACATGAGCTGGCAGTGTGTGCTCGCAGCCCAGGAGAAGGAGGTGATCCTGCCCCTCTGCTCTTGTGAGACCCCCCTTTGGCGTACTGTGTGCAGTTCTGGTGTCCTCAACATAAGAAGGGTATGGAGCTGTTCGAGCAATTCCAGAGGAGGGCCATGAGGATGATGAGGGGACTGGAGCACTTCCCATATGAAGATAGGATGAGAAAGTTGGGGCTGTTCAGCCTGGAGAAGAGAAGGCTGCATGGAGGCCTCATAGCAGCCTTCCAGTATCTGAAGGGGGCTTATAAGGATGCTGGGGATGGACTCTTCATTGGGGACTGTAGTGAATAGGACAAGGGGTAATGGGTTCAAACTAAACCAGGGGAAGTTCAGGTTACATGTAATGAAGTTCTTTACTGTAAGGGTGGTGAGGCACTGGAATGGGTTGCCCAGAGAAGTGGTAAATGCTTCATCCCTGGCAGTGTTCAAGGCCAGGCTGGACAGAGCCTTGGGTGACATGGTCCAGTGGAAGGCGTCCCTGCCCATGGCATGGGGGTTAGAAATAGATGATCTTAAGATCATTTCCAACCCTAACTATTATATGATTCTATGAATGCAGAGACATAAGATACAGAAGTACCAAAATATACTGGCATAAAATTAGAAAGCTAACTGTATCTATGGGATAGAAAAAAAGAACCCCAACCAAACAACAAATAAACAAAAAACCCCAAACAACAATCCTCCCCCCCCCAATAACCAAATCATGGTTTTTTAACATCAAAGTCGTGACTGACAGCTCTGCTATTAGTTAAACAACCGCCTGTTCCTTAAAGCTGCTGTTTGTGAACATATAGCTTTGCAAATACAATAGCATTTTTTTTTCCCACTGCAAACAGGAGGCATGGCACAAACTTGTTATGAAATAAAACTTCCTCCTGCATTTCACGTTGTATTTCTAGGTCATGTTCAACTTTCATCTCCTTGGGTGGGCTTTGGGAGGAGGCAAAGTCTTCTATTTCTGGTAGAATATAAAATACTCTAGTGGCAAACAATACTGAAAACTCTACAATTTCCAACCAGTACCTCCAATTCATTCTACATGAATATAATTTATATATTAATTTGTATTAAAAAAATGTACAAAAATTATTTCCAGATAGTCAAGTTCCTTGCTCCTACCTGAGACCTTGCTAGTTGATGAGGCAAAGCTGTTATCAGTCTGTAGATCCCCCTCACTTTCAGAGAGGGATAGCAAGTGAAGAAGGCTAGATCTTTCTGGATCACTGTCCACGTCAGTACTGCTATCACATACCTGGGATTTGTAAATAAGTCATTGTATTATTGTCAGTTACTGTTTCAATCTGAAGAAACCAAATAAAACATGATAGATGCAAGTTCAACAGTAAATGAAGTTTAAACTCCAACAGCTCACATTTTTTCTTTTTCAATGAATCAGCAGTATGCAAAGAAATCCTGCAAACTCCCTTATTTTTAAAGGATTTCTCAAGATAAAAAGATTTCTGGTGATGACATTACATTTCCATCTGTTATGATGACCAAAAAGTTGGCAGCACATAGAGTCAAAGCTTCATGAAACAACTGATATCAAGAGAGCAGGCAGGTAAGGATGGTAGCTGATGATACATTTTGTATTATAATTTCTGCTGTACCTACTGAATCTCTATGCCAAGACAAAGCAGTATTTTTAAATAAGCAGTTTTCCACACTCAGACAAGTATCTATCTCTCAAAACAGGGAAAAAATCCAAACCAAACCTAACAACAAAATGGACATGTTGAACCCTGTTTAGAAGTGACATAAATGCCAGCCAGATATGTAGCTTGAATAAACAAGGATTCTGCTGTTGCTTTTCAAAAAGATACCAAATATCTCATGGGATTTGAGCTTTTCACTTACTGATAATGCTTTGACAGTTTCCGCAGCTGGTCGGATGCAATATGCCTGTTTGCTCTTCTGAAGGTAACACCTCCAAAAATTACATAGAACTTCATCCTGATAAATACAAATTGATAGTGATTAGTACAAAGTTTACAAGGTCCTTGATTGCTGAGAGAACAGAGCATAATTTCTAACTCGGGGATCTGGATAATGTTCCAGCTTTAATTTTATTAACTGTTATTTATAAACTATGTTGTAAAATTACCAGAGAAGCAAAATTTGTTTTCATATGCTCAATGTTTTTAAACAGGGAGTTGTTCCATTTACTTTAAAAATTACAATCTTTTAAAATGACTCCTCCTGTAACACACACCCAGTGTGTAGAACTTGCACCAGGCACCTTCATACCTTCATTTGTGGACATACTCCTAATGCTTCTAAAGCTTCAGCTTGTTTCTTGAGTATGAGCTGAAAGCCTTCACAAACATACCATTCGCAGGCTCCATCTAAATGAAAAGAAAAAAAAAGTGTTTTATTTTTATTGTTTGTACTGTTTTGTGGGGTTTTTTAACCTTATGCACACTTAGTTCCACTTACTATTCTGATCTCTCGGTATCAGGACAGAGACATGTCTCTCTAATAATTTATTTCAGATTCTAGAGCAGAGACCAGCCACACTGAATATGCTCCATTAACTCCCATTTATTCACAGTCTTAATCAAGAAGAAAAGCTACTGAACAAGCACTGTTCTCCACACATTTCCCAAGAACAACATATTTCACTATAACTTCTAGTATGGCATTTGCAATCAAGTGGAGAGTGGTTAAGTGACCAGTTTTAAAGTAACTGAGAACCTGTCATTAAAGTGAAATACAACTTCTTTCCATCCCTGGGCACAGAAAGCTGAAACACATTAGGGTGGTGAGTCAGGCAAAAATACAACCAATATCACCACAATCTTCACCATTCTTTCCCACCCAGTCATACACATTTAAATAAAAGAAACCTTTTCAGATATTCTGAGCTTCTAGCACAACATGAATTTCCTAAGGGGCAGACCTGCTCCAATCTATTCACTATTCTCTTGGACTGCATTACATTTAGTTTTTGCCCTTACCTCTCTATATGTACAACTCCTTTTCTACAGCCTTTTGTTTTTAGACAATTTCTCTCCATTTCCCAACTTCCTTTTCATTCCCTCCATGCCTCTTTTTCATTATTTTGTCTTCCAATCATGCCTTGCATCTCACCACCGCAGAAGTTAACTACCCAAAGCTTCTGCTCTAATGATGTTGGCTTTAACTATTAACCACAGATACAGCTGACTCCTATAAATGCCTGAAAATAAGGTGCCACAGCATAATTTAATTGCACCCACAGAAAGGACTGTGTGAAGCTAAGGATTTCTTTCTTAAGAAGATTGGGGGATGAATAATGAAATGGTGCACAGATCAGACTTCAGGAGTAATACAGGATAAAGACAAGTGGAGGTGTTAACAGTTGTTCCGCTTTTTACTCTTCACTTCCACACAGTTGTTCTCTTTGAATGAATGTAGTAACCCACTGGCACCACAGCAGAGGGGAAGATAGATCAGCATATCAGAGACAAAGACAACCCAGTGCTTCATTTAGCATTGTAATGCATTTCTGCTTTTTGAAAGTGGCCACAACAATCTACCCAGCCACCACAGGACACATAACTAGCTCCAGAAGCAGCCTTACCATAACTTATCTTTATGGCATATATCATAGAATAGTTAGGGTTGGAAAGGACCTTAAGATCATCTAGTTCCAACCCCCCTGCCACGGGCAGGAACACCTCCCACTAAACCATGCCACCCAAGGCTCTGTCCAAGCTGGCCTTGAACACCACCAGGGATAGAGAATTCACGACTTCCCTGGGCAACCCATTCCACTGCCTCATCACTCTCACAGTAAAGAACTTCATTATATGTAACCTGAACTTCCCCTGGTTTAGTTTGAACCCAATACCCCTTGTCCTATCACTACAGTCCCCAATGAAGAGTCCATGCCCAGCATCCTTATAAGCCCCCTTCAGATATTGGAAGGCTAAGAGGCCTCCATGCAGCCTTCTCTTCTCCAGGCTGAACAGCCCCATCTTTCTCAGCCTATCTTCATCCGGGAGGTGCTGCAGTCCCCTGATCATCCTCGTGGCCCTCCTCTGCACTTGTTCCAACAGTTCCATGTCCTTTTGATGTTGAGGACACCAGAACTGCACACAATACTCCAAGTGAGGTCTCACAAGAGCAGAGTAGAGAGGCAGGATCACCTCCCTCGACCTGCTGGTCACACTCCTTTGGATGCAGCCCAGGATACCGTTGGCTTTCTGGGCTGCAAGAGCACACTGCAGCCAGCTCATGTTCCTTTTCTCATTGACCAACACCCCCAAGTCCTTCTGTGCAGGGCTGCTCTGAATCTCTTCCCTGCCCAACCTGTAGCTGTGCCTGGGATTGCTCTAACCCACATGTAGGACCTTGCACTTGGCATGGTTACACTTCATCAGGTTGGCATCAGCCCACCTCACAAGCCTGTCAAGGTCCCTCTGGATGGCATTCCTTCCCTCCAGCATATCAACCGAACCACACAGCTTGGTGTCATCGGCAAACTTTCTGAGGGCACACTCAATCCCACTGTCCATGTCACCGACAAAGATGTTGAACAAGATCGGTCCCAACACCGATCCCTAAGGGACACCACTCGTTCCTGGTCTCCAGTTGGACATTGAGCCATTGAGCACAACTCTTTGCGTGCGGCCATCCATCCAGTTCTTTATCCACCGAGTGGTCCACCTATCAAATTGATGTCTCTCCAACTTAAGAGACAAGGATGTCATGTGAGACACTGTCAAACGCTTTGCACAAGTCCAGGTAGATGACATCAACTGCTCTACCCCTGTCCATCAGTTCTGTAGCTCCATCATAGAAGGCCACCAGATTGGTCAGGCAGGATTTCCCCTTAGTGAAGCCATGCTGGCTGTCACCAACCACCTTGTTGTTTTTCATGTGCCTCAGCATGCCTTGCAGGAGAATCTGCTCCAAGACTTTGCCAGGCACAGAGGTGGGGCTGACTGGTCTGTAGTTCCCCGGCTCATCCATTTTCCCCTTCTTGAAAATGGGGGTTATATCTCCTTTTTTCCAGTCATCAGGAACTTCACCTGACTGCCATGATTTTTCAGATATGATGGACAGTGGCTTAGCAACTTCATTCGCCAGCTCCTTCAGGACTCGCGGATGGATTTCATCCGGTCCCATGGACTTGTGTACGTTCAGGTTCTTAAGACGGTCTCAAACCAGATCTTCTCCTACAGTGGGCCCAAGGTCTTTATTCTCACAGTCCCTGCATCTGCCTTCCACAATCATACATACATATTCATCATACATAATGACTACTATTCTTCTGAATCATTAAAAGTATAGAAATTACTCTGGATAAAAGATGTAAAATTGGTTTAGCTATTGTAACTGAGTAAAATCTCTTCCATGTAGGTTTGTGTATGGGTTACAGGGCCAAGTACCTGTACCGCAAGCCAGACTGACAAGACATTCTCAGAGCTGGACCACCATCACATCTCACTTATGATGACAGACAACTCTTCTGGTTTTGTGATTGCCATCACAAGGAAGGAACAAAGGGATGACCACATCTGAATGCACACCATGATTATCTTTGCTGAATATTGGCTTCCACACATCAAAGTTGCAATAAGAGACAGAGAGCTCCGTTATATCAAAAAGACAACCTCAAAATCCACCATCAGGCTTGCAGAGGTCACCTGTGGCTCATGAAGTCACCAAAATTTGACTACTGAAGGTTGTGACAGCATCTGGGGTTTGTATTTTGTTCCTGTTCTTACAGTCTTTCCTAGCTATCTGCTTTTGGTCACCACCAAAGACATAATGGGCTAGGTGAACCCTGGCTGAGCAGCCACTCTTACATAAAATACAGAGATAAATTCATACATACCATTTTTTTCCTGCTTTCTTGAACCTTTGGAGATTGTCTGGACTCTTGTGTTAGTAATAAAATCAGTGTTTACAACTTCTCTAGCTCTCTGCAAAACAGGAATATACCTTAGCAAGAAAAAAAACCCAGGCCTAACTTGCATAGACTGCCCCTTCATAAAACATAATTGAGGAACTTGTTCAAATTTCCTAACGTAAAGGGAGACAGAACATTCTGAACTTCTCATTCAGAAACAGCAAAAATAGATAATTACTATCCTGGACATATAGGGGCATACATCAGGGTTTGCCTACTCTGGTACTGAAGTGCAGCAGTACCAAGGCAATACTTTCAAGGCATCTAGACAGCATGCTGGTACTATGGCTATAGCAATACAGCATTTGAAGATGGCTCATTTTAGATCTTGTGATTTCGAGGAACATTAGTTTTAAACTGTGTCAAGTAAAGCATGAAAAGGAAGAACTGTAACACTGTCTTTAACTTCTGATGCCAAGGAGAAAAATCTTCAGATTTTCTTAACATAAAACCAAGAAGCAATGAAAATAAACCTTTTTCAAGATCAGTAGTTTATTTACCTCAGTAACATTGTGGCAAGATCTGCAATAAAATCTGCCTCCATCAGTGAGACCCCAGTTCACTTCCGAACACTGGGCACAGCGTTCATTAAAATCTCTCTAAGAAGGAAAAACACAAACAGTTTCACATGTGTTCAAGTAAAATAAATGGTGCTATTACTAGGCTTTGGAGATGATTCATACAGAACATTTATGCCCTTTATGTTAGCTCTGGTTGATAAAAAGTAATCATAGCATTTGCTATCAGTCATTGATAACTGCAAACAAATAATTTCAGCTGACAAGTATCAGCTCTTGTGTATGTGAGCATTAGAACAAGGGGAATAACACAAGAGACAGGTTGATAAAAGCATCCATCTGAAACGGAAGCCGAAACAGAAAAGTAGAGGGCGGGACATGAAAGAGAAAATAACTGTGAGGGAACATAAGCAGTGAAGAAAGCCTGCACAAGTGGGTGAGGAGATATGCCAGGAGAGACTTCAGAAGCACCCACACGAAAGAGATGGGCACCTCTCTTCGGGCCCCTCGCCGAGCCCCAGCCGCACAAAGCACCGCCACCACCGGCCCTTAAGCACCAGCGCTGCAGCCGCCACACCGAGGGGTCCGCGCAGGGCCACGCCCGACGCTCCAGGCTCCGGTCGTGGCCGGCGGCGGGACGGGGCGGAGCAGGGCCGGGCTAGGGCAGGCAGCCTCCGCTCCGCCGCCGGAGCTGCCAAGCGCTGCCGGACCAGCCTCCCCCCCAAGCCGGCAGCCGCTGAGAGCCGGCGGGGAAGCGCCTCCCACGCGGCTGCAGCCGATGCGCTCCGCCAACCGCCTCCGGCCCAGCGAAACCAACCGCCCCCACCGTTCCCTGCGCCGCGGAGCTCCCCGATCCCCACCGTGGCTTCTTCGTCCATGCCGGCAGTCGCTCCGGGGCCCACACCACGAAAACCTCGCCGAGCGCCGACACCGCGGCCCGGCCTGGAAACGGCAGCCCTGGCACTTGCGTTCCGCGCCCGCCGCGGGGCCGGGCATCTCCGGCCTCTCGGTTGGTCAGGCGTGTCGCCGGCCGGGGAACCGCCATCTCCCGCCCGCTCCAGGACCCCATCCCGTCCCGTCTCCCCTCTCCCCGCCCCCCGAGCTCTCGGCGGGGCGCCTGAAAGTTCAACTCAATCCTGAGTTAGCGCGGCGGAGGGGCTGGGTGGCTGCGCCCGTCGCAGTTTCTCCGGGGCACATAGGTGCTTGTCTCTGAGGGGACCTTGAGCGCTTCGCCTTTGAGGGGACAGAAGCGCTTCATCTCTGAAGTGCCATGGGTGCTTCACCTCAGAGGACATTGCAGACGTAACTGAGGAGACATGGGTGTTTCATGGGGATGAGAGGTACTTCACTGCAGAGAAATGAGTGCTTCACCTCATAAGGGACATTGGGTGTTTCACTCGGGGGACACGGGAACTTCATCTGTGAAGAGACATGGATGCTTCGCCTCAGAGGAGGCATTGCAGGCGTCACTGGGGGGGGCACGGGTGCTTCAAGGGGACGTGGGGTGTTCACGGAGGGGACGTGTGCTTCACCTCTGCGGGGACATGGGACACTTCCCCACTGCAGTATCCTGGGGACCAGAAGGGACACAAGCCTCTCCAGCCCCAGCCCACTGCCATGCCTCTGCGCTGAGCTCGTGCAACCTCACCCTCCGTTGCCCTGGCCACGTACACATAGCAGGCGACTGTTGAGTCTGTGCCGAAGCTGGTGAAAGGGGAACTTTTAACTATGAAAAGTGCTTCGAGAGCCTTAAATGAGAGAAACTATCATCCAAAATTCGCTTCCAATTAAAAAACCCAAACCTCCAGATCTTGATGTAGGTCTCTAATTTCTTGCACTCTAATAATAATGTTTAAAGATGTCTGAACATGGAGATCTGTTATTGCAGTGAATTTGCCCACAAAATTGGAGAACAGGTTTAGGCCCCTTAAAAAAAAAAAAAAAGGTCCATTAAGTGAAAGCATGGGAAAAAATTAAAGCTAAAATATACATAGAAAGAGGTGAGGCTGCCTTGACAGCTGTGGTTACATTGATGTTGGAGGATATGTGCAGAGCTAGAGGGGAACTGTTTAGGTTCAAGAAAAAAATTATTACTCATACCAACTGTGATCTTTTTTCAGTGTGGGATGAACATTTGTAACACCCATTAAAGAGAATTACGCATATAATTCCTGACATGTTAAAAAGGGGATTGTAAGCCTCACAGAAATGTGGCTAATACTTTGATGAAACAGATCCTACTTGTGATCTTCATTTCCATATTTTTTGTTTGTAGAAATATTGTTCTGGGAAAGCAAGGCCATTTCTTGTGACAGAAAGAGTTTGATCTTCTCCTAATGAATTTCTAAGATGAAGTACTACCTTGAAGAAAATCAGGGTAGCTGTATCTGTGATGAAACAGAAAGAGTTGAGTTCCAATTCAGAAGATAAGGCATTGCTCCTACTGAGAGTAGTGTTTCTTGTATGGCTCAACGTTGTGAGCAGGCAGGGGTTCTGCTCAGTGGGGTTAACTATATTGTATAACTTGTTTAAAGAAGAGACTGCTTCGATCAGGATGGATCTCAGAGTTAGGTCTAAAGTTTTCTAATTACAGCTGGTCAAAAAATGTGAAAGAAAGTGTAATCAATCACAAGATTCTGCCAATTTGTCAAAACCAGAACACATCATAGTTGATGGCAGCAGTTGAAGATAAGCAAGAAAAGAAGAAAAGTTAAGGTGACTGCACAGGTGACTATATTGGTGTGATTCTGGGCACACTGGTATAACATGCCAGTGTAATTTTAGAACAGGCAAGCACTTACTCTCTGGTTTTGGACAACCCATGCTACTTCTCTGAGCTCCGTGTTCCATGCAGGTGAAACAGAGATAGGAAAAGTTATCGAACTTTGGAAGGGAAGTTGTAAAAAGACCTATACTGATTTTGCTAGTTACTTATTATTACCCAGGCTGTATATAAATGCAAAGCTTCTATCAGTATTTCTGAAGACCATCAACTAATTAATGCAGAGTAGTAATCTAGTAGCAAAAAATCAAAGCATAATAGGGGTAGCAAGTCTTATATCTATTTCTTAAATATTTTTTGAAATGACGTGTAAAACCGGTTTTTCAGCATATAAAATTATGGGTAACCTTTGTCCCTAATTACAAGTTACCCAAGCATACTGATAGGGGTATGATAATTTCAAAGCCAGGAGACAGACTGTCTTCCTGCTTGGGCTCACTTTTCTAATTAAGATCATTATGCATAGTAGTCAGATTGATTCGAGGCTTAGATAAATAATATGTCCTGTTGTTTCCATTGATTTGAATTTTTAATGAACTGAGTTCCATTCCTGATACGACATTTCTGGCTCTTGACTGAAGCCTTTCTACATGTGAAAATGTAAAAACTACATATCGGACTGAAAGACATGTCCCTTGGCTTATCCTTTGGGACATTGTTCATGAAATTGTGCTGGCTCCGGGATATGAACTTCCGTAGCAGAGATTCTCCCCAGAGTCCTTACCCATTGTCAGACACCTACTACAAAGAGAGCAGAAAACCAACCTCAGCTCCTCCAGAGATTGTGCAGATGAACACAGGGCAGATTTACCAGATTCGGGTTGATAGAAACTATACACAGTTACTGGCACCCACAATTTCATGTTTACACCATCTCTCTATGGAAGAAATCATGTTTAAAGGCAGACAGAAAACAAAGGGGACATTAGGAAACCAAGAAGCAGATGGCTTTGCTCTAACCGATCTGGAGAACAGACCACACTAAGAAAGGGTCACAGGGAAAACCTGTGCCAAGCAGATATGTGGTGGAGGCAAAGGTGAAGAGAACTGTGTAAGGAGCCAGCAGAAGGGACAGGAGGAGGTGGGAACAGCAGTGAAGTGTAGGGGTTGCAGCAAGATCCTCAGGGGAGGATAACCAGGAAGCGGCTGAGCTCAGTGGAGCTTTGAAGGAAGTGACAAGAAGAATGAATTTAACGTTACAGCTTTGACACACCCAGAATTGCCTTGTGATACTGTTTATTATACAGATTCAGCTCTCAAGTTTTACTTTTTTTAAATCCATATCTATCCCTGCTGCGGAAAACCTGAAAATATTACCTCAAATATCCAAAACAACAGAAAGCAGAAGACTTCTTTTCCCAAAGTTTACTTGGGTTTTCTTAAGGCATTCTTAGTATGTGAGCAGCATGAATTCAAAATTTTGACTACCAAAAGCAGCAATACTGCACTCAGGAAAGGGGTGCAGACTCATCCAGTCTTACACACTGACGTGGAGTTTACGCCATCAGCTTTTACTTTGCACATGGGTTGCAGCCCAGCCTGTCTCACACAGGCACATTGCAGTGCCACAGTCTCATTCCAGTTTTGCCTGTGATTCTCCATGCGACAGAGAGCTGGTAATCGTCTGTGATGATCACCCATCTAGGGGTGTTTGGAGACAACAGACCACAGGGGAGGACCTCACATTTAGATGAGCTGCTCTAGGAGGTAAAACTCTTTGGCTTCAACATCCTCATCTGATCTGAAGCTATGCTAACGTGATTAGTCATAAAGTGATTTGGGAGTTCTGCCTGAGGATGCTGAAATCCCGTCTGGAATCAAGAGAAGACCTCATTGTGGGTCCTGGCCTTCAAAGGCAGGATCTCCTTCCTGAGGAGAACCAAGCTACTATCTCATTGTTCATACTAGCAGAGGTTGCACCCTTCAGTACCTGCTGACTGTATTAGCCTGATCATACAGAGATACAGAGTAGGTGAAGTAAAATTCTAGGAAAGAAGGTGATCTTAGCAGTGAAAATGGAACAGAGCAAGAAGTGGGTGTTTTAATGTCCCATTTCACATTCCAGGCATGTCTAATGCTTTTATTTTCTCCTTTTTGCTTTACTGAACAGCTAACATGAAACAGTTCTTCAAATTATACTTTAATAGTGTCAAACTTTGTCTAGTTTCCAGCTTTACTGAAAGAAAAATACAGACTATACTAAAGGGGATCTTCGGTTCCACCGTAGTGCTGTGAGTCTGTAGAGCCCTGAAGATTGTTCTTGAGATCACTCTTGGATGTGTTTAATCCAGAAGCACAATGGTATTTTTAAAGGAATCGAGAGCCACCTTGTGGAGCTGGGATTCAGGAAGGGGCTCCAAATAGTACTGATGGGAACAGCTACTCACTGCTAGGAATTCAGATCCAGTGGGATCCTGGAGGCTGTTAATCTCGTAAACATGCACATGTCTGCACATATTCAGTGAGTGCACAGTGCATCACATAGCTCCTCTGCTGACTAAAACTGTACAGCAAAGAAATAAATACACTTGTGGGCAGTGGCAGGCAGGAATGTAAAACTGTCAGAAAAATCAGAAAGCCGCAGAATCAGGGAAGCAAACAAATGTACTCATTACATCCTACACAGCCTTGGTGGAGAGGTGGTGGTGCTCATGGAGCATTTTTCACCATATAATTAATTAAGTCTTCAAAAGTGCTGATAAGTTTTGGAATCATGTTGTGTAGATTTCTGTCACACATTTATTTTCTTCTGCAGCTGTTCATTAACGTAAAGAATTAGGATTGCCAGAGCCCAAATACAGGCCCATGTTCTGTAATGATAATCAGAGAAATACCAAAGATGGGATCAATGATGGACGTAATCCATAATTGGAAGCATTCACTAATCATTGTTCCTGCATAGAAGTAAATAGCAGTCTGGCGTTCTGGGGTTGCAATAAGGGCTATATAATGGTTCCTTTAGCATTTCTCTCCCATCATTTCCCGCTATGAACTCTGAGCTGTTTGTCAGTACCAATATGTGGATCCCAGCATATGGTTTTAACAATAAAGAGGTGTTTGATTGTTTAGTACCTATATGCAGCAGCAACTTTATCTTCAGCATATACTTTCATTAGATGATGTCTTTAAAATTTATTTTACATTAACACAACTTTTTTAAAAGTGTCCTGAAGTGGTTGACATTAAATATCTAGAGAAACTCACACCAAAACGAAGGGACTCTGATTCTGGAGTAACTCTCCAGGTGCTAGAGAGCCCTTTCTGAGGTAAATGGTTGGTAATCTGCTGGTAGTCAGTCTGGCTATTGAGTCATGACACAACCAAGTCCAGAGAAGGACTTGAACACTGAGCAGTTTTACTTCTTTTACCCATCTTCTAATGAGCTTTTGTAACAGGTTATACACTAGCAGAGCTCTAAGTTAAATTAAATTTCAAAAAAGATACCACTTTTGAAATCCTTGTTCGCCAAACAGCCACTAATATCCCAAAGCATGCTGTGAAACAAGTAGCATGTGAAAGCCACCTGAGAAGTCATTCTTTCTAGGCCAAGTCTTAACAGATAAGCCCAGCATATCCTTTATGCTTCATAGAGTTTGAGAGTTTAGTTTTGTTCAATCGCTGTTTTGGTAAACAGGGTATATCTGTTGATATCCTTAATGGTTGCTTCAGACTCGTTTATTGTTTTCCGCAGTAATTTAGATGTAGCCATATCATAGAATCATAGAATGGTTTGGGTTGGAAGGGTCTTTCCACTAGATCAGGTTGCTCAAAGCCCCATCCAACCTGGTGTTGAACACCTCCAGCTATGGGGCAGCCACAACTTCTCTGGGCAACCTGTGCCAGTGTCTCACCACCCTCATAGTGAAGATATATCTAATATAAATCTACCTTCTTTCAGCTTAAAGCCATTATATATGTATGGTGACGTCTGGTAGTAGTAGAAAATTCATAAAAAGACGCAACAAGGCTATGGCAAGGAGTCATATTCTGGTTTCAAATATATGGAAATCTCAGAAAAACCCTGCATCTTTTTCTATCATACTTTATTCCGTCATGCTTCCAAGAGGCCATGGTACATGGATTCATAGAGCTCTGGGAGGGGGTTTCCAATGTTTGTTCCAAAAAAAACATGATAGATGATTCCACATTAGAATACCTAGAGGTGAAGGACAGCTAAATCTAGAAGAACTAGAAATGAACAGAATGCAAACCCCCTTCTTCAGAATGTTTTCCAAGCTTTAGACTCAAGTCTGCACTTCCAAGTTGTCTCTGTCAGAAGAACACAGAAGCATTCAGGAGAATCAGGAAGAACCAGTAGGATCACCCTAGCCAGGGTGCTGTGCTCTTTAAAACCGACATGTGTGTTCAAGGTTGATAAACTTGGTTAAAAAATGCCATTCTAAACTAGACATGGTCCTGGAAAATTGAATGTTCTGCAAAGAAAATTAAACTGCAAATAGTATTTAATGCACCATTAAAATAAAGAAAATCCATCTCTTTCTTAATTTCTATTCCCCACACACAATACAAAGCTTTTATGATAGTTTTATTGTAAAAACTTAAGCAAGACTGTAGAGTTTAAAAGGAGAGTTTAGAAACATACATTTTCTAATGACAACATTTTTAAAAATTAAAATTAAATTTCTAGGACCCCCTGCAGTTTATGAACTAGTTTTTAAAGCAGAAAGCTGTAAAAAGTAGTTGTGATTGCTGTTATAATAATAAAAATGAAAATATAGTGCAGTAGAGACAGGTTTGCTTTGACTTACAATCTCATTTCCCCAGTGGCTTTTGCCCTCCTTTCCTCACCATCTCTTTTTCTGTCTTGTCTTTTTGAAGAAAGAAAAGGTCACTAACCCTATTCAAAACTTGATTAAGCCTGTAAGTTACAGCATGCTATGGGACCTAGACAGCTTCACACTAGCGTCAATATATTGTGCCTCAGCAAGGTCCAGTGCTGTTTTGAGCTCACCTGTGCACTGGGGCATTTGTGGTGGTGGTGCTACTAAACAGACCATAATAACGAGGGACAGAGCCATGGTGGTTCCTTTTTATCTCAGCCCTACATAGCATCCTTGAAAGAACTTATTTCTATAGATACACAAAAAGGTCACAGAGGAAAGCTTTTCTTCTGCAATCCTGAGAACTGCACAAATCTTCATTCCAGGTATTGATTTTATGATGGGGACACCAAAAGTGCATCTGGCCAACACTGAGATGCACCTGAGATTCTGTGAGGACCTTTTTGAGTATAACAAATTGAATTGAAGCCCTGTTTTATCAGTGTAGTTTTAGCAAATTTTTGGCTTGAGGATGCATTTATAGTGGTGATAAAGTGATTACAATCTGGAGAAAAACACTGAAACCAATTTTTAAGAGCTTTTATGCAATGAGGGTGAGAAGAGGAAAGCTAGGGATGGGTCACATTTTCTTCAGCTTATTGATACATTTCATCTTAAGACTTTTTAGTTTCTAAACAATGGAGTTTTTGCTTGAGAACAGTAATTATGATTGGAAATTGTCCATCTGGTGGCCTTTTAATGCTGTTAAAAATACTTCTTGTTTTCATGTTTTTAAATATAAATTTATTTGGATGTTTGTTAAATTGTAAGATTCAAGATCCCATGCAAAGCCCATTAAAGACAGTGGAAAGTCTTCCACTCATTTCAGTGGATTTTGGTCATGCCCTCTTGGACACTGACTTGGTTTTGGTGTATGTGTTCACACTGTAGCAATTATCATGGAAGAATGTATTTAGCCTTAGCTCACCCTTGAGAAACAGAAGCATTGCTGTCACCACTTACAGATGGATCTGTAGATCTGCACAAAACAAGTTCTCTTAGATCAGCACACAATCCTGCAGCACGTAATTCTGGAGCAATAGCTTACTATTGCATCAGAGATTTCTTTCCCTGCTGTGGTGTTGTTTATTTATTTATTTATTTTATTTATACTTTCTTTTCTCTTCCTGGCATGTGAAGAACTTACAAGTAAGTAATTTTCTTACAGCCCCTACTTCTTGGGTCAGTCTGCACGCAGAAAATGTTTTACATTTGCTATAGAGGTTTAAAGAGATAGTAATTCTTTTTCCCTATCCCTGCAGCCTACCTAGAGCACCTTATCAAGTAAGCTTTCCTCAGAGGAAGCTTTGAAACTGGGAAGGCGGAATGCAAATCCCCACATGGAATGCTCTGGGAATCCCACCCTGCCCTGAGGAAAATCCAGCACATATCTGTGAAGTAAAGTCACCTTAGCTTAGTGGTCTGATAATGCTCTGAAGGTAGCATGTGAAATCGTGTGGCCTCATGGAGCAGGGATTTGGGGCTTGATTTTACTCGTGGCTTGATTTTACCATTTTTGATGGTAGCCAAATAGATGTTTGCTTTCTCACGACTATAATGCGTGGTGAAAAGGCCACGTGCGCATATTACTGCTGCCTTCACAATCCTTTTTTCTTTCTTCTTTTTAGCCATGCACATAAGACAGTATGCGCTAATTCAAGAGTATACCCAAGATAGAGAAGGGTAATTTACTGATTTAAAAATTCTAATGTACTCTAAGTATCCTTCACAACTGTTGGAAAGGAAGAAAAAGGAGATCTGAAAGTCAGGCCAGGAATCTTATTTTCATCTGTCCCTGGCCATATGACAAGGGCAAGCAAACCCAAACAAAGGCATAAACAGCATACACCCATCCCCAGAATTGCTCACACCATTTAGGCAATTTAGAGCAGTAAACAAAGATAAGCGATCTGCATAGAAGCAGCTTTAGGTGACCACAAATGGATACCGCCGTTTAATTCAACCCGCTCTCACCTAAACAAGTTTGTTTTCTCAGCAGTGTTTATTTGTACTAGGGAGTGCTAGGGAAAAAATTCCATCCTCCTCCAGATTATCTGCTTCAATGTTGTGAAAATTCAGTATTTCCCCAGCCTGAGAATATATTCCTCCTACAGACACACTCTATTTTGCGGTCTTGCCAACATTTGTTCATTGGTTGTTTTTTTTCCTGTAGCTCATAGCATTTCACTGGGACGTGAGCTGCACTCTGAAACGAAAGAAGCCCTACAAAGCTTCCTCAGTCTGGAAGGGAAACCCCATCTGATCAGCATTTCTGTCTCAAGAGGCAGGGAATGAGGAAGGAGAGATAAGGCATAAGTAAGGAGTAAAAAGGTTTGAAAAAATAAATTGAGGGATAGTGGAAGGGAAATTTTTTCCCCCTTTTTATAAAATTGCTGCTGCTGAAAAATTGAAATGCTGAGGGAAAAATTAATAGAAGCTTTTGTGTGAAGTAGTTTTTTAAATCCACAATGAAATAACTGCTAGGCTAAAAAGTTGAAAATTACAGACACTTTCAGTTGTCAAAGTGTTTTTCTGTAGCTCATACACGTTTCAGTCTTTTCCACTTTCCTGTGAAAACATGCAGTATGATTAGGCAATAGCACATCTCTTGTGATGCTGCTGGCCTGGATGTTGGAGGCCACACTGACTGTCAGTCCTTACTTAATCGTAACTTGGTTAACCTCTTGGATATGGGAATTCAGTAGAAAAAGCCCATTCATTCCAGGTTGCTTTCATCTGTCTTCCTTGTCTTTCTGTGCAACATCAGACCTAGGAAGATGGCATAAAGGCACCCTCAGTGTTTTCCCCTCTGTCTAAAGTTTCATGGACTCCCTGAGTAGGTACAAGAGCACACCTGGGGCTAGATGGGTATGCAGAGAAGGGCTGGTGTACAGGCTGGAAATGGAAAGGGAAAACAGATGTAGGATGAGAATGCATCAGGCACTGCATTCCAGAAACGTGGGATATCACAGTTCTCCCCTATCTACATCCAAGGACAAGAAAGTCTTGGAAATATCCAAAAGACAGATCAAAATCCACAACTTCTCCAAAGAAATTTGGGCTAGTTGCCTGACACTTAGGACCTGGTGCATGAGCTTTAAACTTTTGGGGTGATGGTCCTTGAGAAAACTCAAGCTTTGGCAAGGTACGAGAAATTGTCTATATTTGCCTCTCTACTGTAAGCCAGTGCATTCTTTTGCCTGGCAAACGAAAGGTTTGCGCATACAAAGGAAATATATGAAATTGGTGCAGAATTAACATCTGAAGTGAAAATCTGTCCACCTTCCGCCCTTACTCATTCACAAACTCATGAGAAAAGACAGCACATGGTTTATTAGCTAACTTTGTATTTATAAACTTGCAGGAAGGTTCTTTCAACAAGATTATATAATAAAGTATGTTAAAATAATCCATTCTCAAAGCAAGTCTGAAATAACTTTGAAGCACAGGCTGACAGCAGAAAGTACTTGTATGTGACCCTTAGCTTCAAAAGAGTTAAGGTGCTGGCAAAGGCACAGAGATTACCTCCACCCACGCAGGAAAACATACATGGCTGAGTAGCTCTGTAGCAGCTCACAGGGAAACAAAACAGTCTAGCCCAGAATTATCACTGTGAAGGAAAAAGTACACTCTGGTGGGTAGCAGAGAGTTTCCAACCTGGCTAACAGATGAGAGACCTGCAGTCAGGTCTGAATGCTCCATCCTTGCATCTCCATCACTCTTTGGGTAAGGTGTAACCATTGAGAGAAAAAATGGCTTGAACATACACACAATCTGGCTATGAAATGATGGAAAATATGATCCAGGTTTTACAGCTTCCCCTGATGTTGACAGTCTGTGTGTTATATGCAGATGCTGCAGAGCACACACCAGCATCTGGGGAGATGCTGTTGGGGTGTGCTGGGCTGGCAGAGCTGCAATGTTCCTGCTCCCTGGCTTTGCCAGGCACTTCCCAGACAAATATTCTTATGTGCTCCTTGCTCCAAAGACTTCAGCGTTAAGGAAGCTGAAGTAATACGTGAGGAGACTGAGGAGAAGCAAAATTAACTATTTATATATATATTTATGTATATTTAATATGTAGCTGCAATTCTCATAGCTCTCTACTCAACCATCACTTTCTGGGAATGTCTTGTATTAAGAAGCAGGGCTTGAGGATGGATTAACACACAGTTTAAATATTCTCCAGGGCTAACTCAGAAGAACATTCCCACTAGAACCAGAAAACACAGAATATTTTTATAAGTCTTTGTCTGAGTCAGAAAGATACAGAGAAATTCATGTTTGCTACTTCTTTTTGCAACTGTCTGTTCATGAATCATGAATTGATTGTCACTGAACCCCAGAGTGTGTCACGTTCTTTCTGGCTGGGATGCTTATCAGGAGAGCGTGAGGTTCCATTAGAGATGTGGTCACTGTGGTCAGTACACAGTGATTGGGCAGGAACCTGTCGTCTGTGGCATGCATATGCAAACTGGGTCCTCTTTACTGTTCACCTTCCCTGTTCTCAGAGAGGGGTGTTCACTCCTTTTCTCTCCTGGTCGCTCTTAGCAGTAGCCTTTCAAACCCAAAGGCAAAGCGAAGCACCTGAGGGAGGGAATTTCTCAACTCTCAGGATTTTCACTATAAAAGACCCTTTGGGAACAGCTGACAACCCCTTGCAAAGTTTCCTATTCACTCCCATCTCTTGCCTTCTTTTCCTGGATATTGCTGCATGGAAAAGCCATCTGTGGCTAAGAAGCAGTGGTGACAGCCACCCGTGTCCCAGTGCTGGGGAAGACCTGGTGGAGTGCTTTGGTGTGGATGGCAGGAGACTGCTGAGGCCCGAAACTGTCTGTCCACCTGCATTCAGGTGCCAGGTGTATTTAGGATCTCACTGATATGGCTCTATCCAAACTCACTCATATTTGGGTTTCTGAGGTGTAAGTTTCTGGTGTTGCCATCAGCATCCTCACTCAGAAAGTGCACCCAGACCTCTCACTTCAGCTTATCAGGAACATCTATAATAAAGTCAAGCTCCTAATTTCAATTATTTGGATCATATTTGGGTTAGATGCCTAAAGCAGGCAGTGTGATAAACATGCCCTGCTCCCAAAGTGATAGGAACTGCTGGAACAGTATACCCTTATTTCTGTAATTGCCTGCTTTCCTGCTTATACGCAAAGGTATATGATAGTTTTTTAAAAAACATATTTCTCAGATGCCTGTCTGAGAAAGTATATTAAAAAATTGTATCTGTTCCCATTTCCTTTTCTAAGCACCCTTAATGCCAGGGAGGAAACTTGGTTTTTGTGGAGGTCTCCTGCAGCACATGGTGTTGCTGTTGTAGTTCCCTGTCTGCCTTGCTGCAGTGACTGCTGTTAAACCTGCCCTGAGGAAACCCCGTTTCTCCCTTCCCATCACTGGTAGTTTTTATTTGCATATTACAGTTTCTAAAGCATTAGTACGGATACACACTGTATACTTTTAAATCACTTTTCAGTGCTTTCAAGGGAAAACAACTAGGAAGCTTTCCATGCTGTGACAGAAGTTTGGTTTGGCTGCTGTATTGCACTGAGGCTGGTGTCATTATGTTTCCTTGTATAACACAGATTGCCTTCCAATACATTTTATACTTCTACACATTTGTTTGCTTGATTGCCAAACTAGAAACAAGTAAATATGGTGAAACAAATACAAACAGCACAAAGGAGTTCTCAAGCTTTTAAATGTTGCCCTGATTTGCACAAGTCGTGCAGCTGTGTGCAGCCCTGGAGTGGAGCTGCAAGGCTGGCTGTTGGCCATCAGCTGCTGCAGAGCCATCAATACAACCAGTGTTTTCTGCATCCTTTAAAAATAACTGCTGTGGGGAGTTTGGTGATGACACTCCTGAAGCAAAAGCTTGACAGAGGTCAGAGGGCTTGCCTTAAAAAATGAAGAAAAAGAAAAATAAGTAATTCAGAGAATGGGAAGCAGTAAAGAAGTGTCGATATGTGTGCACCTCCTGCTAGTTTCACTCCTACGAGCAAAGCAAGATGTATAAATCATTCTCTTCATGCTGGAAAAAAGGTGCAGCCCCAGGACTAATAGCGGTGGTAGAACCTGTGACTTCAGCATTTTATCACTATGTAGAAACACTCATCCTGCTGAAATATTGATGGGAGTGACTAAGCCATGTTCATGCAACAGCTCCTAGAGTTACTGTGCTCATGGAGCTGCATCATCTCACAGCCTGTAGACAGGCACCTTTGTGTTGTGGTGAGACAGCGGGTTAGACAGAAAATTGTGCTGTCTTGTTAAGGCAAGATTCCAGCATTTCAGCTGGATGATATTGGATGGTGGGCAGAAGCAGCATTTGGAGAAGAGGCGTAAGATGTGCCTCAAGAGGAGAGCTTCAGCTCTTCTCTTCACAGCTTCCTTTGGCTGGTTTGGGTGACAAGGATGGCAAACAAACCAGACTGACTGGGACAGTGTGCAGTTCCTTTCCAGCTCTTGCCAAAGTCTTTCCCAGCTTCTTAGCTGACTGGAATGGAAAAGGCCATATCCTTTCTGTTAGAGAGTCACTGCCTCAGAGACTCTGGAGTCTCTGGGGGTTATAACATGGGGGTTATCCTCAAAAGAAAAGAGTACCCGTCCTAGAGATGGGAGCTACATCTTCAAGAAAGATGCAGGTTGGTGTCTCCTAACATACTTCTCAATACAAAAAGACACAGTGCTACTTCCAAGCAATACAAATAAAGATGCTCATGGCATATTGTTTTTAGAAGAATTCTTTTTCCATCTCAAATTGTATATCTAAGAGATCACAAAGTCCAAATGCATTCTGCATAGCTTTTGCATAATAATTCTGCTTTTCAATCTGAGACAGTTAAACCATCTAATAAAAAAATTTCTTGTACTTAGGGTAAATGTATCTGTATCTTTACTTGGGATAAATGTATCTGGATGCCTTCCAGTAAACAAAATCATGGAAACACATTAATATCATACATTGCATCATGCAGGTTAATTTATCCTTGAATAGACCATTAATTATATATTGGTTTTAAATGACAACATTCATACCCAGTGAAGTTCTGCTGATAAACCATGTATAGCAGAAGCAGCTGCATAAATATTTTTTAATTGAGCCCCTAAGCAAATGGCTACAGTAATAAATCCTTTGCCATGTGTCTAGATAATAGAATTGGGCTGAATTTCTATCTGATGAAATGCCACCATCTTCAGAACATCTTGTTTAGTTCATTGTCCTTAGATAATTTGCTATCTGCACTTGACAACACATTTTAAAATTCTCTAAAGGTGTATGTGCAGCTTTACATCCCAGTTTTGGAAAACTGCACAGTTTGTCTTAACAAAGACCTTTCTATAGGAATAAGGGTTTCAAATTAGGTGTTTCTAAGGGTTCACTTATTTCAGCTTTCTAAATAGCTCAGGGGCCTACTGGATTGCAGGTAGCTATCCTAGTCATTGATGGATGAAGAATGAATGGAAATATAATCCTCTGCTGTCGTCTTGATTTTTTTTTTCTTTACCTGAATCCCAGTATTGCTTTCGTGCCAGTGTCCCATTAAAGGTATCATTGATTTATCTGGATTGTACTACAGAGACTGACAGCAGAAATTCATTACACATTTTAAATTCTGTGGGCTCTTATCTCCTGCTCAATGCTGAGCTATAAGCAGACACTTCTTTAATGCATTTGGCTTCCCTGAATTTTCTTTCCCAGAGTCTGGGATTTCCACTCCTTCTATCTAGTTTTATTGATTTACTTTGCAAGTGTGGAAGTGCTAGGATTTTTGTCAGTTTCCCGTTTACACATAGTTTTACTGAGGCAATTGTCAAGGTGAATTCACGGCCATTGTTTTTAAGGAAAAAACCTTTGCCAAACTAGGTAGATTTGAAAGACTTCTTTCCAAGCAAGGCTCAGAGCAAGGCACAAAAGGTATCACTCTCATGTTTGGCCAGAATTACAAACTGTTACCGTTAGAGCAGATTCAATAATACTGTTGTCAGACTGGGAGTTCGGTGTGATTTAGCTACCAGTGGCAGTGGAACAAGTGTGCCCAGCATCCCAACAGCCAGCCCCGGGGGTCCCTGGGCAAGGATTGTCTAGCACAGTCCTGAACATGCTTTTCTCCCAGCCTATTCCTGTCTGCCTTATATATTCAGCCCCTGCTGACAGCTGGGTCCAGACACGATAAATCACATGGAGCAGGGAACTGCACTGGATATGATTCAGATAGGGAGCTATGGGCTACACAGCCTCCACATTCATGTCATATTTCTTAATTTACCATTTGTAAAACTGCAGTGGAGGACCCTAGTCAGAAGACTCTGGTCCAATAGCACCAATAGGGATTTACCCTGAAACAAGCCCTAAAGCCCGGCTTGCAAAGGCTGCTCTTTCATCTGCCTTACAGGCATTTTTTCTTTCTGTTCAACTTCCCTGAACTCAGGAGGAGCAGAATTGCATTAAATGTGTGGCATGATTGACTGAAGGAGCTTCCTCAGTGGCTGTAACTTTATTTTTCAATAATGCCATTCTCAAGGCTTCATCTGGAATTTGGGTAGTTTATCTCCTGATCCCATGAATTGCTGCCTTTGCCAGCTATTTGTCATCTCTTACTACCGTTTGAAATATAAATATACATTTTAGAGAGGGGCCTTTTTTATTTTTATTTTTGGCAGCTTGGTAAAGTCTTTTATTCCAGTAGCAACATAACAGAACTGTGCTTGATGTGTTGCAGCTACTTCTAAGCTTTAAGACTGGGGATGTAAAGATATTCTTTGGCTCAGCATACAGTATCGCCACATATGGAAGGCATAAATGGTCACAAAAGCTTCTTGATTTAAAAGGTGGGATTTATTTTATTTTTACTAAAGCTCTCTAATTTCCTGAGTGTCATATATTTGCTGTGATGAGCCCTGTTTTCCTTCTTACTGCAGTAGAGAAAGCCATGGCTGGGGGATTGAAATTCATAGGTCAATGAAAGGGTTTTTGTGGTGAGATTTGTGATAGCAGGTTCAATAGTGCAGCATAAAGGTGAAAACCCATTTATAGCTGTGCAAAATAGATCCCTTTATTCTCTCCAAAGCTGTACGCTTATAATTACTAAAATTTTCCCTGGCTTTACACACTGTGTAATCCTGATAGCTGTTCTGTCATCAATGTTATTTTGGACAAGGTTTATGTCTAGAAATAATTGCTTCATTTTATTTTTGTCCTTAGCACATTGGCTTAGTACGATGGACAGGACCATGTTTTCCTGCACATCTAATTTATGAACTCAGTGGATTCTGTCCCCTTTTTTGGCTGTGAAACTTCTGAATTTCTTGCCAGGAACTTCAGTGCTTACCTAGCAAAACTCATGCCAGGATTCAACAACTCATGTAATCTGCAAAATCCTACCAATCAAAGTCGTTAAGGCATGATGCTATTAAAGCCAGTTAGCAGATATAGAAACCCTGTTGCTGCCTGGCTTTTGCTGCAATGTGTTTCTGATACATTCGTTCATTAACACTCTTCTTGCAACATGTAATATATTAGGTTTAGCTGATGTGAAAAGGGAAGGCCCATACAGGGTCTAATTAAACCGCTGAAGATGTGAGGATTTTAGTTGTTCTTCAAATCAAACCATTCTAAAAAATTATTCAATCCTTTATATGTTTTAATCTGTAATCTTTTATAGTACAGCTAAATCATCTACTAACATTTGTGTTTTTTTACAAAAGCCTTAATGAAAAGTAGACTACATATAATCAAAACATACATATACATAAAATGCTGCACTTTAGCCCAGAACAATACTCTAGAAATGCTTTTTGTCTCCATCTGTATATGTGTCTCAAGGTTAAGAGTTGCCATGCAAGGTGGCTGTTTAAGAAGCATGACTGTAAAAAACTCTTCGAGTCTACAGAGGACAATATGTTTAGTGCACAAAAATAAATACTCATGTAAAATTGATTGGGGAAAAATTTAAATACGATAATTATAGTTATAAATCCAGTGGAACAGGGGGATGTGAACAGCACAGTTTGATTAGATGATTTGCAAGTTGATTAGTGATCCTTATATTTTCCTCCACCATTTAATTGCCCCTGTTGGTCTTACTTGGCCTGATGAGTGATGGCAAAGCAGAATTTATCACCTAATCACACAGGCAGGTGCTTGGAGAGAAAACCATACCACTGCAATGGATATCCAAACTCTTCTCAAAGCTCTCTTTACAAGGGATTTTCACAGTATTTTGGTCCAAGATAACTTTATTTCCCAAGACTGTGATACATACCAGTGTTTCCATCTTCTCAGTCTAGTAGCTGTGGCTGACTTGCAGTCAGCCAGTTACTGCTTTCCATTGGAGGGTCCTGGGGTTTGCTCCTCATGCATAAACCTACTTCTGGAAACTGACATTTTTTGTGCAGTAGTGCCCAGACCTTTCCTCTGGGTAGCTCCCAAGTCTTTGGTGATGGCAGAGGAGAGTGATGCACCCTGCATTTTCCTGCAACCCAAACTGATCTCCTAGCACCCAGTGGACCCTATTTCATGGGGATGAGGAAGGCTGCTGGTGCCCCCATTTTACATCCTGGTTCTCTTAGGAAAAAGCAATAAATCAAGGGGAAGAGGATGGAAAATAAAGAACTTCCCTCTCCCCCCCCCCCTTCTTTCCATGCTCTGGAGTTATTTTCACCCTTTCCTATCAACAGACACAACCCTAATGGCAAGAGGAGTCACTGCTTCCATACCTCAGTGTGAACCATGAAGGCCTGTACAGTGTGAAGACCTGCACAGTGTGCATATGTGCGTGTTTACACTCCTGTCAGGCAGACAAATAACTCCTGCTAATCACGGCAGGCACAAGGAAATAATATTTCATGTAAGCTTTCTAAGTGAATATGGGAACTACAGCCACACAGTCCAGCAGCTGGGTGATGCAACCAAATACATCTTGTCTCCTAGCAGCAGCTTGGGCTCAGGTGACAGATGCACAGAGTAGAAAAATAAACCAAAACTGAGAGGAGAGAGTTGCTGGAATTTCTTGTCAGTGTTATAGACACATCTGAGGGGAAAATTCAAATATCAACAAAACAGCAAATAGCAAAATTAGGCTTAACTCCAGCCATCAGTAATGTCCAGCACTTATTGGTAAGTCACAGACTTGTGTTGCATTTCTGCATGTCAGCTCAGAGGCAGGATGATCCCTCCGGAGACAGCTGCCTGGAATGTGTTTGAGAGCATCTGTATTGTGTGTCTGATCCACCTCCTTGGATTTCCAGCTGAGTCCAGCACCTTCATCTTTGCAATCCAGCAATCAATAGGGGTCAGTGATTGCACAAAAATATGACCCAAAGCCTTGGGACTTCTAGTGATGTAACTCTCATTGTTTGTGGAGCATTCAGCAGCTATTCATGGCGTGAATCAGTGCAGTCATACTTGCCTAGTAAGCGTTACTGTAGGAAGGCCTCCACCCACAGCAGCACTTTGCTGGGGCTGAGCTCACCATCACCAGCAGTTTCAAAAGGCAGACTGCAAAAGCATTTCAAAGCCAGAGCTGAGACACTCAGTCCCTTCAAAAATAATTGAAACTTTAGGTGTCTGAGTTCTATAGCCATGCTTACCTCCCATGAACTGCTTCAAGAGAAAGTCAGCAGCACCACACAGGATGAAATACAATGTAAAGCAAGGACTTCATGCAAAATATTTATCAGGCAGGTTCATCTAACCCAGCTTCAAGCATTCAAACTTTGTTGTCTAAGTCTAAGGTAAGTCCCATACACAGGTCATTCATCTAATTTTAAAATAGGAAGTCACAGCATCCTATATCTTTCCACTAACAGCCATAGTTACCTGGCTTAAAGGTACCAGGGATCAACTGATCCTCTCCCATCTGTTGCCTGTCAGCAGATTAATTACAAGCTTATAGCAAAACAAACAAGCAAATTAATGCATGACCCTTTTCTTATTCTTGTAATCATCAAAGCCCTTCAGGTTTTTCTGAACTGTATTCTGATTCTTCTGTCTTCATCAGTGACAAATGTCATTAGCACTGGAATGCTTTTTAGGTCAAGCTTACTAATAAAAATAGTAAGTTGATTCCAAGATCAGTTTTTTAGTAGCTGTCTAAATAGTTGTCTGCCACCCCAATAATTTGTTTAGCTACCATTTCCATTTCAGTAAATTTTTCACTTGCTTTGGATCTGTTCCTCATACAGTTGTTTCTGAAGTGACATGGTAAAAGTATTTCATACTTTACTGAAAACAAGATGAGAAAATAATTGGGGACTTTCCCTGCTAAGAATCAATTAAGCTTATCAGAGAAAGGTAGCAGAGTAGTGTAGTATGACCTACCTTGGATTAAGCTGTGCTAAACTATACTCTCTTTTGTCTACCTCTGCTGATTGTTGAAATCAAACTAACATTTGGTGTTGAGCTAAATCAAAATTGTCATGCTTTCTAAAATACAGAAGCTATTCCTGTTCTTCTCCCAGCACCCATTTCTGACTTAACATATCAATTACTAGTTTTAGCAGGTTCCTGCGTTGGTTCTTTCAGGGTTTCACATAGAGAAAGAACTGCCACACTTGTCTGAAAATATCATAGAATCATAGAATAGCTAGGGTTGGAAAGGACCTTAAGATCACCTTGTTCCAACACCCCTGCCATGGGCAGGGACACCTCACACTAAACCATGACACCCAAGGCTCTGTCCAACCTGGCCTTGAACACCGCCAGCGATGGAGCATCCACAAATTCCCTGGGCAACTCATACCACTGCCTCACCACCCTTACAGTAAAGAACTTCTTCCTTATATCCAATCTAAATTTCCCCTGTTTAAGTATGAACCCGTTACCCCTTGTCCTATCACTACATTCCCTAACGAAGCCCTTAGATCTTTGTTTCTGCTCCAGATGCTCCCCTATTCCCATGAGTCATGCCAGCTTTGCCCCATGTGTCACCCTGCTTACTAAAAACTGAAGCAAAGTTTTCATTTTGGTTTTGGCCCACGCTTAGGTTATCTTTAACACCCACCCCCAATCTTTATTGCATAGCAGCCTCAAAGTCCTCTTTTTTAATCTCTGTTTATATGACTAAAGAACATTTTACAACATGTTTTTAATTTCCTTTGCAAGGTCTAACAGAGACCAGCTTTTGGCAGATCTCACTTTCTCCCCACACTTTTTGACCTGCAAGATGCGATTTTCCATGTTAGTCAGCCCTTTTTCATTCAATTTCTTGCAGGCCCTTTTCCTACCTCTCATATGCTTTACAAGGTGGATCGTCATCAGTTGGGCCTGGAGTTCTTCTCTGTGAGTTTTTTTTCCTTCCGAAAATATGGACTCATTTATATGTTTTTGAGTACAGGAATCTCCTTTACATTCAGGTCTCCAAGTTCCTCGGTTCAGTTGACTTCACTGCTTTGAAATTTAAAAAAGCCAAACATGAGAACCCATTAAAAGACAGATTTGTTTATCTTTCCATTCAGTTTAATCAAAATCATCTATGATCTGCTTGATCAGGGCTATTTTCTACAGCAACCTCTTCTGTAACATTCTCACTATGTATGTCTAAATTACCACTACCTCCTGCAGGCTCAATAAATATCTGGTAGAAAAGAAGTCTGTCAGCAGTCCAGATTCAGAAACATCTGAGCTCTGTCATCACCCATAGCCTCAGTTTTATTACCCATCTTCTGCTGCTCTCATCTATCTCTAGGAACAGAAGGTCTCTTGCAGGTCCTGTTGACTGTCTAATACTATTCCATTATTCCATAGCCGCAGCCAGATTTTGTCTAGAAAATCTATAGTGGATCTATGCTACTGTTGTAGCAATGTAGTTTTACAGTGCTTTTCAAGAAGACAGTGGACCTGGATTAATTTTACTGTCTCACGCTTTTCCTTCTTTACATACTACCACATCAGAGGCACACAGGGCTTCTCTGTTACCCGTACCTATGTGTCCATCTGTCCTGAATACTGCCTTCCTCTCA
Source organism: Myiopsitta monachus (assembly GCA_017639245.1). Lineage (NCBI taxonomy): Eukaryota > Metazoa > Chordata > Aves > Psittaciformes > Psittacidae > Myiopsitta > Myiopsitta monachus. Next base: position 29,489,310 of record CM029922.1, read on the forward strand.
ATGCCTGTACTCCAGCCAGAATGGACATTCCATCATGTTTCTTTCAGCCCTGGAAATGCCTGGCTGTAGGTCCTACACCAGAAGATTTGGCTCCTACACCTCACTGCATGGGTTTGTTATGCGCTGTCCAAGCAGTCAGCTCTTGTACTTCAACCTCTCTCAATTTCCTAGCAAGCAAAATTGTTCCACTACCTTTTGCTTACCTGGCCACCCATCTTGTGAATATAACTTCGCGTTTTCTCCTTGCTTTGCAGATTCCTATCTTGGATATATATGGGTTTGGGTTTTTTTCCTTCTTCCTCACTTATTCCATTTTAAGTTTCCTGCATATTAACCTAAGGTGAGATAATTTGAGTCTGTTCCAACCTTAACCCCAGCACTTTGATTCTCTGTATACAAATGCGGTTCAGCCACTAAAGACAATTTTCCTTCTGTGGAAGCTTTCCAATAATTGAATGTGCTGAAACTATCCTTTCTAGCTCTATCCTTGAGCTATTTGTTGTTTTTGTTAGCCTGACATGCTTTTGCCTTTTCTTGCTAGGAACTCTGAGGCTTGCAGTACAGATCACTTAAGCAAACAGAAGCCACTTCACAAAAAACATCGCTGGCTGATTTCTTCTCTTGTAGCATAAAGAGATCTAAAAATGTACCTACATGTTGTTTTCACCAGAGCAGCACACAAATAAAAACAAGATTCAAACTAAAGGTGCAAATTAAAGCAAATCTGTGTCATTCTTAAAATATTTTTTACTGTGTTTCTGAAGCTTTACACATGCAATCTGATGTAGTTGCTTTATGTTACCGATAACTTCCCATTTGACATGCTACATCAAAGGAGTTGTTCCCGTGTACAGTTGTTAATGTGGCGTACTCTCTTAAAATGTTAAAGAGGTGAAACTTACACTTTAAATGTCTGCCTAAAATGGCATCTGCTTCATTAAATATGCATTTGGAAATGAGAAGGTTACTCTAGATAAGTATATATTGTCAAATATTTAAGATAGAATCAATAGTCAGCCTTCCTAAGTTTCACATTAAGTAATAAAAAATATTAAATGAACAGTTTGTAGTCCAGTTTCCTACACAAAGCTTTCCAAGAGTCAGCACTTACTGTCTTCTTTGATACACGTACATTAATTTAATATGTATGCTTTGCCTAAGAACATGAATAAGTCATTCCTTTTAATGTTTTCATTTGCATGTTTAATTTGAGTATGGGAATCAGTGGAAACACACTTAAATGCTTATGCTAGTTTATTCACTTTGTTTTGAAAATTGGTGCATGCAGCATGGGCGAGAAAGAAGTCATCTAGGTAGAAGCAAAGTTGATGGGAAAGTAGGTTGTAATTTACTCACACGTTGTCCGTGCAGTGGACAAGCGGTCAAATCTGCAGGGAAATCAGTATTTTCTAATGCATTAGAATGGGATTTAAAAAGAAAGACAACATGGTCAGAACCAGTTTCTATAAAAACAAGTTAATTAACTACATTTCCGAAGTTACATGCTTAAACCACGACACTGGCCCAGCCCTGCTTTAAGAAATGTCATGCCTGCTTCCACCCAAGCTCAGAGAAATCACACTGCTTATGGAGGCAGAACTGAGGCTTTCATGAGCATCTGTGAGCATTTTGACTTTCAATTGCAAGATCATGATTCTTCTTCCATAATTCTCTGAAAGTGCCCACTCCGTGGGAGCTTCAGGATTTCTTTAAAAGCTAATTGAAGAAGCCACAGAATTTCTTTAGGACATTTCTGGAGTTGGTATTTTTGAACAAGCCTGTTGTAACAGGCTGTATTAGGAGAAGGATATTGCTTCCTATTAAATTATAAAACATGATCAGAAACCATAAGGAGGAATTATTATACCAAGGAAGATTTGTGAATGGGCAGATTAAGGGAAATGAAAGGGAGAGAGTGCTATTACTTCTGTGGCAGCACCCCAGGGATATTTCAATGCATTTTCCCTGAAGAACTTCATGAAGCTCTTACAAGAGATGTGATGCTGCCCTGTGCAGGTCCCCGTCTCTCCGTGAAAGTCTCCTAGTAAAGGATGCAGTCTGGCAAAGAAGGCATTCCTGTGCTGAGTTCTCCTGAGCATGCTGCAGCATCCCTGAGCCCAGCAAGGCATCTCGTGGCTCTGCCTTTCTTAGAGGAGGAGAGCTGGGGCTCACAGCATCCCGCTGAAAAAAGAAAGACTCTCCCCGCTGCTCCTCTCCTTTTCTGTAGAACCTGCAAGTGATGGGGACCCCCTGTGCCATCCCACCCCTCATTTGCCCTTATGGAAACTAGAGCTCTTTGTGCTAACCCGAGCCCCACAACTATTCCTCCTTGCTCGGTAGCCTGAGACATTGCTGTGTTAGGTCATTCACTTCTCCCCCTCCTGACCCAGGGAACCTGGGCTTACTCTTCACTTTATACCCCCATCATGCTCCTCCCTGTCTCTCTCTTCCTGCAAGGAATTCCTTCAGAATTTGAGCTTCTTTGTTCATTGCTTTTAGGTACTTTGCAAAGAAATGCCCATAGATCTGACATCCCCAGGCCTGAATATTGGCAAGCTGCTTCTACAGCAGCCAGAGAAGCCACCCCATGTACTGTGGAGCACCAGGTAACTTCTTATCTGAGCCAAAGAGGTGACAGGAAGAGACAAAATCAGGGAAGACCAGAAGGTCTCACAATTACTCAGTTTTAGACTATGTATTTCCAGATGCTTTTTAAAATATATTTAAATACACATTTGTTTCATATCTGTTTGACAGTTAAAATGGACTCTCACTATGCTGACAGACATATCTGAAGAAGTGAATGTTGAGCAGAGATGTGAAGCCATATAGGAAAAAAATTCCTTTGGATCATCTGTCTTCCTTGTTTAATCAATGAATTCAGGGATGTAGAACTAGTTACGCACCACCAAATTTGTGGGTCTTCAAGTTTTTAAGTCTCATCTGGTTTTTATAACAAAACAGTCCAAAAGACTGAAATTTTCCCTATTACATTTATCAGCATAGCACAATTTCCTTATGACTTTGGAAAAAATCTATAAAAGCTTGTGTTTTTTTGTTCTGCTGGACACATGAACCCAATTATTCAAAAGCAAAGAATGATTTACTGCATAGCACTGAACTTTCTTCTCTTGGAAGTGAATGCTCCTGCCATTACACTAGTTAAAGCTAATTTGCTGAAGAGACAATTGCAGAATCCCAGCTCACCTGGTTTCTGCTACTTATTAAATAACATTTCACACTGCAGAAGAACTCAGACTGGGGTCTTGTCTTCCCTTTTTCCCCCATAAATAAATGTACAAAAATAAAGAAACAAACCCAGCAATATTTCTTACTGGAGACCAAACTATTAAATAATATGTAAAAAACCTCCTTTTCCTATAAAGTACAAAATGCCTGGAACACAATCAGTCTAAACTGAGAAGCTGGGGGTCATGTTTTACAGCACTGGAAGGCATAAATGTAACAGTGGGTGACTGATATGAGGGACTGAGTGAGCACCATGTGTAGACAGTAATTCCTCCAGTTACAGAGGAATTACTTTTACACATTGCAGAGCTGCTCTGCCGCTCCTGCTGGTAACCTCCCAGGTCTCTGGCTGGCTGCAGCCCAGCTGCAGGCCCCCCCAAAACACCAAGAAATGGTGCAGAGCAGCTCCACACCTCCTTTAGGGAACTTCTCTGCCTCTTGGACCTGCACACGTTCACAAGTCTGTATGTGCCTCAGCAACTACGCAACACACTCAAATATCAAGTGTTTCACCCTCCACCACAGGACTCAGTTACTGCTCAAAACCCAACTCATGTTACACAGTGAGAAATCTCTCACTGGGAAGCAGGGACTGTGCTCTTGTTGCTTGATTGTTAGTGCATCCAGGTATCTACAGTTCCTCCTAGACTGCTCTACTTTCTGACAATATAGAAAGAGCTACTGCTCACCCCCAATTCTACATGCCTTGGCATGCAAACACCAGTAGAAACATTGGTACTTATAAGCTAGGGTAGGTTGCATTTCACTTGTTTTTAACCAGCTAAAATTGCAAAAGTTTCCTCCCCTTGCTTAGACGGTGTTTTAAGATGGGGCAAATGCTCCCTCTGGAGGTGTTCGTCTCTGCAGCGTGCACGGAGGCAGTGTGGGGCGTGCATGCTGTGCCACTTGTAGAAGTCACCAGAGAAATTCCCAGAAATCTTCTAAGCAAGGAGAATGACCAGGAAAGGAGGGGAAAACCCGGGGTTTCTAAACCCACCGGCCATTTTGGTCAGACAATAGTACACTGGCAGAGACCTCAAAGGTGTGCAAGTCCCTACTACAAGTCCCTGTTTGTAGCTCTTTAGCTTGGAAAGACACGCAGGAGTTGTGGGAGGTGGTTGTGATCGGGGCTTACAGAGATTAGAGACCCAGAGCTGCGGGGAGCACGGCTTCACCTGTGCTGTTTGCTCAGTGAACATCTTTTGAAGACAACACCAACCTGTGTGCTTCAGCCAGTCAGAGTGCAGGTACTGAGCCCTGCAGGTCATGCCGTCTGCCCAGCAGCCTTCATGCTGGATACAGCAAATTACAGCACATTTCTCCCAGTTTTGGCACGGATTAACCCATCTTGCTACAGGTGCAGAGAAAAGCGCAGTCCCGGGTGTATGGAACACTAGCCCCCTTGATTTTTGCACCATCGGACGTGGAAAGGCTTGGCTGAAAAGCCAAGCCAAATTTGGCCCTGTGTTAATACAGGACAAAAAGATCACAAGTGCATAGGGCATGTCTTTGTCTGTACTTGTGTGGCCAGACACTTCATAACCAAGAAAGTATATGTTGTGCCGAGCGGATTTGGAAGAGAAACGTATCCTAACAAAGCCAGCATATAAAGACAGGGAGAAATAAATAATATGAAAGTGTGTTTCGACCAACTACAGCTCTGTTGTGGTTTACAAAATTAGCCTAAAGGACTTTCCAAAATAATTTCCAACACTCCCAAACACTTGCAAGTTGTTTGTTTCGTTTGGTTTGGGTTTGTTTGGTTTTTTTAACTTAGAGGAAAAAAATAGATCCTGGTTTCTGGATTTTATGAAATATAAAAACAAGAGCTACAATATAAAACCAAACTGCTTAGTAGTGCATGGCACCATGGATTACAGTTCTCCCTTTTCCTCAGTGCTGCCTGTTCTTTCACTGGGGGGTGATGGAGACCAACTAGCCTATTCAGTGTCACTCTTCACATCATCCAGAGATGCTGTGGCAACATCTAGCAGAATAGGAAAGTAAAATCATGGCTATTTCCAATGTAAATTTTCTATCTCTAGAGAAGAAAGATAAAACCTGTGTAAAACTGTCTTTGTTTTGCTCTAAATCACTGTGGTGAATGGGATTATATAGAAAAGACAGTGCAGTATTTTTGGCTATTTTATCACATATTTGTCTGCTTTCTTTTTATTGGGACTGGCCTTTCCCTTATCTGTGCTCTTTTCTAGCTGTGTGTGTAGCCATCAGTTTGTCACCCACAGTGCCTCAATACTGCTCTGACAGAGGCAGCAGAACAGAGCTCGTAACTTGGGAACCATTACATCTGTAAAAGTATTCATAATAATCATTCTAGTGACCACACTGGTCCTCTTAATCCATCAATTTGATTATTTGTGTTATATGTGTCTGTATTAGGATTATATTTTAAATATTGCTGTGGGTTTTTTTTGTGTTATATATTTCTATATTTGCTCCTTTAGGGGAATTTAAAAGGTCTATGTTAAAGACGCATCAAAGCAGGCAGCTGTGCCAGGAGCAAACAGCAACTCAGTCTGTACTGACCAGTCCAAGGAAATTGAAACACCTCCAGTGCGCAGCTTGTCCTCTTGCACAAGTGCTTTGCCATCACCTCAGACAAAGCACCCCACTGATCAAGGGAGCAGTGTGAGAAAGCTCTGGGTCAGAAATACCTTTGAAGCTGAGAACTCTGTTCTTACGTCTGGCCAATATGTGTTTGTCCTAGAAGAGGAAGGGAACTGCATTGGTTGCTTTTGGGATGGGGGATTTGGTCACATGGATGCTAAGGCTGGTTTTAGCCTGAGTTTTATTATTGACTTGGAGATGTCTGGGTGCTCAGCACTGTTTTTTGTGCAGACTGGCCAATACCAGGCTCCCCCCCCGGTTGCTGCATACCGGCAGCTACCCCAGTAAGTGGGATTCACACCATCCGCTCTTAGTTTTTGTTATTCCAAGCATAAGGATATTTGTGAGGAGATAAGTTGGTCTTTTTATAGTCAGACCTGGAGTTTCCATGGTGAAATTAGCCAACGGGAGTTTCCTCTGCAAAGCAGAGCATATCCGTTACCAGCAAAAACACGTTACTCCCTTGGTTGTGAGGAAGTGTTATTGTCCAAGATCTATTCTGGTTTTTAAGGGTTCCGTATCCTCAAAGAAGTATTTTTAACCTGAAAGGAATATTTATATTGTCCAGTGAGTGCAGCTCTCTGGGTTATTCTTAGCTCTGCATGTGTGTTTGCTTTATCTGTGCATCACTTTTTCCCTATTGATCTTTTTGTACAAATGTTTAATAGAAAATGAGAGCAAAGGTAGTAGATAAAAGTAGTTCCTGGAATTAATTCACTGTCAGGGCCCAAGCAGCACCAGGGATTAATTTGATCTCCTGCAGTCAATGTGTATCCTAACTGACAGGAGTGGTTTTGATACAATATTTTCTAAACATTTCAGAAGCCTTTGAAGATGCCCAGAGCCAATCTGTGGCCTGGACCAGCTCTTGGTACCAGGCGTTAAGCAGAAAACCACCTCTTGTTCTTCTGACATTCAATATGCTGGGCCTGAAAATGAAAAATCATTTTATGTTAAACTAGGCACCTTGAAGCAGAAATTAATAAAAAGCTGATTATGAAACCATATGCAAAAGCTCTGGTGTTGGCACAGAGCTCAGTTCGTGGTTCTAACCTTGATCTCACCCGTGGTGAAGGAGGACCAACTCCATTAAAACCCACAGGATTACAACACTATAAGCCTGGTGTGAGACCACAGTCACAATGAAAAGGCATCAGGGGATTATACATGTTATAAGCTGAATAAATTTGTTTATTTTTTCCCTTAGGCCTTGTTATCTTAATTAATTGGCATTTTGCTGATGCTGAATATCTAGGGCCATGCTTTTTTTCACTGCTTGCTGAAGTCATCATAACCAAAATGTCTGTATTTCAGTTTTTGTGCAAGGAAAGTCTTCCAGTGTTTACCTCTGCCTCCAGCATCCTCATCCTTCTTTCCTTGATGCTTCCATGAGGGAGAGAAGTGACTGTGATGGATGTATTTTAAATTGCTAACAGCCAGTAGGAGCTACCTGCTACCCCTGATGGAATAGCTCTGATTCTGCCACAGAATAAGGAGAATTAATGATTTATCTGCTAATTATGCTTTTGTCATATATGTTTGTGCTTATTTTCTGCAGAAACTGAGCACCCTTGACTGTTACTGATGGCAAGGCATGAAGCACCCTGGAATATCAGAGTAGTGGATGACATGTAAGCACGGCCATGAAAATATACTGGAGCCATGGCACGTTGCATCTCACCTGCATTGCTGAGGTCACCAAGGCAGACCTGCCTTCTACAAAGGGAGGTTTGCTTCCGGCAGCTCAGAAATATCCCTCTAAAATACATCCATGGTTGTGACAAATGTTGGTGCAAAGCAGTTCTTTGACATGTTTATTTAAACATAAATATGAAGGGACAGTTTAGATGAAATCATTCAGATTGGAAATTCCAAACATTCTGTTCAAAACATATGGATAATAAATTTTATATCCTTTTCTTCTAAACCCAGCTACTCACCAAAACAAAAATTCCTGTGGTATAGGCTATGATATTGAATTTTTGTACCTGCATTAATCAAGAAGTTTGGGCTAAAAAGCATCAAACCCCAACTTTTCATCAAAAACAACAGATACATGTCTGTAAAGGCAATGAAGAGGCTTCCAGAAAGAGACATGGTGAAAGACTCCCCTGTGGCAAGCTTTGGAAATAAGCCCCAACCTTATCTAATGCTGTAAACCCAAACACCAAATCCAAACCAGGATGCCAGATTTTGGGTTTGATTTGAACTCTGAGGCTCAACATCCTGATTCGCATGTGCAATATTAGTGGTGCTGTCAAGCAGTGGGATGATTTTATTGTCACTTTAGGGTCTTTTATGTGACTTTAAGGTCACCTTGCTCCCAGGAGGCAAAACTATGCATAATAGCAGGTCGTTTCAAGTAAGTGCTATATAAAAACCTTAATGGTGCTATGAATTTTGCTTAACTTTTTGTAGTTTTACATATATTTGAGAATCCATGGCATGTAAGGGCATGAAGAGGAAAGGCATAGGGTCAGAGAGTGCCAGTGGCAGTGCTCTCAACCCTCCCCTGTCCCCTGCTTTCTGTGGCCTGCAGTAACCCATTTACCCTCTATTTCAGCTTATTCAAAATAATTGTGCTTAGCCCACAGGGTTGTTGGAACAGGTTAATTAGCTAAGGTTTGCAGAGACCTTTGAAGATGTCAAGCACTGTAAGTGCTGCTTCCTATGAATGTATATTATTGTGCACTGTAAGAACAGTGGGATTATGGATTATTTGACAATGTACAATTGGAGAGGAAAAAGAAACAAGGAATATCCTTAGGGAGCCTGACCAGTGTGCACAGTTCTCTAAGCACAGTTCTCTTCCCCATCTCAATGTTATATTCTATTTAAACACCTTTCTCAGAGCCCTAATGATTTGCTGTGAAGTTATGAGATAATCCTATGCAAACTGATAAGAAAAAGCATAATTTGGAATTTAATATTTCCATTAGTTCCTTGGCCTTTTGTTCCTGGCCACAGCTTCCAAAACCATAATACTTCTAGTCAAAATCAGTTAGTTTTCACTTTCAGCTGTATTGGTTTCTTAATCCACCTGCCAGTGTGGCCACACAGGTGCTAGTCCCAAGGTGAAATAGGAATATATTCCATTGGGGCTCAGGGCTCAGTGCAGAGCTTTGAATTGGAATGTTTATCCTTACAGCATCCTGGGGATAAAAGAAAGTGCCATTATCATTAACCAAATGAATGGGTTTGCTCGCAAAATACCACCACTACTGATAAAAGTGGTAGAAATCTGGTTTGGTGACTTCAGCCTGTTTGAAAGTCACTTGTCTCCTTCAGTAGTGATGGCGATGTCCAATTTCCTTCCTTTTTGACCAGCATAATTTGGAAATCCCTATAACTGTCCTTCTCTTCCCTCTGGCTATTATGCAAACCATACCTAAGCACTGCAGTCTCTCTGAACGCAGAGATTCCCTCACCTGGAACAATTTCACCTTTCACAGTTTTCTAACATCTTTTAGAGAAGAAGTAAAACAAATCAAAAAGTGTTCCCACCCCAAAACATGCATCCTTTTCCATGTAATAGCTCCACCCTCTTCCATTCATTCTGTGAAAGAGGTTAACTCATTGGTAATCATTTTGAAATATTAATTATAGTATTTATGAATTATTATTTATGATCATGCATAATAAAATAGTGTAATAGTGTAGTATTATAAATATTTGTTACCATTTTATTTATGACTGTTATAAACAGAGTAAATGCAAATTGTCTCAAGCTATTGTAAAACTGGTATCTGATGACACCATAGCAGAGGCGAAATGTGAAGATTTTCTATCCCCTACATTTTGATGTCTTTGACCCTGGTTATACAGTGTCCAATCTAATGTCAGCCTGCTTTTACTGCAATCATCACATCCTTTAGAGAGCTTTGAGGTACTTCTACCTTCAGTCACCTCTTGCTGAGAACCTTGCATGGTCTTCATATGCATCACTTGGATAAATTACACTTTTTAATATGTCATGATCCCTCCTGCGGGAATTTGGCCATATCTTCTCCATTTCCTCTCCTTTGCTTGCAGAAGAACTCAATTCGTGTCTCCTGCTGCATCAAGAACATTTTTAGCACTTAAAAAGCTAAGCCTGAGATGGCCAATCTGGCTGGATGGTGGCTGATTTTCCCTCCAGGCAGTTTCCCCTTGCCAGAAGGATGCTCCCAAAGGGGCAGCACTTGCAGATAACACTGTCCCCCCCATGTCACCTTCCCATCCTTGCTACATCTGAAGAGTGCATATTTCAACAGAACAGTAGGTCAGAGTCTAGGCCTTGCCAGGCATCTATGTCCACTCTGGGGACTTGCTTCCCTATGCAAGCTAAAAAGCAGAAACCACTGCCTCATTAGAAATGAGGCTGTGGAAGTTCACACACTGTTAAAGAAGGGAAAAATGTTCTGCTTGAATGAAGATGATTTTCTGTGCCAAAACTCTGCATACCCATAAGCTTTTCCCAACCATTCAGAGTTTTTTCCTTCTTGTATTTCTGCACCAGGTGGTGCCCAAACTTGAGAAGACTGGATGGTTCAGACAGGCTGCCTTTCCAGCAAGGAAATTACTATTCACAGTAAAACAGGTTAACGAAGCTGAAATATGCCAATTTGCTGGTGCACTGTAAGCCACAGATCTCATGCAGGAAGATGCCTGTGATCTGCAGCCTATAGTCCATGTCCATGTCTTACTGCATCTCTTCAGTGCATTCACAGTTTAACTCCTTAGGGGCCAGAGAAGAAAACATATGTGAGTGTTGCCGAGTATAATTTTACTTATCCCAACTACAGTTCATCTACAAAGCACAAAAATAATCTGATTACTCCCCTTTTCCTTCTTTGTGGCCTTCAGCCTCTCAGAGAGTTGTTTTGCTAAGATGAACCCTTTCTGTTTTCTGTTTGACTTAGGCTGGATGGAAGGAAAAGATTCTTTACAATGAGGGTGGTAAAATACTGGCACAGATTGCCCAGAGAGGTGGTGGATGCCCCATCCCTGGAAACATTCAAGGCCAGGCTGGACATGGTTCCAGGCAATCTGATCTAGTTGAAGATGTTCCTGCTTAAGGTGGGGGGGGTTTGGACTCGATGACCTTTGAAGGTCACTTCCAATCCAAACTATTCTGTGATTCTATGATTCCATGACTCCAGAGGAGCCAGGGTGCACAAATAAATAAACCACTACAAGAAAAACAAATAGAAATTAAAGAGGAAATTACTGTCTTGCAGCACACTGCCTCTCTTCCTTTCCAGGGCTGGATTCTTCTCTAGATTCTGGTTTAGTGCTACCCCATCCAGTTTTATATGTCCCAAGTGACAACATTTCTGCCTTTTCCCCTGAGATACAATTACACGAAAGCAGTCTCATTCCCTGAATATGGAATAAACCCATCTCACTTTTCAAATCTGCCTAATTGCAATATTTCCACTGGAACATAGGATACAAGCCTAGAAATAGGTCTTTTGGCTCCTTAAGTCAGTTTTGTTGAAAACAGCCATTCATTCCTGTATTTTTAAAGCTCCACCTTAAACCTAGTTACTTCATGTTCCCCTCCTCCCTCTTCATTACTAGAGCTATGAAGCAGGATTTTGCACCTAACTTAAATGTACAGTCAGTTTGAAGACTCCTAAATATTTCACTCTGAAATCTCTAGTCTGGGTCAAATTTTGTGCGAACTGTTGCTGATCTACATTCATTGCTCAGGAGGTACACCGAAGGTGTATTTTGGTTTGACAGTGTCTGGTGTATAAGGAAACTCACAGTACCGTGATATCCCCTCCACTTTTTCCTTCTGTCAGGACATGTGCAATGGGGACAGTATTGGATGGAGATAGAAAGTTCTCATCACACATTAAATGAGAGTGAAAAAAGTTTGGGTTTTATGCCTCTTCCCCACCTTCTTCAAGTCAGTGACACTGAAAAGGGAAAGAGAAAATAAGCAGGCACAAGCTAAGGGAAAGAAGAAGGGGTTGTAGATGAAAAAGCAGTTGAAGTCCTCCTGCATTGTCTCCTCTCCTTGCTCTTGCACTGTCAGCTGAAGGCTTACCAGCTTTTGGTCTGATCTCAGCCTCTAAGTTGGATGTGCTCTGAGTTACGTGACAGAGTTGTTGATATGGCTGGTGCCTTTTAGTTACTGTGTTTCTTGAAGCTATGGAAAAGCAGCAATAGCATTTCCCCTCCCTCAGGAACGTGAGCTCTGGGAAGGTGAGGCACAGTAGAGGACTACAAGCAGTGAAGGGTAGAATATAGTTTCAGCAAGGAAACAAACTATTTGTATGTGTGTAGGCCTAGATTAAGATTGTAAGATAAACTGGTGAGGTTGTTAAGGTGAATCCTTCAGAATTTGCATATAAACACTTTTTCCCACAAACAATAACACTTTATTTTTTCACTGAAATCTAAAATCAGGCTTCTGGTGTGTTAAACTTTCTTCAGTACCCTCCACTATTTGGATGAGCATCCACTGACACTTAGAATCGTAGAATCATGGAATAGTTAGGGTTGGAAAGGACCTTAAGATCATCCAGTTCCAACCCCCCTGCCATGGGCAAGGATACCTCACACTAAACCATGCCACCCAAGGCTCTGTCCAACCTGGCCTTGAACACCACCAGGGATGGAGAATTCACAACTTCCCTGGGCAACCCATTCCACTGCCTCACCACCCTTACAGTAAAGAACTTCTTCCTCATATCCAGGCCAAACTTCCTCTGGTTAAGTTTGAACCCATTACCCCTTGTCCTATCACTACAGTCCCTCACGAAGAGTCCCTCCCCAGCATCCCTATAGGCCCCCTTCAGATACTGGAAGGCTGCTATGAGGTCTCCACGCAGCCTTCTCTTCTCCAGGCTGAACAGCCCCAACTTTCTCAGCCGATCTTCATACAGGAGGTGCTCCAGTTCCCTGATCATCCTCGTGGCCATCCTCTGGACTCGTTCCAACGGTTCCATGTCCTTCTTATGTTGAGGACACCAGAACTGCACACAATACTCCAAGTGAGGTCTCACAAGAGCAGAGTAGAGGGGCAGGATCACCTCCCTCGACCTGCTGGTCATGCTCCTTTTGACACAGCCCAGGATACGGTTGGCTTTCTGGGCTGCAAGCGCACACTGAAGCTGGCTCATGTTCATTTTCTCATTGACCAACACCCCCAAGTCCTTCTGTGCAGGGCTGCTCTGAATCTCTTCCCTGCCCAACCTGGAGCTGTGCCTGGGATTGCTCATGTCATGGGTTCAGCAGCAGCAGTCATTTTTCTCCTTCTTGGTAGCTGGTGCAGTGCTGTGTTTTTGATTTTGGGCCTGGGAACAGCGCTGATAACACCAGTGTTTTCAGTTACTGCTGGTGATGTTTTGATCTGGCCAAGGACTTTGTGAGCCTCGTGCTCTGCCAGGGAGGAGGGGAGCCGAGAGGAAGCAGAGACAGGACACCTGACCCAAACTGACCAAAGAGGTATTCCATGCCAAAGCACATCATGCCCAGGATGTAAAAACGGGGGCAGAGACCCAGAATGCTGGGGGGTGCACTGCTTGGTCGGGCTAGGTATACATGGTGAGCAGTTGTATTCTCTTTCCTCGTATTTCTCTTGTATTATTACTGGTGGTAGCAGCAGTGATTTGTGTTATACCTTAGTTACTAAACTGTTCTTATCTCAACCTGTGGGAGTTGCATTCTTTTGATTCTCCTCCCCATCCCCCCGGGACTGGGGGAAGAAAGAGGGGGGAGTGAGCGAGCAAGAAAACTGCCCCTTGGAAATTGCAAGATGTACTGCAAGATAAGTTGAAACCTATGGCAAAGCAATTAACCAACCAACAGATTAGTTGAAGACAACTTCAGGTGTCTTGAGGTGAAGAATGGCTGTAGGTGAGTTATCTCAGAGGAAGGCCTCCTCTTCCTCGGCAGTGGTGGAATTGGTTCATACATCAGCTGACATACCTTCATCCTAGAGGCCAGCAGCATTAAACACTCCTCAAGCTATGGCAGTTGTCCCCTTGTTAGACAGACCACCACTTCGGAGGTTCGGACTGAACAGAAGGAAGGCTCTTTTCCCAGGTGGATAGCACAGAGTGGGAACAGGCATCCAGAGAGGGAAGAGTCTTTGTCCTTGGATGCTTCCAGTGCAACTAGGGAAGGTGGTACTTGCCTTGCTTTACTGCCTTGAGAAGGAGGTTGGAGTGGAGACCCTCCCAACCAACTCACCTTTCCATGACACAGTAATTCTGCAACATCACACAGAGTTTAAGGGACATCTTTAGGAAATCTCAGCTCAGTTCAAACTGAGGTTTTCTTGACACAATTACAGGAACTGAAGTTTGAGGCTCATAACCCCAAATCTCCAGATCAAGCCACAGAAGCAGACTACCTTATCTGGCTTTCCAGTCAGCACATCCAGCTCAGGAGAGGGAGATAAGATGAGCAGGTGCCACAAAGTGGAGGATGAGTCTTTGTCCAGAGACCTTCTCTCATAATCCTTCCTTGAGGAAGAGGAAACAGTAGCCATAACAGGAGACCACCTTTCCAGGGTCCCTTGGCTGTATGTCTCCAGCCAACCATTGGTCACCCTGCAGCCTCAGAATTTCCTAACTATATTCTCTATTGCTTTGTAATCTTCTAAGCAGACAGTGTTCCCTGGGAACAGGACCTGATTTCTTTACATCAAGGGTTGGGCAATGAAGACTGTGTCCTTACAGAAGGCAAGAGCCAAACTAAGGGCTCATCTATGTGCAAAGGTTGGTTGTTTTCTTTCATGAACAGTCAAATCAAAACAATGCTGAAAGGCTTCCTCAGCATGCAGTCAAGTACAAACCCTGAATGGAGCATTCTGGTTATGAAATCAGTTCCTAAGTGTGGGAAGGGAGAAGTCATCATCTTAATTCATCTCAACCTTCTCCTAAAACATTTTGTTCCATTTTGTTTTCTTGCTCTGTTCTACTTAAGCAGCGTTTAACATCATTTACACTCTGAGTACTGTTAAGGTATGTCAGTCCTCACCTCATACAAGGGTGAACTTCCCACTGAACTTATATCTACTATTCAGACTAAGAAAACATGTTTGGTCTCAATGCTGAAAGTTGCTGAACACTTTTCCAGTGCTGTAAAGCCTCAGCTTTCATTTACTTCAAGGTAAGTGGCTGACGCACTGCACATCATAAGATGTTCTCCTGCTGGGTCTGTGCAAAGAATTGCTCAGGTAATTATTAGAATCTTCGTTTCAGCTGTCAGTAGGCATTTCAGTTCTGCCTGTTGAAGAGAGTTGGAGCCACCTGTCTGACAGCGGGCTTTGGGCCCCGGATACCTTAGCATGTGAAATCATCCAATGCACAAACCCAACATTTTACAATTCTGGTGCTTTAAAACAGCCTTTCCTGATTACAAACAGCATTTTTTTTGCACTCATTTCCTGGATTTAATTACAGCTTCAGATTGCAGTGTATCAGGTTTGTGTGGCAAGGGTTTGGTAGCAGTAGGGCTACGGGAGTGGCTTCTTTGAGAAGCTGTGAGAAGCTTCCCTCATGTCCGATAGAATCAATGGCAGCTGGCTCCAGGACAGACTGACTGCTGGACGAAGCTGAGCCCATCAGCAACGGTGGTAGCACCTCTGCGGTAACACAATTAAGAAAGGAAAAAAGTTACTGTGCAACTGCAATTGCAACTATTGTGGCCTGAGTGAAGTCTCACCACCACTGAGTGCTGCCGTACCAGCCATGCTAGAACTTCAGTATGAGCTGGAGTCAAAGGCAGCCAAGTGGTGTGCCACGACTGATGTTGCCAATGCCTTTTTCTCAATTCCGCTGGCAGCAGAGTGCGGGCCACAGTTCGCTTTTACTTGGAGGGGCATCCAGTACACTTGGAACCGACTGCCCCAGGGTGGAAACACAGCCCTACCATCTGCCATGGACTGATCCAGACTGCACTGGAACAGGGGCAAGCTCCAGAACACCTGCAATACATTGATGACGTTATCGTGTGGGGTGATAGAGCAAAGAAGATTTTGAGATTTATTTGCTGTCCGAGTTGCACTTGGTCTCAGAGTTTTAGCATGTCGTACCTTACTTGCAGCTACTATTTACTGGTTTAGCATTTATCAGCTTTGGGGCCTGGGCTCATTTCACTGTACTTTATGGCAATGATTTTTAATACAATAGAATCATTGATCATGAAACTGATCTGGCTTGTATTCTTAGCATGGTCATCACGTATATACTTTGAGAGGCATGTAATGGGAATTTTTAACAATTATACATCTTTTTTTTCCCCTCAGACAGTCAACCTATGAAGAAGACATCCCCTCACTCCCTCCACTCTATTGGTGTAGCTACATAGTTTAGGTTTTTGTTTTAAACTGAAATCATTTCACTATTACCTGTGGTCCACATTTCAGCACAGCCCACAGGTGGTTGCGTCAGGGAGAAATACCTGTGCTGAGGGTGTAGCAGTGGGCTCAGTGAACAGTGGGAACTCTGCACGCCCAGCTTGGCCTGCACCAAAATGTTTGTCCAACCACACAGTGGTTTCAATATGAAGATAGACTGATAGATATATTCGATACATACTTACAATTATCTTGTGTTGAAGCAAATATTAACATAATTTATGTATCACTTAGACCTACATGACTGTTTTATTTGGTGAATATAAAAGACATCATGGTTTTTACTTCTGTTACAGTATTAAATTCAAGCAGCAGAAGCACTATTTGTGGTGGGGGGAAATTTGTTTCTTCTTAACTTCCCCCTGGCTGAGTTGGGCTCTATGCACAAGTAAAGAATTGCATATAACTCTGCATAAAGCAGTTGTGAGTTTCATAGAGATGTATCAATCTAGAATGCAACCATGTGTAAACTAATTCTGTATTATTATTTACATTTTTATAGCACACATATGCAGATAATATGCATTGAGGTATTCAGGGTGAATAATACACTTTAAAATCTTAGTGAAAAAAGCACCACAAAACAGTCTGGTTTGCAGATACTACGTAGGCAGCCAAAGCTTAATTATATTCTTAGTCAATTCTGTTTTACATTTAAATTACAAATTACATTTTGCTAGCATTAATTTACAATGCTACTTAAAAAATACATATTCCATGGTACATGAATAATAATTCAAAGTGGTCAGATCTTGTTGGATTGCTATGATCCCTTGATAGTGGGTGCTGAATATTAATATTTCTAGAAAGTTATCTCCATTTGAATATAACATTTCTCAGTGTATAAGCCTTGCACATTTGAATTTAGCCAACCATCCATGGTGCAGCCAGTTGACATAGGATTTGCAAGAATGAGCTGCCTTCACATGCTACACAGAAAAATGCTCTAAACACATGTACACCTATTGAGAACAAGGCACTTCCCATGAATGACTTCACTCTGTGACCATGCTAAATGCCAAGAACTGAGTATGATCCAGGCATCAGTGTGTGGCTGGGAGGTTTTTGAGGAAGGCTCAGAATTGAGCAGGGGAGTTCATCTGGGCCCCAGAGAAGGAGGATCTATCTTCTGCTTCCCAGAGTGAAGCTTTTGTTTCTGTGAAGCTGTCTCAAGTGTGTGCACTCTTCCACCAATAGCTTATGGGCTCCCGTTGACTACAGGCATGTGCTTATGGTGCTCATAGAGCACATTTTGCACTGATGGGCAATCATTTCCATATATCTCTGAAAAAATTAGGTTATTAAATTGCTTTTACTTAGTCCTATTCCAGAATGGTGCCAAGTATAGAATCACAGAATGATTAGGGTTGGAAAGGACCTGAAGATCATCTAGTTCCAATCCCCTGGTTGTGAGAAGGTTGAACAGGTTGCTCAAGGTCCCTTCCAACCTGGCCTTGAGCACTGCCAGGGATAGGGCAGCCACAGCTTCTCTGGGCAACCCATTCCACTGCCTCACCACCCTCACAGTAAAAAGAACTTCTTCTTATATCTAACCTGAACTTCCCCTGGTTTAGTTTGAACCCATTACCCCTTGTCCTATCACTACAGTCCCCAATGAAGAGTCCATCCCCAGCATCCCTATAGGCCCCCTTCTGATACTGGAAGGCTGCTAGGAGGTCTCCACGCAGCCTTCTCTTCTCCAGGCTGAACAGCCCCAACTTTCTCAGCCTATCTTCATACAGGAGGTGCTCCAGTCCCCTGATCGTCCTCATGGCCCTCCTCTGGACTTGTTCAAACAGTTCCATGTCCTTTGGGTAAAAACCCCCAAATCTGGATGCTTGCTTCTTATTGCAAATTCCCTTGACATAAGAATGTGCTACTACAGCTGTGCTACCCCCATCAAAGGCTGACTCTGGTGATTACATTGTGCATAGCCAGGACTGTGCTCATTATTTCACCTGCAGATGACGTCCTGTAGCTCACGAGACTAGGCGTGGCTTAAGTCAGTAGCAATTGCAGATAGACAGGGTTGTATAGCATTAAATTACGTTCTAAAAAACCTTCAGTCTTGAGATTCAGAAACATTGAGAGGCATCCTTGGTCAAAAAAATCCATGCTTTTCTGTAAGGAACAGTGGAAAAAGGTTGTGAAAACAAAACACAAAGTAAAGCAGAAATGTAGTCACTCTCATAAACAGCAGTAATGACAAATGACTAATAGGTATGACTGTTCTCAAAGCTGAATTTATATTTAATTTCCTCTCTTGAAAACTTTTTAGGAGCATGAGCAATATTATTTAAACTTTATTTTCCCAGAAAGCTTCTTTTTTTTTGATGGGAAAGAAGTTGCCTTGTACACACTGTACCAAATTCACCTGGGTTGTATCACCCTTGGGTTATTTCATTTCAGCCCCCTGAAAGAATTTGCTGTAGAAAGGACTCATTCGCAACGGCTGCTTTAAAAACTTCAAGAAAAATGTTCAAAACAGAGGGCCTAGCTACTTTGAAAATCCTTTTCCATGCCAGTATAACTGGAGGAGAAAAACAAGCATTAGCAGCTTTACAGAGATTATCTCTCTTCAGACACACATCTTGGAGGAAGTTTGCTAAGAAATGGCTCTAAATTCAGCAAATGTGGCTGGAAGGATGGGAAAGGAGGCAGAGTTGGGATTAACCTTCATTCATAAGGAGTTCATTTCTTGTTACCCCTTGAGACAGGGATCTGCCAGGCAGGATGCTCCAGTGCATTGAAATCTATGTCCCTTGTGAGGCAGGGAGCTGGTCTGGGAGGTGGGCAACCCCCCCTTTCAGTGTTGCTTTGCACAGTTGGCAGAGCCTTCCCAATAGAACAGTGTTGTCCAGGAAAAGGGTATGATTATGAGGAAAAAAAAAAGAAGTTTAACTTTGCATACGCAACATATCATTCCATGAATTTACTATGATCTTTAAATTGGTTAAATCACAAATCTGTATAAATCATCATTTTTCTATTATGATCCACTTTTCCAGTAAAAAATGAACAACTCTGCAGGATAAGTTATATTGACATTCAAAGGATATGAATTGTATTCCCATGAGCACAATAAACTTTGTAGATACAGTTCTCAAAATAGAATTACTCTTTCAAGCCTTTTTCAGCTTGTTGAAGCCCTTTTACTAATGGGCTAGTGTATATGATCACCATCCCATGTTCCAGGATGGATGAAGGAGGAATTTCTCCTTTTGGTCCCATTATGATTACTAGTAATCCTTTAGCTTCAGTCCTGCTGTTCAATTCTGTGGGTCAGGATCAGGATCTAAGGTTACTCATCAATCACTAATGAAGTGGTGCTAATGGTTGTAGCATGCAACACTATACTAATGTGAAGTCAGGAAAGCCATGGATTAGTGTCAGCATTGTCACTGTTGATTGATGCCAGTACTTGGTTGCCTGGGAATGGGCAGCCAACCGCTCTCACACTCTCTCCTTGCAGTTGTGCATGCCTGAGGAGCATGGGGGCAGCTTGGCAGTCTGGCCTCTGCTCCACTTCTTGTGCCTCTAGGCTGCCCTCCACCTTTTCCTGCATAGGCAAGGAACAATCCCTGGCTCCATCCGTCACCCTAGCCCTATGTGAGCGCCAGCACCCACAGCCAGCCGAGGCAGCACTGGAGCAGAGATGCTTTCCCTCCTCACTCTTGCTCACATCTGTGCCGCTGCAAACATTGGAAGTTTGCAGAGGCACCTAGTGTGAGCGCCATGATGATTAAACACACCTCTGTAATGTCCAAAGCCATTAGGACTAAGGACCATACAGGTGTTGATATAAACACGAATCTCTGCACATTGCAGTATAGCTGTATCTTACAGGTCTGGACCCAGCAAAATCCTCTGCTTCTTCAGCCACAACCCAACTAGGGACAAAACTGAGGCAGGATCTCTTCAGGCTTGGGCAGGCTGGGGGAAAACTCATCTACAGCTTCATTTTTCAAATACAGCATCCTCTTGCAGAGACGTTTTCGCCCCATGTCCCCAAACATCAACTGTATGTGGGCTGTCCACCGACCAAGACACCTCCACCTTATGAGCTGACATTATATTCAGCTTTTATGATTTCCACCATGTGAAACTACCCTCTTTGGGTAGATGGGAAGACTCTGGGTTGAATGTTCACTTGTGTGTTTTCCCAGCCTGGGACCATATGGAAGAGGAGAGAAACCATCCCATCAACTACCTTCTCACTGACATCTTCCCGTGGGCCTCTCCTGGTGGCGTGGGAGACCAACAAGCTCATTCAGCTCGTGTGCTAAGATCCACTGCAGCTGTGGCTTCAGTAAGGCATGTGCATTCCTTTTTAAATGTCATTTTTATTCCTCCTACCAGCTATGCTTTTATTTACTGTTTGATTTGTAGACGTTTTCACTACTCCCTCTGCCATTACCTGGATGCTGGCCTCCAGACGTGCGCTTGTTTCTGAACTGTGTGCTTGCAGTTGTGGTGCTGTAGCACAGAAAAGCCTTTTTAATGACCAGAACGCATCACATTTGATACCACCCCCCCTGTTCACCTCCTGGCTAGCCCACCTCCAGCATAGCTGGTATCCAGCGATGCCTCTGTCGCCATCCTATTTCCTTGGAGGTGCTTTTGTCAGAGCATGCAGCTGTCTCCAAAGCAACTAACCACTTTTGTTGGGAGCAAAGCTGCCGTTCCTTCGCTGCCGCCTACTCTCGATACCTCCCGTCACGGCTGTTCTCCATCACCATAGAAACCGCCCTCCCTCTGTGGTCCCATCCCGACTGACCTGGCGTTTGCTGTATCAGTCTGTACGGTTTATTCCTAGCGCCGGTGCCAGCTTCTAATAATAGAAACACACGGTAGTTTATATCCCACACCAGGACCAAGTTACTTCTCTTTTATGTGCATGTTAGTGTGGAGGGGTTGGGTTTGGTTTGGTTTCATCAATTCTAGCACCAGAAAAAAAAAGTAAAAGTTTGTATCTTGCCATTACTTGCCTGAAAAAGATTTCATTTTGCCTTTGTTTTTAACAGCTTAATCCCTCAGGTAGAGACAAGGAACGGAGGTGACAGCTGAAGGTTATATTGCTTTTTCTTTCTCCCTCTCCAATTCTCTTCTAAGCAAGTTAGCTCCTGGGAGAGGTTAATATCACTTTTCCAAACCTCTCAAGGTTTCCAGGTGCCTGAGAATGACCCCATTAACCACTCCAGAGTGTGCTTCCCACCAGCATCATTCCCAGACAAGCAGCATGGATTTGTTTTGCCTGCTGGAGACCTGGAAAACATCTGCTAGGACTGTCTCCTCACCTTAAAACACTGGGAAAATATCAAGTTTGATCCAGACCACATGGAAGCTAAGAGAGGATGCAAGCAGGTGAGATCCTCTGCAAGACCCACATTATTCCAAATTTTGGAAGGTGAAAATTAAGTCTCCTCTTTAGTCTCGTCAAGGTTTTACACTCTCGAGTGGCACCTACTTGGTATATAACAACTTAAGTGCAAAATGCGGTGGCTGTAATTACACGTCAGACACTGAAATCAAATGCATTTATGAGAATTTCATCCCAGTTCTCTCTTCAGTTTCCTCCTGCTATATTACTTGGTTTATATGACAGACAGATGGGAAAATATAAGGAAACAGGGAGGCAATATTGCTTTGGAGCCTTTTTAGTATGCACTGCTTTCTCCCTAGAATAGGAAATCTTTACACCCAAATCACATCACCTCTCAATCTCCCTTTTTATCATAAACTGAATAGATTGATCTGTTCATGGGTAAGAACTTTTTTCCAAGCCTTAAAATGATTTTTTTCTGGCTCTTCTCTTCACCTGTTCTGAATTTGGAGCATCAATTTCAGCCTTTCGGCCAGAGGGTCCTTGGCTTTACATTGCCTTTCACATCCTGTCACAGTTTGCCAAATCTCAGTCCAAAGGTTCCCACTTTTTCCATGTCATTTTTGGGATGATAAGGGTTAAGGTTCTCAGGTGAAATTACAGGGCATTGCTTTCCTTTGGAATGACAATGCTGACCTTCACTCTTCACCTGGTGTGAATCAATCC
Source organism: Myiopsitta monachus (assembly GCA_017639245.1). Taxonomy (NCBI): domain Eukaryota; kingdom Metazoa; phylum Chordata; class Aves; order Psittaciformes; family Psittacidae; genus Myiopsitta; species Myiopsitta monachus. The sequence goes on from CM029922.1 coordinate 29,511,596, forward strand.
TCCAGGAACCCTCTTCATTGAGTGCTCTCCACCTTGATTTGTGTTCACTTACTGCAACTGCATCTCAACAGCCTCTGCACCTCGAGGGAGGGATGCAAATCCTTGCAGGAAGTTTCAGGAATCCTGTTCTGCCGCTGCTGCACTGGACGGTGTCCTGCCCCATATGGAACAGAAGTCTCTCATGTAAATAGTCACACACACGAGTTTATTATCCACTTTTCTCTCACACTGAAGCGATCACAGGAGCGATGAACAAAATGGCACGACTCTAGCCAAACCCAAGTCTGTCTTTAATTCCAACAGGTAGCCAGAGAAATGCTTGGCAGTGTTCATCCAGCTCTATTTTTAATATCCTGTTTACATGTGTAATGACCATGTACACATAATAGCTGTCCCCCTCCCTGCTCCACCCAGTACTTTCCAGTATTGCTTACTATAGCTCCAAGCAGACATGCCTTATGGCCATTCCCGAATTTCCGATGGCATAATCCAGGGAAAGCACCTTGGCCATTACACATGCAAATGCATTAACTTTCAAGAATATTATTTTAATAGATTTGTCACAGATAGCTTCTCCTTTTTGTCCCACTCACCATCCCAGAGAGCGACTCAGGCTGGGATACAGGGAAGGAGAGACACCAAGAGGGAGGTGGGGATTCAGCAGTCAGTGTGTTTTACTGCTGTCAGTGCTCCACAAGCCCATCACAGTTTGGAGATTCACAAGCATTGGGCCACTGAGGATGGGACCTATGACTGGTGTGTGACCCATACCAATGCTGTATGGCACTTGTGTGTCATGAACACCCCATTTAAAACTGAAAATCATCAATTTTCACTCCAAAAGATGCACGTCCTTTGCTATAACCCATGCTCCCAGTAACCATGAACAAACAGCACCCCAATGCTGCATTATTCTGTGGTAAGATATGCTATTAGGACTAAAATCAGCTTTAAGTTCTCAATGCATCATTTGTGTCCTTATGTATTATTAAACTGTGCTCTAATTCCCAGTGCACTTGGCTGAAAGCGAGTAGGTTGGTGAGAACCTACAGCCAACATCAGTGCTTATTTTCTCCCACAAGAGGAGAAATGTCTCAGCCGTTCTCCTGAATTAAAAATTGGGTTTGTGTTTCTTGCTGATCTGGGATAATATGGTGGAAGGATGAAGCAGTGAAGTATTAAACACCAAACTGTTAACCCATAGCCATAGGAGAGGTTCTGCATTGTCTTGTTGTGCGGTGCCTGTAGGCATGATGGTGATGCAGATCAGCCTCAGCATCAGTGATGGGAAATGACACTAGAGGAAGGAGAAAAGCAAACAGCTGAAGTGACCACACTGGTTCTGTTCACCATGGCCATGGGCTGCTGTCTTCTACCTGCTGGACATGCATTTATAATGTAATTGCTCTGGGATGTGATTTCCTTAGGGAATGAATTCCAATTTCCATAGCAGATTCAGCCCTTGAAAAGCATTATGCTTGTCTACAGCACTCTGTGGTTCACTGACCAGTTATGCTATGCAAAGCCCTATTTTATCACCAGATGGCTGATGGAGACGATGATCCTATTTTTATCTGTTCTGCACTGCCCATGAAAAGCCTGTTGTTTACCCTGTACTCCTCTTCCCGGGTATTCTTCACAAAAGAAGACATTCTGTGAGTCGGATCATTCATGTAACCATTGTTAATGGAGAGGACAGGAGGGTGTCCCAGTCTTTCTGGAAGCAAATAGAAGGAAAGATGGCATGGCAACTATCTGCTAGCAGACCACTGCTCATGAGCGCTTCCAGAAAGCTGCCTCAATGGAGTGAGGGCCAAACTGTCAAGTGCAAGAGACACTGCTGACTCCATGATTTTCTAGAAATCTTTGCAGTTAACTTCTGTTGTAGTGTCACTCAAGGTATTCAGGAACATTCTGTTACGGCCTAACCTGTTATTATCCTCTCAGGGCAGGGTACAGGAAGTGGAAATGGCAATTACCCACTATTTAATTAAACTGTCCATTAGTTAAGCCTTTTCTTCCCATGCACAAAAAGGCTTCACCCGAGATGAATCCCTGCTCTACACCTCCCAGGAAGTGTGAAAGTGTCAATCAGTTTGACTACCTCCAGCCACGCATCCTGACATCTGGAGGTGGACCCCACCAAACAACCTCAAGCTCAGCAATGCAAAGCTCCTTCCTCCTCATGTCAGCTCGTGCCTCACCTCTGCACATGGGTGGAGCGGGACCTTGGGGCTCAAGTAGAGCACACATCAGGTAGAGTGACAGACCCCAGAAGTTTCACCTTTTTGAGGAGGTCACCAGTAGATGTCTCTTCACACAAGAGGGTTTGAGCCTGTGCAGTGCCCGCAGAACTTGTGCTGGAGCGCTGCAGTGTGTGCATGGGGGAAAAGGTGTCTTTTTTGTTGTTGTTGCTTGTCTTCCAAATAGGCAAATAGCCTTAGGAAAAAGCAGCAGCTCAAAGCACTTCATTCCTCCCCCTGCAACTTTAAAATAATAACAAGGATGCATTTTTGCAGGCAAACAACAAGAGCAGCCTCAATGCAAAGAGCAAGGAAGAGAGTGAGTAAGGAGACCTGGGCCAGATCCTTTGATGTGCTGTGCTCTGGAGGGGCTGGGAGAGCTCAGCAGCTTTCCGTGTTCCCCTGACTCCGGTGCCACCAGGCCCTGCCCAGCTCTCTGAGCTAGTAACCTGTGGAACTATAAACAGGCTTGTGGTAGCTAAGCCACAGAGCAGACTCAGTGGGGACCAAAGAAACCTAACTCTAAATCAATTCCCAATTAAACTGGAAGCTCTTCAGCTTCCTCTTCACATTCATATAAGGCAAGATGCCTGTCCCCTGATTTCAGCCATTGGTGATGTGGGTGCCTCATCTAAATACTTTTGGAGAGCTAGAAACAGGATGAAGTTAAAAATTTATTTTTAATTTAAATATATTTTATATTTATATAATTTGAAAATATAGATTAATGTGTGGGCACTGTGGATTGTGAGGGCCTTGGTTCTGCTGCTGCCATGACCCATGTGGAGCAGGGAGGTTGATGTGTATCTGGAACAACTGTCTCATTTCAAACCAAGGTACTATTGGCCAAAATGAGCACTGCCAAAGCAGCACTGACGTAAATTTTTATGATTCTTTTTTTCTTGTCACACTAAGAGTTTTGAAAGCAGATCCTGACTTTGCTCTTTGAGAGAGGCTCTTAAAGAACTGGATTTTTCTCTCTCTTCTGTGGGCTTCACTATGCAAACTCTCCAACTGAAAGGACCATTTATGAAGAAAGGCAACAGAATTGTGCTTTTCACTTAGAGACAAAGCATCCTCTACATTGTAAGGGAATTATTATTTGCAGCCCAATGACAGTATTTCTTTGTAAGCCTCTAGAGCCAAACCCAATTAAATTAAAACCTCACATCCCCGAATATAGAGTCCCCAAGCCCTTTCTTTGCTAATAAAACCTCTAAAACAAAATAGATTTGAAAGGAGCATCCTGTTAACCGTTGTAGCATTGCTAGATGAAAGGCTGCTTCTTTTTTTCCTCTTATGTTTTCTCTTGTGTCAGGTTAAACGTTTCACAACAATTTACAGTATAATTAAAATCTAGAGTCCTCAGGATGGGATGGAATGATTACAATTACTTTTTGTGAAAATGGGTGTGGAAAAGCTCTTATGACTTGTTCTTACTAATCCCGTTCACAATTCATTACAGTACCTGCAATACTTAATTTATGAGACCAGTGTAATTGTATTTGTAATCTGTGCTGTCGTGATGGTGTGGGGAAAACAAGCAGCCTGCAAGCACGTGGGATGAGGAGCGTGCTGCCCAGCCCCCTGCCCCAGCTGCAGAGGAATCGCCAGCAAAGCAAAAATAAACTGCTTCTGCTTAGCAGGAACAGCACTCTGATGTCACCCTCCGAATACAGAATTTCCTGCTCCTGCTGCTCTGACTCAGCAGCTTGCTTAGAGCAACAGGAAGAAAACAAAGAGGAAAGGTCAGGGAGGAAGGCAGAGGTGGGAGCCCGGCGCTCACCTGTCCTCTGTTGCCAGTTCGCCTGCCACGGCCTCACATGTCCTGCTGCCCTGGTGCTCTGGGCTGGACCTGGGTTACGGTGCTGGAGCCCATCCATAACCCTGGGGTGGTTTTCCTGCACAGCTGCAATGCTCCCTGCATCCCGCCTCTCCCCAGGTCCATCCCACAGAGTCTTTACTGAAAGGCTCCCTACACCACCAAAATATTTGTGTGTGTACAGAAGGATTCTACGTGATTTCATCAACTGGTGCTCATGGATGAGCACCTAGAAAAGACACTAGGAATTCTGCATGGCTTCTGTAAGCCCGTCTCATTCCCTCTAACACACTAAACCTCTTCATTAAGAGAGGTAAAAAGATGGCACTCGAGACATGGAGAAGAGGAATGGCGAGCCACAGCTATTACCTTCCCTTTGCATCTGGAACAGCTATGCAAGCTCATATGCAAGCTTATGTGAGTCTACAAATAGCAAGGCAATGAATGACCCTGCTGTGCTGGATGTGGCTTTCTTATCTTTCTTATGCTGATACAAAGGATGCTAATGAGGTTCCTTCTGACCTACAGAAGCTTGAGATGAACAGGAGCACCTAAAGCTCATGAAGCAGAACCATGGGACTGCAATGCAGCCTCCCAAAAAACAAAACATGGAGGTGAAGACGTGACTGGGAACAGCATAACAGAGCCCTCAGGATCTCAGTTGTTGTTGTACAAAGCTGGATTAGAACAAAAAAGTCTGAGCAATGCCACATGCTATTATATTTTAAAATGCTGATTATATATTATCTTTCCAATTTGTATTTGTCCAAGGAACCAATAACTATACTGCTGGAGGCATTCACAGACTACCTGCAGACTGATCTGCAGCTCGTGATGCCAGGCTTCTCCATGGAGGTACACTGGCACTTAGTACAAGCCAAAGTCCCACACCGAAACCTTCCCAGTGAAGCATTTCACTTGGATAGTTTATGGAGTGATTCCCAAAAAAAAAACAACAAATAAGGAGGGAAGGGAATTAAGTGCAACTGATTCAGTAACACACAGGGCAAGCAACCCCGGCACCAAGATCCCCCACTCTCCAGAGAAAGCAGGACTGCCCCTGCAGGCATGTGGCGTAAGGCTGGTTTGCTCACAGCTCCTGTACTGAGTGGCCTATGCAGATGGATATCCTAAAATAACAGTATCAGCTTTTGCCCTGAGCCCTAAGAAATGCTGTCTCTGTGCTGGTACATTAGCTAGAACCAGGGCCCCAGCCCCCATACTGGCAGGCAGGTGACCACACGCTGATATCCCCTGGAAACAGCCTGGAAGGGACCACCTTGTCCTTGAGATGTTAATTCTGCCCCCAGGCCAGAGACCCCTTTGGTGCAGGGCAGTAGCAAGGGTGGAGGCTTTTGCAGAGCTGAGGCAGGATGCAGCACCACCTGCACCCCTAAATTCAACCTGGGACCCACCTCCTCTTTGCCAGGGAAAGCAGCCATACCCCGTGAGGTACCACTTGGGGGGCTCATGGGGCTGCTGGGGCTTGGTTATGGCAGAGCCCCATGGGTAACTCCAGCAGCTGACCCCAGTGCTCACCTGCAGTCCCTGCACAGCCCTCATCTGTAAGAGCCATCTGCTGCAGTCCAGAAGTATTCATCATTAGAATAAACAATCCTATATATATTTAACTACCTAGATAGATGTGAGTCTGTCTGATGACATCATTAACCCACAGTGTCATCATCTACTGCACCTACCCCAATCTACCATATCCTTCCCAGTCCTGGACTTTGCTCTCAGGAAGTTCTGGGCCTAATACAGGGTGTTTGCCCATGCAATAAGGAAATAGCATTACAGTTTTGTTTCACTTTTCCCTTTTTCCTTTATCAGCCAGTGTAATTGGGTTGATAACACATTGATTGTATCTGATGTAAAATTTACTGAAGTTTTATTCTGCTCTGCAGTGCATGTGCGTAGATCTGAATTATGTTCAGTACTCACAGGAGTGCTGAATAATAACTCAGTGGATCTCACTGCTTAAACTATTGAGATGAAAAAGCCCCTTTTCTGCATGTGTACGGCCATTTTCTGTTATGCCTGGATCCAGCTGTACACAATCCAAATATATTCTTATTTAAGTTATTAAGATCACTTTGCCTGATAATGTATTTGTAGACCTAACACTTGTGTCCAGTGCAGAACAAAGCAGCCTGCTTTATTTCACAGGCAGGGCGCTTGGCAGAAGTTTGGCAGCTGCCTCCAGCTGTAGAGCTCTTTCTCTCACCAGGTGCAGATGGCAGCAAATCTCCTTCCTCCACGCTAAAATGCAAACTCCAGCCCTTCCCAAGCTAGCATGCTGGAGAGTAACTGCTCTTGTAATAAACTCGGATGTACTGCCAGGCACACCCGCAGGAAAGGGCAGAGGGAAGGGAAGAGGCAGAGACCAAGCTGCATCCATCCTGTATGGGGAAGGGCAGTGGAGAAAACCTGGGCACTGGTGTAGATTGATTTAAAAACGCACTTAAGCAGGCATCATGTGATTTGCAACAACTAGATTAACAGGAGATTGAGCACACTTTGAAAGGTGCTGTTGATAACGCAGTGCTCGCATTTTCTGTTTTAAATATCACTGTAGCAGCAAGTAAAGTCTGCTAACACCTGAGCAGTTGGGAGAGGGGTGGAGGATATGGGATGTGCATGGGCCATTACAGGGGCCAGGTGGAAGGAGCAAGCTGGGGAGCACACTGCTGAATTCTGTGAAGGAGTTCAGAGACAACTTCTATCCATAGCCCTATCATCAATATCCATGTTTGCATCAGGAAAGGAGCAGGGAGGAATACACAGGCTTAACTGCATTTTCCTACATGTTGCTTATTTGGAAGAAAAATCCAACACCCACCATGCTAATGTGGTCCCTTTTCTCCACTGCCATCAAGCACACAGGTTTGCTAACTGCAGATTGTTCACAAACACAGAGCACTAAATTTAGGCTGAAGTAGTGTTTCTTTGTTTGAGACAAAACAAACAAAGCAAACTAATTACAGGAGTCTTGCAAGTGAATACAACAGAAAGTCAAAACAGAGGCAAAATAGCACTTTTCATTTCTTAGAGCTAGAGCTCTCTGCAAAGCTGGGTCAGAGTTGGTGCTTCCTCCTTGCCAAAAGGAAAACAAAGCACTGATCTAGTCAAAGCCTCTGGCAGAATTAGGAATACCTTCTGGGTTTCCTGCCTCTGCAGATCCCATTGGAAAGATTTCTCAGAGCAGCCCTGTGGAGAAGGACTTGGGGGTGTTGGTCAATGAGAAAATGAACATGAGCCGGCTGCAGTGTGCGCTCGCAGCCCAGAAAGCCAACGGTATCCTGGGCTGCATCAAAAGGAGTGTGACCAGCAGGTCAAGGGAGGTGATCCTGCCCCTCTGCTCTGCTCTTGTGAGACCTCACTTGGAGTCTTGTGTGCAGTTCTGATGTCCTCAGCATCAAAAGGACATGGAACTGTTGGAACAAGTGCAGAGGAGGGCCACGAGGATGATCAGGGGACTGCAGCACCTCCCGGATGAAGATCGGCTGAGAAAGTTGGGGCTGTTCAGCCTGGAGAAGAGAAGGCTGCGTGGAGACCTCATAGCAGCCTTCCAGTATCTGACGGGGGCTATGGGGATGCTGGGGATGGACTCTTCATTAGGGAATGTAGTAATATGACAAGGGGTAATGAGTTCAACCTTAAACAGGGGAAGTTTAGATTGGATATGAGGAAGAAATTCTTGCCTGTAAGGGTGGTGAGGCAGTTGCCCAGGGAAGTCATGAATTCTCTATCCCTGGTGGTGTTCAAGGCCAGGTTGGACAGAGCCTTGAGTGACATGGTTTAGTGTGAGGTATCCCTGCCCATGGCAGGGGTGTTGGAACTAGATGATCTTAAGGTCCTTTCCTACCCTAACTGTTCTATGATTTTAAGATTTAAGATGGACAAGTCATCTTGAGAGATCTTCTTCTCTGTACTGTGCAGTATGAAATACAGTTCTTGATTTGCTTAAACGCTCTCTATGCCCACCAAGCTTTCAGAGCCACAATGTCGAATCCAACACCAAAAATCCATGGGAAGGCCCATATGATACATCACTCAAGTCCACACCAGCCTTGCCACAGTGGTTCTTAACTACTACCAAGACATGTTTTTTCCAGTTTCCACTTGGATCTGTTGGGGATGTTGTGAAACCCCCCAAGCTTTCCAGCAACCACAGCAGAAGGCAGCCATAACAGCATTCTAGATGCAGACATGTGGTAAACTGCTTCAGCCTTTAACACAAATTGTACTCCCTAAACACATCAAAAACTCATATGTTCCCATAGAATCATGGAATGGTTTGGGTTGGAAGGAGCCTTCCAAGCTCACCTAGTCCAACCCCTCTGCAGTGAACAGGGACATCTTCAACTAGATCAGGTTGCCCAGCACCACAATCATCTTCTCCCTGTAAACACAGAGGGTAGCACTGATTTGGGGGATGGGGAAAATGAATACCTGCTGCTCCCGTGGTTGCTTCCCACATACTCCTCATGAGTGTCCGTGTGCCCTTCGCCTTCAACAGCAACTGAAGTGCTACCAGGGAAAGAAGCTGCCTGCGAAAAACACGTTGGGAAGCCCACAGCAAACTCCTGCTGATGACATCTGTGTGCCAAAAAACCCTGCAGAGCAACAAATGCATTTTGAGGAACAAGAGCAACATCGTTAAACATCGTTAAAACTATTCCTTGTCCTCAAGTGACCAACTAAGCTTTTGGGTAACTGTTAGGAGTGCAGGCAGGAGCTTAAACGTTTGGCATGAAGTGGCTACTCGGTGTCGCTGCAGAATAATGCAGCTGTCCCAAGACCGGGATGGCCAGAAATGTGCAGGGCAGTCATGCATGACCTGACACGACTGAAGCTGGGTACCTAGGAGCAACACTGCCACCCAGGGAAGCGGAGGAGCTGTCTCTGGGAACACTGCATCCGGGTTAAAACTGTGCGAAACTGGGTCCAGCTGTAAGGATCTGCTCCTGCAGAGACCTGAGGTTGGGGTGCTCTGGGTGTGCAGGCCTTTTCCCTGGGAGCTGAGGGGTAGCAGCTCCAAGGACACTGAGGTATGACTTCCCTCACACCACCATGCTGCTGGAGATTCAGGAAATAACACCAGGATGGGGGTGCATCCCACTAAATACAGAATGTTGGCAGTGCCGGGTACCAGATCCTGCTTGGAAGCCTTAGCTGATGCTCAGTGAACCAGAGGGGTGCTCCATAGCACAGGCACAAGGCTGAAGGCAGCAGACTGGGGTTTGCTCCAGTCTAGCCTTTGTACAGAGCAAAACACTTGTTTTTCTTCATGGCCTCCTCAGTCCAGGATCAGAACCCTGGAATTCCCCATTTTTGCTTGCAGACTATTTTTGGTCTGTTCTGCTTTTAAATCTTCTAAAAATGTCTTCACTTCGACATGCCTTTTAAATGTATTTATTTCCTCTATTTTCTTATCAGCTACCAGGAAGCTATATTTAATCCTCATATGCAGCATTAGCTCTTTGGCAATATTGAAATTCCCATGGGATGTGTGTGGTCTGGAAAATGAAGATTTAGGCTAATTGTTTGACCAGTTCAATAAAGCAGAGCAGCATCTCTGTGATCTCAACTCTGCCCTGCCTTGTCTGACAGGGAGGGTGGTTTTGTTTGTGTCACCCAGACAACTGTGCCTCAAACATCACCTGTGATGTAAACCTTTGACATCAGTGCAGGTGCTATCTCCACGACTCCCCTCTTTGCATGTCACCACCCTCTCAATCTCAAGGGCTGGAGCACTGTAGGCTGTGACTCCCAGTGCTTAAACACTGCCTCTGAGTCAGCAGTGACCCATGATTAGTGCTCGGGGAAGGTGCATGTTAGGCCATTCACTGCACATCAGTGGTTCCCAGGTGACTCACAGGGCATGAGCCAGCACAGCTTGGTTGGAGGCTTTTTGGGAGCAGTAGGGCTCTGCCCTCTTCTGCACACTCTGCTCCCGTGCTAAGTTGTGCAGTGTAAGAGTCAAAGACAAGCCTGAGCAGTGCAGGTCAGTCTGCAGCCCCCAGGCAGCCATCTAGGGTCCTATGGGATGGCTGAACCCAGGATTTCCATGACAGGAGCACCTCTGCCACCTGGTTTTCTTTAATGGGAAAGGGTGTCTATTGATTTTTCAGGTTTTGCAAAGAAAGGCTAGTTGTCTTCAAGGCAGAAGGAGAGAAAACTCCTTGAATGAATGGAGGGAAAGGTAAAAAAAACTCCTGGTAACAAAAATGATGGAGAAGAGAGGCTGAGGGTGATGCATGAACGCAGGGATGGGATTCAGACAGCCGGGTGCATGGGGTGCCTCCGTGGAAATGGCAGCGCACGCACCTGCACACTGTCCCTGTAGCAAGAGCAACATAAACCAAAATGTGAAAGAAGAAACAACCAACCAAAGATGCCTTGCCCTTGAACAGCAGTGCTGGGCTTGTCTCTGATGGACACAAGCTCAGTGTATTGCTTCTGCCTGAACAACTCAGCGTATAACCCTCCAAATAAAGCAGCCTCATCACTTGCTGGGAGCCGCAAACCAGCACTGGCTTGTTTAACCAATGGTAGGATTTTCAGCTTCTAATTATAACCTCATTAACTAAGGAGAGCAAATAATACTTAGGCACAGTCTATAACTCCTGGGGTTAATAGGGAATTTGCAGACCTGGCATCTAGGCATTGCTGACCTTGTGCTGAAGGAGGGGATACACTGAGGAATTACCTTCCTAAGGCATTGATTACAGGGTCAGCACAATGATTTATTACCATTTGCTTTCTACTCCTGATGTGCTCAACAGTGATTTGACACATACATGTGGTAAGAAACCCCAATGCATGTTACAGGAGTAGCTCCAGACCTAGCTTGCTGGAGGCAGCTTATCATTTGAACCCTCTGTTACACGTGAGAGTTTCTTAGCCACTTGCAATAAACTCTTTCTCCAATGATCTCTCTTTCTAGCTCACAGACCTTCTATTTCATGGCTTTGCCGCAGAACCAGTTAGCAGCTCTTGCCCGTTCATTTCTTCCGCTGAAGGAAGCATCCAAAGACCATTCTGCTCCTCTCTTCCTCTGTGTGATCTTGAGCTTGCCCATAATGATGCAGACTTGACACAGCTTCTGCTGCCACTGAATTTTACAGCATGACCACTTGAACTGCCTGGACAACTGACCTGTTGTGTTTCTATCAATCAAAACTTCTATGCCCCTCAAACTATGGGACATGGTTTGCTGCGAAGCACTGGTAGGAGCCCGGCTGGAGGTTGTCCTTGAGCTCTTCATCAGAGAAGGACATGATTCCAGCTTCCTTTTCAGTACCAAGGGCTGAAAAGATGTATGTGATATGGATGGGGAGTAGTTTTTCACACCCTGAGACCCTGAGGGAAATCGCCACTCAGTGCTCTGCCTTAGATGACACCTTCCTTTGCTGTTCTTGTGAGGAAGACTCACTGCTGCCACTCTGTAGAACTCCAGCCTGGCCAGCAGGCAGCAGCCATGCTGTCAGCACCGGTAGCCCCCAGTGCTGCAGCCGTGCATCCAGCTGTGCTCATAGTGGCACACATGGAGCGTCCAGCAGCACTTCAGCCACAAGTTGCACTGCTGCAGGTAACGTGGACCTTGTGTGCTGTGATTGGAATGCCCTGGGAGACTTAGGAAAAGCCCTTCCTCCCGTTTCAGCAATGGGATCTGGGAGAAATGATGGTGTTGTGTGGAGTCTCCATCCACTCCACATCAAATGCTGTCGAGACCTCCTTCTGCACATCCTTGTCCTTCCACATCCATCCTCCACTGCAACCCACCAGCAACCAACATTTATGACAAATGAACTCCTGCTTTCTTTTCTTCTTTTTCAACATGAAGCTGGTGATACTCCACTGAAAGGCAAATGGTGACTCCCAGCCCTTCCCACCTCCACATCCAGGAGAGAGCTGCCCTCCCTTGGAGTAGCACTCTGCAAACGAACCATGAGAGATGGGGAGAGAGACCACTGTCCTATCGACCTGATCTCTTCCCGGGAGATGTAAGGCACCCAGCATCTTATAAAACTGGGCTTTATTATCAGCAAATTGAGTTGTCCTGGAAGCAACTCTTTGTACTTGCATCTTAACTCTCACTACATCAGCAAAGCCCCTGAGATGCAAAATCATCATAAACTGCATCGAGCTTCATGGGGCCCTGGGCTATCGCCTTCCCAGCCCATGCTGCACCTAAGCCACAGCCTCTGCTTTCCTTTGTGCTTCCTTCTAGGTTTTCACTCTGCCACTAGTCCTGTGCTTCATTTTCAGACAACCAGAGACTTTCCCCAGGTGAAGGGAGGGAAAGGCACCTCTGGTCTCAAGATGGGGAAGCCTTGGTAAGATGTATGAATCAGGGGGCAGAGGAACAGGTGAATCCATACCAGATCTGCTATTACTCTGACCACATTCTCACTGGGGAAGGTAACTAATGTGAGACTCATAGCGCAAAAGATGCTGTACCATAAGACATCTGGATCACTGTGTGGGGAGAAAAGGTGCCAGAGAACAGCTGAGGCAGCCTGATGTGACCAGCTAAAGACATCTGAAAGGCTGATGGTTTATTTCATTTTTGTATTGATGTGTTGTTGTCTGCCTTCATTTCTGTGCTGCCAGTCAGAATCAAAATGCCATTTACCTCCTATGCAATCGGCACTCATTAGAGCACCATCACCACCACAGGCAACAAGCATCTGCCAAGGAGGGTTTGCTGAGGGATGCTGTCCTGGTGTGCTGCTGTGGCACAGTTTCCTAGCTGGTAAAAACCAAGAGAGCATTTGCTTCGTGCTGTAGAGATGCCCCGGGGCACAGGGAAATGTGTGTGAGTCTGCACATCTTCCATTCATATGTTGCCTTCCTGCAGCTCCTCAGGAAAGAGGAAAGCAGAAGGCAAAGGCTCTTCTGCATTTACATTCTTTGTTATTGAAGGAGACAGACCACCTTTGATCCCAAAGCTCTGTGGATGTTGCTTCACAGCTTCTGCTGCTCCTGCTCCAGGTACCAGGGAGGAGAAAGGACAGAAGTGTCTGCTCCCTCCCAGCCACTGCACTGCATGGCTCCTCTCATGCTTGGAAAGCACTGGGGTCTGAGCTTGGGAAGCTCCCACTGGGACCCATGTCTTTCTTGCCTCTTGATTAAGACTGCAATGGGAGAATTAAACAAGGCAAGGGATCCTCTAAAGCATTTGTGTTACATTTTGTCCTGCTGTATCTTATGAATCACACGTTTTGCGACAGGAGTTTGCCTGCCGGATTGCTTTTCCAAATAACTATGCATGATAGGCTCCTTCAGCCAGCCCTCCCGTGACTCACCAGCAGGTAAAGCTTCGAACAGGGAGAAAATATTCCTCAGGCACGTTTCCATGGGCTCTGTGCAGCCACCAGACAAACGCCAAGTCTAGACTCTTTGTACTGCTGTCTGGCTGCTGAATTCCACGTCAGATGCAACAAAAGGGATGTTGTGCAGAAGATGGTCCTGCTCCTGCTTTGGAGAGATTTCAGCAGTATTGGCATTGTCTCCCATTCCTTGCTTTGCTTTGTTGCTATGAGCCACCAGATCTACCAAAAAGACCCACAGAAAATAATCTTCTTCAGGGTGGGGCTAAACTCTACAGCTGGTTCTGTGGTGTAATGTCACGTACCACGATGGCCCTGCCAACGAAGAGCATCAGGAATGGTGAATCTCTTGCCCTGTGTCCCTCCTCACCTGCAACTGAGGGGCCAGGAGGAGCCGAGATCCTCGTGAGTGCTGGGGGGGCCCCAGCCGTGCTGCTGGAGCCAGGAGCCAGGCACTCGTGTGGCTGCATTTGCAAAGCAAGCTTGTGTGTGTCACGGGAGTTCATACCCAGGCAGCCTTTTGTTTTCAGAGAGGCAAGTGGGGTTAAAGTTTAATGAAGCAGTGCCTCAGAGAGGAAAGTCCCACCTAGAAGCTTGCACTCAGAGGTGGTTTCACAGGAGTCCAAGCACATGATCCTTTTTTAAGCATCTGAATTTTGCATGGCTAATGGATGTGATACTGCACAGGAAAACAGAGTGAGGGATTGCAGCGTAAACCATTTGTGGTGGCTGCTGCAAAAGGGCATGGCAGAGGCTCAGGCACCCAGAGCCAGCAGGTCGCAACCTGCGCTGGGGCCATGGAGCCTGCTGGCCTCTCCATTCCCAATCTCTTCTTGTGGGATTTATGCCACCATGGGGTAAAGTTTGGTCCACGAAGTCCCAGCCTGTAAAGCCATCAAATGCCCAGGAATGTCCCCTGCCTGCCCTGTGTCCCCATTGCCCACCAGACCCCAGCTGGCTTTGGTAGCACCTCCCATATGCCAAGTGCTGGAGAAAGTGGCCACCAGGTCTGGTGGCTGTACCAGGAAGACCTACAGGTAGAGTGGCAGATTTCCATAGGAAAATGGAACAACAAATTGTTAAGAAAGCGAACAAGTCCTTCTCCTTCATTCAGTAATGGTACACAGCTACAGAATGATGATAGGGCCAAGCCTCTCCAAGTTGTTTGGGTGCATAAATCCCTTTTCCTATTAATGGGAGCAAAGTATCTCATGGCTTTGAAAATCTGGGCTACAGTACCTCTGGCTACAAGACTCCATTCCCTCGACTGCCAGGCAAATCTAGTGCAGAGACCCAAATGTGGGAGGGTAAGGAGCAAACTGAGAGACAGGAGACTTGGGGGAAAATGCAGGACTTGGAAAGAAGAAAACCTGTTTAATTTATATGTTTTCTGGTATGGGATGCTGGGTACTTGGAGAGGAAACGCAGAAGAAACACTCTTGTAAATTAATTTAGCTCAGAGTGAAGCAAGGTTAGAGGGATGTTTAACATGACATTGCTTCTGTTATACTCAGCTCTTCAAAATGCTTTCTGTAACCGGAGTATTTCAAGGGAAGGCCTTTTATTTAAAAAGTGAATGGTATTAAGCAATTAAAATGCTTACAGACTCTAGGCTTCAGTACTGTGGGCCTCATTTAACGCTGGTCTTGACTGCAGCGTTGTGTTAGCTGCCTTGCAGAGACTGTGGGGAGAGAGAACAAATGTGCATTTTTCAAGCCTTTGCTGTGTTCTGTTAAGCCACAGTTGATGTCCCATCACCGAGCCGCAGGATACAGCCTTCTTTCTTTCTTAAAAGACAGCTAAATGGCTGCTTTGAATTTTCAGCATTTTATTTTTCCTCAAGTTAGGAATACGTTAGTGACCAGCACACGTGTAAGTACTTCAACGCGTAGTGATGACCCCTCTCATCGTTTGAAAGTGAAAATCGGTACTCAGCTTTGTAAACGTATCCATCAGGTCCTTTGCTGTGCTAACTGCATAAAACAGTAATCATGCTTAAAGAATGAAAAAGGAATAATTCTGATAAGTGGTACTTAAAACTACTGAAATTATTTGCATTTTCCCAAATTTGGTGGTGTTTTTGAAAAACCTTTTCCCCCCTTAAGCCTTCAAAACATCCAGAAGGTCCTATCCTTAGGCAGAACAGGATTTCCCTGTCAGACCCCCAGAATCATGTATTTATGACATCTGCCAGACATGATGTCTTTAGCACCAATTGCCCAAAACCAACTCTGCTCATGAAGCCAGGGAAGTATCGCATCCAGTTACCTTCCCACTGCATCTCTTTGCCCCACAGCCTTGACAGCACCCCTGTCCTCTTTGCCACCACCTCCCTGCATCCCTGGGCACTTTGGGAAGAGGTTTGGTGTCAGTGTGGGGTGCTGGCTGCCCTCCTATCCCACAAAATCCAGCTGGAAAGCAGGATCCTCAGCCCTGCTGAGAAATGCCATATTGCATGGGAGGGTTAAAAGGGGCTTGCTCCCTCCAACCAACTGTACTACAGGCTTTTTGGATAAAAACCAGTCACCCTGTGGAGCTATTTTGCAGAATCTTAGTGGAAGAGACTGTATTGCAGTGAATACCGTGCCTTCCCCAGAAAAAGAAGGGAAAGTCATCATCGTTTCCATGGATACCATGTAATGGGAACTGAAAAAATGAAGCTGAAGCTGCAGTTTCTGATATGGCTCACTGAGCCTCCCCATGTGCTCATGCACAGGGAAGGGACAAACAGCCCCTGTGGGGTCCCACGCCACAGCCTCAGCCGTCCATGTCGAGCCTCAGAGGATCACCATGAAAAAACCCACATTTGTGGCTGAGGAGGACTAGAATCTTTGTCATGGCATTTTCTCCTCGTGGAAACCATGAAGACCAGAGGCTGGGCAGTGCAGGGCTCAGCTTTTTCACCTCCAGATTAAATCTGGCCAGGTACGTGTTTTATATATGACCTTGGCAAGCTGCTTGATCAAATAGACTTTTATTTCATCTACCCATAAATGTCAGAATTATGTGACATATGAAAAAACCCCTCACAATAAACATAAAACAATAAATAAGAATTTGTGGGCATCACATAACTAGTGATATTCCCTCTGTTGCCAGTGACATAAATCTCCAGCCTTAAAGCTCTGTGCCATCCATCACGGTCGCATCAGCTGTGGTGAATCACATCTCCCATTACATTGCTTTAGGCATGACCATGTGCTTTTGCTTCGTACCCCTGACGTTGCTGCTGCAGCAGGTGGGAGGATAATCAGACCGGCCCTAAAGCACTTCTGAGTGATGTGCTGGGCCCTGAGCTTCTCATTCCATCAGAGATGCAAAAATCAGTCTCCTTGCCCGCTGAAAAAGAGCAGTGTTCCGTGTTCTCCTCTTTACACACCTTTGCACTTGCCCTATTGTAGTTCCCAAGCATGACCCACTGGTCAAGGCAGGGTTTCTGCTCCAAGCCTGGCTGCTCACCCTAGAGCTCTGCAGTCTCAGTGCTTCAGCCTGGGGTTCCTCGGGAAATGAGAAGCCCAACAGAGACCAGACCCACAATACAACCGTTACACCAGTCCTTTACCCCAGCGGAAGACCTGGACTTGCAGGAGATGAAAACAATGAGCAGAAATCAGCCTGAGGGAGGGAAACCAAGAGATAACTGAATATTCAAGATAGCCTCGATCTAAAGTGTGGCTTGCCAAGATTTTCCTTCAATATTATCTACTGTCATTTACTAATTGTATGTACACACACGCGTGCATGAGACACAAGGTGGTGGGATGCAAAGTTTTCCTGGCATGGGCTTCAAGAGATGCATTACGCATGGAGGGAAGAGGCGCAAGTAAGCTGTTTGGATCATCCCTCATGAATGTCAATAAAATCTTAATACCATGCCATTAAGCATTCACAATGCACCATCTGGACTGCAGAAAAACTAATTTGGGAATGTTTTAAGCACAGCAGTTTATAAACTCTGGTGCATTAGTTACCTAGTTACCTGGAGGGCATTTTTGCAGGATTCAGAGAGAAATGGTAAGAGGCACATGGAGGGCTGCAAAACAAACCGCAGCTGCAACTGTCCAGTTTTTAAGTCCTCCACCCCAGGCTCGTGGGAAGCCCCTGAAGGCACTGGAAAGCCACAGATTGTCCCATTCCCAGTGGACAGGAGCTCCTTTTCCACCTAAACACTGGGATTCTTTTTTTTTTTTAAACATATATTCAGCTGATGTTGGCTAAATTTCCCTGACCAGGAGTGGTGGAAATGGATGACAGCAGCTCCTGAACCCTGATGGCAGAGAGGAGGAGGAAGCAATGGGCAGGGTCCATGCAACCAGTGTCTCTTTGAGCTGGTTTGGGGCTTGGCAGACTTTGGTGAGGTGCTGGCTGCAGGCCAGCGCTGTGATTGGGGTTATTTACTCTTCCCCTGCCTCTGCAGTTGATCCTAACCACTGTGCATGCAGCCTGCACCACTCTGTGCAGGCACCATCGGCCATCCTCAGCCAAAACTGGGGCCTGGAAGGAGACTTCCCACACAGGTGACCAGCCCATGTAAATTGGATCTGTTCTTCAAACCAGAAAACAGGCATCTTCCTTCTTATCCTCTGAGCACGAGGAGCACTGCAAGGAGCCCCATCACACTGCTTCCCTCCAGAGCCAGGCAGGCAGGACCCTGCTCTGCTTTTGTAATCAGAAAAGCCCTTGTTAATTCACCTGATCTATGTCTGCTCTGGCCAAGTAGCCTAACACCATCCTTGGGTCCTTGTCTGCAGCTGCTTTTAATACCTAAGGGCATTTGGCTGATCTTTCTGCTGGCTTGGACCCATCACTACCTTAATAAGACCTGCAATTTTATGGACCTTTCCCCTCCCAGGCATGACCATTAACACCTGCAGAGTTCTAACTGTGCACACACACACTCACATGTCTTCTGAAAGAAACCCTGAAAATATGGAATGCCCATATAAAATTGCCATGCCTCCAGAGGAAAAGTGTTTATTTTCACTTATTAAATGGGCTTACTAACCAGTAACATGTTGAAGAATGGTTTCTTCTATTTGAGTTTAGCAGAGTTTCCTGCATATTTTCACAGCAGTAGAAATATTTTCATGAAGTAGAGATAGATGCCCGGATAAAATGTTATGCCTTACTCTTTTCCCAGCTTCTTCACAACAGCATATTTATCTTTTTACACTTCTCACCTAACGAAGCTCACATCTGGCTTTGGCTGAGGAAGGCCTGGGGGGTTTATCCAGTTCTGAGCTATTGTTCTGTGCTAACTTTTCCTTGAAAAGGCTCAGCATCTCCCTTCTACCTCGGAGACGACTTTTATCTTACAGGACTAAAACAAACATCACAAGTTGCTCAGCTGCTGTCAATGCCACATGAGGTGTCCTCCTTGGCACACTGGTGTGAGGGGCTGGTGGGTCTGGGTTCCAGGGCAGCATCCTGCACACCCACATAGCACAGCCTACACATGTCCGTGTTTTCAAGGTGGTACCCACCATACCAGAAGCTGAGATGCTGCAGTGGGATGAGTCCCTTGAGTGTGTACATGTGGGTAAATCAAAAGCAAACTGTCACGAAAGATGTTTTCCCAAGGTCTGTGCGAAAACAGCAATAAGAGTCAATAAGCTGTCTCTTATTAGATCTGCTCCCATCCTAGAGCTATGATTAAATCATGGGTAAGTCAAAACACCTCCTCATGAGACGTAATGTCAGGCTTTGTCTGTAGATTCATTTTTTGCTTGCACAGACACTGATCCCATTGACCGGGCCCACAGGGGGATGTGCAGCACCCCAGCTCAGGCACGGACATGTCCATGTACAGGCTGGAGAGACCTGGGGACAACTCCTGTCACAAGGGCTGGTTGGGAACACCCTGAGAGACTTCCAACACAACAAGCCCAAAATTTCATGGCAGCATCCAGGGTTTGAGCACCTACCCCAGATTGTGAGGTTCTCTTTAAGAAAGGAGGTGCAGCTTTATCAATTTAATGATGACAAAGGTATCTCCCACTTTTCCCTAAACCCCCATAGGTCCCCCCATCTCTTTTCTGCCTGGCCCAAAACACACTCACACCCCCACTTGCTTCTTAGCCAGCACCAGTCACAGCCCAGTGAGTGCATCTCTGTGATTTCCACATCTGAACATTTTTATGGGTCTCCCTGGTGCGTCCTCTACTTTTCCCTTTCTCTTGGAAGTTGTGGAAGGGGAAGCAGAAGCAAGAAACTCTCAATTAGCATTCCTAACAATAATACCCTAACAAGGATCATCAGCTGAAGAATGAAATGCTTCCTGCACCAGTAGCTGGAGGCTACTGGGAAGAGCACTCTTTGTGTCAAGTCTCCTCAATGGCAAATGATGCCTGTCCTCAGCTGGTGAGGGTTGAGGCGCAGGGCCTCCCCTGCCCCGAGACTTACTGCAGCCCGTGGCCATGGGGTGCTCTGCAGGCTTTAGTTCCCCAGGCCTGCGAAAATCGTCCCACAGACAATAACTACACAAGAAGTGGAAAAATATCACTCAGAATGTATGCCCAAAAGGGAAGCTGCAAGAGAGCAAACAGAAGTGTTTTTTAACCAGCCTTGGTGCGTTCTTTCCTACACCAGCAAAAGAACAGAGAATAATTCTCTTTGTTTCAAGAAGTTCCATTTTTAGATATTTTGTGATGGTCCTCCTCCCATCCAAGCTCCCATCTTTTACTGAGACAAGGTAGGTATAAATACCTCTTTCACAGCTGAGGCTTTCTAGTGGCACCCAGGGATGGTCTAACCTTGCTCAGCTTGAGAAGTGCGATCTGTGCTTGTTTACACAAGGAACTGTGCTGCCTTCACCACATCAGTGCACTGAAAAGCATTTATTGTCCAAGCATGGACATGCTTCCCCCAGTGCAAAGGTACACAAATAAAATGGTAAGATGCAGAAAGCGGAATAGCTACGCTGAAATAAATTATGTTTATGTTTTATGCGTCAGATGTGTAGAAGATACCTCAGCTTTTGCGATAGCTGGAAGGACTTGGAATACAAAGTGGAACAGAGACCTGGCTTCGTTCATGATGAGATCTCCATGCACTGGCATTCCTTAGCTTGCCCCTGCCTTTGAGCCACTGCCAGTGGTGGGAGACACAAAACCACTGTGCCTGCATTCAGACTGCTCCCCCGCTCCCATCCTTGGAAGGGAAGGCTGCGTTTCACGTCCACCCTTGCTCTGGTGATAGCCCTCCTCTGCTTTCATCACCTGGGAGCAGAGGTGTCATAGGCTTTCAGGGTCAAGTAAATGGCTTAGGGGATGCTGGAGCAGCACCTGACCAAGGCTGCAAGGCTCAGAGAGTGACCTTGCAAAAAGAGGCATGAGATGGATCAAAATTTCCAGTACAGAAAGTGCTTCTGCAGTTTGTGGTTTGTTTTTTCTGGATGTGTCAGTTCTGCCTTGGGAACGTGGAAGGTCTGGGGCAGAGCATTAGCACATTGTCAGCCTAATCACACAATAAAACCTGCCACAGCACAGCCAGAATAACCATTTACGGAATGAGCTGATGCTGAAAAAACTGTTGTTTACAGCTTAGCGTCTCCGCTGCCTGAAAATCACCCAAGGAGAGGAAGGAACTGGGAGAGGATTCATTCAGTGATTCAATGCTTAAATAAGAGTGTGAAGTTGGTATTTCTGTCTTCACTCTGGAGGATTTGGGATTTGATTCCTCTAACTCCCTGCAGCCACTGCTGGGGGATGAGCACATAGGCTGCGCTGAGCCCCAGGTGTCCCCTGACGTGGGTGCTAACAGATAGGAAAAAGCCCATGGGCATGAGCTGCCATCACACTTACAGTGGTAGTGGAGAGAGGGAGAGGTATTATCAACTAGATAAGGGATGTGAATTCATCCTGTTGATGGCCTTAGGATGAGCAGGCACCCTGGGAGGAGCAGACCCAGATTTTCATCTCTATTTCCAGATCCCTGTAAATCCATGGACCCCTGGTGTGAGGTAGGGTGGTGGCAGGGTCACACCAATGTGGTTATACAGCTCTGTTGGCAGTAACATGCTACTAGACTGGATTTTACCTTGATTTGACCTGTATTTTGTTGATGGCAGTTTAAGCAATCTCTAGTTAAATCCCTGCAAATCATGGACTAAATCAATAGTCAAATAAATCATCTCCTTCAGGTAGTTGAAGGAAATTGGTACCTTCTTCCAATTACTAGAGCTAATGTTGTTTAGCTCCTGTATGGAGAAACATTCCCCATTTTCCAAATAAATAGCACATTTGGGCTAATGAACCCTCTCATAACCTTTGCAAGGTAAATAATTGTGATAACCATGGAGCAACAGGGAGCACATAAAGGCAAAAAAAATTATAATCAGGAATCATGGTTGTTGAAATAAGATTGCCGGGGGTCCCCGTGCCACCCGCAGTGCCGTGCCCTTCCCGGCATAATCTCATGTATGTGCCCAACTCCACTATAGATGTATCTACCTGAGTGCAATTGCTTGTTCCTCAGCAGGCCATTTACATTTAATATGCTTGTGTGCACCCTTGAGGCTGCATCTACACCAGGACACTGACAGCCCTATGGACTGGTGGTGTCAGGAAGACTTTGGACTACTGCAAAAGGCATGGAGGACCCAAAATGTTCAGCCATGCTGAGCCCAACTTTTGCCTGTCCAGCTGTTGCAAAGCAGTCTGCACAATATTAAATGAAATGTTGCTGCTCTGATTAATGTATGCTTTGCACTTCTTTTAGACTGATGAAAACAGTCACTTGATAAATCTGGCCCCCGATTTATCTGCTTTCCTATTTATTGTGCAGCCTGCTGCGTCACTTCCCTTCCATCTACAGTGGATAGTATTTCAAAAGTATTTTTCCTTGAAGTACTATTTTCAATGACACAGACAAGAGCGAGAACAAGTGTGGGCTTGGGAGCTTTCAGCCACAGTGCCTGCTCTAACACACAGCATGGCTGCCAAAATGTTAACTTCTGATCTGGACCCATTATGGTCACTCAAGCAGTTTCACCTAAGAAATGTGATAACATTGTTATGGACAAAGTACAGCCTGCATCTGTCTACCATTTCCTATTCTCCATATCAGTGACGCCAGCCATGTGAGTCCATTTTACCCATCCGGCTAGCTCCTGGCACATAGTGGGTGCATTGCAAAGATTGCTGCTCACCAAAGGAGATGGCAGCAAGTGGACATAGCTCATCATCAACCATTACTTTCTGTCCTTCCGGCTCCTTTCCTCCTTGCCCTCCCTTTAAACCTCCAGCACCAGGCTGGAGGATGTCCACAGCCTTGGGCACCAGGGGAGAGTTATTCTGGGCACTTCCTGACACCTTTTTCCACAAAGATCAGTATCAACATCAAAAGCTGCCCAACTTTTCCCCATCTTCCTCAGAACAGAGCAGGGTCACACAGATGAGCTTATTCCAAAAGTCTTCAGAAGATCCATATTAGCATCATATACGTGAAGCAACACGTTGTATGGGAAACCATCAACAGAATGGTATAATATAAATTAATATATAATTATAATTATTATATATATAATGATATAAGCTTTTTGAGCTGCCCCACAGAACTCTTCAGTAGGGATATTTAGGTTTTGCTGTCTTCCTAAAGACTTTCCTATGAAGAACATCAGCAGGGTGCTTTATTAAATCACTATGAAAGTACGTAACAAAAAAGTATAGAGAAGCCCTTTAGCAGGGTAGGACACAGGAGCAGACCTAGGTCCCCCACCAGTTCTGCTGAGGAGTGGTTAAAGTAGACACCAAAGAGAAGAGATTCAGTTGATTAATTGCGGGAAGTTATTTAACTGTGCGGCTTCTTTGGAGTTTTCTGGAAGCACCAAAGCAGCAACAAGGTCCCTGCCACACCACTGCTCTTCCTTGGCAAGATGGCCTTTGACAGCAGACAAACAGTAGACTTTATGTCCACCTATGGCTTTGTTCTCAGAGATGCTTCCTGAGCTCAGAAAAGCATTGGCTGATGTGGGCTTCAGGGGGAGATCTCCTAGACTATGGATGCTGCATTGAGCTGAAGGCACAAGCCTCCCCCACCCTGTCATGTATGGACTTCAAGTGAGAGCCCACAACATCGTTTCTCCCACGAGTGAGATAGACGGCTCTGCACATGATATCTTTCAAAGCACATCTGACTGCAAGGACCAGCCTGAGAGCAGCTCTGGAATGGGTGATTAATGAAACCCCCGTAGGGACAGAGAGTATTTAGGAAACAGAAAGCTAAAAGCCATTATCTATGAGCCTAATGCCTTTACTTAGTAGGCAGTTTCCCTTCTTCCGATGCTATTAGCTTCCAGGTAACACTAAGAGTATGAGACCCCTTTTCACGTGGAGTAACTAATCAGAATACTCAAATAAGCCTGTGAAAGCACACAAAGCATAAGAAAAAATAACCCCTCCCACACACACATCCCTAATTTCTCTTTGCCCAGGAGGAAATGCCAGCTTGGATCAGAGGGCAGATTCAGTTGTTGTAGCTAAAAGTCTTTTCTTCATGAGTAAACTAGTATTTTTCTGCTTCTGTTTTTGACTTTAATGCTTTGCATTAAATTGCGCATTTTAATGCAGAAACTGCCTTTGCTAGCTTTTTGATAGCAGCCTGCATTGTGGCAGCTGTTAGGTGTGGGATTTTGAGTCATGGGTGTTCCTTCAACAGCATCCATCTCTTCAGCCTTTGGTCTCCCCAGTGAGCTCACCAGCAATGAAATTGTCATAGGACACCAATCCCAACACAGTGTTAGTCAGAGGAAACACAGCTCTCCTGCAAGAGACATAAATGTTTCGCTGTGGGATTTCCACAAGTGATTTTCTGCTGCTCTATTCACGTGTCCTCTGCAGGCTCTGCAGTTCATCCATGGGGAAGCGTTTACAGTGGTGAGATGTCCAGGTTTGGCCCTGCACCATTCCTACCCCAGGGCATGGCACTCAGCTGCAGGATGTGCTGCACAGGATCATGCCCAGAAGTATCTGCTTTTGGGCCCAGGCAACAAAACCTAAAGTGCAAGTAACCCCTGTGAGACAAATAAAAACTGGTTGCAGGAAGATAGATAATTTACTAAACAGCATGGTGGTGGTTTTACATTAATAAGTAATAGCACATTAGCTGGTGGAGGAACTTTAATGGAATAATATTGGTGTTTTAATAGGCAGAGAGTCCCACTTACCCAGGGAGGCTGCAGATGGAGGCTCCTTGCTTTCCCTCAGCTCAGAAGTAGTTTCTTCCTGAGCTCAGTGGGAAGACATCACTACAGCATGAAAACACAAACACTGCTGAGGTTACACCTTGAAACTTGTACATCCTTTTGTGCTATGGATCCCTGTAGCTTTAGCTGACTGAAAGAGTGGCACTGTGCATGTGGAGGGCAAGGGGATGCCAAAACGTCACCTGCGCACTTTAGGGCTGTTATCAGAAAAACTTGAAGAAACTGCAAGCTAGCATCATCTGACACCAGCAGCAATGGTTAGAAAGCTGGATTTGACATGTAGCCTTCCCAAAGCACTTGCAAGCACTGTTTGGCATCATCACAAGCAGTGCTGAACATCTCTATGGGACACGTGGCCGAAATTATGAATGGAAGGAGCTTTCCACAGCATGCTAGCTGGGATGGACAAAGCCCCTGGGGAGCCCAGTTGCCCACACAGCTCTCTGTAGGGAGTGTTTATGCCTACATCAGTGGCACCCAATGGTACCTGTGTGAGGACACACACAAGACACCAACCTCATCCTTTCAGTCCACAGAAAACACTAACAAAATAAATTTTTAATTACTATTTGGGCACTGATTTCCAAGAGGAAAAATGACCCTTTTGAGGCTAAAGGGCTTGGAAAATGGGGGTGGATTTATCAAAGCAGTCCTTTTTCATGAGGCTCTGAAGAGAATTATAAAGGTCTTAATTCGTAATTCATGTTTTAATAGTCAGTATTTAACGATCATATTTAATGATCACTGGGAGTAAAAGGCTAACTGAAAATCATGAATTTTGCAGAAAAGTTATAGTATGTGGCTGAACAATCTGGTTCCACTGATCTGCACCATTTCTTGGGAGAGCAGTAAACATTAACACAAAAACCTGGTGGTTTAGTTCAATTTTATGTCTCAGACCAGACCACTAATTTCAATATCTACATTTATGAATATTGTACCCCCTAAATGAAACATCTAAAAATAAAAGGAGAACTAACAGAAATTTAGTAAAACCAAGACTATGAGGTTATATTACTTTTTTGAATACTAAAATGTGTTATTGATGCTTCACCCACTGGTGGAAGATGCTACAAAGGGGAGGCAGGAAGGATCTGTTCCCTCCCCAGCTTACCCCCATGGTGTAACCAGGATTTGCCAGTGATAGACGTCACACCGACACACTTTTGTAATTCATATAATGCACAATGGCAAAGAGATAATGCTCAGCTGCTTGGTAAGCTGAGATCTATCCTCCCCCTTCAACATTTCATGTCAGCTCACAGGTAAAGCAGCACTCCTGAGGTCACTGTGCTGTGTGATGCTGGGAGGACAGGCAGAGCCTTCTGAGGGTAAGTGTTATTAAAATTATATCTGATCTGCAATCTGTGCATCCAGAACTGAATCCAAACTTGCCAAGAGTTCAAGGATGCGCAGATCTGAGGTTTAGGTTCAGGCAAGTCTCTGGAGACCTTATAAACTCATTTACACCGCAAAGAGAAAAACAGGAAGCAGAGACCATGTCAGCCCCCGGGGCCTTTCCTCCAGCTGAGCTGGCATGGCCCGGGAGAGATTATTTCTGTTGCAGGCACAAACAGTAGGAACTTTGCTCTGCTGTTTAGTTATGGCTTTGTCCGAGGAGTATTAACCCTCTGACGGGAGGCAGCGCTTGCTATCAGCCTGCTCCTGAGCCAAGCTGATGGAAACTGAGGGACTGGATCAGTGGTGTCTCAGGCTCACTGTCACTCTGAAGTAGCCTGCTTGGAGCATCTTTCATGCACTGAGGTTACCGCCTGTGCTAAGCAAAAAAAATGAATGCTTTTTAAGAGGAGATCTGGGTCTTGGTTTTCCCGGTTGCTGGCTCTTGTGTCTTAGCTTCCAGATGGCTTTCATGTTCAGGTGGTTGGGGTTTATCAGCAGGAAATCTCACAAAATAAGACAGCAAAGTGCTTTTAGAAAGTGAATTTGTAAAATCCATGCATTTATCAGAACTGCATGTGAAGTCTGGAAACCAAAGGACACAAATTGGGTAGCTAATCAGCAAAACTGTAATTGCATCAGGCAGCTGAGTCACGAGATAAAGTGGGAGAATTGGGGATGAACAGCAAGAAAATCCACATTCTTGGCTTGCAGAGATGCAGAGCATTTCTGGTTCCCTCCCTGGCTGCTGTCAAGGCTTTGCAAGTAAATAATCAGCATGAATAATCTCTGCATTTCATGTGCACTTCTCACGTAGAATAGTTTTAATGTGGAGAGGATTTAAGGGATTTTGAGAAAAACTGCTTAGAGCAGTTCACAACAATTGCTAGGTATTAATGTCACATTTGCAAGTCCTGATGTTTCCCTAATTTGAGCAGAACAACATTTTCTGCTTATTAAGTGTTTATCTTCTTGCTGTAGCTGTAAAAATAGCAAGGACAGACGCTAAATTGCAGGTAAGGATGCTGCAGCGCTAGGGAATGGCCTTGCACCACATGTAATTGAGGCAAACCCTTTGGAAAGCCAGGAGGCTGAAATTTTGTCGTTCCTTCAATCTGCTTAACAAGGGTTGGTGAATACAATTAGTGAAAAGCAGAGCTGATTCATGGGCTATATACTGGCCAGAACAGAAGTAAATGTTCCGATGCATTTTATAAGTAGTTCAACCAAGCCTGATTTCAGAATTGTTCACACCACGATGGTGTGCTTTTAGTCTTGCCTTGCTTTTGAGACATCAGCCAGGATGTCTCCCGGAAGCGGACTTCTCCCGCTCCCTTCAGATATTACAGCGGGCACTTTTCATAATAACACATCTGCTAAATTTCTAGTGTGAACATCTCCATGTATGCAGAGCCCGTGTGTAAGACAGTTTCACAGCATCAGGATCATGTTTCCAAGAGCCCTTCTTCAAACGTGCAATTTGAAGCAATGACTGTAACCATTATTCTGTGTGCCTGAGCTGGTTGGGGGCCTGAGCTCTCTCGACAACCTGCTCAAAGGAAATTAAAACCTTGGTAGGGAAAGGAAGTTAAATCCTCTTTAAGGAACTGGAAAGATTGCTTAATGGGTGACAGAAGGGCTGTGGCTGTTGTCTACCTAGAATTTAATGACATCATTGCCATTGTTTCCCACAGCATTCTCCTGGAGAAACTGGCTGCTCATGGCTTAGATGAGTGCACTCCTCACTGGGTAAAAACCTGCCTAGATGGCAGAGCCCGAAGAGTTGTGGTGAATGGAGTTAAATCCAGTTGGTGGCAGGTCACAAGTGTGGTTCCCCGGGGCTCAGCGCTGGGACCAGTTCTTTATCAGTGATCTGGATAAGGGAACTGAGTGCTACCTCAGTAAGTTTGCATATGATGGCAAATCAGGCAGGAGTGTTGATCTGCTGGAGGGAAGGGAAGCTCTGCAGAGGGATCTGGACGGGCTGGATTGATGGCCTGTAGCCAGTTGTATAAGGTTCAACAAAGCAAAATACCAGGTCCTGCAACTGGGCCACAACAACCCCATGAAGTGTTACAGGCTTGGGGAAGAGTGGCTGGAAAGGACCTGGGGGTGCTGACTGATGGCTGAACATGAGCCAGCTCGTGCCCAGGCAGCCAAGAAGGCCAACAGCATCCTGGCCTGCATTAGAAATTGTGCAGCCAGCAGGGCCAGGGCAGTGATCATCGCCCCACATCAGGATGATACAAGTTGCTCTGACCCCCATCACCCCCACCACATGCACACGTGTGTGCACACACCCCCATGCCCCCCAGGCAAGGGGTGGCATCATGAGATGTGAGTGCAAAGCACAGAGTGCAGCCACCTCCTGGGAAGTGTTAGGTCCTAAAGGGTTGTTCTCTGCTCACCACCAAAATCAACTGTGCTATGATTCTCTGATGTCTCATATGGGAGAAGTTTGCATCATGGTCTCTTCTTCATGGTGGGTATTCATTCCCTTTTGGCTGCACTTATCTTTCAAAGTATCAGAGCTAGCAACCCAACAGATCACAACTGTCAGTGCATGAGTGAGGGTTTAAGGCAGACTAACCCAGATCAGTGGTATCAACTCTGCAAACCATCCTACCCCAGAATTTTCGCCTTGGAATGTGGCCTCGCCCCTTTCAGGCTTATTTGCCAGGAATTCCTGAGAAAGATTTGTGCTGCTGTGACATGCCTGGCAAATCCTATATTTGTTCACATTAGGATATCAATCACTAAAGTGTGGAAAACTATGCCTAAGCTAGAAGTAATTCTGCAGTATGCTTAACAACTTTTATTTTTGGAGAAGCAGCACAGCAGGGTCTTTGCTTGTCCCTTCCACTCTGCACCTCAAGAATTCCTGATTATGGAACAGTTCTTTTTTCATTTTACAGGGGTTTTAAACCCCTTTCATTACTGGATGGACTGTGGTGTCCCACAGGGCATGGATCCAAAGTTTTTCCAGAGCAATTATGAAGATCTTGCAATAGGGCTGTCAGCAGAATAGCAGCTTTCCAATACAGACTTTCAGACTGGCTTCCTGGGGAATGTCCCGGGCTAGCTGAGAGTGTATGGGTGGAGGTTACCTTAATATCTACAGCCTTCAAGATAATTTCTGCGTGAAGACCCCAACTCATGTTTGCTCTTAAAAATGCAATGTGTAAACTTGATGAAATTTCACAGGGTTAAACCAGCATAGCCTGCTGAAATCAACAAGGATATCTGGATTACCAGCATGAGGGCTGGCTCCATTCTTGCTTGGTCCACAAAACTTCCCAGTTCAAGCAACGGGGCTTACTTGGTTTTTTTTTACTGTCTTGGAGCCGAACTTACATAATGTATTAAGCAATTACCTTGGCATGAAATGCAGGAGTGAGCTAATATTACAGATGAGGCAGTGCCAGGCCAGTGGAGGGACAGGCTGTCCTACAGGAGTCCAAAGGGGACCAGGCTCAAAGAAGGGTTCTGTGGATGATCAAGGGGAGAAGGCCTGGCCAACATGAGGAAAATAAACTTCATTTAGCCTAGTAATTTGGGGGAAGAGTGGGGATGGGAGTGATCTCCATCAGCGCAGCAAACATTAGAAATAATGACGATGGTTAAGCTAAGAGCACTGGTGTCAGCAGTTGTGCTGCAAGATCAGATGGGTTGCTCTGCTCAGGAGTGGCTTCAGACTGAAAATTTCAAGGTGATTCTGGACTGTGAGAGCAGGGAGAGTCTGGGAAGCCTGCTCAAGGGAGCAGAACAGGGTAAAATGCCCGTGAGTTTGAAGATGGGATTGGATTTGACTGTGAGAGGGTGGGAGAGAGATGGTGAGTGACAAGGAGGTTCCAGCCCATTCTGTGCCTCACAATCCCCCTTGCATCTAGTGTCAGGGACAACTCTACCCACTGGCTGCTCACAGACCTTTCCATGAAGCTAACCACCTTCAACCTTCAACTCTGCTAACAAAAATCTGGTCCATTCTCTTGTTGGTTTGGCATTTAAACACTCACCCTCCAGCTGCTGGGCTGCACTGATGTACTGCATCTTGACTTATGAAGCACAAACTGGGTTCAGACCAGTAGCACTGGAGTGAGGGGCTGTGTTGTGATACCAGTGCCCTGCACCATCCAGTTCCTCAGATCCACCTGCTTGCTCATTAGTGTGGACCCAGGTTGGTGCAGCTTCTGTGTGAACAACCTCTTTTTTCCCTCTAGGTATACTGCCTTTTCATTTATTACTACTATGTAAAAGTCTTCTTCCTTCCTTTCTCCCTCCCTGAGACAGAGAAGAGTAGGTAAAATGCCAGGGCCTGTTCCCTGCATGGGAGATCATGTCTGACTTGCTTCTGCTTCCCAGCTCTCATGTAAGTGACAGTCCAGGGTATTACGATACTTCGTTTCATATAGGGTAATTAAACTGTCAACTTTTTAGTGCGAAGATCTTGTTATCCTGTTCTACAGAAAAAGTCTGAATTTTAAATGGGTGTTTCTCTACTTAACATCTACACCCAATTTCTAAGATTTTGATTTAAACATGCCAGCGGTTAATCACCCAGGATAATATTCCTGCTTTTCCCAGCACCACTTACAGAGTCACAGAGGATGAAGAAATCCTTCAGCAGCAATGCCACTGCTGGAAAATTAAAGAGCAGATGCTTGTTACTGGCATTATCCAAAGACTAACACAGATCAGAATATCCTGACTTCGGTATAATCAGCCTAAACACAAGCGAGTGATTAGTGAGAACTAAAAGAATCTGAACACAAAGGCGTGTTAATCAACCTGCCTTCAAAAAATGTAAGGAAACAGGGAACAAATTTATTCCCTTGGGAATAAATTTCCTCTGTGGGGTCACTTTGAATTGCCTGTGGATCCAGAGACAAATGTGGCCAGGGTGTTTTTCAAAGGCCAGATTAACATGGACTCCAGGATACAAACACAGGTCTGATGGCATTCAGTGCAGATAAGAAGCCTGCTTGATGAATAAAGAGAAGAAAGTCGCAGATGAAACCCCAGCATCTTCCTCAGGTGGATGATGCTCTCGGGGCAGTGGTGTGTGCTTGTTCCTGGCGCTGTTATTTTTGGATTCTGCTGCCCTTCTACCCTGGAACTGACTCACCTCTTCAGGAAAGCCTTTTCCCCCCACTCCAGTTGTCTGTGTTTTCCTTCATGGCTCCTGATTTCCTTCTAGGGGTTTGCATCAAACCTCTCACACAAACAGTTTTAGAGCATGACCACTGTTACTGTTTTTACAAGGAGAAGCCTGAGCCAAAGAAAACAGTAAATGCTTGAACTCCGTCCTGTTGATCAGATCTCAAAGCATAATTATAATGAATCTTGTAAACCCCAACAAATAATTCCTCTTATCCTCGCTGTGCATACATGGGATGTCAGGCTTAGACAATTCAAATTATTTTCCCCAAATACATGCTGTGTAGCAGGGCCAGGAACAGATTTTAGATCTAGAGATTTGTAGGTAGCCCAAGCTGGAAAAGATGGGGTTTCAGTCAACATCAGATCAGAAGCTGCTGAGATGTCCCTTCTCAAGGCCATTACTTAGATTGTACCAGGAGATAAAGCAGGGCCGGAACACTCTGAGCACAGAGCAGTCACAAACTTTTCTCTCAGAAACACCATAGTTACTCTTTCTCCAATGAAAATCTGTTCTTTCATGTAGAAAATGAAACCTGGTGATTCAAGAAGCAAGCAGCCACCACGTTGCACAGCCCGACAGGACCAGGCATCCCTACAAAAGTCTGTTCAGAAGTTCAAGGGACCTTTTGCAGAAGATTGTTGTGATAATTAATGTGGTGATAATTCCCACATTAATTGGTCTTCAAAATAACAGGCAACTGAAAAAAGACAAGCATCGTAGCTATCATTTTATGTCTGTAAAAATGAAGGGAGGGTGAAGGAGCTTCGCAGAGCTCAGCAGTCTGGTGGGCCTGTGGGTGCCCAGAGGTGTGTGCGTGGTGGCAAACACTGCTGGGGTTGGGAGATGAGGTTGTGCCCTATCCTGGATTTTCTGGGGAGAGAGGGGTGTTTATCTCTTTGCCTTCCTGTTGAGCATCCTCTCGGGTGATGCATGAATTTCTTGTACCTTGCAAAGGTTTACAGTGAACTGCCTTTTGATAAACATTTCATTTTAGCAGATCCATCTCACCAGCCCTGAGCACGCTGCAACATCCAAGAGGAAGACCAAGTGCTCAGCAGCCTTCCTCCCCAAGTGACACCACCAGGTATCAGCCTACCATGGCCAGAAAAGCCTTTCCTATTTGATCAGAAACCATAACATCTATGAAAACTATCATTTCCTGTCTAAAATTCTGATATAAAATTTGCATGTAGAGGAGGCCTTGCAGGGTCATCTCATGCTCTGAGCTGATCACGTTTCTCTGCCTACCCACATCTGAAGTTTCTAATGGCTTAAATCGCAGCCACGGTTTGTATTTGTGTTTTAGAATAAATAGGAAGTGAGCAGACTTGAGCAGCAGCAAGGTTGCCATAGCAATTGTTTGTTGAAGAATTGCAACAGCAAAACCCTGGAAAACATCTCACTGTGCCTCTACCTTTTCCATCACAGCCACCTGGGCCTCAGAGAGGACAGCACGAGGCTGCATGGGAGGCGAGAGCACCCTTGGCCTCCCTGCTGCTCTTCAGCAGGCATTTCAGGGAGCCAGCCTGGAGACATGGCCGAGCCACTGAACTCATCCACTGAGGCCGAAGTTTCACTGAGTGACACACACAGAACTTTGCACGCGCATTAAATCACAGCATGAGTCATCAAGTGATCCCATCTTTATATCAGTGCACGCACTTACTTGTAAATCATAGATGAATCATAACGCATTAGTTTGACTCTTTTAACCATGGAGTATCAATCATACGTTTTGTCTTAGATTAAAGCCTGCAATCACTTTGAAAACATGCTGATCTTTGGTGTGGGAAGGTTATCTGCGGGGTGCTCTTGTGCTATTCAGCTGAACATTGATGGGCCACTACCCAGAGAGGTAGCTAAATGGAAAATAAATCCATGTGCAATTTGGGAGATTTACTTTCACTTACATGAGAATATCTCTGAGAAGCAAACACCAGATACATCAGCACAGCGATACTTGTACCACTGCTATCTGAGCAAAGCAATGACAAGTTGACAGCATTTGTAGAGAGTTTTTCACTTGTGGCTTTACATTTAATGCTTTATGTATTCCAATTGCTTACACCTGGCACCAGCCTTTAGTGGGTGACATGCATTATTACTCTCATCTTACAAAGGGAGAGACAGGGATAGAATGTAAATGGGGGCTAAGGTGAGGTAGGCACAGCAAAGCAGGCTCTGTTTGACACAGACCTTGCCTAATAGTATAAACGCATGGTTATTTTGCTGCCATTACAGCAGATGCTGCTGGCATCTCCTAGGCACAAGGGTCACACCATGTCTGAGCGTCAGCATTTCAGTGACTACATTCAGAGTCGCCTGTGGGACATTTATATTCTCATGTCAACATCACTGGCCCAGGAAATAATATTTGCATAAATAGCTTAGAAATACTGCCTGGAAAATCTAAACTGCCATAGGACACCTTTCTCTAAATCCAACAGTAAAGTCACCATTGTGCTTTAGGAAGAGGGATGGGGTGGCACAGCTGTATCCCACCAGTCACTGGACTGGCAGCTGGCTGCACTGGGCATCAAAGAGTGTTTGTAGAATAGCTCTGCCCTTCTGACCCAAAGGCAGGACAGCTCAGACTAGCACACTGCTTCTGGAGAAAGGATTCAAAAGGTCACTTCATGACCATGTCAGTGCTAGACTACACTGAAATATGAATGCCTAAACTGCACTCACAAAATATACACAGGTGATGGCATATCCACAACAGGTCTGATTACTTTGTTGGACACAGCTGGCCCCAAATGATCTTTCCTCTTGAAATACTTGGCAGCAGTTTGTCAGGCACAGGTGATCCTGTTTTGGAACAAGAGGGTGACCAGAAAGCATCCCAAGACCCCTTCAAGCTCTATTTTCCTGTGGTTCTTGTTCTGAATAAAATCAAATCTGTAGCATCATTTTTGACCCCCACTTTGAACTATTAGAGCTTATGAAGCAGAATAAATTGGTCTGATACTTCTTCAAAGCAGGGAGTTGCCAGAGATCCAGTTGTGTGGGATATTCACCAAAAGCTGTAGAATACCAAAACTGCTTTCCTACAATAAACCAGTAAGCCATGAAATCTAGAAGCTGGTGTCCAACAGTGGTCAGTTGTGCCAAACTCAGAGGGAGACACAAAGTAGTATTTGTCATAAATTCCTTCACAGCATATCACACAGTGTTGACCATGAGATAATATTTAGTTTAGAAAATAAAGGCAGGTGTAGGATTATTCACACCCACTTTCCCTACAGCTTTACATTGAACATAGCTTCCTCAGAACTGCCTGGTATTGGTTGTTGCCAGCAAATTTTTCATGCACAAAGATCTCCTTGCTGTTTAAAATAAAAACCAGCTTGTCATAAAGGAGTGAAAATCTGGGACCTTTTAGAAATTCCCAAGGCACTTTCCAAGACAGGATATGAAAAGCTAAAGGCTGCACTTAAAAGCCTGCATTAACCGAATGCTTGTGTTAGTGAAGGTTAGAGAGAGTAGAGCCACCTTGCCCTCAGTAAAGACAGGAGAAAGTTCTGAGGTGGGAATTTGTTTCATTTGCTTGGACCAGGTTATGAGAAAACAGCCCCATGCTGGGGAGAGCTTAGCCCTGGGGCTTTCCTCGAGGCTGCTCCTTGGCACAATATCTGTGTTGTTCTCCTTGCGAGGAAAAGTAGTTCCCCCACTCACTGACACAAACCTTCATGGTTACCAGGTGCACGGAGAAGTGAAGGTCATTGCCATAAACCCTACACATTTGCCACCATTTGGAAACAAAACACCTCTCAGTCTGCAGAACTCATTTCTGCACAGCCTTCCTCCTGCAGCTTGAAAACATTATGTATGCTTCGCGTCTTGCTACCTCAATACTGTGTCATTGGACAAAGCTGCCTTCCTTGAACAATGCACTGAATACCAAAGAACACAAACCATCCTACATGAGGCAATTTAGTTTGCTTTAAGGGAGCTCAGCTAGCAAATCCAAATTCTTTTTGCTGTAGACATGTTCAATTAGAGAATATTTATATAATGTTATCCTTTGGGGGGTTTGAACTGCAGGTTCAGCTTTCTCACGGACTGTGCTTCAGCACACAAATGAGAGTCTTTTAGATTGGATATGAGGAAGAAATCCTTTACTGTGAGGGGGGTGAGGCACTGGAATGGGTTCCCCGGGGAATTTGTGGATGCTCCATCACTGGCGGTGTTCAAGGCCAGGTTGGACAGAGCCTTTGGTGGCATGGTTTAGTGTGAGGTGTCCCTGCCCATGGCAGGGGGTTTAGAACTAGATGATCTTAAGGTCCTTTCCAACCCTGACTATTCTGTGATTCTATGATTTCCCTATGTTCCTGCCTTTTAGCTTGGTCAAAGATTGCTGCACTTGTCTGACAGCAGAACATATCTTCTGAAGCCCAAGTCAGAGCCCATGAGTGATGACTCTCTGTCAGAGCTTGCACTGAAGCCCCTGGTTCCACATATGTAAATACCAGCTTGGTATCAGCCAAGCAGCACTTCTAAAACAGTTTCAAAATCCCCGTTACTAAGGAGCTACCAGTGTCTTATTGAAGCTTTACCAAGAGGAGATAGGTCTGATCATGGGTCAGTTCCCTCCTCTTGCTTAATCACAGACATTTACCTGAAAATAAGATGCTTTGTTCATGAAAGATCATCTATTCCTTGATGCATTCCCCCACTAAAATCCAGGTTGTCTCAGTATCGTATGCAGATTTAGTAGGCTATGTTAATGGGATCAGAAAAAATACCTGATTTTTTGCAAGTCTTTGGTACAACAAGCCAGGAGTGGGGAGAAGTGTAAGTTCATACTGTCTCAGCAGGGCTGTTTTCTACTGGAAAGCTTTTAGACTTGTCAGCAGTAGATTATGAAATTAGTTTCATTTCTTAGCAACCCTCACCAAGGTTATACATCCACCGGGACTCTTAAAACCTCATTTTTTTCCGCAGCCCTGGCAGAAGGCGTACCAGTGACCAAAATAAACTCCTGACCAGGCCCAGCCCTCCCCTGGCTACCAACCAGTCAGGGTCAGAGACAGAAACCAGGATGAAATCTGCACAACATACAATCCATGAGGCTGCTTGCTCAGTTCCTTGCTCAGACAGCTGCTAAGGGGGAGTGGGAGCCAGGCAGCCCCTCCAGAGGCCATGAGGAGCAGCCAAGTGTCCCATCAGGCTGTGGAGACCCAAAATCAGGCTCTTGACCAGTGACAATGTGCCATTTGACTGGCCAACTGCCACGTATGTACTGCTAGCTAGCAGCCGAGCTGTCTCTGTTTCATTTTGCCCAGCTCAAGGCGCAGGCAAGTGGGAAGCTGAATGCTGTCTTGGCTGGAGAGTGATGGAAGCTGGCTATTGCACTAATGGAAGGTCGGGGACATGGAGAGCTCCAGGGAGGAAATGTCAAGGTCAATTAAGGCATGTGGGAAGTGTTTCATTGTAGAAGTCTTAAGGCATTACAGATGGCAGATGTAAGGAACAAAGAGGGACCTGGTATCTTGTGGAGAAGAAGGAAGGAAAATTGAGGGGTAAATGTCATGGGTGCAGGGAGCTGTGGCCCAGTAGTGATGTTTGGTGGTCAAGAACAGCCAACTTGCCCACTAGCTGGGTTGCTCTAGGCTGCCGCTCCAGGCTTCAGGAAACCAGCTTCACCTCAGGGAGTACCTTCACTGTTTGCATCTATGAATACCAGACCCAGTAAACAGCAGGGTGGGGACCAGCACAGCTCACTTGCATCCTGCTCAGTCTGGGAAGCATTTATGCTTTCCATTTTTTCATTTTTAAATGAGTTCTCTATTCCTCATGGTTGCAGACAGAATTTCCCGAAGTGGGATTGGGTATCATAAAGCCCACCCAACCACACAGCCTCACCTTCTCATTTCACCATGAATTCCAATTAAAAGTGAAGCCCTTCTCTTTCTTAAGAGAGTGCACTTCTTGTAAGGCACACTGATTCAGAGTTTATATTCTCAAACACATTTGAGCAGACCTACAGAAGAAAAGTGATGGTGATACTGATTTCTGTAGCACCCCCCTGAGCTTTGACTATGCTTGGGCTCTGGTTCTGCACTCACAGAGCAGCTCTGGAGCAGAAAGGCATTGACTCCAGCAAGATCAGCCTGCCAGAGCAGAGGCTCAGCTCTTGCATTACAGTCTCAGTGCAACCAATAACCCAATACTCACCACAGGAACAAAAGTCCTACAGATTATCACCAAATGAAATATTTTGTATCCATTGCATTATTATATTCTTTAATATTGTTATTACAGGAAAAGTGTCACAACGACCTTCTCTTGCTTTTTTTTCTGTATTAATACTCAGTAGCAAATTTCTCAGAATGTGATGCTGGCTGGAACTCAACGTATTGTATAGGCAAACAGGATTTCGTAAACAAATATGATTCATTATCCTCACCAGATAATAGAATTACCTATTCAAAGGCCTCTGAACTATTCAGTATTCACTGAAGGTGAACTATTAGGTTTATTAACAAGACCTATTTGCATGAGACAGCTTCTTAACACTCTCAAGAGGGCATAAAGGCACTATAGTGTGTGTCAGCCTGTGTAAAGAAAATTAGGCACATGAAGAGAAAATTAAAGGACTTAACCTCTCCAATTTTGACTCCAAAGGGAAACAGTGAAAACTTGCTCTTTTCTCTATTGCCTCTAGAAGTTCCCAAGGGAGGCTTGTGCCAGTTCACAGGCCGCGGGATGGGAGTGGTCCTGGGTAGATACATTCTCTTCACTGAGCCCCAGGAATCCATTAAGGAAAAAACAGGAGCCACGGTGATAAGTGCTTCTGCAACTGCGAGTTAATGGTGCCTCACATCATTGCTGGCGCATGTCAGCAAGGGTATGGGCACAGGCGGCACTGCCTGTTTCCTTCGCTCTTCTGGAAGCACCTCCAAGCTCCCCACAGCAGACACATGACCCAGCACCGTCTTCAGCCTCTCCTGATGAAACTTCCCCCTTCTCATTGCAAAATTCTCATTGCTGTGCTACGCAGCACTTCCAGCACAGGGAACATCAGCATCCCAGTGATTTCCCAGGCCTCTGACCCTTCATTGGTGAAATACCTACAGAGGAATCAGCCTGCAAGAGTTTAATGTACATTCAAATCTTCTTCTGCCATGTCCCCTTAGATTAGGTCAGGCTTTCAAGAATGAGGCCAGGAGAGCCCCAACAAGCATGCACAAATATCTCATGGTTATCCCTTTGTGTTCAAACAGTTAAATATCAAATCTTTTGATGCCTACGACTTCGTACACTTTGCTGTTCCTCACGTGGTGATGTTCTGCCACAGGAAGTATGGTGTGTGTAAGTCATGTGTAATATCCCACGTAGCTAACCTATTTGTGTTCTCCTGTAGAGAGCATACAAGGTGCATTTTGTCTTATGCTCACTATACAATCCTCAGTCTCCCTGGGTAAGTCTGCAGGCTACCCTCCTCATAAACTTCCTGAGAAGGAAGGGTCTTGCATGAGCAAATCACCATTAAAGGACAGAAAAAAAAAAAGGTAGGAATAGGCAGGCAGTATTTTTGGACATGGACAATTACCAACGAAGTCCCACAGGGCTTAGGCCATATGAATCATATGGATCATGTGACATCATCTTCATAAATGACCTGGAAAAGTGGGGAACAGAGATTGCTGGTGATATGAACTGACTTGAAATGAACATGGCCTTGAACACTTTTGCCCCAGGAGTTCCTTGGCAAAGCCTCCTGAGGAAGTGCCCCTAAAACCTTTTATACTGCTGTGCTCTTCCCTAAGTATTCATAACAGTCTCCTTAGTTTTTCTGTGCTTTAACTTCTTCATAGTTCTAAATATCCATCTGTAGGCCTGTCAGAAGTGTGAGGATATGGAAATGAAACCTAGGAAAAACATAAGCCAAGCTCACAGGGAACTAAAAGGTACCAGGGTGTACTAACCCAGGTCACAGAAAGAACAGGTGCTTGTTAAAACAGAGGATTTCTATGGCAACGGGGAAAAATCAGTCTTGCTTGTCTTGATCTTTTGATCCGCAGCAGTCTGTGGCCTGTGTGATATTTCACTCTCCTTCTGGACATGGGCAGAGGCAACCCACTGACCAATAAACCATGCAGACTCAGCAGTGCAGAGCTGATCCTAATGCTTTCTGGCTGGCAGGGATCTTAACAGAAAAGCTGGTAGTGTGTAGTGTCTGTA
Organism: Myiopsitta monachus; assembly: GCA_017639245.1. Lineage (NCBI taxonomy): Eukaryota > Metazoa > Chordata > Aves > Psittaciformes > Psittacidae > Myiopsitta > Myiopsitta monachus. The sequence continues at coordinate 29,550,954 of CM029922.1, forward strand.
GCGTGCTTAATGCAGTGGGGGATTAAGCGACAAAACCATACAAAAACCCCCAGTACAGATCATTAATTGTGAAGAAAATAATAACAATACAAGATTTGTTTGTTACACATTGGAAAACAAACAAACAAAAAACAAGGCCTTTTTTGGTACTTGAGCTTGTAGAGAACTTCTTTGCAGCTTTTTCCTGTATATTCCCTCTCTCTCAGCCACACACCATCCTCTGTACACTTGGGGATAACAAGCAAAATCCCAGTGGAGGGCTACTGTGCAAGACCTTTTCGTGGGCTTCCTTTGTGTTGTGGTGCCCAGATTGCTGCAAAAGTGAGCTACAAGCCACAGCTCCTGGGATTGGTCTCAGCCCATTCCACTTGCCAGGATTCATCTGTAAGGTGCACAACACATCTCTGCAGGGGAAGGGCAGTTATTCAGACCTCTCAGAGTCTGGAAAAATGACAGGTAGCATTTTCTTCCTGCAGGTACAAACACTTCATCCTCACCATGGGTATAATGAGCACCTTGTGGCAGTTAAAGTTAGTTGGCAGTCTAGGCACTTCATAAAGAAATGAGAGACATTCATTCCGAACTGCTACTGCCTCATCTGAGGATGGATGAGCAAGTGTTAGGTGTGATTCTGGAATGTCTGCAGTGTGTGAATACAAGCTATGTTATTAAGTGAGGTTACTAACACTAAATGGAAGTGATCAACTAAGAATGACTCTGAACAGAAACATGTTGAGTTTGGCTGTTCATCTGAGGGGGCTGAGATCAGGGGAGTCATACCTACATGAATGAGCCAAAATAAGGCTGTACTTTAAACAAGTTTAAGAAATATTAACTTGGACAGATCCCACTGATGGTAAAACCAAGTGTGAGCAGTGCTGTGCTGGTGTGGGGCTGTGCAGTGTCCCCAGGCAGTCTCTGCTGTTCCATGGGTGCTACTGCTAACGCTGTGTCAGTACATGGGAACAGCTGGAATGCCCTCTAAATGTCAGTAAACACTGTAAGGAAAACATCAGTTAGATATTTACCCTGCCCTATTTTATGCTTTCTGTGGCATCAAAATTCAGTATTGTGAAATGTAGGATATTTATAAAGAAAACTATGTGCCCAGAAGAAAAGGTCATAGCTGGCAGGACAGATGACGGTAAGACAGGATGTCCGCTTTGATGGTGCTAACTGTTGGATAAACTTCAGCTTCCTGAGCAGGTTGTGAAGTCTAAGAGAGGGCTGTTGTAGTAGAAAACTCAAAACCAGCATGTTAGCATTCCTCAGCAACTGAAGGACAGTGAGTTGTGGTATGAGACAAGAAAGTGGAAAAAGCTGATGAAGGACAAGAGTAGAAATATGATTATGGAGGATAAGGCCTGCCAAAGAGAATAATTAATTCCTTGAGGAGATTGTGTGTGATTTATAGCTGCAAAGACATAACAGATTCTTGCAAGTTCTTTTTCTGAGCACCATATTGGCATTCTGATTTGTAATTATCAATATACAATACTAATAAAGTATTAAGTGGATTAAGAAGTGACTAATAAACAGCTCAGAAAGCTTTCTCTTCATCAAGCAGATTTGTTATCTATAGGATCTTAGGAAGATTAGCAGGAGCTTGGTACCTCTCCAAAATTTGTATCCATTATCAGCAAGACACAAAATCACTGCTAGTAAAAATTCAAATGCAGCAAGCATTGGGGAGGACAGAAATATCTGGATCACATAACTAGATGAGGCTTTTCAACAGCAAGGCATTTGAAAGGAATCAAATTCAAAGTTGGTCTGACCAGGCAAGGTAGACCAGCCCTCAGAACTGAATCTTAAAAGTAACTCTGGAGCAACCAGCTGCAATAAGCCATGGGTACTCAGTGTGGTTAAAAAAGGCAAAAGAATTGCCTGGTGGTCAGAGAGGCAGTAGAAGTAACGCACTATGTTAAGGAGAGCATAGAGAAGCTGAGTACCTTTGGCTCAGCCCCTTCCAATGCCTACAACCCATAGAAACCATCATCAGCCCTTGCACTGTGCTGGGCACTGAGGATCTTCCCCACGCTTCTCCCACCAAAGCCTGCATCCCTCTTGAGCAGAGAGAGGACAGGCCCAGCGGTGGTCAGGCCACAGCTAGGAAAACATCAGTGGTCAAGGGTGCTTCTGCTGGGTCATGCATAAGAAACTGCACTGCTTTGTCAAAGGGCTTTGAACTACTTATGCTGCACGCATGTCACTTTCTAATTTATTTTTGGCTAATGAAATTTCTGAGAAGCAAATCACATTGCTATCGACGCTGAATATAATGCAGCCCCTTCTTTGTCACAATCACTTTTTGAAATGAAGTTGTAACAGTGCTGTAAAAAATACTTGATGTGACAAGCCTGGAAGATGAAACGGTTTGTTGATGTCAGTCTGTGGTAATGGAAGCTGAGCCGAATTGCTCAAGAGCAACAAATTATATAGATTTAGTGCACAGAACAATTCAGCTACATTACTTTAATGTCCTTTTTAATGGAAACAAATTGCTTTGAGCTATGTAAAGTGGTGCCAGTGAAAGCCTGAAAGTTCAAAATGACACAAGGCCATTGATAAGACCCTCATTCAGGTCAGTAGAAGCATGACAGAGTGAAAAACAAGGAAGGAACCAAGAATCTGGTCCCCAACACATACTCTGGAGGCTTTGTTTAGATCCTAAGTCAAATACGATCAAATATTCTTGGTTTTTGCGTAATAGCAACTGCTTATCATTTGACTGTATCAAAGTATCTATCAAACTTCACTTAAATTTGGAACACCTCTGAAGCCTGGCCTAAGTTTTTAAGTGTTTAGCCATTTTAACTACAGTAATATACTTACAACCCCAAGAATAAGTGGCTGCACTGAGGAGCTGTTGTCTCCATACAGTTTATTTAAACTGCAAAGCAACATAAGCAGTACTTTTTAAAGTGATCATTATGTGTATAGTGTGACGCTTAGGGCTCCCAGTGGCACACCTGCATCACTCTGCACTAGGTGCCTTATGAATATACAAATCTTACACCAATATCTTTTTACCAGGCTTTTGATACCCCCAATACATTTGCAAAAGATCAAGTCCAGCAGGTCAAGGGAGGTGATTCTGTTCCTCTGCTCTGCTCTGGGGATACCCCACCCGGAGTACTGTGTTCAGGTCTGAAGTCCTCAGTACAGGAAAGACATGGACCTTGTGGAGAGGGTCAGAGGAGGTCACAAAAATGATCAGAGGGATGGAACACCTCTCCTGTTAGGAATGGCTGAGGCAGTTAGGCGCACTCAGCCTGGAGAAGAGAAGACTCCAGGCAGGCGTTATTGTGGCCTTTCAGTACCCAAAAGAGGCCTGTAAGAAAGATGGGGCAGACTTTTCAGCAGGTCCTGTTGCAACAGGAGGAGGGATAATGGTTCTAAACTAAAAGAGGAGAGATTCAGGCTGGATGTGAGGAAGAAGATATTTACAATGAGGGTGGTGAAACACTGGCACAGGTTGCCCAGAGAGGTGGTGGATGCCCCATCCCTGGAGACATTCAAGATCAGGCCGGATGCGGTTCCGGCCAACCTGATCTAGTTGAAGATGTCCCTGCTCATTGGAAGGCTTTGGACTAGATGAGCTTTAAAGGTCCCTTCCAACCCAAACTATTCGATGATTTTATTCTATGATTCCTTAAGTCGTTAACTGGCATAGTACAACCATATCTTAAAGAAGAGGAAAGCTGAAGTCAGTTGAATTCTTTCTGTCACAAAGGTGGAAATGGAAAGAGTTACAGATTTTCACAGAAAAGACTTGACAGGACACCTTTGACCACAAAAATACTGAAATGCTTACTGCAGATAATTGAATGAAGTGGGGATGAGTGCTTTCCACCTCCCTTACCCTGATCACAGAGAAACACTATCCTTTTCTTTTGGAGATGACTACATTTTAGTGCTGTTCTTCTGTATTGTAACAGTGATATTTTTCAGGAATAAACCTTCTCCTCTGTACACGTAAGTTCACAAATGCCTTGAGGCTAGTCTTTAAATCCAAATAGTCTTGGCAGGTACAGACATTGTCTACCTTCTGTAATGGAAAAAAAGGGCTGGAATAAATATTAAAGTCACTCTATCTGTGTTGTTATAAGGGGCCATCAAAAAGACTGTCTTTGATCAGGTTGTTGAGCCTGATGAAAGAGCTGTGGTGGTGTTCAACAGACAGCACAGCCGTGCTGTGGCTCCGCTACACAAGAGTTCTGGAACTGTCCTGGTAGGGCTGAGCCACACTGTCACTCATGCTTTGTTTGGCAGCAAAACGGAGCTCATACAGCTTTGGCAAGTATATAATGCTTACATCATATCCCATTTTCACATTGTGGTGCTTAGATGACACACAAAAAGCTTTGTTCACTTTAGATTAATGTTTCTACAAACTAACTTTTTGCTAATGCATATGTAAGAAAAGCATCATAAATACTTCTGGAGATAGACATTGATCATATGGCTTGCAGGAAATTACTGCTTGGCCAAACTGAAATGCATGAATGAATTGGCAGTCAGATGCTCAGAAAGCAAAAATTACATTGTATGAGCTGGGTGACTTTTCCTGCAGCATGAACAATGGATTATCTTGAGGAACATGAGCAAATTCTAGGAGGAAATGTATTTACTTAACCACTGGCCAAATAATTTTAATATCAAGTACATTTGTAAAAGATCAAAGTCTATTTGAGGATAACTAAAATGGACTCGTGTGATGAAGCACTTGGCCAGAGAAAAAACATTCTCTGCTCTATGCTCCAAAATTATGCAGGTTTCCAAATGACTTCCATTCCCTTGCACGCAGTATTAGTTCTTCAGTTATTTGTGTACAGATGCGCAGTCAACGTGAACTATCCATGTGAACCTGGGTAACCCAGTGCTGCCATTACCCAGACACCTTTCCACTTGCATGCAGAAGTTAAATTTAAGCCTAAAATGGCCTTGCCTGTGAAATAATTTCCTTCAAAAATTACCGTGCTGAGCAATGGTCATTCTATTATTTGACAGCATGTAGAGGATTTGTGAGGAAAAACCAGCCTGCTGTTGATAGAATCTGGAAGCTGAGGGTCTCCCCAGTGCAAGGAAGATGTGAATATACTGGAGCAAGCCCAGTGAGGGCCACGAAGGTGATTCAGGGACTGGGGCATCTGTCACATGAGGAGAGGCTGAGAGAGGTGGTATGTTCAGCCTGGAGAAAAGAAGGCTCAGTGGGATCTTACCAATCTTACCAATGTGTTTAAATACCTGATGGATGGGGAAAGAGTAAAGAGGATGGAGCTGGGCTCTTCCCAGTGGTGCCCAGTGACAGAACCAGAGACAATGGCCACAAACGGAAAACCAGAAAATTCTGTTTAAACATAAGGAAATCACTTTTTTTTAGTGCAAGGGTGGTTGAACACTGAATAGATTGCCCAGAGGGCTTCTGGAGTCTCCATCCTTCGAGTTACTCACAACCCAACTGGATCTTATGTGATCTGCTTTGGGTGACCCTGCCTGAGCAGGGCTTGGGTTCATTGATCTCCAGAGGTTTCTTCTGCTGGTACCAGAGCATTCTTGCCCTACCTGAAGGCCTGGTAGAAAGTAGAAAACATTCTTCCAGTGTTCAGAATTTCATTGCTTAGCTTCCTTCTCTTCTTCTACTTCGTCCTTCTCATACCCTTAATTTATATCTAATGACTCTTTCTGACCTCTGAATGGAGTTTTGAGAGCCAGCTGGATGAGCTTCACTGTGGCCAGACTGGATTATGTGGGACTGTGTCTTCAGTATGTAATGTTTTTAACTGAGCTAAAAGAATCAGAGACGCTATAGAGGGACTGAGCCGGACAGTGCTGACTTTGGAGTCACTCTGCGTCAGGCTACCATAGGGAATGACGCCACTCTTACATCCTGAGCAGTCTCCTACTGCCACGTGCCTGCAAACAGAGCATACATGGGCTTCAATTATTGCTAACCATTTGTCTTCACAAGTAATGACATTAAAAATAAACAAAACCTTCACACCCTCCTTTTTTATCATTACTGACTTGTGACTTTCAGCCCACACAGTTGTTCTAGCTTTCTTCTTGTCCCAGAGTACCCACAAAGAGGGAGGTAATTCCTCCTCTTCCAGCAAGAAACACTTCATTGTGGTAAGGCCTACCCTGGTGCCACAGGCATCTCCTTTTTAGAGCAACTCCTGGTCTTCTATCTTAAAACCAAAGGAAGATGAATAATGTACAAACCCAGCATGCTAAAATTGATCAATTCAATGCAAGAATTTTGAGCCTCACCTCTTAAATTCCTGAGGAAGAAAAAAGAGTGAGGGTTGTGGTGTTTCTAGTTGTAGGCAAATATGTACGTAGGTGCAGTTTACAGTTCAGCTGTAATAGCTTGCCTCCTTCTGTGTGACAACAAGGGTAGCATATTGAGGTAGAAGGCAGACATTCGTAAAGATGTCAGCAAGCACAGTAAATCCTCAGGGTCCAGGCAGAAGAGGATAAACCGCTGTCCCTGCAGCCCTTGGCCAGGGCTCTGTCACTGATGAGACAGCTCTTGGCCTGGGAGAACACTGCAGCCTTTCCTGCGAGCACACGGGATGATAACTGCTTTCTTGGATGGGAAAAGAGAGAATTTTCATTAAATCTGCTACCTGGGCAGGCAGCCTGCTGTCTGCTGAAACCCAGCATATGCTACAGGCCCAGCCTCACAAGAGGCAGAGGAAGTCCAGGGTAAGGAATGACTCATACTACAAGCAGACAGGACAAAAAACAAAAGGAAAAAGATTACTTAGGTGCAGACTCCTGCAAGGTATAAGACAGATGGTTTCCCAGGCCCAGAGCCAAGAGTGTTTTGAATATTGGCCAGCAATTACACGAAATCTTGCTTATTTTTTTATTTACTCAGTCATCAATTAAAAATACCCAGAAATCAGTCTGACAGTGTTCAAATTCAGCTTGCTCCAGCCTTATTGTCTCACCTGCTGATGGATTCATTTCCTTTCTGATCTTTGCCTTCACAATGGTGAGGTTTAGGAACTGCTGTATCAAATTTTCATGAGGCTGCTGCTGTTTTCGCTCTGTGTCAGCGCTCCCAAAACTTGCCAGCAGCAAACCTGCTGGGGCAGGTATGGCATTGAGCAAGCCTCACTCCTCCTGCCCCTCCAAGTCAGTGGCTCTTCTGAAAGATGATGCCATGGTGATAGCAATGACACCATCCATACGCAGGGAGGGGGAAAACAGTCCTGCACATGTCAGACTAGGGAGGGAGGAAAGGGAAACCAAAGTCTCTGTGCAAGGCAGGGTAGGTGCTGGCTTCCCATGCAGCACAGACTGGGAGTCTACCTGCTGCAGAGACCGTGTCCCCTCCTCAGCACAGTCACTTCATTTACCCCAATGGAGGATCAAGATCTCTGCTACATAGAGGTTGTGACTGCATTTCTGCAAGTTTATAGCACTAGACTCGGTGCAGGTCCACAGAACAGTTGGGGTTGAAAGCGGTTCCTCAGGGGTTCACCTGGTCCAAAAGTGGCTCTCTGAAGTTGTGCAAATGTTATTTGTGTTAATACATCCACTCCAAACTGTGCAAGGTATGCTGAGACCCTCGAGTCCAGCTTTGTATACTAGAGTTTTAGGAAAAATAGGGGTATGAAATCTATTAATCTCTTTCTGTTACATTTTTTCTAAGTGCATTTAAAAGTGGTGGCCTGGCGCAGCATCATACCCCAGCCAAGTTTTGCTGAAGGGAAGTATCGTCTGGGGGTAAGATGATGAGACAACCAAGCTTACAGCAGTGTAGCGCTTAGAGCGATAACAGAGTATGAGACTGGACTGCTCTGTGTGATGGGGTTTCCCACCCAGGAGAAAGGCAGCACTGAGAACTGTCACAGCCAGTCTAACCTCATCTGAGATACTGAGTAAAAAACAGGTGATATCAAGCAAACACAAGGCAGGGAAATAAACTACAGGTGCACCAGACTCTGTGATGACGAGATAAAGGGGGAAGACGTTATGGTCATTGGGTCAGTCCCATGTAAGGCACACGCTTCCAGGCTTTGCTCAGCCACCAGCTACAGCTGAACCTGGCAGGGAAGGGGACTGGAATCACCTCAGGCACTGATGGGATGTGACAGACATGGTCTGGGAAAAAATCCAATGCATTAGGTAAGCCTTTATATCAGGGCTGGCTCTGAGATACCAGCAAATGAGAAGAGTTTGTATCACATAGTTACTTTTAAAACCAAAAGTGGTGGGGTTCTGTTGTTTTGGTTTTTTTTTTTTTTAAGTAAGAAGGGTCTGATTATGTGATCCAGCTGGGTTTTTGTTCAAAATTCTCTCCCCCAGTTTCATGTCATAACTTTTTCCCAAAGCCAACTGCCCAAGGACTGAATTAAACTAAGCTAGAATATTAAATCTGTTAGTTCACAAGGATTTAATTTTCTGTCTGTTTAACCTAGTGAAAGTTCTTTTCTAACACTCTGAAAGTGTTATTTAAGAGAAGAAGCGATTGCAGCAGTTAGAAACACCAGACAAGGTGTTGGTGTGTATGAATTAGATCATAAATGGTAAAGCAATGAAGTTCTATTGATTTCCATGAAGCTAAAGTCATTTTACACCACCTGAGCATCTAGTATTTCAGCTTCAATTCACCTCCACTGCCAAATCACTGTTGTGATAATGTCCTTCAGTGGAGGACATCTATTACAGAAAAAAACAATAACACAATTTTTCATCCCTTTCTGCTGTTCCAAAGATAATTACAACTAGATAGTCTCAAGAAAGGTTGTATTTGCTTTTCGTTTTATACATGGACATTATTCTGCAGTGTCAGGCACAAGATATAATCACAGTTTGCATCTCTTTAGATACCACTGCCAGTCACCCTGAAACACAAGCACCAAGGGAATTCAGCCGCTTGAGCATCATTATGCAGATTTGCACTTGTCCTGCCTTCCTTGGCTGTCTCTTCCAGGGTAGGTATAGGAGGGCTCCCTGCTTACAGACCAGCTGTCAAGCACTCCACGTCCAGCTCTCCATACTCATGTGCATTTCAGGGTCTCTGACAAGGAGGGAGAGGCAGAGGTCTCTTGCTCATTGAGCAGTTAAAATAACTGAAATGCTAGAAAAGCGAGTCACCAGCCTGCAGCCCCAGCTGCATCACAGGAACCAGTGGGGGAAGTTGCACAGGGAAGGAATTTGCACCACTGTAGAGAAGATCATAGTCCTTTAGAAAAGCTGCACAAATTTATTAATGCTTTATGAGTCCTATCTGAAGGTCAGACCACATGTAAGGGTCTCTCTGGGGATTTACTCCATCATTTGCTCACAAGAAACTCCCAGATTTGCAGCCTATAGGTGATCTGTTTTTGCTCTTGGACACATTTCACCACAAGTCCCAGTGTCAGAGTAGAGCCAGGACCAGCTGGTCCCATTCCTGTGGGCCTGGCATTACTGTGCTAGTTCATGACTATTTGCAAGCCTTTTTTAGGGTCTGTTCTTCAGAGTAGGGTGAAAGCTGTGGATATGTTTCTTGCTTTTAAGTATACAGTGTTGTAGGAAACAACCTGTTATGGACTGAATGGGCCTTAGGAAAATCTTCATAATCTCAGGGTGGAAGCCTTTCTTCAGTCTAATCCATGATCCTCTTGAAGTTTAATAAATTTCCTTTTCTAGGTAACAAGCTTCACTTTGGAAAGGGTAGCACACTGCACAGCAAGGATCTGAAAATCCCAGCGTGGTGCAAACAAGCCTCAGAGCCTCCAGATGAGCCACACCAATCACAGCACATTCAGTCGGTGTTAACAGTCTTTCCAGTCCACTGCCTGTTCAATAAACCTGGGGTGAGATGAGACTCTGCAGCGTCCCATACTCTTTCCAAGTAACTCAGCCTCATACTTCAAAAGCAGTGATCCTGCTGGCCAGAGACGAGGCAGGCTGCCAGCAATGTGCAGGGAAGGTTTTTGCTGATCATTCCCTGAAGCAGGAGCAATAACTTCAGTCATTAGGGCTGCCTTCAGCAGCACAAAACCCGTATTGTTTTTAAAGACTGTTTGTGGCTGTTAGCAATTCAGTTGCAAGTAAGCAAATTTGGTTATTAAAAAAATTTGCCTGAAAGAATATGCCTTGAAACCACATGAAACTGCCTAACTGTCCATCTATTTAGTTCTCAGACCTGTTGTGTAATGCCTGAGGAGGATGCTGCATCTTTAGGGTGGCATCCCTGGAGCATCAGTGGGGCTCCAGTGCTGCCCCAGCCCTCCTCACCATCACACTGTGGGTATCATTCTCTCCACTGTTATCCACTGTTGAGTTGAGTCTCTCAACTCAGCAGTTCCCAGCTACAGCCTGGAAATGCAAATGGCAACAGGATCATGATCCTCATCGACAAAGAGGTTGTTGACAGAACAGTTTGGGGTACCGATCTGTAAGGCAGTTCCAGCACCAAATCAAGCCATGGTGTCAGGGATGCTTTCACAAAATGCTGCATTTTGCAGCAAATAGTCTGGCAGTTAGTCCAAAGCTCACCCAATACAGAGGGAAAATCTCTGCATTTCACAGGGTGGGGTTAGATTCCCCATCCTTAATAAGAAATAATGTTCTCTTGACTTACATTTCTTTATGTCATTCTTAAAAAAGACACAAAGAGCCAGTAAAAGAACTGTTACTTAAACCTACAAGATAAGTTCCCACAAATCCTTATCCTGGTGCATTCCAGGACATCTGTGCATATTAAGCAGGAGGAACAATTATCTGCTACAAGGCAGGTGTTTTAGCTGTCCTGGGAGCTAAAAATTAGTCTTGCTAAAACCAAATTCAATACAATGGGAAGATCTTGAATTAAACATACAAACTGATTTGTTTTGGTTGATCAGAAGTGATAAAAATAGAAAGACATGCTGTGGAATAATTAATTAAAGAAACATTTGACTGAAACAAAATGTTGCCCACAAACACCTTTGGCATGAGTATTATTTTGACTTCAGCTGACACTGATCTGGTGTCGCGGTTGAGACAGACAAACGGCATGTGACACGCTTCTTTGGTGATTAAGTAGAAGTTCTTCTTTACTATTACAAACCCTTACTCATATACATGTCTCTAGCATACATGTGTCTTTTAGCCATTGGTCACATCAGTTAGCAACAGCACATTATTGGATGACCCTTTACTGCATTACTGAAGTCTGTTATCTTGTCAAGCTCTTGTTCTGCAGCTAGTTACTCCCTTTGACTTGCTCACTCCTCAGGATGCCTTCTGCTTTCCCATACGGATACCTTTGGTGTCTCATTCTTCATGGGTGAGCTTTAATATCTTCAAGGCCGAGTTCTAGCTTCATGCCTTCAGTCAGGGAATCCATGGGCCTGCCGTAGCCCCCCACCACAATCTGGACTGGTTTTCTAGTACTGGGCTCCTTTGCTGGTTGGTTGGTTGCTCTCCTGTTGCAGACTACTGAAACCATGTGCTTCTGCTTTGAGGGTAAACACCTGACTTCAGGATACAGCACTTAAACTGGTGCCATAGTTTTTCAGCTGCACCTACCTGCACATCTTGTTCAAATCCTTCCCAGTAAGCAATTCAATGCCCTGAAAAATTACACAGTAGGGAAAATCATAGCTCTTAGTTCCTGTAGTTCCGTCTCATTTATTCCTTCCCTGAGCTGCTCACAAGCTGTAAAGGTCCAGATAAATGGAAAAGCATCCTCCTCTAAAAAGAGTTATGTAGTTTTACACTGTAAAAAAGAAATGTGACAGTATAGAGTGGTTTTTCATCTCTGCAAAAGTAAAGCATGACTTCTTTGCTCAGTACGTCTTGCTCTAAACTGAGGGGTTACTCATGGTGATTAGTATGAGATGGAAATTAATGAATATCCTAAGAAAAAGTAGTTTAGTCAACATCCAGAAAGCTAGTGTCTGGCCTATCAGGGTTAAAAGCCTGCAGTGAGAATCAAAACACAGGTGCTGAATCCTAGGGTCCGTTTTATTATTTTATTATAGTAGTTTGTATGACTTAGTATGCATTGGAATTACACCAAGGACTTGTTTTTGAAATAACTTGAAAAGTTATGCAGACGAAATAACTCGCACAATCCCCCTGGTTTTGCATGTGTTACAGTTCTCAAGGGACACCATTGTATGGAGTAAATGACTAAGCAATCATTATTGAAGTGGGAGATGGAGCAAGAGTTGGTGCACAGGCTGAGTGTGGAACAGGGAAATAGGACTGACCTCCAGGGCTGTCCTCCTGCTTGTGTCACTATGACCCTACTATGGGGTTATAGTCTGACAGATTTTCTGTAGTAGTTAGCTAGCATCCTTGAGGTATGAATCCTTTAGGATGCTTGACTGCATCTGAAATTTTGCTCCTCAGAACTTGATGGTTTCAGAAGCGATAAGCACTTGCAGCTTTAGCTAAAGTCAATAAATGTCAGGATATCTTGCGGCAGGTATGTCCAAAAAGCTACGTTAAAATGGTGACTCCCTATGAGGGAAGATGCAGGCCACATTTGCTTTTGTGTAGCTGGAGAAAGTCATTCCCATCACCAGCTTCCAGCAAGGATTTCCTTTCAGTTCGCTACCTCAGGATGGCTACAAGCCTGCTTTATTGCTATTAGCATTTTACATGCAGGTGTACAGCTTGAGGACACTCTGCAATGTAATAATATTTTCTATTTTTGTTATCCAATAAAAACAGTCTAAAAGTCAGGACATTACATTTGTACATTTGCAAGGTTTTGTACATTTGCAACCCTGGGATCACAACTGTATGCTCTGCAAGAGGAAAATATTGTCATAACCACTGAGAGCAAAGGGTGATCTCTCTTTTTCGCGCCATCTATATTTTGCTAATTGTGCTCTCAAGTAAATAATTTATAAATAGAACCATTGTGCAGTTAATGTAGTCTCTGAATGAAATGTAGGCTCATGCTAGACACCTATACTAAGAAGAGAATAGAAATAATTGGTGAATCTTCTAGTTGAAGAAGAAAAGCTGCAGAAAGATGCAGACTGTGCCAACAAACTCTCTGCCTGTATGAATGCAAGCACTTCAATCTGCATGACAAAGACTCCCCTCTCCTTCCAAACTGCTACTTTTTTCTGCTTTGTGAAACCAGGAGGAATAACATGGCATTTGCTATTCATTCCATGCAGTCTCCATGCTGCAATGTGGAAAAAGAGGCTGAACCTATGCAGGCAGTGCCATAAGTACATCTTGCAAGACACAGAACATTAAGTTCTCATCAAAATATGTGCATTAACTACCTTGTCACTCTGCAGGGCAGGACTGCACTCTGTTTCCTTTGTACGGCGTTCTGTCCCTTTACCACACCAGAGATTTTGCAAGTCTGACTCTAATAAACACGTTGTAGAGGTTCGATTACTCATTCAGTATAAAATTCTGTATGGTAATAAGATGTCCCTTGGATACAACTGCTGTGCTGCTGTTGACACAGCAGAAATAGCACAGAAACAAAGTAAGGAGTGTGAATCACCAAAATCTACAGGAAAGCGAGTGTCCAGCCTGAAACACACGTTGCCTTTTGATACTGACTTTTGTGGGGAGAACCAGTGAGACCCCACTGTGACCCACGGGTTAGGCAATCCCAACAAGTGATCTACCGGGGGGTGATCCAGACATGAGACCCTCCCTGAGGCTGGTGCTGGTGACAGGGCAGAGCAGCACACAAACCCATCAGACCCCCTGCTTTCCCAAATGCTGCTGCAGGGGCCACCTTAACCAGGTGGATTTCTTTAATTGAGTGGTATGTGTCACCTCTGACTCATGCGTGCTCTTGCTCCACAGACACAGCAATTCAGCTACCCTACTTGCTGTAAACTTGAGCCAGACTGGAAAACCTCAGGCACTCGGGCACCAAGCTCTGCCCTGAGCTGCATGGGAAAGCTAAATTCACTCCAGTGAAGACAAGGTTTTACACAGATTAAATATGCAGATGTTGGTCCTTTTTTCCCTTTACCACTGACTTCTCACATTTCATTCTAGCCAAATCTCTGCCATGCTTTTGGCAGAATCCTCATTCTCCGATCAGACAGAACTCCCGATAAAGGCAAGATGGATTTTGCTCAGAGCAAGATCCTGCTGAAGACAAGGAGGGATTTGTTCAGAACAGGACTTTTTGTTTTGTTTTAATTTTATTTTGATCAAGTGGCAACTGGAGGAGAAAACAACAGATTTAAGGACCAATTTTTTAAAAACATCTACTCACCCCGCAGATCTGTTCCCAAAAAACATTGGGGATGTTGAACTACAACAATTAGCCACCTACTTGCTTGTTGATGGTTCAGTAGGTTGGGATGGAAGAAACTTCCTATCATGGGCAACAGAGACACTGCACCAGATTCTGGTCTCAACTGCACGTGATATAATTTACCTTATGTTCATAATTCACTAGAATAAAAACATCTTCACCCTTCCCATCTTTTTGCCTTTGGAGTTGAAGCAAGGGAAGCTTTCCTTCAAAATGTAGGAACAGTGAAATGATTAACAAAAGCTAAATAGGGCAGTTTCAGGCTGAAAAATGTATGATTCATAGCAACTTGTTCAGACATACTCCTAAGTCATATACATTATGGCAATTTAATTATGTAATAGAAGGGATCATGTACTGTTGCATGCCCACAGTTCCTGCTCATCTGACTAAATGCAGATGGGCTTGTGCTACACAGAAAGTAACCCGCAAAAGAGAGGAAGAGAGAGAAAAGTGGTGCTGGAATTTAAGAAAAAAGCACATAGCAAAACTAATACCCAAATGGCAAGTTTTGCATACCTCAAAGTATTCATTTGTTCAACTGTAGCAAAAGGCTGGGCAGAAGAGCATCCCAGCAACAAGCCAAGGCAATCCCAGCGTAGGATTAATGCCATTAACTGGAAGGGAAATGTCACAGCATGCATAAGAAATACAGAGACTTCAGACAAGCAAGTACCACTGGTCTCAAGTGAATGTGAGTGTTTCTATTATAAAGCAAGATGTGGAATTACACAGACTTTCCAGTACCTTTCTCCACTTAAATCAGAAGTTTGAAGGTTAGTGACTGTTGCTTCAGCTTCTTTAGTGATCTGATAAAACCTAGCAGATGATTTCTGAACAGTCTGGGGAGGGTGCAGGTATTTAGGTATTTTTGTAGCCCATTCGCATGCCGTGACTGCATCTTCCATGAGCCCATGACACTACCAACTTCATCCAAAGATGCAGCATCTTCAAAAACCTCCTGCTTTGTTCATGTGCTGGAAGGCTTATGTCTATAGGAATGTCCATCCTCACAGATATGTATCCTATTTCTCTCTTTTGAAAGTAGCAATAGCGAATGGCAGCTGAACATGAGGGATGCAATCATGGTGGGCTTACAAAGACAAATTACTCTTTGCAGTAATGAGAAATATCTTTAATTAAAAATGGCCTCAATTTGTGCTGGGAAGGTTTAGATCAGACACTAGGAAAAGCTTCTTCACCCAAGGGGTTGTCAAGCCTTGGAACAAGCTGCCCAGGGAGGTGCTTGAGTCCCCATCCCCAGAGGTATTTAAAAGATGTGTAAATGTGACAGTTATGGACATGATGTAGTGGTGAACTTGGCAGTACCAGCTTGACAGACTTGATGATCTTAAAAGTCTTCTCCAAACTATATGATTCTATGATTCTGAAAAACTCATTCAGTCCCCTGAGGTGCCAGAAGTGACATCCTTCTTCTGATTGACCTTCATACCACAGAACAGCATCAGCAGCGTCTCCTGTAGCCATCGGTCCTGACAAAGACCATTTCTTTATGAGAACTTATGGCTGCAGTTATGTGATTGTCAACATCATATTTGTGCAAAAAGAGATAAACCACTGGTATGTATACAATCTAGATCTGATACCGACATGTAATTACATTTATATTGAATTAGTTGGATCAGATAATACCCAGTTTATGCTCACTTTATAGCTTTATGCCTGCTTTTGTCAGCTTTGGAAGAGCAGGTAAGAACTGACTGACCATGAGGTCCTCCGAATGCTCTGTAGTCCCCTCTCACATCCTGCTGCTGGGGCTGCATCCTGCCAGAGGGGATTGCTGCTAGCCAGAGGGGAGGAGGGCTGGGAGCAATATAAAATATAAATGCATTTTATAAATATATAATGCAATGTAAAATGTACATTTAAAAATAAATAGAACTTCATGCTTGGTGCACGAGCACCTGGGCATGCCCCCCCAGATGCATGCTCTCTGTGCCAGCTCTAGCAGGGCTATGCATATGCTGCTGCACTGGAGGCAAACCTGACTGTTCCAGCTGAATGGCACTTGAGCCAAGGGCAATGTAATTACAAAAAATACACAGGACACACAGTATAAATGGCCTCTGAGCAAAAAGAGTGGGCACAGCATCCAGCAAGACTTGCTTTGTCAGATTTGGCTGTTCCTCAATGAAGGGGAAGCAGGAGGAGCAGACAGCTGTTTTCTGGATCAGCACTTCACTCTGGCCACCCAGATGTGCAGGGAAACACAGAGGGATGCAGAGACTGTGCAGAGATCCGAGGGGTGCAGAGGGATGAAGGCATAGGCAGGAGGAGGCAGATGCTTACAGGAAGCAGAGGTAGCATGGGCACCCCCAAAGGAAAAAGGACACCCTGCTGGCATAGAGCAATGAGTCATGTGGAGCTGCCACAGGCCAAAGCTTCCTCCTGGTGCATGGTGGGAGCTTAAACTCTGTAGAGAGGGTAGGAAGGACCTGTTGTGCAGGGAGATGCTTACAAGCAGTGTAAGAAGGAAGCCTTGATTTACTACTAATCTGTGTCCCTGCTAATCAGCAAAGCCAGGCTGTGGCATTTACCCACACGATGTACAGAGAAGAAAGCATAAAGAAAGCCTGAAGAAATGGGGTTAATGAAGAATAAGAAAGTGTAGTAGCCTCTTGCAGGGCTGAGGTCTGGAAGGAGGAGCAGCCCTCTCATGATCAGCTGCACTGCCTCTGGATCACCGCTACAGAGGAGAGCAGCCACCACTGCCCCAGCACGTAGCAAAGCCATCAAGCAGCATTACCTCATCCACGGGAGTGACTCAGATCAGCAGTATCACCTCTGCATGCCAAACATATCAGGTCAATAAAATTATTTCAAAGTACAGAGGAAGCAGGTCTAGTTTGTAACAACCCCTCAAGGGAAAAGGAATGGACACAAACTGCAGGGAAGGGCACATTACTGTACATTCCTGTACACCATCCATCCATGTAATAACATGAAGAGGTGTTCGACACCCGTCAGCTGCGATGCTCTTCCTCCTCTCTTGGAAGAGTATGGCATATTCATGCTCCAGGTGCGCATCTTCCCTATCCCTGCTGTGCGCATTTATCAGTGAAGACAAGGTGAAGGAATTTCATTGAAGTTTGGAGCAGAAGGGGACATACTCCTAAGGACTTGTGGAGCTGTTTGCATGCTGTTGAGCTAGTCTCAAAAAAATCACAGCCAAAGAGCAAGCCTGTATTGCACCATACATATTCATCGCTGAGTTTACAGATCAGGTCTCATGCAGTAAGACCTTTGGGCTCTATTTGTGGAGTTATGGGGTTTTAAGCTTGCTGGATGCTGAGAAAGAGAATTCTGAGCACAGAAACTGTTCCAGTTGGGATGCACGCTGGAATGGTGTCGTCTTGTATGGGAAACTGCTCTGTAGCTGCCCCATAAAAAAGTGGAGACGTGATTTGGGACTGATGCAAGGAATATGCTTCAGCTCGCCTCCCCTTCTACTATTCAGATGAGAGGAAAGCTGTGTCAAAACCCAATCTGATCCCACCCTGACTTTATATGACAGCACCTGACTGACCCGCGATCTGTATGTATGGCACCGTTTCTAAGCTGTGATCATCCCTACGCAGGGTGTGCTGTCCTCCACCAAAGAAATCAAGAGAGGATTTTGGTGCACTTCCTTATGGAGAAAGTGAGAGTCAGGTTTTAACATTTTTACATAGAGTAAGGCACTGGCTCAGTGACAGCAGTAATTTAAGACACTTCTGCAAAAAAAGATAAAGATAAAATACAGGTTTCCTATTCAGTGATGGTCATCATCTTATCTCCTATTTAAACCTATCAGAACCCTAGACTGCAGGAGGCAGATTTCTGACCTCAGATTTCAGGTGTTGGACATTCATATAGCCAAGTTGGAAGGCAGCAGCTATTTCTTGCTTTTTCTTTACTCACAGTGCTTTCAGTGATTTTAGAAGACATTTTGCACTCCTTTCTAACTTAGGTTTTCATAGGCTTGCATACACTAAGCAAAAAACACAGGATTTATTTTTTTGATGGAATAAACCCAGGAACACATCTATTTAATAGTCACATAAAGAATAGACAATTTATTTCATTTTGCCTTGAAACAGAATAAAAAGACATCAACTCACACAAAATGGAAGCACTTCCAACAGTGGGCTTTCCTCAGTGCTCTGTACCCCAGGCAGGTCACTGCCAGCCAAAGGGCATTTGCTGAAGAACAGCCCTTCAGCCACCTTCTGATGACTATAATATTTGACAATATGGCATCTTTTTTGCCATTCAGATTGAGAAATGGAAGTGGGATCATTCTGGTTTCTAAGGTGTAGCAGGTCATGACAACCAACCAGGAGAAATGGCCCTGGGGCTAAAAATCAGTCCTTATTACCAACCCAAGCTCAGCCTTCGTGCAGAGACTTGAGCAAGTTTCTGTGCATATGGTTATATCCTATTGGAGCTGATGAAACTAACCTGTCCCATGGGGGAAGATTTACTGAAATCACTAATTCTTTTAGAAGAAAACTGTTGCTTGACAGAGTGAGCCCAGGGCTGGGAAGCGAGACAAAGGTAAGCCCTGGAGAACTGCTCTGCTGTCTCTGAGCAAAATCCTCCAGCTCTGATTCCTGCCATTGGCACCAGTGGGGCCGAGATTTCATTTTTGGTACCAAGCACAAATAAACAAGGATGTAAAACCGGCAACAATGATATTTGCTGGACACTGTCCACTGCTTTGAGGTCTCAGGGATGTGATTACACCAGCCACTTCTGGCTCTGGCCACCCAGCGCCGCAGCAGAAAGGACCGTCATGTTAAAATGTCAGAAACAAGGTTCTCTGGACAGCTCATTAGCAGCAGACTCTCCACAGAAGTTTAAAAAGGCTGTGAGAAGGATTAACACTGCCTTGAACCTGACACTAACCATGGATAAGGGGAATTACACCAGTATAAAGGAAGGTGTGAATTTAATTAATCATGCTGGCAACCTAATTCCCTATGTAAGCATTTCTCTTCCAGTATCAACTGTGGCCATTTTCAACACAGTTGATGTTTCTTAAGAGGTACTTCAAACTAAGCTGAAAGAAAGTCACTCTTCATCCTGTAATAAGAGGATCCACAGGGGAGATTATATGGCACAACTGCAGCGATGTATCTGTAATTACAGGTCTGACTTCCCATGCAGATGAGTCCTGACCCTGGCAGAGTTATTGATTTGAGCTGTTGCTTGTGAGAGGAGAACAAGCCAATTGCATCTGAATTATCCTCTCTGTAAGGCCAAGAAGGAGGACAACAAGTTTTGGTAAAGAAGAAAGAACAGAAATTTCCTTTCTCCCCTTTTCCTTTCACAGCTTCCAACAGAATTATTTGATGTTAAACCACTTAATCTGCAGGACTGTGATCCTCAAAAAATACAATTTGATTTATGGAGGAAAAGCAATATAGAAACAAGTTGCTTTTTATTTCTCATTTTCTCAGGCACTAATGCAGTCCTTTTAGGTACTGAACCACCAGAGAAGAGGAAACACATCCCCACCTTTTCCCCCTGCAGGCAAAGGTTAGATGAGCTGGCACTGTAGGCTGAGCCTGGTTTCATGACATCTTCTCTGACAGCTCACTTTCAATCCCTGATTCAGCTGTCCCTGATCACAGATACATTGCATCAGACCTACAAGCTGACTGCCAATTTCTGAGATTACCCTGTATTGCCATGTATTGTACTCTATATGTAAATGGCATAACGTTAAGTCATATCTAAATGTATAAACACAGCCTAAACCACCATTAACTTCCATATAGGCATACCAAACACAGGCACAAAGAAGTCAGTGTATCACATGCAATTTACCCCAAATGAGGATCTAACCACAAACACTTCTGAAGTTCAGCACTGCCTTTGTTAGGACCAGGTTTCGTTCCACATGCAGGGAACAGTCCATAATGGCAATTTTTAATTATTTGCACATAAAGTTGGCCAGAACATCATGATTATTATCAAACAACTTCTGCAAAATAGCGTCACGCACTGTCTTTAAAGTCTAGAAACTCTAGTCTTTCATCAGGTTGCTGATATAAAAGTCAGTTTATGAACTAAATTCACTGCTCTTCTGATCAGGGTCATGGCCAAGTAAATGTAATGACTTGGGCTGAGAGATATTTTGTCTTGGCATAAGAATATCATTTTTTCCCTCAAGCAACTCTTTTCACCTAAATTGTCGTAAGTAAATGGTGCATGAAACCAGGAGTGCCTGTTAAAACACTTTCCTTGATGAAATATTTAATACATTTGTTAATTAACAACATATATATTCCTTATCTTCTTAAAAGAAAAAACATTATTCTTCTCTGCACAGTGAATGAAAATGAGGAAAGACAAATGGTGAAGGATCTCAAAAAGTTTTACTAATAGAAATCACGTCACTCTTAAGATACGTCCTTAAACAGGGCATCCATTTCCTGTATGAGCGGAGGTGCCTGGCCAAGACTGCACCCTGGCAATGCAGGTCACTGTCCTGGGAGATGCCCTTTTCCCCCTGCCCAGCCTTACAAGCAAATAGGTCACACAGAGCATCCATGGTGGGCAAGAGGCAACAGGCAAAACCTGGGCCAGCTGATATGCCAACGAATCCTATTTCCACTGGCATCATACATGTGCCCCACTACATGGACATTCCATAGAAGGAACACTAGACAACCATGACAATGTCCTGTCCTGTAGCAGAAAACACTATTAAGGGGAGGTGAGATACTACGGCAAAAACACAGGAGGTCTGAAATGCAACAACAAAACACTTTTGGAACAAGGAAAAAGAAGAGGCATGCCAGGATAATTGGCATGCTTTGTGGATCACCTGGGCCTGTAGAATCATAGAATAGTTAGGGTTGGAAAGGACCTTAAGATCATCTAGTTCCAACCCCCCTGCCATGGGCAGGGACACCTCCCACTAAACCATGCCACCCAAGGCTCTGTCCAACCTGGCCTTGAACACCGATAGCGACATGAGGACACAGGCAAACCCAGGCATAACCGTGGGAGATGAGCCCTGGTGCTTGTGACTTACTGAGTGGTGAATCCCGCTCCTGTCATGGCAGGAACACCCATGAAAGGCTCCTATCAGGAAAATCTTGAGAGATTTCTTTGTTCTTGTTTGGTCCTCTCAGGTGTCTCCTGCAGAGGATATTCCTTTTATTGTTTAAGGGTGATACATTTATGAAAAGAAAGGGCTAGCTGCACCTGCGATGGTGGGAAGGAGCATCAGCCCTGCAGGCTCTCCCTGCTGTGTAAGAGAGCACACATGGTGCTCTCTACAGAGGTACTCTGGGGTCAGGGCACCCCTCGGTGTCCTTGCCTTGCACACACAGTTGCGTCAGTGACACAAAGCAGGTCTGCAACTTGAGCTGGTCTGCTGCCCTTCAAGGACCTCCCTCTGGGGTATCCCCCAAGTAGAGGATCCACAGCAGAGTCAGGGATGACTGATGTGTCTGTGCAATATTTGATCTGAAGATGCACAACTGTAAGTAATCAATGAAAATGTGGTGCTGTTGTGGACTGCTGGGCACAGGAGAGCAGTTCCCTCTCCTGGAGTCTCAGCAGGGATACTCAGTGAGCAGAGTGGCCCATGTCCCTTCTTCCCTGGTGGGGCTGCCAAGGCTCACACTAACCTGTGACCAACTACAGCTACCTCAGCTCTCCCAGAAAGAGGTTTGCTTTCCACAAGTCAATTGCTACGAATCTGTAACTTAATCTTTTTTATTCATCCCCACTAGAAATCAAAGTGACATATGCCAAAGTATAAACCCCCCAAAGGCACACACATACCCTCCCAGCATATTCCCTTACCTACAGGTATCCTCTCTGTTCCCAGCCCAGCCAAGTCGAGTTTGCTCATCCTCGGGGGTCGCAGGAGCAGCCGGCATCGCATGCAGCCAGCTCCCTCCAACTCCATCTCCAGCTTCCCGCTGACACACCCTGGCAGCCCCCAGTTCCCTCCCCTGCTCTGGGGCTTCTATGCTTGCAGTTCAGCTTGATCCTCTCTCTGCAGCCTTCCCAAAGCAGCCACCCAGACAGCTGCTGAATCTCAGGGATCCCCCTTCATCCTTCTCAGCCTGGTTATCCATTTCTGTTCAGGGGAATGGTTTTTATCCAAGCCATTGTTCTCTCTTTCCTGCCTGGCTGCTTTAGTAACTCCAGTACTGCCTCCTTTAACTCTGCATTTCCAGTTAGCGGCACAGAACTGAGCTGGGAAGGCAAATTGTAAGGGACAACCATAAGAACAAAACAAAACATTTTGGGCGGTTTCCCCCCATTTGAAAAACTATGGGGGAATCAGTGTGCATAAAACCAGGGATCTCCTGCATGGGGAGAGCAGCGGAGGCTCCAGAGCTGAGTCACGCTGGCAGGCAGGACGCTGGGAAAGGCAGCCTCCCCTGAGCTCTGGGCTTTCCTATGTTTCCTGAATTACTGCACATGCTGAATCCCACAAAGGGGTTAAATTCCAACCTTAAGTCAGCAGGCTCCAGTGGGAATGAGTCGCAGGGTGTTTTACCATCCCTCTGCTCCTCCCTCGAAGCAAACTGGCAGACCACTCAGGTTTTTGCCAAACCACTATTAAGCCTTAAACTCATGCCACTGGAGAGAGAAAACTATTTATAGAATGAAAATTGAATGAGTTTGCTGGAACTAGGTCATTTTTGGTGACTTCAACAAGTTACATAAGGGCAGATTTCAAGCCACCATCTTCGGAGAATCCTTCTCAGGCTTTTTCCATTTTTCCTGATGTTTTGCTCACCTCTGTTGATTAGAGCTGGGCACTATTCTGCAAGAGTATTTTAACTGGTGTATTTTGAATGTTTTCTTTAGGTGAGGGTTCTGTTGCTGCTGCCTGACCGGGCCAGAGGATCTCACTCAGACCCTTGCTGCTGGCAGTGGGATCCAGCAGCCTCCAGAAGTCAAGGTGTAGGACTCCCCTGTAGTTCACTCATAAGCCTGACAGCATGGCCATGATCTTGAAAGAAGGAACAGGAGATGTTTCCTTCCTTCAAATTGTTTAGTATTTAGCAAAAGCAAGTTCTGAACAAAATGCGTGGTGTAAAAAGCACTACAACTTAACTTGACCTATTGTTAACAAAAGAGCTTTATAAAAAATAGTTCATGGTGTGCAGAACAAATGCAGAATTAATATCATAATTAAATACATAGATTGAAACTCAGAACTGAGCTGCCAGAAGCCCAGGAATCATGGATGCTCAGCACTTCTGACATATTAGTTGTCATCAAAATTGAGATGCAGCTATACTGATGAAATATTTTCAGTAACACAACTCTGAATATGGAGACCAACCTAAGGACACAATTTATAATACAGAGGAATTTCTGTCCCATTGGAAACTGCTCCTGCAAACTGAGAACCCCTCACAAGACTGTATCAGCCCCAGCTGGCACTTAAGCCAAACTTGTGCAGCATCTTCATGAAGCAGAGCTCTAGTTTGCAACTGATAGGAAACAACCCACATTATAAATAGGCAGCAGATCCATATCAGTGTGCAGCACTGCTTTCAACTCATCCAGAAGGACTGCTTTTCTGATTTCAACATACACAGCAATACATGACCTTTGGATCGGACAGGGGCTTGGTAGGATCTTCAAAAGCATTGCATTGCTTTTTGACATCTCAGGCTCCAGGAGCTCAGATGTGTTAAGAAATGCTGCAGCTTTTTACAAGATGGGGCAGCAGCCTAGGGATGGATTTTGGTGCATCTGCCTACCTCAGCTCTGCATGGCACGTCAGAAAGCAGTTTCTCAGGTCACATGGAAGGTGTGTCTTATTTCTTCCTGTTAATGAAGACAGGGAAGTGCCCCCCAGGGACTGTGTTATAACTGTAATATTTCCTTTGTTGTAAACAACAAGTTGTGCCCTAGGAAAGGACCTGCTAAAGGGATCTGGAGAGTGAAATGTTCTTCCCTTGTGGCTTGCCTTGACTTAGCTTGGTTTTTCCTCCTGATGTCAGTTCATCAGCCAGTGCACCTGAGTAAATTCCCAGCTCCCACAGCCTTTAATGATGCTCTTGAGGTATTTAACAAGGAATGAGGAGTCTAAACAGCACAACATCAGTTAACACAATCTCCTCATTTTTTAATAAACTGAGGCAGTTGTAACATTTAGGAACTTTAGATCTATTGGTGAAAGCTGAACTTGTAAACTTGAAAAAGAGCTAAGCAGTATTTCAGGCCTAAGGTTCAACCAGTGCTTCAGGATTTCAGCTAAAAAGATGAGTTATAAGCCAGTTTTTGGCTTGCAATATAAATATTTTAAGTATCTGTCACACAGCAATCTCAAACACTTAACATTGTGTGGGCATGCACCAAAAAAAAGGCGGACTTTAAACAAAAGCAAAATGTTGCATTAAGTGCAAAAGGAAAGAAATTAAACCAAGTGCTGGAATATAATTTAGATGTTTACTGTTCCGTTTTAACAAGCTCTCAAGCAGTGCTTGAAGCAGGGGTAAATGAACCAGGCAAAGCTTCAAAAATCTGTGAGAGAAGCGTAATATTTCTTTGGGCTGGAGGTTATTAGTGGCACTTAAGTGACATCCAGGCAGTGGAAGACAATGAGAACAGGGGCTGTATCCAACAGCCTCCTGTTTCTAAAGCTACGCAGGGTGAGCAAAGCTTTCCTATGTGCGTAAATGAAGCGCTCTATTATGCTCCAAACACTGGTTCATTAGAAAGATCCTAATGCCCTCTCCAGCTTGTGTAACTCTGGAAAGGGCTGAGATGGACAGGGACTGCATAAATAAATACAGCAGAAACCACATACCCACAGGGATACTCCCCCTGATGCACCAAGTACAGTCAAGATGGCAAAGTGATAGGAACTTCCCAAAGATACTATGTGCAGGGCAACACTGCCTGTTGCACAGCAATGCTTGGAACACATGACCCCACCTTACATTATTGCCTTTGAATTGCTTGCAGTCTCTTAAGAGCTAACTGACACATCCGGGCGAAGCAGGCACTTTCACCACCAGACTGCGAGTTTTAACATGGGCTCAGCCTCCCTCATGATGCAGAATGAGGACAGAAGGAAAACGGTCAGGGTACTTTGTGGTAAGGGCTGTGCAAATGAGCGTGCAAGTTCTGTTACCAGGATTATAATGCCTTTAACAGGCACGATGCACATCTTTGAAACGCTTTGACAGAGATTAGATTTCAGCTATAAAGTCCAGATTTCTAGTCAGTTAGGTTGATATAAAAGGCTGAGAGGCTTCTGTTTCATTTTGCTTTCTTGAGCAGGAAAAAGCAACATTCTCAGCTTTATTTTCCCTAATGGTGGGATGCAGTGTTGTGGCCATATTCTTCCTTTCAGCTCAAAAACTGGCTTAGAGCAGGTTGCTGTGGCTCCTCAAGCTGTCCCTTGCTGGGCATCACAAAATAAGTGTCACCTTTGAACAAATGCTTCAAAGGACAAATGCTTCAAAGGACAAATGCTTGGGGAAAGCAAACATCATTCAGGGCAGATTCAGCCTGGCAGCTATATACCTGCATTACCAAAGGAACTAAGCTACTCCCAAATTATTTGGCAGTGAAAACTTGCAACTGAAATAAGAATGAGCCCATTACTATACATACAAAGCATACTGCCTTCAGTATACCTTAAAATGTGTGTCACATCCTCCTGGAAGTGTGCTAGGAAGCTTCTGCCCAGATCTGGTGTAACACAAATAGCAAAATTCACATGGGAAGGTAGATAATATGACGTCCTGAGTTCAGGAACCAAATCTACTGCTGGTCTTACCTTTTTTACCATGGAGAGGGAACTTTTCCTCCCCCCACCATTGAAAGGACATTAATTTGAACAAAGGATATTCCACCCCAGTGCTCCCTCTGAGACAAATCCCTAACATTTCAGTGGAAAGAGTGAGATGGTCCACAAGATACACTCCCCATTCTCCTGCAGATCAACATTCTCTAAGGTTCATGCCTGTGCCTCAGGCTTGTATCATTGCAGGAGGCTCACGTTCTGGCTGGATCTCCAGACCCAGACTATAAAGAATGCAAAGAATGTGGGGAAATGGAACAAAAGTGATCTCCTGCAGTAAGGGATGAGCCAGGAGAGGGCTTCTTGTCTTTCCCTTTCCACCCTGAACTCCAGCTGGATGGAGGTCAGAGGGATAGGAGTTATGTATAGTGCATTTCACAAACTTGCTCTGAGTTCAATAGCATTGATATGAACACTCAATACACAATGAACAATAGTAACCGCATCCAGCTGGGAATAGCAACTCGTTCTCCAGTGCACTCAGAGAACTGCTTAAGTCTGAGGACTGGTACAACAGTGGGACTAGGGCTTAAACACTAATCAGGAATGAAAAATGGCAATACTGAACATTCAGGTGTGGATCAAACTAAGGAGGAAAAAGCTTTTCCACCTCCTCCCTTTTGGCCATCTGAACCAAGAGAGAGATCAATACTACTGAAGGAAGAAAGTCATCCTTGTCTTCACTGAGGATCCTCACAGGACAGCTTGCAGACTATCGTTAACTAGGCTTGCCCCTACAAGTAATTACTTATTCCAAACTGTTTTAAACTGTGTTTGGAGGCAGATTCAGTAAGCTGCTGGGGGAGTCTAACCCTTTCAGAATAACAGTAGATGCATCCTTCCTCTAAATACACCCCACATTCTTCTGCTGACATCCCAATGTCTTTTGCCAGCTACCCATTTTTTACTGCAGCCATTACCTGCTTTCCTGTGTTCTGGCAAACAACACAGGGCGGGTCTTCAGTATTCTAGCAGCAAGCTGATTTGCCACCACAATGCCATATTGAAGCCTGGAGCTGATGGCCTTTTGAGAAGACACTCTGGGCCACATCATTAGCAAGCGGTTAGTGCGAGAAAAAAGCAGATGAGGGATACAATGCTAGTTAGCACCCTCATTGTAATAAAAATAAAGGAAATAGAGATAGGCTGCAACAATGGTACCACGGCATCAAGAAAAGGTAACAAGGCCTACCAATGAAGACCTATTACTGAATACCTGATAGGTCCAGTTCTCTCTGAATCCCAGCTGGAGCATTGCTCTGCCTTGTAGACGGGGAAGTAACCATTCCAAAGGACATTGGATGATACATTACACTGCACATGCAGTCAGGGATGATAGAAATGCCACTCTTCAAAACAAGTAATATTGCAGACAAGAAATCTGCTCCATTCTCCCAAAACACCCTCCCATATCTGTCCTAGAATAACAGAATCATTTAGGTTGAGAAAACCTTTAAGTTCATTGAGCCCAACCATCAACACAGCACTGCCAAGTCCACCACTAAAACATGTCCCTAAGCACCACATCTACACCTCTCTTTTAAATACCTCCAGGGATGGTGACTCAACCACTTCCCTGCGCAGCCTGTTCCAATGCTTGACAACCCTTCCAGTGAAGAATTTTTTTCCAAATGTCCAACCTAAACCTGCTCTGGCACAGCTTGAGGCCACTACCTCTTGTCCAATTACTTGTTACTTGGCAGAAGAGACCAACATCTGCCTCGCTGTAAGCTCCTTTCAGGTAGTTGTAGAGAGATAAAGTCCCCTTTGAGCCTTCTCCAGACTAAACGACCCCCGTTCCCTCAACCATTCCTCATAAGACTTGTGTTAGGCCCTTCACCAGCTTCATTGCTCTTCTATGGGCACACTCCAGCACCTGAATGTCTTTCCTGCAGTGAGGGCCCCTGTCATGGTTTTGACTGGGATAATTTTCTTAAACTGGGGGGAGCTGGCCAGGAGCCATTGATCCATGATAGGCTGGGTATTGGTCCACAGGTGGTGAGCAATTGTATTGTGCATCTCTTTTATTTCTTGAGTTTTATTCCTCTCTCTCTCTTGTCCTTTTCATTACTATATATAATTTTCATTACAAAATATGATCAGACTTATATTTTACATTAGTTCAATTATTAAACTGTTCTTATCTCAACCCACGAGCTTTACTTTTTTACCAGTTCTCCTTCCAGTCCCACGGGGAGGGTGGGGATTGAGTGGCTGTGTGGTGCTAAGTTGCTGTATGAAGTTAAACCACAACCGGTGTGGGGCTTGAAGGGTTTGAGATAATGACTGATTAGTTTGGAATGCACTAGATCAAATTTATACCTGTTATTGCTGATTAGTTATTAATTAGCAGGCTGCTATGCTTGCCATGGTGCTTGCTTGCCTTGCGGTATATTAGTCTAGTGCTCGTTAGTGGCTGCTTGGCTTTCACTGCTGGCTGTACTGCTGTACCACTTATCATCACACTCTGCTGTGCATGGGATGTTTTGGTATAGCTATCAGATGGCCAGGGCATTGCTGCTGTTTCTATCCTGTTACTTGACAGGCTGGAATTCCCACGTAAACTCAAGTCAAAGAGGCTGTGACCCGTGAGTGAGTCCATGAGCAGGACACCCCAGAGCGCCTGTGCCCATGGTTGTCTGTGCCATCGCAGGTATACTTCTGAAGGGATTTTGGCCCAAGAAGAAGTCTGCACTGGAGAAGTCACACCTAAAAGCATATGTGGCTGTGGATAAGTCCAAGCCACAGCAGGTATACCATGAAGCAACATTGGCTGTGCATGAGGTTAAGCTGGAGCACCTCGAAGAGTGTTTTCATCGCACATGACATAGAAGGCAGACCTCTGAAAGGACTGCAGCCATGGGTAGAGGCCATGTTGGAGCAGGTTTACTTCTGAAAGACTGTGGCTATGGGTAAGGCCATGTCAGAGCAGGTACACCTTAAAGCTTCTGTGGCTGTGGGTAAGTCTGAGACACAGCAGGTATACCCCTGAAGACTGTGGCTCATAGGCAAGGCTGCTCTTGGAGCAGGTACACCCCTGTGGATAAGTCCAAGCCAGTGCAGGGTCAAGAGAAGTTCATTGCAAAGTTAAACCCAATGGTCTAGTCCAAAGGGATCAGAGGCGGAGAATGTGCTGGTTTTGGTTGGGATAGTGTTAATTTTCTTCACTGTAGCTAGTATGGGGCTATGATTTGGATTTGTGCTAGAAACTGTTGATAACACAGGGCTGTTTTAGTTACTGCTGAGCAGTGCTTACACAGAGTCAAGGCCTTTTCTGCTCCTCACCCCAAAACCGAGTGGGCTGGAAGTGCATGAAGAGCTGGGAGGAGACACAGACAGGATGGCTGACCCCAACTTACCCAAGGGATATTCCATACCACACAAGGTCATGCTCAGCATATAGACCTGGGGAAAGGAGAAGGAAAGGGGTGATACTCAGAGTGATGTTGCTTTGTCTTCTCAAGTAACCTTTACATGTGATGGAGCTCTGCTTTCCTGGAGGGGGCTGAATACCTGCCTGCTGAGGGGAAGTAGTGAGTGAATTCCTTGTTCTGCTCCACTGGTGTGCACAGCTTTTGCTTGACCTATTAACCTGTCTTTATCTCAACCCTCAAGTTTTCACACTTTCGCCCTCCTGATTCTCTTCCCCATCCCACCAGGGGGGCTGAGTTGCCATCTGGGGTTAAACCACAATAGCCCCAGAACTGAACACAGGATTTGAGGTGCAGCCTCACAGGTGCCCAGTAAGGGGGATGATCACTGCCTTGGCCCTGCTGGCTGCGCTATTTCTGATACAGGCCAGGATGCTGTTGGCCTTCTTGGCTGTCTGGGCACGAGCTGGCTCATGTTCAGCTGCTGTCAACCAACACCCTCTGGTCCTTTCCCACCAGCAGCTTTCCAGCCACTCTTCCACAAGCCTGTAGCATTGCACGGGGTTGTTGTGGGCCAAGTGGAGGACCTGGCACTGATTTTTATTGAACCTTATACCATTGGCTGCAGCCCATTGATACACCCTGTCCAGAACTCTCTGCGGAGCCTTCCTACACTCCAGCAGATCAGCACTCTCAGCCAACTTTGTGTTGTCTGTAAACTTACTGAGGGTGCACTCAACCCCATCATCAAGATCACTGATAAAGTTTGTTGCCTCCTCCTCCACTGAGCTGACTGCCCAGATGATAAGGCACTACGTCAGTGAAAGAAATCTACAGCTAAAGGAAAACCACATCAGTTGGAAAGAAAAGTTCTTTTATTCTAACTGTGCTTACTGAACTGAACAAGGGGGAAATCTTCTAGAGACAGATTGCTGGCTTACAGTTTAATTGATGCCCTCAGCTTTGAGCCAGCATAAATTATTATTATGAGGGAAATTGCTGAGCTTAGGCTATGCAGACACTTGCCAAAGGAAAGCAATTTTGACAGTTGCTATAGGGAATTCTCTGCAGCTTTCCTGTAATTTTGCAGCGTGCTTCATGCTGACCAGCTGGAATTAAATGAACTTATGCCAAAAGTAGTGCTCTCTGTTAGGGTGGAGACTTCGCATCGACACAGCTCTTTGGTGGCGCTCATACTGGGAGTGTGCTTGTGTCTAGTCTGGGCCAGTGTTCTGAAAGAATAGAATGTACTTGCCCTCTTCCATCCTTACCTTCATTAAAAAAGAAATCTGATTTGCCTGCTGGCAATAAGCTTGACAGTGACAGCCTTCAAAGTGAGGACAGCCCTGAAGGTGCCCACTTACTGATTTGCCTCTCATACACTTTGCAACCCCATACCAAAAGCAGCCATAGACCTCCCTAACAGGGACACACCCCCTCTCTCTCCAGTTAAGCTGCTTCTCTCCAGTTAACAGCCTTCTACCTTTCTGCTCCTTCCCTGGATATCTAAAAATCTATGCCATGTTTAATAAACTTCTCGAGTTACCAGAAAAGCACTGCTTTTATACAACAGGCTCAGAGGACCAGCAAAAATTTGGGAACATGAAATCCTTGTAACTTCAGATTTGTTTAAATCTGGAGTGAGTCTGCGAGAATGAAGACCCAAACCCGAGGAAAAGACTAAAGGACATCTGCATTGAGTTAATGCCTGCAAGTTAGAAAGTAACTTCTTGGTTTTCTCCTTTGCATTTCCCTAGAGCATCAGTATAATAAAAAGAGAGATTGAAGAGGGTAAGGTCAATACATTACAGCACAACAGCTCTTGGGGATCACGGAGAGGCAGATAACCCTCCTGGAGACAGTGGGCTTTAATAATCCTAACTGTTCGCCAGATGCTAAATAATCTTGCTCAGTGTTTAGCTCTATGTACTCCTTGCTATTTACCAATAAAAAAATCACTGAAACTATCTTTCCATTCCATAGAAATTGCAATTAACTCTGCACATAAGGGAAAAGGTACACACGAATCATGACAATAGCATTCCATACACAAGAAGACATGCAATAAGCTTGACTAATGCTTTATACAAAGACATATCTGTTTTTCACAAGTGGCTGTTTGAGTCATTCCAGGAGCACAATGCATTTCTGACTCTATGCCCCACGAACACACGGCATTTCTGTGAGGCTCCTTATCTGGCTATTCAGGGCATTCAGCTCTTGTATCCACTGCCTTTTCCCACATCCACACAAGACACTTTTTTCCTTAAAAGTTGCTGCAAAATGCACTCAGCAGTAAGACACTAGTATTTCTGTCCTGCCTCCACCACAACACCAGTGTTATCCATCCAATCATCCTTCTTCCAAATCATATTTCATTGTCCTTATAAAGCCATTCAGGCCATAGGACAAGGGATGCTTTTGCTATTTGTGTGCAGGACGAAAGACTGAAATGAAGCAGCATCCTCTGAATAACCAGAATAACTCCACACAAGTCACCAGGATTAGGCTGACTTGCTCCCATGACGATGTGTGCTGTGTCCTTTGTTTACCTACAAAATGTACCCTGCACAACCAATTAAGGCTTGTTCAAGCTTAGAACCTTGGAACTGATCTTATTTAATACTTTCATTAATGACCTTGGTACAAGAAAATGAAAACATGCTAATGAAACTAGAGCATATTACAAGATTCAAAGGCTGTGTCAATGCAGAAGAAGATCAGAGCATTATACAGGTGGGATAAAACAGGCAGGATAAAACTGAGGATCATGGAGCATAAAATTGTGCATTTAGGGAGTAAAGCCAGAATTTCTGCTATAAACTTGGAAACCCAAAATTTAGCAGCAAAATAGGAGCACCCAGTAGCTAAGCACAATCTGACAACTCCTTGCTAATGTGATGCAGGGCTGAGAAACCAAAGTGTGAAGCCAAGAGGTACAAGCAGAGTCATTTTTACCAGTAATAAAGTGAATGTGCTAGCACTGAAAGTCCTCCTTGAAACGTGCACAGAATTTGCTCTCATTCTTCAGTGAACAAGCACAGAGCATTCCAGCATCCCTCATACCGCCTTTCCAAAGGTACCCCAGCATATTTCTGCTGTTCATAATTAAAGACAAACCTAAGAGGGAAGATAGGTCTGCAAGAATGACTTCTTCAGAAGCTGCCTCAGCAACATGCTGAAAAGTAAGTGGATCTCCCTTGCCAAATTGGACTAGATATAATCCTCTCCTTCCAACTAATGGAACACTTCTTTTTGTTCAGATTTATCAGCTGAGACTCCTATCCTGGGATTTTGATATCTGATCCCATTTTTCCCCATCTGCTCACACATTCTCTCTCTCCAAACCCCAACCCATTCCCTCTGCAAGCTGCCTACATGTATCTGAGGGATAACACGAACTACAGAAGGGAATGTCTCACGTTGGGTTCTTATACTTAAGCATGGGTATTAAGTAGCTTTATTGTAATGAAGCAGGGTCAATATCAGCCCACCTTCACCTCCCACCCAAGCTCTCAGCTGCCGACCAGTGGCAGTCTGGAGTGGTTAGACTCCAGGTCACAAATGTATGGCTTTGTAACCATAGGAAACACTTATACATGGCCTCCAGTCCTGCAACTCCTACAGGTTTCTTGGAACCACTCTGAGATCCTGATGCCATCACAGCTGCTCACAACACAATTTTTTTATCCAAACTCATTCAAATCTCAACAAATGGTAATGTCTACAGGAACAAGATTTTTTCAGCTGCCTTCCCAGCTGAAGTAAGTTCTGCTGTTGTCACTGATGTAGGCAAAAAAGTGGGACTACAGGTTTTACTTTCCGCTCACTTTTTCACCAGATGAACTGCACAGTGCCTAAAGATGCAGCTACTGCCTGATGTCTTGACTAACAATCTGGAAAAGCGTGTGAGCAGAGCAAGTTTACAAGCAACAGGATGTTATTTGACAGTCAAAACAGAAGCCTGAGATAAGGTTATGAAAAACATGCACATAAACTTAACAAATGCTGGTTGAATGGACAACACGAAACAGAGGAAAATCCATTTTATCATGTACAGTCTTGGAAGAAATCATACAAGTATTGATGTGATCAACAAAATTAGAACATCTGCACAGTGTTCAGCATCACTTTAAAAAGCTGACAGAATATGAGGAAGCATTTGGCTGAGAAAAGTCCAGAAAGCATTAAACCACGGTCTAAATCAATACAGTCTCACCTTGCAAGCAGCGTTCAGTACCATGTTTCCCAGCACAAAGATAAGTGAGAAACGGAAAGTTTCCACAGACATATATAACAGAAGAGTTTCAGAAACACGGGTGAACTAAATGGGATTGTACAAATCCTACAATGGGCTTACAAGTAAAATCTTCAAGCAATTAATTAAATACAAAAGACACACATTCACAACAGGCAGCATTTTTCTCTGATTTACACCAGACAAAAATTCAGGCCTTATCCTTTTAATGTGAATCAAAGGGAGTTTGTGCTCTGTGAAAGCAAAGCACTAAACGACTCATTATGACAATCATCCTACTTATCAGGCCCTGCAACTACTGTTCCTTCAAACCAATTAAACAGCTGTGTGCCAAGAATAACAATAAAACCAACTGCATCAGCAATAAAGATTATTCCTCTCCACCTGAAAAAAAATTACAACTTCAAATGAATAAGTGAGATATAAGTGAGATACAAAAGGAGAAAAAAAGAGAATTCAGGCACCTAACAAACTAGCACTTCAAACCGTATGAAATTTAGGCCTATTACAGACCTGATGACTGCTTATGTGCCTCCTGAGTGAACACAACCTGCACGTAACTAATATATAGACTTCGTATTGGTCCATTAAGAGTAAACTTCAGCCATTATTAATAATCATCAAATTGCTCTCATATTTGTAGACTTTGGCTTATGCTTACCCTATTTAATTTTATTTAGTTGCTTAATGATATGGAAAGAGACACCTCCAGAGGCTCAGTAGGATGGGAAGAATTGTCCCCTGGAAATGTTTTCCACAGGCTTACAGAGAGATGCTAGGGTTGTTATGCTCAAAAATATAGCAACTTGGAACTATGAAACAAGAGAGAAATCCAAGTCTATCTTTCTGTGGAGTGTCCTAACAATGGCTTGGAAAACAGACTTGACATTTTCATGATACAACCTTTGATTAATCTACAAGGGAGACCACATTGCAGCCTTTCAACATATAAAGATGGCTTATAAGAAAAATTGAGAGAGACTTTTTACTAGTTCTGTAGTGACAGGGCAAAGGACAAAGGGTAATGGTTTCAAACTTAAAAGAGTAGATTTAGATTAGATATTAGGAAGAAGTTCTTTCCTGTGAGGGCTGTGAGACACTGGCACAGGTTGCCCAGAGAAGTTGTGGATGCCCCCTCCCTGACAATATTCAAGGCCAGGTTGGATGGGGCTTTGAGCAACCTGGTCTAGTGGAAGATGTCCCTGCCCATGGCAGAGGGGTTGGAATGAGGTGATCTTTAAGGTCCCCTCCAACTCAAACCATTCTATGGCTATACATATTCACTAAATATACAATGAAATAGTTTTAATTATTCAACTAAATTGTTTCATAAGACTCCAAAAGGGGTTCCTGATTCCCCTGTAAACTTACAAAGCTTGAGAACTGATTATTCCTCAAATGATTGCTAGTTGTATAAAGTCTTTGTTATTTCACATTACTACTATATAAACCATGTTTGTCCCCACCATGCCTAAATCTTATCTGGGTAGTTACCTAGCCAAGAACACATCAGTTACAATTCTCTTCTATGGACACAACCTTTGCCAATTAAGATTTTTCTGCCCTCAGTGATGACTACCTGCCAATTCTAAAGAATCTCAAATCCAATCACTTTTACTAAAGGACCATTTTCCTACAAACATATTCGGAACCAATACAAGCTATTTGAAATGGTAGAACCATCTTATAGTTCAAAAATCTCAACATAACAGCATGCTGGTCTAAGCAGAAAGTTGACCCATTATTATACCAACTCTGAAGCACACTGCTCTGTGTGATGTTCCATTAACACTATTGGAAGCAGAACTGTCTTTCAGGTTTGAGAGGAGCTGATGGGCACTTCCTAGCTAAATGAATTAAAAAACCCCAAACCAACCAAACAAACAAAAAGAGAGAGAATATCTGGACATGGGAAGCAAAAATTTACTTCAATGAAGCAAGACCTGATGCATTTAGCACACTAGACAATTTTGTGGAAACAGTGTGTGCAAGCCACAGATTCTGATGGTTCTTAAGAAGGAGGCATTGACTGTTGCTATAAGAAGGATGAATCTTATTAATTTCTTCATAAAAAGTTTGCTTCTCGTAAGTTCTAGAAAAGTGTCTTTCCAGGTTCTCTTCTTATGGAGCACTTTTTAGGATTTCGATACAGATTCCAGGGTGGGATAGTACAACAACCACAGTAACAGCCACAACAGAGGTTTTTTTAGGTATGCATGCTAAGAAGGAAAACACACAATTAATATCAAAACTTTAGCTTTCTGTATATTTCATATTACACAGCCTGATGTTTCTTCCCTGCTATGGAGTCCATAGTATGGGAAGGATGGAGGTTTTATGTATTTATTTTCAGGGGAAATTTTGGACTGAAGCCAGTGAGCAATAGCTGGTTCTGGTCCAGAGTTATCTGCTGAAACATGAGGAGCGGCTGTAGGAAAATGAATGATCAATAAAACTTCTACTTTGAAAAGTTTCTTGTGTTGAGATAAGGAAAGGACAGGAGAGATTACTCTACATTTAAAATAACCCACTGAAGTGAAAAATTGCAAAATGGGAACCTGAAAAGAGATCTCACATACCACGTGAGTGCTTTCATTCATATTGTGAGATAGGATTTCTTTTTTTAATGAGAAAAGTTCTACAACTTTCTTCTTCAGGGCAAGAAGTCTGAATTCTTGAGGCATTTGACAGAGCAGGACATTCATTTCCTATCCAGCTCTAATGACAGTGAAATGGGAACAATAAAGCAAACTGGCCAACCAGTATTCCTCCAGTATTTCACCTAGGGAAGGCAAGACACCGTCTCCCCAGGAAAAAAATTTGAATAAAATCACTAAGAAAGGTGGTAATGAAAGAGATTAATGAAATATCTGATACATTTGAAGTAACATTTTGTACTGAAGCTTTCCTCTTAGTTATCATTATTTTAATGATCTATGCACAGCTTCCAAGCACAGGCAAAGATTTATAAAAACACTGTAGTTAAATAAATTACATCAATTCTTAGAATTGCCTGTTCCTAAGGAGGAGAGCAATGCTAACTCCATGACAATAACATTTAACCTTTCAAAAACACTTTACTGAAGGTTACACAAACAAGAATAATTGGGGAAGAACAGGAACCATTTAGTTGCCCTAGGAGGAATCCCATAAAGAAGCAGAATGACATAAATACTGGGATTTAATTACAGCTTTTCTGTGTGTTCCATCTGAAAGTCTCCAGTGTTCAAATACATGCAAATCAGATCTGAAAACTCTTCCCGGCATCACTGTTTAACATTGTGAACACCTAAGACCTTCAGACTAAAATACTTATGTACTCACCCATGGATCAGGACCACATGTGAATCTCTCTGTTCAGAAGTATCTCCCACTGCAGAAATGGCATTACCTACCAACACAGCAAATGGCAGTACATTATTTTGTTCTTCCCTGGGCTATATGTTGTAAGCCTAGCTCTTTGCCTTAACAGAATGTTCTACTCTCATTAGCAGAAGAAGAGGAAAAGGGGGAAAGGGGGAATGCCTTTTAGGTTTCCCCAGAAGGCAACCTCCTGTTGGTAAACTCATGTCACTAATACAGGAGGCAATCCGTTACCTAGAGACCTCTTTCACTAGACTGAAGCACTTTTTTCTTGCTTGTAGCTCCATGGATGCTCATCTTGTGTATCTGAGGCTTCTTACAACATTAATACAAGTAATTAAGTGATATAATTTGCATTAGCACAGGCCATTATTAAGCCGCTTACTTATAATGATGGCAGATAAGTACAATGCTAATAAAATATTTCAGTAAAGATGCTTTATGTTAACTGCCAAAATTCATTCAGTTACTAAAGATGCATGTACAGTGTCCTGTTCTGGACTTGGCAAAGAGCATTTCAGACGAAAGTATGTATATATATATACATGGATATATATATATATGTTTTTTTATATATACATATATATATGCACATATGTCATCTCCTTCCACTGAAGGGTTATTTCATTCTATGTATAAATCACTATTAATGGTGTACCAGGTACTTAATCATAACTAGCTAGAGATTTAACATGCACTTTTCATAGTCCTCAGATTTCTGAGTCCTAATTAAACTCGTAATCAAGAACCACCATTACAAATTGTAAGCAAAAAATCAATACATACATATCCTACTGCCGCATGGAGCTGAAGGAAGAGCAAGAACTCTTCAAAACTGAGTTTCAAAAAATATGTTACCTTTAAATAAACTTCTGAAGCTTACTACAACTTTTATTTTAGCCTCTGAAGTTCAAATGAGAAAGGATAGTTGTATCACATCTTCCCACAGGTATCTCAGGTTAACCGCTTGACTACCTTCTTTCCGTGTGTCTTTTCTGTCCTCTGCCTTTCCTTCATTTATTCCTAAGGTTTGTCTACACTGGGAATAATCTGATAATTATAACTTGTTACTGCTCCATTATCAGGCACTGTATTTCAGAAAAAAAGTGGTTTTTTTTCATGGTAAGTTTCCATGTTTACCTACAGCGTCCAGGTAGAATTATTCATAATTCCTTTACCAATCATTTTCCACACACAGACTTGACCTGCAAATATCCTTATCAGGTTTAATATTATATGGCATAGAACAAACAAGTGTGTTTATATCATACACAGAAACTACACTGGCTGCTTTAAGATCAAATGCTTGTCTGCTTTTCCAACTGTTAATTGATGTAGTAAGAGATATTGCCTCTGCACCAATTTTGCAGGCTGACATCCATACCCCACCACAGCTACACCAGTTTAGATATCCAAACTAACAAGAGTGGCCTGTAGTGACCTGCCTGCAAGACCTGAGACTTTCCCACAAGCTGACCATGCTCCTAACTACACGTCCAAAACCTGCTCTCCAGCCCCTGTTGTGTAATCTGGTTGATTGATGTCCCT
This sequence comes from Myiopsitta monachus, assembly GCA_017639245.1. Classification (NCBI taxonomy): domain Eukaryota; kingdom Metazoa; phylum Chordata; class Aves; order Psittaciformes; family Psittacidae; genus Myiopsitta; species Myiopsitta monachus. The sequence continues at coordinate 29,589,542 of CM029922.1, forward strand.
TCTCCTGCATGGATAACATGCTTGTATGGCAGCAGCAGGGGAAAGGGAAGATAGAAATAAACAGCAAGAAATGCAGAAATCAAAAGCAAAATGGACAGCATTTCCTAAACAACTGATGAAGCCTTTCCAAGTACCAGTGCATCTTTATGCATTTTGGTCTTGTTACCTAGTGTTCTCTTCCCCTCCAATACTTCTCATGCTAAATGTGTGCAAGCGTTTGTGCTCTCTGCCCTGTGCATTTCATTTTTACTTTGCACATCCATTCCCACTACCTGCTTTCTCATTTGTCATGACCATTGGCAAAACAGCAGAGCCAAAAATCTATATGTATCTATTGCAATATAGACATTTTCTGAAACCAGCAACCTCATAGCACCACAATAAACTCTTCATGGATGAGCGATTTTAATGGTCCACTCCCATAAACTGGGGAATTCTTCTTTGATAAAAGCAGGCCATATAATTAGAAAAGGGAACTAGTTACTTCTAAGGAAAGAATAATCAGATCACCATTAAAGAGGCATTAGCTGCATTTATCTTAATTCTAGGAGCCCTACTGTTGCCTCCTGATAGGAGGATAAGATTTACTTGACAATCCTGGTGACTTTTGCCACTCCTGTTTGTTCATGCAAAAGGTTATCCTTTATCCTGTCTTGGCAGAGCAAGTTGCATTTAACTTCATTAAAGTAATTTAAGGCTATTTGTTACATTTCCATAAAAAAAGACACACCTTAACTCTCAGGGATACCATTGAGCTCCACTTGGCTTATCTGCCCTCCCACTTGCAAGTCACAATTGCTGGAACACAGCCAGGGAAAAGAAGAGAGAAGCCCAGGGAGGTCTGCAAAAGCCCTGTGTCCAACTAGTCCGGTACAGAGTATTCCTGGAAAAGAATCCCCTATGGGACTCCTCCAAGAGTGTCTCTAAGCAACTGCAGCACAGTGAGGCCCCAGCCTTTGGAGCTACTTCACAAGAGGTTCACTGGACCTGCTAGGACCAGAACTGAGAAACCAACAGCAAGAAGAAGGGAACAGTCTCCATGAACACACTTGGCATGTTTTTCATGTTTCAGCTAGAACAGAGAAAACCAGACACAATTCCAGTTTCGCCCAGGCTAACAAACTTTATTACTATTTTATTGAAGAATTCCAACACCTATAACTCCCAGAGTGGCACCTTTAAACTCATCAAGAAGTTGGCCAGTTGGAAGTTAAGCATTCCAAATATGGAAAACCTAATGAGAAAGCTCAATTTTAGTATGTTCAGCTGACATCTTAAAATTTGCTAGCAGAATTTCCTTAAGACTCCAGCTCTCACATAAGACTGCTAACCATCTAGTCCTCCTAAGCAAGTCCTCTTCTCTGCTCAGAAGATACATTGAAGTTGGAAAAGAAAAGAAGGGCAGAGAGTACAACTACAGAGAAAATGACACCAAGGAGAACAAGATCGGGAGCATATGGGCCAGAGCTGAGCAGGTGGGAATCAGAAAGGGAGGAGATGTGATAGCAATGTAAATTAGGGGGCAGAAAATAAGGCAAAGATGACAGGAAGCAGCACAGAAGCAAAAGAGGAAAGTCCTTCACCACCAGAACACAGGGCCTTTATGAAAATGAAATACATTCTTTCACCATTAAGTGAACAGACTTGAGACTAATTGTAAAGAATCTCCATCCCACTCAATGCTGGACGCAAATTGAGAAAGTTTTTCTACTGCGACCCACAGTATTTTCAGATAGTACAGGAGAATGCTGCAGATTCAAAGAGCTCAGCCACACTGTTCTTCAGAGCAGCCTGAGTAAATCCCCCAACAGAAGCCTGGTTTTTAGGGTTCTTCGCTTGTGTATTTACCTGAATTCACTGTGCTACATGTTTGTGAGTGGCTACCTTCACCTACCATGTACCCGTTGTACCTACTGCAGGGAAGAAAGCTGTTACATCATTTGCTACAGAAATAAAAAGCATGTGATGGAGGGGGCTGGTTCTGGTGAGAGAGTCTTATAGTTGTGGCAAATAACTGAGCCTCTAGAAAACTGATTTCTAACTCTGTTGTTAGAAGTTCACACGTAAGTGTAAGGAATATGCATTATGTATTCCTCATTTTTCTCCCACACCCCAATTGAGTAATTTGTGGTGTGAGCTGCTAAGATGCTGAATGTGAGTAGGTGCATCTGAAGTAAGTGGGAGGTGGACTTCAGTACATGCTGAGTAGCATAAAGCATTTACCATCCTGCAAATGAAGGTCTTTGATTTAGTATTTACCACTCTGCGAATTTAAGGCCTTATATTTCTCCACAAAGGTATCCAGAAGTGTTGATATTTTTCATTTCCTGGAAACAGACAAGATAATGCCAACTATTCCCTAATGGTGTAACATGAGTAAAGTCATCAATGGCTAGTAGGGTGATAGCACTCCTGAAATGCACTAAGGGAAATTAATTTTCCTAATTATTTGATGAAGGATAATGCTATGCAGTAAACTGTACATTAAAGTATATATGGAATAAGCAATAAAAGAAACACTAAATAGAAACACGGATTTGGAAAGCTTCTGGAGTTTAGTCTCCTGCTGTCTCAGGCAACCACATCACACAAGCACTTTTATAAATTGATCAGGCTCCACTTTCAATGCAGATGGGCTTCCTGCCCTCAGCACAGGGAAGTTGTTCCACAGCCTTACTGCTCTGAAAATTCCAAATCTTCTAATTCAGTCTAAATTTACTGATGCCCATTTTACACACAGTGGTCTTCCATTTAAACAACAACTTTATAACCATGTTTACTCTGTTTTGAGACAACAAATCTCTTCTTAACCTTTATTTTGCTAAACTAAACACAATGAACTTTTCAAGCTTCCTCTCATAAAACCTCCCCAAAGAATATCATTCCTATTTAGCCTTAGGGCTCCTCTGGGGAAACAAGCTTATGGCTGTGTGATTAAAAACTATACCACTGTGCAGTCTTTAGGCACATAAGCCCACAGGACCAAAACCTGAAAAGCAAGCAGCACACAGCAGGTCTGAAGCCACACACAGAGGAACATACACATCTGACTCTATCTCACATGTGCAGTTAAGACTGGATCTATCACACAGCTCTTTGCTCACAGACTTGCTGGGCCCAGCACTTGCCAGCTTTTAAGACGGGTCTGCATTTCTTAATCTCCCAACCTCTCAGTAGGTGGGAGAGAGCCATGAACTAAATGGTAAAAGGCTAATTCTAGTATCTTCCCCACCTTTGATGGGAATCACTGAAGGAGGTAGCCTCAATTAGGCCAGATGTCCTTCTTCAGATGAAACCCGCTCATCCATGCCTTATAGGCAAAGTGGTTAGTTTTATCTCTGATGGATACACGATGTTAATCAAAAAAGGTTTTGTTCCACAGTTGGTCAATTTTGGCCTTTACTTCATGTGTAACTGAAGATAATCATTAGGGACATCAGTGAAAATAAAGAGTATCCTAACTAGCAAGGAGGAGTAAAAAGGCAACCTAAAACTGTATCAAGTTGCCAAGCCAGTGTAAATAAACAATACATTTCCATAATGCTTTCTGAAAGACTTTCATTAACTTTGAAAAGGATGTCATTGATAGGTCCATTTTTATAACAGCTTCCCAAACCCAAATGCCAATGAGAGTGGCTAGTTCACAGCATAGATCCAGTTTCCACGTACATAATCCCGGTCATAGTCCAAACACAGATCAAGAGCTATACGAGTTGAGACAGTAACATCCTGGGGTTGATTCAGAGAATTCATCATCCCATCTGGATGCTGAAGCTCCTCAGCATGACTATATTTGGTGATGCTGAAAGCAAAGGTGAGAAATCTCATCATATCACGCAGAGACTCCATACTGCACAACGACATTAGTGAACCCCAATTAACCTGATCCCAGACAAACCAAAGCCATTTGATCCACAGCTGGATTTTGCGTGCTGAATGCCGGGACAAATTGTGCAACCCGCCCCCGTGTCATGAGCATGTCCTCCAAGACTTGGGCAGAAAAAATCATGCATCCATCTGGATAGCATTTTGGATGCATGTATGGCAATAAGTGCCTCATGTTTATCCATTCACGGATAGGTAACATTTTGTTATTAATATAGCATGGACCTAAAATTCCAGACTGTGTCCATCACATCTCTGACCTCCTGAAAATTAAGATCACGTCAAGAGAGGGGAAATCCCTTGATGGCAGCTTACGGGAAACGCCTGCTCCCTCTTCTCCCTGCGCGGGCCCTGGGGATCAGGCTCTCCTCAAGACCGCCTTCCCGTCACCCGGCCCAGGGCACAGCGCAGTCGCCCGCACTCGAAAATGGTTTTTCAGAACCCGCCATTGGGAAACACCCGCGCCGGGAGCTCCAGCCGCCACCGCCGCCGCCGCCACCACCTCCCGGGCCGGGGCACAGCCCGGACGGGGATGGCGGCTCCCGTCGCCGAGCCCCCTCCTCCCGGCCGCGGGCAGGAGGACTCTGCTCGCTCCAAGAGGCCAACATCACCTCCGGCCATACCGGCTCCCCCCGCCCCGCCCTGCCCTGCCCTGCCCGAGCCACCTCAGGGACAGCCGTCCCGCTCCAGCGGGAGCTAACGTGAGAGGCGGACCGGGGGCGCAGGCGGATTAGTGACCGCTGCTCGCTAGGGCGCCGAAGGACCGCCCGGGTGTTTATCGGGGCCGCCAAAGTCTCGTCTCCCTCCTCTCCCCGCCCGCAGAGCTCTAGCCGCGCCGCCGACGCGGGCACCGCCTTGGCCGGTGCCTCCCCCCGGGAGCTCCCTGCCTCCCCCCTCGCCTCGCCCCCTCGCAGCACCGGCGCCGCCCGGCACCCGCGGTTCCTTTGGCCGCGATCGGGCCGCGGCGGCCAGGGAAGGGGGAGAGGGGGACGGCGGAGGAGCGGATGGGATGGGGGGGGTTGTAGCGGCATCACCATGGCGACAGTGACGTCATCTCACCCTGGATCTAATTGGAGGAAACCCCGTGGCCCCAGCCGCAGCCCACGGGCCAACCGAGCTTGTGCCCTGCCTGCGCTCGCCCCCGCGGAGGCGCGCTCTGCTCGGATTGGCTGTCAGGGCGCGGAGGGGCGGGTCCAGGCCCGCAGACCAGGCTGCGATTGGCCGCGTGGGCGCGGGTTGAGCAGCGGGTAGGCTTGCCTGTGCCAACGCCCTTTAGCGCTGGCTCTCGCCGGAGACGGGAGCGGCTCTTTCTCTCCGCCACAGCCCCGAGCGAGGCAGCCGATCGGGTGGCGCCCGCGGCCCGGCCTAGCGCAGCGGAACCAGGTGAGCGCCGTGCCGCGGCGCGGCGGTGGGCGCGGGCCCTGCTCCGCCGCTGCCTGCCGCCGCGTCCTCCATTTTGTGATCGCAGCGTGGAGCGCTCGGCGGCCCCGGGGAGCGGGAGGCGCAGCCAGCCAGCGCCGCCATTTCGCACCCAGCGGCGCCGCCGGCTTCCTCTTTCCGCCCAGCCTCTGCGGGAGGCCCAGCCGGCCTCCCTCCGCCCCGCTGCCCCCCGCCGTCCCTGGGGACGCGGCCGCCCCTGGCCCCCGCCCTCGTCGGGACCGAGACCCCACCCAGTGCCTCTCCGCCGCGTTCCCCCGCCAGCGGTGCGGGGCCGTCGCGCCCCGTGCCAAGCCGGGAACCGCCGTCCCGTGCCGGAGTTACGCTCGCTCCCGCCGGGGGGATGCGGGAGGCCAGGACCCGCCGCGCCCCGCCGCCAGGAGGCGAAGCGGCCTGGCCCCGCCGCCCCGCCCCGACCGCTCCGAGCTCCCCTGGCCGCGCTCGTCCCGCAGAGCGCGGCTGCCCGAGGGAGGCGGATCCAGGGCCCGCTCTGCCAGCCTGTTGGGTTTTAACCCCTTCCTTGCCTCCCCAGGGACGAGCTCGTCTCTCTCATTATTTCTTTCTTTCCCGCTTGTCTCGCCTTTAGCATCCGTCTTTCTTCTGCTCTCACCTGCAGGGCTTGTGGCACACGGGGGGAAGGGCTTTGGGCGAGGCGACGATGGTGACAGGGTTTCCTTCTCCAGGCTCATGTATGGAAGGCAAGGAAGAAATGCAGGGTGAGGACAAAAAGTCCGCCCTGATGGAAAAATAACTATTTCCAGTGCTTGATCTTCAGGATGCTGTCCCTTGGCTAGCACTGAGTGTGCCTTCCCGGTTGGGTTTCTAGGTCATGGTTTCCCTAGGGGTGGACCCTTGAGACTAGTGCCTCTCCCTGTAGCCCTGCATGGGAGGGCAGGTTGCTGTAGTCCATCTTTGCACAAGAAGCGCTTGAGATGGGAAAGGGGAGGCAAGGCTCACTGTGATCCTTGGTGTTTGGTGGGTTGTGAAGGGTGGCATAGGATTGTGTTCTGTAGTGGACATCCTAGCGCCATGGTTACTGTCTTCTTTCTGGCAGGTTTTGAGGTGCATTCTCGTGTTGGTAGTGTGACATCCCCAGCTTCTCCTGCTTTTGCTACCCTACTGCTCTTGCCCCACTGCCAGCCACCATGGATAAGACCGAGTTGATCCAGAAAGCCAAGCTGGCTGAGCAGGCTGAGCGCTACGATGATATGGCCACCTGCATGAAGGCAGTAACTGAGCAAGGCGCCGAGCTGTCCAACGAGGAGCGCAACCTGCTCTCAGTGGCCTACAAGAACGTAGTGGGGGGTCGGCGCTCTGCCTGGAGGGTCATCTCTAGCATTGAGCAGAAGACAGACACCAGTGACAAGAAGATGCAGCTTATCAAAGACTATCGGGAGAAGGTGGAGTCTGAGCTCAGGTCCATCTGCACCACTGTGCTGGTGAGTGGGGACTTCCTTTTTTCTTCTCTTTATTCTTAGGATAAAGAAATACAGTATTCATGTGTTCTGCTGTACTGGCGAATAAGACTGGGAGCTTGACTGGGGAACATCATGTGAAGTATACTGCGTATATATAAGCGGAAGTCTGTGCAGTAACTTCTGCAGTCATTATGTGGGTTTTTGTGAGGAGGAAGATCATGTGCTCTACACTGTGGCCCTAGATGTACAGAGGTATGAGATACACACTCGATTTTGAGTGTGCGTTTTTGTCTGGAGTGATCCATATGCAGTATTGTACTAGGTAATTGCAGAGAATTTAGCCTCATGCCTGTTTGTGCTGTGATTTGTAAGCCGATCTATTTGTAAGATAAGCTGAAAAGAAAGTGAGAAAACCTCTCTATTTCTTCAGATCAGAGCTAGTAACCTGTTAAAGGCATTTAAACTGGGTGGGCATTTTGTTTACATCTTGTGAAGCAAAAGACTGTCAAGGGGTATTTAAGACATGTTTTGAGGATCTTTTTGACAAAAAAACGTTTTTGTAAAGTAAAACATCCATGTTGAAGATAGGAAATAAAGACATGTAGAAGTTGGCGTTGTCAGATTCAGGCTGACTTCTCAGGGTAATCTTTTAAGATGCATTTGCAGTAATTATGGAATAATGTAAAACTGAGGTGTGAAAACTGGCACGACACCCCAGGCGTGCATCAAAGCCCAGGAATATATTTCTGTACAAGCAGCAGAATTCCAGATGATATCGATAACGAAACTGTACTGTGCTGTAGTGGCAGCTGAAGAGACTTGTCAGCAGTGTGGAGGCTGCTGGACCCTATTCTGTGTGACAAGAGTTGTGACTGCGGGAAGCTACATGTGTGTGATGCAGTAGTAGCTGTGTGGCAGATAATCTTCAGTGGTTTATTTGCTCTTCCTCATTATTTTTGTCTAGTGTCTGCTATTGCTAACATGAGAACAAGAAGAAGCAGGTCTATAAGGAGTTAAACAATTTTGAGGGAAATGTATCCTAGACTAGTTTAGGAGACCTGAATATAAAGCTGATTGGTTTGGAAGTAACTGAATTTTTTTCTTTATGAAGTGTTCTGGATCCTCGCATACAAGGGAGTATTTCTTTGGGTTGTGCTGAGAAAACCTGTTCTTCCTTGCATGCTGCTGAATAGGTTTTGGGGATTTTTTCGAAAACAGCCAAAATGAGTTACCTTTGCTCAAAAATAATTTGGATGTTTATTAGCTCAATGAATCAGTTAATTCCTTAACATATTTCAGAGTCCTGTGTCTTCCAAAGAGTTTCTCCAGTTACAGGCATAGTTAAGTTGTAAAACTCTCACCTTTGTGAAAATGATGTGACTTGTGTAGGGTACTGACTACTGATTCCTGTGACTGGTTTCACTAGAGCCCGTGTGACCAGATGCCAGCATTCTGCCACCAGGAGATGATGCTTCCATAGGGAGACTGAATGCCTCTGAATGATAAAGGTAGCAAGCCATTTCATGCAGTGTCTATACTGAAATTATTCCAAGCGCATCAAATGGTGGACAGCAGGCAGTCTGGTAACCGTGCTAACACAAGCCTCTGATGTAGGGAAAGCAAGCTCTTCCTGTGCTAGCTGGGTTTTCCCCTGCATTCTAGTCTTTCTCTGTTCTCAGCAATGACCTGGTTGGCAACTCTTTCCTTCCCTTCTCGCCTGGAAGGCTACAGGAAGTAGTGAAGACTGAAACCTGCGACTCTTCGACTCTTCGTGCTTTTCCTGTTCGGCCCTGTTGGCAAAGATGTGCCTTCCTTTGGTAGGAGTAGATGTCAGCCTACCTACTGCAAGCCTTCTGACTTTTATTCTTTCTTTGAGGGACATGTGCAAGTTACATTCTGCTCGGCTTCTTTCCCTTTCCTCCTCCATCTATCTCTTCTATGATCCATGAGTCAGCATCCAAGAAGCTGGGACTCACAATGTGCAGGCACTACGAAGGATGGGTTTGCTAAAGCTGAGCCGCAAAGGAGTTTTGACTCCTCCTTTGAATTACAGGGGTTTTTTTTTCCCTTTAGTAATGCTGTAGTAAGTGTTTGTAACATTTGTAGATCTGTTTAAGCTGAATCTCAGAGATGGGCCTTTAACTCTAGGAAGGCAGCTAATCTGAAACAACTGCTGGCAAGTAGTATGGAAAGGTTGCTTGTCATCTGGAGTATTTGGATTTAGCAAGGGTGGATGTGTGGGGTGGAGTGTGACTGCTGTTAGTCATACTGCTAACAGTTTTTTCAAAAGGCTTTTATTGCTGGTATGGCACACCTTTTGAAAAGGAAGTATATCTGCTTCATTTGGAAATATTCTAACGCTACAGAACACTGCTAATTTTTGATGGAAAAGGGAGGAACAACACTTTATCTACAACTGCATTTTTCCATAAAGAATGCCTCAAGCCAATTAGGTAAAGCTTTGGTCTAGGGCACTAGTTGATAAGGAACTTAAATGTAATAACCACTAGAATACAACCATCAAAAATTATGTTGAGATATCTACATTTAGATATACATAGATAAATAAAAATAAAACTTGCTAATTATTTAATTAACTTACAACCAATATCAGTGGTCACAGTAAGATGTTCCATCTCATGCCAAGCAGTGAAGGCATTGCTTTAACTGCCTATCTTGCATATAGGAGTAGATGTGATCTAAACCCTTTTTAACTCGTAATTTTATGACTGGTCTTTCAGGTGGGAGTGCCTCTTAAATGAAGAGGTTGTAGGACTTTGTCAAACAACTTGCACAAATGTTTTATGTGAAAGGTACACTAGGAGGTTTTATGAAGTCTCTGTATTGATTGATTAATTTCTTGGTAATGTAGAAAATTAATGTTGAGTCATCCCTTATGAAGCCTAGTCAAAACTGTTCTTGAAACTTCTGTTCCTGAATAAAGAAACAGGTAGGCAACTTAACTTTTTTTTTCAATGTGAAGCTGAGCTATGTTGTTTCAGATACTCTCTGAGCACAAAGGTCACGTTTCTTTATATTCTCTGAGTGACTTCAAGACAGGGATGATTGATAATGTAGACAGGATGGGTGCAGCAGCAACTTCCACATAGTGAAATAACGTGTAACTTTGAAGGTGGAATGTGGAATGTAAGACCAATGCTTTATTGTATATACACCCACTGTTCAGTGACATCAGATTTTCAAAAAAGGTAACTTATGAATTGGGTCTCCTCTGGGGGCACAGATCAAACTGCTGAGATTTCTGAGAGCCTCAGTCCCTTTTCACAGCAATAACTCATGTTGCATTCAAGCTTCATTCTTTAGAGACAGCTAGTGTCTTATTTCAGTTTTTACTGTCTTAAGGTTGAGAAGATGCTTGTAAATGTTTGATCTTCTGAGAGATTGCAGTGTTAATTGTTGAAAGCATGAATTAGTGTGCTGTTCTTGCTTGCCAGCTCCCTCTTCCTTTGTTATTTCCTTCCTTCCTTCCTTCCTTCCTTCCTTCCTTCCTTCCTTCCTTCCTTCCTTCCTTCCTTCCGTCCGTCCGTCCCTCACCCCACCCCACCCCAGGATTGCAGTGTCATTACTACTTCTGCTTTGCATAATTAAGAAACAATAAAACCTAATAAAATCTATGTCCACTTCTGATTTTTATCCATTTTGTAGATCTAGTTCTAAAGTTACTTGCTTAAAAATGAACAAAACAGAAATCCCCATGCTGGAGGATGATGTTCAAATCAGATGTCTTCAATAGCACAACTTCATAGCTTCATTGAAAATGAAGTTGGTATTTTCTTGCATCAGCAAGTAGATTCCTCGTGTCAGCTTAAATATCTGATGTCAGATGATAAGTTTTGATTATAGCACTGTTTCTTCCCTACTGTTACCTTTGGCCTACAGAAAAGTGAAATCTTGATGATGATGATGATTAATCATGCAGAAATTTGGAAAATTCAGTAAATATCAGCTTAATGCTGCTATATAAACAATTTACTAGAGTTTCCTATCTTGTGAATCCTTTCTCTCTGCTTTTCTGTTTTCAATGAATGGCCAGACTTTATATGGAAATACATAGTGCAGAAGTGAAAATAGCATCTGACTGAGAGGGTATTACAGTTTTTGACACTGGGAAATATGTAGGATGCAGTTTTATTCTGAAGGTTTAGCATACTAATCACTTAATATTACTTTTTCACTTGAATTAGTTGTCCCAGTAGTGGTTGGGACAGTGTTTCAGGTATTACCTTTTTTCCTTTTGTAAATTAAAGCAAATGCTATTGGCTCAGCCTGTTTCAGTAACTGACTAAAACGATTAGCTACTTCATGACTCAAAGCCAGACTTTAGACTGGGAATGTTACTTCTTGGCAAATCCAGAATTGTGGAGTAAATGTAAAATGAATGTTTTAATTTGGAATAACAGTCTTCATTTAGAAGAAGGGTAATATGTGGGGAGTTGATTCTCCTTTGTGTTCTTAGCACAACTTCTAGCAAACGCCAACACATTTGTGATAAGAATTGTGGAACTTAATGCATGAATCTCTTGTAGTTTAATATGCTTAAACCTTAAATTCATTCTCTGAATTTGACTTACTCATAGCTGTACCTTCTCTTACCTGAGCTTTTGCCCTTCATTAGAATCTGCTACTGGAATACTATGCTGCTGTGCAAGGAAAACTGAATCTGTTTCTAAGAAAGGACTGACACTTGGAGACCGAAGTCTAGAATGCACTGAGGTTCTTGAAGCGGCTGAAAACTGTTAAAGCCTAACTAAAAATAGTTCAAGGAATTCTTATGGTAGCTGAGGCCTCCATCCCATGCAGTCATTGCTTGCTGCCCCCTCCCCTTGCAACTGGATACTGAATTTCTAGAATATTACAAGCAAGCTAGCGAAGGATACAAGATGAATGGCAGCAAGGTAATCTCTCTGAGGTTCTGAAAACTTGTGCCATTAAGTTACTTGTGTGTGCAGTGTCACTTCCTTTTTCAGAAGGTACTAGAATGAGTTTAGTTCATTGATTTGGTTTGTGTGGATATCTCCATCTTGAGGCAAAGGCGAAGGTAGTGTTAACTTATGTCTGTTGAAAAAGAAAAAACTGAAGATCAGTAGCTTGTCTGTTCTTAAAAATTTAAGAAGTGCCCACCAGAGAATGGCACTTAAGCAGCCATAGCTCCTAACAGCTGTGAAAAGCCTGTCCTGAATGTTACATCCTGTGAGAAGCAGGATGTAGTGTGCTTGAAAATAGGAAATAGTTATACTGGTACAGGTGACCAGCTGTTGAGAATGGGGCAGCCAAAGCCTCATCTATCTCCAGTGTCAAACCCATTTTTTAATGACAGCAAGCTGTAGATTAACTAGCCTGATTGTAATCAAGGCTGTTAAAGCTTCGTACTATACCTTTGCCAATATTAAAGTATTAGATTTACCAGTATGGGCACAGAAGGTTGATATTCTTTTTCTAGTAATGGGGGATACCTGATTTTCAGAGGAAGGTGGTGAGGAAAATGGCAGGGGGAGCGCTGGTAAAAGTGCATGGATATTCTTTCTGTATAAGTTTGATAGGTGAAGATGTGTTCTTGATTAATCAGTGTGCTCTTATTTGTGTAGGTCTTGCCCTTTTTTAGTTTTATGCTTTTGGTCTTTGAGAACAATGGGCCTAGCGCCTTTAAATGTCATTTGCCGTTTGTGTTTGAGTGGTTTTGTACTTGACCATAAAGTTGAAGCTAATTTTATCACAAACTATCTAGGTAAGTAAGACTGTTCTTGATCACTGCATTTTTGGTACTTACTCCATAGAGGTCTACTAAGTTCGTTGGCCTGATGTTTACAGCTTCCTTCTCATCCTTTCTGCTTCCCAGGATGTCAGAACCAACATCAGAATGCACCAGCTGAGCATACAGCTGACTTGTAAGCTTGTAATTTGCTAATTCTCTCTGTATACCCCAATAACAGTTAATGTGAAACGGTGGTTTAGACATGAGAGGCAGTAAAAATAATATAGGTGCTGAGTTTCACATTTTGTGGTTCTGTGCACCCATGAAACCATCAGATGAAAAGACCTATGAACTAGAAAGTCCTGAATTAGTTAATTTTGCTTGTGCCTTTCTCTTCGTTTGTTAAAGGAATCAAGGGTTTGATTTTCCAGTTCCTAATGATAAGGGTTTATTCCTTGCTCCAGTAATCTTTATTCTGTCCTTTAATGTATACGATCTATCCACTGAAGTAATTGGATGTAGGAGTCATGTTAAACTCCGGAAACAGAAAGCATTCCATTATCTCCAATAATAATTTTTCTGAATACCCTACGTACATACTTACCAGATTGACAGCCTCATATTTCCTGGATAGAACTTCTTCAGGAAGTTCTGTTCTGAAGTTGAATACATTTTGCAAAATTCTTGTAAGCAGAAATAATTTTAAATGGAAGTAGGTAGCAGGGCCTTAGTAAGAAAGTCAAGGTTCACTTGTTGTGAGAAATGGTTGTAATGAGGCTATCTGAAATGTTGGCTTCTAGTTTTTGTGACTTAAAGGTTACACTTCATTGTTGTAGGTTGTCTCATTTGGAAAATAACAAATTACTGGCGCACTCCTAATACACCGAATGGAATATTACATTGCTGGGTTTCTTTCGAGGTGAAGTTGACAGTGCAGAAGGCTCTTCCAGCTGCACTAAGCAATGGTCTGTTTCATTATCATAGGACAATTTGGCTTGGAAGGGACCTTAAAGATCATCCAGTTCCAACCCCCTACCACAGGCAGTGACACCTTCTACTAGACCAGGTTGCTCCAAGCCCCATCCAACCTGGCCTTGAACACTGCAAGCCCCATTCAACCTGGCGTTGAACACTGCCAGGGATGGGGCAGCCAAGCTTCTCTGTGCCAGGGCCTCACCACCCTCACGGTAAAGAATTTCTTCCTAATGTCTAATCTAAATCTACTCTCCATCAGTTTAAAGCCATTATCTTTCTGGATTTCAGTGTTCACAAGCCTCTAGGGCTTTGAAATGGAGAGCAGAAGTGAAGCAAGTGACGCGTTTAGGCCCTCCAGAGTGTATTTATTGTCATGAATTTTGATGTTTTCTGGCTCTAAAAATAAACATGTGCACAAGGGCAACATACCTTAAGCCCACATCAATCTTACACACTGTTGTTCATTTTGAGCATGTCACTTGGTCAGTCACTTAATTGTACCTTCAGGGCTTTTGGAGCTGCAGAGCATAGAAATATTTTTAAATGCAAATTTTGTCTTTTTTGTTTGATTCTATCATATCAGGAAAGATCACAAATGGAAGATGCTGAAAGAAACTTTTAGGTAGTCAGGATTCTGAAGAGAAGGATTTGCTGTCAGTAATGCGTGTTTACTGAGAGGAATGTAACAGTTGAAGTATTTTGAGGAATTAGAAATATGGAAAATGCAATCACAGAAGAATGTCACAATCAATTTGAGATAAATGTGATAAAAAGAAAATTTTCCCCAGTGCTTTTGGGTGTATTGTATGGCCGTTACTTCAGAAAAAGATTGTAATTATTGAAAAGGGGATGACATGTTTTTTTAAAGACTCATTTCTACATTTTGCAGGAGAACTGGAAAACTTCCAGGTTCTTCCATAAAAACTTGGATAATTCTTTGACTTTCACTAGGTTGTTGATTTTGTCTGATGAAAATCCATAGAGAAAAGCGAACTTGCGTTTCCACACACTTGTAGTTCCTGGCTTATATAGTTCTTTGAGGACCACAGAACTTTCTAACTTCTTGTTTTAGGGGAAATATTAGCCCTGAATGTAAATTCTAGGTGAAATTAATTTCAGCCCCAGGTGGAAATAGTGTAGGCAGACATGCTGCAGCTCAGGCTTCCAATGCATCTGTTAAGTGGGATTCCAGATACTTCATTCAGGGCCAGTCCTAAAGATTGACTGCCAGTTTTAAAACTATGTAGACAAAACTCAGAACCAAATGGAAAAGATTAATTAGGTCATCCTCTCCATTTCCATGCCAGGTATGTTTGTCTCTCCTTTCAGCAGTGCCTTGTCGGGTCATCTTAAGGCCACACTATTACTGGAAAGGCATACATGTATTTTCCTCAATAGATAAACTGAACTGCTAGCGGTCTTAAGAGGTCTGTATGAAAACTATTTAAAGCTCTCCCAAAAGGAGATGATGCATAAAGCTTGAATCCAGAAGGATAAAGAACTTCTGCTGAATTACACTTTTGAAAGTAAAGTGATCTTTCTGTTGCAGCAGGGGACTTTCCCTTTCCTGTTAAGAAAACAACTGCTGAATGTTGAAACACACCTAGGTTGCAGTGAGTCATACTGTGGACTTTGGAATGACTGATTATACTTGAAGTAGTTGAGAAGTCTTCGGAACAATTTACTAGACGATTAAAACAGGCAATCACTTGTGAGTAGAAGCCTTATTGAAAGGTCTGAGCCTGCACCGATCATCTGTGCTGTCAAACACTTTGGAACTTTTAATGTGTTTAAATTCACATTTAACAGTTATATTAAGGGAATATATTGCTCTGAGCTGCCTCACCAACTTCTTGTCTTTACTTCTTGACTGCAATTAAGTTGGAAACCATTTCCCTGTATGCTACTTGTAGGTGATTTTCCTCATGGTGGACCTGGACCTTCAGAAATACTTGAGACTGAAGAATTTCTCCAGGTATTTTGCACGCTGCATCTGTGGCTGAATGTATGTGGTGTCACACACTGCATAGTGTGCCTGTTAGATGCAAGCTGCTTATCTTCTAGATGGGACTGTGATGCTGAATATGTGTGAGTTAACCTGCTAAATAAGAAAGTGGTGACATACATTCAGTACATCTGCATTATTCTTACGGATTCTTGTCACAAAATAGGTTTGTTTTAAACCAGTTTCTTCACGTGCATGTGACCATTTGGTTCTGTGGGATTTAGCCAGTAAGTGTATGCTGTTCTAGGCAAGTACAATGTTAAGTGAGCAGAGCTACTTGTTATCACCCATGTAACGTCTGTTCTGGCGCTGACTTCAGTACTCCTTAGAAGAACTGCAAAAAGAGTGCGCGCGTGCACACACACACACACACAAACCCCAACCAAACCCCCAAATCACTTAAAAGTTCAAAATAGGGAATGTTCAATGTCCTCTTGGGAAGGGAGGGAACGCTTAGGAAATGGCAGTAAAATTCAGTCTAGTCTCTGTAAGACCTGTGAAAACTGGTTCCTTCCGGAGTAGTAGCACCTCATCTGCTGGCAGGTCTGAGGGGAGCTTGGACAGCTGATTTGAAGTTCTAGCTGATCTGGTTTTATTTTAGCTCCCCCATATCACTGAACTTTTTCCATCATTGGATGAGGAGAAATTTTTTTTTCTTGTACTGTATGCATTGATGTTGGTTAGTTTGTTCTTGTACCAGGAAAGATTAGTGCTATTACATTTTTTTCTCTCTGGGTACTTTTTGTGCCATATGAATTAAAGCCCAGCAGAGGACTTTGTCTTAAATTACTAAAACCTGCAAATACAAATTACTTCCCACAACCTGTTACAGGGTTTGCTTTCAGAGAATAGCATTTAAAATCATATGCCTGAAAGACGGAAGATGGTGTTGGAATAAGGTGTTTTAAACAAATTAAAGTAAGATATATATGGACGTTAAGCTCAAGAATATTGCTGAAACAATATTCTTGAAAGAGGCTGACTTGAAAAATCAGACTTTATATGGTCTTTAGTCACAAAACTGTGGCAGTGATTTTGACCATCAGCACACTCCTCCTTGCTAAAGATCAGGCAGCAGCTTAACCAGTTTATATTTTGGAGGGCATTTCTGTTTACAGTGGTTGCTTTTACACTGAGGTTTTTTTCCTTCTGGTGGAGCAAAAGTAACACTGTACTATTGGTGAGAAATGCATATGGCAATGTAGATCAGTCTTTTAATAGAATAACATTAAATAACTTGATGCTGGTGATGTGACCCAAACATGTCATAGGTGTTGACATCTGACGGATGGTTGCATTGTAAATAGTTTGAGTTACTTTAACGCATTGGGACCTTCTGACTGTACCTAGGTACGTGGTATATTTAGCTTGCTTTGAAAATTGACCTTAAACAACTTGTGATCAGTAGATAATCTCTGAGCTGACCTGGTTCATGTTCCTCCTTGATCTAGAGTGGATTAGTGTGAAGAATATTTCTATTAGCTAATGATATTGGAATATATACAGAAACTTGTACTCATATATATCTGCTTTTCTTGTTGAAGTCCAATTCTAAATGGCACAAGTGCTGAAGGCAGCTCGAAGTCAGTTTGGTATGCAAGATGTTTTCTGTACTTCATCTTTGCTGTCAGGATTCTTTATAGCTGAACATGTGGGAAGAGAGAACAGCACAGGTCAGATATTGGTGGTATTTCTCTGCCACTTGAACCTACCACATAGTTAAATTGTCCAGAAAGTATTTGGTGTACACTGGTTGAACTTGATGTCTCAATCAGGCTTGCCTTTTAAAATAGGCTGAGATGGGGGGAGGTTGCTGGGACTTTGTTTTGATGACAGCTTTTAAAAGAAGGGGTTGTCTGGAAAACAGGTAACAGAATACTTACAAGGAGTGGGACTGGTCCGTGAATTGCAGGGGATGTGTGTAGGGAGAGGCTGGCTGGAGGCATGCATGACAAATAATTATGAAGGAGCTGTGTCTTCAGGGAGCTTATTTGTATCAGGCACCTCAAGGAGGATATGGCTGACATATTCCTTCAGGACTTGCTTTTCATAAAGCTGAAATAATGGGCAAGGGATGAGAGTAGATGAATTAAACTTAGTATTTCTGGCTCAGGTTAATAGCAATGCGCTGATACTACAACCCCATGTTCAGCCCTTGTTTCTGCTTTAAGCAGAGGGGAAAAGACACTAAGAAAAGACAGTTACTCAGTTGGGAAGGAACAGAAGTAGAACTGGAGAAGGATCCATAAAGGCAGTTGAAATGTAACTTTTTCTTGGCATGTAAAGCAGTAAGTCTGCTAATGGAGAGAAAAAATAAAAAATAGCCATTCCAGCTTTAAAGGGGGAAGAAGTGCATTGCCGCTAGCTCCCAGCCCGCTCCCCATGGCTCCTTCAGGCACTGATGCACCTCTTCCAGGGACTGGTAGCCCTTTGTTGCTGCCGCCTCTTTAATAGGTAAATAAATAAGCCTGCCTTCTGTAGAAGGGGAAAAAAAGCACCATGTATGAGAGTATGATGCTGTAAGGATGGCAAGAGTGTTAGCATACTGTGAATGCAGAAATAAATTGAGAAGAAAATATGAGCAGTGGGGTGGGAAATCCTGTCAACTACAGGAGGACCAGCCTCTTGAGAGTAATGTATCTATACGGGGGAAGTAGCAGATACCAATCACAAACTGCCACAGTATAAACCTGTCCTAATGCAAGTGCACCAGGACAGGAAGGGTCTGGCTTGAGGACAGAGTTTGACTCCTGCATTTGATTCTCAGTGTTTGATTACTGCTCATGTTTCTAAGAGTCACCCACCGGCAGCTCAAACATCATGTGTGGCTTTTCATGGCAGTGTCTGAGGCATGTTTGACATCACAGGGCAAGTAATTGCTGGTTGTACAGATCGTGGTTTAGCCTGGTTTAGTGATAAGAACAGTCACAGTTCTTGATGATAGTGGCAACTGTATTTTGATATATAACTTTTTTCTTACCACCCCCCCAAAAAAAGGGGTGGGCATGTTTGCTGTATGTGAACATGAATGGCAGTGTGCTGTATTGGCTGACTTCAAAAATTGTACCTGTGGCAGTGCCTGTCTCTCTTAAGGTAAAATGTAACATAATAAATCCTAAGTTTGGCTGAGCTCTGCTTCATTGCTTGGGCTGCCTGTATGCATTTTACCTACTTTCAGTTGAGTTTAAAGTGAGGGTTCCTGGCTGATTGATATCTGATGGAAAGGTGGAAAAGCCCAAGTGGGGAATGACAGAGAATGGATGTAGGAAATGTTGAGTTTTCCTGACTACTAATGACTCACAACAGTTTAAAGTAAATCATTCAGCTTATTGTGCTATCTGCTGTTGCTGCCTCACCAACATTTTGTCCATTAGAGGGAGGGTAAGATGCCTTCCAGGATATTATGATGATACCCTGACATGAATGGCTTACTAAGTATACCACATACATTATTTGAAAGATAACATCCAGATGGATAAATGAATAGTTTTACTCAAAGTCTGTTTGTATTCTGTTCTATGTAATTCATAAATGAGGTATTTTTTTAATAGTCTTAAATGGAACCAAAACCAGATACATGAAGTCCAGCATGAATGTGTTTCACCCGAGCTGACAGAAGCACAGATCTCTCCCTTACCATGTGCTGTGGTAAGGATTAGGAGGCCCCTGAGATGCTAGGAGTAGGAGCTGCTGACAGGGCAGCTCAGCTCCTCCAGCTGAGGAGTGCCTAGGAAGCAAAGCAGTGTTTGCAACCCACTCTTTGCTGTCTGTAAAGCTATAGTTCGCTCCCAGCATCCACTTGTTTCCCTCGGGTTCTCAGAGATCTGCGCAGAACCACTGGGTTTCAAGCCTGCAGAGTGGAGGCAGCACTTTGAAGATGCACTTCCACAGAGGAGGCAGCACCATGTTCCTGCAGCAGGGATGAGGCCGTGGCAAAATCATTTGTGCTTCTGGAGGAAGTGTGTGGCCTACCCCATCTGGCAAAAAAAAAAAAGGAATAAAAGTGGGCCTTCATGCTCTGGGGAATAATGTAGGTTTGAGGCTCAGCTTAAATTGGACACGCTAAAGCACTCCTGTAAACATTTAGTATACACTAGATTCCGGGGTCCTAGTATGTTTAAGTCATAACCACATCAGTTACACATGGGACTTTACTGCTAAAGCTACCTCCAAAGACTGAATTTTGTGATAAGACCAGTAATACTGTTTGTGTGCTAAGTTTACAATAAATCTTTAGGTTTTGGAAGGCGTAAAAGAAAAATGCCTGTTTGTTCTCTTGTTGGTGTAATTGTATCATCTTGAGAAATTCTATTTTGGCATTTAAAAGAAAAAACAGGTACAGTTTTGTCAAATATCTGGTTTAAAATCCCATGCTTTCTTGGTTGTCTGGCAAGTGCTCTTTAGCTTGTGGCATAGTTTTTCACACTGAGTGTGAGCACATGCATAAATCACATCTCTGCTGTTTATTGCAGTCTTATGCCTTATGATGGCCTTTAGAAGCTGACAGTTATTCTTTGGTCGTGACTGATTTAAAGAACCTTTTCTGATGTAGGTGTACTACATGTTGACTTTCATAATTCAGGGCAGTTTCTTGTAAAATTAAGCCTCTCTATTAAAATTGAGGTTCCTACATTGTTATCTCTGAGGCTTTGAAACTGGTTTGGTAGTGTTGTCCTTTTATGGCTGGTGTTGACGTCTGTCATAGGAGAAAAGCATCCAAAAAACACTGATCCAAACCGTGAAGTTTTTCTCATTGCATAAACCTGTAGGGTGGGAATAACTCATTCTAATATGGGAATGACTCATGCAAAATAACAGTATTAATATAGGGTTGTATTACCCATCTGCCTACTATGTCTTAACTCTAGTTTTGAAACATATCTACGGTTTCGCTGTGTTTTCCATAACACAGGGAGGTGTACCATTTCATACACTTGCTCAAGCCCTTGCCTACATCGCTGTGTTAAACTGTTACACAAATTCCCTGCTTAGCCCTGGGCCATACTAGCCAGTGTCTAGTCTTTGGCAGTGGTTTTGTAGATTTACAGAAAGTCCTAAAAATGTCTGTTTCTGATTTGGTAAGTGGATGGGTATGTCGGGCTCTGTATCGTCTTACCCTCCTGCTGCTTTCTGTAAGGTGGTAATAAGAGCACTTGTAACTCTACTGTTTCTTTATGCTTTGGTAAGGGGGATCTCTGAAGGGAGCTTGTCTATGGAGCTCTACAGTATTACACCCATGGTAAGCACCTCGTCTGTGTGGAGTCAAATGTCCCTTTTTCATCTGGTTGGAAGTACCCTAATACAAGTGTTGGTTTAAAATAACTGCCAGCCCCTTTGAGCTGGATTGCTCTGCTACTGCTGGTTATTAAAGGAAGCAATAATGGTGCAGTGGTATGCATGCAGAGTAGGTTGGTGTCTAAAATTAGCTCATTTTAATTATAGTGCTACAGTTGCTAATTAAAATGCTGAGGGGTTTTGGCTTGGAAGTTTACAGTTCCTTAAATGTTTTCATTGTAGGTGCTTCATGAATTTGGATATATGTTCTGTAACAAAAGTCTTACATAACTAGCCACAGTTTGCAAGCTTTGTGGAAACTTCCTGCTACTTTTATGACCTGTTTATTTTCCAAGTAACTGAATGCAGATCTTTGTCACTTAAATTCTTAGTGTAAAGTTGCTCTGAATTTTGCAGGGTTTCCTTGGGTCTATTTTGGAGCTTTTTGTCAACTCCAGAGAACATAGGTTGGTTGTGGTTGTTGGTTGTGTGTTGAGTAAAATCACTGTAGCTGAGGTACGTGGAGGTCAGTCAGAAGCTGCTTTCCTCCTTGTCAGTTCTCTGCAGTACCCCCTTTTCTGAGAGAAAATCCCATACCTCTTCTGTCCTTCACCCCTATTTTGGAAGGGCTAGGAGGCCTTGTAGAGAAACTTACCTCTTCTTGATGGAGGCTTGTAGACCTTCCCTATCCTGCTGGTTATTGGGTAGGAGAGCTGTGAGCAGGGGGAGTGATGTTAGCAGCAGCTCAGGGTGTGCTGAGGAGCACTGTGTAGTTCTGCCCATTCCTGGGAGCAGCAGAGCGGGCAGGAAGGGTGCCTCCTTGCTTGCTGCGTTGGAGCCGGCGTTGCTTTACATCCTTACAAATAGCTGGTACAGTTTAGTAGGGCTTCCTTCTGTCTAGACAGGTTTAAAGCCTTGTCTATCTCTGGTAGGTGGACTGGAGATTCCTTATCACACGTCTAATGAACGCAGCCTATAATGAAAAATAGTTGAATTGTTTTTCTTACTTTTTCCTGTGAAGAGGGAATAAGTTCTTATTTATAAATAGCTTTTAAACTTTCTGCGTAATGTTTCATTTTTCCAGTAAGAGCTTACTCATTTGCAACAATGTTTGTGAAAATAGAAGTGTGTATCTTGAAACTAAACTTGGTCCTGAAACTATCATTAGTAAACCTTTACTTGTTACTTTTTATGCAGTCTGATCAGATGGTTGATCATCTTAACGTAGTCTGCAGCTTTGTGCCTTTACACAGTTTGTTTAAGTAAGTGTGCATCTAAAATACCCTTCAAACTCATTTTTCCTTTGTACCGAACATTTGGGTCCAGCCAAACTTTCTGGAGAGAAATAAAATAGATTGAACTTGGTTGTGAGGGTGTATGCAATATGTCAATGTCTTTTTGTTGTTGTTCTTTCAGGAGCTGCTGGACAAATATTTAATAGCTAATGCAACTAATCCAGAGAGCAAGGTATTCTACCTGAAGATGAAGGGAGACTACTTCCGATACCTTGCTGAAGTTGCCTGTGGTGATGACAGAAAACGTAAGTATCTCGCGGTCTTTGAGTCTTTAAAAGCTTATCAATGTCAGTTTTGGGCCATGGGTGAGGGAACAGTAAATGAAGTCCATATGCCAATATCGTATTGTGAATTCACTTGAGTTAGCTGAGTGGGAACAGCTATGTTTCAGTTGGAAATCTTCAGTGTTCATACAGACAGAGGGTTAAATTCTGAATAGACTTTGAGCACAGTATGTCTGGGAATTTTAGCTGGTCCTGTCGTCTACCCTAAATTTCTGGATAGTTGTTCCATAACGCTTGTTCAGAGCTTCTGGAAAATAATTTAGGTGAAGGTCTGCTAACATTTAATTTTGTTTGTTTTTCCTTACTAAAATAAAGTTGGTGAGGAAGAGTAAACAGAGCTCTGCAACATTTTTAACTCCTTGATGGAGTTAATCTGTTAGTTTTAACCATTTCAGTGTGAGGCAGACTTCATTGTAGTCACCTTAGTCTATAAAGAAGCAACAAAATTACTAGGTCAGTACACTACCCAAAGAAGGGTGAGCTGCACTCTGAAATGGTTGATGTTCACATGGATAACACTGTCCCTGTAATTTTACTTTGCTCTTTTGGATCCAGCAGAAAAGGCCTGGAAAACTTCACAGTTGGTACTGTCACTTCGTACTGGGCATCCTGAGAATGCAGAACATTCCTAGAAGTTAGAACATGTGCATAGGTGGTTCTCAGTACCTCAGGAAGCTCTTCTGGAAAGGATTTTAACTCTGTTCAGAGGATGTATTAGGGCTGTCTTGCAAGGTGCCCAGATGCTGTTGTGATTTTAAACTCTTGGTATGGCATAAGCTAGTGATATGTTTCTACATAACTAAACTAAAATTAGCCCTGGAGTGATGCCGTGACACAAAGTAGAGGGTCTGTTAGAGCGGGATGAGGCTGAAGTGACTGTCCCTTTGGACTGGGCATGGTTGGCATCTGGCAGTGCTAGCTGGTTTAAACCAACTGAATTGCAAAGTGGGAGGACAGGGCTGATTGACACTTCAGTAAAGGCTTTGTTAGCCTCCTTGTGTTGTAGGAGCAGTTAAGTTGAGAGATGAAAATACGCAAAGTGGAATAAAAATCTTTGCATTAACAGGTTGCGTTCAGAAATTCTTAACCCTTTGCCTGATTCAAATGACCGCAGCAGGTCCAACTGGAGCAGAGACAACTCGTCTTTAGCTTTCACAAAGATAATCTGATTTATGCTTTGTCTCCAGCAGCAGTTACTAATCTATGGGCTTGTCTGAGCAGAGAAATCCCAGCTTATCTTGGCTAAAAAGACTGTTTAAAGTGATACGCATGCTGACAGGGATACTTACTGTGGAAGAGGCACTGATTGATAACCTTATTATCAGATCTTGGTGTTTTGCTGGGAAGTTAGAGCTTATGTATGTTACTGTGCATGCATTCTGTACTTGACTTCCCACAAGCTTCTAGGAGTATCATTTGAAGCTTTTCTGATGTTCTGCTTCTAAGCATCTGTTTATTTTCTCAGCTTGAAATATGTTTTATGTACTTATAAGCTAATTTACTTTGTTTGTTAGTTCTTTTGCCTTTTTTCCACCTGTTCTCAACAAATTACTTGTCCGTTAGTGCTCATTGCAGCATGAATCTGAAAAACCCAAGCCTGTGTTTTGACTCCTTTGAATATATTTAACAGATTTTACTTACCGGCCTATTTTCTACAGCACTTTCTAGAGCAGTTACGGTATTATCTCCCTCAGCGAGCTGTATTCTGAGTTCTGACAATGGCCTTCCTTTTCCTGCAGTCTCCTTCCATTCCGCAGGTGTGGTTAGGGACGTCTGGTTGTCTATTGGAAGAGAACTCAAACAGTAGCACTCTTAAAGTACTCACTCTAGCCTGGTAACCTTTTTTGTCTGTAGTATTTCTCCCAATTATTTTGGGCACAACTTTGTTATTTTTTTATTTGACCTGCCTACACCCAGCTTTTGGAGGCGGACTGTCAGATTTTCAGGAACATGCAGTACATGCCTTCCAAACCTCCACAAGAAGAAGTAAAGCCCTGCAGAGAGTAGCCACTTCTATTGTGCACAACCAACTTACACAAGCACGTCCATCCTATGCAAAGAACAAAGCTGACGTTCTGTAGAAGATGTGATGCGCTTTTGGATTGGGTTTTATTTTGATACCTTAAGTATCAAAAGCCACTGAGGTGATACAGTCATCTTGGATGTCTGTATTGACTAACTTCTGTGTGTTTACCTGTCTCTTGAATACCTTTGCTCTGTAGTAATTTGCTCCCTGTGTTCTGTCAGTGTGGCAGCGGTACTTAAAATGGATTTACAATTATTAGCTTGATTGAAGTAAGTGCAGTGTTTCACTAAGAGCAGGCTTATGGAGGACTGTTCAGTCTCTTACTAATGGAGTACATTAAATATCTTTAAAAAACCTCAACCAATTTCCCCCCCCAAAAAAACCCCAGACAAATAAATGAAGCCCTTAATGTTTCTCATTCTTTTTCACAGAAACAATAGAAAACTCACAGGGAGCTTATCAGGAGGCATTTGATATCAGCAAGAAGGAGATGCAGCCAACACATCCGATTCGCTTGGGTCTAGCTCTTAACTTCTCTGTATTTTATTATGAGATTCTCAACAATCCTGAGCTTGCCTGCACACTGGCAAAGACGGTAAGTGATTTCTTTTTCTTCTGTATGCCTACAGGGACACTAGAAGAGTATTTATACTTAAAATAATATGAATTATTATTTCCTAAAGTTTATGCAGGAAATGATCCTATTTAATGTATCTGGTTCCCAAGCTCACATTGTTAGTGGGATTAAAGGGATAAAGCAGGTATTTACAATATAACTTAAATTTTCAGCAACACAGCAAGCTTTTATTATGCTTTTATTATGCTTCTGTTTCAAACACCGCAATGCAGATCATTAACTTCTGATGTTCCTTTTTTTACTGATAGGTTTAGCTTCTGTTTGCTTAATGATCAATTAATAGAATAAAAATGGTTTAATTATTCTAGGCGTTTGATGAGGCTATTGCAGAACTTGATACACTGAACGAAGACTCATACAAAGACAGTACTCTCATCATGCAGTTGCTTAGAGACAACCTAACAGTAAGTTGCCTTTTTATGTACTATCTGATTCTGTAACTATGTATTTGCTTAGTTAGACTGAATTTGTGATGAAACACAGTCCTTATTCCGTTATAGGGCAAAACATAACACTGAGTTGGGCTATTTACCTTACTGTCCCTTTTCATAACTCAGTTTGAATGTAGTGTAAAATGATGTCACCATCTTCATGCTGTATAATCTAGAATAACAACTTGGAAAGCACACGTTCTTCATTCTTTGTTGGCCTTTGCAGTGGAGGGGAGAAGGTGTATTGAGCAGGTACAAGGTAATGGATGGGAAATCAAAATGTAGTATTCTGTGGTCTGTCAGGGATTCTTGCTCAGACTTTCCTGTTGTACCTCCAGTGCAACTTACTTTATTTGTTTTCCCAATTTTCATTTAAAAGAAAAGGTATGGAATTTCAGTGTGTTAAGAATAAAAACAGTTAATGTTTCAGTATGGTTTATAATGACTACCCGCTTAATACTGGAACCACTAAATTCTATTAAAATATGTAACTAAGGCAACTTCTTAGGGAATATCCTCAGGATATTCACTTCATTTAAAATTCCAGCAACGTCTGTTATTTTGCAATACTCCTTTGGTAGGAATGTCTTTTATTAGAACTATAAAACGCTTAGCTTCAGTAACCAAAATGATAATCTTCACTTTCAGAATTCAGACCGCTGCTTTTGAAATTGATATTACTCATGAAGTGAGTGTTCAGACTTGTTGAGTGGTGTGAGATCGATGACCTAGCTCACTATTAAGCACAAAGCCTGGACCTGTTCAGAACACTGCTCTGCCTCCAGCACCCGGGGTGCATAGCTAGGTGTGCCCTGGGCACAGGAACTATTTCCGATTGCCTGTCTTTGAGCACACACTGTAAGCCAGGGTTGTACAGCTCCAGTGCACTGGTACTTTGTAGACTGTACTTTTGAGTCCAATACGTTATGGTTTCTGACAGTCAATAGTCATCCCTTTTAGAATTAAAGCTGTGCTTTGGAAAGCTGACACTGTTTTTCTTTTCTTTTTAGTTATGGACATCAGACAGTGCAGGAGAAGAATGTGATGCTGCAGAAGGTGCAGAAAACTAAACTGCACGTGGGGCATCATTCTCCCTTTCCTTCTCAAGAAACCTTTTTACACGTCTCCATTCCTTATAGCTCCACTTGGATTTCCTATAGCAAAGAAAACCCATCCATGTGTATGGAAATCAATTTATAGTCTTTTCACACTGCAGCTTTGGGAAAACTCCATTCCTTGATTTGTGTTTGTCCTGGCCTTCCTGGTGTGCGGTTACTGCTGTAGAAAAGTATTAATAGCTTCATTTCATATAAACATAAGTAACTTCCAAACACTTATGTAGCGGACTAAAGTGTACCTGGTATTTAAAAACAAATCTGAACCAGTTCCTGCCAGTTGACTGTGTTTTGTATTACAGTAAGATATGAAAATGTAGTTAATTGCAACTGAAGAGTGTTCCACATAGCTTTTAATTCTCCACATTCCCTTCTTATTCTGCAGGGTTTCCTTTCATAATTGACTTTCACATGTTACTGTGTATTCTTTTCAGTAGGAATATGGAAGTATTGGGCCAGATCAAGCTGAGCATTTCTAGTTTGGAAAAAAATTAAGTTGCTTCTTGTATCATGTAATACAGAAGCGTGTGTGTTTGAAAACAGGGGCTTCTCTTAATCTTCAGTTGCTGCTGTTTAAGTCTATATCCCTTCCCAATGAAAGTTCACTTACACTCCTGCCTTTGTAGTTCTGGTATTCACTTTAGTATGATGTATTAGAAGCAGCATGTTACTGCCGGAGTACTGGCAGTGCTTTTTGGCAGACTAAAGTGCATGTCATTTCTTAATACACTGGAATGGGAAAACCAATTGAAGTTCACATGTCCAAGTCTAAAATTTAGTACTTTTCCATGCAGGTTTGTGCACATGTGAGAAGGTGTCAAGTTTGTCCAGTGATTGTTACTTAGAGAGTTTGGACCACTATTGTGTGTTGCTAATCATTGATTGTAGTCCCAAAAAAGCCTTGTGAAAATGTTATGCCCTCTGTAACAGCAAAGTAACATTAAATAAAATTACATTTTATAAACCACTTACTGTTGACTTGTAACAATTCCATGTAATCACCCAAGGGCTAAACTGAAATGTAGGTATCTTCTGCTAGAAGTGTTGTTCTCAAATTTAGTGCATACTTTTAAAAAGTCTGCTCTTAAAAGAACTTGTTTTCTGAAAATATCCTGGATAATAGTTAACCTGACATGTGGACTTCCTGGTAACTAAATCCACTGGAGTTAATGGCTTCACCTTATTAATGACCTAAGAAAACACAGCCAATTCCTTGATATGCTTCCATGGCTTGCGGATCTTCTCCTCTAAATTATGTACTTTTTGTTATCTCTTGGAATTCTCTGATCGTTCTTCCTGTTGTTTTTTTTTTTTCATTGGGGGTCATCATTATTATTACAGTATTCTAGCTACACCTTTAGTAATGCAAGGCAGTTTGTCCTGCTCTAGGAAGCTAGTTTATGTACTGCTATGTCATAATCTGCTTTCCGTTGTTACTAGGATGTGTTTAGCGTTACCATTTCCCCCAGGTTTTGGAGCTTTTTGTAATAATACTTTGCTGCTTTTATTTCTTGTTCCTCCTTTGTCCCCTAGATTACTGCAGAGCTTTTTCCTAAACCTCTACCTCTTGTTTTCCCATGTTGGTGGGTTTTTGAAAATATTTAATTCCTGTGAGTGTCCTGGCTAGACAGGATATGGTGTTACAAAAAGGGACATACAGCTAGCCCTCGCAGGCTTCTGATGGTACATCTTCCACCTTCCATGTTTTTGTTCGTTCTTTGAGTGTGCACAATGAGTGTTCCTACAATGAAACTGTTTGGGTTATGTGCTTCAATTGACATGCATTGCTTTAAAAAGTAATTGTATCAAATCCACTTTCTTCATGCAGTCACTTTGAATTGCTGTCAAAGTATTGTGTGGCAGGATTCTACATAAACTCATATGCTTCTTAATCGGTGTTTTGGTTTCATAATTTCTTCCCCTCCCCCATGCATTTGTTACTGATCCTTTATTTGTTTCATAAAGGTATTCAGCTCCTAAGTGCTCTCTGTCTCTAGTGAAGACATTTTGGTACTGACGTGTTAGCAGTCAGCTGTATCTGCTCATTTAGGAGCTGCTTGCTTTGCTGTCTTCTGGAATGCTGTCTTTGTTCACACTACATTGTCAGCGAACACTGTTCTCTTGTTCCCTTCCTTTTGCAGCTTGTCAGGAGAGAGCTGTCAGTTTTCTGTACCGGAACAGTACCTGGGCCATGTATCTAGAGTGTAGCTTGATTTATTAACTGCTCTTTCTAATGTCTGGCAAGCTGGGCAAATTCTGGCGGTCTCCTGTTCATTGCATGTACATTTTGCATAAAAGAAAGTCCTGAAACTGCAGCATCAGCTCTTGGAACTTCAATAATAATGAATGCAGCATCACCTTTCCTCATGCTGTTACTTCCAGAATTTGGGCAACTGTATGTTTTGGAGGGGTGGGGAGGGAGAATGAAAGGGGAATAGGATGATCGTATAAAAAAGGAATAGACAGTAATTCTCTAAATGCTTTTGCCTAGTGCCCCTCTCCCAAGTAAATCCCATTAGCAGTACAACACTCAGGCTGAGAAGGCACACTCATGCAGTCGCATGGTTTCCAGCTCCTGGAGATAATTTACACCTAGTTGAATGCTGCTCCACCTTGTGTAAGAGTACCTGCCCCAGGGCTGAGGAAACAGTGGGCAGACCAGCACTGTGAGTCCCAGACCATGCTTGCCCTTTGCAAGCCAGATGTACAACTGACAATGCCATTCAAGACACTTTGTAATCCAATGGTGTCTGGTTACGTTAAAGATTGGATCTTCATATGCTGAATATGGTTCTGTACAATAAATCCTGTGGGACAGAGTTACTGTCTTAACCTCTACAACAAACTTCATAGTACTGCATTAGTAAGTTCAACTTCCTTGTATTTTCAGAATATTAAAAGAGAGTTCTTACTCTTCTGCTGGATGGGTGATGATACTGGAGGTGGTACTTCATGCTAAGTCACGGTCTTTTGAAGTGTGTGTGTTACAACTCAGCTGAGCAGCAAACATGGAGTTTTGTGATTTTTCAGGGTCTTTGTTGAAATGAGTGATGTCAACAGAGTTTTCTTTTTCTCCTCTCAGGCTAGTTGCAGCATTCTCTGTGTGATGGCAGGCTCCTTGTTATGCCAGGAGAAAAAGTGCTTTATGATTCTGTGAAACAGAACACTTGCTACTTTGCACCTGCCTTTTTTTTGTGTCTGGTACAAAGCAGTGTAGGGAGACCACAGTAAGTTTGGGGTTGTGGAGGTGCTTTCTTGTGAGGGGAAGGTGAAAGCTTTTGGCTAGAAAACACAGACACACCACAGCAAAAAAAAAAGCCAGTAGAAATATTGATTTGGGAGGTAAGAATTCACATGAGCACACGAAATACGCTGATGTTTTGTGTGGTTTTCAAAGTAATAGTAATGTCCTGAATATGTCTGAGAAGTAGCCTCCCACCACCTAAAATTATCTTCCCTATCAGACCAAGAGGGTAGATTGGGCAGTAAGTCATCATATATAGAAAAAGCACAAACTGAAATGTATTCCTGGCATTACTAGCAGATGGCACACTTGAGATCCCATTTCTACGACTGCCATCCCGGACTCTGGAACAACAACTAGCTGCCCTCCTTTGTGTGAGTGTAGCTAGATGACACGACTGCTGAAAGCTCCAGCAATTACAGCTTGGCCAGCTTTCAGATGAATAAAATGCCAATGTGGGAAGGGTGAAATGTTAGTACCAGCTTTGGATTACTGCCATGATATTTTCCACTACGCTGCGAAGACTGCAACTTGCTAGAGGAATGCCTTTGCCATCTTCTGCCAGAATCCTTAAGTCGATAAACAGACCCAAGTGTATCCGGTTAACATACTGTAGCGTCAAACTAGGGGATCAAGTATTTAAAAACTTACATTTCTGCATGTGCAAGCCTGTGCAAGGGAAGTTTGTCTGCAGCATAGGATCTGTGAGCTGGTATGAGTGCAAAACTTCCCAAGCTGAGATTCTGTAAATGCCATTAGAAGTGGCTCATAAGCTCTTTTATTGCAAATGATATTCTTGGTTGTCCATCTCTTCGCTTAGTTAAATCCTCATTCCTGCTGTTGTGGTCATCATAATTGTAAAATCCCTCTACTTTGGAAACAAAAGGACAGTTTGTAAAATCTGCTTGGGGGGAGAAGGGTGGGGGTTTAGGCCTTGGCTTCAAATTACATATGGTTGCTGATCTTGTTATTGCTGAGCAGATGCTGGGTATTTCAGATTTGTTGTAAATCTGTTGGAAACAATGAAAGCGGCTCATTATGGCGCTGTAAGGGGGAGGAAAAGGAGAGGGAGAAGAAAGGTTTGTTTCTGTGCTCTAAATTACTTGAATGTCAGGAAAACTGATGTGTTACAGCCAGGGAGCAATAAAGTTTGGTCTCAGCAGTGACAGCAGTAATAAAGCTGTACATTATAACATTCTTCACATAACTCAGTCTTCCAAGGAGACTGTGAGCATGTGTAAGAGATACTATGGCTTCTGTAGTACAGGGTACATGAATCAGCCTAATTAAGTTTAGATTACAAAATAACTTGCACTTCAACTTGTAATTTGTTCTGCATGTAGAAACACACCAGTGTGAACTGGGCAGGAGCAGAATGCTTTGTGGCTGGTTTATAAACTGGCAGGATCTAGGATTTGCTGCTCTCTCATCCCTTCTGAAAAACCCGAGTGCCATAAACACCTGGATTTGCCCTATTAGCGTAATTGCCATGGTTTCAGTATACAGGTGGTTTAAATTCCATTTATACAGCTAATTTGATGCTAATTTGATTGGCATCAGTTTAGAGGTACCCATGCAAAATATGTTTTTATTTTGTGGGTCCAAAATATGTATATTTGTTAATATGTGGCTGTGCCAAAATGCATTAAATAAATGTTAGTGCTCAGTAAATATTGTGTCAAGTGGAAAGATCCCTGTTACTCTCATGCCACTTTGTTGCTGTTAAGCTTTGTGCTTGAGATGTTTCTATCAGTGGAACAGAAGTAACCCAGCATTGCTGGGAACGTCTGTGTACAGTAGTTGCAGCCAGAGGCAATTTAACTGCTATTCCCTCGCAGTTTTGCTATTCCATTTTGTCCCTTCCCTCAATTTTTATCCCATCTGTGACAGCTCAAATAATGCTCAGTGGGAAACAAAATGATGGCTTTTGCTAGGCCCAGTCTACTTACTTACCAACTGAGTTCAGAACTACTCTGCTGTAAAACTTGTGTTCCTACAAATGTGTTTCTAACAGTCCCGTTGCTCTTCTGCTCTGTTCCTTGCCCTTCCTTCCTATCCTGTCCTTCTAAGGATCTGGAGCAAGGGCTCGGCATGCTGTATGTTGGTGACAAGATGCTGTTCTTGAAGGCACAGATGGTTCTTGTCTCTTGCACCTTGAAAGTACTTGTAGGGAGGGGATGGCCTCTGATCTCAGGTGCAAAGTGGGTGGGATCAATCAGATGATCACTACTGAAAGTGCAGTGTAAGGCAAGAGAATAACAGAAGAAAGAGAGCCCACAGGTCAGAGCAGTATTGAATGTGAACACTGCTGTCTCTTAATTATTACCTCAGAAGTGGAAAGAGCTTAAAATATATTGTCATTTAAAACAGTGATGCAGGGATGTGCAGAGGAACCTTGCACATTCAGCCTTCAGATCTCTTCTGTGGTCAAGGCTGAAAAGAGGTTTGTGTCTCCATGTATGTGGTGCTCCATTCTTCTACAAGCAATGAGACAATACACTTGTGCTGTTCCGTATCAAGTGTGCATGGTCACCTCTGGTGGAGCTGTGGAATGTGGTTTAAAATCAGTAGCTTTGATAACTTCTTCAATAATTTCTATATTTATAGAAATAATAATATAAATGGTTCCTATGGAGAAGGAAGCCTTAAGTGTGCCAACCTAACCAAGCAGAGACTTTTGCTTCAAAGTGGGACAACATATGCTGTGGTTTATGTACTTAAAATAAGACTGGAGGAGACCCCCTAGATCATCACATCCCACTCGGTCCCATCACAGGCACTACACAGCAGCTTTGTCAAGCCTTATATTTAGATTCTTCTTTGCTACTGGAAGCCAGTTCCTGGTCCTCGTCCTGCTGATAGCTACAAATCCAAATAGCTTACTCCTAGCCAGTTTATACCCACTAGTACTGCCTGCTGGCTAAGATCCAGCGAGCATACTGCTGTCAGGAGATCTGCACAGAGAGAAACCTTGCATCAACAGATCAGTGTGCTCCCGGAACCTTCTGTGGTAGGCAGGGATGGTGGGAATTGCAGAGCTTTGGTATATCTGTAAGAGTAACTGGTTTTCAGAGGCAGGTCCTAACGCAGCAGATCCTTTGGCTCAAGGTTTTGCTGATTTTAGATGGGATTCTGTTTCTAGATGGTCTGCAATAGTTAGATTTGTATTTTATCAATGCTAGGGATGCTGGGGAGGGACTCTTCATGAGGGACTATAGTGAGAGGACAAGGGGTAACGGGTTCAAACTGAAACAGGGGAAGTTTAGATTGGATATAAGGAAGAAATTCTTTACTGTGAGGGTGGTGAGGCACTGGAATGGGTTGCCCAGGGAAGTTGTGAATGCTCCATCGGTGGTGGTGTTGAAGGCCAGGTTGGACATAGCCTTGGGTGGCATGGTTTAGTGTGAGGTGTCCCTGCCCATGGCAGGGGGGTTGGAACTAGATGATCTTAAGGTCCTTTCCAACCCTAACTATTATGTGATTCTATGATTATTTGGCTGGTAAGGGGAGCATTTTGGTTTGGTGTGTGTACAACATCTGTATTGCAAAGGGAAAAAAAAGCTGAGAAAGGGGGAATCTCTAAATTCTCATTTAAATTGCTTAACAGAATGATCTTTAACAGCATGGTCATTGACATTTGCAAAAAGTAACTAATGTATTTTCTTTTTCCAAATTGCTGCTCCTTATAAAAGGAGGTCACTTGTTACTTGACTGTCTTAAATGATAAAAGTTGTTAGTCATTGGCAGGAAATGTTGCTTGTCCGTCTGTCTTGATTGATGGGTCAACTGCAAATACTATTTTTGTCCAGTTAGAACCAGAGGAAAAAGGATGGATTGTTCTTATTGAAGGTGCTTCAGTTTTTCAAAGGTGCTCAAGCCTTCCACATGTGTTTTTTTTCAGGCAGACACAAAAATGAGATCAGTATCAGCATCCTGGAACTTCATACTTTATTCCTTTACTTTCTAAATTTCAGTTGTCAAGACAACTAGGAAGGCCTCAGTACTGAGTAATAAATCTTTAAAATGCAAGAGTGCCACAGGAAAAATAATGAAAAAGAAAACCAACTGTTCAGTGGATTTGTAATACTGGAACATTTTGTGGGGAATACCCACAAAAGTGCTGTAATGTAGTGTGTTCTTCCGTCAGTAATCACATCCCTCCTCATCAAATGGAATCTAGAAACCTGTAACTTCAAGAAAACCATTGAAAACTGTCATGTCAGAGTGGATCTAATAATTGTTTTTATTACAGTGAAGTTTCACAGCTGTGCTGTGGAGAGCATTACATACATAAGAATGCAGAAAAGTCATGTCCCTAGGAATTCACACCTGACATGCTAACTAAAGCCCATTTAACAACACAAGGACAAGAATTACTTATATAAAAGAATGAAATGCAGAGTGCTGTCATGCGTGTGCATGATAAGAGCTTGATAATGACTTCTGGATTTTTAGTAGAGGTGGAATAACGTCATCTGTTTGTAGTCTTGAGTCTAATTTGTTGGAGACAAAAGAAAAAGCAATGTGGATTAATATGTAGATTTAATAAGGCAACTGTGGAGGGTAACCTGTGTAATCCCTGAATTTGGAAGCATCTGAGAACACTTTTCTTCTTCTGTTGGAGATGGGGAAAAGCCGTCTTTCACCAAGAAAATCTTATGGCTTCTCTCGTGGGACCTAAGAAACTCTTGTACTTGAGGTTGTAGTGGTTGTGATCTTTCCAGAGTTCTATAGAACAAATTACTCAGTTTATCATGATGAGCATATTTCTGAACTGCTGCATTTTTGCTGGAGTTCCTCAAATGCTTTTCGGTCTTCTCCAAGGAAAATGTTGTTGCTGGGTACAATGCAAACAAAATTCTCCAGGGAAGGATGATGGTCTAAAAATATCACTACACGAACTGATGTAGGTAAGCATGTGAAGGCAGAGAAGGATGAGAAGTTGGTGGCAAAAGGAAATGCAAAGATAAAGTTTGGACAATCCCTGCCTAACTTAAGAAAGTGAATCCTTAAACCAAACTACATGGTGGCACTGCCTGGTTAAAACAAAGCAAACAAGTCCTTTGGGAAAGGAGATCCCTTAAGGAAATATTTGGACTAATTCAAACCATTGGACTTACTTGATGAGTGTAGTCAAGGGGTAAATGATGGGGCTTCTTGTTGTTTGCAAGCAGCATGGAAGTAATGCTAAAACTGCTGAAAGGGAAATCGTTTGCCATTTCCTTATGTGTAACTAGTTATATCACTGCATTTCTATTTGTGTTCACTCATGTTTTTCCTTAATAAACCAGTCTTATCCCATACAGACTGAGTGCTTGCACATAGAGATGCTGTGCTGAAGGATGAGGATCCAAACACTTGGAGTAATTTATCAAGGCAACCTGGAATACAATACCTACAGTCAGTTGGCAGTAGTGCTGAGTCTCCTGATGAGAGTCTGCTCAGAGCATCACGAGTATTGGCTGCTTCCTAAACTACTCACTGAACTAGTTGTTGGATATTTTTTTAGCAGGAAACCTATTGTTTAATTTGTAGAAGTGAGTCATAGAAACTATTTCCTGTCTGACTGAAAACAGTGTCCCCGGTTATCCCAAATACGGCACAACTTTTCTAGTAAAAAGTTTTTACCGAGACTCAAATTCTGAGATTTGGGTTGTTTTTTCTTTGAAATGTGTTTAAAATTGTTAGCTCTGAGTCTCCCAATCAGCATTTTTGTGCAGATAAAAAGTCCTCAAAAGCTCTGGTAGACACAGCCAAATGGGACTCTGAATTGCATTTCCATCTTACAAAAGACAGTTGGAAAGATAACTGTGTGGGAAGTGATACACTGCAGGGAACAGTCATGGCCTGGCAGTGAGGATGGACCAGATGACCTAATTTCTTTTTTCCATTAGAGCTGCCTCTGATTTCCCAGCTAGTCATGCAAACACATGACTGACAATAAGGATAAAAAAATATGGAAAACATATCTCCCGGCATAACAAATAAATCCTGCTATTCTTGATTCCATCACCTTGTAGGTGCTGATTAACTGAATGCCATGTAATCTTATTTCATTATGTTAGTCTTTTAAATGGAACCTTTAAAACTGACTTGCTATCTGCTCTGCCTAGAACTCAGAACTGCTTTCTCAGCTGCATGAGACATCCGCTTGATGCAGCTGATGGGTGAACATAAGCAAGATTTGTGAGGAACAGCTCAAAGAAGCAGTGGCAGGGGTAATAGACTCTATGCTCTGTTTCAATAATATCCCATACAGGTCATCTACAAGATTTTGGAAGCACACCACTGTGCTGAATACTTCTACATTATCATACTTCGTACACAAATGACACGGGCTTGCTGTGCCAACTCACACCAAGGTGTGAAATCACTGTCTGCGTAGTTGGTTAGACTGCTGTTAAGATGGCTTTTTGCAGCTGTTCATATATCAGTCATGACCTGGCTGTCATGATCCAAAGGACTGGGGTTTTTTTGCAAGTAAGGTCTTTTCTGACTATTTGCCAAATTTTCTGTTGCCATCACTTAGTGCTTCTTGCAGACTGCCTGCTCTCCCTCAGCCAGGTAGCCCGTGGACTTCCCATGTCAGATCTTCTCTGGGTTATTCAGAATTTTGGAATCAGCATTTAGATTATTGTCATTGGGTAATTCTTGAAATACATGTTGTTAACATCACCTCATGCTGCAGAGTTTGCACGTGAAGTTTTATTCCTGCTACACGCATTCCATCTGGATCATTCTCCATTAAAGTGATTCGTGTCACACCTACAAACAAAATCCAATGCCGAATGCCAAAGAATCCAGAACGCAGCATCAAGATGAGAATGGATTACAGGAATTCAATTAGAAAGATCCATTTGAAGAGAGGTGAGGGTGTATAAGATGAAAAACTTTAAAAAGCAGAATACATTGACCAGTTGTTTTGATGGAAACTATACAAAGCTACCTTATTGTGTGAAAGTGGACATTTACTCTTGAGATTTCTCACAACTCTGATCTGCAAATGCTAGATAGATGCGTACCTAGGCAATTGAGGCCCGGGAGGAATTTGCCTTTCAGATCTATTTTGGAAGAACTGTTGTAAGTTTATGTAAGTTTTATTTCCTTCTCCGTAAGAGAGAGTGGAATGTTTCTTGCTGGAACTTTATGTCATGTACTTTCCACTACTGTGAAAACCTAGCATCTGTGCAGTGCCCAATCTCTCCTGACCACTTTCTTGTGGCTATATTATTTTTTAAAACAGTTGTGGCTTTCAGTCTTTTTGTGTAGGTATTTTGTGTTACAGGATGCTCACAACCCAGTTTGTAGTCCAGGTTTACGGACTAAATGTTTTGTGGAGCCTTCTGAAGTAGATGCCTATTAGATGCTTACTTGGATGTGAAAGGTTGGACGAGTCCTGTGGTCCTTTAGCACTAGTAATCAGCTCTCATCTCCTCGTGTGGGCCAAAGGAAAAGCTCTTCACCCTGCCACCTGTGGAGCTAGAGACAAGGACAAGATACAGGGATGTCAACTGTTTTCCATGCTCTACATTCCTCTTCCTAAAGTATTTTCCTGTGCAAAGCGATCCCAGTTTCCACGACAGACAATGAGAAAAAACAGACCTTCAAGATCTCTTTATAAATAAATGTGGATTATAAAATCTTTATTGTTAATAAGAAAAATACTATGATAATGAAGAAAGTTTAACATTTAGAAATGAGGAATGTGTGGCTACTGAGGGCCCTTTGTGGAAGAAATGACCAAAAATTCAAATTTGTACATTTAACAGCATATTTCCTGTCTGTTGCTACTTGTTTTTTCCCTTGACTTGTGAAGTTTTTCCATGTTTTCCTTTTC
Source organism: Myiopsitta monachus (assembly GCA_017639245.1). Lineage (NCBI taxonomy): Eukaryota > Metazoa > Chordata > Aves > Psittaciformes > Psittacidae > Myiopsitta > Myiopsitta monachus. The sequence continues at coordinate 29,627,118 of CM029922.1, forward strand.
CAAATGGAATAGAAAGATTGTTGCTGTTCAGGGAAACTGCCTCAGAGAACTACTTCATTGAGACAAAAGTAACCAGTAGATGTAGTTTGATGTATTTTTATTTGGTTTTCTTCCTTGTCACTTAGCTTTCATATTCATGTGCGTTCACCCACTCCCAAAACACTTACTGTTAGTAATTTGTTTACTTGTTTTCTCTTTTCAAAGATATTTAGCTTAGAAACAGTACACATTGCTTTTGAACAACATTGTAGGATGAAATATATCGGTCTGAGCCTTATAAATTGCAGCATCCCAAAAGCTACACTGATTAATACTTGCTGCCAGTGCTGTCTGAGGACCGTCTCATTAAGTGGGAATTGCTGCAGTACAAAGCTCCAGTGGCAGTGTGGGCTGTGGATGCTGATAACCAGCTCTTGCACCAGATAATATGCTCTGGGGGATCCCGCTGAAGCCATAGTTGTGTGGTCAGTTTAGTTCAACATAAATCCATACTGCCTCCAAAACCTGCTGCTGTCTCATTTATGCTTGTCTCTAACGGCTGGCATCAGGCATCCTGAATGCAAAACCAAATATGTAGATGGGCACCTTTCACTTACGACTTCCCCAGCCATGTGCTGACTCACACAGCCTGGTTCTGGAACAAGATAACTGCATGGGAAAAGAGACCAGGAGGACTACCCCTCCTCATGGCAATGCAAATTACGTTGGACTGATGTGGCTATATAACAAAAACCTAAGTACAAGGACTTTTTGAGTGCCTCTATTTGTTAGTCTCAAGGCAGGTTTATTTGTCTGGTTTGCACTGGATTCTGGGTCTGGTCTTGCAATGTTTATTGTTGCCTTAAAGTAAGTGATACTGGATACACACTCATTAGGGCTGCATGATAAAAAGTCTCTTTAGGAATCATACTTTCCAGTACTGAAAGCTCCCAAGACTCAAAAGTAAATTGCACAAACGGAAGACTTGTATCTAAAATACAAAGATTATGATCTTCACTGAAAAAAGAACATTGGTATCCTTAGCAGAACCATCAATCCAAATGACACCCTGGAAGAACGCAGATACAGTAAGCAAACATGTGCCTTACTGCAATTTTCATGTATTCTCTATGATCCAATTTCTTCCTACCTTCGCAGTTGGGTTTAGGGGAAAAGACAAACCTTGTTTTCAGTCTTACCGTGCTTTATTGTGTGGGAGGCTGTTTCTGTAGCGTTCCAGAATGAAATGTCCTAGTACTGATGCCTGTAATCAAGGAAATGGAAGAATATGGTATTAATACAATCTGATCTGATAATTAACCACAGAAAATTAGTTTACTAAAAAAGTTTAACCAATTAAAATGAAACAGTCTAGGGCAAGACTGCTATTAATTTCAGTTGGGAAGTTAAGAATATTTGGAATGCCCACTTTAAGACTATAACCTAAAAGATGCATTACACTAATGGGAAGCAAAAGGGTAGGAAAATAATAAATAGTATGCCAACTAGTTTCAGTTGTGCTGGTGTGTGTAGAGTGAAAAAAATATTTATAAATACTAGATTATATTGTATATACATTTTATATGTATTTGTATATACATACATATTTATTTATGAGACCATGTCTGCTTGCAGAAGACTGACTCATTTCATTTTGGAAATTTGTTATAATCAGATGGTAACAACTTTTGGTTACCAAGGACCTAGGCTGAACCCGTGCCAGAAACTACACATCATCAGCTGCAAGTATGTAAGTTTTGCATAGCTCACATTTCTGGACTCAAACAGGGACAGAAAAATATAGTGAAAGTTAAAATTTTGCACCAAATACATTACGTTGAGTATGGCATTTTAAGTGAAGACTATTCAGAAACTACATTTGACACAGTAATTACTAGTCATGTTGTCTGGAAAAACAGAAATGAAAGAATAAATAATGATATGTAAAAGTCCTTTTTCTGTATGTTCTTGTAGACTCACATACGAATAGCAAGTTAAATACCTATTCTTCAAGTAAATTTAACTTCTAAATAGCAGTAGAGCATTGTTTAAGTTCTAGGAAATACCAGAGGCTTGCATAGTAAAAATAACAATGTAAAAAATCTAATAAATGCATACAATATAAAAACCTGTTGAGGTTTACTTAGAATCGTATATGCAATATCTTTGCGTTAATAGGAGCAAGACAAGTAATGTACGTATAGAGATCTTACAAAAACACCTCCTCACACTTAAACTGTTTCTCTATGTAGCACAAATTGCACACGCATTTATAAAATAAAGCCATTGGTTTTGGTTTTTATACTTTATTGATGATAACTTTTTGTAGTTTAACATCACACCTGCACTGTCTCTATCATTAGACAATACTGTCAGACACTAATAGGGCAAATATTTTAATAAAAGCAGCCTAGTTTCACTAATGCCTTACAGCAATAAAATAATTCAAAATCATTAAATCAAAATTTAGAGCATTAATCATTAAGAAAATTACCTGGTTCAACTCTCCTCTCAGAGCAGGTCCAACTTCAAAGTTATAGGTTCCTCAGGGCCTTGTCTTTGAAACACACTTAATGCTAAATAGTTCTAATACTCTACATAGCATTAATAACATTAATATAATCAGTTGTTCTCAGTAATCCACTAACAGACACATTAGACTTATCCTGTGTTAAAACTCAGCCACCATACTTATTTCATCTTACATAAACAGCAGTTTAGCTGGTTTTCTCTCAAGATCTTACCTGCTTTTACTTTTATACTTTTTTATTTTTGACCCCTTATTGCAAAAACCAATTAAGTACAAATATGCTTGTACAGTCAGTGGTGGTTTTATTTTTGGTGAACTATCATTGCATTCTGAAGAGCAGGGATTTACACTGCTATTACTCAGATGCTAATAAAAGCAAATATCTGCATTCTTAAGGGAAAAAGACCTGGATTTGTATCAGATGTCATAAGCGAGAAAACATGTCCAACAGCAACACACTAAAATTCAACTGGTTTAATTTTGTCCTAATCACGTTAGTGTTTGTAAAAAGTCCTGAAAACTGATGTTTTCTTTACTCTCAGTATAGTTGCATCAGCAAAAAGTAGCAACACATCCTTGCTAACACTGGCTTCAGCAATGTTTGCCATCAAAAGACAGAATTGGCTTTTGGGCCAGAAGGATGGTTTAATTTGAAGGGGGCAGTCTGCTGATCTTACTAACGGCCCCTACAGCAAGGCCTTTGTAAATGCAGCCAGAAGATGCTTTAGTGGGAGGTGTCCCTGCCTATGGCAGGGGGGTTGGAACTAGATGATCCTAAGGTCCTTTCCAACCCTAACTATTCTATGATTCTATGCTGGTACATCTGATCAGTCTGTAATCCTACGAAAGATACCCAGCCAGGATGGCCATCATTATAAGATTCTAGGGTCCTCATTATGTAGATATTGCTGCCCAAGAAGCTGTATTGAGAATAACTCCCATGTAAAAAGTAAGTGGAGGCCCATGGTATTCCATCTCAAATGTTACTGCCTGTGTTTGATTTTTTCTCAGTCAGCTGCCTTTGGGGAGTCTTCCAGACAACTCAGGAATCAGAACAAGTGTAGACCTTGATTCTGCGAAACTACACCTTACACTCCTTTTTGTTACCTATACATATGAAGGACACAACTAAGTGTTCTTAAAAACATTCTCCAGCTGGAGAGGGATTTTTTACAAGGGCATGTAGTAATAGGACAAGGGGAAACGGCTTTAAACTGAAAGAGAGGAGATTTAGAGACAATATTAGATTTAGATTAAATATTTGGTTCCTTACTGTCAGGATGGTGAGACACTGGCACAGGTTGCCCAGAAAAGCTGTGGCTGCCCCATCCCTGGCAGTGTTCAAGGACAGGTTGGATGGGGCTTGGAGCAATCTGGTCTAGTGGAAGGCATCCCTGCCCTTGGCAGGGAGGGTGGATCTAGGTGATCTTTATGGTCCCTTCCATTCACCATTCTGTGATTCTGTAGGTGAAAAAGCCCAACCAGACAATGAAACAAACTATGAATGTAGCTAGAAGTTCAGTGCAGTTTAATTATAAATACATACAAGGGCAACCCATATTCAGTGCCATTCAACTGGTCAAATTGGAAGTTTTTTGTGAATCTCAAAGGGAAAAGGAAAGGTAAAGGAGAAGAAGATATCAAAGGGACAAGTGCAAGAGCAAAATCTCTAATAGCAATACAGAGTGTTGTTTCTTCTCTCAAATGTTTTATTGGTCACCTTGTTGACTTCCTTATCTTTCACGGCCTCTTTCTGGCCTGTTTCAGGGTCCTTTTTTGCCCTGGTCACACAGCGTCAGCTTTTTTCATCATCCCAGAGAAAGCAGGAACAGTTACACACTGCTGGTTTCTGACAGGAGAGGTATCTTTGGTTCAACCAAAGCCAGGTATACAAGTAACTTAAGATGAGAATCAGGCCTTCTGTGTGTGCCTTAGAGATAGGAACTAGTATCCTTTGAACTGCATTCTTGATGATATTTGTCACATATTTCCTCAGCAACTTCAAAAGAGTTTGGGTCCTTTGATTACAATGCTGTTTACCTACTATCTTAACTAACAGGCATTTGCTCAGAACAGACATCCATTCAAACACTACCTTTATTATCTTTTCCCTTAAGTACAAAAATATTTTCATTTACAAACAGCCATATTAGCATCCCTGGTTAAAAATAAAGCAGTACTCTTTTGAGATCAAAACCATTAAAAGAGTGATAACTGAGTTTCTGTCCTAGATTTGCAGTAAACTCTGTGCCTGTGCTTTCTGCTTTAGGGACCTTAGAAACTTCCCACCTACCAGGTTTTTACCATCAACAGTATGCAGCCACATGTGAGAAACAGGAGGTGTAAGCATCAAACTCACTTTTCATAAAGAAGATTATTTCTTTTCTCTAAGATAACTGGTTAAGGATGGGTCTAGCACGGTGCTTCTTTTCAGGTTATTTCCAAGTCCTTTATAAATTGGTGCTTTAGGTCAGCAGCTGTATAATTACTATGAATATATAGCAGTTATATTGCATACTTAAGGTATATTAATATCCACAGTTCACCATTGGAAAACTAATTCACAGACAGAAAGGTGAACAGACTTAGCTAAAGCTTTCCCCACTTCTGTAGAGGTACCTGAGTTACTTACAGTTGAAGAAGTATCTTGGCCAGTGATTTCCTTACTGTGCCCCATGAGCCACTGGTATGGGCTCTGCAGAACCATACGAAAACATGTTTTCAAGTAGATTTTTAATGACAGGATAACACAAGTTTTGAGAGTTGACCACAATCCAGTGGTCCAAACTGTCTGGAGACTACTGACCTAGCCTGCCACTTGCAATTATAGAATCACCAAAGTGCTCTCAGGTGTCTTATGATGGCACAGCTGTGTTACCAGTGCAATCAAAGTTGCAGCTCAATGACTAAGATAGCTCAGTAGCATATTTGCTGACCCAGAACACAGATCCCTCTAGGTTTTTTACTGTCACTACACATAGTATACTTCCAAACAAACCTCTCCAAGTAGGCCAGGAGAAGGATGAGATCCTGCCCAGGTGTAGCAAGGGAACATGCCTTCTAGCAGCACTCTCCGGAGGCAAAAGCATCCCTTGGAACTATGCTTCTGTTTGTCTTCCTGTTGCGTGTCGTTTATCAGATATAGCTAGTGAGCAAATCACAGAGGAGTGTAATCAGGTGGGAATGGCGACTGTATGAGTCACATTTTCAGCATACAGAACTGAAATACCTGCAGTGGAGACAGAAACGAGGCACCATGAAAATGAGAGATCAAAGACATAAAATGATGGTTGAAATCTTAGCTGATGGGCAAGCGGCTCTTTAGTCACATGTAGGTTTTAAGCAGTTCAAGTGTGGCTCCTGCACCAAAGCTCCACCTTGAGGATGGCCAGTGTGGGTAGTCTGAACCCAGCTGTTGGATGAAGTGAGCCAGCTGGTGCTCCCACACCTGACATCGGTAGGTTGGCTGCAAGTCAAAGACACATGCAGATCCATTTTGTAGTGGTGAGCTGCTGTCCCTGATGCAGGCTGCTCACAGAGATTCTCTTTTCCCTTTGGAAATAGGTGGCATGTGCAGATTCTGGTTACAGGAACATTTTGGCATAGTGTTGTTCATAGACCCAAGGCATTTATGTTCATAGACCCAATTGCATTTTCTTTGCAAATAAATGACTTCCAAACATATTCTCTTGGTCTCGCTCACACAGTCAGCAAAACTGTTTTGTCTGAGAAGCTGGATCCAGATTTCCTGCTCAGTGCAGTCACTTACATGTATTCAGAGTGTAAATCCTGGCCTGGAGCAGTAATGCTTCACAACTTACTTAGTTGACAGGGTCAAAAATAACTAAAGAGAATGAAACCCCTGAACAGGTTGATAGCTTGTTGACACCGAGGCTGCACCGGCATTCCTTCAGTTCTAGGGAAAATGGGCTCATTCAGCCAGTGGTGCAAGCTAGGGTAAATCTGCCCTGACCTGCTGCAAAGCCACCAGGTCGCTACAGAAGATCAGAACGTTTTCTCTTGTCTCTTTTCCCTCCATCAAGGCTTTCAGATGGTATCCAGAGGAACATTAAGACGGATGTGCAACTTCTCATTGCACAGGGGGAGAATCACTGCAACATGCCATCACAGCAAGTATTTTTTCAAGAATACCTGATTCTGCGAGAGGCTCGGGGCTCCTGTTCTCACCACGGAACCCAAGGAAGGTTATTTGCTTGGCTGAGGCATTTGTCTCTTTTGAAGCAATTCTCAGTAACACCACATTCACAAGTGCAGTCTCCTATAGCTATAATGAGAAATAATAAGCAGTCTAACGCTACGTAATACATGGAATACAATTTATGTATTCTGTGAATTGCTCTTTATTTGAGATCCTATCAGAAAACCTAAAAGGCATTAATCCATTCCAGCACAGTCTCTTTCTAGCCCACTCTTTTTCTAGTGGGGTTTGGGGTTAGTTTTTTTTGAGCTTTATTTGTAATGCAGATTGTCCAGCATTCGATGTATTAATTTTTCATAGCATGTTTAAGTATCCGTTTACACTCAAATCCCATATTGCCGATGTGTCTTGTGAGAGAAAAAAACAAACAGGAGTTCCACCTTGCGATCTCACTCCTGAGAATAAACCACCCTTATGAAGCCACTGAATACGGATTTCAGAGTTTGCCCAAGAAAGTTTTATTTTTCTCTTCTAAAGCTTCTCTTCCAGTTCTAAGCCTATGCAGGGACTGTATGTATGTACTTACACACATTTACATACACATGATATATGGCCAAAGCAGTCAGCATAAGGTAGATTCTCAGCTGATCTTTCCAAATCCAAATGTGTGCAAATTTAATAATTTAAAACTTCTACTATTTGTGGTGTTTTTTGCGGTTTAGTAGATGTTCAGCTGTACAGCTGCTAGGTTTTGCTTGGGCTGCAGGAGTATATAGGCAATCAGTTCCCTTCGTGTCTCATACACCAAAAACAGTACAGCTGGAGACTAGCCCACATTTCATTACTTTCCAAAAGCTCCACATTAGCTGCCTTTACCTTAACAATACTTCTTGGAGATACATGAGCCTGATCAAAACTACTGCCCAGAAGAAGTACATTTTGTCTTACCGAATACTTAAGATTATCTTTGCTTCTACTATATTTAGAATCAGAGAAGCTTTTCCTTGTGAGACAAAAACGAACCAATAGAAACACCTGATGTATCTGAAAAGCAGAAGACTGTTACCAGAAATGATGTTAGCTTCTACCAGTGTCTGTGACAGCTGTTTTGGGGGTAAGGGAAATCAGCGGGATGTATGTTAAATCACCAGCATGCATTTTTGAATCAGAATATAACAAAACCTGGCAATTCAAAATTAGGTCTAGGGCCTGTATATTTATAAATGTAACTCCTGCGCAAGCAGTAGATTGAAAACTGTAAATAAGCTATCACAATAATCAAACAGGACAGAATGTGTGTCCCCCCCATTGCAAGATCTACTACAAGATCTTTCCAGGCTAAATTTTATGAAATGTGCACAGTGGAACCAGGGAACGCAGGACCTGCTCACATCAGCATTGATGCTAAGAGAACTGACTAAATTGCCTGAAGTGATGTAGGATGAGATTTAAACCCCCATCCTGCTTCCGTTTAAAGCAGTGTCAAAGCTCTAGTTCTCTGAACAGTGCTGGGATGCCTGTGAAAGTCTGAACCACCTTGTCAGAATGCATCTAGAGATGTCTGTAAAGGTGGGAATGGTGGGTGTGAAACTACCCAACAAATCATGAAGTGGTTTACATTCATCATCCTGTCATGAAACACTAGAAAACTCTGGAAAATATCTGAATGGCCTTGCCATTGACATCTGATGGACCTTAAATATGTATGTCCAGTTCTAAGATTGTAGGAAGCTTTATATGTGGAAAGGTGTTTTTCTGTTTCCCTTAAGATGCCCCTTACAACAAAACTACACCAGCCAGATGGCAGAAGTATCTTTGTTACTTGTACATGTGCCACCTTTCCTAAGAGCTGGAAAGGGATAGAGGAAGACTGGCAGCACCATCTCCTGGCAGACATAGGAAACAGGGACCACTTTGTGTCAAAAAGTAGGGCCAAATAATTTCTTTGTGGATTTTAAAGACTGTAACAGGAAGTAACTTCACAAGAGTATATTCTCTCCCTAGGAAAATTAGCTTTAATATGCTTCAGGGAAGAAAAGCATTACGTCCTATTATAATTATGGAAAACACATACGCGCAATTATGAAGAACAAATTCAGGCTGCTTCTCCCTTTAAAAAACTCTCTCGTTTGGCCTCTCTGCTTTCCTTCATACCGTAGTAACAGCAGGTTTGAAAACCAGCACAGCAGCTAAGTTAGTCCATTTGCAGTGTATTAGCATAGTTCTGGAAGACCACAGAAGACCACAGAAGTTCCCTGTACTCAGAAAATAATGGAGTATGTAGATTTCAGGAGTTGTAGCCAAGTTTCTGTCTTGCTGAGGAGGTAGGGGAAATAGCGGGAAAAAGACTATTACTACTGTAACCAGCTGGATCATTAATGTGGAATGCTATTATACATATCTAGAAAGTGACAAACAGTACCAATAAGGGCGAGGCCTTCCGAGTAATGAAAAGCTGTATGGGAAAGAAAACATCTCTGGAGATTAAAGAGAGGAGATTAAGTCAGATGACTTGGTGAAAGACAGCCATGAAAGAGAACAGAGGAGAAAACAAAATTAAAATGGTGAGGAAGAGAGGAATTTTAGAAACTTCTACAGCTTTTCCTTGAACAGTACTGAACTGGTATGCCATCAGAGGCCAGATCTCATTTATCACAACAGTCTCAATCAGCAAGAAGGAGAAGACTTCAATGGAGGAGACCTAAGTACACCAGTCTTCTTGTCTGTTAACTCTTGAAGATCTGTTCTTGCTATTAGGTCCCATGTTCTGTTACACTAAACATGAAGCACTCCCTGTGTTACACAAACACAGATGATGGTTTGCTGTTGGAGGTTTTCCCATGTTTTGGAAGTTATTTTACTTTGAGAAACTCCCAAAGTGCTTTAAAGAAAATTTTTTGCAGATGATCATAAAAGTGGAAGACACAAATTCATTCATTCCATCCTCCTCCCAAAGGAAGAGCACGCCTTATAAGACAGTGCACTTCCCTGGACTTAGCCCAACTTAGGTTCAAAAGCCACAGGTAATAGGGGTTCCAATAATTCCCATGGGAAAATACTCAGCTTTATGCAGCCTACATAGGTGGGGTGGGGCTCTGCTTATCTCTCTAGCTCATAACAAAGATCAAGCCTTTTTCCTCAGGGCATCATTTACTATTCAAACATTCACAACACAAAGGTAATCCTCCATCCTCCCCCAGGGCCTGACACTATATCCACTTTCCTTTCTAAGCGAATTATTAAACTGTATAATTTGGGAATCACTCTGGTTAGTGGGCTAAACTCTTTTATCAAATACTTGTTCTTAAAGGAACTCTTCTTCTGACCAGGGTTAGCTGTCCAGTTAGCTGTCTATGCACTTCCCTAGCTTTTATTATCAACACATGGAAACACATTTTGCTGGCTGTATATATTCGATTCTTTTTTTTCTTATTTTTTTATTCACTGTGCTGTACTTGTGCTATTCCTCACCAAAACACACTACATGCTGCTTCCCATTCATTTCTAATTATAGCCTATGCATTTATTATATCCTTGTTTAAGCCCTAATCACATTAATAAAATGGCTCAAATTCCTGAATGAGGGAAAGAAAGAACACCTTAAGAATACTGAGTCTCAACACACTCCCAAAGTGCTCTTGTACTGGACGCAAGATGATGTGTTTGTATAAATCAAAAAGCCTCTGAGGGTTCTGAGGTTCTGAAACGCACCAACTGAACTGGGCATAAAAGCAGCACTGGGAGATAAGATCATAGTGGAAAACCTTCCTGTGCCTGTGCTTCTCTGCTGGAACACTCCATCATTGGCCTTCTCTCCAACACGTTTCAAAAAATCGAGATGTTGACTTGAAAATTGGGTCATGATTTAAGAGTAGACAAAATAAATAGGTTCTCAACAGATTCTCTCTGTTCATCCAAGAAACTCGCGGATGCAATAACTGAAACTCTAACTGTGGTGTAAATTCTTGTTTAAAACATTCTTGGCATCTAAGGAGTGGATTGTATCAAATCTTGCATGATTTTTTTTAGAAAATGTTTCTAGGGGGAAGTGGAGAACTCCTATCCATTACAACTGACACCTGCTCTGCACAGATTAGTGTGTACTCAGGCAGAGGGCTTACTAGGGACAGGCCAACCTAGTTTTTGTCAACACTGTTTTCTTCAAAGAGAAGTCTTGCCTTTGTAACTGTCTTCATACATACAATTCTACCATGGAATACCCTGCCACAGGATGCTATGGATGCTATAAGTTTATAAGCAGTAGTGGATCAACTGGACAAACATCTGGAGAAGATACAGTGAGAGCTGCTAAGGAAGAAGACATGACCTCTGATTTCGGGAGTCAATAGATGCACATTGCTGGAAATCCAAAACAGTCCCACTGGAACTCTTACCAGTGGTTTGGCCTCTTCTAATCTTTGGAGACAAGAAACAGACAGACGTACACTCCTGGTTTAAGCACTATGTCTGTCCTTAAGTTAATCTAGTAAGGAATAATTTTAATCACACTATAGCTATTTGCGTATTTCAGGTTAACTAATGCACAGTGTGGCAAAAAGGGTTGGTGATGTTGAGAGTTTTTCTCCATTTTTGCCAAGTACATCACTTGCAATCATCTTTGTTAGAGGTACCTATAGTCAAGAAATCAAGCTAATTCTGGAAACATTAACTGGTACACTACTGTGCAGCTGTAACTTCAGTATGTTTTCATGTATTTTTATAGCAATAAGGCATGCTGTTTGGGAACAGCTGACTCACAGACCCATCATTATTTGTACCTAGCACCCCAAATCCTCTGTTCTGCTAACAAAACTACGCAAAGCCTACTGAAGTCATCTAGCAAAGTCACTTGCAAGGACTGAGAAGAAACTATCTTCTGCGAGTTGCAAACACAACTCTATGAGACACTGCTGTGTATGTGAGAGGCTGTGAGAGCGCTGCAGTACCCCCATGGTCATGCCTACATCTCCAGCTCAGCCCAGAGGTGGTCTTCAGAGCCCCCTCCATTTCCAGGTAGCAGACAACAGGCCTGGTCCCCATCTGCAAATAGGTACGGGCGCCGTCGTGAGGATGCCCCAAAGAAACGAGAGCCCTTGGAGGGGGAACGCTGCACTCCACTTCCCACAGCGCAGCCGTGGCTGGGCAGAGCGGCTGTGGAGACCGCCGGCAGGGACCGCGAGGGCGGGCGGCCCACAACACAACACAACACAACACAACACCGCCCACAACACCGCCCCGCAGCCGCCCCGCGCCGCTCCGCCTCAGGGCCCGCCCCACCGCTTAAGATGGCGGCCCCGCCCGCGCCCACAATGCTCCGCGAGCAGCTGCCGCGCTTCCGGGTGCGGGCACGGCGCGGCGCGAGGGGCCGTGGGGTGGGCGGAGGGCGAAGTTTCCCCTACCGGATGTGAACGGAAGGAGCGGGCGGTGCAGGAGGGGGCCCGGCCGGACCATGAGGCTCCGACTGTGGCTCATCCCTGCCTTGGTGGTGCTCTGGGGGCCGGGCGGGGTGGAGGCGTTGGGGTGCCCGCCGCCCCGTCAGAGCTACGGTAAGGGATAGGGAGGGACTGCGGCTGCCGTGGAGGGGGGTGTGAGGGAGAGACCACTGCTGCGGGGCGGAGGACAGGGGCACGCTTGCCTCTGCCTGGGGGTAGTGATGGGATATGTGTGGTGTGGGGAGAACCCCGATCCCTGCCAGGGGGTGGCGGTCGGGGGAATGGGAAGAGGGGAACGAGGCAGGGCAGGAGCCGGGCACCCTGTGTCCCCGCTGAGCACCCACCCGGAGGCCTGCCCGTGGCGGTGGGCAAGGTCGCGGCCCGCGCCCTGCTCCTGTGCCTGCCTCCGGGAGGGTGGGTGCGCGCCTGGGAGGGCCCAGGGATTCCTGGAGACCATGTAGGCCCCGTGCTCTCCCGGTGTGGTCCCCTTTACCTGAAGCATCGCTGGTGGGCGGTGTTAGGAAGTCATTGCTCTCTGCAGGAACGCAGAGACCACTTGATGGTCTTCACACTCGAGGTGCGCTAAAGAGTTTTTCTCACAGGAGCGTGCGTTATAGTAAGGCAGGATAATCATATAAATGGCTTCCCTTCATAGTTCTGGTTTGAAGAGTCACCGTTGCAGAGAGAGCCTGAAGCTATTGGAGCTGAATGTGTCTTCTAGAAAAGCTTAACACAGAGGAGAACAATTGCTTTATTTAACTTCTGTAAACTTAGTTTTGCATCTAAACTACTTCAAAGTGAAGAAGTTGTAAACGTGTGTCTGATAAGCAGCAGCTTATCACTGAGATAAGGTCTTGAGGCAGTGGGCCTGCCTTGCCCGGTCAGATATCCTGTCTTTGGTTGGTGTGGCCAGTGGTGACTGCTTCAAGTCTCCTTTCTTAGATCTCGCAGCAGTTTTCCTGACAGGCATCCAGGCTGTGTGTCTGTCCTCCTCTCCCGCACCTGAGGTGGACTTGTGGTTCTGTGTAGACCTATGCAGTGGGAGACAGCAAGAAGCTGGGACAGATAGGATTCAGTGGTGGATGCTCCGGGAAGTGTAACAGAAACAGAACGAACACTGTGTGTCCTTTTAACATCAGGGCAGGTCAGGGAGCTCCTCAAACAGAGGTTGCATCTTGGGCTCTGAGGTTTTTTTTATGCCTTCTAAAGGATGTATCTGCTATGGATTTGCATAATCTTTATCTGATAGCTTTTGTATTCCTGGCCTCTGTACCACCATGGCTGGTCTATGAGCTCTTCAGTTTTATGAAATACTGCATGAGGGAATCATAGAATAGTTAGGGTTAGAAAGGACCTTAAGATCACATTCTTATGTTGCCAGAAATGGCCAATATGAAAGAATTATCCATTTTCTTCATACCTTTAGTGACTTACAGACTTATATAATTTTTCTGCTTTGTAATTTTCTTTTTAGTGGAAAAATCTTTGTCTCTATAATAATTCGTAGTATGGGGTAAAAAATTATAACTTTATTGGTCTTTGTTACCTTTCAAAGAATCACAGAATGGTTGAGGTTGGAAGGGACCACCAGAGATCACGGGAGTTCTACCTCGCTGCTCAAGCAGGGTCACCTAGGGTGCGTTGCTCAGGATTGTATCCAGGCAGGTCTCTGTCTATGTACTTTGTATTGGATTTTGATTTTAACTAATTTATTTGTGTGACCAGGACTGTAAGGCATTATTCGTGATACAAAGGTTGCATGGATTTGTAGTGATGAATGCTTTTTGTTTTGTTTTCTTTCTGAGTAGTTTTTTGATTCTTTTTTTTTTTTTGTTTGCTTCTTTGTTTAATAGTCCTTCCAAGCTATCTCTTCTTTCTCTTTTTAATATTTTACTTTTGAGTGGTAATACCTACACTGAAATACTTTGCTGTATAGATATAGTGAGGCTGTATTTTCCTCATGTTATTTCACACACTGAAATTCATCAAACATTTTGTTCTGTTGTTCAGTAAACTAAATATATAAAAGCATTTTGTGAGGGAGCTTGAAATAATCCAGGTCTGCTCCATTAACTGTTACATTTATCCACACACTTCATTCTCTCAGAATGCTAATGTCTATGAGCACTACTTCCCTGGTATCTTATTTAGCCACAGGTCCAGTACTTCACACTTTGTTATTGTTGTTACCTGTTTGTTAGGTTATTGAGCATATTTGTTGATTAGGCCCCATGATGATACCTGGAGTGGAAATTGGACCTGTACTTACTGCCCTTCAGGCCTAACCTGCAGCAAGACTAATGGTGTTATACCAGTGGCATACCACGATTAGTAGCTGACCAGTTTAATTTTTTCAGTGCTTTATAATTTTGGGTTAATACATTCATGTCCTATTGCTTTATTACTCATTTCCTTGGCTTGTTTTAAAGCCCCTTTTCTTGAGTCTTGGAGGAGGGTCTTCAGAGTCATGCTATCAAGACAAGCTTTTGGGGATATTTTTAGTCATTCTCTGAAGTGAATGCTAACGTCAGTTACACTCTTTCTTTTTGGTATCAGCCCTTAGCATCCATTTCTGGAGCTGTATTTTCAACTTTTTTACAAGCCCTTTTTGTTATTTAGCTGGGTGGTTTCTTTGGGTATAATAAAAGCTATTTCAACTATGAGCTTTATGCCTTTTACAAGCTGCTCTACAAAATTTCTTTACTTACTTTACCGTGGTTTTATGTTCAGCTTTTGCTGGAGTTCTGTTATCCTCATGTTACACATGCCTTGGTTTACTGGAATACCATCTTTTCCTTCTAATAACTTCTGCTTTGCTATTTTGAGAGCTCTGTTTAACCACAGCTTGAATTTTGTGAACTGAAATCAGATTTCTGTTGAGCAGTATATTTAAGGAAGTTTTGAGGATTACCATTTTGTGATTTCTCTTAAGAACTTCCTTGCTTGTTTCTCTAGGAGTTCAGCTTTTCAGGAAGTTAAAAAAAAATATACAGTGAAAAGCAGAGTTTGGCAAAGAATAGCACAATAGATAAAAAGACATGGGTCATTTCCCAGCATTTTTCAGCTGAAGTAATCTTTGGGTGTGGTGCTCCAGCAGTCTAAATTTATCTAAATTGGGACTACCACAATCCTGGCCTTAGCTTTCTGATCTCTTCCTCATTCCTATGAGCACATTCATGGAGCTTGGCCACCTGGAAGCTGATCATTGCTTGGTTGGGGTATTTTTTTTTTTGTAAGGGGTAGGATGCCTGCGTTTGGGTATTCTCTGTTTATGGAGTCTGCTCTCTGGAGTAGCTCATAGCATGACTGTCAAGTACCTGGCCTATGCTCTGGGGGTGGCAGTGGTTGTGCTCAGGGTGAAGGATGAAGGATGGTATCAGCCTCAGTGTGTTGCTGTTAGATGATCTGGAAGTGGTGTTCTCTTTAATAACGCTGACAGCAGGGATGACTTTCTGGAAGAAGTGTGACTCTGCTGGTCAATACAATGACTGTCACCGTAGTTTTGACTTTGAAAAATTAATATCACCTCATTGAAATTTTTTCTGTCCATTGTTTATCTCTAAAGATAACCTTTTATAGCTATTAAATATTAATGCTGTTTCTCTTGGAGCTCAGACATACCTGAATGATATCAGGGCCAAATGTGCTTGAAAAGAATAACAGTACAAGTACCTACCCACCCTCACTGTTCTTGAATATGGCTATATCTAAAGAACTGCTCGAGTCTGTTTTACAGCACAGAAGTATTAGTAGCACGCTGCCACTGAGCAGTGTGCATCCAGGATTGCCCAGAGTAGAATTTGTATGCAAAATGTCTTACTCTACTGTTACGTGTTTTGAACAAGATCTTTTTATTATAAGCTAGTCAGGGAATGAAAAAAAGTAAGAGCTGTTCCTGGGCAGATAGTATTCCTTAAATCACTCTCTGATCATCTTTTTCTGCCTGCTATATCTCATCAATAGAATCCGAGGTAACCTGGGCTTGGATTGTTTTTTCTCCACACTTCTGAAATATCACGGAGAACTCCAACTGTGTGAGCTGAATAAACATCCGATATGTGATGGTATATGGATATCATATATGGATAGATACGAACCTGTGTAATACGCATCAAAAGGCTAGAAGTAACAAGTTCTGGAGTGAAAAAACAAATGATAGTGGTGTTGATGAATGAACTGGTGGAGCCGAGTAATACAGAGGGCAGCGTAAAATCCCTTGCAGTCAGTTTTGAGTCCTGCTTCACGCTTGGTGTGACAAAACACAGGAAGTCCATAAGGCCAGGAGCGTAACCAACTGCTGAAGAAGTAAGGGGTTAGAAGTTTAGCTCAATATGAAGACTATGCAGTGAGATATTTAGTGACAAAATCCTTCTGTCCTTCTGGACTGAAGCATCTGTTGGTGACTAAGGCAAAACCTAGGTAAGGGTAAAATAACTAATTTCCCTACTGCAGTCTGCCTTTTTTCTTGCTGTTTCTTATCCCGTTTTAATACCCTTTGAAGCAAGACAACTGTTTTGGATTAATCTGATTTTGCAGTTTGACTCCACCGAGCCGAAGGTTGGGTGTACATCTCACTGTGCACCACAGGGAGGAGAATCCAAGAGCACATCGCTTAACAGCAGTATGTCCCGGCACATGCTACCTGCACGGGATGCTGTGGGGTTATTTCAAAATCCTGGCAGGAATGTGTAGATGCAGTGTTTCAGTAGGTGTTATTACAGGCTCAGTGATAGTCTTCTGTATGCTGTCTCCATGTAAACAGCAAATGCTTCATGTAGACATAGTCTTACTGAATGCAGATTATCATTGTGACTTTTATGTTGTAGATTGACAATCTTTTCTGTGGAGGTACTTAAGATTTTAAAGGACTTTTCTCTTGGATTTGTTTTCCTTTGTTCATGTGAATCAGTCAATTTTTCGACTTGCAACTGGAAAAAAGAGAAATTGTGATAAAAATGTAATTCCTGAGAGAAAGTACTTGTACTCAAAGTCAACAAGTGAAGAATGTCAGCACTAGATTAAATTCTAATCATTAAATTGCCCTTAACAATTGCAAGAGTTTTGTAATGGGAACATAAGAGCGCGGTATGAGTTTGGTTTTCAATAGTGTCGTTTTTAGTCTGGCCCCTGAGCAGCCAGAAAATAAAATTCTGCTTTGCATTTAAGATTTGGGGTTGTTCTGTTTTCCTTTCTCCCCCTCCTGCCATACAGACTGACAACTTCACTGCTGCTGTTCACTGCTGATAGCAGCAGTGACTCGCCTCAGTTTCACACTTCTACGCTGGAATTTTGTGTGTGTGTTTGTGCAGAAGTGACTTTCTGCTCTGTGGCTGGAAGGGCTGAGTTAGGAAGCGTTGCAGCCGGCTCCTGAGTGCAGAGTTCTCCTGACTATGCTCCAGCATTACACCAGGATTTAATTATGTGTTTAGCAGTCAGGAGAGATTTATCTTTGAGAGAGAAGTTTATATTTAACTTCTGTTATAAACAGGTTGATTTCTCCCCACCCCCCCAGCTTTTTTATAAACTGCAGAAGTCAGTTTGCCTGTTTCCCAGAGGGATCAAGGGAAGTCCTTTGCTGTGTGTAATAAAAGGTTAACCAAGAGCCGGGTTTCTTTAACAAAGAGCAGTACATCCTGCTGTCCTGTTCTACGGATTTCATATGCTGCACTCAGACTTGCCTTGGGTATGTCCTGCAGCTCTCTCAATGGTTCTGATGGTCTTTCTCATCTCTTTTGTTCTTGCAGATGTATATGACCATACTGCCTGTATTTATGTCAGTTGTTCCCTGCATCACTTTACAATATCCATCCCTCCCTCCCTTCCTGTGCTGCTCTTAATATACATTACTTGTACTTTTTTCCCTCTTGGTGCTTGCTTTTTTAACTTGGGTACATGGACTGGGTGCAGGAAGGAAGGGAAGAGAAGGAGTCTCTATTAGGCACAGAGGCATCTACAGCTGTCACCTACTCAACATGGATCTGTAATTACTGAAGTATTGAATGTGAATGTTATCTCTTGCATTACTTGGTTTTCTTTCTCACCTTTTCAGATTGTTACTGAAGTGCTAAAGTTCTGTCCCTCAGTACCTGTGATGTGTGCCTTGAATTTTGGAAGGTCATGTTTGAGTGAGTCCAAAGTCATATCCACAACGAGAAGCGATGCAGTCGGATGGGGAGAAGTTGTTGGTCTCATAAGACGCTATTCAGTCTCTACCTAGAATCAGCTGTACTCAAACTTATTTTGCGACACAGCAGGATTTTGTAGTGTGGTATCAAAGCACAATAGTGAGGCTGACAGCTTTTGGAGAGCCAGACAAATTATCTCTTTCCAGAGAACATTACATCCTGTGACTTGGCTCTTCCTTTCTGCAGGATGTATGAAAACATGTGATTTTCTAAACGTTTTTTTGAGCATTGAGTCATATGATGCTGTTCTGGTTTAAGATGAGACAGCTGTATTGCCTTTGTTTCACTCTGAATGTAAGGGTGTTAGTTCAGTAGGCTTCCTTATTTTTTATCCTGCTCAAATATTGAGCAGGATATTGCTTCTGCACACATCACTCCCTTCTTCCCCCCCTGCTCTGTTATGCAGTGCTTTTTATTTATATATTTATGTATTTTTTTATATATAAAAAAGTGCTTTATGCTTTCATTAATAGAACAGACTGAATTATTAAATCAAGTAGATCCAACAGAATGATTTTTGTTCTTCAGTGCTCCCTAGTTAAGATGTCTTTAGTGAAGGAGAAAGTTTGCAAGGTTAGAAGTGTGTGAGATAACAGGTGGGAGTCATTGAGGGTATTCAGCTGTATTCAAAACCACCAGAAATAGCAGTTTAATGGTCGGTACAGCTTCTGCTAAGCAGAATTTGCACCCTTAAGGAACTGTTTGCACTGCCCAGAAACAGATACCTTTTCTGTAGGCAAAAGCCTGTGGGGTAGCATAAGGATGCAGCTCTGTGAACAAGTTTTTCCTGAGGTGAGCTAAAGGGTGTTTTGTAAGCTGGTAGCTTTTCCGTGGCATGCACCACTGGGAGCTTCTGAATGTGTGATAAGTGGAGAGTAGTTCCCCCTGCGTAACTGCAGGAAAAGTGTACTGTGGAGTAGCTGGTAAATCAGCAGCCTACCTTACCTCCTAGTGTGAGGTCTGTGTAACTGTACCCTGAGGCTTTGTGTTCTGTTGGTGACTAACTGAATTCGGGCACCTTGTCTTTTCACGTGGTTTAGCAAGTTTGATGCAGTTGAGATCGAGTCAAAAACATGCCTTTTAAAACATTCAGCAATGCTGACGTGGCTGGCTATTCTCACTAACAGGTTTGTCTAGAAGTGTGTTTAAACAGAGTGTAAACCTTCATCCTGTTATGGTTTATAAGCAGGCTGACATACATTTGGTTTTTGTGTTGAACCCCTTTCTCTCACAGGTTCTTCTGTTCACATGTACTTGATGAGCAAAACAGCAGCCACTCCTTGGTGGAAACAAGTAAACAGGATTTATCAGAACTGTTCAAAGCATGGGCTGTTTTGCATGGGATAAGTGTTTCAGTTCCCTTTGTTTTCTGTCTTTGGCAATGGCTCTGTACCAGATGTTCTTACATCTTTCTCCAGTACACCAGTAATGACCTGTTGTGGAACAGCTTTCCCACAGATGTATCTTCTCAACACATCCTCTTCATCAACAGTCTCCTAAAAGCAGTGTAAACTGTTAAGAGAAGGTACCCGTAAACATTTAGGTGTGACAGGATCACCTCCTGCCTGGTAAAGACTGTTTGTGTGCCCAGCTGAGATATGAATACACTCTCCTTCTCCATTAGCACTCTCTGGAATGGTGCTCCACTCAAATTATCGCACTGTATTGCAGCCGGTAACCGGCTGTTACCACAAATAGGAGGGCAGCTGTTTTCTGTAGGGTGATGGAGACCTGCTTTAGCTCATGTGGTTAACGTTGGAAAGACTGTAGGCTATTTCCTGGTCCAGGTTCTGATTGAGGCTATGAATTACATTTGAAGTAACTATATTTGGTTACTTTAATAAAATATTTTAATGGATGAAGAAGAGCATAATTTGGAGAATAGAAATATAAATAGTAACAGTAAAGAATATGGAACCCTTCAACCACTTGCTTCCCAGCTCAATCGGAAAAAATGTTGTGAGTTAGCTGCCACAGGCTTTTGATGGGTATTTGATACTCACTGGAAATCAACTCAAGATCAGTACCTTGGTTGTAGTCAATGACTGCTATCCAGCACATAAAATACATGCTGGATCCATTTTTTTTTTTTTTTAGTCTTGGAGATGCCAAAGATTTAACAGTCACACTGTAAAATTCTTCTGGAGACTGTTTGCTGTGCTTGTCATCCCATCCCAGTGCCTTTTGACTAGAGATTTATTTCTGGTTTTATTCCCTTTGGGAGGGTTGCAGAAATAATTACAATCATTCCTGCAAACCCTCTGATGCTTTTGTGGTTAATTTTAAATCCTGAAAGTAGTATTTTTTAAATATTGTTGGATCTTGTGTTTTAAGTAATGACATTTTTATCATGGGATAATTGCAAAGGGAGCTTTTAAAATATTGATTATATCTGCTGGGTTAAAACCTCATGCTTCTCAATAAGCTTAACCTTTCTATAAATAATGCATGCAAAAGAATGCTTATGAAATGGCTGACTTGCCACATTTACTTGTTGCTTTCTGGGCAATAGTATGGGCATGAGATCATGGGAATTTACTGTTCTGCTTATGAAAGCTGACCTGGTTGAAGAAGGATGCCATTGGTATTTGAATTGGTAGCTGAGCACTTGAAGAGAAACTTCTTTTTAAATATGTAAGGAAGAAGTTCTTTACTATAAGGGTGGTGAGGCACTGGAACAGGTTGCCCAAAGAAGTGGTAAATGCTCCATCCCTGGCAGTGTTCAAAGCCAGGTTGGACAGAGCTTTGGGCGACATGATCTAGTGTGTGGTGTACCTTCCAATGGCAGGGGGGTTGGAACAAGATGATCTTAAGGTCCTTTCTACCCTAACTATACTATGATTCTATGTGCAGTGGCCTCTAACTTGGTGAGCTAAGCTGCTGCCCAGCACATTTCTTTAGCTGTTTTCTGCTGGAGTAGTCTGCTGCAATGTGTACTCGCCCGTAAGTTGTTTAAAAGATACTTTGCTGTGTTAGATTCCAAAGTCTAGTAGCAGTGGGGTTTTAGCCTTGAAACAAGGTGAAAGAGAAGGAGGAAATGTTTGGTGAGTTCAAAGTTAGAGGTAAAGTCACTGCTGTGGATTTCTTTTTGAGAACTCTGGGATATTGCTTTTGTCACCACTGTTCCTTCCCTGTTTCTCTTACAACCACGTATATGTGTATGTTCTGTGGAGGCCCCCTTCCAGGAGACAAAGTGCAGTGAAGTGAAGGCTGGTGATCACAAATAAATATTTGGGATATAAGAATGAAATTAAGGTGTCCTTCTCCAAAAAAGAGAGGAATGCAGAAATCTGGGAGGGGCTGGAAGGGAAGCAACTGTAGGGAAGTGGTTTGGGAAAACCTGAGTCAGCTTGGCATTATTGAAGCCCATGGGAAATTACTTTTGGACCACAATGAAGATAACAAGGAAGGAATGCCAGAAAGATTATTACACTTGAATGAAAAGTTGTCAAGTATACGCTTGCTGTGGCTCCCATCCACAGACTGCTGTACAGTTGGACGCTGTACAGTTCTGTATATTGCTTAAATTAATGACACTTCATCTTTTATTTTTCAATAAGCCATGAGCATGGATTCATTTCCACAGTATGAAAAGTTCACAGAAAAAAATGTGGTTTCAGTGTGTTACCAGCACATTTTTTCCACATCTGTCTGACACGCGAGTTAGTTCACAGATTTATGTCTAGCAGCAGCATGTCTTAAGTCTTTACTTATGTTGCAAGTAAAATTAAAAGCAAACAAATTTAGGAAGGGTAAGAGGAAATAGGAACAAGTGCATTCTTGTTTCAGGGTTACAGAAGCTAGGAGTGTCCTGTGGTTTTCATTTGTAACTTCAACAGAATCATCTTACTCATCTTCATCAACTTTGTATGTCATGTTCTTGCTACCCTTCTCATGTCTCTCTGAGGCATTTCCAAAGGGTGTCTGTGTGTGTAAGGTGGAGCAGGACTTCTGAAGTTCTCCTTGCCTACCAAATAAAACCCCCTCATTTCTTTAGCAGACTTCTCAGTTCTCCTTGCCGTGAAATTGAGACATTTTGTCTGGCTGTAGTGGCAGCTGCATCTTTCTCTGTGGCATGACCTTCCCCTGGTTCTGAGCTGTTCTTTGCAAGGGGGAGTGGAAAGGGGCAGAAAAAGTAGTGTTTAGCTGTTGGGATTGTACCCCTTGGGCAGACCTTTGCTTGGTAAGTCCCCGAGCAGAGCAGCAGTGGTGGTGTTCCTCTCTTGCTCCGTGGCCCACGTAGCACACACTTGCTCTGTATCATGATCCAACATTTGGTATTCACATATCAATGTTCACTTTAATTGAGGGGTCTGCTCTTAGTTGAGTGCAGTGAAAGAATTTCAGGTTTAACTAAAAGAATTTAGGACTAAACAGTTTAATGAGGGGTTTGGAGTTGTTTTTAGAATTGATTTTTGCTGCCTGTCCTTACCTTCCTCCTAGGTGGTTCTGGATGAGGGCAAGTTCCAGACCATAAGCAGTGAATCGGCTTTCTAAAGAAAAGGGATGTTTTAGGGTTTGTTTTTTTTTGTTTTGCTAGGTATTTGCTAACTGTGTGGCTCTGGTGAACCAGCTCTGCAGCATGCAGCAAGCTGACAATGAAGGTGCTGCATGGCATGCAGCAGCTGGGCATGTAGGGGAAAAAAAACACAGCACAAAGGAAGGTGGTGGAAACTTGCCTTTGCATATAACCCGAAACGCATGGTAATCGATTGCAGGTGCTCTCGACCTGTGGGTTGTAAACAGAAATCAGGAAATTGCAACTGCTCTGCCCTTCCTGTGTTGCTCAATTGCAGGGGAGCGGCCGCTGGGCAGGGAGAAGCCTGGGAGCTGCTGCTGGTGGCTTCTGCTGCACCAGGAGGCAGCTCTGTCACCTATCCATCATTTTGCTAGTGGGCCTGGGGCAGGGCCATGAGGGCTGTAAGTATAATGAAGTATAATGTGTCAGGAGCTGTTGTAGTCTGGGTTTCAAGTTGTCAATCTTGGCTCATTGCACTAGAGCTGGTAAAACTTAGCTTGCTAGTGGTGCCGCTTACTTAAAAGTCCCATAAGGCACCTAGGGTTACTTGGCTGAGTGGTCTGAGCTGATGACTGGGGGCTCTGAAGAAGTAGAACTCCATCTTTATTAATAAAATCCCACTTTAGTAGCTATCATGTCTGGTTTAGAAGCACAACTTGAAATGAAGGGGAGAAAAATCGGAATTCTTTGAATAATGACTAGATGAGCACATCAGCCTCTTGTAAAACACTGCTCATTTCATGCAGTGGAAAGAGTGAACACCTCTGGTAGAGAAGGAAGACAATGATGTGGGAATAAGGCCTCTAAGGCTGTATACAGCAAATGAGTCGATCAGCACTAGTAGAAGCGAAGGTGGTTTGTCAAGTGTCTCAGTGGGTGGTGGGTGCCTCCAGTGAAGGGATGCCTTGCAGAGCAGCAGGAATCTTTATCAGCGGAAGTCAAACACTGCTGCCAGCTGGCATTGTGCATTTGGCAGTGGAAGCATCTGCAGTGTATTGACCTGAATTTGTAAGTTATGTGCTGCTCCTATAGGGATTCAGGCCCTTGGTCATCTGAACAAGCTTTCGTGTTCTGAGTGTGGAAATCAAAGGAGTTTTGCATGGTGGTAAAGTATTGGGAAACCAGAGTACCTGGAGGTGCCTCATGTGAGGTGTCTTGTTTGTTATTTCTGATGGATTGTGCTACGCAGACATCTATTTTCTGGCTGCTGTTGAACGGGAAGGTAATAAATGCAGTCCTGATGGTCAGTGAATTTGGTAGAAGCTTCCTAGGTTAAATTGCTTTCTTCCTAGGATGGGGACCAGCAGGTGAGGAGAGCGATTCACTCCAGAGAAATGGGGGTGTTCACCCCCGTTTACTTTCCAGGGGGCAGCCAGCTAGGGCATTTGCCTCTCAGGTCATCTCTTGTCTTGCACCGTGGTTTTTACTTGTCTACGCAAAATACACCTTTACAGAAATGTACAAGTTATCCTAAAATTGCAACAAACTGGTCTTGCTGTTGAAATGGGAAGCTCTCTTTTGCTGTTCTTTGTATGCATTTGTGAAGAAGAGAGTCTCTTGAAACTTAAACTTTCCTCATTGCTCTTCCAGACACAGTTGAGTCCATGCTTTCAGACTATGACATCCTTTCTCAGTCTAGCATCCAGCAACACTCACTGAAGAAGAGGGACCTCCAGCCTGAGACACACGTAGAGAGGCTCTTAAGTTTTTCAGCCCTGCAAAGGTAATGAAATCATCAGCAGTGAAACAACTGATGATACTTTTTCCTTCAGTTTGTGATGAATAATGCGCAGTTCCAAACCCAGAAATGGTTATCTTGTTTTCTGTCATGACTGGCCAGTTCTTCTAAGTGAGTGTTCTGCATGGTCATACAACTTCAAAGAGGCTCAGAGGAAACAGAAAAGTAGGTTGCACTGTTACTGCTGTGTTTGCTGAAGTGGCAGTGATTTGAGATTTCTCTTGCTTTGTTCTTAGTTTCATGTAGATTGCTTCCACTGATTGGGTTGGATCCCACTTATACCTCATCTGGCAACGTCATGCTCTTGACTCTGTCCTCTTGAAAATCTCTGCCTTCAGTTTGGGAAGTGCATGTGGTGTCTTGTCCAAGGGATTTATTGTATTTTGTCTTTAAAGGAGGTGTAATTCTCTTCCTACTGAGTGTAAATTTCCCGTTCAGGAAAACACTGTGTTCTCATGTGCCTTCTCCTGTCTGCAATTGACAACTGTCGTGCAAGTTGCTGTGTATATTTTCTTTGAATCTCAGTGCTTGGTGGGAGTAATTTTTAAGTACCAAGAATACAAGGTTAATGGGATCAAATGTCTGGCTGTCCCCGTTTTGCACTGCCTCATGCACCCAGGCATGAGATTGCAATTCTGCCAATGATAATTACAGAATAATTGCAGAGGGGCATACCAAAAATCTTTGACCCAAGGCTTACATAAACCAAGAGCCCACAAAGCTCCTTCCAGAGAAGGTGCTCTACTTGAGATAGTCACAGAAACTAAAGGCTGTATATCATAAAATTCTCCAGATTTGATACTTCTGTTTATGGGCTTCTGACTGTGTTACTTTAGAAAATAAGAACTTCAAGATAATTTAATCTAAAATAGATGAACAAATTCCTTGGCCTGATTTTTCTTCAAATAGTTACCAGTAACTGGTTTTGCTTGACTGCAGATGGAGAAGGCGCATCCTGAGCAAACTGGGAGTGTTCTGGATTTGAGTGTTTATGGTTTATGTTTTTAATTAAGCATAATTATCCATTAAAAAATACAGTTATGAATAACCCAGTATATGTTTTTTGTAGCCTGCTTATCAGAATTAATGCTTTCCAGCTTCTTTTGGGCCCTCAGTAGAATGAGGACTGGATGTATGGTATGTGTGTATTTTGCTTAAAAATAAATGGAAGTAAATTCTTTTACAGGCACTTTAAATTATACTTAACTGCAACTGCTGAACACTTTTCAGAAAGATTTCAAGCATTAGTTGTGGATGGTGAAGGCAAGGAAAAGGAGTATCGTGTTCAATGGCAAGACTTCTTCACGGGACATGTTGTTGGTTAGTATGGACTGAACTGCGTGTTAGTGCTGGGAAAGCACAGCTCTGTACGAGTCTGTTGGCCACAGTAAATGGTGTATTGCCCTCATTTTCATCAGATGTGGTTAGGATGAGCTAGTAAACTCGATTCTTATACCCCTTGGGTTTTCTGGGTTTTTGTGGTGGGTTTGGGTTTTTTAGGTTTGGTGAGGAGTAGGGTTTTATGAGCTATTGAACCAAGGTTCTAAGGTAGTATTCTGTTTAACTTGGCAGAACACAGAAGTATAATTTACTCAAGATCCAGCTTATGATTTTATATATATATATTTCTATTAAAAGGATGCTGGTAGCTTTAATTCAAATTGGAATGTAGGACTTGAATGTTCCTTGTCCCAGAACACAGTGGCCAGGTAGTGTGTTGCCCAGATTAAAAGTCTTTAAGGCAGTTCTTTGCAGATTACTTTTCTGTAAAGAAAGGGTATCTTGCTCCACTTCAGTCCAGCACTAATGCTTCTGCGTAGTGGTTTTGATTTTTGTTGCCTGTGCTAGTGGTGAAAGTCTCTTCCACTGGAATGCCAGCTGATGCCATGAAATTGCTGTCTGATAGTAATAGTATGCCTTGGTTGGCAGAAATATTCTGTGCCCCATTCCTGATGCCCAGAGGCATCTCGCCACTTTCTGCAAAATAAGCAATTAAATCTGGGTCTTGATGACTGTGACCATTGGGAGGTTAAGACTGGGGCTGGTTCATTTCTTTTTTTCTTTAAAATGGACAGTATAGTGTTCTTCAGAGACCGAGGAAGGTTATTTGGTTGAAGCTTAGAAACAGTTATAAAACCCTAACTAGTATCTGTACAGGAGTGCATGCAAATAGAGCTGAATTAATTTGGTTTTCCCTTGCTTGTATTAAAGGAGAGCATAATTCCAAAGTTGTGGCACATATTGGGGATGAAGATTTTACAGTGAGAATCAGTACTGATGGAGAAGAATATAATATCGAGGTATGCTTTACTGTTGAAAGCTCTATCCAGACAGTCCTCTCTTTTCCCTGTGGGTGTTTCTAGTTAGTCACACTGACACCTCTGTAGCTCGAAATAGATGTAGTGGTGGTGTTTGTTTTGGGGTGTGTGGGGAGGAGGGAGAGAAATATGAAACCACTTTGACTTTTGCAAGTGTTGGATTGTATTAGCGAGTGACATTCTCATGACATTGCATGGTTTAGATACATCAGGGAAAAGGTATGTTTTAAACAGGAAAGGGGTTTAGAAACAGAATTGATAAGTGTTGGTGGTGATCATGTCCTCTGGTATAACAAACTGTGGAGCCTTCTGAACAAAGTCAAGGTCTGGGAGCTTTCTAAACTTTTGGCTTTTTTAAGTCTTGGAATTTTTTCCTTCCTTAGAGCTTTATTGGAAAATCTGGTACTTTTCCGTGCTTTCTCATTGCTGGTTTTCACCGTTTCCATTGCTTGTGTTATTTTAAACTCTTGGTTTAAAACAACATGTTCAACAAATACATAATTAGAGACAATCCTAATGAGTTGTTTGGTTCAGCATATTCCCAGGCGCAAGCTGTATTAGAATGGCTGAATAACAGTAATTATGGCTGACTGTTATATGGGTAGTGTAATTGTCTCCAGAAATAAGGATATGCGGAATTATGGGTAAACCTGGGAAATCCAGTCATATTAAAATATGAAAATATGTTTAGAGTACCCAAACCACTGTACTTGTGTTTTATATTAAGAGCATATAGTAGCTGTTTGATTGTGATTTAGGACATTTTTGTGTTTGTGGTGCAAAGTCGTGTCAGCACATCCCTGTTCTCCATGTAGCCAACCTGTTTGCTCCTCACTGGCTGTGTCTGTACAGCTAAAGACAGGCAATATGTGGAAGCTTTGACTTCCCTCACTGCCTCGGTGCTAGTGTCCCCAGATCAGCTTCAGCCCCTAGTCAGCCTCAGGTGAGGCGATGCCTGTGTATATCAGAGATGCTGTGTGCCAGAGACTGTTCCTGAAAGGCAGCACAAAGGACAAAGCCACTCTGCCATTGCCTGCCTTTGCTTTCATGGTCCTCCTGTACTGTTTGGAAAGGCTGCGCACCTTTGTATAAACCCCTGGTGCCCTCACACAGTACCGAAGGGTGCGAAACATATGCCCTCAGTTTTGTGCTGCAGATGCATGGCTGCTGGGCTGGCACAGCCGTCACATTTCAGGACCTTTTTGGTGTCAGCCAGAAGCACAGTGTACTAAATCATAGTTTTCTGAAGTTGAAAGAGCAGTGCTTTAGGGCCACAGGAGACCCAGACCCATGTGCTCTGCACTGTGGATGTGGGCAGTCTATGCTATGCTATTTCCATGCATCTATGATTCTATGATCTGCTATGGGAATTAGTGTCTTGTGTTGGGATTTTGTAGTTCTGTGGTTTTGGAGAAGTTTTCACTGCTGTGACTTGTGTAGCTTTGAATGTTGAAGAAATTGCCTTCTGCTGTGAAGACTGTGTGCACTTAGACTCCGTTGCCTGACAGCTCCTGTGCTTCTGGTCAATGTGTTTGTTAGCATGATCATCTTCTCCCTGGCTGTGCCCATCTCCATACTATTATGGTGGGAGTGAAGGAGCCTGAGATGCCTCCTCAGCTCAGAATCATAGTATCAACTAGGTTAGAAAAGACCTTTAAGGTCATCAAGTCCAACCATTACTCAAGGATTCTATGATTAATAGACTTATTGCTGTGGGTGAGATCATCATAGTCCAGTGCATTTGTGTGTGTGTACACATAAAGCTGTGGAGATTGGATGGTGCTTACATGCCATTTTTTTACTTACATGCACTTAGTCTTTGCATTCATTGTGTTCTGAATTGATTTCCTTTCTGGTTTTGTCCTGTCAGCCACTGTGGAGGTTTATAGATAATGTGCAAGATGAAAGACTGCTTGTCTACAGATCTGAAGATATTAAAGACTTCTCAAGACTGCAGTCCCCCAAAGTGTGTGGTTATTTAAAGCTGAATGAAGAAGAACTGCTGCCTAAAGGACTGGAAGACAGGAAACAAAACGAAGGTGAGAGTCCATACCTTGGGAGAGCAGCATCTTCGAAACAAATGCTTGAATTCTGGCTGTGTCAGCAAGTAAGATCAAAACCTGGGCAATGGTCTGTGTTGCTGTATAGATAAATCTGTTGAATAACTCCATTTCTCTATGGTATAGTTCTTTCTTTGCAATAAGTTTGAGGACTGTTATGAAGAAAAACATTTAAGAATATGTATTTAAAACCCCCAAACCAACAAATACAAAGCAAAACCAAAAAATAAACCCCAAAACTAAACATCCCCGTTCTCCCCCCAAAACTGCGCCTGAACTTGCATTCATGTTTTAAATAAGGGAATAGACACAGCAGTGGCAGTTTTAGAATGTTTATTTAATTGTATTTAAAATGTTTACATTAGCAAGCATCCATCGGGAGAAAAGAGCCATTACAGAGACCTCCAAAAACACATGCAAGATGCTGGTAGTGGCAGATCATCGTTTTTTCAAGTATATGGGCCGTGGGGAAGAGAGTACTACTATCAACTATTTGGTAAGTCAATGTACTGTGTTACAATTTGCTGGAATAAACGCAGGAAAAAACAGTGATTCAGTCATTATACCAGCATACAGTTTGTACTACTTTTGTACAACATAATGTATTTGCATCGCATGGCTGTGTGTGCTTTTTACCTGGGAATCATGCTTTAAAAATGTTTTGTAATGGTGATACTGCAGTTAGACTTCAACATTCACTTAGAAACAAATCCCTCCTCTTCATGCTATGTTTTTCTTCTTCCAGTCAGAACTTAAGAATCTGCTGGATTTTGAAATCAAAATGATTGAAACAAACAATCTGAGCATCTTTAAGTTCCTGCGTGTTTAAAAGCCATATGACAGGCAAAAACATCATTATTTTCCTTCAAAATTCTTCCAAGGTCCTCTATGCAGAATGATAAAAGTGGAAGCAGGCATGGTAAACAATTTGGTTGTACATGGGTGTTGTGGCTTAACCCCAGTGGGAAGCTCAGCCCCACCCAGGCACTGGTTCACTCCTTCCCATGGGAGAGAATCAGAAGGGTAAAGGTGAGAAAAATTGAGGGCTGAGAAAAACAGTTTAATAAAGCAAAAGATGTGCATACAGCAAAGCAAGGAGTTAATTCGCAGCTTCCCATCATCAGGCAGGTGTTTAGCCATCCTTAGGAAAGCGGGGGTTCCATCACGTGTGCTGGTTACCAAGTAACCCAGCCAAAACCAGGACAATGGGGTTGTTTGCCTGACAAGTTTTCTGAAACAGAATGCCTGCCCACAGCCTTTCAGCAGGAGTGGAGTGTATGGGTCTGGGGACTGGAGACAAAACCAAATGAAACCACTTTTGTTTGTCAAGAGTCTCTTTCTGAGCCTGACTCTTTGAAATGCTAACCACTGTATTCCACCTTTGCTGCTTTTTGACCTTTTGGTCCCCAGAAATGTTTACACTTTCCAGGTAACAATTGTTGTGTTTGCAGAGATGCTATTATCTCAGCATCTGACACATGCTGAGGCTAACCTACTGTTGTGGCTCCTGGGTACATGTGTACTGTTAACAGCACGGTGATTGGAAAGCTAAAGCATAAACTATTATCAAATGACTCTGAATGTCGCTTCTTATTCTGAGCAAGTTTGGTGGTTTATGTGTAGTAGGAGGTGGTTTTTAAGATGATGAGAACAGCTTGAAAAGGGAGGTACTGATAGCACTGATGAGAGATTTTCTGGAATCTTGCGCTTGAACCATAATGAGGAAAATCATAGGGTTTTGGCTGGGAGAGGGAAGCAAGCCTCAAGGGTCAGTTAAACTAGTTAAGCATTGTGCTAAAACAAAGCAGTAAAACCAACTCCCTCCTGTCCTTCCCCCTCAGAGAAACCTGGAAAACTAGTATCTGAACAAAGTGTTTCCTAAGATGTCTTGTTCTTAATATTATTACTTTTCCACTACAGAGATGAAAGTGATAAATGGGGAACTTTGTACTGCTTTTTTGTTATTTTAAGGATGGAAAATTTTCAGGGATATTTGATAATACCCTCTGGATCCAAGTGCTGTTGGTTTTGGATCAGTCAGTGTGTCTATTCTGTTCTTTGAGGTTCAATTTTAATTTGAAGTGAGTGTTTCTAGATGAGTATGTTGCTGTTTTTCTGAGTGTCTTGAACTTTATTACACGAAAGCTTAGAACTAAGTAACTTGTTTTTCTTTCCTACATAGATTGAATTGATAGACAGAGTAGATGACATCTACCGAAACACTTCTTGGGACAATGGAGCCTTCAATGGGTACGGCATACAGATAGAGCAGGTATTCACTGACTCATGCAAAGGGCTTCCAATTTAGAGGAGAACATGGTTTAGATATCAGGGTTTCTGATTATTTTATCTGGATTAGAGCAAAAAATAATCAAATCCTAAATTCTTAACTCCAGCAAGGGGCACTGTGAAATCGCATCTTGCCAGTGGTGGTGGTGTTAGTGATGTGACACAGCATGCTCGTTTTCAGTTCCTTGCAGCGTTTGAGATGGGGGTTTGCAGAGAGGTTTTTTCCATATTTAATCTCAATTCAAAGTTGCCCTTTTTTCTTCCCTGAGTATGAGCAATTCTTGTTTCTGTCAGACATACTTATATGCATGTATGTGATGTTTGTGTCTATGGCTAGTGCTTAGCTTACGAAGCCTGAGTTGACCTAAAACACAGATGAAAGAGTGCAAATCCTGCCTGAATAGCTTTAATGACTCCCTTAGGCATCATGATATCATGGAGACTGGTATAGGGTGGACATAGGGGATGTAGTGACTTCAATGTACATGACTGCTTCTGAAATCTGGGAAAGGGCATTAAAAACAAGAGGAATCCATCAGCTAGAGCACTGCAAGAGCTGTGATGTGAGACATGGATACTAATGGTACAAGATAGCTGCCCCTTTGCTGGGGACAGGTCTGCAGGAGCAAGGAAGGAGAGTCAACTGGGGAGGGGGAAAGAACATAATGTACTAATTCCATGTTACTGGGAAAGTAGCAGTTCTTTAAGATACATTGTGCTTAGCTAGGAATGGTTTGGACTTATACTCTAGATGTAAGTCCTGGTTGCAGTGACGTGCATCTTAAAGCAGAATGTTACAGTGAAAACTGTTGATATTGCCCTAATGATTGTAGCTGGTGTATCTTAACTAGCAGAGACTGAAAAGTTAACATTAGAAGCATGCTGAGTCTGAATTTTTCTCCTTGCAGATGTATCGAGACATTTAAGATTGCATTGAAAACTTTTCTGTAGCTATAAAACTGACCCAAATTCCTCTACATTGTTATTGCCCTTTTTGAAATGTAGATTATCATCCATAATGAGCCCAATCTTGTAAAACCTGGAGAAAAGCATTATAATATGGCAAAAAGTTACCCAGATGATAAGAAAGATGCCTGGGATGTGAAAATGCTGCTAGAGGTAGGTTGTAACCCTTGAAAAAGTGTGCCCCTTACAGAGAATTACTCATTCCTACAGCTGCTCTGTAGTAACAGAGGAAACTCCTCTACTTCCTTTGCATGACATGTACATGTTACACAAAGTCAAAGGAGCTGATGTGCCCTGTAGCCCATGGTAAAGGCCTCCACTGCATAATTACAGAGCACACATCAATTAGTATTCTTAACATGTGCCTGAGTCAGTAAGGCAGTCTTGATATGTCTGGCCCTGAGACTGGCTGCCTTGTGACCTTCATCAAATCACTGTACTTGGTTTTCCCTTCTCTGTGAAAAGGGGAAATGAATAGACAAGTTGCATAAATGAATGTGCCAGTGTACTTGGGTATTCGTTTGATTTTCTACAGCTCTGTAGGACAGCTACACAGCTGCTGTTTTCTGTCTTAACCAGAGCTAGAAGGTGCTTGTCTGGCTCATTAGATAAATGTTCTTGTCTATAGACTTGTAATGTGCACCAAGATCTGATTTTTTTTCCCCTCTCTTTGAAGCAATTTAGCTTTGATATTGCTGAGAAAGCAGCTCACGTGTGTCTTGCTCATCTCTTCACGTATCAAGATTTTGACATGGGAACGCTTGGATTGGCTTATGTTGGCTCTCCCAGACCTAACAGCCATGGTGGCATTTGTCCTAAAGGCAAGGCTGCTTTTTCTTCTGTCCCAGTTTTTTTTGACAGCTGATTTCTGTGATTTGTGTTTAATCCTCTTCTCCAACTCTCAAGGAGCATGATGTGTTATTTGCCTAGGCTAGTCATAGAATCATAAACCTGTTTGGGTTGGAAGAGACCAGAAAGATCATCTGGTTCCAGCCCCCATGCCATGGTCAGGGACACCTTCCACTAGCCCAGGTTGCTCAAAGCCTCATACAGCCTGGCCTTGAACACTGCCAGGTATGGGGCAGCCACAGCTTCTCTGGGCAACCTGTGCCAGTATCTTAACCACCCTCACAGGAAATAATTTCTTCATAATATCTAATCTAAATTTCCTCTCTGTCAGTTTAAAGCCACTCCCCTTTGTCCTGTCACTACAGGCACATAT
Source organism: Myiopsitta monachus (assembly GCA_017639245.1). Lineage (NCBI taxonomy): Eukaryota > Metazoa > Chordata > Aves > Psittaciformes > Psittacidae > Myiopsitta > Myiopsitta monachus. The sequence continues at coordinate 29,660,515 of CM029922.1, forward strand.
AAAAAGTCCCTCTCCAGCTTTCTTGTAGGCCCCTTTTAAGTAATGGAGGGCTGCTTTAAGGTTTCCCTGGAGCCTGCTCTTTTCTGGGCTGAACAAGCCAAACTCTAAGGTAGTTGGTTGTTGGGTAGAATAGATGCCCGTTTTCTTGGCTAGAGCTGGAAAAATAAAGGAGGGAGGGGTAAAAGTCACTAAACTGTCTGGTGTGAACAAGCTGGTTATAACAAACCCTATTTGTGTAGGTGTGTCATGCAGTACTGGAATGGCAGATGCCTTGGAAATTTCTTACATTTTTGCCTTTACTACAATACATGAGCTGTTTGTGCTGTGCTTGAAAGAGTCCCCACTCCAGAAACTGGCAATAGGCAGGGTCTCACTGGTGAGCTTGTGAGAACAGTGAAGTTGTTCACGTCCCCGAACAAGGATCCCTCTCTCCACCAAACATGTCTCAAAACCAAGAAAACTGTCCATTTTTATTTATTTCTCACTTCTATAGCTTATTACAGTCAAATTGCAAAGAAGGACATCTATCTGAACAGTGGCTTAACCAGCACCAAGAACTATGGCAAGACCATCCTCACAAAGGTAGGAAAGTATCCTCCTCTGCAGTGTGACTATTTGGTGTACGTGTGTGTGTGCTGATGTATGCCATAAGATTGTGACAGGTGTTTGTGCTCTCTTGGAACCAAGCTGCTGGCTTTCTGATTGAGGCAGGGACAAGGGGCAGGTCACAAACCCAAAATCACAATTTTGATTCTTGCTGACAAGGGGAGTCAGGACTGAATGGGATTGGAGATTGAATTCATGGCAGAACAGGAATGAGGAAACTTAGCTTGTGTCTAATAGGAGCTGTAGCTGTCCAGATATAAACATGATTTTGATATCTAAAGATGAATTTAAATGAGTTTTGCTTTAAAAAAAACAACCAGAAACAAAGCCCAAATAACAGAACCCAAACCAAACCCTCATACAGGACAAGCAGATTACAGAACAATTATAGAACAAGTAGCCTCACAGTAAGCATAAAATTAGTCTTCTGACTTAAATAAGAACAAGCGTACATGTTTGCTGTTACTTTCAGCTACAACATGCAGGTGGATGCTTGTGTACTCTTGGTCTTCCATTTGCAAGGTAAAGCAGTGAAAGTAGTACAGGCAAAGCAGGAGGTTCAGTTTGAGCCATTTAATGAAATTCTCTACCTGATTTTTGTCTGTTCTGTGAAAGTAGAGCAGAGAACAGTGTAACAGAGAGGGTGTATACTAAGCCTAATTGGTGCTGTCTGGACTTCTTATTTTTTCATACTTGATGAGATAGTAAATACAGAATGGCCTGAATATGAGCTTTGTCTCACTTGTAAAGATACCAGAGTAGTGCCTGTGTTTGCATCTACCTTCTCTTTGCAGTTGGGCACATTTCTCTTTTGCTGACTTCTGCTGCCTTCTCAGATGTGTTCTTCTGTAGCCTGATTATAAAGGGAATTCATGATGAATGTGTGGGCTAAAACTTGGCACAGAAGCTGTCAAGAAGCTGGGAAAAAAGAAGACAGTGAAGCTTTGTGTTAGCGGGATGTTGACAGAGAGCTCTAGCTGTTGCCATGCTTATTTGCATTTGTTGTTGGATATCCAAGCTGGCTGCTTTGGATTACAAAAGAAATTGAGTTTGCTGTCTTCCCAGTGGCAGACACAAAGCTTGGGATGAAGCAGCAGGACTGTTACAGATTGGTTTCACAGGGAAAATGCTGCATGGTGTACACTTAGGCTTAAAAGAAGAAAAAACCTGCTTAAAACCTGCCCCCAAATTAAACGCAACAAAGCACAGGAGTGATCTCTGGGCAGCTCTCCTGTCTCTGCTTTTCACATTAGCTATGCCTGTATGGGAACACTGGTGCTGCTTGTTGCAGTGCTTGGTCCTTCCTGTGCCTGCTCAACAGCTGAAATGAGGGTTAGCTCCTTAGACTTGCTTCTTTCTCCTGCACTGCTCCATTTCCTTGCGCTTAAGTCTTAGTTCTGTGCTAGTTTTGTTGGTGGTTGCCACCTTGTGAACTTACACCATCTGCTGGTCAAGGTGCTGTGGGGAGGCGTGCAGCGGGGCAGAGCCGCTTTGGGATCCTCAGCACACCGAGTCCTGTCTTGCATAAACGATGTTGGAAATCCATCCCTGCCGGGCCACATTTGTGGGTGTCTTTCCGAGTAATCATGCAACAGAAGAGCTTGTTCAGCACTCCTAATGTCATCATCCTTTTAGAAGGAGTAGTTCTAGTGGCAAGATACATTAAACAAGAGATTGACTAATCCTAGTAGCTGGTGTTTGTTTGGATTAGGAGTTTTTTTCCAACTTTTTATGCCTTCCAGCTACTTAAAAGCAAATTTTTTCTATTTTAATCACCTGCATTGCATTGAAAACAAGATGAGTTGTTATTCTCGAACAGCATTTTGCCTTTTAACATTGGTTTAGTACTCAGATCTAGTCCTGGAACTTGCCCTTGGAAATGGACCATAATTTTGCTTGCCTTCAGTTCCCAACTTCTAAAAAAACCCCAAACCAACAATATTCATAGAGAAATCCCTTTCCATCTCAGTGCATTTTAGAATTGCTGGTGCCTTGGAAGTAGCTGGAATCTTCTGCCCTGTCCTGGTCAGACTAATTTGTTTTAACATTGCTTGTTTCACATTCAAAGGAGGCTGACCTGGTTACGACGCATGAACTCGGACATAACTTTGGAGCAGAGCATGATCCTGACAGTCTGCCAGAATGTGCCCCCACTGAAGACCAGGGAGGGAAATACGTTATGTATCCAATTGCTGTCAGTGGGGATCATGAAAATAACAAGGTATAGTTGCATAGTTTTGCTTCCACAGAAAAAGTTTCTGCTATGGTCAATGACCCTTTGCATGGAAAGTTTATATAGTTAATGATTCCTGTGGCTGGAAACCATTAGGAATGTAATAGATTAGTTGTCAGAAGAAAGCATATTTGCATGCTGTTGGGCTCTCTGCAAGGTAACTCATCTTTGGATTTGGAGTTTTACTGGAGCTCGTAGTATCTCCAGGTGCTTTTTTTAATTAGTTGTTTGTAATTAGCTGTGGCCGCATGCTGCTGGAGGTGAGTCATCAGCAGGTCAGATACAGGACCTTCAGTACCAAATAGTGTTTGGGTGGTCCATAGCTATTCTTGTTGGAGAGAACTTGCCAGACTCCACTGCCGTGGTGCTCGCCAGTTGCAGAAGCTCGCACTGGCAGTGTGGATGTTTTGCATCATGCCTGTTCTGCAGAGGAGAAACCAAGATTATCTAACCAAGGGAATGATTAGTCTGCAATCTAGTCTGACTTGTGGTTCATGCCGAGCCCTGCTGCTGAGGGGCAGTGCAGTCTCTCCCCATTGCTACACCTTTACAGCCTGTCTTGGGGTGGCTGCTGGTGCTCCTGAAGCTGTGGAAGAGCTGGAGTTTGTTCTGTGACCTAGAGCCAGACTGCCTGTGCGTGCCTCTGCATTGTAATGCAGCAGCATCCTTTATGGAATGAGCCATTGGTTTCCCATCTTAAAATGTTTCCAAGGTACCAAACTGGCAGTGTAGAAGGAATTAGTACTTTCTGAGACACAAGGATTGGGGGGCATAAGGACGCTGAAGCTGTCTTTGATGCCACTTGTTGACAGAAAGGTACCCTCCTCAGTGCTGCTCTTTCCCCTCATGACTCTCTAGATGTTCTCAAGCTGCAGCAAAAAATCCATCCATAGGACCATAGAGATCAAGGCCCAGGAGTGCTTCAAAGAACGCAACAACAAAGTGTGTGGGAACTCCAGGGTGGATGAAGGGGAGGAGTGCGATCCTGGCCTCTTGTACCAGCAGGCTGATCCGTGTTGCTCTGCAGACTGTAAACTGAAAGATGGTGCCAAATGCAGGTAAGGGGAGACATGCTGCATCTTCTCTGAATGTGGGAGAGAGCAGTGGGTGGACTGGAAGCTCCTAAAGCCACCTGCAGTGTCATGGACCTGTTTCCTGGCCTTAAGGCTGAACATGTGAACTGAAGACAATAAAGGATTTTGGGAGAGGCTGCTGTGTGCACACACTGTTGGCATATGTGAGTTTTTATAGCATTCTGTTAACTGTTCCTGAGAAGGGTCAAGAGCTGCAGGCTTGAAGATTAGTGGTGCTGTCGTTATTAAGCAAACACAGGCCATCAAAAATTAATATCACAGTTCTCCTGTGGAAACTTGCTGTGCAAGTACAGTTCTTGCTTGTATTGCAAAGTGGCTTTAAACTGGGATCACATCCTGGTATTTTCAAGACTGCTGCAAAGTGTGCTTGAGCAGACAGCACAGTGACTGCACTGAGTCCTCCTCCTGTTATTCTTGCTCTTCAGGGTGTTGTGGCCCTGTTGCCATGCAGTGTCCAATCTGTTTTCAGATGTCAGCTTTGCACCGTGGAACAGTAGAGAGCTCGTGCATCTCCTGTTGTTGAGCAAGAAATTCTCTCCATTTCAATGAGTGTTTTTGTAATAAGGGCCTTCTTGTGTTAGGTGCAGAATATCTCAAGAGCAGTAAACCTTCAGGACAAATGGAAGGAGGGGATATGTGTGGGGAAAAAGAATGGAAGATCTTGTCCAAAGCTGCACAGCAAGAGACAAGAAGAGGATCCAAGTGCCTTGAATAAATATAGGGGTCCCTGTGTTGTTTCTCATTACGATGTACTTTCTATTTACCTTTGATAAATGGAAGAGTGAGCGGGGGTGTAGAAAGGTGGTGGTGTGAGGGGCAGGACTGGCAAAGGTTTTGAATCAGTCAGTCTCTAAGTAGCAGCCTTTTTTTCCCCCCAGTTGTCCTTTCTCCCTGGCTTTGTGCTCGTATGCCTTCCTTAAATATCTGCTTTATATTTCTTTCTTTCATTTTGATCTTTCCATAGTGATCGGAACAGTCCCTGCTGTAAAGGCTGCCAGTTTGAAAGTGCACAGAAGAAATGCCAAGAAGCCATAAATGCTACTTGTAAAGGAGAGTCTTTCTGCACTGGTAGGACATGGTTCTGTCCCCTTTATGTCAGTTAGCCAAATGCTTCAGGCTTGGTGTCCTGCTCAATCTGCTTTCAAACTAGGGCCCTTTAGTCATCCGGTACATGTAATTTTAGAGACCAGTTAAGCGTCACACAATTGCCCTATAATGAGTTTCATTGTAGTTCAGGAGACACTTGGTGATTTATGCTCAGAAGAACATGAAAACCAGTGTTTCTTTTTCTTCCTTTTATTTTTTTCTTCTTATTTCTTTCCCTTAAAGAAGAAAAGGCAAAACAGAGTGTGCCACTGCCATGGGACAGGAATGAGCTGAATCCTGCTATACATCTGCAGCTCTGCTGCACTTCCCCTCTTGTTTACTTCCTCCTCATAGTCTTTCCTGGAGGCAAGGAGTCAAGTCCAAGTGCCTGCTTTGCTGATGGTGCCTCCAGGGCCTGCTACCTACTGTTTGGTTGCCAGACTGCCACAATGCCTGAGTTGTTGAAAGCTTCCAGAGCTTCTGTTGCCTCTTGGAGGAGTGGCAGGCGGCCAGCATATGAAAACCAAGAACAAGCTGTCAGGGTCCTCCCACTGGGATGAGTCTCAATTTCCTTTGTCTTCTTTTTCATTCGGCACACTTAAGTACTCTAACACAGTCCTCCCCATCTGCAGGGAACAGCAGTGAGTGCCCCCCTCCCGGGAATGCTCCAGATGACACGGTCTGTGTGGACATGGGGAAGTGCAAGGATGGGGAATGTGTCCCTTTCTGCGAGAGGGAGAAGAACCTGCGGTCATGTGCATGCAATGGTGGGTGACACGGGACTGAACTGAACAGTGTGCCCCATCTCTGCTCCTTGGAGAGAGCTGGCTTTGCTGTGGGCTGGCCTGGTGGAGGGCTCAGTTTATGGTCTCTGAAAAAGTTTAAACCCTTGTTTTTTTCAGGGCTAGTGTTTTACGCTTAGAAAAGGAATGTCCATGTCTTCCTGCCTTCTGGTGGTCTGGGTTGAAGAAATTAAGATACAACTTCTGGTTGGGCACCTCAGTTAAAGGAAAAGGGTTAAAGGAAGTAAAGAGAGTAAAAGGAAGTGTTCAAGGCCAGGCTGGATGGAGCTTTGAGCAACCTGGTCTAGTGGAAGGTGTCCCTGCCCATGGCAGGGGGGCTGGAACTGGATGATCTACACGGTCTGTTCCAACCCAAACCATCCTGCGATTTCTGTGACTCTCCTACCTCCTTCAGCCCCTCTGCCATGGGTGGACAGGAGGGACTGTAAGGAGATCCCAACAACCTCTGGACCAGGCATCTGGCGGGGGAGTGGTGGTCTCCAGCAACCGGTTGAAGAAAGATTTCAAAGAGGTTACAATGCCTTGAGAGCACAGGATTCCTAAGTCCAGGCCCATGCTACTGCAAACCTGCCTGTTGTATACTTCCATCAATAAGTTTTACTAGTCACTTGGTCTCTACATCATCTCTTAGATGTAGTAAAGCAGCTGAGAGTAGAAGAGCTTCACAGGGGCAGCACTAGCAAGTGCTGTGAGCTCCATCATTTGAGATAGAGGCATAGCCAATGAGAAGAATGCCTAGAGCACCCAAAGCCCAAGAGACATTTAGATCTGTCTTTTGGATATCTTTGGAACCACTCTGCTGGTCTATTGAGTCCTGCAGCATTGGGCTCTCAGCTTGGAGAGCTTGGTCTCGCTGTGTGCTCTTAATATGTTGCACAGGGCATGTGATTGTTTCAGGCTTGGTCAGGTCATCAGAGTGCCTGAAATGGGACAACTTGTACAGCTGTGCTTTCCCCATGGGGAGGCTGGGCAGGAACATGGTCAGCCAGGGGACATGTGGGATTCCAGGTTGCAGGTGACTCTTGATGCATCCAAGGAATGAGTTTGCTGCTTTGTTGCAGAAACGGATAACTCATGCAAGGTGTGCTGCCGGGATGAGCAGGACCGGTGCGTGCCATACGTCGATGCTAACGACCAGTTCCTGTTCCTGCGCAAGGGGAAGCCCTGCACTGTGGGCTTCTGTGACACCAACGTAAGCTGTCCCTCATGTCAGTGCACCGTGTGTTCTGCTTCTGTGGCTGGTGGCTTAGAGTCCTCTCTGATGAGGGCTGTGCTGGTAAAAAGAAACCAGAGTTTGACAAGCTGCTGAGCAGGGTGATTGATACTCCACAGGGCAAATATTAAAGGGTGTCTGAGGCTGCAGGTGGAAGTGAGTTCTGCAGAGACCTGTATGAGGCCATTGCTGTTATCCCTTCCACTGGTCCCCGCAGCTCGGCCAGCTGGCAGGCTGTGTGATGGAGGTAGAATGGGTGCTGCTGTAAGTTCAGCTGGGTTAGCAGCACTTGCTGCTTGAGTTATTTGTGTCAGCCCAGTTAATTTTGACTAGAATAATCCAGGTCAGAGAGCAATCCATGAAGATCTGGCTAGCAGTTTCTGAAGGGAGCACTGAGCCTGTGGCAGGGAGACCAGTGAGTTGCTGGTGCTCAGTGACTAGTTCCATGGCACAGCTGCACGGTGGCATCACCTGCAGATCCCAATGGTCAGAGCTAAAGTGGGTGTTGGCAGAAGTCATTTGGGGAGGGCAGGGGGCATGCTCCAGCCCTTCTGCTGGCAGAACAGGAAAGGCTGATGAGCTACTGTGTTAAACCTGTACAGCCAGGTCTGGGAGTCTGTCTGTAACCCTGGGCTGAGAGCTGCAGACTTCTCCGTGGGCAATGGGAGCTGAGGTTTCCGGCACTTAAATCTTTCCAGAAACTTCATTTTACATCCTTTAACATGGGGCGAGGCTGGGTCAGTTTTTCCGTGTTTCAAATGTCTGTTTCAGACAGCAACACAGCTGAAACTGTTTTGCCAAAAATGAAGGCAGTAAAAATGAACTGCTGCTACTGGGCATGAGTGAATCTGTATTAAGAATACAAGTCAAGGTCTGCTCTCTAGTCTTCATTTCATTACTGTCTTTGTATTTTCTCCCCATCTCCAATGCAGCAGTAGTTAATGCTTAGAGAACATAAGATTAGTTTGGAAGTGTTTACTTTTGCAGGGCAAATGTGAGAAGCAAGTACAGGATGTGATTGAACGATTCTGGGATTTCATAGACCAACTCAGCATCAATACTTTTGGTAAGATGTGTAACCATATCCTCTGGGGGGTTTTCAGTTTGTGGCATGACCCTCTAAAGCCTCAGAGGGAGTTGGCTGGCTGGTTGTATTCACCTGTACACAAGGGTAGCCAGTAGCTGTGCTGCTGGTGTACATCAGTGCTTTTTTGCCTAAAGCTTGACAATACTGATGGTGCCTCTTAAAGCTGAAAGAATGGAGGATTATTCTGCATTTTTCTACTCCATTATTTTCTAGGCATCTTCCAAGCCTATAAAGATGATGATAGCTTCTTATCTGAATACCAAGAAGTAGGTCAAGTAGAGGAAAGGGAGTAACAGGCAATCTTTTTAGAGGCCAACTAGCTTAAAGTCAGCCTCCGTGGTCTTGATCTGCACTGTGCAGTCCCAGCAGGTGTGGCCCCCAGTGTCTTGCTCTGCAGTACTGAAACCATACAAAGCCTGTTCTCAAGCCAGTGCTGTGTAATGCAGTAACTGCATGCACTCACTGTATGTAATGCTGTGCTGCACAGTGTAATTACCTGGGCTTGGGGCTTTCAGTCTACAGTTCTGGGGTCACAGATCTGTTTTCTTAGGTTAAAGCTCTTTAGCCCATGCAGGTCGAGGCAGTTCGTGTGTCTTTGATGTTCAGATATTTTGTTTGTGGAGGCGGGCAGTTATCACACAACTGCAAAACCAGAATTGGTAACAGATTCGCAGTGTGTCTTGCATACACGAGAGGGGCAGCTTGGCTGGCTCACTACAGCTTACTCCCAGTCAGCTCGTATTTGCAGCCTGTCAGCATTTCTCACCAGAGAACAGAGGAGAAAACCTCTTCTTGTTAACATGTTGGATACAACTTCAGAAAATCATAGCCAGTTTATCTTTGCCTAGTCCTGCAGCCTGTGCTTCTCCCAGCAGTTCTGTGGGTCGGCTTCCATGCACAGGGGCAACAGAATGGGCATAGGGCTGTATGATCATGAAACAGTATTTGGGATGTAACTAACAGATTTGAACTGATTTCACAGGGAAGTTCCTAGCGGATAACATCGTGGGCTCTGTGCTTGTCTTCTCCTTACTGTTTTGGATTCCTCTCAGCATCCTCGTGCACTGCGTGGTGAGTAAGCTGTCTTTGAGATGACTGCTTTGTTGGATTGAGCTGTAAGAGAACACCTTTTGTATATGAAATGGCAGATGTCTGTGGGAGAAGGCGATGGCAAGCTCCTAGCAAACCTCAGGGGGGAATCCAGCATATGTAAGACTTACTGCTCCTTTAGTAGGTAAAATTCCTGCTAAACTCTGTTAGGTTCTGGCAAACCCAGACCCAGTGCTCCCACGACTGGAGCTCTTCCCATTCTTTCCTAGGCTGTCTTTCTTCCTCTGCTCCTGGAATTCTATCCAAGTACAGTTTTGGTAACCTCCATTAAAGTCAAAGTTTTCTAAAGCCCTACTAAGAAATAAGACAACCACATTTTATGAGGAGATCCAGAGAGGAAAGTGGCCTTGGTTGAGCTTGGGCAGACGGATAAAGAGAGTGAGCTCCTGGCAACTGGGAGCATGGGCATGTGGCATGGTGCTGATAGTGGTGTAGAGGGTTCTGTGCCCGCAAACACCCCTGGGATGGGTGGCAAAGCATGGGAAAAGAGCCCCACACACTGCTGTGATCTTGCAGGAGCACAGGCACGAGACCTTGCAACTGGGAAACTAACTTTCTTATTTTGTGTGTGTGTGTGTGTGTGTTTTCATTTGCTTTCGTTTGTTTGTTTTCCAATAGGACAAGAAATTGGACAAACAGTATGAGGAGAACACAAAGTCCCTGTTTTGTCCCAGTGTAAGTTGCTATCTGAATACAAACTGGCAGAAAGCTCTCCAGTGCATGTTAGGAAATGTGAACCTAAGGTGTGTGCAGAGTATGAATCCCAGAAGTGACAGTAGACAGCCCTGGAGCCTCGTGCCTCACACTGCCCATGATGAATCAGTTTGAGGAGAAACTATTCTTGAACAAGCCTGTGTTTGGTACATCAGGCACTGCAGCTTGGTGGGCTCTGATTCCTCCTTCCTGTAAGAGCTGTGCCATGACCTTGTTGCCAGAGCAGCTCTCTTGCACAGCTCCCTGCGGAGCAGGAAGCAACTCCGCTCTGCGGAGCACTGCTGCGGGCGCCTGTGTATGGGGTCCCCTCAGCGCACGTTACTCAGCAGCTTCAACCACAGGCCGCTTGTTCCCAGCCAAGCAGTGTCAGCAAAGCATGAGGCTCAGCAGGGTGGCACTGCACGAAAACCTCTGCTAAATGTGGTGACTGTGCTGCAGTGGCTGTTTGCAGGAGTTGACTTCTAGTGTCCAGTCGTGCTGGAGCTTTCCACTTCCTTATGCTGAGGGTGCAGGGACCATCAGAAAGACACTTCTCACCCTGTAGATACCAAGCTGGGAGAAGAGCAAAAAAGTGTCTAGATAAACTTTAATTACAGTCCAGTGCTAGGCACCTTCTGACATAGATTTCTGGGTATCCTGACAGCCCAATTCTTATTAACAACTGAACGTTCAGGTAGACAAATGGTTTGTAATGGAAGGGGAACAAAGCCTTGCAGAACTCTTGCACAACCACTGAGGGAAGCATACTGAAGTGAAAGACGACTGAGGGAGATTGGCTTTGTCATCTACTCTGATGTAGCTGAAGGTAATCTTAGTTTAAGTGCCCCATACCTGCTCATGAGTGCCATGAGAAGAGTCACCCTAGAGCTTTATTCCTGAATTCAATCAAGAAAATCCCAGAAAAAGCAGGTGTAGCAACAGAGCACGGGTACAGTTAATGGGTTCCTCACTCCAGGGGAGGATGCAGTAGACTTCAAACTGCTGTAACAGGTGCAGGTGCTCCTCAGAAAGTGCCTGTTCCTTTTGAAAATGGGGTAAAAACCGAACCCCAGACTAGATGCGGTGACGTGGCTGCTTGTGCCTTGCAGAACGTGGAGATGCTCAGCAGCCTGGACTCTGCCTCTGTTCGAATCATCAAGCCCTTCCCTGCGGCGCAGTCGACGAGCCGGCACCAGCCGCTGCAGCCCATCACGGCCGTGCCTGCTGTCGCTGCAGCGCCGAAACAGGACCACCAAAGAATGGACACTATTCAGGAGGACCCAAGCACTGACTCTCACATTGATGAGGACGGGTTTGAGAAGGACCCTTTCCCAAACAGCAGCTCAGCCGCCAAATCATTTGAGGACTTGACAGACCATCCTGTCATTAGGAGCGAGAAAGCTTCATCCTTCAAACTTCAGCGCCAGAACCGGGTGGACAGCAAAGAAACAGAGTGCTAGTGTCTTGCTGCCTTCTAAATGTATGACTTATGTCTGCAAAATAAGGATCTAAAACCATTTCATTTATATAAATATAAATATATGTATATATATTTTTGTGAGGGAGTGGGAGGAATAAGGAAGTGACCTACTGCAGATGCTGGTCATGTGTATGACCTTCCTTAAATTACATTTATTAGAGCGTTATATCTTTTAAAAAGGAAAATCCAAACTCAAACTGGCTTGTATTTGAAGCTTTTTGGATTTGTTTTTCTACTTCCGTGCCCTTTAACATTTCCTTGGACCTGTGGTGCAAAACCAGATATCCTGCTGGATATTGGATTGTGTATATCAGCCTTTTTTATAACTTAATATTTTGTAGTCTGACAGCACTGATTGATAGACAAAATTAACGGGCTTTTAAAACCAAGATGAAAACACTGCAGTATGTTCCATATAGAATAGATCATTTAGCAGTTTAAGGTACATGTAAGCCAAAGCCTAAACAGATGCTTGGGAGCAGAATTGAGAGTAGCGAAACGGATAAAAACACAGTCACCTAGCATTGAATGATGATGCGTAATTGGAATCAAGAATCTTGCCACGTACAGCTTCTAAAAAAATAAAAGGAGCATAGGGAGACCGTTAAACCTTACGTGCTGCATGGAAATGCTCCTCCAGCATGAAACTCTTGTCCCTAGCAGTGAGGTTGTCTTGTCTCCGTGGCACAGAAAGGCTTTCCATAGGAGTTTCCCACTCTGCACTTGCGTGTTGCAGGTATCTGGTAGGAGAAGTGTAAGGGGAGAAATCATTTATGTGGATAGGCAGCTGTTCACAGCAGTTGTTTCAGTGCAGAAATGTTTCTCCAGATGTTACTTGGAAATAACACTATTGTAGAGTTGTTCAAAGAGCTGAGCCTCAGATTTCTGGGGCCTGTATGGCCTTTGGAAGCTCCTACTGCGTAAGTAAACGGAGGAGGGTGGAATCCACTCCATTGCGGGGGGGGGGGGGGGGGGCATTTGTTTAAAAGTAATTGTGAATTTGATTAAAAAATAAATGAACCTTTGTTAAACTTACAGGGCAAGTGTAAGGAGCAGACATCATGAGTTCCAGTTCCCACCCAGGGGGTAAAATGGGATGTTCAAAGTAGGCAATTTAATGGTGTCCTCTGGGGCACCTGGAGACCTGTAAGGTGAGCAGGACTGGCACAGGAGCATAGTTTTAGCTCAGTAGCAGTGGGACTGACACAGTGGAGCCACAGAGCAGCCGATCGTAAAGCAGCATCTTAGTTCTGCATCTGTTCTCTCCTACAGTAATCTGTAGGTAAAACTGACCTAAAACATGACAGGGTAGAACCATTTGAACTGTTACAAGCCAGTGCTCAGTGACAGGGGAGGTAATTTACATATGAGGGGAAGTAACTGCTGCAGTGGGGAAGGGATGGTGCGAGAGCACCTCTCTTCCGTACCGCAGACACTTGTTACACTAATACTTGAACCTTGTGTGCCTTACGGTATTCCTGAGTAGCTATTGTGTTTTGTATACTGGTTTTGAACTTTGTTTGGGGTTTTGTTGTTGTTGTTTGGGTTTTCTTGTTTTGATTCAGTGCAAAGTCCATGTGTGAGGAGTTAATTTAATTCCCAGTACAATAAAAGCTTTTTATATTAAAAGAATCTATAGTTAAGAGCTGTTTTGCCTCAGTCCTTTTAGGAAAGATCTGAATTCTTCAGTGAAACCCTGCATTAGAAGTCTGGCATGCAGCCATCTGTCAGCCAGTTATTTCTGCACCTGTAGGGCTGCCCTGCTTCCAACCAGGAATGGAGTCGGTGTCACCGCAGGGCCTGCGGATTATGGTCAGCCCTGATGGTGAAATTCACGTGAGGGGTGGGAGCGTGCTCACATGCCTTTTCAGGCTTTACTTTTTACATGAGGGCTTTACTTCCCAAAAGAAAGCAAGGCAGTGGCAGGTGCTCAAACGCATGAAAATTGAGGTTTGGAACATGCCATCCATGCCCCAGTGTGAGCTGTAATCCCGAAGCTGGGAAAGCAATACCGGCACAGTTCAGAACCTTGGAGGCAGGAAGATGTGCAGGGAGCCCTGGCCTGGTCCAGCCACTCTTTACCGTAAGCACTTGTTACAGGCAGGACAGTCCAGTTTAATAGTCATAAATACTGTAAGTGATCAAACTTGCTTCCGGTCTAGCTCCAGGCACAGGAAAAGTAAGTACTTGTGCTGCAGTCTGTAACACTGTTGCATAGTGGATGGTTACTAGTGGATGGTTGTCCTGGTTACTTAATGGAGCAAAGGCAGCCATATGACATGAACAACTCTCATCAGGCCCTGCACTGCTTTGCAATCTGTGCCTATATGAAAGAAACGGGTGTCAAGAAGCTGCTGCTGGTGCCCAAATAAGTTAAACACCCCCCTGCTCTGAACTACAATCTATAACTTATCAAAAGGCTCACTAAAGCTCAGATAACTGCTTTCACTGCTGTATTACATCCAAGCAAATTAACTGACGGTAATAGCTCCTGAGAACCTTCACACTACTGCCTCTTACCAGCCCCTAGGTGTTCAAAGCTAGTAGATGGTATTGATCAAAGAGTAGTTCCTAAAGCTCAGGGCAGCCTCTGTGAGAGACTCATTTTCTTCCAAATCTTCCAAGGAAAGAGCTGCTCCCCCCCCGATGTTCACACTACCAGCACATGCAGCATGCTGCCGAGCTGCCCCGTGACACACCCACAGTGGTCTCATCTTTTATTCTCCCGCAGCCCAAGACAAGGGGACAAGGCAGAGCACTGTCAGGGGGTCCCCCCACCTCCCCTTGCCCAGGCACGCAGTGTCTGCAGCATGCTCCTGCCACCGGCTGCTCACAAGCAGAGTGGCTTTGTCCAGCAAGGCTGCTTCAGCTCCTCACTGCAGGGCATCTGGCAGAAGAGTGGCCTCAGGGTGTGTGTGGTCCACGTCACGCCAGTATGGAAGCAGGAAAGGAAGAGGCGACAGTTTCTTTTCCAGGCGTGACCACAGTTGTGCTGCTAGAAAGCTGTTGCCTTTCGGTGATAAGTGAAGACCATCGCACAAATAGGAAGAGAAATCCTGCAGGGGAGGTTGAAACATGTATCAGGGTATTTGCTAGCTGCAAATAGAAGGTCCTGAGTAACTGTTAAGCTCATCAGAGCCAGAAAGATTATAAACTGGCTTTTTTTCACTGCTTGTATTAAAGTATAAAGAGAACGTTCTGATGGCCAAAGTCACTGCTATTCATCAGGAAAAGATCATGGGATTAATGATGCAATCAAAATACTGAGTCTACTGCACTACTGAACAGTCAACTGCACCAGGGGCTGTGGGTGAAAGATTCAGTGTCCAAACTGGAGTTATCTGCCTACAGGAAATGCCTGCGATCCCCGTCACAGACAAGTTTAGGAATCTGGTCACCTGCACCAGCAAGGCACCAGTGCAGCCTGACCTGACCTTGTGCTGACATAACCTCAACGCTGTGCAGGTTGTCCAGAGAAGCTGTGGTTGCCCCATCCCTGGCAGTGTTCAAGGTCAGGTTGGACAGGGCTTGGAGCAACCTGCTCTAGGGGAAGGTGTCCCTGCCAACGGTAGGTGGGTTGGAACTAGGCCCCTTCCAACCCAAACGATCCTGTGATTCTATGAAAAGGTTATTTACGTGTAATGCTCCCAGGGGACATTCACTAAGCAAACATAATGGCCAGGCTGTGTTAACCTTTATTTCTCAAAGCCCACTATAAAGCTTTCTGGATTATTTTTTCCCTTCCCCAAAGTGTAATATGGACCTATTTTGTACCATTTCAGTGATCATGTAGCACTACCCATTCCTCTAAGCTAAATGATGCACTTCGCAATTCATGACAGTTTCAAAGCCTTTTGACATCATACCTGATTGCTCTGCATCAGTGTCCAGAGGTCGACTACATCAGTTCCACAGTCACTAGCGACCTGAACACAGGCCCGGGCATACTCTCCAGTGGTAGCATTGTGGCGATTCAATTTGTCACCTATCCATCAGAAACAAAACATTTAGCAGTCGTGACTGACCCACCCTGACTTCAGTCCTCTGCAACACACACAATGCGTATCAGTTTGTTAAACCAGCCCGCATATAACCAATTACAAACCAAATCCAAAGCATGAAGATTTCAGTGGCGGGAAGCTAAAGCTTGGTGAGTCCCTTTCAGGACACCTTTTGGCTCTGAGGCATTTGAAAACATGTTTCTTGTTAATAGATGTGCAAGAGGTGAGAGAGGCAACAGCAATAGGCGCACAGTGTAAAAGTCGCTTCTGTGCTGCTCACATCTTCCACCTTTTGGCAAGCTTCAGGTGGAATTCATGCACAGGTTTAAAACTTCATACACCTGCTACTGGCACGTGGAATGGAGTGAAGGAAATGTAAATCTACCTATTTACAAGCTTGCTTTCTGCTTCCTGCGTGACATCCAACATTTAACATCTCTGTGCAGTAGTCTCCTTGTAACACGCTGCTGAAACCAGGGCACATGCAGGTCCAAAGCTTGATTAGCACCCCCAGACAGTGCCTTTGTGGGCGCAGTTAAGTGGGAGCTAGGTGGTCAGTCCGTGCTCAGTGCCAGCAGTTCTGTATGGAGCCCAGGGAAACTTTGGGGCAGGATATCATTAAGTTACCTTACTTTATTACTGATTTTTTTTTAATGGGACCAACAATGCAATTCCTCAACTCCTACTCGCTCCTTGCACATGATGATTCCTCCTCTTCATGCTGCCATTTTCTTTCTTCCCATCACTTGTTTTCATCATCAAAATACCTCTGGCAGCCCACTGGTCCTTCCCCATGACAGTACATTTCCTACCTCCTCCTGTCTTCAATTTTCTTCCTGATTTAACTCTCACCTGGGACTGAGTGGCCCTTCAGCTCACTCAGCAGCCACCATGCAGAGCTCCCTTTGTTGCCATGTTCCCTGTGTTGGTCACAGCCTCACCTCCCCAGCTGAGGTCCTGCAGTCCTGCCCCTTTCCAGTTTTATGACATATCCTAGCAGAGTTGATAATTTCCTGTTCTCCCTTTGCCTCTTCTTTCACTGTTTGTTAGGATTCCTTCTTGACTGTTTCATCTCCTCTGCCATTCTGGAAGCACACACACACTTGTCCTCAATGTGCAGCTCTGCAGAAGCATGTGCTGCTGGGTCTGTAAGTGAAGAGCAGCAGCCAAAGGAAGCTCAGAGGGAACACGGGGGTATCCTGAGGGACCAAGAAGGCAACCTAGTGATTTATCCTGACCTGCACATCCCACCCTGCCTTGTGACAGTGTCCTGGGTTCAGCAGTAGCAGTCCTTTTTCTCCTCCTTAGTAGCTGGTGCAGTGCTGTGTTTTTGACTTTCAGCCTGGGAACAACGCTGACAACACCAATGTTTTCAGTTGCTGCTCAGTAATGTTTACTCTGACCAAGGACTTTCTGAGTCTCATGCTCTGCCAGGGAGGAGGGGAAGCTGGGAGGAAGGGAAGCTGGGAGGAAGCAGAGACAGGACACCTGACCCAAACTGACCAAAGAGGTATTCCATACCACAGCACGTCATGCCCAGTATATAAACTGTGGGCAGTTACCTGGAAGGGCTAGATCACTGCCTGGGTCAGTTGGGTATCGGTCAGTGGGTGGTGAGCGGTTGTATTCTCTTCCCTTATTATTTCCTTATCATTATTATTATTGGTGGTAGCAGCACTGGTTTGTGTTACACCTTAGTTACTGGACGGCTCTTATCTCAACCCATGGGAGTTACATTCTTTTGATTCTCCTCCCCATCCCTTCATGCGCAAGGAAGGGGGGGAGTGAGCAAGTGGATGCGTGGCTAACTGGGCTTAAACCATGACAGACAGACAGCAGTGGGAGCAATGGCTTAGGGGACACTCGGAGACACCAGATACATCTGGGTGTGTGCGACTGACCTGAAGGAGCTGTCTGTTGCACTTGTGAGGTCAGTGCCTTCCACCCACAGAAATTCTAAAAGGAGTCCCACAGTGACTGGAAAAAGGTTCACATCGCACCCAATCTCAAGAAAGACAAGAAAGGATCTGGGAACTGTGTATCACTCAGCCTCACCTCAGTGCTGGGAAAGATAGTGGGGTTACCTCCTCTTGGGATTCATTTCCAATCACATGAAGGACAAGAAGGAACTATCAATACAAATCTAGCAAAGCCTGATAGTGCTTGACCACCCAATTGCCTTCTGGATGAATTAATGGCTATGCAGATGATGAAGAGCAGCTCTGACCTTAGGTAAGGGCTTTGACTCTGTCTCCCACAGCAGTCTGATTTGGAAGCTGACCTTCTTTTCGCACCTCTTTTCACACCTGAATGAATGTTCCTGTGAACATCATCACCCTTGTGTTTCACACCTCTCCTCTGTTCCGATATCTAACTGACAAAACCAGAAATAAACATATTTCCCCTGGATAATAGTTAAGGGCAAACGATCCAAAAATGCCACTTACTGTGCCCACAATACTCCATTTGTGGTCCACGGTCTGAGGTCACCCTTTTGTTCCATCCCTAGACAGCAAACTCTTTTAGGCAGATGCTGGCAGATTCAACACTGTAAATGCAAGTTTCCTACCTCTCTACCCCATAAAAAGGATAGCTTTAAGATAAAAATGAATTAACAACATTTTAGAGGTGTTAATTGATAGCTAGGAGCCAGATAAGCAGTATTCATGGTGTGCTCACCTATTCAAGAGGACAATATGGGTCCATGTGTCGGAAACTAGGGCTATAGTGGGAGCTGGGCACACAGAGAGGAAAGGCTGCTCTGTACCTGACCTGCCTCTTAGTCCCTGTCAAAGGATCTGCTACTGCCACATATACTATACTGGTCATATCTGATCTGACCTGCTACAGCTGCTACTGTCTTACACAATTTGTGAGTATAACTCTCTGGGGGGCTTTCTCTCTTCCTACATTAAATATAAAAACTACCTTGCTGGATGAGACTGGAAGTCCATACAGTCCAAAATCCGTTTTGCACAGTCACCACTGCCATACAACAAAGCCCCCTAATGCAAAGTCATGCAACAACACAGCCTAACTTGGCACTTTAAACATGGGATCATCTTTAAAATGTTACCACCTAGACTGAGCACACAGCTCAGGATATGCAATATCACCTAAGTTAGAGAAACCCCTGCAAATACTAAGGTGACAGCTCTGTATTTACCTGAATCTAACTCAAAAGTCTTTTATAAATGTGCAAGAAGTGGACAAGTTGTCCCAAGAAAGGACTCACTCTCAGAAGGCATAAACTGTTGCTGCTGGAGTCAGTGGGATTATGCCAATTTCTACCAGCTGAGTAACATGAAGTAAGCAGTGCTCTTCTGCCTCTATTTTTAGAATCACCTTGAACAACATTATAATGAAAAATCATTTAATCACCTTTTGCTTCCTTCCCAGGTACTTTTATTATCATCTTAGATTATGATATCCTTGGGGAGGGAGGTGTAAATTTAAAATAAACCTGGCTAGGATATTACTGCTTATCCAAAGAGATGGCAAATATATTGTGACTATTATAAATTTTTCCAAGGCACACAATGCCTAATTTCTTCCATAATTCGGGTTATTTTGGGAGCTGTGAGGACATGATGTAGTCTGCCTAGGACATCTCGGCACAACCTGTGTTCTCAAAGGGCAGACACTTCAGTCAGTTCAATGCACAAAGAGCTCAAACAACATTTTCAGAAGAACATCACTGATCAGTTCGTAGTTACTGCACAAGCTTATGCAAAAGTTCTTTAGCAAGCCAGCTACATGTCCTTTTTTCCATCAGCTCAAGGACCATGACTGCTATCTGGCACAAGCATGAAGCAAATCACTTCTCAGCATGGGATCAGGAACTTACACTCTGCTGGTAAAATGCTGAAGTTCTGCCCACCCACATCACTCTTACCTTTGGCAAAACACTCCTTTTCCCAAGCTGATTCATGAAGAGGTGGTGGCGTTATCAAAATAATCCTGTCTTCAGTAATGTCTACTGACTTGAGATACTGTATCATGCTCTTCAAGTTTGCAGCGTACTCCTCCAAAGGAACGTGTTGCTTTGGGTTCAGATCTGTCTGGGGATGGAGCACGTGCATTAGCGATGTTAAACTGCTCACAGGTTTATTACACAGTACAATGTGCTTTGTACACAGCGTATGAATGTGGGCACTCATTTCCAGTGTACAGTTCACCTCAACCACTGGATGAGGAGGTGTGGTAGGAAAACACTGTTCCTCAACATCCAAAGCAGACAAATCAAGGTTTTAAACACAGCACTTTCAACTAACACAAATAAGACACAGGGAAAAAAAAACCCAAAGACAAATATGTATTTTAGATGCTTTTTCTTACAAGCCCGTATCTTAGTATTAGATCACACAATCACCTCAAACCTCACTGAAACAAAACCTATTATTTTTACGCCTCTTGGATGCAGAGGAAATTTGGGAAATTCCCATAGATGCACAGTCAGTCCTTTGTGGGCTGATGTCATCATTTTGATTAGACTAGCTCTGCGTGCTGCTATGCTTATCCTAAACAGAATCCAAATGCTCATTCATTCCCTCATTTCCTCAACCTATCTGCCAGAACTCATCAGCCTGCTTTAAAGGCAGAAAAATCAGTAGGATGCCCAACTCCAATTTTAGGTGATGGATATATGACTGACTCTTGAGCACCTTGAAATTCACTTTTGATACTAAAACTTGGTGAGAGGGACAGTAATAGAAGGCACTGCATGGTTTAAATACAAATTAAATAATTGAAAACGATCCACTGTAAAAACAAAGAGATGGCAACTGCTTCTTGGAGAACTGCCAGGAAAGTCTGTGTGATGTTCTGCCTTCCCTGCTGAACTATTAAACTGTCTTAAGAGTCATAAGGGTGAGGGGTGGGGAGGGAAGGCACAGTACCTTTCAAAGCACTGTCATTAGCTCCGAAGAAAACAATAACTGCAACAGTACTCTCAGCACCAGCACTTTTAGCGATCAGTCTTGGCAGGATCAATTTAGCCCATCTGGTGTTGTAGCCTGAGAATCCTCGGTTCACAACATCACATTTTCTGAAACAGAAACGTCTCATAAAGGACAGTCCTCCTCTGCACACCACGACAAAACCTGGGACGTTCTGAACTGCTCTGCCAAGACACCCGCTTCCGTCCCACTTAGATGATGAGGTGTCACAGGAGCTTTTCAATGGGATGATAACTTTGTGTCTTGGAAGTGCATGGACAACAGTCTTGACAATCACTAAGGATTTAAGTGTGCCAGGACAGGTTGGATGGGGCTTTGAGCAACTTGGTCTAGAGGAAGGCATCTCTGCCCATGGCAGGAACCGGATGAGCTTTAAGGTCCCTTCCAACCCAAACTGTTCTATGATTTTTTTTAATTCCCACTCAAGCTTTGCGCGGAAAGAAACACCCAATGAGCATTTCCACCACTACTGGGCAGGCTACCGCCAAGGCAGTTCCACTCCGATAAATAGTTAATAAATAAATATACATTAAACATTAACTTGTGTTGGTTCTCTTTTCGAAAAGCTGCACACGTTCTTGCATGCTAGACATTACTTTTGGAATGTGAGTTCTTACCTGACCAGTCTCTCAGCAAGATACGCCCCCCAGCCATTGTCCCGGAAGGAGAACTGAATGGAAGGAAAACTGTTAGACCCTCACTGGAAAAACTCACTCCCCAGCAAGTCAGTCCCACCACCAGCATCTTCCTTCCCTCCTCAAAAGCCTTTCACACACAGCCTCCGGCACTGCTGCAGCAGTGCTTCCTCCCTCCCAGCCTGCCCTGCCCGGCCCTGCAGAGGTCCAACAGTCAGATCTCTACACAGACGCACACTTGGCACCAGAAGCAAGCGATCAAAACTGACTGCTGCCAGCTGCAGTTTCATTTTGGCTGATGAGATTTGGGGTTTTAACACCTTTCTCTAAGATCCTTTCACGGTGCCTTCATTCAACAATCCTCTCTCCACATGCTGCTTCAGAATGCAGTCTGATACCTATCTCTGCTAGCAGTGGAAAAATTAACCTCCTCTCTTTATTCCCACTGCTGCACCATCTTCTCTGTTACAACGCTGCAGGAATGAGGGCCACTACAGACAACAGGCTGTCCTCCCTGTCTGAAAAACACCACTGCCACTGGAATACCAGAAACTACACTTTCACCAGACCACACTGCTAACACAGCAACTTACAGCCCCTCTGCAACAAGGCTCTAAATCTCATTAATGACCATCAGTGTGAAAGCTCCCGGCACACTCTCAGGGGAGATCCGACACGGACACAACTACACCAGGCTGCGCTCCCACTCCTCTGGCCTCCTTCCCGCCTCACCGAGCCGGGCTGCTCCGTGCCACGCCAGCCTCGGCCAGTCAGAGCGGGATTTTACACAGCCGCCCGCTCCTGCCGTCAGAGCCCTGGGGAGAGCGGCGAGAGGGGATGCGCCGCCATGATCCCGCCCCACAGGCTTCTCCGGCCCCAGGCGAGGCGCGGACTGGCCGGCGAGGAGAGGCGAGGCTGCAGGCCAGGCTGCCCCACGATAGGGCACACGCATCCCCTCCTGCCGCAGCCAGCTCGGCTTTCCTTACAAATGAAGTCAAGCCCTGTGCTTGGCACAGGCGCAGTGTAACACCGGGCTGCTGCTGGCGCAGCGTCCGCGGAAAACCACTGTACTCCGGTACAAGGAACCGGGATGCTCACGGGGCTCCGGAGCTCAGGCGGGAGCTGTGGGACCGCCGGTCTCACGGCGGCGCGGAGAAGCCGGCGGCGCGGCACTGCTGCAGGGCCACTACCTCAGTGATGGAATCTCCGAAGAGGACGACCCGGGGCCAGGGCAGAAGCTGCCCGCAAGCACCCGCCTCCACCAGCGCCATGGCTGCGGCCGGACGTCCGCCGGAGCGGGGGGAGTGAGGCGCAGGAGGAGACCTCGCCGCTTCCACTACGTGAAGAGGTGGCCTGGGATTCCAGCACCGGCAACGGTTAACTGCTTTGCACGTCCCTCCCAGTGAAGCCCATCCTCCTGCGGAGCCGGGCCTGGAGAAGATGGCGCGCCCTCGGGAGAGCCCCGCCTTGTAGCGTCCGAAAGCACGTTTAAGAACACGTGATTATTTTTTAAAATAAGACCTTTATCTGTTCCAAAGAGATACTTCATTTTAAATAAAATGCAGTTACCGCATTTGAACGGCTGAATACTTACGACTAATGACATACAGGCTGGGGAGGGAAGCTGTCACTGGTTCTGGTAATACACTGATTCTGCTGGAAACTTCCAGCGTCTAAAGGGTGGCTACAAAGAAGATGGAGACTCCCTTTACAAGGAGTCACATGGAAAAGAGGAGGGGTAACGGGCACAAGTTACTCCTGGGATGATTCTAATTGGATCTGAGGAAATCTGCAGTATGAGAACAATCGACCATTGGAATAATCCCCCCAGGGAAGTGGTGGATTCCCCAGTGTGGAACGCTTGGAAGGCTCGGCTGGACTGGGTGCTGCGACATCTAGTCATACTTTGCCAAGAAAGGTTGGAGCACGTGATCCTTGAGGTACACCTTCCAACCTGGGATTCCAATTTCTGTGATCAATTCGAGGTGCCCATTTAAATCAGCTGGGAACGGGGAGACAAAAAGCTGTGTGTACAAGAGAAAGATGAAGTTGTTTTGTAGAAAACTCACTGCCCATGGACAGTTTTCTGCGCCGTTTGCTGCTTGGCAACAACCCCAGCTAACTTGTAGTATCATTCTTCTCCACATACTGCAGTTCCTGATACCACATTTCATGTTGCCCAGGAAGACCCTTTCCCCAGCACAGTGACAGGGCCCTTGGCAGGAGCAGGTGTGTGTGGACTGTCACTGAAACTTGCACATGAGGCTGTCCTGGATCATAAGCACTGACTTTGCTTGAAGCTGGTTTTGTTCATCTAGTCTAGTTAACAGTAATCACAGAATAGTTAGGGTTGGAAAAGACCTTAAGATCATCTAGTTCCAACCTGTATACACAGCTGTAAAGCTCTAATTAACCCCAGTATGCAAATGTGCATTGGTTTTTAAATGTGTTCAAACTCTTGACTTCAAGCAAACGCAAGCATGCAGGTAACTGCTTCCTTGACAGGAACAAAATCCTATACAAGCTTGACTCTGAGCATATGCTAACCAAATGCATCCAGTTCATCCTCCAGCTGGTCATTAGTCTTCAACAACATAAAACTCAATTTAATTTTTGTAATTCTACATTTAGATAGGTTACAAATGTATTTATTTCTTGTATGTGCACATAAGAAAAAAGAACATATGCACACTTTGCCTGGTTTTATTATAACCTATAACACATACACAAGTATAGTTGCTCTAAGGTTGCTCATCCATTACTTGAAATAACTCAGCAGTTTCACAGTCACAGCACTGATACATCTGACTTAATGAGGAAAAAAATTTATTCACTGTTAAAAAATAGTCCAAATAAATTGAACATTTAAAAGATTTTTTTTTTATGTGTCCTAGGTATCTACAGAGGTCAGCATACTGGGCTGAGGGCATCATAAAGCCTCTGTGCAGCCAGTTCCACCATTTCACGGAGGGATTCATCATCTTCACTTCCTGGCTCACAGTCAACTGTCTGGGAACAAAAAAGAAAAGTACGTTAAAACAACCAGCACTTCATATTCCTTTTCAGCATGTGAACAATGCAGTGCTCATCAGGGGAAAGGAAAAAACAGTCATGCAAACGGAAAAGAGTTATCAAGGGCAGCACTGTATGTTCTTAAGTGGTCTGCCAACATGTAGAAGAGTACAGAGAAGACTTACGGAAGCCCTGCTGAGGAACAAGACGCTTAATCTCAAGTTTTATGTTCGATTAATAACACATTTCAAAACTACTACGTAAAATGCATTGAGTTCTGTACATTACATTTAATTCAAAATCAAATAAAACCACACAAGGCGCAGTCCTTGGAGTTTCCATTTTATGTGTGAATTCACCTGCACTGCATTAGGTTAATACTGTAAAACACATGCATTCATCACAGAGGTACAGTCCCTCTGTACTGAGGGAGCCTCCACACTGATATTCCCACACCCATAAAATAACATTTGCATCAATATAAAACCCTGAAGAGATTAATCTATCACTAAAGCAAGTCTTCCTAGAGAAAGATGCTCACCCCAAACACACAAGTTGATCAACATTCAACCTGTTTATCACCTGACTGCTCTATCTCAAAGGGCAGTATTTGCATAGTAATACTATTCTTGATCCTATGGACTTTCAGGCTCTAAGACTGTACCTTCTCTAATTCAGTATTAACTTGCTGGTCATCTAAACAAGTAACGGCTTTCAACTATAAAGGTTTGTGAGGAGAAAAAAAAGGGGGGGCATTAAAACAGCAAACGTGTTTAATGTTATCTGACAATGCTGTTAGAAGCATGTGAACTCTAAGAGCACTGTGTTAAGAGTTACCATGGAAAAAGTAAATCCACAAATCCCTCCATATAGTCAGATCTATACTAAACAGTTTTTCATTTTAAGGCCATAAAAGTTTTATAAGAAGATATATATGCACATAAAGGACAGAACTTTCTTGTAAAACCTAATTCACAATGGCACGAGCTTGCCACTGTTAACGCAGTATGTAAAGCAAGTATTACAAAGATACACACGATAGCAGCTGAGCTGCCATTAGGGCTTCTGTCAGTGCACAATAATAACATACATCAATAATGTATTATTAACAATAATGACATACTTCAATATAACATTACATGAAAATGAAGCCTAACTTCTTGATTAAGCATTATGTATTATTTTCCATTCTTGTTACCTTTTTCCCTATTGCAAGAGCTCTTTTCATCAGTCCTATGTTTCTGTACTATGTCTACATTGAAATGTAGCACATGTCTACTAAAAAACTGAAAAAAAGATGACATAGCAATCATGGTGTGTTAACCACAAGACTGTAACTTGCTTTCCTCTTGAGATAATTAATATTCATTTAGTTTGTTTCAATAGGTAAGAAATTTTGGGCTGGGATCAACCTTCTTCTGGGTTTGTAGAACACTTAAAACATTTGTTATGGTCCCTCAGGACAGCATCTGGGAGCTACTCCAGGTTGGAATGGATTACTACAATGGGTAGTGGAAATACATTGTATATTTTCACTATGCTATTAATAATGACAAAGTCAACACATTAAAATGCTTAAGAACACAAAAGACATGGTCTGAACCACTCTTTACAATTCCTTATTTTTTGAATAACTAAGCGTGACAGCTTCTTAAAGCAGCCTTCTGACATGCATGACGTTCAATTCTGAACCTAGCTAATGAATTAATAGAATACTTCTTTTTGTGAGTATTTCAGGCTTTCAGTTTCGCTACAAAACAATCAAGATGACAAAAAACCCAATTATTACCATCGCTCCTACTCTGATTGTTCAATTATTCAGACCAGAGCCTGTTTTAAGAGCACTGACAAAAGAAATTGTGGGTTAAATCCATTTCTCCTCTACAGTCTTCCTTTATCCATCTTTATACAAGTAGAGAGCTGCTGACAAATACTGGGGTTTCTTCCAAATTTACTGCATTTGTTACGTAAACATTTCTAGCTTTTTTTAATGAAGAAAACTCTGTAGGATATGCTTCTGTTAAATCAGTGAACTCAGCTCACAGGCTGGGTCAGTGTTTCTCTCAGAGAGGCAGGGTACTGATCCACTGATGAGAATGTCAATGGAAATAATGGAAAGTGAACAGGCTTGCGCTGTTTTGATATCAAATACAAAATAATTTCCTTAGCAGTGAGTACATGATATTCTAGGTAGACCTGTATATTAGACAGGAGACTCGCCTCTGCTAAATATAGCCACACACAGAAGGGAGCACTTTGCTGTACATACCCTAGTGTCCAGTGAAATGTTTGCAGTCTTGCCATCAACCGTGATGCACAGGACAGAGCCATCTTTTGAACTCACACAGTCTTCTCCAAACATATCCCTAAAACAAAGACCTATGTGTGTAAGACGTGGCCAACAGCAAACTTGTAATTCATTTTCTATTAACCTCAGGGTTCCAAAGGCATTTTGTCAGCAGGGTATCTCCTTTCAGCAACTGTTATTTAACCCACTTAAATATAATCAACAAATCCCTATCTAAATTCTTATGAGAGTGGCCGTCACCTAACAGTAACTATTTTACCAAAATAAATCTTATCATAAATGAAAGGAAGGATTCCTTTGATTTCAAAAGAGGCAGGATTTCTATGTAAATAACAAAATATACATCAGAGTGGTACCAAAACACTACTTCCACAACCACAGCATTTTGGGAGACAACATAAAAATCTGCGACATTCTGGAAGAAAGTCCTGTATTCAAAATGTTAATGATGCTGAGGTTTTTCTACTGTACCTCTTTCTTTACTTAATTTCCTCACAGAAACTAGACTGAAGCAAATTTGCAAGAAGCATTTTAAAATAACTATCTTTAAACTATATTATACTAAAATTACTGTATTCACATGATTAACAGTGATGATTTTCCATTAGAAAAATATGCCAACTTACTGAAGCATGATCTCCATTCGCTTCCTATACACATCCATGTCTACTTTCTTTGAAATTTTATGGACTGCAGCTGAGAAGAAAAAGTCATTTTACTTTCACAGACATTTGGTGGGAGCAAAAATGGGCTAACTTTTACTGCCTGGCTCCTAATTGACTTTCATGAAGAAGCAATCTAAAACCTACATAAGAGATATATATATATTTAAACAATTTACAAAGAAAATGTATTAAAGATGGAAGAGTCAAGGAAATACATAATTTTAAAATATATGCTCCTTGTAACTTATCACATTTTAAACCAGAAAACTTTGCAAGTCTAATTCTCACATTTTAATTCTCCTTTCTATTGTTATGCTCATTACTTCTCATATTTCCTTTACTAAAAAGTGAAAATAATCTACTTTCATCATTTGGTTATAATCTCTCAATTTTCTTTAATTGTAAAGAAATACCACATCACACAGGCTAGGGGCATGCAGAGAATACATGAAGTGAAACCAGACAGCAAATGTGAGTAGTAGTAATAGGCACAGACGTTCCTGGAATATGTTTCAGCATAGAGAGGCTGAAATAAAAATAACCGTAACTGTATCTAGACTTGGTTTTGAAATCAAGCCATTTTCATTTGAAGATAATTATTTAAGTATTTGCTCATTAAGTGAGTCAGAGGTCTATAGGAAGAGCTAATTGTGAAAATCACTGTGTTTTTCACTGACGGATAAGGCTTTTGATAAAGACACATTTTCCACAGTCAGCTACCAGTTGCCATGTAAGAGTAGGCTTCAACAAATTAACACTTTACAAATAACGAAGACCAAGTGGCAATTTTGGTTTTAAGTAGCAAATCTTACTCCCTAAAAGTTTCATAAGGAAGGGAAGTACAGTAGGGGGATCACAATCTATTGCAAGGCATTATATCCCTCTAAGCTTGATATAAAAAAATTAAGAAGCAATGCCTCAGATAAATATGCATGCACTGAACTTAGTACCTTTCTGTATTTTGGGATTTGACTGCACTTCCAGTATCACTGTTGTCACAGTGTCTGCATACATATCATTAGCAGGATTTGCCACCCACTGGAAGAGAAAAAAATAAGTAATAATGTCAGACCATTCTTTGGGCTGAGTGAATAATGCAATATAAAACCAATGTAAAATTCATTGTGTTCTGTTTGCTTTCCTCTGAATTCTAGCTTCAAATGACTGCCATATACTTTACACCAAGTTATTAACTACTTTTAACTTGGTATATTCCGGTAACTTCCTGTGAAAAATTCAAGCTGTTGAACGCTTCTGAACACATTTGTGAAAACAGTTATTAATAACAACTGTTGGAAAGGGGGAGAAAACACCATTTGACATTATTTCCAATTCCTACTTGCCACATAAAAAATGGGCACCAAATCATAGAATCATAGAATAGTAAGGGTGGGAAAGGACATTAAGGTCATCTGGTTCCAACCCCCCTGCCACAGGCAGGGACACCTCCCACTAAACCATGCCATCCAAGGCTCTGTCCAACCTGGCCTTGAACACCACCAGGGATGGAGCATTCACAACTTCCCTGGGCAACCCATTCCACTGCCTCACCACCCTTACAGTAAAGAATTTCTTCCTCATATCCAATCTAAACTTCCCCTGTTTAAGTTTGAACCCATTACCCCTTCTCCTATCACTACATTCCCTAACAGAGTCCCTCCCCAGCATCCCTATAGGCCCCCTTCAGATACTGGAAGGCTGCTATAAGGTCTCCATGCAGCCTTCTCTTCTCCAGGCTGAACAGCCCCAGCTGTCATTACACTCCTGAGTCACAGCAAAAAGGAAACCAGCAGTGGCTAAATGCAACAACATGCATCAATACAGGACCATTGCTCAAGGGGAATTTTGTCCTACCGTTCATTCTCCTTGGCATCCGACAGAAAGCTACTTAAAACACTGAATTCTGCATAGTATTTATCTGATGATACTATTTTGCAGAAACTGGAGAACAAAATACTTCTCCCTCCCTCACCAATGCTCACCTCAAGGACTACCATGCCTGGCTCCTGGATCACAGTAATATTTTTGAAAACCTTCAGGGCTGGTTTTTGTTGAATTTCTATTTCTTCTACATCACCTAAAAAGTGACAACAAACGGTTAGCAAGAATAAAATCATACTGAAAGCAAGACTAACTTTATCTGCATAAACTCCAGATTATTTCAGAATAAGGAGCTATCTGTTATTATCACAACTGCTCAGAGCAGCTCACAAACTGGAAGTGCATACTCTCTTCCCTCACCTGACAATAGTATTTGCTTTGTTCTGGATTGTTTGGGGGGTGTTCTAGTATGTAATACCAGCCAATTTACTTGTTCTGAATTCTCATGTTTGACCAGCTTAGCACACTGATGCATGCACACAGATGAAAAACAGAACAAGCAAGAAATTCAGTGCTGCATTTGCAGAATTAACCAGCTCCTCTTAAACCCTTGAAGGATAACCCATTGCTAGCATAAGCATAGAGCTTAAACCGGAAGCGTTTGTGTGCCATGTAGCACCTGGGTTATGAGACATGAACATCAGCTGAACACAGTTTTTTCTCTTCCCCAGTGATATGAATTAGATTCGGACACTAGAGAAGAAAAAAAAAATCCTGAGCTTCCAATCTGGGAAGAGATCCTGCAAAGTCTGTGTGCCTTTAATGAACTAGGCAAGGAGCTGCCCCTGACCTTTCAGAAAGCTAGACAGCACTCCTGGGCATCACATTAGTGGCAGATTTAAATGGCTTCCAACTCAGAAAAAGCCAACCAGGTTAGATTCTTGCCTCTTGGGGAGGGACACAAGAGGCTGTCTGTCACAAAGGAGGATAGAGATCTTGTTTTTATGAATGGAATGGCATTCCATTAATTCTATTTTGGGGCTGCGGATAAAAGATCAATTAACAAATTTTACATCAGAATGGATATAGAACTCACTCTGTGGGCTGACAGGAGACAGAAACTGCCCTAGGCTCTATACTGCTACATGCTCATGATTTTGTAATGCAGCTACAATGGAATCCCTCCAAAAGGATGTGTCATACTCATGAACTGCATCAGTCAGGAGCTGCATAATCTAATGAAAGTTGTAAAATACAAAATAAACTGTGGCACTTCAGTCACTGGCAAAGACATTTCCACTGAGAAGACCTCTGAAGACTGGAAGTTGTTTTAAAAGCTGACTACTATAAATCACAACCATGTTTTTCCAAATACGCACCAGTAAGTTTTTGTAGCTGATAATAAAGTAGATTAAAAGGGCCTGTGTATGGAATGGCTTGTGTCTGTGTTACAGTGCTCATGGCCAAGTCTGTGTAATCTGAAAGAATTAAAAAGTACCTATTAAAAGCTGTCCCTTTGAATTGACTTCCTAAAAAATAAAATTGCCGCTATAGATCAACAGCGGCATCAAGACATTTAAGACAGAGGGTGGAAAAGAACAATTTGTAGTGAGGAGGGTGGAATGTCTCCTGTAAGAGAAATAATATATCTATGGTTAAGAAACCAGTAAGAGCTTGTTATTTTATCATACCCATTATTAAAAAAAAGACTATTCACTAAGTTTTAGTTACCTACTGAGCACATCGCTGTCTACTTACTGGAGAGGTCACATGGAGAAAGGATGTGATAGTTAAAATTTCTTTTAACTAGGATTCCAGAAATTCTCTGTCCTTGCTCTGGTTTCTTATCTGCTAAAGATCCCATCACCTGGAAGTGAAAAACACACAACAGTCAACAAGGCAAACTGAAGTATTCACAGCTCTAATGTAGCTATGGAGACGAAATGCAGTTTTCTCAGAAAAGTCAAACATCACATAAAATTAACTCTGAAAATAAAAGGTCCTCGTACCCAACAGAGGTTCTGGGATTAACACAAGAAAAGGTCGGAAGAGTGAAGGGCCAAAAAAAGAGCCCAAACCCAACCCCGAAATACAACACTAAATGCAGAACACTCAACATACTTCGAGTCCCTGGAAAACATACACAATCTGAAACCAATTAAAAATAGAGACTTGGAATAATAAGTCTGGTTTGTTGTTTTTTTTTTTTCCCCAGAGGAAAATACTGCTGTACAGATAAGAAGCTACTGATTTTATACCTTGGCAAGTTTTTCTCCTCTGAAGTTTAATGTTACAGCTTCGGTATTCCTAGGATTATGAACTTCTATGTGAACTTCATCATTATCCTCGTATTCCCGGATCAATGCTGCTTTCAATCTGGCCATTTCATTCTGCTCACCATGAACTAAAATCTATAAGGAGGAGAGTTTTCCTTTCAGCAGAAGTTATTTGTCCAACCAGACATGTTTAGTAAACAAATTATCCCCCCAAACGTGCCATTTTGTACATCTTTGTAAAAATGTCAATATATGAAATATTAGCTCAATTATATTACATAGCTTTATGTCGTTGATATTGCTGCATTATCCAAAGGCCTAGATTTCACAACCCCGAGTATCAGAAAAATACATGCAAATAAGCAGAGCCAGAGATTCCATTTAACTTTTCATACACTGTTATATTATGAGAGCAAAGCATTATGTTCAACAATAGAAGTTAGTCAGCTTTACGTTTTTGTGTCTGCATGTAGATAGCTATAAATAAAATAAACATGCAATTCAGAGGATGTGTCACAGTTCACAATTCACAATTCTCTTTGCCAAGTTAAATCCTCTTTTCTTCCATGATTTGTTTTCCTTCTTATCTGTGCTTGCACACTGGTTCTCCTCCAGTCCCAGTAAGTTTCAGATCCTAGTCCACATTTTCATATTCTGGTCTTTCACACCTCCTGCTCCCTGTGGTTTGCTCATGCTTTTCCCCTCAATTGCTGCCTTTGTCTTTTGCTGCCTGCTGCATAACTTCAATTAATATTTTCTTGTTTATCTGGGGGCAAATTACAATGAATTATTCCAATACCAGTGCCCACAACTTGATGTGGTCCTGTACTGTATTTTATTTCTGCAAAACACTTCTGAAACACATTATGGACCATACCAGTTTTTTGAAAGTCATCCCCAGATAATCCCCATGCACACAGTCAACACCAAGTTCATCTTTACTTTGCTAAGGTAACATGATAAAAAATGGCTAAAATCTCCACCTTTTGTTATTAAAGGCATAGGGATGCTGGCTACTGCTAGACACCAGGATGCCTTGATGATGATGACTTGACTTTACACCTTGATAACACAAGGCTGTGAAGTGGTTTGATGAATCCCACTCTGGAAATGGGCAAGCCTGTATACTAACCACATGTGGAGGTTTCAGGGCCCGGATAAATTCGCTGGTTTGTTGATAATCTGTGTGAGCAGAGAAAGAAATGTAGTCCACAGACATCTTCAGTGGCAGTTTTTGCCCTGACATAGTTGTAATCTCTTCAGGTTCAGACATGATGTGCTAGAAGAAAAGAGCACTTTAAATAAGACACCATGTAACAAATGCTTTACATTTCCAAACCAAATGAAATAATATTGGCAGTCAGGTTAAATGTGACGAATTTCTCTCAAATTTCACAAAACAAACACTCACAAATGAGAAAAGCATGCACAATGCACATCACTTCATCTTTTGCTTCCTCAGATGGGAACTCCTCAGATCCTGCAAATCTTGGAGGTCATTCTTTCTTCCAGATACATCTTTCTCAAATTTACATTAAAATGGTAGCAAGTGTGTGACTTCTATCTCTAAAGGCAAAACAAGATGCTCTATGCTGTCAGCTGCTGGAATTTGGAAGGATTTAATTCTCTACAACTGGACAGCAGCACAACATGTGCAAGGCAGTCTGTTCTCTGACACTAAAGTAGCATTAGATTTAATATCTATTCCTCCAGCATTAGGTTTAGGGCTCCCCTCTCAAAAAGTTAAATGGTGGAGGGGTCTGAAGTTGGAGAAAAATATCAATCATTCTTTCTCATGACAAGGTAACTGCTCCTAGAAAAGATTATTCTCTCTAACATCACTAGAAATGGCCGTATGCCAATTTTCTGTACTTTTCATTAGTATTAGCTAAAAGCAACTAGTTTTAACAACATAATTATGTGCACCTGTCAACAATCTTCTCAGTAAATTCAAATAAAGACACTTGCCATTGGCAAATTCTTTTTAAACATAACATAAATACTTCTACATATTAAGTCATGATGTATTAGTGACTCACCTTAGCAAGTGTTCCTTCAACACAGTACCCTGCTATAATTACTCCATTTCTCTTATCTGTGCACCAGCTTTCAAACAACTCTCTGGATAAGCCACTCTGCATCATACCTGGGGATGCCATCACAACACTTGGACCAATATCATCAAAATGATCCATACTCTAAATGGACAAACAGCAAGAATATCAGATACTGTAACTTAGTCACACGAAGGACAGCCTAGCTGCACCCTTGAATAAGGTACAAGTAGAGACCTACATTCACCAATTATACCCTATACTCATAAACAGTGCCCTTTGCAGGAGTGTTCCTCCTGTTGATGCCCGTAAGGAGCATACTGTAAGCACAGGTATCTACAGTGGAAGAAAAGCTGGGGCATAAACTCCCCTCAACAAGCCCTCTAAACACTGGGATAGCAGATAACTTGGATATAAACCTGTACCTAATCAACCTACTGGGACAGTCAACATGCAAACTGTTCAGCAACTACTGTGAAGGTGGTGAGGCACTGGAACAGGTTGCCCAAAGAAATGGTAAATGCTCCATCCTTGGCAGTGTTCAAGGCCAGGTTGGACAGAGCCTTGGAATGACATGGTCTAGTGTGAAGCGTCCCTTCCCATGGCACGGGGGTTGGAACTGGATGACCTGGAGGTCCTTCCCAACCCAAACCATTCTATGATTCTGTGAATTTTTCTGTCACCCTTCCTCTTTTGTAAGACAACCCTAACTCAAGCTTACCTTCAGATTACTAATATGCTTGAAAACAAATGGATTGTTGATGTTAATTTGCTTGCGGATCTTGTCATTCATGGCATTGACATATGTCTGATAAACTGCCATACACTTCTTTGCCAAGGAGGAGGCATAGTATATAGGGATATCATGGAGTTCAGGATGATTCTGCCAGTATTCATCTACAAAAACCCAGAAACATTGAAGAAAAACAAACAAAACCACCCGACTAAAAACCCCACACAACCCTGCCCACAGTATTGCCTCTGAAGTGCATGCTTCTCAGAAGTGCTAATGCTTCTTGTGAAACAGATTTAGCACTGCTGTTTTTCATTTTTATTACAGAATGCCACAATCATAAGCTTTTTTTTTTTTTACCCGCTTTCCTTAAGAAGAAAAAGCAATCACCAACTAAAAATGGCTGTAACTAGTACAAACAAGCAGGGAAACAAACAAGAAAAAGATGAATTTCAGACGGTTTTGGCAGGTCAAATTCAATCAATTACCAACTTCAGCTACAAGGTATAAAGCATACATGGTATTACACAGAAATAAATCTACTTTTATAACAGTGCAAGCATTACCACACCACTGCAGTAAAGCTGAACTGTCTCTGTCAAATATCAGTTATACACCTAACAGCGAGGGACATCTCTGCATAGATATGTTGATGAGAAATCACTGTATCACAGTTGTGTAAAACAAACCCAGGGAGTTCAAGGCCTGAAGGGATCACCCAGTTATCATTTATGGCTTCCTAAATACCACCAACAGTTATATTTTACAAGCTTAACTGAAACAAAAAAAGGCAAAAAGCCTCCACTAACCAAAATTTATTTTACCATTGATGATAGTAGCCATGACCTTTACTCAACACAAAGAAGAGATCTGAATGCATCTGTGGAAACATAACGTAATTGTTTTCCCACTTGGATACAGTTCTGCATAAGTAAGGAACAATCATCCAAAGATAAAGGTACACTCTTGTGTATTTAAAATTATTTGGCTTTAACCTGACATTTCTGATATGCAGTCAAAGATTTTCAGAACGTGTCAGAGAGGCTCACTGCCATCACTATGTTAATAAACTCAAGCATAAGATGGCCACAGCCAGTACAGAATAACCAACAGCAGGACTCAGAGTGCCATGAAAGGACTGGACATCATCGCAATTTTCTATATCGTAACACAGGATTTTATTTTTTGTCATACACTTATAGAAAGAAAAACAAAACATGGAATCCTGTGGGCTCAACTGTGCAGACACAAGAGATGCAATCACATTCCCTACCTAATTAAGCATCCAACTGAATGTCTAGCTTTACTAGAGGTATTTTCAAGCTTAACTTTAGAAACTCAACTTTAATGCCTACACACAGCAAGGAGAGGCAAACAAAGGACAAACTGATAGGCTACACAAGATTTAAGATGTTCTGGTTCTATCTCCATAAAATAAAAAACCCCTCAGCCAATGATAAGTAG
This sequence comes from Myiopsitta monachus, assembly GCA_017639245.1. NCBI lineage: Eukaryota > Metazoa > Chordata > Aves > Psittaciformes > Psittacidae > Myiopsitta > Myiopsitta monachus. The sequence continues at coordinate 29,695,847 of CM029922.1, forward strand.
CAAATAATCCCACAACACTGAATACTATCCTGTGCCTAGATCCAAACTGCTTATTAACATTTGGATAGACCAGTAACACATTTTGAAAACAAATTAGCTTCTAATAGTGAGCTAAAATGAAATGGAAAGCGAGAAGAATGTCACACTTCTTCAGTAACACTTTAGATTCAATAACCCTAAAAATAAATGTTTTAATTTTGAGATAATTATCTTTTGGTCTTGCCAGCATTTGCAGGAGGAAAAAGAGACTGAAAAAGCATGGAATGTAGTACAAATTCAATGTGCTAAAAAGAAGCAAAGCAGCCTGGAAATAATTATTTAAAAACTAGTTTACCTGAAGTACCTTGTCACAACTACCTATGTATTTTATGTGAAGTGGCTTGTTGTGATCATGTGTAATTACCCCTTCCCTTCCATTCTGCTCTTCTTAACAAAGCCTAATTTGCTTTCCCATTGCCACTAGGACTTAAGTGTCTATATGTTCTCAACTTTTCCTATAGACTTCTCCATATAGGCTTGTGAATAAAAGAGCAAAGCTGGTGAAGCTTTGGAGAAGAGTACGCCTTTTTTTAGCAGTACAGTTTAAATAGGACAGTTGCTGTGATTGCTCACTTTTCAAGCTGCAATATTGGGCCATATTTGCTGAAATCCTGGTTCAAGAAGATTCAAGTCAAGCACATACTCCCCTTTCCAGGTAAAGAAAGGGTATGCCATTACCCTTTCCTTTCTAGGCCTCCATCCTGCCCCATAAAGCAGAACTGCTTTGGTTGGTTTATTGGACTTTTGGCACTTGTACAAACATGAATTATGCATTCATGGGTAATTAACACTGGAAAATGGCTAAAGAGTTGTTTAAACATTCTCATTTAACTCTCTATGCCTTTTATTAAAAGGAGCTGGGAAGGTACATACCTAAAATTAAAAGTAGCTCTTGAGCTCGACCCAGGGCAAACACAGGAATAAGACCTCTACCTCCTCTATTGACAATGTCGTGAACAGTGTTACAGAATCTTGCCTCTCGCTCTTCCCTTTTTTCATGAATGTGAGTACCATACGTGGATTCCTGTGTATACAGAAATTAAATATTAAAAATACTGATACACAGAGACTGATTCTCAATCTTCTCCTCGGAATCCAACAAGAAAATCCAGAAAAATATACTGGTGTTAATATGGTGGGGAGAGGAAGGAGAACAGTGAGGTGAAGAGAAAAATCAAAACCACTCCCAAATTCCCACAGCCACCTTGACCAGTTAAATAACCAAAATTTTCCCTCTTGCAAACTCCTCCCAGCTGGTTGGAAAGACAGATCCTATTAGGAAAACAAACAAACAATTAAAGCTATTAATTCTGATGCTTCTTGTAAGAGGTTTCAAATATAACATACATACTTTCCTAGGTGGCAGTGATGCCACTGCTTTGATGAAGAGATTATCACATTAATATGCTCACTAGTGGTACACGTGCCACAGTTTAGAAGTACCTAGCCTAAAGTATAGGAATTACACAAAAGACAAGATTTTGATGTGACTTAAAATGAAATTAGCAGTTACAGAAAGCAATTAGAAGGGACACAATAAACAAAATCATGGTTAGGACCTACTAAAGACATCTAGCTACACTGGGGTTTGTACAATGCCTCTAGCAAAAACAAGTAGAAACCTAATAAATCTCCCCTCTTGAAAAGGTTTGTCTAAAGGCTTAAGGAACTTCATCAGACAAATTATAAAATGAAAAGTAGACTTTTTAATACAGTGAAAAGAAATGTTGGAGTGTTCTGAACACCCAAGCATTTGGATATTTAATGCAAGCCATGAACTACCATTAGATCTCCACTGTCTCTCATTTCATTTTTGCTTTAAGTAAGTAATATCCCTATACACATTTCATTACTAATATAAGAGATAATTCTGTAAAACTTACAATTATAAGAATATCGGGTTTAATATTGGGAATCTCAGCTGCCATCAGGTGTCTGTCTTCCTGTCTTGAGAAATCACCTGTATATAAAAGCTATTGGAGACAAAGAGAAGCAATTACTCTGATTACAGGTTCTACCAGGTCAGCGGTCTTTAAAAAGGTGTTGCATAGGAGTGACATTCTTTAAGTAAAGATGGGTCTAAGGAATTCATCATAAAAAGGTCAGAGGTATTTCAATTAAAGACTCTTCTGGTGTGGATAGTGCTTACAATATTAGGTCAATAGTGGTACAATACAAGTATTCTAGCCACAGTAAGTAAAACATTTCTTATTTTAAGCAGTAGAATAATTCCAGCAGAACTAGGTAAACTACTACTAAGATTTTACTTATTGTTTGAGGTATAAAGGTGCCATTTCCAACATTTTGCATACATGCACTGATCAATATGAAGTAAAAATTGATGTAACAAAGTACAGCAGGTCCTAAGTGGAAGTAAGAAGCAGATAAAACTACATTTGTATATCAGAATGCAAATATAGTGAATAATACAATAAAATGACTTATTAAAAATTCTTCTAAGATTTTCTTATACTAAAAAAGCCCCAACCTGTAATCAGCAGTTTCTAAATGGAATGATCATGTTCCCCATTACACCAATAAGTAATTTGTAACTGTAAGCAATTTTTAATGGATTCTTTACTGCAGTGTGGAATGCAGCTCTCTTTGCCCAAAGGGATGGTTTCAAAACTAAACAGTTTTCACTAAACAATCATTTCACTGATTAAAATGTGAATAGCAAAACATACAGCCAGCAACAGCAGCCAGCTGGTCTACAGGTAACCTACTATCACATTCCTCTTTTGCTTCACAGGGAATTAAAGAAAATAATGGAATTCTATTTCTATACTTTTTTTTTAAACTTCTAAAATCCTCAATCATTATTAAGCATGAATAAAGTCCCTCTAGACACAAGCCTCAGCACCACCAGAATCTCTCTTCCCTCTTCAAGGTTGTAAGAAACTTTCCTTGGGCAGTGATTATCCTACTGAACTCCAATTCATGAGAGTAGTTTCAAGTATCTGTGTTTGACGCAGTGCTGCCTGTGATTACACAACTTATTTAATCTCTCCGTGCTTAAAAATTAATAACAATCTTGTTTCTTTAGGTACTTGAGCATAGGAGTGTTATGAGAAAAATATAACTCACATATTTTGACAAATGCCATTTAAGCACTCAAGACAGGCACATGGTAAATCAGAATTACAAAGCCATATATCTGTTCATAGATATTACTAAAATGCAGCCTCCATTAGGATTCCTCAGCTATCAGCTGCCTCTGAGTGGAGTAACAAGAAGAACTGTCAGTTTACTGGTTCCAAATTTGAGTCATAAGTCACTCCTATAAAATCCAAACATCCTACCTGGTTCCATACATGTGTCACTCGCTAGTTCTCATCAATGAGAAAATACATGCTCTAAGTCAAGGGCTCCCACCCTGCCTGGAGTCCAAGGCTATTTGGCATCTCCAGCCACAGTAGTGGGGCTTAACAGACAATAAGAAATAATTAACAAAAACGTTAGACTTCAGGCTTGATTTCAACTTTATAATAAAAACAAAGTACCTTCACGCCAGCTATTTCAATCATAAACATGGCTGCTCCCAGGACGTGGCCTGCATGGTAACACCAGAATTTGATTCCTGCCACCTCTTTCACTTCATGGAAGTTGATGGTCTCAATCTTGTCCATGCTTTCTTCAAGGTCTGTTTCAGTATATAGCATGTCATCCGCTGATATATTACTGGATATAAGTGAAATGGCTAAATATCAGCTCATCTTACCACCTTAGATCATGCAACACTTGGAGAAACACTTCCTGGGTAGTTCCCCACTGACAGTAAGTCTTGTATTCAGTAATGCTATGTCTCCTACGTTAGGAATCAAGTCCAGGTACTCTAATGTAGTTCACCTAAATGGAGTTAAAGCATCTTTCTTTTGAAAGGCCATGCTAGAATGGTCTTTGCAGTTCAGGATCTGCTCCGTATTTGTCTGAAAGTACCAACAGATTCCCAACTCTGGACAGAGATCTGCCACTTGTTAGCTTGTAACAGTCTTCAAAAACCAAACTAAACCACACTTCTCCCATTGGCCCAAAACAAACAAGTTAAAAGAGGACTGCTTATCAGGCTTCTAAACCAAGCTAGAATCTGCTGAGTTGAGATATGCTCAGGACCACTGCATTCACATAAAAAAGATGTGTCAAGGCACCTAAGAGAAGGGGACACACCAGAAAAGAAATAAAAAAGAGAAACCCAAAACAACCACTTCTACGAAGCTTAAGGAAAAATAGACATTAAAAAGCATGAGAACAAGAGTGTCTTCAGAGAGACAGATGCGGGGGGAAAAGGGAAGCTATTAAAGGTCCAAATACAGCAAATGAAAAGAATGAAAGAAAAGAAGGAAAGATTTTAATTTTTTTTTTTATTAATAGGCAATTACTTGAGAGTCACATTATCCCTAAGGCAGTAAAATGATTCATTAATTCAAATCTAGTTATCATGTTCTACTTGTGGCAATATCCAGGTTCATCCAACCACCTCTGGTGGCTTCATCTTCAGTTTCCTGTTGAATCTATAGGTGAAATAATTCCTGAGTTAAAAGAGACAACCCACAGCTCAGCTTACCTGACTTTGACATAGTCTGAGAGAAGCCATCTGTAAATAGCTTTTGTGGCATGAGTCATAAACGTCCTTCCTTTAAAACTTGTTTTCTGTAAAAACCATGGTAAAGCCCCACAGTGATCTAAATGGAAACTTAAAATAGACACATGAATCCAGTTAATACATTAGCATCACACAACACTAATACATACATAATTCACTACTTCGCTGGGTTAACATGGCATCATGAAAATCCAGCAGAATTCTCAACTCTGCTGTTAACTATGCTGCTCTACCTTCTGTACACTAGTGACTAGATGTGCAGACAAGAAGACCTAAGAATAATAGGGGAAATTCTCCACTAATGACAAATGTTTTACCCAAATAATTTCAAATTAACCTTTCTGTAATCGACATATAAATTTAGAGGGAGAAAACCAAGAGGAACCAGGAACATTATAAAAGTCAGATATAAGAAAGCTAACAAATGCAATCTTAATTGTGCATGTTGGACACTATGGATTAAAATGCTAACTACTAAAACAAAATTATTTGGCCACACTTTAAGTTTGACCTATTTTAAGGAAGTACTTTTGAAATAGAAGTCAAACAAGCACATACCACGAAAGCTCAGGATTTTACAGAGACCTGGTTATGACTGGTTAAATCATTTAGAAAAGCTCTGCCTGTCTCTCAGCCACTAAGCAATATTTAAACCACATTCAAAGCTTGCCTAAGTGTCCAAGAACCTTCTTCATTCAAAGCCAATGGAGCAAATACCACAACCAATACTTTTCGGCAGTCTTCATGTGGAAAGCTCCTAGAAGCTGTCACAATGGTATTAAACGAGGCCAGGTTATGAAAGACATCACAGTGAGCTCAGAGGAGAGTTCCAACGTCAAGAACTGAACATCCTCAAAATTTTGCCATGCCATTACCATCTATATGACACCTCTTTTCAGCCCCTGAGCGAACACAGCTCCTACCACAACCTCAGTTATTTGATCTTTCAGGTGCAACTTACTGACTAATCAGGAGGAGATCAATCTCGGCGGGATCTATCAAATCAATGTAAGGAAGAGCATCCATTCCTTCCAGTCCAGGATGGATTCCACAATCAAGCTGAAAAATGAAAGAAAGTTAAAGCTTCTAACATAACATGCAAGAAACCCTCTTCCAGTTTGGTCTAAAATATAGTTACTAGTCACTTTAGCATCATGCAAAAAGTATTTTTTCCTTAAACACTGCTTTTAGCACCGGATTTCACATCTTGGGGTTCTGTGTAAATGACTCATCTCCAATGGGAAGCTGAAAACTTCTCAAAAGATCCCAGTCTTTGATTATAATTTAGCACCTATGCAAGCCTTCACTCACACTTCAGCAACACCTGAATACAGATAACAATAGTCAGAATGTCCAAGTTATTCCAGCCACCATCTGAGAAGACAGCCGGAAAAGGGGAAGAGAACAGCTATGTGCTTATATGTGATTGCTTACACATAGCTGTTGGCAAACATTAGCCTCAGGTTCCATGAAGCCTAATATGTGCACATTTTTTGTGTTATTTTTTTCCACAATGAGAGCAATCAGCCATTGGAATAATCTCCCCAGGGAAGTGATGGATTCCCTAACATTGGACACTTTAAAGACTCAGGTGGACAGGGTGCTAGCACGTGCAGTCTAGGTCATGCTTTGCCTAGAAAGGTTGTACTAGATGATCCCCAAAGTCCCTTCCAACCTGGTATTCTGTGATATAGAACCCACACTTTAGACACACACATGCTGTTTGGGGATATGGAGTAATTTTACAGGACAGCCTCTCTAATGCCTCCTGCTATATGTTACATTGTTCCAGAAAGCTGTAAAACCTGCCTCTTCTAGCACAGTGACTGACTTCAGTGTGGTGGCTGAATTTAACCCTTGACGACTTTTTGTGATCTGAAGTACCATAATGAGAGGGCACACAAACACATTCATACAATAATTACCATTATTTTTCTTCCTTTAAACTCCAGAATAATGCATGACCTTCCCACTTCTTGGCCAGCACCTCTGCAAAAAGATACCAAAGTCATCAAAATTAAACCAACCCACACCACAGAGATGCAACTGTACACTGGATGCCTTCAGTGGGATTATTTTTCCGTGTAGAAATATAAACCTTTTAAGTTCAAAAGCTTTAAGTAACAGAACAGTTATACGGAAACAGTTTCAATGGAAACGAGACCCTTTTTAATGCAGGAGAAATAAAAAGAATGGTTGGTGAAATTATTTTGGTCTCTTCCATCTTTTATTGCATGCCTGCACACTCGAGTCTCAAAGTATTGAGATGTATAAGGAATGGGAGGCTTACTGAACAAATTACGTTGAGGTGAATAAGCTTTAAGTAGCATCTTAAAGTTGTCCAGAAGACAACTCTTGTGGTGCTACCGGAAACACCTGCAAATAGCATCGGCATCCTCAGCAGAGAAAACCAAATCAACTTAAGGTACACAAGACCCACAATGCTGTCGAAGTGCAGAGGTAAAGCAGAAACGTTTTGCTTCGACAGCACTTCAGCAGCGCACAGGGGAAAGCCAGGATCCTTCCAGCAGAGCATGACGGCTCTCCCAGGGACGGCAAACGCGGGGAAAGAAACAGGGAGACAGCCCGGAATTTCAACGCCTCAAACACCGTTTCTCCCAGGCCGCTCAAGCCACGATCCCGCCTCACCGGTCGCGTCGACACGACGAGGGCCCAGGGGAAGCGCCGAGCGGGGACCCGCGCCCACCCCACAGGTCCGGCTCCTCCCCCAACTCCCGTCCGGTCGCAGCCCCGGCGGGTCCGGCGCCGGCGCCCCCCCCGACACCCCCTGCCCGAGCCCAAGGCGCGGGTCCCGCCGCCGCGCCCGCCCCGGGCGCTCACAGGGGCCGGATGAGCAGCTGATCGCTCTCCTCCGCCGGGATCAGCGCCTCGGCTTTCCGCTTGGCGGACATGATGCTCCGAACCCCGCCGGCACCCCACACCGACACCGACCCACTCCCGCCCGCCTTCCGCTTCCTCTCGCCTTCCTCTTCCGGCCCGCCGCGCCTTGCGCGCATGCGGCGTTGGGCGACCCGGAAGAGGGAGGACGAGTGCGGGCTGCGGTGAGGGGCGGCGGTCAGCGGGGTATGAGGTGCGGGTGGCTCCGGGCGGCGCGGGCCCGGTAGCGGCGCCTCCCTGGAGGCGGGAGGGCCGGGGACGAGGCTGGGGACGAGCGGGCAAAGGGAGTTCGGTGCCTCCCGCTGTGGCAGCGGCCGCGCTCGTTCCTGCCTTCGCCGGCGGTGGTGCCGGGAGCTCTGCCTCTCGCCTGTCTGTAGGAAGCGGGTTCGTCCTTTCGTCATTTGTCGGGTTATCAGCTGGGGCTGCAGGAAGAAGATAAGCAAAAGGCGGGTGCGGTGCAGAGCTGAGCCGGAGCAGGACTCGATGCTCCCCGCACCGGCTGCGTGTGCTGAGCAAGGAGCTGCTAAGAGCTCCTTAATCAGCTAATGTGTTAAAGGGGCTTGTGAAGTACTTTATGTTAAGTTGTGCCATCCTCGGAGGCCGCACGCAGACTCGGGAGATGTGCCTGTGCTGCTCTGCAGAAGGGGCTGCTCCGTCTGTGCTGGGGCCTTGAAGGCGCCCAGGGGACGTGGCTGCGCTGGGTACCCAGGCTCCGCGCTGGGTGGCTTTTGGCCTGCCAGGGATCGAGTGCTTGATGACAAACAGAGCAGCGGGCTGGGGGCTGTAATCCAGCACTGCGTCTCAGATCTCAGCTTCACCTTGTGTGTCTTCCATACTTCCTGCCGTGTGGACAGTGCTCAGGCTGTGTTCCTCCTGTGTGTGCTTTCTTCCACCTGCTCAGACTTTCTGAAAGCTTTGTAATTACAGTATTCTTCTCTGAAGCTGGGAAATGGGGTTTCAGCACTCCCAGATGGGGAGTCAGCGTCCTGCCTCTTGACACTGCCCGGCCAAATGTTGTGTGAAGCAATTGAAGTAGTAAGGATGCAGGAAAAATGCTTTGGGAATACTCGCAGAACTCCCTGTAACTCTGTTCTGAGGCAGTAAATATAACATGCTGCTTGCTTTCATTTTCAGGAATGTGTTAAGTAGTAATGGCTGCTCCTAGAAGTGTTACAGTCAGTAGTTCTTCAGAATTAGGGTTGTTTGGTTTGTTGGTTTTGTTTTCAATGGGAGCGTAATCTTTGGAGCAGGGTTTGCATGGGATGCACTTTGTAGGGCTCTTTGTGGTTACAAATAAAAATAATCTCATGCTTTTAGGTGGGAATATAAATTTTAAATTTTGTCTTGTTTCTAAATACATGTTTATGTGCATTTGAAACTGACATACGCCACAGTATAACATAAGGAGCAGCAATCTTTGATGGATCAGGACAGGGATATTTTAGCAGAGAGCTGGAGGGACTTTCACAGTCACATATGAAGAACAGCACAGGAACATTCCTACTTCCATCCTCAGAGTTCTTTACAAGTTTCCGGTTTCTGTCCACTGTGGACACAGTCACTCTGGTGTTTGCCAGGAACTCTTTCCCTTGATGCTATGACAACTTTTAATTTTTATTTTTCCTTCCCAGATCTTCCTTGACCCAATTATGAAAAAATGTTCAGAAAAGGAAAAAAAAGGCACAGCAGCAGCAGCTCCCAGAGCAGTGAGATCAGCACTAAGAGCAAGGTAAGCTGAATGTGGTATACTCTGCTATGGAAGCATTTCTGATGACGGTTCAGTACTTTGCTGTTCCAAACAGGGAGAACTCGCTACTTCCCCTGTTCCTCAGATTGTGTTAGGAGAGTTAAAACCTCCTATCCATTACAAAGCCCTTGTATTCTGAGATGTATGCTGGAAGGCCCACAGACACAGGAGTTTCTAGCAGCACATAGTAAGGTTTGGAGGAAAAAGTAGTACATTTGTTCTGTAGTGATAAATATTGTCTTTAAGAAGGTGCCTGGTGCCTAGGTACCAAGAATGAGTTTGTTCTACAGTACTAGTTGGTTACTCGGTATCTCTAAAAAGTATTCTTCTTTTTGAATAATGTGTCCATTTTGTCTGATAGGTTTTGGAATGATCAGTTGAATGTTCTGGATTTTCCAAGGTGCCGTTTCACTTCCCTTGCACTGCTATGTTATTTCAAGCATTGGTGACAAGCATGTAGTTGTCAATTCCTTCAAGTTAAGATGCAGTACCAGAAAAGTCTGGACATAACCTGAAGGTTCATTTTCTCTTTTTCTTTTATTTCCTTCTCTTTTCAAAACACATGTGGACTTCTGAAGGGTTCCTGCTGAATTTGTATCAGTCTTGATTTACATTAAGGCAGAAGGATAAGTGCAGAAGAGAAATAGGTGTTTTTTTCTCCCCATTTTGCAGTGCTACCTAAGTAACTAGACCATGAATACTAGCTTATTTAAAAGGAAGAGTTGAGGCAGGTATCTAACACCAAATATTATGTGTTCTCAGTAACTTTCTGATGATATTAATGTTTTTTCTTAGTCTGTAGATTCCAGTCTTGGGGGACTTTCCAGGTCTAGTACTGTGGCTAGTCTAGATACAGACTCCACAAAAAGTTCAGGTATGTAATCAGAGTTTGAGCAGACATGTATGGAGCAGGATTAATTTTATGTGTGCTTGTATAAAAGAGCAGAAAAAAAGGAAAAAGGTTAAAATATGCATTTTTAATAATTGTGAGTGGGTCTGTTAGCCTGTTGACTAATGTGTGCATAGCTCTAGGCTTTTAAAGTATTACTAATGATTCATCTAGGGTTAAGTCACTTTTTCAGGTAAAGTGCCTGACTAAGAACAACTTGGTTGCATTACTAGTCTGTTACACAGGATAAATCTGGTACAACTTTTTGGAAGCTGTGTTTCCTGCTTTTAGAAGTCTACATTTGGACTAAAATAATGGAAATAAGATTGGATTTTACTGGTTCTTGCTCACTAGGTGTCCTGGTTTCTTCCTAGTAGCTGGTGCCACATCAGATCACAGTGCATCACTGTTGGACAGAGCAGTTAATTTAAACAAATGATAGTGAACATTAGAACCACCTTCTATGTTTTCTGATTCAAGGTTGTTAACTCCAATTTGAATGAGTATAAACAGTGCTGTATCATGGATTCATATGAAACTATTGACTTTACCATGGGCCAGGACAGTTCATTAGGAGAGTTAGCATACTGGGGGGGGGTTAAGTATTTGATGGAAATCTGTAAAAATGATGGAATTTACTAAGTTAGCCCTGTTAACACCCATTAGTATAGCATTGCTGTTCTATAATTCTTCAGAATTGCTTTGCTTTATTTTGTTGCAGGACAAAGCAATAGTAATTCTGATACATGTGCAGAATTCAGAGTTAAATATGTTGGTGCCATAGAAAAACTGAAATACAATGAGAGCAAAAGTCTCGAGGGGCCACTAGACTTGATAAATTACATAGATGTTGCACAGGTAAGTGGGTTACAAAAGACAATACCAATAGTGTCAAAACATCCTAAGCTCAGGTGTATTTCTTTCATATTATCATGTGATGTGACATTTTTCTTTGTAAATTCTAGGCTTACTATAGTAAAGTAGCTTACTTTAGAAAACATTAAGCTGTCAATCTCAAAAGCTGCCACACTCAATTCCATCTTAGTGATTCACTGGAGACGATGCACCCAGAGAGCTGTTCTGAAGAAGCAGGCTCAGAGCAAAGGCCCTTCCATAAGTCATTACTGAACAAGTATCCCAACTGGAAGTTGCTATGCTATCTTCAGCACCATTAGGACTAGTATCTAGGAAAGAATTATCTCCTCCAGATGTCCTCAGTACTGTAGAAGTTTTCCTGTAGAGGAAAATGTCATTTTTGCTTACAATCACTTATGAACCTGTGCCCAAAGAACCTGAATTTAGGTCATCCTTGCCAAACTGTGGTTGCTTGTACTTACTTGTGTACTCAAAGCCATAACTGGTTATTCTCACTAGATAGCTGATAATTTTTATCTTTAAAATCACAGAATATCTGTTTGTCTTGCAGCAACTTGACATTTCAATTATCTGAATATATGCTAAAAACTATTTTTACAGCCAAATAACAATATTGCTGTCAGTGTGGAACATAGATCACCCAACACAGCATCGTAGAGAATGCATTATTTTTTCACCCCATCACATTTGACCACAGGGCGAAACTTCCCTGAGCTGATAAATTCCTTTCCAGAATCATGGACTATTTAGAACAGAACAGAGTAGTTTCAGTTGGAAGGGACTCACAATGACCATCTGGTCCAGCAGCCTGACCACCTCAGGGCTGACTAGAAGTTAAAGCATGTTTTTAAAGGGCATTGTCCAAATGTCTTTTAAAACTGACCAGCTTGGGGCCTTGACCACCTTTCTAGGAAGCCTATTCCAGTGCTTGACCCTCTCAGTAAAGAGATGCTTCCTCATGCCAAGTCTAAACCTCTCCTGAATATATTTCACATAAGGTTAAGAGAGTGGATGAGTGAAGAGTGGCAGGCAGGCTCCACACAGCAAGATAGGAGCAGGGTTAGTGATGTTGATGTTGATGATTTGACTGAAGGACACATAAACACATTTTCTGTTACGTATCTTCATTGTTCACATTCTTCTGTCTGCACTAAAGGCTTTTGTTTGTTTCCCTCCAAAGCAAGATGGAAAGTTACCTTTTGTTCCAGGTGAAGAGGAGTTTATTATGGGAGTTTCCAAATACGGCATTAAAGTTTCAACATCTGATCAATATGTAAGTGAGTCACAACAAACTGTCTTTTTGGTGAGAGAAGTGCTTTGATTTATTTCTGCGATCTATTTAAGCAAACAAACAAGCCCTCACAGCAGCACTGCATCATCTCAGTTCTCCTCAGAGCTCTCTGTATTTTCCTGGTTGGATTTATGACAAAAATCCATTCCTTTTGAGATAGAACACCAGACTTAAGGCAAGCAAGGCTTTGTGCTCTTTGGGCACATCATCCTTTCGCTGCGACTGTCCTACCATTCTCTCGCATGGAAAAGTAGCACAAGTGTGGTGTCCCAGATCAGGAGTCCTCAGCCTGTTAGGAATGCCACTCCTGTTGGTGTTAGTGTGAAGAGGAAAAAACAAAGGATGGGTTTTTTTTCTTTTCTTTTTTTTTTTTTTTTCCAAAAATACCTGAGTTGTTTTCCTCTTTAAAAGTTCCAGCCTTGCGCTCCTAATCCAAGAGTGCGAGTTCACTCTAGCATTAAAGCCTCATGATTCCACTTTATTGATCAAGCCTATGTTTTGTTTGCATCATTTCCTACGTGTAGTTTATTTTCCTGTAGCACACTTGAAGTAGCTTTTTGGTTAAAAATAAAAATCCGGTCTTCTCCCCAGGGTCCTTCAGTTGCCTCTGTGTAGCTTTGTATTGCAGCCATGTGGTTTCCTTCTGGTTGTCCTCAAGAGCCCTAGATACCATAAGTACTTGGCCTTAATAAGTCATGACCCATCAACAAGCCAGCAATGCCTGTTCATAAAGGCCTTGATTATGAGGAAGGTGAATAGCACTGCTCAGTTGCTGAATACTCTGAAGCAAAATGTTTCCTTTGGTCCCTTAAGAAAATAGAACACTTGTTTCTAATGCCTGGTAGGAAAAGTAGTAATTGTTATTCAAACTTGGAATTCTTTAGGGTTCTGTTTTTGCTGCCCTCCCAGATTCTTAATTCTCATCAAGAACATAGGTTATGTTATTATTTAAATTCATTTTCACTCTAATAAAGATCAAATGAGTAATTTTAAAACTTTTATCCATCATTCTTCTGTCTTCAAGCTGCAAGCATGCCCAAGCTGATAAAGCCACCTGTGATTAAGCTAGCTTGCACTGGCATTTTACTGCATTGCATACTGTTTCCCAAATTCTGGCTTTCTGCATCTGTGTCAATGTTGACATTTGATTTGTTCTTTAGTGTGTTAGTCCACTTGCATTCTAAGGTGGAAAGGTTTTCTCTGCCTTCATACAAAGAGTTCAGTCTTTTAGGACTTTGGGGGAAAGGTGGGAGTTCTGTGATGCGTAGATGCCTTTGCAGGTAAATAGGCAGCTATTTATTTCAGACGCCAGAGAGAGTTAACTGCAGGATACAACATTTTTCCCCATGGATTTCAGCCAACATTTGAGAAATTATTTCATTACTGACTGAAATATGTAGAGATACGTAATTCACTGATCTGTATTGTTTGGGGATGCAACCACTAGAAACCAAAGGCAAAGCATTTACAGACGTCACACAGGTGACGCCTTCTTCTCATTGTGTTTTGGCCTTCTTCTCATTCTGTTTGTGTGTATTTGTACATTATATGTATGTATGCACATGTAGGGCAAAGTTTGTCCATCTACCACCTCATTTCTGTATCGGCTGCAGATTCCCTCATAGCCAAATAGTGGAAGGAGAGGAGAAAATGGATTTACAGGGGGATTGTGTCCTTTAAAGAATTCTTTCTCTTCTAGTGATAATCCACACCCACATTAACACTGTAGTAAGTTCCAAGCAAGTAACTAAAAAGTTACAACTGATTAGGAGGGAAAACTTGGCATTTTTAATAGGAAGACTGGAGGGTTGCTCCAGTAAGTTCCCCACTGGCTTCAGCTGTCCTCAGCATGGTGTGACAGTTGGTATTGTGAGTGACTGCAGGGGAACGTCAGGAATGGAGATGTTTTTCAGCAAGGTGATCTTAGAAGCACTGATGGAGGGCTCTTCTCAAGGGTTTCATAGCGGGCATTGAGCTCACTGTCCATTTTTGTGGCTGTTTCTTTAGACCCTATGGCTACTGATAGGGACAAGGTGTTTGATGCCATCAAAGAGCTGTCTTGAAGTTGAAATACCCTGGAGGTGGTATGACTGGAATGAACCAAATGAGTATTACCAGCTAGGGAGATGGCTTGAGAAGAAAGGCTTTGCATGAGACATAAACCCATCCTTTCTTGGACTGGTCAAGATTAGAACTGTTAGGGCTGTGATGAAACCCTGCAGCTGTATCAGAGAGGTCTCCCAGATGAGATCTCTGCAAGAGCCAGGGCCCATGCTGTGGCTTGGGCCACCACACCCTTCCAAAGCAACTAACCTTGTCTCTGGTACCCTTGCCAGAACTAGGACAGAGGCTTGTCTGGAAAAGTACTGGGAAAGTAAGAAGTTTTACATTACATCTGTGCCAGAGGTACAGAGCATCCCCCTTGTCCTGCTCACACGGGGTGAGTGAGGAGGATAGGTGGGAAATGAATGTGTCTACATATGAATGCAATTCTAAAACAGAAGCAAAAATTAAAGCTAAAATTGTGTTAAATCCCCACTTATTCTTTTATATCTCAACTAAACTCTTAATTTAAAAGTTATAAGCTTACTGAGGAATACTTTTCTCCTGTGAGTAAATCCAAAGTATTCTATTGTAAGAGAGAGTATCAAAAGAGCTGGAAAACTCATATAGCCGTTGCACTGTTCCAGAGTAACTTTTATTTGCCACGTGGTTGCAGGATGTGTTACACAGGCATGCTCTCTATTTAATTGTGAGGATGGTCTGCTACGATGATGGTCTGGGAGCAGGAAAAAGTTTACTGGCTTTGAAGACAACAGATGCAGCCTCTGAAGAATGCAGCCTCTGGGTATATCAGTGCAATAGTTTGGTAA
Source organism: Myiopsitta monachus (assembly GCA_017639245.1). Lineage (NCBI taxonomy): Eukaryota > Metazoa > Chordata > Aves > Psittaciformes > Psittacidae > Myiopsitta > Myiopsitta monachus. Next base: position 29,711,063 of record CM029922.1, read on the forward strand.
GACTTTATGTTTACAGTATTTAATTTAGGTATCAATATTCTGATTGAAAAGGGAGATTCTAAAACCCAAGGCCCTTGGTGAAGGCTTTTTGGCAGAAGTGGGATTGCTCAATTGAAAAACAAGTTCTCAATATGCCCTGCTGAGTTGGGGAGAATTTGCTGTCTGCATTTGATAGGCTTAGAGGGAAAATACCTACAGTCCCTGAAATTGCCAGCAAATGTACATGCCTGAGAAAGCTCTCTGCAGTCTTTAGAGTGCTACTGTAGCTGCTAAGGACAATTCTCCATTTGTATTTTCAAAGACAAAAACCTCTTAAGATGGGACTGAGCAGGGAGCGATCGAGTAACAAGGCTGGAAATAGAGCATGCATTTCTGTTTACAAGCAAGGGAAGTGATCCCCTCCTAAGAGTAGAATGCCCTGTGTCAAGATGCTATGCTATGACACACACACCCCAGCACTTGGGGAACACACAGACTGACTTTCTGAATGCTGGCATCGTGCTGTGATGAAAGCTAAGTACTCTGACTGGTTTCAAAAAAGCTCATTTAAAACAGCTTCCCAGATGTCATTGCAGACCACAGAAATCAGATTAAATCTCAGCTGTGCTACTCCATTTTGCATGCGTACCAAAAGAATGATAAAGGCCACATTCTGCTGTAAATGAGTTTTGAGATGTTCAGATGTTCTTCAGAAAGTGTTAATGGGTGTGTTTGGGTGGGGTCTTTGGGTTTGTTTTGTTTTTTTTTTTTAATAGGAACAAGCACAAGCTATTTGCAAAGTGTTATCTACAGCCTTTGATTCAGTTTTAATGTCAGAGAAGCCCTGATGTTCTTGAGCAGCATGATGGTGTAGCACAAGAGGCCTTTGTGTGGGGAGGAAATGGGGCTTCTTCGTGACACCACAGACTGGCTGCAGCTACACACAGTCCCAGAAAAGACTCGCTGTGCAAACAGGAGCCATGCGAACTTGCACACGGTACTCTGTCATTCCCCAAACATAACTTGAAGAAATCATTCCACCTTCAGCTGCCAGGACAAGACAGGATTTTGTATTTAACATGGTATTTCCACACCCCCCCCCGTAATGTTTTGTATATTAATGTCAATATTGTAGAAATGTAAAATAAAACTGACACTTCGATCTCTTTGTCTGAAAAACATTCTGTTAATGTAGACTTCAGTTCTGCTTAACCCAGATACTAGAACAAAACAAGAGCAAAGTCATTTGGTACTTTAAACCTCTAATTTCACCTTAGGTCTGCTCCCTGCACAGTTCCTACATTCAGCTAAAATCCATAAGATGTAATTTTGCTGCTCAAGTGCTGTTTGTTTGTATTTCCCATTTGATACCTTGAGAAAAACAATATTTCCTAAGCAAAGCAGAGTAACAGAAGGGAAGTAGCCAAAATGATTTTAAAAGTAGTTTTATTTTTCCAGACATTTGACTGGTTAACAAGAGTAAAATTTATTAATCATGCTCTAATTATAAATCACTGCATCCAGGACGTTGAAAATAAGAGTTGATTTTAGGTTATACAATATATACAGTTGCTCTGCAACTAAATGAAATAAAAACAACTGAATTGAATATTATACATCTCATAGCACTCTAAGCTGCATTTTAAGTGTCGCTCCTTTTTAAACAGTTAACACAGCAACCTAATAGTCTGTCTATTAACAGATTTTTTCAATCATTATTTTAATCAGATTTGAAAAGTTGTATGAAATATGCCAAAATTTTGGACTTAGAATTCTTAATTTTATATTATAAATAGATATCTACAGGCTCTAGAATTTCTTTTTCCTCTGCCAGAGGAGCAAACTTTGAGAAACATGGAAAATCTAGGGATAAATTTTGCTTAGCTGCTCTTTACTGGTCCTCCAGGTTTTATCTGTCCTCACTATTAGTGCTATTTAAGTTGTAGTCTAGAAGTTTCCTAGTTTCTAAGTGACCAGTCAGCAAGGTGGTGACATTTTGAAGTGTATTCCTCTTCTAGGAATACTCCTTTTCCTAGGAACTCCAGGAAAATTTGCATCATTGTTTAACTTGACAAGTTGTTACATACACTATAAGATTCTGTGTTAAAAATACTGTACATTAGGAGATCTGTGCAAAATAATATGCCCATTTACTCTCTAGATTCTATCAGGGATAGAAACATATAAAATAGTGTTGCAAACAATGTAGCGGGAAGTGGGTAAAACTGTAGTGCTAAACTATTCCTCTATCATTTTACTGGGAACTTTGAAAATACAGACTAATTTGCTTCAACTTGCAACAAAAATATCCTGAAACATTCCAGTTTGTTCCCCATTTACACTGCAGCAACAGCTCTTGGAAAGGGAAGTTATGCATATATGTGGCTGTACCCACACATGTGAGAGGCTCTTGGCCAACTGTACCCTTCAGGAAAGGCGATACAAGGTAAGATCAGTGTTGCTCTTCCAGCACGAGCGCGACAGGATTGTTCTCCAAACAAGCATGGACGGTGGTGGCCTATTTTCCACTGTTAAGTATGAAATGGCCAATTTCAATTCCGTCTGCCAGAAATTCAAAGTTCTCTTGATCAATCTAGAGATAAAATATTCACGGAACATGATGGACCTAGAGGCTGACTTTTCTTATCCTATGCCACCAGTTGTCTCCTGTAGTATAAGCAAAACCAGGCACAGTTTCCAAGATAGAAACATCAAAATGACAGCAGATGTGTGCTGGTGTTTTGTATTCCATCAGTTGACTGGGAACTCTCCATGGCCTAGCCTTGGTTCACAAATTAGTAAAAAAAAATTTAACAACAGTGTAGCTACCATATAGGTGGGTATATTGTATAAATACAGAGTGAGTGAGCAAACCAGCACTGTTTGCAAGGTAGTGGCACACAAACTGTATAAAACCAAAGATAACGTACTTGTGAGGTGTCCGATACCTTCTTGACCAAGGGTAATTACCTAAGTGTTCCACCAAATATGTTCCCTCTGTGAACACATTGCTGGATGAGTTAAGAAAATTCAAGAATTTAAAAACAAAGTCCCAACACTATAATGAGACAAGTGTATGAAAAGCTCTGCAATCCATCATCAAGGTAAAGTACATTTCAGGAAGAGCAGTTTTCCTATCTGTGAGTTAATGTAGTAACTCGCTAATATTGCCCTAGTTTAGTTAACCAGCAGTAGTCACATTAAATGACCAAAATGGATGTAACGTACATAAAGAACATTCAGAAAACAGGTTCTACTCACGTGCAGCATAGTAAAATGAAACAGTCTCAAGCTCACAAAATTAGAACTAGGAAGTTCAACAACTAACACAGAGTTCAGATAACTTGAAGCAAATATCTACATCCATTCTGAAAGAAAGAAGTTTCTCCTGTGGTAAACTGAAACACTTTTTCGCTTTTACCTGGCCAAAGACACGTGACTGAAATAGTTTCTTCAGTAACTGTTGATATCCTGGCTGACAGCCAGTATGGCAAGATGCTGAGTGAGTCCCATTTACAACTACACAGCAGCTTGCATGTTTTGGTTCCAACGCTTCAAATGGTATTAAGAATTGGATAAATTCACTGCCCTGTTAGATGCACCATTTCTTTGACTGGGGAAGCAACACTGAACTGTGGTATTGTCATGTTAGAAAACAGAGAATAAAATTACAGTGAATTGATTGAAAAGAACATTCATTATGTTGTGATGCTCACACACTTACTTACATGGATATTGATTGTTAAAGCTTTTCAGTTCACCTTGAAAAATACAGGAAGAGTTGTTTTTCTTAAAGTGTAAACTGCTCATGAGAGGTTTTCACATAGAAAAAAGTTCTAGAAGTCCCAAACCAGACTGATGGCAATAAAAAAAGTAAGCTACAGTACCTAGGACTTGGGCAGTGCTCTGGCAAGGTGTCTGCAGATAGGCAGATGAAATGAAATAGAGCAAAACTTGTTTCTGTGACTGCTGGAAATGAGAAATGTCTCCACTTATCAGTAGCAATTTAGTCAACAATAAAGTGCACAAATGATACAGGGAAAGCTCCTTTCCGACTGGGATCTCCATCAATATGACCAATCTGAAAGAGTCCAGATATTTTCAAGTTAGTCTCAAAATGGCATTTCAGTACCACCAAGATGAATACCAGTGACCTTCTTGCCTGTAGCACGACAAGCCTCTCCCTGCATTACTTCTGCTGTAGTGGTGTGTTTCTTTTGCAAACAGGAAAATTCAGTCCTACAGGGTGCATTTGTTTCTCCGCTACAGACATTTCCCTTCCCCAGATTCAAATCTTATAGCCAGTTCTTTGAAAGTAACACCTCTTAATGCAGTACCACTGCTGCATTGTTTCAGCACATTCTGTAATACCTCACAACCCACAGTTTCCCTCTGTTAAGTTGCTTCTGCTTCCCCCTCTTAGCAGTCACTGAAAGGTGAAAGGGTGGATCAAGCTTCAATAGTTTTGTGTTTTACGTTTGTCTATTTGTGTTTACACAGCACTGCTGTCAATTTAGATGCAATCTGAAGATCTATTCTTCACTAGCTACCAGAGTAAGGCAAGTGTTTTCATGCATAACAATTTCCCAAGACTTTGCTTGAGGCTGATGAGACTCTGGAATGCAAATACTTGAAATGGTTTTCCAGCTCAAACAGACCATTTCTCAATCTCACTCAGCTGAAGAATTAGGACAGCACAAAGCTGTCTTCTAAGGCCCGCCCCACAGCATCTGTAGGAGCATCAGATTCTTCAATTGCTGACACCCCCCAAGAATTTCCTGAATCTCCTGTGTATTGTGAACCCTACTAATACTGATCAGATTTTCTAACTGAGAAAAGCTAAAAATACTTGTCTGAAGTTTCATTCATTTTTTAACAGAGGAAATCTCTGAAATCAGGTTTCCATGGGATGAAACTCTTCTTGTTACTTGGAAACCCAGTGGGGAATCCTCTGAAGTCAGTGTCAACCTCCAGGTTTTGTTTATTTCTTTCAAAGTGTGTTATAGAATATAAAGAATACTCACCCACCACTCCTGGTCTTCTTCACCATCAACCACAATAATATCTCCCTCTGAAAAAGTTAGCTCATCTGGGTTATCTGCTACACAGTTGTAAATTGCTTTTACTCTTTTGGGTTTAGTTTTTGACTGAAATATAAAAATAAGGAAGTGTAAATAATACAGCACAGAAGATACAGAATAGACTTGGAGTTGATCTAAAGAGAGCCTCAGAACTGCTTCCAACCATTATTTTTGATAGGTTAGAGTTCAACTACATGTTTTATGCTGGGTGCTCATGCTTCAGGCTGAATTTGGCAGCATCCAAAGCCTTCTGGAACCACTGCACCACCACTGTGGTCCAGGTTTTCCTCAACAATCTTCCATTTTTGCTCATCCAAACCTGTCTACAGAGGTCTACATCACTGCAGTGAGTACGGTTTTATTCAGAAGATGGGGTGATCAAGATCAAGTGGTACACAGGAAGTGTAACAGCAGTTGCATTATCAGAAAGAAGCTTGAGCCATCTGCTGATACGCTCCCTCTTAATTTGCTAATCCCATTTCAGCAGTGTATAAGCCCTCCGACAAGTTCTCTGTCTCTGTGATGCTTTGCTTTGAGGACTGCAAGCCACAGGAGTGGTTCAGCAGCTCTTCCAACAGGAAAGTTTAGTAAGGAACTGCAGTATTCCAGTACTTCAGTGACACTCCAATCCTATTTGTGTTCTATTTGAAGTGATGATGAAATTGTTTTGCTCTGGTATCACAGCATCCACCATCCTAATTTCACACCTCTCCCAGTGCAACCCAGCCTGCTGCTGCATTTGTTTTCAGCCTTGTCACTCTCTGTTTCAGATCAACAATAACGGTACCCAAACAGTGTTTCCACATGAGGAGCAAAGAGGCACAGGACCTGGAGGCAGAGAATTAGCTTTCTACCACAAGTCTACCCTTTTCCCCACTTGCCCAGCCATAGCCAGCAATAATCTCTCCTTTCTACCCTAAGATGTCAGAGCAGAGCTTTAAGTGCTGTAAGGTCCAGAGCCATCTGTTAATAACAGTGGGTGTCTGGGACAGAGGCTCCAGATGAGATAAGGAAAGGAAGGCCTCATCACCATCCTGGAGTCTCCCAGGGACTGGTTGGAGCTTCTAGTTAGGTCAGCCATGGAACAGGATACCTGTAAGGGGAGAAGAGACTCCACTAAAGTCTACTTCTCTCCACCAGCAAAATACTCTGCTGTGGACAGTACAGCCCAACAGACTCTTAATGTCCCATTTTGCTAGAGCTGAGCACCAGGCAGACAAACAGGTGTAAGAGAAGATGGGGAAGGAGAGAGGTAACATGGTTGTTATGCTCCTCTGTAAGCATCCATTTGCATTTTAGTAAGAAAACACCTGACCTGCCCAGACCAGGCATGTCCTTCGCCTCTGTCTGTGGGCACACCCCTGTGAGCTGGCAGCTTGCACTGCATGACAACAGTTTTGCCAAATGCTCCATCTCAGTCAAGTTACAGTTTGAATCACCACCTTTTAGGTCAAGAGGGAGAAGCTTCACATCAGTACAACAGTGATAAATTGGCTAACTTCAAAGTGCAGTAATTACACGTATTTCTTGTTCCTCAGAAGGCAAGGAAATTAAAATGGATCTCATTCTCAGAAGACTAAAATCTTCCAGGCAAGTTTCCCATGTATCTTCAATGTGGTTTTAAAAATCTAAAATACACTTTGGGGAAAAAAAAATGAAAAAAGAAGGGATTTCAATCCGAAAAATAGGCTATTGGGCAAAGGCACCGTATAGGAGATAAGCCACTGAGTACATGTGCATGTATAACTAGAGCTGTCTTTTTCTTTACTCAAGGAGCACTTCTGCAGTCATTTCCTAAATCTGGGCTGGCCTCTAGATTCTCTGACAGGGTAAAGACTTAGTAAAAAAGGCTGGAGTATAAGGCTAAATGGAACGATTTAGCCAAAGTACGTTAGCTAGACTGATCTAGCTAAAGCTCTTTAGCTGGGGGGCCCTTGACTAAATCTCAGCTAAGATGCTTCAGCTAGATGGATTTAGCTAAAGCACCTTAACTAGCACACACACCCTGAGCCAGGTTTCCCTTACTTCTCTCTCCTATGCCAGAAGAGAATCATCCAGCTGATTTTCTCAGTCTCACACAATTCACCCTACTGAAGCCCTAGAGGTACCTGGAGGGTCACATTTGTGCTTCCTATTATGACCAATTAATATTAAACAGTGGAGACACTGACTGTTCCTAGAAACTAGCCAGCACTGCCCATTCACTTACAAATAAAACAATTTATCCTATAAAACAAAAAAGGAAAGAAGATAAATAAGCTACGACTTTCATTTATACAGAAAGCCAGGTAATGAACTGTTTCAGAACCAACAGATGTGTTGAAAGGACATAGTCAGTGCTCATACCTGAATCCCAAAACACACAAAAGAAATTGTGATCAGGGTCCAACAGCTTCACAAAGTAAGCATGGCAATTCCCTCAGTGCACGTAAGCAAAAGGGACACACATTCAAATTTACACTACTTAGACCACTTAATGTCACCTAAAGCATGAAAGTTATTTAGATGCAAGATAAGACAGTGACTTGGTTGAACAAGAGTGGGGGAGACAAGAAATCAGATTTCATACTCCCAACTAATGCAAGATGAATTCCAGATGTCTCTGTGGCTTTTCAGTATTATTAGATGAGAAACATGTAATAGGAGTTCTAAGAGCTCAAGACAAACATGCAAGACTATGCACACAAACACTAAAGTCCCACCTGGAGTCACTATTTCAGTAGGCATGGCTGAGGAAAAGATGGCCGACGGGAGACAGAGGACCGAAGAGGGCAGCTCTTTTCCTTACAGCCCATTAGTAAGACAATGGCAGAGCCAGGAACAGCATGACAGTTTGTTATTTACCTACAGAACCATGCTGTTCTGTATTCAAAGCACGAAACAGCCCAGACCCAGTTACATAGAGCATCTTGTAAAGTATGGACTCTATACTGTGATTTGCTTACTGCAGAGAAATACTGTCATGATCAAGAACATGGATGTTTTATGTCTATCACACAAGTAAGCAACATAAAATTGGAAAAAAGACCAAAGACCTAGATGAACCACACATGATGTACAGCTCAGCTGACATCTGGGAACACATACCTTTACCTACACCAGTATAAAAATGCAGGTATTGACACAAATATGCGTGTTACCATTCATGATCCTTGTTTACAAATAATAAGAGTATAAAAAGGCCACACAATCAGATCAAGGGTCCATCTGAATTCAGTATATCTTTTTTAGTCACCATCAGCCTGGGGGAGGCGAAGAAGAAGAATATACAGTACTTCCAGCCTTCCTCTTCACCCTTCAACCACCTTCTGGTTGGGGGTGTCTCAAATCAGATGTGGTTTCTGTGTACATACCAAGACATTTCTCTCCTGTCACCCAGTGAATGTATCAGAAAGAGACGCAAAGAGACCCAACTGCACAAAGGCAAATTTCTTTTGGTTTGAGCTTGATTTCTACTAGTCTTGTCTGAAGCCATTTGATCTACCTATGCGAACAACTGTATCTACTTCCTTTATAAAAGTAAGCACAAAAGCTTCCTTATTACTCTACTTCACTGATGTTTAAGAATGAAGTTACACATGATCTACAAGTGACTCACTCACCAAGCTCATCTACAAGAGACTTAAGCAGCTTAACTACCTTGAATAAGTCAAATCATATGTTCTGTGGATTATGTTGGTCACATTTGAACATAACCAAAGAATACATACTTCTTTTCTTTCGTTTCTCTTTGGGTTTTTTTGCTGGTGTTCTTTTTTGAAGTTATTCTTTATTTAAGATCACATACTATTGTATAGGAAATGCAAGAAAAGCAAAGATTCCACAAATATTTAGTATAAGGCACCGACATATTTAACACAGGATACAGGCTTTGTATTTTTCACGATTCTCACACTTTCTCCATAACAGGATACACTCTTATGTCAACAGTGCGTTTGATAGAATGTGGAAGATGTAATAAAATCAAAACCCAGATTTTGCCTACTTACTATTTGTGATTTCCTTGGCATTGGGGCTGGTGGCTGGATCTGTGCCAAAGTATTTGATGTAGAACTGGTCTGTGTTACTGGAATTTCACATGCAGAAGATGAATCTCCTGCTGCTAAGGTAAGTAAGCCAAGTAAATTTTAGGCAGGCTTTAAAAAAAAAAAAGTGATGATACAAACTGAAACCAAATCTATGGCACCATGGGTCTTTAATGGACACAAATAATTATACATCTCATCAGTATTCAATTTTTTGATGTTTTTTCTAAAGAACTGAAGAACTTTTCTATCCTTTTTCTTATTGAAAAAGGCCTCTCTTCCCAAAGACAATTGGCTAAGACTTTTTGTACTGCACATATGCTAAAACACAAAAAAAGCCTAAAAAACAGACAAGAGCAGAACCAAATATCCCATTTGCTCACTACAGACTGTGTGCTTTTAAGAAGCTTTCATTCCTACTAAATACTATCATTATCAAGATGCTGTATCCTTCACAGGAGACTCCTGACACAGATGGCAGATAGTGATTAGCAAGTTCTCCTTGGGTGTGTCAAAGGGAAGGAAAAAAGAATCAAAGAAAGAACCAATGAACAAAATATGTACCGTGGAAGGGGAAACTGGGTAGGAGAAACTCCACTACAACCGCCACAGTATCCATACCAACTTTACTTCGGACATTTTTGAGATGACATTATTGTCATAAGTCCCCCCCTTGGAGATACACAAAAGCCATCTGGACATGGTCCTGGGAAACCAGCTCTGGGTGGCCCTGCTTTGAGCAGAGGAATTGGGCCAGAGGATCTCTGGAGGTCCCTGTCAACCTCAACCCTTCTGTGGTTCCGATTCTTTTTACATGGCCCCTTTATTAACATTAACAGGCCCATAGCTCTGTTCATGCAGAAGAGCCTGAGGCATCAGGGCCTACATAAGTAAGAGGAGAAACAAGAATGCTGGTACTGACTGCATTTAAATGTGTAAGGTAAATAAAAAATCCCCACAGTCCCTTAGACTGTTACAATATCATCTTAATTACAATAAAATAAAACTGTAAGCCATTATTACCAGTTTGTTGTAGAGACCCAAGTCCTCTGGACTGTCCTTTGTTAGTTAAGCCAGATGACTTGTCAGTCCTGTGCAGAAAGTCAGAAATTCATTCATTTAAGAAACAATCAAGAACCTGAAACACAACAATACAGAATATTCTCCAAATTATACCACACCTGCAGTATATTCTGGTGACACCTACTTTGCTTCATATTTTCGATTATGCCAATTGTTTCAGTTAATTGAGAAACATAAGGCAGAATAATAATATAGATTCAATTACTGCATTTTGTGTAGAGCAGATTTTATTTTCCTTAAGTTCTGAAGTTCTTTTTGCTCCCACTTCAAAATTCTTTCGTAAAATTATGTACCCACATTAATCTGCACCTTATAGCAAGCTTCAGCAAGTTACTTCTCCCTTTTATTTAAGTGGGGTATATGCAATCAAAGGACTAGAAAGGGAGCTCAAAGGTTGTTTACCCCTTTCATTCACAAATGATCAACCACATATATTATTTATCTCACATATACACATACATGTCCCTGTATCTTATAACTATCTAAGTTTGTACAGGCTGTACTCTGCCAGATTTTCAGTGTCAGAGAATCCAAGTATTCCCACATAAGTTACTATGATATTTCCCTTTGCTTACCTTTGGAAAACTTTCCCTAGTGTCTTATAGCAAAAAATATATTATTCTTGCTACAACTTAAACAAGTCTTCTTTTTGTACATATTTGAAGGCATGCATTCTTTTTTAAAAAATACAAGAGAATCTTATTTCTTCCAAACTTTTCTCACAGGTCATATTTTCCACACTTCTCATTATCTTACTTATATCCCCTGGTTTCTGCCTCACTATTTTGTATCTTTATTTTACTGTAATGCCTAAACTGAACATAGCAGTCCAGCTGAGTCAACTGGAAGGATTAATTCACAGAGTTTGCAGGCTATAATCAAACAATACTATTCCTCTTTGACTCTTCCACAACAGCATGAGTGTCTGACTTACTTTTATTTATGATTCACTATGTCCTTGCAGATCCTGCTCTTAAGGACTTCTGCTTAACCATACTCTGCTGTTCTTCATGCTTCATTTTTGTAGTTGATAGTTCTTAAGTACTAAGTGTTGCTTACTGAATGACACCCCTCTTCTCCCTTGACTACTACTTCAGTTTCTCAAGGCTGCTTTGGATATAATCGTGTTTTCCAGTATACTTGTCTCTCCTAACTTTGTTTCCTGCAAATTTAAAAATGATATTTTCTGTTCCAGATCTCTCTACTCCTGCCACGAATGAAAATATTGAATGGAACTGAACCTGTGCAAACATGTGAATAGTAAATGGCACAATCAGACATAAGATCCCATTATTTCTACTTTGTTATTAGATGAGAATTAATAATGGATTATTCCTTGTAGCTTCTTATTTCCATCACAGCTAATAAGCATTCTGTAGATATTCTACATGTCATACAATCTTAAATCGCTAGGCTGTCTTGTTTTTAGTGTGGGAATCCTTGTTATCTTCTCCATTAGTATCTGCCTTCTGTTCACTACCATACGCTAGAACACATAACTGGCAACAGTATGCATGCTTTACAGATGATCTGCATGTTATATACTATAAACTTGAAAAGTTACTATTAATTATTAAGTATATTAAATACTAAAATGATATCAGTTACCCAGGAATAGGCTTTCTTTGAGAGATTCTACTAGGAGGCTGTGGGGGTAGTGGTGGTGGGATTGGCTTAGTTTGTGGAGGAGCTGGTTGCTGTTTAGATTGCTGGTTCAAAGCTTCTATAATGCTGGCTGTCTTTGCCACTGGAGGTGGTGGTGCTGGAGAGAGCACATCTAGAGAAGGAAGTTAAACAGTGAAATGGAATTAGATTTCTATTTACCATTTTGCTTCTTGGATTCTCATCACAGTTTTCCCTGTTACAGGATTTACCCCCATTCACGAAAAGTGCTTTACTACATGTAATCAATCACTTAAACAGAAAACCTTAAACAGGAATCCTTCCATTAGCCTTAAACAGAAATCCTTCCATCTGAAGGAGGACCTCTTTGGGAAGAGGTTAAATTTTGTTCTATCCAGTCACAGACAGAGAGCTCGCAAGTACTTCAATTCATCAAAGCATTAAAATACAAGTAAAGAAATTTCTCACTGAAGTCAGTTATATTCTTGAAAATAGTAGATCAGAATGTATTTAATAAAGTGCTAGTATTGTTTGCTCAATCAAAGCTTACAGTTTGTGTTTTATGGGAAAGTAACTGAGTGAATTATATCCAAGAAATTTTACTTAGAGGAATGTCTTAAAATCCTGTTACAATTAAAATCTAACTTCACATTAGGTTTAGCAGTTAATTAACATTTCTATTCAATTCTTGAAACCACAGCAATAGCAACTGGCAATGCATTAAAGCATATTTTTGCATTCCTGTGGTCTGCAAGAATCAAGCACAACGTGGAGACATAGCCCCAGAACTACACTCATCTTTACAACTAGTAAGAACTACAGCATTGAATCTACATATATCAAGTGTAGACCTCTTTAGCTCTAGTTACAGATGGCATTTCCTGTTGACCCTGCACTACACTATAGAGTCCTCACCAGACCATAAAAGAAGACAGTTCATACAAAGTTACTGCATGGGAACGATAGGCCAAAGCTACAGTCACCAAAAGAGGAAGTATGAGTTGTGGAAATGGAAAAATAAGCCAACTATGATTAGATACAGCAGAAGGGAAAACAGGGGAAAGTGGAAACATACTTGTAGATGTTACACGCAATGGCGGCACAGGGGGATGAATAGCTGGTGGATCTGATGAAGACCTCTGCCTGCTTACACTTTCCACTCCTAAAGAATTTGTCTTCCACATTGCATTAGATGAAGAAATTGTCTGAATACCACTGCAAAGAACTGAAGGCTGAACTAAAAAGAGAGGAAAATACTGTATTATTATCATTGCTTACCCTAACCACAAAGTGTTCATTTCATACCTGTGCTTTTAGAAATGGTGCCGCTTGACCACCATATTCAGCAGCAGAAACCACTGCCATTCTGCTGGAGTGCCAGAGCAGGAATCAGAGGTTGGTGTAAAAAATTACATGGAAGTTTCTTAGTGAAGCCTTACTAACTCCTTACCTAAGTAAAATTTGCCTCCAGTCATTACTTTAAAATATGTCAACATTTGAAAAAGCAGAAATTTCTCAACAGGACGAGAGAAAGCCAAATCTTGCTATTTTCTTTAATCTGTGATAGCTGTAATCATCCTTAATCCCTGACTGATACCTGTGATCTTCTCGGTTACTGCAAGAAAAGGACCTCACTCTGAGCATTAGCATCTGCTGAACCCCTGACAAGCAGATATTGCTGACTCAAAACGAAACATCAGTTTTGACTTGGAATTGACAAAAACCTGTAATTCCGAATTTCACCCAAACAGGAAGCTATAATAACTAGTCATGAAACAGTTACAAGGTGCAACTTCTTTGAGGCCTCCTAAATGACTCCATTCTTAGGCTGAAGAGCTGCCTTCTCATTTTGTAATAACTACAGGGTTTCTTCATAAAGTCAGTATTTTGCACATATCATGCCACTTTTCCCTACTCAGCACATGAGCATCATATTAAGAAAAGATGAAAAAGAGTAAGGTATGAATATTAGGTTGCAGGGAAAAGCATAAAAGGTTCAGAAGACTTGGAGAACAGTCTAAAGCTAAGAAGATACAGGAGTAATAATACATCATGAGTAATAATACATCATAAGCATAACAACAACATCCAACAACATCAGCAGTCAACAAGAAGCTAAGATTGATGATACCATGTCAGCTTTTAACTAAGAATATAAAACAGCAGGCTAATACATTGCTAGAAAAAAGAATATGAGCTAATAATCTAAACCAGGCAGCATGCTTTCTTGGAGTGAGTTGCACTATACCAGTGCCAAGAAGTCTGGGGTTGGGAACGAAATTAAAATGACACTCTTTCAAAAGTGTCATTTAATCATGGGCAAGAAGTAGGTAAAATAATATGGTCATCCATGATTAAAATAATATGAAAGGGTAAACCAGTCTTTTTAACTATCCAATTGCATTACTAATTTAGAGATAGAAATCTAACAGTTAAACAGACTATGAAAATTCCTTGTGTGAATCTTCCTGTTTGGTGGGGAAAACATTCCTTTCCATCAAGTAAATAGTGTCTAAATACTAATCTTAGACTTCATACAAAAATATTAGATGAAAGGAAACCCACCTTGGTTAAGTTTTATCTGCTGCTAAACTTCCCCCAGTCCCATGCTACCCTTTTGAAGTAACCCAATACCATGCTGTTCTTTGCTCAAGGTAGAGCAAAGATAACCTACATAACTAGATACACTCCAGTGGTCCCTTCCTGCTTCAACCATTTTGTGACATTTTAAACCAATTTTTATGCTGCAGCCAATCCTGTGAGACTTTTCATATTACACAGATGTACAATTTGTGTTCAATCTCAGGCACAATCACTGGTGTATGAAGTCTTTCATTGACCTCTGCACAGTGATCCCAAAGGCAGAAGACACTCATGTATGCCTGGAACATTCCCCTGCTCGTATCTCCTTTTACAGAGTCTGAATTACAGCACCATAGAAAATCATGTTTACACAGTCATTTTTTCTTGAAATTTACAGAAATTCAGCATCCATGAAAGCTACTGGATTAACAACGATATTAAAACAGTGAAAGACACCGCACATCTACTGTACAGAGAAGACCTATACAGACTTCTCTATGCTTTAATATGTTCCAAACATATTATATACAAAGATTAAAATGAAGTTCACACCATCAGCTTTAATGGTAGATTTTGCAAGCACACAACCCTTCTGAATGAGGATGAGACGTACATTTTACAGTTTTTCTGATCAGGGTATAACTAGTAATTGGCAGTTGCATTTTCAGTCAGCTAGCAGTTCACTAAAATCAACCACATCAGAACACTTTTACTTCAATGACCTTGAAGAATGTATTTATTAAAAGACGACTTCAGAAGGTTAAAATCTCTCGTGTTCTGCATAAGCTCTCCATTATCCCAGGTCTTAAATGATTTTCCACAGCACCCAAATGCTATTGAAACTGTATGTTTAAACAGAACTCTGACAATGACATCTTCAAAAAAGAAGTATGAAAAGATTAAAACCAAACAAAGCTGCAGAATTAAATTGCTTGCAACCCTCCTTTCAATAAATTACTTAACTCTACTGAGATTATCTGGATGTTGTTTTCCCCAAACACGACTGTGTTTGCAGGTATACTGAAAATCAAATTTAGAATAGGTTGTGCAGATTCACTTCAAGCATATAAAAAATGAAGTCATCATCAAACTGTTCCAATCCTTACCTGTGCAAAAATAACTGTAAAAGAAAACCTAAAAATGTAATAATAATTTAAAAAGTTATGATCCCATTCTTCTAACATACAGTGATACTCTGATGTTAGTACCTTTGCCAATATTCCTTGGAGGTAGAGGAGGTGCACTACTTGTAACAGGTACTGCAGGCTGAATGGGAGGTGGACTGCCACTGAGTATTGCTCCATATGTTTCATTCTGTAATATACTTGGCATAAATCCTCTTTGCTTATCCTTAGCAATGTTTGCTGCATCTCTTGCCAAGGATGCTACATTAGGCTGGAGTTGGTTTGATCCAAGCTGATAGAAGCTGACAGGTCTGTCCTCTCTCCGGTTGGGACTGGGTTGCTTAAACAGAGTAACAAAAGTATTTACTGATACCACATTAGTTATACTCATTTTATTTATTAGTTGATAAATATTTATTACTTATAGAAAGTTACCAGCTTCTAGAAAGAAAAAATGGCTTCTAAATGCTTTTCTGTTGCTTTTAATACGTAATCTAAAAAATTACATTCCACCCCCTTCAAGACAAAGTAATGGTGCACATTAACAAAAAAATAGATCTATTAAATGTGAATTGCATTTTGAAACAATTATTGTTTTCTCATTATCTCCGTAGTGTGCTCCTACAGGATATACTGCATCCTTATATACGCAGGGCTAGACTCCTAGCAATAGTCAACATAGACATTCAGACTGAATCAAGTGGTTTCCCTGAATCAAAATACCAGACAGTATTTTCAGAAGTAAACAAACAGCAAAAGATCCAAAGCCTCATCTGAAGTTCAGCAGCATTAGATCCCAAATAAAAGTTCATTATCTCAAAACACAGACACAGTTGTTTCAAAGTATTCTACCTGAAGTTCAGCCCACTACGAATTAGGAGCCAAAACTCATGAACTCTTTTCAGCTCACTAACACCACTGGACGAGTTCAGAAGATTACTTCAGCTGCCAGCTGGGATGAAACATTGTTCAACTCATGCACATTATCAAATGACATCTAATGAGTTATCTTTGAGATTTACAGCAAGTCATCTGCTTGCTATGCATGCTTAGCATTATTCTCCCTGTTTCAATAGCAAGCACAGTAATCGTTGTCAAATGACAATTAAGATTTTACAATATATAAATTCATGTGGCTAGTACAGGAATGGGTTGTAACAATTCACAGCTCAGAGAGCATAAATATGCCTTTAGAAATAATATTAGATAAACACATCACTGATTATGAAATTAAAATAACAATAATAGCATTTAGGCAGAATAAAGATTTACGCCAACAGTATCATAAATAAGCAACTGATTTTACTCTGAATATATTCAATGCCTACTCTGGATTGATCATGTAGGGCCTTTAACATATTGTAGCACAGCATTATAGTTCAAAGACTTACCAGAATGATGTATGTGACAGCCAGACACATTAATCCCTACCTTTACTTTGGCTTAGCAGCCTCATTGCTCACTGGCTGACAGTCTCCGTTCCCTGACCTCCCCACTGTCCTGGTTCTGCTATTTGTTTCAGTTGCTTCTGCTTTCTAAAGCAGCAGAAAATTCTTTTGTTTTGTTTTGCTGACTTAGCTTTTCACTGGCTCACCAAACTGAAACAGCTCCACACAGGGACAAATGCGTGCCAGAGCAGAGGAAAAGGATGAGTGAGGTAGGATCACACAGCCGCGGTGTGGAACAGCAGCAGAAACCAGACACATTGTCTCAGCCTTCTGCTTAGGTTAGCATCTCTTTTAGATGAAAAGTTCTGGACTAAAAGAATTTCAGTTTCAGACATGACGAAGATTATAAGATCTATTCAATTCCTTTACCAGAGACAAGCCCAGCAGTATTATAGTGATATAATATAGTGATACAGCATATTTATTAAAGTGATATAATAAGCAGTAATATAGTGATCCTAAGAAACAGCAGTATTCACCAATGCATTCAATACAGTCACAGACACTAGTCTGTGATTAATAGTACTTAATCTCCTTTCAAAAGTCCCTGTAGTATAAGCCTATTAATAGCGGGCAGTGAAGTAACAGTTTTATTACTTTAGCCTCATTGCTGAGTAGCAGATAACTTCCTATATGAGACAGAGCTAAGAGACTAGCCAAGAAGAGAATGCTTAATTGCAGAAAGCAATTAAAAGAAGTGAAGGAAAAAAAAAAACCAAAACAGATAAAAAAATGCAAATTTAGAGTGTCCCAGAAAAAGATTTACTAAACATTTACTTGTAAATTGCCCAGAAGGTTTTACAGCTGGAAAAAAATAAACTTCCAAATTATAACAAAGTTTAAAGCTACTTGATCAAAAAGGTCATAATTGCTATTATTATCTGAATGGTGGTACAATACATACGAATACATAAATATTAGGATATACTACGGAAGCTCACCTAGAAGAACTGGACTTAGCAGCTTGCAGATTCCAGATTCTTGCACAGATACCAAAATTCTCAAGAAAAATCTTAAATCTCAGAAGGCAGCAATTGTGCTTTGAAAGGGATGGCTTGTGAAAATGTTTTTTTGCTCTTTGTTGCTACCCAGTTCAAGTCAAGCATCAGAAGAAATAGCTACCTCAGACTAAAGAGACAGGACATGGGGAGAAGAATCCTAAGTAGACAGGATCTTGCAAAAATTGTATTTTACAACAGAGGAAACATTGATGTCAAAATTAAGTCTCCAAATCATTAAGCCAGTTCAAGTATTTTTAAAGACATTCTGTGAAGGCAAAGAAAATGAACCTATGACTGACAGTCTTTAATATTTCTGAAGACCCAGAAAAACCCAACACACAACATTTGATTTTACTCTATCAGCAATTCACGTCCTAGCTAAGATGGGAGACTTGTCAAGAGAAGTATTAAAATGCTAAAACTTCTATTAAGAAAAAGACAAATTTCACTATGCAGAGGAGAAAGGGGTTTTTTTTTGTTAGCTACTTTCAAGAGGGGAAAAAAAGATTGTGCTAACATCTGAAGATTAACTAATATAAAGCCTATTGTGTATTCCTTGTATTTTTTAAAGGAAGCAGAAAGGGCATAAGAAATTATAATACTGCACACACAAAAGGAACAAACCCATCTGTTCAATACTTACATGGAATACTTCAAATCATGAAAGTTTCAGAATATCATTAGTATTTAGGAGCTTACACATCATTTCAAACTACTTGGTCCCCAGATAAGCAAGTAATTTTTGTTCAGGTATTAAAAGAGAGTCGTTTGTTCCCTGCCTGTATGCTTAGATGTTAAATACTTTTTCAAGTTGGCCCCTAAATTGAGAAATTAAATGTTGAAAATGCAATGATGTTCCTATGCTGCTGGAACACTTGTAATACAATCATCCTTGGAGATGCTGAACAATCATCTGGACAAGGTCCTGGGCAACTGGCTCTAGGTGACAATGCTTTAGCAGGGACATTGGGCCAGGTGACCTCCAGAGGTCCCTTCCAACCCCAACCACTCTGCGATTCTGGATCCAACAGCACCACAAAACCACCAGATTATTTTAGGTATGAAAAGAGAAAAAACAAAAAAAATTTTTACAGGAAGATTCAGAATTAAGACCCTACCCTGCTGTTAATGGGTGTAGCTTATTTAATGCACAAGTTTAGTTACCCTGAAGACAAGTCAATGAGTAAATTGTTCCAAAATTAAAGCCATCAACTGCAGCTATTTCAGAAACATAAGGAGATATTACAAGGTGCCTCTCTGTTTCCTTTGTAAAGGCAATTTTCCCAGTTCATGTTACTTCTGCTTCACCACCAGCAGATCTAAATATTCCTGATGTATTGAAACAAACTATTGGCTCCATTAAAAAGAAGATATTGCATCTAGCTAATCATAATTTGATCATCACCATAGAGTCATAAGTTTTATACCTTATATTAAAGAGAAAAAAATGACAAACTATAATC
This sequence comes from Myiopsitta monachus, assembly GCA_017639245.1. Lineage (NCBI taxonomy): Eukaryota > Metazoa > Chordata > Aves > Psittaciformes > Psittacidae > Myiopsitta > Myiopsitta monachus. Next base: position 29,730,473 of record CM029922.1, read on the forward strand.
TTAGAAACTAAAATTTAAGCTACTAGATTTTACTACTGAACTTTATTTCACAATGACTTCATAACTACAGTAAAAATGAGTATTACTGAAATCATTACATACATCATGCTTACACATGTGCATAGAAAAATAGTAACGTACTGATACTAACCTGCAGCTTTTCATCCACATCATCATCACTTTCATCTAGATCTTCATGGAGTAACCGCCACTCATATTCTACATGAACATGAGAATTAAATCTTCCAGATAGTGCTTGAGTAAGCTAAGGAAAAAATGATGACTGTTGACACTTATATGCAGTACTTACTTTAAAAGAAGGTATTTAAAACCAAACAAAAACAACTCATAGAAGGAACCTTGGGTTTTAATTACAAATATTACTGTTATTTTAAAGAGAGGTTTCAGTAACCTGGAAAGTTACTGGGGTATGTTTAAAGAATTAAGCTCTGTGACCAAATACAATACAAATAAATCAAAAGCAAGTAGGCTTTTCATTAACCATTGTACATACATTCTTCACTGCAGGTCCATTCTCTTTTCTGACAATAAGCACCACATCCTATTTGCTTTGATTTAGAAATTATAAGTCAAAGAAAGTAACTGCAATGGAAGGTTGGTCTGAATCAAACTCACTTATCAAGAAGCCTTGACCCCATTAATCCATTTTGCTTGCTTACTAAAAGTAGTAATGGTAGCCAGCTTCTCTTCATAGAATCACAGAATAGTTTAAAGATCATCTAGTCCACCCCCCACTCCCTACAAGCAAGAATTATCTTTCACTAGATAGGTTGCTCAAAGGCCCATCCAACCTGAGCACTTCCAGCTCTGGGCAACAAGAAAATGGCCTTCATCCACATAAAGTACTTTAGTGATTAGATTTCAATAAGATAGCAGACATTTAGAATCACAATCATTTAGGTTGTAAAAGACTTTGAAGATCATCTAGTCCAACCCTTAACCTAGCACTGCAACATCCACTACTAAAACATCTCCCTAAGTACTATATCTACACCTGTCTTTCAAATACCTCCAGGGACGGTGACTCAACCACCTCCCTGCGCAGCCTGTTCCAATGCTTGACAACCCTTTTGGTGAAGCAGACTTCCCTAATACACAATCTAAACCTCCCCTGGCACAACTTGAGGCTGTTTCTCTCATCCTATTGCTTATTACTGGGGAAAAGGGCAGTTCAAGACAGTGATAAGCTCTCCTCGCTCAGCCTCCTTTTCTACAGTATGAACAACCCCAGTTCCCTCAGCCACTCCTCAAAAGACTTGTGCTCCAGACCCTTCACCAGCTTTGTTGCCCTTCTTTGGACATGTTCCAGCACCCCAATGTCCTTACAGCAAGGGACCCAAAACCGACCACAGTATTTGGGGTGTGGACTCACCAGTGTCAAGTACAGGGAGATTATTAACTTCCCTAGTCCTGCTGGCCACACCATTTCTCACACAGCCAGGATGCTCTTAGCCTTAGCCACCTAGGCACACTGCTGGCTTGTGCTCATGAGCATGACAGTGGAGGCCAACCACTACTCCCTGGTCCTTTTTGACTGGGCAGCTTTCCAGACACTCTTCCCCAAGCCTGCATCGTTGCTTGGAGTTGTTGTGACCCAAATGCAGGACGCAGCACTTTGCCTTGTTGAACCTCGTACAATGGGCTCCTGGCCCATTGATCCAGCCTGTCAAATACCTCTGCAGAGCCTTCCTACCCTCCAGCGGATCAACACTTGCAGCCAATCTGGTGTTATCTGCAAACTTACTGAGGGGATCCCTACTTGTGGATATGGGACAATAGCTAAAACAGTATCACCCCTTGGCCACAAGAAGTTTATCATTTCCAAAGCACCTACAAAGAAATACAATTTTCTTCTTAAAAGCATATAGCATAAGCATATAACTATTTCTAAGCATCTAGAATATATTAATTGAATACTTAACTGTAAACTGTTACCTATTCAGACATGATTCTGCTTATAAAGTCAAGAACATACAGAAAGATGCAACACTTACCAACTCTTCACAGTGAGTATGTTTTAAACGTTTAGCTATATCCAGCGGGGTCTCTCCTGATTCATTAGCTATATTACAAGAAGAAAAGAAAGTTATGATGATTACAGTATCTGAAGGGGGCCTATAGGATGCTGGGGAGGAACTCTTCATTAGAGACTGTAGAGATAGGACAAGGGGTAATGGGTTCAAACTTAAACAGGGGAAGTTTAGATTGGATATGAGGAAGAAATTCTTTACTGTAAGGGTAGTGAGGCACTGGAATGGGTTGACCAGCAACGTTGTGAATGCTCCATCGCTGGTGGTGTTCAAGGCCAGGTTGGACAGAGCCTTGGGTGGCATGGTTTGGTGGGAGGTGTCCCTGCCCGTGGCAGGGGGGTTGGAACTAGATGATCTTAAGGTCCTTTCCAACCCTAACTATTCTATGATTCTATTCTATGATTCTGTAAGTGCCACTATTAACATACCCATTACTAAAGACAAACTTGTAAATATACAGTGAAGTACTAAACCAACACACTCTAAAATTAGTCTCTTTCCTTCATTTATAGGTATGACCCATACCAACCCTCTGAACATGACAAGCAGTATCAACTCAACATGTCAAATAAATGAAATGATAGCCATAAAACGGCAGTGTATAGCTAGGCAACAAGCTATCAGTTAAAATTCTTGGTACTTATCTAAATTAGTTAAAAAATAAGTGTAATGTATAAGCCAATTTTAAACTTGAAATAAACAGTTAGCATTATTTTTTACAATGAAGATTATATTCATAGCATCATGATAAACAATTGAGGAAAAAATACACTTATTCCACATTCACTGTTTCATATCTGAAGCAGTGACAAATCTGAAACTGAAGTACACATTACTCATTTACCTATTTCAATAGAAGCCTTCCCTCTCAGCAGCAGTTTGAGGCACTCAACGTTATCCGTCAGACAGCAGTAATGCAGGGCTGTGCTACCTTTACATGTTTGTTTATCTAGATTGCCACTATTGGAGTACAAGAAAGAAGAAGAAAGCTGATTAATCTTAGTTTGCTACCCTATTTTTATGAATCTCGCTCATTACAAAATTTCCAAAGAGTAAAATTACATTTGCAAATAACAGAATCACTTTTAAGTATTTGTACTCATTTAGTATTTGTATTACTTGGCATAAAAGCAGCATCAATAATATTTTTACAGTTTTCCATACACTTACCTGTTCTGCACTAAAAAGTCAACTATATGAAGGGATGTTCGATCAACTGACCTAACAGCAAGGTGGAGTGCTGTTTCGTCTTGCTCCTAAGAATAAAACAAAAGAACACATTTGCTTCTTCTCCTCTACAGAGAAGCATAAATTTTATTAAGACATAAATTAGATAAATTAAAGCATTTAATTTCAAAATGTTCAGACATGTTACCACTAAAACATGTCTTGTGAAGACATTTATTGCTTCCCTTTTATTCCTTTAAACATATGCATGGAAAGCAAGTCGATTATTGAATGATTTAATTTTTAATGTTTTAATACACTTAAAATATTATATTATTTGGAAAGAATTTTAGATTAAACTTTTTTTTATTATTGTTAAATGACATCATTAAAAGGACAAGTGTTCAGAACACTGTTTCAAATCTTATTTTCAAATAAGAAAAAACAGTCCTTAATTAATGAAAGCACACTGCACTTATAGCAATTTGTCTAATAAAATTTGCAACACTTACATGGCCATTGGCCAGTGGAATTTTTTCTGTGAGATCCACACCGTCAGCATATACTTGGACTAATCCCAGAATGTCTCTTGATTTGACTGCTTCACAAAGAGCATGCAATTTAGCTGCATTGTCAGCATGCTTTTTCCTTGCATATTTTCTCTCAATATACTTGGCAGTAATATAATCTTTTCTTGCATTCCTGAAATTGAATATCATTTATTCTATAACCTTTAGCAGAAGATGCACATCAGAATTTCCATAAGCACATGCAAATAATTTGAAATAAAATCTGGAAAAGACTGTCGTTATGATAATTTTTCTTTTTAAATATGCATGTAGGATATTCAGTCTTGTATTTCCAGTATGAAATGCAGCTATACAGAAGATGAATCAAATATCCAATACAAAGACAGACCATGAATTTTCCCCTCTAACTCTGATGTGAAGTTGAGATCAAAATTACTCAGCTCTATGTACAGAAGATACACTAAAGCTTCATAATGTGGTTTGCTAACAATAACTTGCAGGTTTATGTTTACCTGACTTGTACTACTACACATGCTGGAAAAAGAGGGAAGGCACTGGACATAGCCTTGGGTGACATGGTTTAGTGGGAGGTGTCCCTGCCCCTGGCAGGGGGGTTGGAACTAGATGATCTTTAGGTCCTTTCCAACCCTAACTATTCTATGATTCTATGATTCTACACAAATCTGTCTTATACCTCTGCACAGACTATATGTAGATGTATTGAAATAATTTATTTTTTAAAATATCAATTTTAGAAGTCTTCTTATGCTATTGATTTAATATTCAGTAAAATTATTGGTAATTTTAATCATGACTAGTAATACTTCGTATTATTATTGATAGTGGTAGTAAAAAAATATTTAAACTGCATGGTTTAACAGTGGTTCTGTCAGAAAGTCTTTCTGGTTAAATTCCAGATAATGTAAAATCAGCTTAATTCATAGCCAATTCTTCTGAGTTTGTTTCTGCACCATTTACCAGCATTTTTATGACACAGTAGTATCCAGCCAAGTAGACAGCTGTCTTTGCTGTGCCTCTGCCATCACTATTCAGTGTTTTTGAGGAATTCAATTAAACGTTCTGTCTTTATTCCACATAGTTATGGACTTAATTCTAAGTGCAATTTCTAAGCAGTAGGCATTCAGTATATTTCAGGTAAAATGTGCACTTTACTCCAACTTCTATTTTGTGTTTTAATAGCACAAAATTAATAGCTTTATTTTTAATCCTTACCCTGTGTTTCTTTATAAACCTCAACAAGTCATGTTTAATTTGTTTCTTTCCCACAAATCATGATTCAGAGAGTCGGTAAAATAATCCCTACTATTAGGGAAGGCACAATCAGAAGAAGTTCAATAAAACAGACATACAAAGCATTCAGAAAAAAAGGTTTACTCCCAGGCTATAACGTTATATATAAGATGTTACACATCTCTCTACGGGCCTATTGATGCAAATCATAATGGCACAACCCATCAGCCATATTAAATTAAATGCCTGCCTTTTTCAGAAGTCGTGGCTCTTTACTTACATATCACTGCTCGGATTAGGTTTGACCATCTCGTCAACTGGCAGACAGAATTCCATGATCTCATTAAACCCAGCATTCCCAATATTCTTTGCAAGCTGTTAAAATAAAAATCCACAGCTCCCTTAATAAATATGTTCAGTTATTGGCCACGCACCTACTAGTGGGAGGAAAAGGGAAAAGGGAGCTGGGACTTTTTGTTTCTGATTTCTAATTCTGTTACTATTGCAGCAATCATGAATAGATAAGGTACCTTTTTGGATGTCAGGGGTTTAGTACACAAACAAGTAACTGCAGAACTATCCATCAAGACTTCATTTGGTACAACAAATGCAAACACTTAGTGCCAGATGTGAACTGTCAGAGAGTAGCTGATACAACAAAAGCTGATACTACACAAAGTAACTTCTTTGTGTAGCAAAGCTGAATACATTTTCTTCCTTTGAGGATTAAAGTTCTCTCCTTAAATAATGCTAAACAATTAATGGTATAAGTATTTGTGAAGTTCTTCAATTTTCAATCTGAGAGGCACATTTACATGTCAAACAGCTGTGTTCTTTTAAAAAGCAAAAAAGGGCAAAAAGACTTGGGAGCACAAAAATAGGAAGCCTCCACAAATTTGAATTCTAAGATCAGCTAGAGTTCACAATCAGACACTATGCTCCAGGAGGTTCCCTTAAATTTTAAGAGTTCAGCTTTTTTCCAGTACTTTTATCCAGAGGCAACTTTAAGGGTTAGAACAATATACCATAAAAGTGACAAAAATGTACCTGTGTTGGAAGTATGATACAGTGCTATTTTTAAGTTAATAAAAGCAATTCGATTACCAAAAGTTCAGATGTTCCCAGCACATCTAATGTAAGTGATTGCATTCTGGAATAGTGAACACCAAGTTCTCTATGTATTCCTGAGCATTCAATGCAAGTTAGAATTCCCAAATTTGTTGAAAGCCAGGTAGGATCTGAAACAGAAAGCACCCACAGTATTAAAATTTATTCAGGCAACTATTTCGTTCCCGAAAATGTAGTACACAGAAATGAAATTCTGTAAAATAAGAGTCCTGTACATGAATTGCCAGGTTTTTAAATTTATGTCTACATTTACTCTATTGATGAAAAGAAGTGAATAATGTATTTTTGGGGGTTGGGGGGGGAGGGAACATAAAGGATATTGCTCCTCAAGGGAGCTACTTAAACAGTCCAGTTTGTCATTCTGCACACAGCTTTCAGGAACTGCATTTTACTACCACCAATAAAATGGTGTTACATTCTCAACTGGGGGTATAGTGCAGTTCAAACTGAAATAACACTGCCTACAGGGGTTTTTCTGTATTTCAAGTATAGACTTTAGACTAAGTAAGGCAGCAGTGATTCTACAGTATACATACAGCACCACGCCACAAAGGATTTTTAACTATTTCAAAGATACTAAGGCTCATGCCTCTCCTTTCATAACCCTTGCTTGTCTTTTCTCCTGGTATTTTGCATTCTTGATACAACATTCCTGCATCTTCCAGTAAAATAATTAATATCTGAAAATTTAGACAGGTTAGTAATTAATTTATTTGATAAAGGCTTGGTAGTAGCCATTTAAAATCCCCTCCTTTGAAGACAGCAGGATTGCCTCTTCCCATAGTTTTTATACAGTATCTATTGCTGGAAGTTAGTACTGATTTATAAAATGCATACAGCTTCAGATCTGATGTTTTTAGCTAGTTTCAGATCAAAAAAACCTACGACCTGCAGTGCCTCTGTAACATAAAAGAACACAGGAAACAGCAGGATTTAGAAAATAATTTGAAAAGGATTAAAGTAGAAATTCATTGATCAACGAAACCAAAACTGCAAACCATAGTCAGCAAGTGTATTCTTTTCCAAGTGAGCAGTCTTAACACATATTTCCTGGCTTTCTCTCAAAGTCAAACATATAAAGACAAAAAGAATACAAACCCAAAATAAGAAATTAAGAAGAGGTGTACTGGGAAAATGCTTCAAGTTGCATACTGCTGTCCAGTTTTACCTAAATCTAATGTAAAATACGGTCTCATAAAATAAGTTCCATTGATTTATAAAGGCAAAATTACAATTAGAAAAATATATGGGAGAAAAATAAGCTCCTTAGTAACTTTTCCCCCAACTGACAATATGCACATAAACAAATCAATCTTACTAAAAAAGAGCAATTTAATTGTTAGCATATTCCACTATGTGTATAATCTTTGTGAGATAGGGAGTAAAAGTGAAAGCATAAAACATCAGCTTAAATTACTCTCATGAGACATAGAATTTTTACCAATTAGAAACATGCTTAACTGAGTCACCTTGTGCTCCACAGTCACAACACACATCATTTCCAGTCATCCTTTGGACTTCAGATATAATTTCTTTTGTCAGTTCCTGGACAATGTTATTTTCTCCTGTGTTATCATCTCCTTTGAATGCATTATTTAAAGCTTCCTCTTTGCTGTTTTGTAGCACAGATGTCCATCTAAAATGGCAGTAATATTTTGCTATTAAATGTTTCAGCACTTCTAAAGCTCAAGGTAACGTCTCAGTAGAACACCAGTATCAAAAATAAAATTAACAAAGTAACTCACATTTGACATTCCTGTTCATCCTCTGCTTGAAAGTGGTACGTTCTGTCGTCTGCACAATAAATAATTCACATACTGATTAAAAAAAATGATTGAAAAACTGATTTTGCAGAAATCTCTCAGAAAAAAAATCTCAAATTAATAATTGATGTGTGATTTCTGAGGTCTCTAGCCTCATCGCTGGAGCGTTGACAGGCAGTGTCTTTAGCTAGTTTCAATCTAACTACCTACAGTTCATCTATGCTTAAGCCTATCTTTGCAAAAGGTACCTTGCTGCTTTTAAAACAGAAACTGTTTTCTTCCGTGCTGTGCTTGTATTGCATAAGTAGCAGCAGAACGTAGTAATTTTTCCATGTTCTAGATACAGTCTCGGTAATCACAAGTCTAAAGTTCTCCTGGGGGTGGTAGTGGTGTGCGTATGTGTAAAATACACAGTCCATATTTGAGTTTATCTCTGTGTGTAAGAAAGACCTGATGTTTCTGAATGATCTCTTAAAACCACAGAAACCAAAACTGGCAAAACGAAGTCCAACTGCAATCAGAGTAAGTCCCAAGATGTTTCATTTGAATCGAGCTCAAAACTTTTCATTTACTACTATTTTTGTGATTCTAAGCATTGCTAACAGTATACTATTAAGGAAAAAATTGTGTAACACATCTTAAGTCTATGAAACAAGTGAGATATGATACAGTTTAATGATTGAGTTGGAGTCAAAATTAGAATAGTGGATGAGAAGAATGTAGCCAAAACTACCAGCAAAAAGATATCAGAAGATAGTTTCAGACATGAAAAATATTAAAGTGAGGATACATGAAAGGACAGAAAGGAAAGTGCTAGATAAATACGATATTCTATCTTGTCATGATATACAGCAATTTTCTGGGTTTTTTAAAAAACAAAGAATGTTTTTAAACTCTATAGAAAAAAAAAAGTGAAAAAGTAATTTAGAGAATGCCAGTTACGCCTTGTCACATATATAATGGGACAAATGATAATGTTGTGATATGCTGATATAGGGCCCAGGGTTACCAACAAGGATAGAAAGTGCAAGAGTAAACAGGGAAAACATCTTGCTTGTGCAGAAATGGAAAAGCTGTGTATTGCATAAAAGAGTACTAGTCTATTAACGTAAGTATCATATTTTACATTTACAAATGCAAAACCGCTTTACAATCCGATAAAGGAACAAATGAGAAACAGATTTATAGCCTTCTTCCTGAATAATTTCAGATACATATTTTAGTAATGTATTTTTACTGAGTCCATAAATAAAATACTAAAATGTGCCAGTGAGAAAACAAAGGAAACATTCTACAATGCAAGTTTGTATCATCCCATTCAGTTTCCCAAATTATTAATTTTTGATGGTTTTAATATGTAGACTCTCACCTTTATATCTATTATGAGATAACAAAACTAAAAAGGTTTTCAGTATTTTCTTCAGAGTTACACTGTAACCACTATGCTTAAATTTTAAGAAGTTTTTAAAAGCTTCTTTTGATCTTGTACAAAAGTCATGACTTCTCAAGATAATCAGCTATGACATTTTCAGTATAAACAGTGGTGTCACAGCAAATATACCGTTACTCTATTGTAAGGTAGCACAAAACAATACAGAAAGGAGTAAAGATAGCTTTAAAAACAAGTGGTTTTCCAAAGAAACAGTTAGCTGCATTACACTAGAATAAGTGAAATGTCACAGAAAAGGAAAGCATTCTAAAACTGCAAAACTGTTTAAGTGGATTATTAACATACCCACAGAAATAATGCAAAACTCTAATATTAGCTGCAAGTAAAAAGACCTGAACAACAAACCTACGTGATATGAGGTCAAAACATTTTTTCTCTTCTGGGTTTGTTTTCACTTGGCAGGTTAACAGATTGAGCTTTGCTGGAGGTCGGTTAGCCTATTTGAAGATAAAACACAAACATTTTAGTATACTGATACTGACTGAGCCCCTGCAGTCCAAAACCAGAGGGTAACATCCCACTGGCCAAAAAAGACTTGACAAATGGCTGTTAATTTTTAAGGCACCCACAGTTTTGATTTACGTTTTCTTCTGCATTGTGGCTTGTAAACTAGATTTTCTTATACTATAATACTGTATCTTATACTGTAAGCTATTTTGTTTACTGATAACTGGATAGACCCTACAATTTTGAAAGAGCAGAGGGATAAAATCACTTTAATTATCACTATTCTGATCACCTTTACTAGTAACACTTATCTGAAGAAAACAGGTATGACAGATTAATTTTACATAAGTTTAAGGTGACATTTAGACATTTAATTTAATCAAATTAGTTGCCAAAGTTTTCAACAATCAAATAATTTGACTCCTGTTAATGTCCTCAAAGAAAGCCTAGATAACCAGTTTAGAACAAATGCTCGAATTTTAAATGGTAAAGGGACACACTGGAGGAAGTAAGTTTGCACAGAGCAGTCTCGCAACAAACATGCAAAATTAAACTGAGGTAGTTCATTACTGCAAAAAGTAGTGAAACAAAATACATTCTATAATGACACGTTTTCTAGTCAGGTTCCTCTCTGCTATTTCAGCTCCTTACTGAATAAGAAGTGGCAATGTTTTACTAAAAAAAAAAATTAACAAGCAAATTCATTTTGGAAAAGTCTCATAAAGGCTACAGAGACTTTTCAAATAGTATTACTGCAGTAATCTCCTTTAACCCACCTATTTTACAGACCTGGGATAGGACCTAGAAAGACACTACATTTGCAACCTTGACTTTAGGAATGGTTTGCACTTGCGGCAATGGATTTCACTAGTTTCACTCTTTGTTTTAGAGTAAGTAAATCAGAAAGCAGATTTGACTAGAGAAACTTTGCTCTAGACAGTAATATCTGAAAATAATAATTTCAATCATTCAATCTACTGTAAAGACAGCAATATACATAAACCACCCTTATTGTTGCATCTAACAATTTTAATCTATCAAGTTAATAAAACAAGATAAATCATCTGAACAAGAACTATTATCAAATGAAGCTGAACTATCACATAATGTAATTAACTTGCAATGAATCATAAAAAACATAGATTTTCCTCTATCTCTTCTAAATCTATTTATGAGAACATTTCATTCAAAAAAGGGAGAACAAGTCTGAAGAGCACAGGTTTCCTTCAAACAATGTGATAAAACAACATAGCACAGCCAAAATAAGAACAGCATCATCATTATAACTGAAGTCCATTAAGAAATTCAAAATTATGGAGAAACATATGAGGGGAAACAATTATAGATCTTTTTCCTGTTAAAAAAGAAAAAAAAAAAAAAAGGCAGCACAGTGTCCTTGAAAAACAGCATCCTGATGCTTTGCCCAACATAAGCAGCAGACAAAGTCATGCATGCTTTTAAACAACAAACCTGCAGGTCACTTGCTGGGCAAGCTGAAACAAATTGTACCCAAGAGAGGTATTGCAAGCAGCAAGATGACAATTAACTGACAACCACATTGGATTCTCTGCCTAGTAAATAGCTTTTCAAATCCCAGACATTCCTTTTAGCAGTAAAAGATCGGTTTTCATTTATTTTAACCTATCAACAACAAGAGTTCTTTGCAACTAGAAGCATGCAAGAAAATGTCTTGAAAATGCCAGCTTGGGCAATTTTCTCAGTTATATTTAAATATACTTAATACCCATAGCACTGAAGTTTTCTGTGTTTACATTTTTAATGTAACTGTTTGTCTAAGAAGTGCCCAGAAGCTGCCTATAATGAAAACACAGAATAAAGCAAACAAATATCAAGATACAAGTATTTGCTAACAAGCTACTGGGCAACTCACATATACCTTTCTCACAGGCTTTGCAACAGTGTGAAAATGCAAATGAACTCAGGTTAAGAAAGAACCCACTTGCTACAGGACTTCGGACTTGAAGCACATTCAGGACCTAACTAGTTTTCTGTAACTTAAGAAACATGAAACTGTAAATGGATCCACTGAAACTGTAAATGGATCCACTGAAATGCTTCAGAGAGGACCAATATACACAGAACTCATCCCTCTGGACAGAGGAATGCAGCATAAGATCTCTGTATCAGGTCTGAGAACCCAAGTAAATGGCTGTAACAATGTGAAACAGATCCTGGACCAATGTGCTGATATTGAATCCAAATATATTCCAAAGCTTTTAACTAAGGACCTCCTAGTTTGAAGTCAGCATTAACAAAGGTATTAAAAACCCCTGACATCTTCCCATGTAGCTGATACCACCTAGTTCATGCTTCAACCCTGTAGCCAAATAACAGCTTCCCCCTAGCCACCTCCCCAGTATGTGTCCATTACTTGGCAGACACCACACTTCCCTCACATGGCAAATGCTGCCTGGGGAGAAGTTAGATTCACAAGACAAGGGGATGTCAGGCTGTATAAATTCCTTAGTCACACTAGGCTGCAGTGGATCCAGACATTTGGCAGGATTAGGAGACACTGGAAGTAGAAAACAGTAACAAATGTGTAACTGCTATTACACTCTTTAAAACCTCTGAGCTCCATCTTCCTGCTCTAGCCCGAGGAGACAAATTTCAGACTACTGTTGAATTTTTGGACACCCATGTTAGCACACCAACAACTTGAAAAGATGTGCTCTAACTTTACATACCATACATTCAGACTTCAGCATCAACTCACGTTCTTTCCTGCCAAAATGGTCATCCTCCATCCAGCAAAACCAACTTATAATTTGTTCTGGCAACAAACAGTAAGTGTAGGAACCAAAAGTTTAGGCCTCTAAGACAATTTCCAAGAAGTGCCATGATGCAAAGCTGATTTTTACAAAAGGCATGAGCAAATCTGTCTACTTACTTAACAGACTGGTTGGCTGATTTCATCATGCCAACTAGGTATCACAGTAATTTACTTGAGAATCAAAGGATTCAATCTGATTCTTTTGCCTTCAGATTGTCCTGTTAATCATAATGGTAAACTGAAGTTTCCAGCAGTAAAGAAAGAAGAACGAAAAAATACCCTTTGATAATGAGTCTCTCTTCTATTCCTCTTCTGCAGACAACCAGTAAATTCCATTTACACTCTTTAAACACAGATCAACTCTGAGGAATCTGAGGTTCCTGAAATGTTTTTCCCTTACAAGTTCTCGATCCAGAAACCACTCAGGAATTCCTATTTACATGGCTCAATCGGCTTCTATCATTGTTTTTTCATCCACTTGCATTAAATTTCAGTCAGGTAGATGTCAGACAATTTCCAACTGCTAATAATTACACAAAGAAGCACCATCTGGTTTTCCATCAACCATTACCTTGCACGTTGTCCTGTGAATGCTGATTTCTTTAAATCTTTTAGCTCTCTGAAAGTATAACTTCTGCACCTATGCTCATGCAGACACATGTATTCAATGTTACAGCTGGGTGACCAACAGAAAACCAACCATATCCCCTCCATCCATATGAGGAGAGCACTTGGCAGGCGAATTGAAATCAGAATATAGCATCTGCAATTGCCTTAAGACAGCTGTTCTAGAAACAAACTGAAAAAAAAAAATAGTCCCTCGTAAAGAAAGACTACATGGCCAAAGAACAGAAATCCATGACGAATATCTAGCCTTTACAGGAAAAGCATTTACAAATTCGATAAAGGAAAAAAACCTGACAACTGAATTTCTGAGAGATGGCTCATTTTGATGAACAGCTGGGGAGAGAGACCGACACACCATATTATAGAGACCAAGAGATATCAACCCTGGGAAAGCCTGGAAATCAGTGCTGTTGCTTCAGAACACTCAGAAGACATTCACAGCAAACCAGAAAATTCTTAAACAGAAATTGTTTCTACCCATTTCAACATCTACGAAACAAGCATTAATTTATTTTACACAAAACTGTCATGAATACAAAAAGGGAAAGTGAGCAAATAAGGAAAAAATACTTTTTAGGTGTGTATTTTAAAAGAAGGTGGTACCCTTTTAATTTTGTAATATAAAAAGATCAAGACCAAACCTATGAAACTCACATATCTAACTCACATTTAAGTATCTACCTTAGCAACTGATTTCCAGCTACAGCTCCACTGACTTCAGTGGGAACTTACAACTTCTAAAAATGTTAGACCATCTGGTAGACAGCTTATAAAAAAAGAGAACAACAGTGTCCTGGTAGACTCAGTAACTGTACTCGCATGTGAAAGTTTTAGAATTCTGCTCCATAAGTGGATTTTGTAGCCTCTGCCAGCTCTAAGACACCCTAGCTCCACTCCTACTGGTACCACCACAGTATGCCCTATGCCGAGTAGATTTACAGCACACAGAGACACCATATTGAACAGACTAACAGATTTTTCTCTGACAAAGACGCACTCATACACACTCAAATAAGAACAGGGATAAACTGGTGGACAATTCCAAAACCATAGTAATGACTCTACTTTGCAGGCCTGGTTTTGCACTCATCCCTCACTGCTGGTTGTCAGTTCAGACAGCAAGAGCTTGTGGTTAGATGTACAAATGAGAGATTGATTCATTTTTGCTGCCAGGGTCAACCTGTAGTCATGGTAACAGGCATAACAGGATGAAGAACAGAATGGTTCATAGCAGGATCAAGAAACAGGACTGTTTATTAGACCAAGAATGGGAAATACTGTCACTGAGTTATTTTTGCCTTAAACTTTTCTTTGAATTTTTGAGAATGCAATATAAAAGAAGCAAAGTTATGGGAAAGCAGAAACAGCAAAGTTCAAAGCCAAGTGTAAAAAGTCCAAAATATGAAAGTGTAAGGTTTTAAAACTTTAAGTATAAATATTGAAAGTTTGTTAATGTGTTTCAAATATTGGCAGCAAAGAAAGAGGGTCTTGTGACTCTTGTCATTCTGGTAAAAGTTGCCTTCAGAGCTGATTTTCCCCACAGCTACTACCCAGGAAAGCTACCTTCATAATACGCATCAGCAAATCTGAGGGAAAGAAGAGATTTAGCATTCTCTCAGTTTACTTTGTGAATATAAAAAGTTGCTTAACATATATCTAAAAGATGGCTTAATGCTCAACCATATTTTTCAGAAAGATAGGTAAGTCAGATAAGTTAGAATTTGTATGTTTAGACAGTCTGGTAACATCTGAACAGTTTACATGAACTAAATGAGTCATTAATAAAAGCCATTTTTTCCCCATTAACAGTCATGAGCATTAAATCAGTTGTATTTCTAGATACTGTGTGTATGCCTTGATATATTTCTGAAACACTGCATTAAAAAATGTACCCATCATATTCAAAATGCTGCACCGGGAATCTCACTCATTCCAAATTATAAATATAGACCAGCATAGCTTGCCTTTTTATATCAGCAACCATGTACATAAAATACTGTAAACAAATACTTACTGTACCATGGGAAATTGTAAGAAAACCATTTTTAACTGAACACTTCCTTTTCTGCCACACTTTTCTGATTCTGGTTTAAATGGGGAGAAAAAGAAAAAAGTGTCTCAGGTTTTAATATATTTAGTATTGCCTCACTTCAGTTTTTAGGACCTGACATTTTTCAGCAGAATCCAGCAGTACTTACCCATCACTCTTCTTGTACAGACTACCATTTCGTTCAGTGCCATGTTCCTTGTTTCCCTGAGGCTGATGTAAACTGTAAGCTGTACTCTGACGAAGCTGAGAATCCTGAAACATACAGAACAGCAACTTGTAACGCATTCCACACTTTCAACCAAAACATCCCCCCTGATAATGAGTTTCAGGCCCTTTCCTTCCTGCTCTAATCCTACAAGAGAAACGAAACACATTTTTCCTCTCAATGAGAGAGAACAGAACAAGATCCATTCCTTCTTTCGGAGTGCACAAAAACATTAAAGAAGTAGCCACTATCAGCACCTGCCATAATCCTCTGACTTGCTTTAGTTTAGCTATACTATTGGCTTTAATATATAATTTTTTTACCTCCAAAATTAAATGAGCAGCGGTGTTCCAACTCATGCAAACACTGCACTGTACAAACACTAAGTATTATTACTACCTGCAATTCCTAGTGCACCCTTCCACTGTAAAAACAATTACATATATAAATTTGAAGAAGTGGTTTTCCTTGTGCAAACTGAGTCAAGTTACTGTCTGAAAAGAGACCTCCTGGAAACATAGCTCATGAGGCACACAGAAAATTAGTTATTGCCATAATAAAAATAACTTAAACCAAAATATTTTGAACACAGTAGAATTCTTGGATGGGAAGTGACAAAGATTAACTAAATCTTAACTTAATGTTTCTATTACGAAATAGCTCAACTTACTAATTTGATAAAAAAGTTTCTTTTGCTCAAAGATGAGATAGTGTGTCTTGGATATACGAGGAGTACATTTACAAGATACATAACTGGGGGTTTCAGAGTATAAACATGTTAAAATATACAGTGATCCTAAACCTGTAAATTAAGAAGAGAGTTTCTAATTGCAATTAGCTTCATGCACTTCATCAGGCTAGGTCTTAGACACTTTGGATGCAAGCAGGGTAAAAAGACAACTAAAACCAAGAATACACTTGGACTGTGCTTTTCCCCATAGAAAGCCAGCTCAGGTGGAATGCTGCTCCTTTACAAGCTCCAGCACCACATTCTGCTATCTAAGCTACTAATGCAGCCAAAGTTGTTCAGTATCCACCTCAACAGCAGTGGAAACATGACAGGTCTGAAATATGATGGTAGGGACACCTACTCCCCTGTTCAGTGCACTTAGGACTCCTCACCCCTAGGCTGCAGGGTTTCAGGCTCATCCTGAATACAGCGCTAGAGCTTGGTGGTCCTGAGAACCGTGAGTTGAGCTCAAGGCTGGCTGCAGCACTCCTTGGTGCTCCTTTTCAGCAGGAGCACCTGTGCTCACTTTCCTGCCTCTCAGTTAGCGACGTAAGAAGGTGTATCAGGTAGCTACAACATACATCTAAGGCTTTTAAAGACACTGCCAAACTACAATTTAAATGGCCTGTTTATCACTCCTCTCCAGTCTGTTTGCACAGAATTATTTTTGCACTCTGGCTGCCCAACATAAAAATGGAACAACATTTGAAAAGAATTCCTGTCACTCATTAAGATCCACTGCACACATACATTTACTGACTTCTGAAGAAAATCTGATCTGACACTGCTTCTTGTGTCCTACCAATGCCTTGATCTCTGCCTCCCATTAGTCAGTAAAGTTTCTCTATTCCCAAGAAGATCATAGGCCTTACAGGAAATTAATTTCAGTTCTCCACATCCTCAATTATGTAGAGATTTCAAATGACCTCCAACACCCACTCATAGCACCATTCCCATTACTTAAGATTGTGTTGCTACTTTTTGTGCATCATTTTCTGCTGCTTTTCAGCTACCTCCCTTCAGCTGTTGTTTACACTCAGCTGCTGTATTTGGCCAAACTGGCAAGCCAATACTACAAGTTTCCTGCTTTACTTCAACCAGAGAGGAAGTGGCTGTATCGGACGTGCATTTCCATACATTCATTACTATGAACAGTATCTTTAAAAAAATTAATACTATTTCATGAGAAGAACTTTAAGACAAGAAGATTTTCAGTTATAAATCCTTTGTTCTGGCACTGCCCAAATCAATCTTCTCCCAGGTAACAAGACAAGAGGTAATGGCCTCAAGCTGCACCAGGGGAGGTTTAGATTGGATATCAGGAAAAATTTCTTCACCAAGACGGTGATCAGGCATTGGAACAGGCTGCTCAGAAAAGTAATAGAATCACTGTCCCTGGAAGTATTAAAAAACTATGTAGATGAGGCCCTCAGTGACCTGGTTTAGTGGTGGTCTTGGCAGTCCTGGGGTAATGGCTGTACTTGATCTTAATGGTCTTTTGCAACCTAGTTGATTCTATGATTCTATAGTAGTGTTCAATATGATTGCCAGATGATGACTGCCACAACTCTCTGACAAGCAAGCTCATGACTTTGATCTAGCTTCTAAAAGACGGGATGATGTACCACAAGTCACCATCGCAATTAACATCCTTCCCAGCAATGTCAGTATGCCTTTTCCATATGCAGCCTCCCCAGAGGATCTTCCCTTATTTCTGGTTTGCACATAACAGGAGTACAAATCCCAGATAACAGGGTCAGACCCAATGGCCTCATCGGGATGAGCAGGAAGAATGTACATTGCCTGTGGGAGGAAACAGATCACTTTAGGATACAGGACATACCTAGCGCGGAGTATTGTCATTTTAAATATCACCTGAACATAACAAGACCAGAACAGACTGAAGTACACAAGCCTAAGAAATTGAATTTTGTTCACTTTATCAGCTCCGAAATGCAGAGAGACATTAAAAAAAAAGTGAGCCACTTAATTGCACCATATTTATAGTGAATCACTGCACTGGCCATAAAGAGGTTTATTGCAAAGTCTTCTAAATACTAACTTCTAAATCAAGCTGAATAGCATAGTCAAAAATGAAAGAAATATGAAAACAGTATTCTGTAAAGATGGTCTGTGACTACTGATAAAAGAGATTCTAAAGCCCTATTTATCAGCCCCACTATTTGAACACAACTTTCCACACAAGCTGCTTTAACATACATGTCAAATTCTGGCTAGCCATTCTGCAGCTCCCATGGAGCAGGATTTTAAGACTGTCTGGATCACTCCTGTGTGTAACGCTGCCAAAAGGCCCTTACAGCGCTCCAAGAGCCTGAGCTTTTCCTGCATTTACAGGACCACTGCCAAGAGGGTATTTCAGAGATCCATCCCTTATCTATTACAGCCCCACAGAGCCTCCAACATATATATCTGCCAGAACCTTCTGCAGAAAGCCTCTCCTATAGCACAGCTACCATAATTTTTGCCAAGGAACACAAGATTCATCCTATTTTGCAGTGACCTAAATAGATTACAGGTTCTAGCAAACACGCAGAAAAAGCAGAAGCAATTGAACACTACACTAAGGGTACCTTCAGAGAGGACATGAGAAAAAGCGAAATAAAGGCAACAAGACTCTAAGGCTGACCCCAAAACTTGTAGAAGCTCCACAGTTTGAAAAATAAAAGTTTAAAATTCAAAAATTACAGAGGTGTACACACAATGATGTTTCAAAAAGACATTTCAATACGAACCAGGACTGAGGAAGTTCTGTGTAGGAGGAAACTTTGTATACAGGCACAACAAAAAAGGTTCACTATGAGTGTTTGTGTCTTTTTTTTTAAAAAACACAACAAAACCAATATTTGCCAACATTCTATTATTTCATACATGAAGTCCATTTTAATTATAAATATATATTTTTTTTAAATCTTGCAAGAACATCAAATCAAGCAACTGGATTTAATTCCCAAAAGAGAGTGCAAAGGAAATCACCAATTAGTCTTACAGCAATTTTCTTTCCCAAGAACAATCTGATAAACAGTTTAGGGTATTTTTGGTAATACAACAAGCAGAGGAGAAAAAAAAAGAACCAGTCTTTTCATACCAACAGAAAAAAGCTCTGAGGAAAAATCCAGTTTCTTGAAATCTGAATGGAAATCATGCCAACTATTTTCATTAAAATATAGTAACACTTACTCTCCTAGACTTCGGTCACAAAATGTAAATGCGTTTCAGGAAGGAAAAAGAAATCAGTTATAGTAAAGGAAATTACAGTGCAACAAGAATAATATTAAGAGGGTTGTACGGTAAATTATAGCAGGATTGTTTGGCATCCCACTGACTTTTTTAAAAAACATTAAAAACAATTACAGTACCTCTCATGCTCTGCAGAAAAGCATCTGTATCTACATTTGCAGAATTAATAAATAACGAATATAGCATAAAGCACTTTCTTTACACTTGTATTTTTAAATACGACAAAAAAACTATTAAATCCATGGAGCTTTATTACATTTTTCAGTCTGTGAAAAGATGTGTGCTCAACACATCTTCCATATATATTTAATACCAATATCACTGATAAAAAGGTAAACAAAGAGAAACAACATTCCCAGCAACCATAAAACCAAACTGCTTCTATTATCTCTCTTGAACAAAGACCCAAATAAAATAGGAAGTCTGCTAACACACCCTAAATAAGCAAAGACTCCTTATTGAGAAAAGCCAATCAATGGTAAATCCAAAGTAGCCACTATTTCCATTAGGAGCACTACTCTTTCGTTACACAGAGCTCAAATTTGGAAGTTTTTAGCCAATATACTCCTCAGGGAGTCCTACATGCCAAGCAGAACTTAAGAAAATACCTGCAGAATATATGGGACTTTGTACACAACGGTCATTATTACAAACTTCACATGGTAACAAACAGCACTTCAAGGTGAAAAGTGTTTAAGATGCTTGCCTATCAGCAAGAGGAAAGGATAACATAATAGTCTGGATTGGAAAGGACCTTTAAGGATCATCTAGTCCAACCACCCTGCCATGGGCAGGGACATCTTTCACTACATTAGGTGGCTCCAGAACCATCATCTGGCCACTAGTAAGAGCTAGGAGTCACCATAACCTTTATGGGAAGATGAAAGCAAGACCAGAAAAGATAAAGGAAGTCAGAGCTCTACAGACTAAACTATTTCACTGTCATCTGAAACAGAATCTGAAAAGAGGGAGGGGGTGCATTTATCACTCATGGCGCAGCAGCCGCACAATGGAAGCTGGCTGGCATTTATTTATATGAAGAGGAAGCACTAGCAATCTGAAACAGAAGTACACCCAATATTTTGGATAGGATTATATAAAAGATGCTTGCTTCCAGATCAGAGTTTGCCAAATAAAACTACTAGTGAATTCTTTAACTCAAACACCAATCATAACCAAAACGGAAAAAATACGTTAGGTTGCAAAAGTGACCCATTTAGAAAACCGGCATCTTGCAGCATAGCAGCAAACTTAACTGTCATTTCTGCAGGTGATGATGAGAGGTGTTTTGGATGTGAGGTATAGTGGTACATAATCTTTATACAGTTCAGAATATTATTGCGAGGTTAGATTGTACTAACGGGATCTCCTTAAAATTGCTGAAGTTTTTTGATTCTCAGTTCGAGCAACACAGACACTATTGTCTGTCAGTTCATGGATAATGCACCATCTGAAGTATTCTGCAACACTTGTAACAAAAAGAAACTATTTTGTAATAAGTCTCATGTATTTTTAGTGGGAGTTCATTTTATTTTAAAAAAAAACACAAAACCCCCGCCTTTGTCAGAAATATTCAATATCAGCATCAAAAGAAAGGTGAATAAAGAAACAAATTATTAATTATTAAATAATTTTAATAAATGAAAGTTAAAATAACTCTACTTCAAACACTAGCATTACATTAGAAGCAATTAAAATGGCTGTTCCAAAGTTAAACCATCTTAGATGCTCACCTCTTTCTGATCAACCTGGAGTGCTGATTTTAAAATATCTCTAAGCTGTGTTAATTGTCTTCTTTCCTCATCTTGTGCTTGTTTGATCTTTAATGAAGAAAAACACAGGTTAAAAAAGAACATTATTGTTTCTTTTCAATACAGTTCTTCCAAACTTGCTAGTTAATTGGTTCATTCCTCTGAGAAATGCTCACCAAACATGAAAACACAAAGAGAACAGATAACATGATCAGTTTGTTTTCCTTTCTATCTTCAGAAAACTTGATAATGGCTAGGATGCTGGTGGGTTAAGACTTTGATATTGCCTCACACTGTTCTTGCTTCCTCGTGCTCAATTTGAAACCATCTATTATTTTCCACTTAGTCAGTAAACATTTTAGAGCAAAAGCTGTTTTCCTAACAGTTTACACAGTGGGGTCCTGAACTCAAACTAAGGCTTCTAGATATGATATTAGACAAAATTTTACTCAAAAATCTTCTCAAAACCTTAAAATGTTCACTATTAAAACAGCCAACCTGAACCAAAATGATCACAGTTCTACTTTAAAAAACCTAAGTTCACAACACAATGTGAAAGGTTGTTACTCACTGTATAAAGATCTGTTGAGAGTGTCTCAATTGAAGGCTTGAGACTTTCAACTGCTTTTAAACCATCCTGAAAGAAACTTAAAAAGAAAACCAAAAGGCAAACTGTTATTAAACTTTAATTTGTATTTTCTGTTTAAAAAGTTGCCAAAGGAAGACATGCATGTTATTATGACATGCCATAAACTTCAAAACATTAAACATCTATTTTTATGCATTACTGACTGATCCACCTCTTTATTTCCATCATAGCTTATTCCATCAAGCAAAATCCCCAATTAGATTCAGAACTGTCAAAATCAATTGCATCTGAAGTTTGCCTCATTCTCACCTCAAATAGAGGTTCTCATCCCACTTTTTGAAGGCCCAGAACAAGCAAGACTCATCTGTAGAACATCAAAAGCTCTAGTGGATATAAAATAATTGTGACTTCTTGGAGTCCAATAATTTTCCTTCTGATATAGTCTTACTACTAAAGGAAAACCTCTTTATTTCCCAAGCTTTAAGGCCTATATGCAAGCTGAATATGTTGCATCTTATTGTATTGTATTTTTGTATTGGCACCGTAACAGTATCTATGCCAAGTATAACATTTTCACCCTGGGAAGCAGGCACAAAAGTGATAACACAGCGTTTATGTTGTTGAAATTTTATTAGATGGACGGAGAAGATAAATGACATACTGTCCTGGGTTCAACAGTAGCAGTCATTTTTCTCCTTCTTAGTAGCTGCTGCAGTGCTGTGCTTTTGACTTTCAGCCTGGAAACACCACTGATAACACCGATGTTTTCCGTTGCTGCTCAGTAATGCTTGCTCTGACCAAGGACTTTCTGAGTCTCATGCGCTGCCAGGGAGGAGGGGAAGCCGGGAGGAAGCAGAGACAGGACACCTGACCCAAACTGACAAAAGAGGTATTCCATACCATAGCAGGCCATGCCCAGTATATAAACTGCGGGCAGTCACTCGGAAAAGTTATATCACTGCTGGGTCAGGTTGGGTATCGGTCGGCAGGTAGTGAGCAGTTGTATTCTCTTCCCTTGTTATTTCCCTTATCATTATTATTATTGGTGGTAGCAGCAGTGGTTTGTGTTATACCTTAGTTACTGGACTGTTCTTATCTCAATCCGTGGGAGTTACATTCTTTCGATTCTCCTCCCCATCCCTCCAGGAGCGGGGAGAGGAAGTGGGGGGAGTGAGCGAGTGGCTGCATGGTTCTGGGTTGCCAGGTGGGCTTAAACTATGACACATACTACAAGTGAAACTGATTTTAAAAGCAACATAGCTATGCAGGGAAGAATACATACATGGATACAGACTTGTCTTTTAAGATGAAAACTTGCTGATTTGAACAGGTTAACACATTGGCTCTTTCAAATTTACAGCTATGATTGTATTGCTATATTACTGATCTCTGAGACTACCATAAAAAAATTGTTCTAATGAAAACTTTGTGTTTCATTACCAAGTCCTCCAATTAATTAGAAAACGAGTAATTCTTTCAATATAGTTTTATCCCACTACTTATGCAATTTATTTTTCTTGAGCACAGAATTAATTCGGATCAATTGCTAGATACACACAAAAAAGCCTGTCAGAACTAATGGGCCACTAACTAATAGACCAAACTAATAGCCCTGTTTCAAGAGCAGTTTATAAAATATGCAAAATTAGTGTGCAGCACTCCTTTGGAACAAATTCTTAGGGACTAGCTCAATCTCATTACATGTTTCAAAACAAAAGCAATGACTAATCTATGACAAAAGCAATTTGTCAAAAGACATCAGCAAGAACAGTTGAACCTTAAGATTTTCAAAAATCTAGAAAAGTGTTACGATGATGCTGGAAGTTTAAAACAAAACACTACTCCAGTTAATGTGTAGATATAAAGAACAGTAAAACATACTTGCATTGAGCATGAAAATACTTGATCAAGTTCTGAAGCAAATCCACTCCTTTTTTAATCTTGATTTCATTGACTTTCAGCAGGTACTGTTAAAAGAGTAATCCACAAAAGAAATTATTATTGCTACAGTATTTTTTAATATTTTATTTTCTGTTATATTCCAACGCGCTTTAACAGTTGCAAATTTAGATCTCATAGAGAATGCATGAAACAGTGGCTTCAAGTGTTAAGGACACAAAAGCAATTGTTGCCACTGCTGATTTTGATGCTTGGTGGGTATACTTCACTATCATTAGCCCTAATTTTCAAAACATCCTTCATGGCTCCTACTGAAAGCCTGTGTTAAAGCCGGAAAAGCATTTCTGTAGTAAATTTAGCAATCCATTCTTAAACCTAGCAGCCCATCTAGGTATCTGTCTCACTAGTTGTTAAATTCATTGCCAAATAGATGCCATTAAGGAAGAAAAGTAGCTTACTCAAAAAAAGGGATTATTTTAACCATATTTTAGATCTGCCCTCTGATTTTATTGTTTTCTCTATCAATTCCCTGTACATAGTAATTACAGCAAATTACAGTTTAGCAAGAGATTTAAGATTTTAGAAATCTAATGTCAAGCTAAAAAAAAAAAAAAAAAAAAAAGAAAAAAACCCAGAGTGTAATTAGTGTCCTTTTGCATCAGGCACAAAGTCAGTATTAAGTGACAGCTCGTACCTTCAATGCCATAACACAGATGCTGTCAGCATGCAAGCAGAAGTAAGACTGACCAAATACTTACAGGAGGCCTTAACTGTCCATTAAATAAAAAACAATTTTTAACTCCTGCTCAGACAGTGACCTCCAAGTAAAGGAGTGAATGTCTTCTTAGCAATATTCTAATGCATCTGTTTTTCCCCTACCTTCAGTACACTCTAAATGTTTTAACCCACTAAAATAAAGCACTACCAAAGGTTAGCTTTCAATGTTGCAGTTTTTATGCTGGTTCAGGTGAACCGATAATTAGCATAAATGTAGACGTGTGCTGCATAGTATTTAGTTAGAAGAATCACCTCTCCAGCTTCTATTAACTTAAAATGGAGCTCTAGGTGTCTGGTATTCAGTTCACTGTCAAAATTCATGAAGAACTAGCCTACACCTATGACATAATTTCAATATGTCACACTTCTGATTTACTCTCAAAATAAAGTCCCCTTTTGTGACTATTCAGAGGCAACCAAGTATAAACTTATTTTCCAAAATACTCTAGAAGAAATGCAGGATACACTTTATCTATTCCACATTTTTAAGGTAACTTGATTAATTTTATTATCACTACAACTGAATAAAGTTAAGTCCTCTTTTATTGTGACACAGGAAAAGAGATGCATCTGCTCCTGGTTGTTTCTTAGGAAGGATAGAGATGGGCAATTAACTGGCAACATCCATGTATTTATTTGGTACTCAAATCCCTGCATCAGTTTTGAATACTTTAGTCTGACTCTGTAAAGGAATGCGAAGCTTTTCTACTAAGTATCAGTCAGTGCATATAGTTACTAAAAATGGCATTCAGGGCAACTGCTGTTAAGCTATGTTGGTATATGAGTCAAATTAGCTCTAATCATCCTAGTAAAACCAGAAGAATCACCCATGGTATATTTTTGAGTTAATGCATAAAGAGAACAAACACAGCAACTTCAATTCCCAACCACAGAACCTGACATACTTCAATTGAATCAGGCCAAAAATATTCACATCAGATTTGACATACTGCAAGAATCACAAAGATTTCAAAGTAGAAACATTCTGACGCATCTTGAAAGACAACTGGATTCCATCCTTAGCACATTTTTTCAGCACCAGCCAAACAGCGTGCTAGACTGGAGTCTCTCCTCATAATAACACAACAGCTGTCAGCATAGGGAACAATTCAGAGAATGTGCTAGTGCTTAAAATAACTTATAGTGAAGTAGCAGGGTAAAGGCTTATTTATTATAATCCCTTAGTGTTTAACTGAACTTTGCATTATTTATTTATTCTACAATTCCTTGTTAAGTGAAATCAGAAAACACCTAAATTCCCTGCAAAGTTAGCACATCAGGGTAAAAAAAAGTGTTTTACCAAATGGAGTCCACTAGTAATGGGGTATTTCCCTTTAAAATCACCACAATCACAATTGTTTAGTCACCACTAAACAACTGGGTCTTTCACAATTTTCTCAAAAATATTAGCAGAACAATATGAATTTCATACTGAAACTTACCTCACACATTTGTAACTGGAAAAATCTTCTTTCTTTTTCCATCTCTTCTGCAATTTCAGCTCCACTTATTTCCGTACGGATCATCCCATGCAGCTTAGCATGCTCTTTTTTCTCCTTCTCTATTTTTGTACTATAAGGCAAACAATCAGTCAATGAAGTGAGAAATACAAAGCCTCTCAGGAAATCTGATTATTCACAAAGTCTACTGACAGATGCAGAGCCAAACTCTTATAGCTTTGAATATGACTTACTTCCAGATGACATTTCATTTGAAATTTGACAATGACTAAAGATCAGCACTGACATACAGTAGCTGAAATCTAATTCAATCATCTGTTAAAATAATATCCTGATAGATATTCCAAAAGAAGACTCTAAGTGAGTGGAAGATTCTAGGTTTTTCCCTCAAACAAAAAAAACCCAAACCCAACCAACCAAAGGAAAAAAAAAAAAAAAACCAGAAAGAAAATACTGAATTTTGAGAATGTAGGGGATATTTAATCCCAACAGACCAAACACTGGTTAACAGAGTTCAATTATGTCACTAGATTTATTGAGTCTTGCCTGTCATCAAGTCATCTTCTATATATACAGGGTTTCCTAAGCCAAAAACACAGTTGCCATCTCTACTTGCTACTGAGCCAGTTGGCACTGGGAATACCGGCCGGCCGGCTGTGTTGCAGACTTTAAAGTCTGCTAGACCAGCTGTCCTAATTCCCTGAAAGTTTCCATGAACATTTTCCAGGAGTTCTGAATAAAACAGGCTCTCCTGCAGAATATAAATGAATAACCAATGCTGCCATACAGTACAACTCAAACACTCTTGTACATGTTACAGCTAATTCTCCATATTATCTCTAAAGGCAGTAGCATAATCATACTACCCAGTCAGACAAGCCTGATATGAAAAAAAGATACTAATAAAAGAAAATATATGAGGGTGTTTACTTCTTGGAGAAAGAATTTTAGTTTGCCACTTGTACTGTTTGGAAGCTGAAAATGCTGGAAAGAGCTTCTTGAGGAAATGCTATACTGCTTTTGAACAGGAGGAAGCATTACACAGAAATACAGGAAAAAGAAGAGAGGAACAAATAACACACACACTGTTGTACCTCCTCTTGGGCAGTCAAGTGTCTCTCAGCTGTCTCTCTGAAAAGATGACATGTCTCAAGTGCCCTCTTAACCTGATGTTAACATTACCCAAACAGCCTATGGGAAAATGTCCAAGATGGTCTAAGGACTTCCAGTCAACAACATATTCTGTACTTAAAATTCTTAAGAAGGAGGGACTGCTTCCTCTAACACCTCAAGCAGTGAGGGAAAACCAGAACTTATCCCATTAATCTCATCCCAGAACATTCCCGCACAGAAACATTTTGAACAGCAATTCAAAAAGCCCAACTGTGCTTTTGGTACTGGCAGGCACAACACAGCCAGCCCCGTGCAGGATTTCAGCTCCAGCAGATCCAGCCACCACTGCGTGCCTCCTCAGCCCTTCACGTCCTGCCAGAAGCAGACATTCAGAAGGAAGTACTTCTCCTTAAAATAAATACTCTGAAAACCTTCACTTGCCTGAATAAAATCTCAACTAATTCCAGAATGCTCTGTTTTCATCAAAAATAAGCCCGTACTCTTACCCACTTACTGCCAATTGTGCCATTTTGTAGCCAAAGAATACAGAGTCCAAACACAAGAATTAACCAGACATCAACTGTGAACAAGGAAGATACACCATTACAAAAAGCTTCACAGAAAATGACAGACATGAGGCTCCCTTCTAGCACACACTCTAGGAGAGTTTATATCATACTTGATAGTCCTAAAAAAGTCACACCTTAGAGCAAAGATTCACCACGGGTTTAGTTCTCTCAATTTCTATATTAACTTAACAGTTCATGAGACCCAGGAATTTACTGAAATGTGAGTCAAGTCTAATAACTATCAACTGCCACCGTATTGTATTGTCACTGTTTACAGAGAACAATACCCAAACACAGGATGGCATAATCACCTCCAAAATTTTGAGAGCTTATTAACATGTCATGAGGTGTCTCTAACGCTCATTAAAGCAAAGGATGACTAATACTGCCAAAGAGTCAAACATTATGCACTATATTACAGCATACATAGTTTAAAGAAATATAATTCCTTTTAAAGAGCGAGCTAGATTTTGGTGAAAGTCCTTTCTATCACAGAATCACAGAATGGTTTGGGTTGGAAGGGACCTTAAAGTCCATCCAGTTCCAGCCCCCTGCCACAGGCAGGGCAACCTTCCACTAGACCAGGTTGCTCCAAGCCCCTTCCAACCTGGTCTTGAACACTGCCAGGGATGGGGCAGCCATAGCTTCTCTGGGTAACCTGTGCCAGCACTTCATCACCCTCACAGTGAAATTTTTTTTCCTAACATTTAATCTAAATCTACTCTCTTTCAGCTTGAAGCCATTACCTCTTGTCCTGTCACTGCATGTCCTTACAAAGTCTCTCTCCAGATTTCTTAAATCATACTTCTACAGGCAAAATTACCTAAACAGAGACTAAAGCAGATTGAGATCTACCAAGTAATTCAGAGAAAAAAGCCACCCTTGAAGCCATTTGCTGGAGCTTCAGACTCCACAGCTTCAAAAACTTCAGAGGCACTTTACAAAACAAACCAAGCCACCTCTTGGTGACAAGTACCAGAGATACATGATGGTGCATTTCACTTTTGCATTTCCTTATTGCTTATAATTTTAGTCTCTAACTAATTTCTGTAACCCTGAATTCAACCTGTTCTTTTGCTCCAGTACTAGGCTACCTCCTATGTGACTGATGCTACAGAGCACTTTGTTTCTAGGGAAACAAAGAAACCATGTACAGCAGCGTTGCATTCACATTTTCTGAGTGCTAAATGTGGGCTGTGTTTTCTATGCAAATGTAAGAGTCAATTCAGCTTCAAGTGCTACTCTCCTGCGACAAAGACAGTTCTAAGATGTATCACTGTGAGACTGCCAAATATTGTAGAATATTCAGTTTTTCAGGCAGATCAACTGAACAAAATTAGTAAGAAAACTGGGAAAACACTAAAAAATCCTCTAAAAGCAATAAGAAGGAAGCAAATGTTTTGTAAAGCTGCTGTTCTTGAAGCTCATGCAGTACACATATCACATACACAGACTTTGCTGACTAAGGTGAAAAACTGAGCACACTTCAGTCCATTTACAATGCAGCTGCACTAATATGCAGTGAACTCAGATCTGCGTAACAGACAAGTGAAGCTGAAATACAGGGTGAAGAATTACAGAGAAGTCAAACAGATACAAAATAAACCATCTTGCCCACTCAGTTGTTACTACATGGCTATTTCTACAGTTCCAATTTGAAAAGCAACTGTTTTTCAATATGGATTTTAATTTTTTCAAAGAAGTCAATTTTTTTCAGAAAGATATGGTATAAATAAACATCAAAGTAAGCATATATATTTTTTAAAAACTTTAAAAAGGATGAGATTTATTTTCCTCTTTCACACACCAAAGACTGGTATTCATTTTCAGCCAGTAAACAAGGGTAAACAACTAGAACACACTGCGCACGTGCAGCAGCAGTGAACTGGCTGCCTGGGCAGCAACTCTTTTTTTAATTCCTCTCCTTCCTCATACAACAGTAAGCCAGGCTGACTCTGGGTATGTATGATAGAAGGTGCAGAGACTGGGAATAGCACCTTGAGGACATAGACTTGAATAGGGAGCACTCTAGAAAATAGAAGGCTTCCAAGGGCTATTATGTTTGACAAAATAATATTATACATTATAATTTCAAATATCTTTTCTTTGTCTAGTCTTCCTTTTCAGCCTGACTCTCCAAGTTCAGCTCTGACACCATAGCCTTTCAGTGAAAAAGCCTCCATATACTGTCTGCCAAGGCTGATATCTTATCACCCAAGTCCTGAAAGGGAGAAGTCATCTTCTCCTTTTGGAAATGCTAGAAAGCTTCCCCCTTCACTCTTCCTGCACTGCAGGATGGCAGAAAAGAGGGCAGAATAAGCAAAACACATACAGATCCTTCTAGTATTTCAGCATAATATCTGCAGATTCATTCAAAGCTTTTTCCATTTAATTAGCAGGTAATCTCTTTCAAAATAAAACTACTTAGCATGAAATCTCATGCTCAAAGCAGTACATTGTGGATATGGTTTATGTGGATTGTAGTAAAGCCTTTGATACTGTTTTCAACACCATTCTCCTGGAGAAACTGGCTGCTCATGGCTTAGATGGGTGCACTCTTTGCTGGGTAGAAAAATGAATGGAAGGCAGAGCTCAAACAGTTGTGGTGAATGGAGTTAAATCCAGTTGGTGGCAGGTCACAAGTGAGGTTCCCCAGGGCTCAGTACTGGTGCCAGTCCTGTTTAGTATCTTTATCAGTGATCTGGATGAGGGAATCGAGTGCTCCCTCAGTAAGTTTGCATATGACGGCAAATCAGGTGGGAGTGTTGACTTGCTGGAGGGAAGGAAGGCTCTGCAGAGGGATCTGGACGGGCTGGATTGATGGGCTGTGGCCAGTTTTATAAGGTTCAACAAAGCAAAATACCAGGTCCTGCACTTGGACCACAACAACCCCACGCAATGCTACAGTCTTGTGGAAAAGTGGCTGGAAAGCTGCTGGTGAAAAAGGACCTGGGGGTGCTGACTGATGGCTGAACATGATACAGCTTGTGCTCAGGCAGCCAGGAAGGCCAACAGCATCCTGGCCTGTATCAGAGATAGTGCAGCCAGCAGGGCCAGGGCAGTGATCATCCCCCTGTATTTGGCACTGGCGAGGCAGCACCTCAAGTACCATGTTCAGTTCTGCGCTCCTCACTGCAAGAAAGACATTGAGGTGCTGGAGAGGGTCTAGAGAAGGGCAGTGAAGCTGGTTAAGGGTATTGGTCTCTCTTCCCAAGTAAGGAGCGATAGGACAAAAGTAAACAGCTTCAAGTTGCCCCAGAGAAGTTTTAGATTGCATATTAGAAAAAATTTCTTCACTGAAAGGGTTGTCAAACATTGGAACAGGCTGTCCAGGGAAACGAGTGAGTCTCCATCCCTGGAGGTATTTAAAAGATGGGTAGATGTGGTGCACAGGGACAGGGTTTAGTGACGGACGTGGCTGTGCTAGGTTAATGGCTGGACTTGATGATCTTAAAGGTCTTTTTCAACCTAAATGATTCTGTTATTCTATTCTATAAATCTATATTAAAGCTACCTTGTTTCGCACTATTTTCAAGATGTGACCTCCACTTTGGCTTAGGTACATGCTTTGAAAGAAAATGTGGCAGAAATATCTATATCTATGATTATAAATTATCTACTGAGTCAGGTTAGAGCTCTGAAGAAATAATTTGAGAAAAATGTGCAAAATTTCCATAGAATTTTTTGTGCTATTGTTTAAAAAAATGAGTTTACCAAAGTGGAAACATTATCATGTAATCAAACAGCTATGCAGACATCTTTACAGAACACTGGAATAAGAATTTGTTCATTCTTTCATTGACTTCAAATGGTTCAGAAACAGATCATTAATGACAGAGTTATACCCAGATATGAGTGCTTGTGTTGCTGTACAGTATGCAATGCACCTCAGCCTACTGGTTTGATCTTATAATGCCATAAGCACATTCAAGCAACTTGTTCTCTTCACTGTGCATAACAGACCTTCTGCCTGGCTTTTAAAAAGAAAATGGCAAAGGAGGAGAGGGAGCCAGCCTTCCTAAGAAAAGCTTGCTGGTTTTCATTAAGCGTTTTTATTTCATAGCATTAGCACAACATTGATTAGCAGAGGACTTCTGAAGATCATATATATTTATAGGTCTAAAAATAAGACACTTTTATTTAAAAAAATTAACATATCTTTCTTTTCAGGTAAGACAGGTTTATGGCTGGAATACAGACATTGCTATTCAGCTAAAAAAAAAAAGAGTAAATAAGTTCAATAAGTTTAAGCTTCTATTTCCTGTGCACAATTGTTACAATGCCTTCACCTCAAAATCTACCACAACAGGACCAATTAAGCTGAAGAATGTGGGTGAAATCTGGCTCACTGCCTTGTTGAATACAATCTGCTTGCTGGGAGAATGAGCAGTTTTTATGACATGTGTACTCCTTCCCCATATGTTCCCCCGGCACTTCTGCCATTAGTGTTTAAATACATGGGGGAAAGCAATTGCCTCAAAACAAAAAGAGCCCAGTCTGCACCAATTCTACCCACAGGACACAGACTAGTCCCGTTGTGGTGCTGTAGTGGCAGGCAGTAGCGCCTGGCTCTTGTACAGGAAACAAAGACTGTAACTGTGGTCCTAAGAGAAATTGACTGCTTTTAACTACTTTAAAGCTTTAAAAACATTTTAAAATCTTTATGGCTTCAACTGAAGCATATTAATCACTGAAGGTGAGAAAAGATGAATTAGTTCCCAATTTTTGACTGAGATAGGCTTGCATAAAGCTATGGGTTACTTGTTCCTCTTGCTCCCTTGCTTGAAAACAGTCACAATGTTTTAAGAAAATTGGTTCATCCCTCCTCCATTACTTCAGGTGATCTTCACGAAAATACTCTGGAGAAGTTAGGCAGTTAGGACAAAGAAGTGCATAACAGAATCACAGAATAGCTAGGGTTGGAAAGGACCTTAGAGATCATCCAGTTCCAACCCCCCTGCCATGGGCAGGTACACCTCCACTAAACCATGCCACCCAAGGCTCCGTCCAACCTGGCCTAGACCACCACCAGGGATAGAGCATTCACAACTTCCCTGATAACAATCAACGCTGATGGATGGTGATCCAAGAGCGCAAGAGTGGGTCTTAAAAACAGTCTCCCAAACAAGACTATATACACAGTAGTTTTAAAACACAATTACATACAGAGCTTGATGCTTAGAAATTGTTAGAGGAAAAAGGCAAAACAAATGCCATTTCTCAATTAACTGCATTTCTTTTCAAATAGGTCACACTTGTGTATATTAACACCTGACATGTCAGCACAAAAATGCAAGTCAGAGATGAGATACTGAGGCAAATAAGCTCCAATTCTTCCTTATAAAAACAGCCTATAGAGACAGAATCAGGATGAAGATATTGTCACTCCTTCACAGACTACAAAAACACCACTTTGATATCTGGCACTTAGCTTTACAGGTCTGTACTTGTGACTTGGAAATGCAGATGAACAGTATTATTTTAAGCATATGATACAGAGGGATATGCAGACAAAGAGCGGCCAAGCAGTTTTGCACAGTCTGTTAACCCAAAGGGAAAAGAAAAAGGGAAGAAAAGAATAATAAGAGATATTCACGTATTTGAAGAGGTATCACTGGGAAAGATACCCAATTAAGCATAAACTTAGCAGTGGTTTTAGGCACAGTCTAAATAAGAAGCCTCAGGGAACACATGGAAGAAGGCTGAGCAAACCTCTGGCTATCAGCACCGACATCCCCCATTCTACTGCGGCAGCGTAAGCTGCAGGTGAGACTGAGGCTAGCTTTCCTAGTCCCTTCGCCCTTTTTGTTAAGACAGAGACTGCAAAGATTCTATAACAAAGAAATTCAATTCACGATTAAGGATTCTTGAGATGACTCTGCATCCACCCACTGCTACAGACAACCAAAACGTGCAGCTGTAAGTTCAGATCCATTTGAGATGGCCATGGAATCAAAACAGTTATTATCTTAAGAAACCTCAGTGGCATGTATTATAGCACTTCAGAAAAACCTCATTGTTTTCCTACTTCCAAAATTTAGTAGATGATAAAGCTGACCTGAACAGATTCGGGCTCAAATAACATTCTTACCCTTGCTGAAAATCACATCATTAAACCTCCTGTCTCTGATTTGTGAAGACCAATGCCCAATAACGACAGCCAGCAACATCTCATCTGGGAACTGATCTTATGCACAAGAGGGTCTGACAAATCCCACAGTTCTACTGCAATGGTGGGTGTCTCAGGGAAGTTGCAGTCTGAATTTAACTCAACATAACTAAGGAAAACTGGTCTGCTCCTTGGCAGAGGGGTAAGGCAGCTTGAACTAAAAACCAGTATTCCCTGACTGCCAAACTTAAGCCACAATAAGTAATATCTGCTGTTATAAAGCAACCACAAAATAAGGGGAAAAAACCAAACCCCTTTATTTTAAAGAACTTTCCTGAAGACAGAATTCCCAGGCTCCCTATTCCAAGCCTCAAGCAAATGATCCTTTGGTCTTGATCAAAGTGAAGGAGTCCAACAGGCTAGACTAAGAGCTTTAAACTCTAGAATGTGCAACTTTCATCTAACCACCTTAAAAAATAAAGTGCACTACAACTGTATCAGCCCACCACTTGGAAATGTCACAGAAGATGGTAATGGGTCTGAAAGAGCTTTCTGATGAACATGTGCTACCTTCAGTTCTTGCACATTGAGTAACCTGACACATAAATGGCTTAGAAATCAGCACTGTCAAGGAGGCGTGCTTCATTTGTTAGAGTCCTGCAGAAACTACTTAGGAAATTTGGAAAAAGGTATCTTCTTACAGTGGTAAAAGGAGCCTGTTTTGCATCAAAACCCAAGTGTCTTATTTGAAAGCAAAGTAATAAAGCAGGCTTTCTAAAGGGCTGTTGGTTAAAAGGGAAAAAAAAATCTCATGGTATCATATAACCAGTATCGGATTCAATCCCACAGACAGAAAATAAATACAATGTCAACATCCGATTTTCAGGTCCTGAATGAGTTAACATGCACAATATTTCTGTGTATCTACTGTCCTTAAACTCAAATGAGAACCTCCAAATACACAGATTCTAATATATTTTCTATGGGCATTTTTATTTTTCAAATACTTTAATAAGTTATAAACCAAATGAAAATATTTCTGCAGTACCTGACTCTGAAACAGACCAACTGCTTTGACCAAACCGAGGTTCAAAGTACAAATCTTTACATCACTGCAACACACTCATCCTACTCTATCGGAGATTTTTAAAGCATCAGAGACCTTGGTCCAGCAGTAACAGCATTCCCGGTATATGTTCCAGCAGCGTGCAAATGTATTTTAAATTCTACACATAAACTTTGCAGGATGTTCCTATGAGTAAGTTACACATAAGTAACCAAGCTTTCAGATACAGCAATCAAGCACTGTACCAGACAACAGCAGACTAAATTACAGGATTGTTCTTTACAGCCCATTCTCAGAGATCAACTATAGCCATGCATAAAGATTAAAAATCTTAATTACTTCAACAGCCAATAACTGGCACGGCACCAAGTGAGATCGTTCACTGGTATTAAGAGCATGAAACACTGGAGCCATCACAACCTTCTGACGATTCAGACTGTCAGACTGGAGGTTTATCTCAGTATTTCAGAATGCCTTCTTATGAAAACCCAGCTATAGCTCGACAGTTTCAAAAAGCAAAAGCCACTCAGGTCCTCTGCACAAACTGAGTCTAAAAAGCAGTAATTAGACCGTTCTCATTGTTATTCCCAAAAGAAATAATGAAATGTAGCTAACATGCTAAGCTTGTTGCTTTTGTAAGTAAACCACCTACAGGAATAACTTCTGAAGACTACGCGCAACTTCAGATGTGCTAACTCAGAGGGCACCAGAGAATCCTTATAACTTTGTGCAATCAAAAAAAATACAAACAAGTTGTGCTAGATTCTCAGCCAACGGAGGTGGCTGGGGATCTGGAAGTTTTTATGTTAAACAGCATCACCATATGTGATTTTTCTGGACCTGCGTCATCAGAAATGGTCTGACACACGCAGCAGTGTCTCAGACAATCAAAGATGCTAGATGTGCGACATGAAATTCAACCAATAGTCACAATTCAGGTAATACTGGAATGAGGAATAAAACTCACTACAAAATTCTACTTCAGATACTATCAGCTGAGCTCATACAATTGACTTGGCCAACCAGGAAACAACTGTTCTGATGTACGGAACTAAACCGCTTGAAGATTTAAAAGGTACTAAAATTAGCTTGACCTTAGGTACTGAGCTTTGTTGACTCATTTGATCCATTTCACTGAATATAAAATTCAGTGATTAAACCTGATTTTACAGCTGTTTATACTGTGTATCAGGCACCTTCAAGTAAGTGGCTTATTGTAAGCTGGGCTAAGACACAATATGAGACACAGTTGACAAATCTCAGATAGATATTCATCCATTTCTACTACACAACACATCTGCTGAGACCATCCAATATTGGCATTAAATGCAGAAAACATCCACATCTTTAAACAAACTGCACTAATTAAATGCAGCTTACTAAGGCTCCTGGTACTGGACTGATCTAGAATCATGCAGTTTTAGAACAGTAGCAGCAAACACCCCCACCAGCCTTACCACCTCACTGGTAAGTGCTTAAGGCTCAGCATCAAATAAGGTCTTCTTATGGAACTCTGCATTGAGCACAGTCTCATAAGTTTTGCTAGAAGCAGAGACATTACAGAGTCATTACAACAGTTTTAAGCTAACAAACCCAGAACTAAATCTTGATTTGCATGCTCTTGATATTTTTTGCTAAGACATTTCTAAACACTCAAAGTATATAATTTCTTCTGTGTTCTTCAACTAAAGAAAGTTGCTAATTACACTGAATTAGTCACTGATGAGGAGAAGAAAAAAACAACAAATGCTTAAAAGGACATCAAGTGCGATTACATTGCTGCACTTCTGGTAGTCAAGGATGAAAACACTGGGTGGCTAACTTTTCATTTTACACAGTAGTGTCCTCCAAAAACAGAGGAAGGCAGAAAAGGAAGTGGACTTTAACATGTAGCAGATTACAGGGTAGTAATATGCATACTATCAAAAATTAGGAATAATTCTTTTGCAATTAAAACAAAACTTTGTCAACTGAATTGAAGAATATGCAGTGGAAAACATGCACTGGGATATTATACTCATTACTTCATTATGCAAAGTAGTCTACCACAGAAACTAACTGTCATGGCACACAGACACAAGACAATTTACTCATTTAATAAGCTGAATATTACAGAATTTGAAATTATTGTGTCTATGCACTTCTGTTTTCACATAGCCCAGGTTTTAAGACACAT
Source organism: Myiopsitta monachus (assembly GCA_017639245.1). Taxonomy (NCBI): domain Eukaryota; kingdom Metazoa; phylum Chordata; class Aves; order Psittaciformes; family Psittacidae; genus Myiopsitta; species Myiopsitta monachus. The sequence goes on from CM029922.1 coordinate 29,767,433, forward strand.
ACACTTTCGTTTCATAGTCCTTCCAAGCTTTATCAAAGGGTTTTTTCAGGTCCTGTCAAGAGATAAGAAAAAACAATTATATATATGAAAAATTCTGTGGATCTACCCTGTGTCCTTCCTAACACTGAAGACACACCTTGGCCATTTGCAGCACCTGCTAGAATAAGGGACTCCACTCTTTCTTGAATAGCTCAACTAAGAATTGTGCAAAAGCAATCTTGCAGATAGGAAAAACAATTTCGTACACAGAATTAATTCACTTGTGTTTTTAAAAGCACCTCTAGGATGCTTTTTACAGCTCCATTTTACTCCTTAAAAGGTATAACCACATGTCATCCCAAGAGCACACTATGCAATTAATCAAACAGGCTATATTCTCATCATTCCATCTCTGGCTCCACTGGAAAGAAGTGCCTGTCCTGAGGCTGCAGTATAGCGTTGGCTAAGGACTTGATTCATCCTACTGAAGTTAAAGAAGTCAATTTCCAATTGACTTAAGGGCCTTGACATAACTTCTTCTGTGAGATTTTTTTCATTACTTACGCTCCTAATTCCCTTATTTTTTCCCCACTGAAAAAGCCAATCTGGATAAAATCATCTTAATAAGATGCGAAATTGTTTCACTGATGTGAAATGGGGTGTTGGTTGATAAGAACCTGAACATGAGGCAACAGTGTGCGCTCGCAGCCCAGAAAGCCAACTGTATCCTGGGCTACATCAAAAGGAGCGTGACCGACAAGCCAAAGGAGGTGATCCTTCCCCTCTCCTCTGCTCTTGTGAGACCTCACTTCAAGTACTGTATACAGTTCTGGTGTCCTCAACATAAAAAGGACATGGAACTGTTGGAACAAGCCCAGAGGAGGGCCACGAGGATGATCAGGGGACTGGAGCACCACCCATATGAAGACAGGCTAAGAAAGCTGGGGCTGTTCAGCCTGGAGAAGAGAAGGCTGTGTGGAGACCTCATAGCAGCCTTCCAGTATTTGGAGGGGGGCTATATGGATGCTGAGGAGGGACTCTTCATTAAGGACTGTTGCGACAGGACAAGGGGTAATGGGTTAAAACTCATTAAAAAAACAGGGGAAGTTCAGATTGGATATAAGGAAGAAGTTCTTTACTGTGAGGGTGGTGAGGCACTGCAATGGGCTGCCCAAGGATGTTGTGAATGCTCCATTCCTGGCAGTGTTCAAGGCCAGGTTGGATGGAGCCTTGGGTGACATGGTTCAGTGGGAGGTGTCCCTGCCCATGGCAGGGGGGTAGGAATTTGATGATCTTAAGGTCCTTTCCAACCCTAACTATTTATGATTCTACGCTATGTCTAAAAATGCAGCATTTGAAATTCTGCTGGAGTTCAAGAGATCAGCCAACTACAAAAAAAAAAAAACCAGTACCGTTAACTGTCAGGTACAGGGAAAGCTTTGCAACTACAGACTAGGAACTAATTTTTACCTTTCAGCTAGTTATTTTGACCATTATAAAATTAAAGCAGCAGTTGATTATTTTCTCAAGTCAGGAACATGGGGCAATGCTGTTTTGTAATACATATATTTATTCTGACACACAAAAAGAGAACAAGAAGTGAAATGTGGTAAGCAAGCAACACAAAGATAATATGCCTATCTTACTAAATAATCTATTTATCCTCTAGTAATATACAGAGACCATTTTTAGTCTATGTACGTTTTTTCTTCGATGCCCTAAACAATAGCTGCCAGTTGCTTCCTGTTTGCTCAGTCGTAAACCAAGCATAAGCCAAATAAGCTTGTTGTCTATAGGCTTTGAAATTTATTATAAACATAGCATAGAGTCCCAGGTTACTATTATTTCAAATAGGAAATATCCTCAGGGCACACAGATTTCAGCTTTGTTAAGGAAAATCCTATGCACATGCAGTCTAAAGTGTCTTTCTTAATAATCCGTATAGCTTCTGATAAATTCAGAATGCTAAATAGTATATTAATAATAATCCTTTAATAAAGTACTATCCTCTCAACTAAGTAAATGTCTACATTTTCACACCTCTTTCTCTGCTGACCTCTTATATCTCATGGGTGCTTTTAAAGCTTCTCCAATGTTGTTTTGTATACATAGTCAAGAGCATACTTTATGCGAAACCACAAACAGAAGGGATGACTCAATTCACTGAACAAATCCCAAACAAAAAAAATCTCTTTACTAAGCTAATACCTTACTTTAGTATCCTATGCCTTCTAGCACATACATACAGTAGCTAAATGTATTTACTGTATCAATAAATATATTCTATATATAAATTTTACATATAAATAAGATAAACATACCCCTTTTACTCCTTTTAAATCTCCCTTCAGCAAACTGTCCAATGGAAAAGTGATGATGTTGTTCATATTCTGAATCTGAACAAGAAAATCACATCAAACATTGAATATAAGAACATAAACTGTCTTAAGTCACACAAAGTTTCACAAGAAAATCTTATGTATCATTTTTCTAACCCTGCTTTCTGAAGATGTTTATCAGTTCAGCCAGTAATCGAAGAGGGAGGCAACACAAGTTAATTAAACTTACTCTGGAAACACTATAGCCCAAGTCAGCAGGAAACCTGCAAAATTACTGCTGCTGATAAATATCTCATCCAATAGTGACTTCAACGGAAGACCAGAGTTACATCCCCCAATTTCACTGTTTAAATTATATGAAAACAATCATACAGTTTTGCAGCACTTACATATTTTAAGTTACTAAATATATTTCAGTTTTTTAAATTAATCTTTTTTATTTTCCTAGTCTCTTCAGACCTATTCCAAAAATCACATCTGCTACTCTCAACACACAGCATCTTACTCTGGCAGAAGTTACAAAGACAAAGAATGCTGGCTTATTAAAAAAGCTACTATTCATATATTTTCCATGCAATTTTAATAAAGTAATACATCAGCCTTATTAGTCTCATACAGACGATGAAATAAGGATTTCACAAGCTCTTGAGTATGCAAGTAATTGAGGAGTAAACAAGGAATTCAAGAAGAAAAAAAAGTAATTTTAAATGAAGATAACAATGAAGAAAAATAATCATGGTTTTAGATAAGTATCTATAGCAATATTTTTGTGAGGAAATAGACTGAAGAAAGACTGTATTAATAAAAAAGTAAGCAGCATACACCAGAAAAAGAAAGGCTTCCTGTCCAATCCTTTATGATTCAGGGAAAATGACCCATATCTTGAACATGATGTCTAGGCAGAGAATTTAAACTGTAACAATTCAAAAGGACTGCACTGAAGAGTAAGATATTTTAGAAATACCTGATAGAAAAAAAAAATCAGCATAACTTCTGCTTTGGATGGATTTATATATTTTTTGCTGTTATTGTTCACTGTTCTAGCAAAATGTGATTTTTTTTTTTTCAAGAAGCATTGAAATACATATATGAAGATGGATTTCAAACGTTCAAAATGAAGAACTTTGCATCATATAGCAACAAATTCTTCTGTTTCTTCAAGAACAATGTCAGGAACATCAAATTCCCTTTTAGTGTAGCCCATCCAGAGAAGAAATAACACTAACAGGAGCTTCAAGAAAAAACATTTCCAACTGTGATCCTTCAGCCTCCCCAGAATGGAAAAATACAAAGCATTATCACCCTACAGTTACATGGTAGCCTTATTAGAACTGACTTAGGAGTCCCATCCCCAGTTGTACTCAACAGCTGCTATGAAAACAAAGTCCCGAAATCCCCACTCTTCCTCTTCCGCTTCACTGTATTTGTTTGAAATTTCAGCCAACAATCAAAGAGAAAGGGAATATACATGATTTGAAAGGTTAAACAGATTGCCTCTGCATGGGAGGTTGAAGAAATACAGAAAATCTGGTCATCTAAACTCTTACCACAAATCAAATTTCTCCTCCTCTACCTTACGTTCCGCCTCCCCAAAAAGCCGCACGACTCAGCCACAGAAATCCCTTTAGAATCAACAAGTTCATTTCAACTCTGTGTGGGTTTTGCCTTTTTTTTTTTATTAAAAAAAATTCTTATGAAAACCAAATGAGCAGCATCTACACATGAGTAGCTGGCAGAGCTGGAAGCCACCCACCTCCCAGGTTCTCAGCCATACTACATCATCTTCATTGGCAACATAACCATGGTCATAGTTAATAAAATTTGACGTTGTAGACATAGGAGACAAGTGAAAAAGGTTTAAATCACACAAAACATTGATAAAAACCCTAAAAACTTCTAGAAGAAGACAGATGGAGCATGTACACCTATTGACACGCATATCCAGAATGGCTACCCAGATGGAGGACCAGAGGAGGTCTCGTCTAAGATACAATCCTATGCAAAGTTTTCTATTTTGTTATTCTATTTTATGATGTAGTCAAATGTCTAACCTAGAGATCAACACTTTCATAGCCTCCCTTTAGTTATTCTTCAAAGCCAGATAAACAGGCACAATGTAAGAATAAAGCATTTTTCAACAGCCCACTCAAGACAACTATTTTCTCCATAAGTCAGAAAAGAAAAAATGCCAGACCCTGAAGTATTATCCCAGACATATTCATATAAACATCGATCAGCCTCCAAAAGAGTCCTGGATGTTTCCTAGAATTTCTAGTCTTGGGGCATGAAGTCCAAGTAACTTTAAAAAGAGAATTAAAAAAAAAAAAAAAACCAACCACCTCCAACATTCTTTTCTTTTTCAAAAAACTGGAGAATGTTTGCCTGTTTAATTTAATTCCTTCTTTGTGCTATCACCTGCATGTTAGTATCAGTCTACTGTATTCCCTATGCCCTATTTGCAACAAGTGTTAACATCCATAATGCATCAATTTGTCATTATTAACCTAGTTAGATGAATCAGACTTGCTTGTATTTATAAAGCAGCAAGAAATATAACAGAAGTCTTGCATGCCTTTCCCCTCTTTCAGAAGCTCAAGCTGAACTACCTAAAAATATAGACCCATTTTTTTGCACGAAGAGAAACATTAATATGCTGCAGCTCCCACTCTGTGTGCATACAGGGAGCTAAAATGTATTCAACTGCCCCTACATTTTGACTATTTTATATTTAAAAATATTCTTTAACAAAAAACATGAACAAAGGTGCAGGAAAGCTTCACCAAAACTCAAGTCCTGCCTCTGAGGAACACCAGCAAGTTCCATATGTTAAACAAAATACAGTAGTTAAAAAAATAAATAAATAGTTGACCTGGTTTCCACTCCAACACTGCTCTTTGGCAGACTCGCAGTTTTCCTTTGACAGCTTCCAACAAGATGACAGAGACAGGATAATGAATTAAAACTTCTTAAGCTAGAGAAGGCTCAGAGGAGAAGAAGAAATCGCAGGAAGGGGAACATAAAAATAAACAAATATGCAGCTACCAGAAGCAATGGTAGAGGCAACAGACAAGCCAACATTTGCAAAGGGGAAAGAAGATTTTCAAGCAGTTGAAGAGCCTATGGCTAAACACTGAAGTTGGTATTTGCCAGCCCTCCAAATTATTTCAATGAGTTTTTTCCAAAACAGGCTGCAGTACTTCAGGGATTTTCCAAATCAAGGGAAAAAAAAACCCAAACAAACCCTACAAACAAACAAAAAACCAACCACCAACCAAAAACAACACAAAAAAACCCACCAGAAATTTTCACTGCTTTAATAGTTAAATAATTTTCTTAACACACAGGTAGACAGAGCAGACCTTCAACCATTTCCAATTTAAACTAAAATCCAAGCAGTCAAAACAGGACTCCTATTGCCATGACTGAATTCTAGATGCAGTACACGTTCTTGGCCATGGGCTCCTCAACCACCAATGAGCTCAGGTGTGCACAAGTGATGGCAGTACTGCCCACTGATGAATCACTGTTTAAGTTAATTTTTTATGGCAAGTACTACTGGATTTAATACTTTCCAAAGTGATGAGAGCTTTAGTAAGACAAGGCCAAGCAACACAGCATGAAGCCAGTAGAAATCAGAACGTTCTCTATAGATTAGAGATTTTTAAAGATATTTTAAAAAACTCTCCTCTTTATGCTTTTAAAGCAAAGGAAGAAAGATATTCGAGGTTATTCCAGCCCATCTTCCCTGCCAGTAGAGAATTCCCAACTGCACACTTTCTAACCCGGGTTAAAACACCTAAGTGGTAAACTTCCATCGCTTTCTCTGGGACACTTCATCTAGTATTTTCAGAATGAGATCCCACATACATGCAATTTATTATTTTGCCCTTCTACAATCACCGTTACCTACGAGGCAAACTACGTATTTCCATTTCTTCTCATTTTTCATCATAAATCAACCTACTCAAGCCCTGATAAATTTTTTGTTACTGTCCTCTGAATTTCTTCCAGTTGGATCAGTATCTTTTCGGCAAAGAAGTAAAGATGAGATTGCCAGGTGGAACTGAACCCATGCCACTAAGGAGGAATTATTACATCTTGGTTTATATCTTTACAAGTGTAAACTAAACAGTACTAATTTTTTCTTCTTGCCATTAAGCCAATTTTTCCTCAAGTGTACCAGTGAAAAGCAGAAACACAGCTCACATCACTGATGTTCACATATATTCAAATATGTGTATCTGTAGCTTTTTTAATGCACTTAGCTAAGATGAATCCTTCCAAGCAAAATATGCTTGTGAAGGTTCAGGCCCCGAACATTTTTTTAAAAACTTAGTCTCAACCATTACCCTGGAATCAGAATTCTTCTGGGCATAAATTTCTTAAGTTCACCATACGATGCAGAAAAGAGGCCCCCTTCAAGTCTTGCTATTTGTTACCTTTTACTTTAAAGCAAATCTTTTTTCTTACATTTAAAAAAATGAAGCAAAGCAGGAGCATATGGTCAGAAAAATATTATCACTGTTCTCCCACTCCCCCAAGCTAAAAATCCAAGCATTATTAATAGAAAAACTTCTCACAGGGAATCTCCCAACTACTTTCCACAGAGAGGAAATGTCATATTCCAGTCCTCTCAATCCAGCATGTTTCATTAACTTTAAATTTAAATAAATGAAAAGAAAGGACAAGAGTATGTAGAAGAACAACAAATACAGAAAACAGAATTTGTTAAATTGCTACTTCACCTTCACAGATCAAATCCCTTTTCAAGTAGTGGTGATAAAGATGAAAGGCAACACAGATTTCTTTCTCAGTGTAGCAATCTAAAAACTAGATTTAAGGAAAAAATATTTAAAGTGCAAACATACTGCAATGAGCCTTTCCTTGTCCTAACATTTTTTCGTATTAAGACTCACATCTTCATCACTTAACACTAAATTTATTAGGAAGACAGAGTAATTAATGCTATATGCAAGCGCCATACAGGCCTAACCTATCCGGGAACTGTTGATGCTACTGTTCTGTCGGGAAATAGCAGAGTTTGCCATCAAGAAGCAATACTGTACATGCCACAAAAAGCACCATTTTACCTCTGAAAATGCCTCTAGTATTTTCTGATAATTCACTACCAAAAACGACACACTCATTGCATTGCTCAATCTTCTTAAAACAAAAAAAAGACCAAAAAACCCCCCAAAAAAACCAAAAAACAAACAAAAAAAAAAACAACAACAAAAAACCAAGAGAAAAAAAAAAAAGGCAAAACAAAAAACCCCCAAACATTCCTAATCCAGAAGTTTAAGAAAAATTTTACATTTGAGCTATCAAAGAGAAAAGCAAAAGTGCACAGCATATTATAAACTTATCCAAACAATGTGTAAGAAAGGCTAAACTGAGTAGTTACAAGGACCTGGTATACAGTAAATGTCTATTTCTTCTTAAAGATCTGTTTTATAAACCATTTCAAATATGAAGAACCAAAGTTCTTAAAAGTTTATTTTATGCACTATTTAAGAGTGCACACATGAAAGAAACATAATAAAGCACATACAAGAAAACCAAGACCTGAACTTTAACTAGAATAGTTTACAGTTCAATAACAGTATTCCAAAAAAAATAAAAAAAATTAATCAAAACCTAATAAAAAAACCCTTCAGCTGTTAATGAAATATTTTAAATCACTGATGCCTTGTTAAGTCCACAAAACAAAGTCTTTTGGGAAAGCATTAAAACTATCAGAGAAAACAAGAATCCAGCCTCCCCGCTAAAGTAGAACAACTTTATAATGGCCTTTGTTTCTTACTAAAGATAAGTTTAAGGAAAATCTTTCTGCAAAGGCACTAGAGCCACAGCTCTAAATGTCACACAGGCCAAGAGCAGACAGAACACATCAGCTTCTAGAAACAAAAGCAAAATACGTAACAAGGCAAACTAGACAGTAGCCCTAAAGCTTTGCCAGTGTTAATAACTTTGGCATCTGCTCCAGTCTGAACATGTCTTCTTACTTGCTTACACATTCCCAGCTCATTTCAGCTGAGATCCTCAGTGGAAGTTGAGCACCCTATGAAACTCAAGGGATAGTTCTATCTAAAAAGAGTACCTTACAAATTTTTATTTTCTTTTTTTAAACAGCAGAAGGCTGTATGGCCCTGGCTACATTTTTGATGAAACTACTTGCAACCAAAATATGTTTGTTGGCTGCTACAAGGAAACACAAGAGGAGAGGGCTGGTTTTACTGCCAACATGCTTCATCAGAGTTGGATACTTTACCACACTGAACAAACACATGGGGCTTATTTCACGTATGGCTATAATCATAAAAAAAATACAACATCCCAAATTATTTCCAACTACTGTACAGTACTCTTGTAACCTCTTAGAAAACTAGACCTCCATCAGTGAACTTATGGACAGATTACCAAAGTGACCAGTTACCAGCACTTTACTGGTATTAACTTCTAATAGACAAAGTTACATGAAGTTATAATTTTGTTTATAATTCATTCTTAATCCTAGAATTCTCATTTATAAATACGGTATTTCCAAGCAATAATGAAGTTTACATCTGTCCTGGGTTCAGCAGCAGCAGTCATTTTTCTCCTTGGTAGCTGGAGCAGCGCTGATAACACCAGTGTTTTCAGTTACTGCTTGGAAATATTTTGGTCTGACCAAGGACTTTCTGAGTCTCATGCTCTGCCAGGGAGGAGGGGAAGCCAGGAGGAAGCAGAGAAAGGACACCTGACCCAAACTGACCAAAGAGCTTATTCCATACCACAGGACGTCATGTCCAGGATGTGAAAATGTAGAGCAGAGACCCGGAAGGTTGTGGTGGTGCACTGGGGGGGTTCGCTGTTGGGGTTGCACTGTAAGAGACCCTGGTTTGATTCAGTAGAGGGGACCTGCCTCCAGCCAGGTGGAGGAAGGGGACAATTGGATTTACTGGACTGTGTGGATCAGATGGCCTGGCACATCAGTCCCACAGAAGTATAAGGCTCTAGTAGATACCAGTGCACAGGGGACTCTGATGCCATCAAGCTGTCAAGGGGTGGAACCTATTTCTATTTCTGGAGTGGCAGGAGAATCCCAAGAGTTGACTGTACTGGAGGCTGAAATCAGCCTGACTGGGAGGAAATGGCAAAAACACCCCATTGTGACTGGTCCAGAGGCTCCATGTATCCTTGGCATGGATTACCTCAGGAGAGGGCACTTCAAAGACCCAAAAGGGTACCGATGGGCTTTTGGTATTTCTGCTTTGGAGACAGAGGAAATGGAGCAGCTGTCCACCTTGCCTGGTCTCTCAGAGGATCCTTCTGTTGTGGGGTTGCTGAAGGTCAAAGAACAACAAGTGCCAATCGCAAATGCAACAGTGCACCGGCGGCAATATCGCACCAACCGAGACTCCCTGATTCCCATCCATAATTCCCAATCTGTAGATTGGAGAGCCAAGGAGTGATCAGTAGGACCCACTCACCCTTTAATAGCCCCGTATGGCCAGTGCGAAAGTCTAACGGAGAGGGGAGACTAACAGTAGACGATCATGGCCTGAACGAAGTTACACCATGCTTGAGTGCTGCCGTACTGGACATGCTAGAGCTTCAGTATGAAATTGAGTCAAAGGCAGCCAAGTGGTATGCCACGACTGATATTGCCAATGACTTTTTCTCAATTCCTCCGGCAGCAGAGTGCAGGCCACAGTTCGCTTTTACTTGGAAGGGAGTCCAGTACACTTGGAACTGACAGCCACAGGGGTGGAAACACAGCCCTACCATCTGCCGTGGACTGATCCAGACTGCACTGGAACAGGGGCAAGCCCCAGAACACCTGCAATACATTGATGACATCATTGTGGGGGGTGATACAGCAGAAGAAGTCTTTGAGAAAGGGAGGAAAATAATCCAAATCCTGCTGACAGCCAGTTTTGCCATAAAATGGAGTAAGGTCAAGGGACCTGCACAGGAGATTCAATGTTTGGGAATAAGATGGCAAGATGGATGTCGCCAGATCCCCACAGATGTGATCAACAAGATAACAGCAATGTCGCCACCAACTAATAAGAAAGAAACACAAGCTTTCTTGGGTGCTGTGGGGTTCTGGAGGATGCACATCCCGAATTAGTTTGATTGTAAGCCCTCTCTATTATGTGACCCAGAAGAAAAATGATTTTAAATGGGGCCCTGAGCAACAACAAGCCTTTGAGCAAATTAAACGAGAGATAGTTCATGTAGTAGCTCTCGGACCAGTCCGGACTGGGCCAGATGTTAAAAATGTACTGTACACCGCAGCCGGGGAGAACGGTCCTACCTGGAGCCTCTGGCAGAAAGCTCCAGGGGAAACTCGAGGTCGACCCCTCGGCTTTTGGAGTCGGGGATACAAAGGATCTGAGGCCAGCTATACCCCAACTGAAAAAGAGATATTGGCAGCCTATGAAGGGGTTTGAGCTGCTTCGGAAGTGATTGGCACTGAAGCACAGCTCCTCCTGGCACCCCGGTTGCCCGTGCTGGGTCGGATGTTCAAAGGCAGGGTCTCCTCTACACATCATGCGACTGATGCTACATGGAGGAAGTGGGCCACATTAATTACACAACGAGCTCGAATAGGAAATCCCAGTCGTCCGGGAATTCTAGAAGTCATCATGGACTGGCCAGAGGGCAAAGATTTTGGAATGTCACCAGAGGAGGAAGGAGTGATGCGTGCTGAAGAGGCCCCACCATATAATAAACTGTCAGAAAGTGAAAAGCAATATGCCTTATTTACCGATGGGTCTTGTCACATTGTGGGAAAGCGCCGTAGATGGAAGGCAGCAGTATGGAGTCCTCAATGACAAGTTGCAGAAACTGCTGAAGGGGAGGGTGAATCGAGTCAGTTTGCAGAAGTGAAAGCCATCCAGCTGGCCTTGGACACTGCTGAACAAGAAAAGTGGCCAGTACTTTATCTCAATACTGACTCATGGATGGTGGTAAATGCCCTGTGGGGTGGTTGCAGCAATGGAAGCAGAGCAACTGGCAATGCAGAGGTAAACCCATCTGGGCTGCTGCACTGTGGCAAGATATCGCTGCCCGAGTGCAAAACCTGGTGGTCAAGGTACGCCACATAGATGCTCATGTACCCAAGAGTCAGGCTACGGAGGAACACCAGAACAACCAACAAGTGGATCAAGCTGCTATAATTGAAGTGGCTCAGATGGACTTAGATTGGCAACATAAGAGTGAATTCTTTTTGGCCCGGTGGGCCCACGACACTTCAGGCCATCAGGGCAGAGATGCAACATACAGATGGGCTCGTGATCGACGGGTGGACTTAACAATGGATACTATTGCCCAGGTTATTCATGACTGTGAAACGTGTTGCAATTAAGCAGGCTAAACGGTTAAAGCCTCTTTGGTATGGAGGGCGATGGCTGAAGTACAAACATGGGGACGCTTGGCAGATTGATTATATTACACTCCCACCAACCCGCCAAGGCAAGCGTCATGTGCTTACCATGGTGGAAGCAACCACCGGATGGTTGGAAACATACGCTGTGCCCCACGCCACTGCCCGAAACGTCTTGAGAAACAGATTTTGTGGTGACACAGCACACCAGAGAGAACTGAGTCAGACAATGGGACTCATTTCCAGAACAACCTGATAGATACTTGGGCCAAAGAGCATGGCATTGAATGGGTATATCACATCCCCTACCATGCACCAGCCTCTGGGAAAAATCGAACGGTACAACGGGCTATTAAAAACTACACTGAGAGCAATGGGTAGTGGACTTTCAAACATTGGGATACACATTTACCAAAAGCCACCTGGTTGGTCAACACCACAGGATCTGTCAACAGTGCTGGTCCAGCCCAGTCAGAACTTCTACATACTGTGGAGAGGGACAACGCTGCTGTGGTGCACATAAAGAATTTGCTGGGGAAGACAGTCTGGGTTATTCCTGCTTCAGGTAAAGGCAAACCCACTCGTGGGACTGCTTTTGCTCAGAGACCCGAATATACTTGGTGGGTAATGCAGGAAGATGGGGAAGTCCGATGTGTACCTCAAGGAGATTTGATTTTAGGAGAAAACAGCCAATGAACTCAATTGCACGCTGTTTATAGCACATCAACTAGAGGTCTTCGAGTCATCCGTGACTGGCCCTCAGACCATCATCCCAACAAAGAACGAACTTTGATGAAACCAGACAAGTTCTGCAGTAAAGGAACAATCAGCATCAACAGGCAGCGATCCAACACTGCACACAGCCTCCCCTGCTCTGAAAGACTGTTACAAAAGATGGAGCCTGACATCACGGACTGGATGGACTCAGCAGCTTTATAGGGATTGGTCCATGCACTAAAGGATGATATCTCTCCCTCTGTGTGTGTGTGTGTGTGTGTGGATGTATATATATATATATGTGATGGTATATTAAAAATGTGGGATCTTGGAGGCTTAAACCACAACAACATCTTTTTTTCATAGGTATTTCTGGAGGAAACTTAAGACTCCAAAATCAAGCATTATTAAGGTTCTTCTATTTCTTCAGCTTTCCTTTGCTAGTCAGGAGAAAACAAAAATCTTCAAACCTCAACAATATGAAATACATTAAGAAGAAGCAGAACATTATAGGTGCCTGTGCTACTGCAGTGTGAAAATAAAACCTAAATAAACTACATACATGTCCATGAAAAGATATTATTCACTTCAAAACCAGAGACAGTCAGAATAACAACTGAAAAAAACTTAGCTACTTATTACTTAGCTACTATTTCATGACATGCCCTCTTCTTATACATAGAAACTGAAGCAAAAAATTCACAGTTGCTAGTTGAAAAGCAGTACTCAGCAGAGAAGAGTTAGAATGTGCCTTGGAGAAGACACACAAAAAGCTTATGTGGATAAGAAAAGGAAATAAGAACACTCATCCCACTTCCTATAGATATTTATTTTGTTTTTATTTCCTTTCCAGCTTGTGGAAGAAAAAATACTCTTGTCACAAACATTTTTGAAAGATAATAATTAGTGGGTTTAGGAGAACAAATAGCTAAGATTTTTGGTAATAACAGCAGCATTTTGTAGCTTTTAAAAGTCTTCTTGAAATATAATACATTAAAAGGTTTTTCTAGGGAGGGGGTGCAGCTTTTAGTACATTGCTTTTTAAAACCACCTAAACACCATATTTCCCAGATCCATTTGCCTAATAAAGTCACCATACTGTAATTAATATACGACAGAAAAGGGATTTTAGTCAACAGAAGGTATCAATTAGAAGATCCATTCTATTTTCCCTTCCAGAGGAGCAGTCTGCCTCTGTATGGGAGACTCAGGATAACTGACTGATTGACACTAGCTAAGGATGACTCTTCTGATATACAGTATCAGGTAGTATTTGTACAACCAGAGCTAGTCTAATCAATATGACCAAGATGAAATACATTTCACTGTTGATAAATACACCTGGGGCTAGACACTCTCTCATCACTATCATGACTGGGTAAAAAGAGAGGACAGTATCAGGGATTGAATGGGACTGCCCTAATTCCCATCAGCTGGAAACATTCCCCAAAGAACTGATTATGACCAGCTGGCTGCAAACTACAGACATTTGGTCTAGCATTTGATGCATCTCCAGCCCATTGATTTCAGCACACACAGACTTCTAAAGGCTTGTAGGAAACTGGGTCACCTCCCCTTCCTGGCCCTGGTTTAAGAGTTCTGAGGGTTCAAGCACATTTGGGACTTAATCAGAAATGGGAAAGCTCCAGCTAGTAGGATGTAGTCAGAATCTGCTCTTTTTGTGCTCTTTGATTAATGCAAAATTGAGGCTGAAAATTCTCCATTTATAATTAAACTCCTATTCTTCCATTTGGCTCCATCCCGTTTAGCTTACTGAAGAGCGCTTTTAAGCCTTACTGGCTTCAATTGCAGGACTGGTCCCTCGTGGATTCTACTGTCGTTAAAGCATTATGTTCGATTTTGTTTTCCTGACTGTCTTCCCTGAGAAGCAAAAGACCCTCTCTTCCAGGGATACTAAAATCTCTCTTTATAAAGACAAACAGAAAGTGTGAAAAAGTGAAGTAAAAGCAACACGCACACAGAGTATACCAAGTTGAGTTTTTCTGGTTTCACAATTTTAAAGCAAACTGATGTGTTTTATAATATAGGTTATAACTACTTAATTGTGGGAAGCTCTTATGCAAGAATTGTTGGAAGAGGGTTTTCTGTTGGGCTTTTTTTGCTTTTTGTGGTGCTGTGGTTTTTTGTTGTAGGGTTGGGGTTTTTTTGAGTTTTACAATGGGAAAGGCTAGCACGTGAGACATTTTCCATTTTTTTAATAACAGTGGTTGTTAAAACACAAATTGTCTTAAACACGAAGAGCTGTTATAATTCAGAAATACAACCTTTGTAATGGCCTTAAAAGTTCAACATGTTTTTCTTAAGTAATTCTTACCAAATTTTTGAAGAGTGCAGTTAATTCCTTTGTAAACACAGAAAATTTTAAAAATGCTGTTCCTAAATCTGGGTCATCCCTGCAAACACAGTTGCCTCCAAATTTCTCCAGTGCTTGCGTATACTGTTCTTCATTTTCCACATGAGCTTCAAAAAGAACAAAATATGAAAATATCAGTAAATAAAAGGTTATTGAAATTACAATTCAGCTAGAAACCCCCCACAAAAAAGCTCCAAACTTTTCAGATCTCTTGCTAAAAATATTTACTTGATACAATGAACATTTATTATTTATGTTTTAATGCAGATATACCAGAAGTATGATGTATCACACTAATTCTGGTTTACATGTATCTATCGACACGCTGTACAAAAGACAGTGTCAAGACAAGACAATCATCTGACAGGTGACTCTAGAAAGACCCACAATATTCCTGCAGTATACTGGAAACCACATAACAACTCTCAACTCCAAGAATTAACTGTTAGAGTCTTCTACTGATGCTTCTATTAATTTTAAAGGGAGGTGTTACGTTTAACTGTGTGCTGAACAACAGAACAGAGGAGCTCAAGCGTGTTACCAGAGTCTGGGACGGCTCAGAAGGTAATAGATCCAATAAGACCCTCAGTTCATCTAAGGAAATAAGACTACAAACTATAGTACAGATGAGGACAAAATCCATATCTGTGTTAGCTGCCTGATTCAGAGGACCAGTGGGGATCTGAATCAAATCCTAGCAGTCTGCATTTACCAAGGCCAGCTCAGTTCTCAAAGCAGTTTTGGTTCACAACAACTAGATTCTTTTCTGAGACAATGAAACCAGAAGCAGTCCAGTGCTTAACAGAGACAGCAGGTTCTGAGTCGCTGTTTGGGCTGCACCAATGCAAGTCATCCAGCAGACACCTAACAACTGGGTCCTTCAGAGAGCTTTGAGCTGAACACGTTGGGGGACTATTCAGCACAGGGAATGAGATGAAATCTAGGCTCAATGCAAGTTCCCCTGACTCAAATATAAAATAAATCTGAGCGGCCTACTGATTCATTCCTAAAACACCAAATTACTTGCTTGTGTAGACAGGCCTAAAAAGTCCTTGTCAATTTGATTTGTGGAATAAAAGTCTTTCTGAGCCCAAGCTTCGTGACCATGTCAAACTTGAGCAGGTGGACAAAGCACACCACGTTGGCATCTGAGAAAGTTAATGTTGCCTATTTCTTATTCTAGCTGTGGCCAATTTCTAATGCTTCAAAGGAAGCCAGGAGAAAACTCCACACCCTAGAAAACAAGTTATGCAGTAATAGGAACAAAACCCCTTTCTTGGTCATTACATGAGACCAGCATAAACCCTGAAGATTATTTAGAGAGGATTAATCTGTTAAAACAAGCAATGATCTAGTTTCATTTCAAGCCCATTTACATTCATCAACACATTTAATATCCAAGGGATTCTTGATGTAATGTACTTTCTCCAAATTTCTACGAATTAGTTATGCAATAAACCTGTTCAGTAAACGTAACATGCTTTAACTTAAAAACAAGCCTGTCTGTTCACATCCCTATTTGGCCAGCCATTCAAGAACTTTATTTCTCAAGTAGCTACAAATTTACTTTACTTTCCAATATATGAAACTAAACCCCTGTGAAGTAGTGGTACAATATTGTGCAATTAAAGACTGTCATGGAGTACATACAGAATTGAAGTTACAGACATGGTATTAATTCTGCAAGTTTCTACCTTGAGTGCTGAAATTGCAGCCCGTAAAAAGTAATTTTCATATAGCCATACAAGCCCTAGCACAGAACTGTACTTAGTTCTCCTCAACACCAACAGCAGGAGTTAAGCAGTTACCAAACTTTTGCTACATGAGCAGTAGGATGAAGTAAAGATGTTCAACTAATACTACTGTGTGACATACACACATCTGTACAAATTGGCACAGACAGCAAAAAGCAGGATGTGGCAAGTCCCAACTCCTCTAGTTCACACAGCTACCAAGCAAGGGGAATTATTTCCATATTGCTCTCTGCATTCTTAACTTCTTCCTGCATGCATCTTAGCATATTCGTACTCAGGAAAGTGGAGGTCAGGACACAGCAAAAAGAGAAGGCTGTCACTGCATGAAAATAAGATGAAAAGGCTGCCACCGTTAATTGTTGCAGTTAGATGGGCAAGCAGCAGATGAACTATGCTGACTTTGTACCATAGGAAACAAAAGCTTTCTATTCCACACAACATCCCCAAGAGTTTTCTATTCCCCAGCATCTTAGGGAACATAACTCTGGATCTATGTTCAGACTAAGCAAAGCCAACAAACCAACAGATCAACAGCAGTTCTGAGACATTGCCCAGAATGCTGCTATTGTAGCTATACTGTCAGCTGAGCTGGTACTCCATAAGTGCTTCTGAAGAATACAAAATTGTATTTTCTCATGGAACCCTCCAAATACTCCCCCTTCCCTACTGTACCTTCCCAATGGATTTAAAAAGTTTCTCTACAAACTAAAGATTTGCAACCTGCGCAAAAGACATCTGAGCCAGGTTTGTTTGAGGGTATAGAGCCTTCTTTAAAAGTAAGAAACTGAATTACATATGAATTGGAGTCACTGTCTAATCCTCCATCACAATTTCTAAGTTCACACATCAAAAAAGAAAGCCAAAACGTGCATGTAATACTCAGGGAACCTATATTAAAACCTCAGCAAATGTTCTTATGAGTGCAGGGCCACAGTTTTTGTTCTGCCAAAAGAAACCCCAAGGGCTGGCAAGTGGTTGGGTTAGTGATACTTCTGCTGGTGTAAAAGAAATGCCTCTGAACCTTTCTTATCAAGACTGGGCAGCATGAATTTAAAAACTACGCAAAAACTGCTCTAACAAGTACACTGATTATGAGGCATAGTCAAGCACTCAAAAATAAATGAGAAAAAAAACCCCTGAAACAACCATAAAACCAGAAGAAAGGATGCCAAATAAATATGTAACAGATGACATAGCTCCAGATGAATCTTAAACCAGACCCTCCACAATCCAAAGATAACAGCTTCATTATGTTAGGCAAGAAGGAACTTTTTTTCAATTAGCTGATAAGAATTATACAGCAACAGCAATTCTTGTTATAACCTTCTATCTCAACACCAACATTCCCACAAGTTCTGTCAGATATTGGTGGCTCTCCAAGATTGCTAAGCCTATCTATTTCGCAGGTAATATAGGTTTTGTTAGCTCTAATTGCTATGAACAGCACAGAGAGAACAAAAGCCAACAAAAACTGTTTGTTATTCACAAAATGCTGCTGATCCACAAAAAAAAAAGCTTCAGTTATTTTTGCAAAGAAGATAAACACACAAAACTCCATGAGATTGGCACACAGATCAAAATGCACATAGAACAGTTCTTTGTATTTTTATCAGCATTGAGAAATATCTGACTTTGTGCATCATGACAATACAAAATTGCAGCTCATCAGCTCTCTCTTGTCATGAAGTTCTCAACATATATAACTGGAAGCCACCAAGAAGGATGATGCTTCACAAAGCAGTAGAGCCAATGCGGTCTCTGTCTGCTGCCAAAGAGAGTAATTTCACCCCTCCCATGCCCTCAGCTCTTGATAATATATATGCCCTACCATCCCAGGTGCTCATCTAATTCCAGTTAAGTTGATTTCACTGCACATGCAGCTTTATATGAGCAACAAAGCTCATCTAGGGATCTGCCAAGCACAAGGGGTAGCAGAAGGAGAAGGTAGCCCAGACCTAGTAGAAAGAGAAGAGAGCACAACTTCCCCACCTGGTAGCAGTATGACAGCTAGATAAGTTCAGCCCCCTCACAAAATTTCATTCTTACTGAGCTCATGAACAAGCAGCTATTTAAAACGCACAATGTTCAAGACTTCTATTTAAAATGCACCGTTTTATCTTCTCAGAGTTTACCCATATAACTCCTTCTGATTCAGCAAGATGACTGTTTAAATTCTCCAATTTCACCAATACAAACTACCAAGAATTATTATATACTTACCCAGACCAGATATGTTTATGGCTTTGACAGATTTCTTCATCTTATAGAGAACAGTTCGGTCAACATCCAAAGCCTAAAGTAAAACAGAAAAATTAAATGCAAAATACTGGACTGCCTTCTGGTAAATCTGCGCCCTGGAAGCCTCCTGTAATTGTAACACTACACCCAGCACCATCTAAAATGAAACTCTTTACACAGTATCTTCTTTCAATGTCAAATTACTAAAGAAGCTTGAAACAGTTTCAAGCCATCATATATTCTGACACTGCTGAAGGTACAAGCAATATTACTGCCCCAGACAGAATATTAAAAATGGAACTTAATTTCAGTTTTCCTGGATAACACAGTTAATTAATTGCACTCCCAACCATACAAATTTTCTTACAGCTATGCTGAACAAAATAAACTGCCACTCAACTATCTTTCACAGATTTTAAAACTAAGAAAAACTTTTCACCAACACAACATAAAATTCAAGTCTAAATTTTACCCAGAATACCAAAGCACTTCCAACCAATTTGTGTGTCAAAGAAAGAAGTGGAAGCAGGCAACCATTTTGCTTACTGAAGTGACATATGGGCAAACCCAAAAATGTACCATTGTTCCAGAACAAAGAAGCAGAATTATGATTATACAGGCTATTTAAAACTGCAAAAAAATTTAAATATGAGTTCCAGAGATGGTGATGTGGTCATGTCTTTAGACCCCATGGAAGAACGATACTGAACACTACAAATTACTCCAAGAGCTGTTTATCGTGATACATGCTACAAAAAAAAAAAAAAAACCCAAACAAAAAAAAAACAAGCAAAAAGCACCAAACTCATTCCTGTTTTCATTCAAAAGATTTTAGTGAATTGCAGCAGTTACACATCTGACCTACCATTGTTTAATTGCTAATAATCTGAGCAACAGAAATGACGCGGAAAAGTCAGTCCCTAGGACCCTATCCAATTATTTTAAAACACTGAATGCAAAAAGAAATATTATCCCTCATATTTATGGGAGTATTCTTAAACTGAATGTATTCAGACCACAAATAGCTGGGCAAAATCTTCGCAGCATTCCATGGAAACCAATGGATTTAGAAGTTGCCCTAATCTTAACGTTATAGTGCCCTGGTACTGCTATATCCTTCGGAATTTTTACCTTCAGCATCTTCATACTTCACATCTGAAAAGCAGGAGAAACGTAGAGGCCTTTTCACCTGAAATTCTGAAGTACACAGGAAGGGAAAAAAACCCTAAGAAAGCCCACAGAAGTCGCACACAGCTCTATTCACCCTCTCCAGCAATTTGAATTGCATCCACTACACCAAACCTCCACACAGTGCAATCTCAAAGGTTAGATTACTCACCTGTCTGGATGGGAGTACACAAAGTAAACTCCCTCACTGTGTATTTGGTGAGTTCTAAAAATAACCTCAGAAAAACACCATCTGATCAGCTGACTACAGGGGAATGATAATTTCATCAAGGACTCCATCAAAGGGCAATTATCCTCTTGGAGACAAAGTGAAAGGAATGTCTTAAACTACTAGCGTTACAAATAACAGCCCAAAGAGAGGGCTGACAGAGAGAGTCTTAAAAGTTACAGATTCAGCTCTCAGCTAAGACTCAGGTTCGTGTGTACACTCATAAACTATTTAAATCTCTGCACTTTACTTTAGGGAAGAGGAAGTAAAAGGAAAAAAAAAAAAAAAAAAAGGACAGTATTTCTTGAAAAAACTTCCAACACTCGAAAAAGAGAAGTGTTAGAAGGACAAACGTACTGGGTAAACCATGAACTTGTATTACTGCAATCAGGGGTCCAGATCAACCTATGGATTCATAAAATCTTTTGACCCATGACTGCCTCAGTCAAAAAGCACAGACTCCCAGTAAGGGAAAACTTCAAGTCCTCTTCCTCAACTGAAGACATCATTTTGGTTTACAACTTCTCTCAACCAGTTCATGCTTTCACTGTGATCAAGCGGTAGAAGAGCAAATGCATAAGCCACAACACAGCCAAGGTCCAACAGAAATGATAGATAGCTAATACCCCAACACAACAATTTGAACATTTAGCTATCTCAGCCAGCTGTCCACATAAAAATTCAAAACAAGGATGATATTAAAAAAAACCCCACACAAACAGTACTGAGGGCTACAGAAGAAGCAAAACCTAAAACCCTAATGTGATGAAAACATACAGGACTGCAAGGTCAGACTTCCTTGGGTATTTCCCTTCTTCCCCTGCCTGCCTTTTCTGCTGTGCCAGTGCAAGTGCTTGAGGAGATTTTGTAAACTACAGGAGAGACATGATCTCTGTTTAAAATGATGTAAGGAAAAAACAAACAAACAAAACCAAACAAAAAACCAACAAATGCTATTTTTCAGTTGCTCTCAGGCACTCAACCCCTTCACACAACACAGCCCAACAGAAAAGACAATAGGAAAAACAGGAACGAGTAGGAGGACCAACATAACCAGGTGCTCCTGCGGAAGAATCCTCCAGGAACGTTTCTGAACAAGAATTCACTAGCTGCCTGAGTGCAGCAAGCACTTTCACTATGCTGCTATTTCTACCATCTATATTTTTTTAAAAAAACCCTTAACATTTCATTAGTCCAAACATTTCTTCACATTCATATTGTGAATGAATACTCATTCACAATAGAAGAGGCTTTGCAAGTTCAGTTTGTCTAGAAACCACTACCACATTTTTATTGTGGTAGCAAACACTGGGTCTGCAGTACAATGCTGAAACATCCAGGGAAACAACATGACTAAAGCAAGCTAAATACTACCTTGACTAACACGGACCTAGCACTGACTTTGCTAGCTGAGGACTTTGCTCAGCTTCTGTTGAGGTAGATGATCCACTCCAAAGCCATGAAATCAGAGATAAGTTATCCCAGGAACAAAATAGCCCACCTTCATACAAAAGGAACATTGACTCAATTTACTTCTCTCTTCCAGATATGAAAGAAAAAAAGTCCAAAACAATAAAAAGTGAAGTAATTTGTGACAGTCAGTACTCCATACGCTTGTATTTGCATGTAAAACCTAAAATTGTCATTACCAAAATGAACAAGCTGTTACAAAAATATCCTGTTTCATTCTTTAAAAATAAGAGTGGTTTATTGTTAATTGAATACATTGATGTGATTAGTGAGAATGGGAAGAAATTTAACAGTGAAGACTGCAAAGTTGTGTATCCAAAGGAAAAATCCATATCCAAACTGGGAGCTCAGGCAGAAAAATACTCAGGAGAATAAAGGAGTTTAGCTTATCAGATGCTTGCAGAACCACCATGGGGTGCCAAAGTGAGATAGCCATGAAAAACAAAACCATGAAGACATAGGATATCTTCCACCACAGCCAAGAGAACAAATCAAAAAAACAAAACAAAACAAAACCAAAAAACACCAAAATAAAAACAACAACAACAAAAAGGTCACTAAATACCACCTACTCCTTGGAATACCCAAAAAGTCTAAGTCCAAAATGTTGATCTTGACAGCTTATCTGTGGCTCTGAAGCATTGGATTTTTGACTCTGAAAAACGCATACAGAAAAATTATACACATAAAATGGGAGGCAAAGTAGATGTTGGTTTCATCCACCAACATGTGAGGTATGAAATAGAAAGCCTTTCTTGAACTGCACTGGTTTTTAATTATATTACTGGCAATAAGCTGCAGATAACTAAAATCAGCTAGTTCAAGCACATAGCTAGAGGGAATTGGAATCACCTAGTTCAACCCCCCTGCAATGAGCAGGGCCATCTTCAACTAGATTAGGTTGCTCAGAGCCCCATCCAGCCTTACTTTGAATGTTTCCAAGGATGAGGAATCTACCACCTCTCTGGGCAACCTGTGTCAGTGTTTGCCCACTAAGCAAATATAAACAAACACACAAAGTGCTTGAATAAATAAACAATAATAATACTAATAAAATACTAAAAATCATAAAACGTTGAAAGAACAGGCTGCCATCCTATAATGATCCCCAGTCACTCAAAGGTGTTTGGGCTATTATGGAGGCAACTAATGATGAATACGATTTTGTCTGGGTAACTGATTGCCTGTACCTTGTGATGTTCAGTTACCCTGTCAGACAGGCTGTAGGTAGCCTCCTCTCTCCTGAATGGAGAGAGTCCTACCTAAAGTCCTTACTGGTGGTAATAAAGAAGAAAAAGATATAAACACCAAGAAATACTAAACTAAAAAATAATGTTAGCATAAGAACAGCTGAGTTAAATCTGTACCTGAGCAAACTGCGACTAGGAATTGGGAAAAACAAAATCCTGGAAAGCTTTCCAAACAGGAGATGAAATGGACCTGAATAAATTTATGAAAGATTAATGTTTATTCCTATTGTGGTAATAAACTATACTTGCTCCTGTGGGAGGTTTCTTCTAGTCCTCCATTCCTTTGCAAAATCTTTTGAGAATGCTGCATTTAAGAGTGGCTCTATATGCCTAAAGGACAAAACACTGGAAAACTTTGCATCTTTAGTTCTGTATTTTAATCTTGCTTATAGGCCAAAAAATGGGGAAGGGGACTTCGCCTATGTTTAACTAAAAGACACTGGTTCTTATTCACAACTAGTGTTTCAAAGGGGTAATTTCAGCACAAAATTTTAACTTTAGTATTGTTCTGTGTATTTTCTCATCCTTTTCTTTGTCCAAATCTTAGCAATTAAGAAATCAATTTAAATAAAGCTGTAGTTTCATTTTACTTTCAATTTCTAATCTGTATGTTTCATAAATATACACACACACTACCCTGATGTACACACACATGCCAAAATGCTACCTTCCCCTAACCCAACTGCTTTGTACATGTTCAGTACTGCCAGAGGCACTGAAATTTAAAATGGCTTCCAACACGGCCTATTCCAGCATTTCTTTTTACCCACTTAGAATGCCCAGTAAACTTCTGAACCAGAAGAAAAATTACCATGTAATTCATATAGTGGGATCACTTTGTCCTCTCATGTAATACTTCTAGTTTTGACTCAAAAAAACTCCAGTGCCAGCCTGTTTATTTTGGCATCTGTTTATTTCAGTACAATGTAGTCAGAGGCCATATAAATCCTTTTCATATTCCCACTCGGTTTCAACTGATGAGCACTCAGACTTCCCTCTTTTTAAAACACAGTAAATATAGCCTTGCTTTGGGGGGGGGGGAGGGGGAGAGAGGGGGGACAGTGACACAACCCACAACAAATTATATACACTACATAAGAAGCTACGTTATTGCAGAAGTGGCGCTATGCAGCATGAACTGAAACAAGCTCAGAAGTGACCTTCCTTAGTGTGCCCTTGTCAGTGCAGAGTTTTTTTGAACACAGGATCTATGTCTTCTGTTCATTTACTTTTATGTGACTTCTAACGTTAATCCTGTGAAACCATTTTTAAGGTAAATTACTTTTTACATCAGAATCTATGTGGCGTTGCTGCAGC
This sequence comes from Myiopsitta monachus, assembly GCA_017639245.1. Taxonomy (NCBI): domain Eukaryota; kingdom Metazoa; phylum Chordata; class Aves; order Psittaciformes; family Psittacidae; genus Myiopsitta; species Myiopsitta monachus. Next base: position 29,791,640 of record CM029922.1, read on the forward strand.
GTATCTAGAAATCACTTGTTTGACATGTCCAGAACTAATACGCTGTGATCAGCCTGGTATTGATCTTGCTCTCTTAACATGAATTTCAAGGCATCTAAATAAATGGTGATATTGAATTTAAATATGCGAACATTAGACAATTTATTATCAAACCTGTTGCTCATATCAGTACACTTATTCAAAATCCACAGCTAATCTCTCTTAAAATGTCAGAAACATAAATTAGTTTGAAAACTGTTCTACCTTACAACCTAAAGCTACACATGCACTTTTTAATAGTGAAAGCTATAAAAAAGACATATGTTTATTTTCTATGCTTGAAAGATCTGTAACTTTTCATTTTTCTTAATGTATCTTCCATTAGTTTATCTATATGCGCAGTTACTACACATGATCATATACACCACAAAATCCCCAATCCTAGGACTACCTTCAATATGCAAGTTTTTTTACAATTCTAACTCATGCTGGGTTTTTTCAGAGCAAGTTAAGGCTACTATTTTGGCACCTATCACAAATATGCTTTGGACACACTGCTAATGTATTCTTCTCAAGGTATTCAGTAATACAAGTGCTAGGTTTGGAGTGCCACAGGTTGAAAATTTCAATACAGTAATGAAGTAAGTGCATTTCTGAGGTCGATACAGAGTGCAGAAGCAGCAATTCAAATTATAACACAAACTATTTTAAAGTCCTATATGCCTGATGAGAATTTATCAACAACCACGTCTGTAATAAGTGTATTAGGGAGAGGAACAAGCATACCAAAATATACGAAGAAAATACAGCTTTTAAAATGACCAGTAGAGAGAGGACTCAAGTACCAGTTGATCAGCAGCAAAACTTTTTTTCCTCATGTAGAAACAAGGTCTCGTTTCCAGTTTCACTTGCCAATGGACAATTTGGATTTTAACTGCTTCAAAGCTTTCTACTCCGAACAATAAAATGTGCCAACTAATTAGAACCAAACCCATCTTACCAGGAAGAAATAAGTCCAAGACTACTGAAACTTCCTACTTGGTATGCCACAATCTGCCCAGCCATTTTAAAGTCATAATGCAGCTATTCAAGTACATTGCACATTGCCTAGGAAGATTTAAGCCCACTGGGAAATACAATGTGCAAACATTTCATTGCTGCTTCCACCCCTCCCACCTCCCAAAAAAAAGAAAAAAAAAAAAAAAACCAAAACACAAAACCAAAAAAAAAACAACCCCACATTTAAAGAATAACCTCAAAGCTAGCATCAATCCAAAAAACTATATTGTCTAACTAGACCTGCGCAAATATACAGGCTTCTTTCTTCTGGAAGGGTTATTGCCTCAATTTAATAAATATATTTAATACATTCCAGGTTGGCACAAAAAAAAAAACCCGAACATGTATTATTTGCTCTTTTCAGTGGAAAACAAATCATTCTATTTTCATCATATTTAATTGGAGCACTAAAAAAGCAGAAAGGCAGAAACAAGAGTAACTGAATAATCTGAAGATGATTTTGGCACCTTTTACAGAACCAAAGGGTATGGGGAAAAACAAGGCAGTAGCAGCATAAACAGAGTCCCAGGCTCTAGTCATTAGATGTTCACTAAATATCTTTTGTGCCAAACTCACAGCAGAAGTCTGGGTTGTTACCTTATGCAAGCGTCCTTACACCAATGCCTTATTTTTTCATGATTCAGACAGCAATTCTCAGTAGTGGAACAGAAAAATGGCCATACTGGGTCAGATCAACACTCCTTTGAACCCGGTATCCTCTGCCAGTAGGGGCCAAGAGCAGATGTTCAGGGCAGCAAGCAAAGCGCATAACACAATCTTACTCAGGGTAGTCTCCCCATTTCCAGCAATCAGTTTAAAAAGAAAAGACTAAGAGGCTCTCAATCAGAAACACTACATAGCCCAACAGGCTATTCTCAGAAGAAACAAGAATCCCAAGGTTTTTAACTCCAGACAAAGAAAGATATAAACTAAATATGACTTCTCACAGCTCAGCATGAGTGCCTTCATGACTGCAAGACAGCCTACTGTGGGAAGTTGTGACGGAGGAAGGGAAAGGAGCCGGCCAATCATCACCTTTGCTTTATTTTTTATTTAAAACAGTCGAAAGTCTCTAATACAGTCCTTCTTACCCACAGCAGCTTCATTTTAGAAAGACTAAAATTAACTATTTCACATTTTTGGTCTTTTGGATGATTTTTTTTTGCTGAAAGTATTTACAAAACTGGATCTTAATTTGTAAGAAATCTCAAGGTATGCTTTTTTTTTCTCTCTTTAAGAAACAAAGAGTCCACTGGAACAATAACCACAAAATGCTTGCAAGTACAGCAAAAGCAGTAACAACATTTTGGAAAATAAATGATCAAGTCATTTGAAAAATAATCCTGGAGACAGGAACCTATGTGTTCTTCCCCATACTGCACATCTAACCAACAAAGATGCAAATAAAATATTAATATACTGACTTCAGATCTAACATAAACAATTTTCTTAACCATTATATCTTTAAAATAAAATTTAAACTCACTCTCGATTTCAGCAATCTGCATTAAAATATTGGGCCATTCAATAGCCATAAATGCTTCCGTACTTCACACACTCCAGTATATCCAGAGTAAGTAATAAAGCCAGAGGCTGCTGTAGATGCTGAACACAAATAGGAATGTCCTTCCCAAAAACAAGAGGACTCAAGAAGAAATTTGGTCAGTTAGTAAGGAAAAGAGAAGTGATCAAATAATGACTCTAGAGACAGCAGAGCAAGAATCCGCTCTTGTGCCTTACTGGGTTGGTCTTGTTTAAGAAGTAACAAGGGCACATTTTGACTACTCATATGCAGCAAGCACAGTCATTTAGCTTTTTAAGTGTATCTTTACCAGCAATCTGATATTTGCTGTAATTAATCCTCTCTGACTCAAAAGATCAGAGATATCCACAGACACTCTATCTCTGTTATCCTTCTGTTAGAAATGAACTGCCTACACTGCTGGCCTCAATCCACTTTTCTGCTATAGAAGGTGGTAAAAAACTTCCTAAATTATGTTATCCCCCTCCAAAATCCTCTTTCAATTCTCCTATTGTTATGTCATTTCCTCCCACCATGTATTAGATTTCTTTTTTAAATTCTCTCCAGTTTCCTTCCACTGATCACCTTGCACATTGAGGGAAGGACTTACACAAAGAGTGGGAAAAAGCCCTCATAGGCATAGTCTCGGGCAAGGCATTCTAGTCTCTAACGTGTTCTAGCAGAAGAATTATAAAAACTTTAATTTGGGTAATTATTTTATTTGTAGTGTGCATGTGAAGCAACACTCCAGAACATTATATTCTACAGTACCTATGACGGTTAATTTGTATAAATAAACTCTTGGGTGCGAGACCTGTCTACCTAAGAAACTGTGAAGGTACACAGACAGACATGCAATAAAACAAAGACAGGGTTTATGGCAGAGTTGTCTCTGCAAATTCCCCTTCTACAAAAGCATTATTTCTTCAGCATCTGGGTTTGTGGTTCTTGCAGGCCCAATGCCAAGGCAATCTGTCTGAACAAGCACTGGTCTATCTGGCAGAAAAATGTAGCAAACATTTTGGCTAGAAACTATTGCGCACACAACTAAGGGTATGCACAGTGGAAAGAGGTATTACCACTGCTTTGGGAAATTAATACTTTTAAGTAAAAGGTAATTCTGCTGCAAAGGTAAAACATTGGAAAATCTGACACTGCTTTATGTTGTATACAAAACCACACTTGAGCATGATGACTTTGTACAATAACTTTACTTTTTTACAAAGCAAGTATGTGGGGCCTCAAAATCAGAGTTCTCTAACAAACCACTTCCATCACTGAAGAGAGATCCCAAATGAGAGATTCAGAGCCTACAAAATATTACATCATTAATACAAGTCATTACATGATACTGTTGCATGCTGAACAAAAAAGGTGCTGCACCTGTGTATTAATCACTCCATTTCCATATGTTCCCTTACTCCAAAAAGTTGGAAATGCAACACATACTTACGCAGGCAGCAGACACCAAGCATTTTTGCATAATAAAACCTCTTGCCTAAGAGAAAAGAATGGAGACCACTTATGCCAACTATTTCTCCAGAACACATCCACCTCCTGCATTAAACAATTTTTATAGTGATAAATATATTTTCCTTTTTATTTCACCACCAACATTGCAGATATCTGCTTTCAAAGGCAATATGACTGGACTTTAAATACAGAGGTCATAAGCAATGTAATAAACTTGATGCATTTTCTACAATGGCTCATTTTTAAACAAAGATTGTGTAAATAAAACTCCCTTATTATTTAATTGTTGCTTAATTTTCCAGCTGCACTAGCCAATTCCTGATACCCATATCCATGTATTTAGTATTACATGCTTCAACATCCTAAGACATATCATTACGTAAAACAAAGTAACATAGATAACAAGATAAAGTTCCAGTGACAACTGTCTTGAACAGCCAAGTAATCTTTAACATCCCTCAATCCATGTCAAAATTTTCTGCTTCTGGAGAGTTGTTTCCTTTTACAATTTAATACATATTATATAGTTAATCTTTCAGTTTCATTTGCCAGTTCTCACATGAAAGCCCTGTGACAAATTATAAAAGTTCTTAAAACAACTAAATTAACAACTAAAGCAACAAATAATAAATAAGGGAGTTTTATTTATACACCTTTTTCTCTTGAAACACTAAAATTGTTTCCATTTTACAGTGGCTTTCAGACTTCAGCCTCCGTTTTTCACTCCAACCTCTCCATAATTCAGCACACCAACTTTGAAAATCACTGCAGGGTCTCTCAGTATTAATACATTTTTCCGCCCATTAAGAAGAACTGCCTGATATCACAATTAACAGCAGCTAATGCAAATGTAAGATTAGCCAGCTTATGGCAATCAAACATTTGATAACATCAGTCTCTTTCCCTTTTGATTAAATGGAAAAATAAATTCTACCAATTCCATTTTTGTGATGCTTTGTCATACTGCAGATGTGGGTAAAGAGTCGTTTTTATTATATAAATGAATAAACATAACATTTTGTGGATTTCCATCTGGGAATTTGTTTTTAAATGAAAGAATGCATCCAAACGGTGTCATCTATTGTCATTCATTTTAGGTGCCCAAATAGAGAAATCTCAAGACAATATTACAATCTTGAAAACAATGACCTTAAACTCTGCTGGCATTTCAACAGCTTTCTCTCTACAACTAAAACTAACAGGCACTCCTGTCACTAAGGACATCTTCGAGGACATGGAAGTGAATCCAAAGTTACAGAGTTATTAGTGCACCAAACAGCAGACATAAGATACTACTTACATCATATTTGATGTAAAACTAAAACCTTTGCCAAAATAATCAGAGTTCATGTACACAGAACGTATCTATAAAATGGAGTACACAGTACTTCCCTATACCACTGAGCATTAGGAATGTAAATTCACACACACACGCAGCTGCTACCTATGCCGAAACACTGAGCAACTTCTGCATTTTAAATTCAAGCAGCTTAGAACAGAGAAGCACACCCAGGTCTATCAGCATTTCTTAAAAGTTCTTTAAAAAAGTGGAAACAGGTACTGAATCAACTGACTGAAAATGAAGAGAAAAATGCCTGAATCTATATGTAACCAAGCACCATCTGTCCATGCACCATCAGCACATCCATATGGCTTGGGGAAGAAGGAAGGCAGTGGTAAACCCTACCACTCCATCCCTAGCAGAGAAGACTGACTGAAAAATACTTGCATGAAAAGCTCATCATCCACAACCAGAGCAGTTAAGCAACAGAAGAGAACGAACTAAGCAGAAGAATGAATGAAACCAAACGATAAGCAGCTTACAAAAGATTTACTACTTCATTGCTTCTTCAACGCTACTCTCTTCAGTGCAGCTAGCATCTACTCTACATGGAGCTCAAAGTGTAGGAGGACTCTGATGGTGTTTTTTCTGTTGTTGTGTAACATACACCTACAGTTCTGAAAAACAAACAAATGATTAAAAACATGTGCTTTGCAAGACTCTATAGTGCATGTTTTCCATGTGACAACAGAGCAGAGGCTCTGTGTTTGCATGTGCTAAGGAAATTTCCACTCCTATTGCTATAGCCAAACAGTAATCCTGTTTGATTGAAGGGGATTAAAATGATTAGCAAATGCATTTGTTTCTAAGTTGCCTTCCCTAGAATACAATCTCATTTCCCTTGAAATACCTAGGAAAGAAATCTTTCATTAACAAAGAACAGAAACTATAAAACATGAGAAAATAACGACATGAATGTTCACATTGATTCGCTACTTTTCTCTCTTCCTATATGCCTTCTAAATGTAGAATCAAGCTTTCAGGAACTTAAAAGTAATTTGTTTAGCTCTAATCACTTCAGTCGTTTTGATGTATCTACACATATACTTAGCATAATGCCTAGACAGAATTATAGATTTCAGACTACAACTACATTGATAATCTGATTTTTAATCAGGAATAGCTGAGGGGTCTACAAATAGCAGATGGTTCTATACACCACACTCTTCCAAGATAACAAGGAGCAGAGTTTCAGCCTTCCCTCTCAATTCTCTATTTCTTCTTGGTTTAACAATCCGATACAAGAATTTATACTGCAGTTTCTTTCATGTTAACTTTTACAGCCACCTCAAATAATATACTCCAAAGAAATGCATTGTGCTGCACAAGGTCATTTCAACAGTAAATATTTTTGTGAAACAGAGTTCATGTATACAAAGAAGCAAATTTTTCAAATTCTATCCAACACCTACTCACTGAAAACAAAGCCTACTACTACTCTGGATGAAAGTACTGAATCACACTACCCAAGCTTATTTCCTGCAAAGCAGCATTGCTCAGGAGAAACAAAGCTATTCAGTTACAGCGCTGTATCTCATTTTCTCCATCAGTAAATTCTCCCCCACAAGATAACTTATTTTCTCTTTCCAATTAAAACTGAGATATATACAACAGCTGAAGTCTGCATAATACTCCATACTATATCACATTTTCTGGATATATAAGGTGCCGAACTCTTCTGCTCTCCTTAACTATAGGGTAAGATGTAGCTATGATATCACCGTTATCCCCTTTTCTCCATCACTGTCCCTTCCCTGCCTCATTACTACACTGATCCTTTTCACATTAGCCTTCCCTCCACATTCTCTGTCTGGTGTTTTCATTCTATTTCCTGTGCAAACACTGCTGCACTCCCCCTTCCTTTGCAGTTCCTGTTAATTCCGATTCCCCTGAACTCCAGACTTCTGACGCATTTCCTTATCCCCTCCTTAATACTTCTCCCTATATTCCCATTCCTGACCCTCACAATCCTGATCCATCACAATACTTCTGTCTTTGGATAACCTCAACTCCCAGTTTGTCTTTAATTCAGGTTCTCTTTTCTTGCTTTTCACTTCTGACTGATCCTCATATTACCTCTCAGACATTTCAGCTAGTACTTTCCAAGTCTTACTTTTTCTTGAGTTCTCACTTTTTGTTGCTTCTTAGCCAAATTTACTCCTCCACTAAGCCCTACATTGATATAAACTTAATTAAAGAAGTCTGGATTTAGTCCAAATAAAAGCTGATGGTCATCTTATCGTAAAAAATCTCTTATTGAATACCCAAACTCTTGAAGCATATGTCTCTTCCCCCTCCACTCCCCACACTGAGAACAATTACATACAGTAAACACTTGACATACAGAAGAGCCTGAGCTTGATGCTAACAGTGAGACTGTGTGGGGAAAAGGCTATGAAAAAAAAAGGGAAACAATCTCACCGTCAGCTTGCAATAAGATCAGTAGTTACGTACACCTAACCACCACCAAAACCCAAGCAATCAAACAAAACCCACCAAAACCCCCACCTGTTAAAAAGGACCAAAACAGAGACTTTTAACTCTACTCTAGGTGTAATCACCCTTGACAGCTTCACAAGTGTAATTCTCAGTAATTCTTTTTTTTTATAAGAAATTGCCAGCACACATGAAAGAGTAAACAAGGAGCTACACAATTTGTCCTAACGTGAAGTTCTTGAGCATCTGACTATGCTACAACTTAAAACATGAAAGCATATGTAAAGTACTGTCTACTTGCATAGTAGTGGTAGTTACTTGTTCACAGTATTTTTCTAGCATTTCTGGAAGCAGGAAGGGGAACTGGTTACTTTGCTAACCTGCCACTCCTCCAAGGATACATGCAAGCTATGAGCAAGAACACCTCTCCTCCTCAATGTAACAGTTTTATGGTCTGCTTTTCTACATCCTTTGCAAACATTTTTACGAGCCGCAAATACTTCCTTTCTCTGAACCCTTGCTTTCTGAACACTAAGCCTAAATCAGCTATCATCCTAGCCTTTGGAGGATTTGCTAGGAGTCTGATAGTTACCATCCCAGTTCTTCCAGAACCCTGGAAAATAAGTTACCCAGCCCCAACAAAGCTGAGTACTTTAAGCTCACAGTTTTATTTACTGCTCTGCTTACTTGTATCCCTCTCCCTCCTATCCACTCTACCTTCTCCCATACTTTGAGCTCAGAAACTGCAGCAGGACACTCATTTAGATCTGACAATACCTACATTACTTTTACTACTACTACATTTTAACTGTATTACCTTTTCTTGTTCTCCTCACAACTCTATGTGATTAAACAGTGATTTTTCTTTGTTCAAGCAACTTGACTTCTGCAAAGTTGCCTTTTGTTTTCTCTCATACTCTTTAATCCAAAACTCTCCTCTGACTACACGGCTTTTTCTTCCCATTTCTGACAGGCCTGGATCATCTGGGACATCCTTCTTGGTGTGTTTCAAGTCTGTAGTTTTTCCTCACAATTTTCCCCTCTCTTAGGATACTTCATGAACATTCTTCATGCTTTAGTACATAACATCTTCAGTTCTGCAGAGCTCACCAGCTCTCAATTTATTGACTTGCTCCTTAAACACATTTTTTTGCTTGGTTTTGCTTTTAGTACACAATGAATGCAAACCCAGTCATTCAAACACTCCACTTGTTTCCAGTGTCATCCACAATATCCACTTGATTTCTGCTAACTCAGTGATTCTCACATTAGCTTCTCCTGCCTCTGTTTCCTTCTTATAAAAGTCAGCACCTTGGCTTGTCATCACATAATGTGGATGAAATACAGATCTTATTTATTCCTCTTGCACTCTTCCCCCATGCTTGCAGTGTTAGCAGACAGCCCGTTTTACAAGACCATAACCAACAGGCTCTCTTAAACTGAAACCTGTCTATCATCAACTATGCAGATCCTTTCTGCGTATTATCTCTAAAATACAGGACTTTCACTCTAAGCTGAGGTTTTTATCCATGATCTCATAATTTAATTTTAATTATTTCAACATTCTGGCCTTGACAAATACAGTCTTCTTAAGTCACATCCACTCATGATATTAAAACCTGAATCTCTCTCCATATTTCTAAAAGCACTCTCCTTTGCATTAAATGTAAAAAGAGTGATCTTTGATTCTAATACTTATCAGTAGGCAATACCAACCATCTCTTTTTTATTCATGACACCCCCTCCCTCTGATCAGACTAACTCCAGCCACAAACACCCATTATTTTTTTTTTAAATCACACATTCATGTTTTCCTACCAAAGCTTAGTTGGTGCTTAACTTACATTTTATAGCTTCCACAAACTCTTCTGAACTATATATCACTAAACATAGAATGGGAAGGAGAGCAAGGATGGAAGATGGCCTCATAGCTGGAAAAGCTACAGAACGATTTCCCACGGAGAACGTCTCTTCCTCCCTCTCTAGCAATTTCATGAAGAATATAACATTTACTCAGAGCCAGTGAGGACTGAGGTCAAGTGAAAACTCCTGCTATGAGCCCATCCATAAGAGACACTCCAGCTTAGTGGGAAGGTCATGTGAGCCCCAGCAATGGCTCTAGTACCATGGACAGGGCTGGGCCAAAGCTGCCAGTGAAGGGGCAAAGCATCACTGACCTCTGCAGAGGTCAGGCAAAGCACCACTGACCACTGCAGCAAAGGGGCTTTGAGAAGTTAAGAGAGATAAGGAGACTCTAAACATCAAAAAAAGTATGAGAAGCTATACCCAAGACAGAGGGAAGAGTTAACTTAAATAAGGCTAGGCCCAACTTTCCCAGAGCTAATAAATACACATGGAAGGCATGAATGATAAAAAAAATAAAAATATTTAAGAGCTGAACTACAGTGTTCAAGAATCACTGATGCACATGAATAAACCACTTCACAGCAACTCAGCTACAAACACAGCACACTAGTCAGGTGCACCAAGTTTTCTTGGATTCCTCCACCTCATCAGCCATGTCCAATTGACAAGTGGACTGTAAGTGCTTTGGAGCAGGGATTAGACTTCTGTTCTGTGACTTCGCAATGCTTTTCAGAACAAACACCCCACCTCTACCTAGCACTGCTGTATCTTATGCTTAAAAGAGACCAACATGAAGATTAGAAGAGGAAGTGAAGGTAGATTAAACCTAAGCAGAATTAGCCACTTCCCACATCTCCTCTCTTCTAGCATCAGCAACAAATATACTAAAATCATATGATTCTGAGAAACACAGTGGCGCTAGAGAAAAATCAAAAGACAAAAAGCCACAGTTCATAAAATCCTTCAGAAGAGTACATATTTTCCATTGATCCTCCTATGGGGAATGGGAGCATTTGGTAACAGCAGAAACATCACTAGATGCACCAAAGTAAGGTGCACAGCAAGCTACTTAATATGGCTTAAAATTGTTTTAACTGACTGCATATTGTCTGTACTTCAAAGGTCTAAGGTTTTAATTCTGTGTTTCAAGATATGCACAAAGCTCTAGCTGAAGATCTGCAGTTTAGCTCCTGTACTTCTGCAACTTCCATGCTCTGTATTTCTCTCAGAAATAAAAAAATTCCCACACTCCTTTTGAAATTAGCATACCATTAGTGTCAATGACTTTTACAGAAACCTCTCTGGATGCTGATGACAGAGAATCATAATTCCAGAAAGGAAGCAGAAGCTGACATTAAAAAAAAAAAGTTTTAAACAGCATATAATTAATGAACTGCAGTGAGGTAAGAAACGTGTGAAAATATGTTCTAGCAAACACCACAATTATACTGGGCAAAGATGTATTTTAATAAAAGGAAATTTACAAGTAATAGCAGTAAATTTCTCAAAATGCACCACAATACATGACATTTCCTACTGCTTCTCTAAGTATACAAAAACACCTTCTTCACATAGTTTCCCAAAACAAGTCACAAACATGCACTATAGGAAGACAGAACTCCAGTCCTGAAGACGTGACAAGCAAAAAATACATAATGGGAAAAGCAGAAATTTTAAAAAAATTCACACATGTATGCACGTCTCCAGTCTCACTTTCACCCACCCTATCAAGCTGCTACTCCTTCTTGCCCTTGTTAGCATCGCAGAACCAATATGGAGCACAGAGAATTAAAGAATTTTAACATTCAAGAGGGAACAAAACTCAGTAAGCATCAATCCCTCAATGCCTCTCCAAGCCAGCTGAAAATGGTGGGATTGCCTCAGGTGGCCCATAGAAGAAAGGCAGTCAGAGGCCTGGAATTACAAGTTACGGCTTTAACATTAACTGCATGGATTTTACAGAAATTCCTGCAGAGTGGCTTCTAAATAGACCTCAAACAATTAAAATCTACTTCTATCCAGAGAACTAAGACCATCCTCACTACTACTGTATTGTTTCTTTTGATTTTACGTTTTCAATCTTTCCACCACATATTCATCCTGTCTACTTCCTACAAGACATTCATCCCAGCAGCAAAAGTTACTATGGTGGAGAGGGTGTTCCAGTAATTTATTAAACTGTCAATGTTTCCATTCTCCTCTCTTCATAGGGAAACCTGTGCATGCAACAAAGTTTAAGTAGGTGGGGTAAACTTTGCACCTCAAGTCAACCTCACTATCAAGACATTAGATGGAAACGCCTTTGAACTGTCTGCTACTCTCTGTTCACACAGTAACCTGCAAAACAGCCCCCTACCCTTCTTTCTTGGTCCACAAGCACTGGACCATGATAAACAGATGGAATAGAAATACACAGGGAGGACTTTCATGGCCTTCAGTTCCAGTTTATTGTAAAACTTAATTCATGCTTTTAAAAAAAGTCACACACTTTGATTTTAATCATTAAAATACTATAAAAAATAGTTTCTAAAAATCTTTAAAGTTCACAGCTATTAGGACCACTTTTCAGGCTCCATTACAGTTTAGGGGCTATATTAGTTAACTTTTAGCACATAAAAAAGTGTGTGTCCTAAGTAATAGCAGTACCAAAATCAGATTTTTAAGCTTTTGTATCTTAGAAATAGTCACCACATATTTTTAGATCCTGGCACCTTTAACAGCAAGTCAACTAAAAAGACTGCATTTGTCAGACCAGATTACTGATTCCAAGCAACTCCTCCCCCAATCATGTAGCTGTGCTCTGCACTCCATCAATTAAAACTTGTTTAATCTTAGTCATTATCATACATGCAAGGATTAAACAGTAACCTGTAAGGGCCTGTGACATATGCTGTTCACTTGTAATTTTGTTTTAGCAGAAGCTAAAGATTCCCAACATTTTGCTAAGCAACATCCTAATCTGAGAACAATGCAGATATTACATGATTCCTTTTCCTTTGAAATCATGCTGTGCTCTACAAGCATGCCTTTCCTAATCCCTTTTCCACTACTGACTGCAAAGGATCAGATTCTCTTCCAACTGTTTGAATAGGCACCGGCTCCCAAACTGCAGCGCAGAAGCTTCTGGTGATCTCAGAAGGCCATGATCCAGGGTCTGTAAGCGGTGTTACAAACATATAAACCAGTAAAATTTAACATACTTTCAGCTGATACTGAAAATCAATCATATTTTTCAACTGACACAGGTCAGTTAATACAAATTCAGAAAACACTGATTTAAGGCAATACCACTGCCCAGAGAGATGTATCGGTAAATTACACACTTATAGTTGTCCAACATCTTACTGATTTCCTCACCAAGCTTTTCCCACTCCATCACTGAAAGCAAGGCCCCATTAACTAAACTTCTAAGACACTATTAGATACTTGCTAATTAACTAAGAATCACAGAACTGGTAAGCCACACTGTTAAGTGAAGAAGACTTCCCCATAGAACCTGGAAGCATGTATCAGTGTTTGCACTGAGCCGAGCTCAGGCTAATGAGTCACATTAGCCCCTACCTCCTGCGCTTTTGCTCTGCCTCCCCCTATGCCTCTGCTTCCAAGGAGTGGCCTGGGAGACTCAAGCTGGCTTCATGCAGGCAGTGCATAGTTCATTCCAGAAATGGATTTGATGGGAAAAGCAGTTAAAAGACATCCTCAGAGCATCAGTATTAACCAGTTAATTTGTCGATTTAATGCATGTATACAATATCCTGGAAGACAAACACTTAATTGTCTTCAGTTAATTAACTAACTTTTCCAGTCACTTTTTAAAACCAATGCCTACACAAAGCCAGCAGTCAGCATGGTTTCAACTTACCTATTAACTGTTTTGAATACCATGTTCCCTAAACTATACACAGACAGACTTCCTAGTTTTCAGGACTGTACTGCAACACAGCAGCACACACTGGAAACTGATGCTTTACAGTACTTGTGACATTAAAAATGCACAGCTCCTTTGTGTTACCCGTACATTTTTAGATGCATTTTTTACTAAGTCTTAGTTCATAACAAGCTGATTAATTAATTCTTGCCTAGTCTTTTAGAAAGAAAGGTGCTGAGCACTGATATCTTTATGACACAACTTACAGACAGCTTTTTATCAAAGGATCACAACCTGAAAAACCAGGCACATCATCCTAAACGACCTGAGTACTTCCAAACCAAAGAAGTCTAAATTTGAAAAAAGATCTTACAGTTTTGAAAATTAATTTGTTCCTCTTGATAAATCACAAGAAAAAAATTCAATAGTCATTTCAACACATGCTTTAGGACAGCACACAAACAGGCAGCAACTACTGATACTTCGCCAAATGTGCCAGATAGATGAATACTATTAAGAACAGCTATAGCCAGTGCAATCTCTCATATCCTGCCTTGCAAACTTCACTTAGATCCATAAGACACTAGGCACATTCTTTATCATCATTAATATAAGAGTAATTTTGGTACCTAAAATAGCAATGTCTAATTTCCAAAATATGCAGATACAAAGATTTATCGTACTGATTGAGTTTCTTACTCTGTTACACCCCTCCAAAGTGAAGAGATATGTGACACAAAAACAAATGCTAAGCAGATTAAATAAGGAATCCACCACATTCAAATTTGTAAATGCATATCATTCTCCTCATGTAAAAAGTTTTCAAAATGCAACTTGAGTTAAATCTTTAAAAGACTTTAAGACACATTACAAATTTTATGCTGTCAAACATAAATTTTGTATAATCAGAAATTAAAACCAAAAACATTTTTCATGTTTTTTCTGAGAAGTGTTATGACATCTTTGCAACCATACAGCTTTAGAAATTGAGATTTAGAGAAAGACCAATTTTCATGAGACTTGTAATAATCTCTAAATCCAGCAAAACTCCTTTGACCCAAATGCTAACTTAAATTCTGTGATAATCAACTATTAAGGAGCTCTACCTTACAACTGATTCACTATTAAAAATAACCCTTAAGAAAAAGTTACCTTTGACTCAGAATTGTTGATCTTAAGACTATAGGTTAATAAGGTATAATTAAATCCAGGCATTTAAGTGTAAGCTCGCAGGGAAGAGAATTATCTCAGGAACAAAACTAACTCCTTCTGTGCAGATTATTTTGAATTCAACTCCCTGCTCTAGTGGTTTTGGGAACTGGCAAAACAGGAAAATCTTGAAAGGGGTGTTTAAACACCTAACCCAGGTTTTGTTCACTTAAGACACCTTAATAATCCATTACTAGTGGCAGTTCTTTTGTAAGAAGGAACACCAACTACTGACAAGACTCTTTCTGCTGAAGAGGCTCTTTTTAAAATACATGCTTACTGCAAAACAAATCAACTAAACACCCAGTATAAGAACTGATGTAACAGGTAGATGGAGCAAATTAATCTGCATCACAAAGATTCCCCCCTCCTACAAGTTACTTCAGAGAAGCTGCTAGAGGAATCAAGACACACAGATACTACCCATTTCATTGTGCGTATATAACTGGGATGTGGAATGTGCTCACTGTGTTCAGACCTGTCCCAGATTTCCCTCTGATCTGAAACAGGAGGGAAGAGTCTCAGTCTCTCTCCAGCGCTGGCAGCCACCCTCCGTAGCAGGGAGGGCTCTTACAGCCAGGTTCAACGGCACGTTTCGAGTATTTTGAAAGAAAAACCGCTCCCTCTCAGACAAAAGCGACTCCTACGAAGTACCCGCAGCCCAGGCTGTCCAAGAGGAGGCAGGAAAGAGGGGGCTCCCGCGCACCGAGGGGAGGCCGAGCCGGCGACGCTGCGGGGGGCTGTCTAGCGAGGGGCAGGCATCGCCTCACGGCCCTGGAGAAGCCGTTCCTGAGGGAACGCTACCTTAAAGCGTATGTCCGAGGGGAAGAAGATGTTTCAATTTCTATGTGGAGGGGCTTGAAAGAATATTAAATCCCACCTGCGCAGGCAGGCACACACACGGGTAAAGGACACTCCAACCTCTTGTACCACCGGGCTGGCAGGGCCGAAGCCCCCACAGCGGGGCGGAAAAAAGGCGCGGGGGGGGGGGGGGACGACACGAGGGGCGAGGCGTTTCAGGTGTCGCCGTAAAGATAAGGGCAGAGGGTGGAGGCTGGAGAATTCAAATAACCCCCCAGGTAACAGGGAGAGTGAGAGGAACCGACCGGCTTAGGGCTCTGCAGGCACCAAGAGGGGAAAGGGAAGCGAAGGGTCGGGTTCCCCTACCCCCAGACTTAAGAGAAGCAGTGCAGGGGTCGGCCGACGCTCCAGCCTCGCTGTGCACTAAGGGCCAAGCACAGAGTGGGGAGGCGGGCGGAGCGGTAGCCCACGGGCCGGGGGCAGCAGCTCCTCAGTTTCCCCCCCCCCCCCCCTTTCTTTCCCCTCTCCACCCGGGCGAGCCCAATTTCCTCTCGGTGGCAGCCGAGGGCGCTCATCGGGGCCGGGCGAGGAGAGGGAGCGGCAGGAGCCAGTGCCGGTAGAGCCTTGTTCTCTGCTGCCGCCGCGGCGGGCAGCCAGGCCGGAGGGGGCTGCGCAGCCCGCTCCCCGCCCCGCCTCCCCTCCCTTCCCGGGGCTCACCTCCTCGATGGCCGCCACGGTGTTCCTGCACTGGGCCATCCGGGTGGTGAAGTTGGAGGCGGTAGGTGACTTGTAATCCTCATTGGTTTCGGACACGAATTCCGACACGGAGATCTGGTCCGGCATGGCGGGGCGGGGATGAGTGAGGGGAGGAGGGGAGGGGGGAAAACAGGCGGCTCCGGGGGGAGGGGAGGGCCCAGGGGGGGGCTCCCCCCTCACATCGCTCGGCAACCCGCCGTCTGGAGCAGTGGAGCGGTGTTGTTCCGCCGCCGCCGCCGCCACACAAGGAAATTCCCCGCACCCACACTCCTCCCCGCGCGGTCACGCAGCACCCTGGCCGGGCACACGCCCAACGGCGAGAGGAAGGGAGGCGGTGGCGGGAGCTTTCTCCATACCCCGCCCTCCCTCTCGCTTTCTCCCTCTCTCTCTCACACAGAGGGCTGAGGCTCGGCCGCGTGAACCCTTTTCGGTCCCCGCACGCCCGGAGGAGACTTGTCGCCACGCACTCGCCCCCCGGCTCCCGCCCGGAGAAGATGGCGGCCCCCTCCTTCTTTTTCTCATAGCCCCGCTGAGCGGGAAGCTGTGGGGGGAGCAGTGCGGCTCTAGCTGCAGCCGCAGGCTGGGTGATCCCAGGGACAGGCAGAGCAAAGCCAGCCGTGTAATTAAGGTGGTGTTTAACGACAAAAATCCAAGGGCAGGGGAAGGTGAGGGGCCGATGCCTACCTGATGGAACGGGTGGGAGGCCACAGACCAGGTCTTTGCACTCTCCTCTCCGTGGCTGCCCGGAGGTGGCAGGGACAGGCTCTTCCCCCTCAATTCATAATCTATATTTCGACAGTTTAATCTGTTTTACGAGTTTGTAGCCTAGTTTTGAGGGAGATAAAGTTGACAAATGCTGTCATTCCCAAGAGATCTGTGCAAAAATAGTTTTAGGCTAACATTTGAATCTAAATTCTTAGAAAGCTTTTTCTGTACTCGAAGAGGAAGCATTGTTATCAGAGGAGGAGATGCCTTGTGCTTTAATATAAAGCCAGAAGGATTATTCAAGACAAAATGAACACAATTCAGCCACAGCTGTGGCGTTTGTGACTGATGGGCGGAAAAGGAGATTTCCAAGGTGTCACCAATGGCTCATGGTGCTTTCTTGCATTGAGGATAGCGGGAATGTGATCCACAGCAGTGGTTTCTCTCGGCCTCAAAGCCCTTAGGACTTCTAGCTTCTTCACACAGAAAGCAATGGAAGTCTGTATTTTGGCCCAGAAACTCTCCTATGGCCCTCTGGTGATGGAGTTATTAACTGTCTGTAAATGATTCTTTATTGCTGGGTTTTAAAACTCTCCGGGGAATTCAGATGAGTCAGCAGGTAGTCTTGCTGCAGTTTGTAAAATGTCCATATAAATAACTGCAGGCCTACCCAGATGTTACAGCCTGTTGTGATCCTTGCTAGTATTGTGAGTTGTCCTTTAACATAAGCAATGAAGCTTATTGACCATATTCATTCTACTGGTTGTAGCAAAGCAGATGAACAGTGACTATCTGCATGTTCTTTCCCTTTTTCTGACTATTTTTTTCATTCTAAATGTTCCTTATTTTCTCTCATAAAAATTGCCACCATTATTTTGCTTTTCAACTTCTGTTTCCGCATAACTTTGTATTATAAACCACCCTCTTTGTTAAGCCTTGTGCATGTTTCAGTTGATGGGGCATGTGCAGGTATAAATTGTTGTGGTGCTAATGCATTAAACATGTATTTGTATGTTACATGATACATGAGTATATTTGTGACCAGATTGAGTATAAATACTCATTCTTGCTAAAAATGTGTGATCTTACATCTCCATTTTTGTATCAGCTGATGGTGATGGTAATTACCTTTAGAGTAATACTTACCGAAACTATTACCAAAACTTAGGAAACTAGCATTTTTAGGCTGTCTATCATATCTTCCAGTGTGGCATATGTATTTAGAAATTTTGAAAGGGATGAAAGCCTTGGGGATCTGAAAGGCAAATAATACTAGATTTTAATTTTTTGCAACAGCTCTTCTATCAGGTGTAGACTGAATCTTCAGCAAATCAATGCAGTCTCTAGTGGTTGCATCTTCAGTTTGATATTGGAGTATATGCAACTAAGACAGTTCACGCAATGAAATTTTATATTCTGTAGACGGTGTTTACACAGCAGGTCAGGACAGATGATTGCAGTGATAGCTTCTAATCTTTAATGGAATAGATTCAGAACTTTGCCATCCCAATGAAACTGCTAGACCTTTTTGCTTGACAGACTGTGCATTTGACTCAGCTCTCTTATTTCTGAAGCTGAAGACTTGTGCTTGGGTGAACCTAGACAATATCTAGCCATGATCTCAAGACTCACACTTTGGAGGAGCCACTGCTTCTGTTAGTGTATTCTGACAGAGGCAAGTCAAGATTACTGCACCTTCCAGCTGTTGCTTCTTATTATAATTTTTTCAGTAGGTTCAGGACCTATTCAGTACTCAGACTTTTCTCCCTGTGAGTATTCTTGTACACTGTAATGAAATAATTTCTTAGTTTTGTTTCTTGATAAACCAAGCTGATCAACTTCCCTGTTTTGAAGAGGGCAGAGCTAATTTGAATTGCTTTGCATTGGCCAGAAACCAAGACCAAGTACACAGATGGTGACTGTGGGTCAACTGATATGTGCCAACTTGTTACTTTGCAGTAACACTTCTATTAGCATGCGCGAGTCCTGCATCTCTCACTGAAAGGATATTTTCTCTGCCTTTCCATCACTCTTATAGTTCTTATACCTCAATAAATTATTATTTTGCTCCTCTACTCCCTCCTTGTTACATTCAGGAGTATCATTAGACTTTCTGGTCCCAATATTGTACTGGCTCATTTACTTGTCCATTATGGCCTCTAGGTATTTATGAGCAACACTTAATTTAACATCCAGCCTATTCTTTGAATTTATAAGTGTTGCAGTGGAATGGTTCAGTAATGAAACAGCTGTGAATGAAGCTTGCTTATGGAAGATCTGGTACTACTATTTCGTTTCTAGGTTTTTCCTGCTTGCTTGCTCACCATTGCTCCTTCTCCTCTGGCTTTGGACAATCTTTCTTATCTGCAATTAATACTACATAAAATGTCACTGTTTTCTTTGACCCAGTCACAAAGTTAGATGTCTTCTACTAAAGAGAAATAAGTAACAAAACCTCTTTCTAAAGATCTAAGCTCTGCACATTACTGTAAAGCTTCTAATCTTGTAGATATGCATAGACTACAAGTCTATAAAGTGTGAAATAACAGGGTTTAGGTTTCTTTCCCTTGCAGAAGATATGAAACTCAGAATATTTGATTTCTACAAACATTTCTTCCTACATTGACTTTAAACCAGTATTAATGGTTTTGTCAGTGTTATAAAAAACATGTCAGACCTTCAAATCCTAAGGTAGGCTTAAAAACAATTATTTTTCTTCTCCTTTTGTTTTTTCAGCCTTTAGAAATCCTGTCTCTAAGTCAAAATATTTATTTGCATCACTGCCATTAATTAAGAACCCAAACAAAGGACCAGATACCATATACAGAACAACAAGGCAGCCTCTGGAGATCTGAGCATCTAAAATTAGCTAATGGAAAGGCAGTTGAGTGAATATAAGGGAATTCTTGACCATTATTGATCTGCATGAGAGTCTGTGATCTCAGTGCGCTATTGCCCAAATGTTTCATAAGATATTTCCAATAGGGTTTTCTAGAAGGATTTTGAGATAGATTGGGCTATTTAAGAGGAAATTATTATGAGGGTCAGCATGGGAAGGCATGATAGACCTTGTGTCCTTCAGATGTAACAGTTCAGAGCTGGAGGTTGATGTCACGGATCAAATAAAAGCAGAAGTTAATGTCTGTTTAGTTGAAAGGACATGCGAACTTGCAAGTGGTCTTTCTTCAAAGAGGCAACTTGGAATACTATGAAACCCTAAGAAATTAAATGCAAATTCATCTAGCTAGGGCCTGAGTGGTATAGAGAAAGACTGTCAGAAAAGCAGACTAAGATGGAAGTTCACCTGGGTTTAGCATGGAAAATAAGCACAGAAATTCAAAGTTTCCCTATTGCAATGAGGCATGGCTCAAAGCAAAGTAGAATTTAAGAAAAGAGCAAAATTCTATTTCATCTCCCAGAGTCAGGCTTCCAAGCAAGAGTGAAACAGATGTGACCATATACTTCATGAACGTCTGTTAAATAAAACATGATGACCTTTAAAGTGGAGAATACATTTAGAAACAAAAATAAATCTCACCTGAAGTCTCCTATCTTGTATGATAAAGTCCTCACCAATTCAAACTTATGCCACTCACTTGGCATAAGTTTGAATGGGAATACGTGGCAGTGATGAACTAGCTGCCTTAGGTGCCTTTCTGGGGCCATCCTTTGCTGCATTGGTTTCTTGCCTGCAGCTGATGATCTGGAATCCATGGGAAGTGCTAGAAATGTTAGTTTAATTTGCAGGACAGCTGCTTGGTGATGGGAGACATGGCAGGCCCTAGGGAGTGCAGAAAGGAGCTTCCTTCAGAGGTTGTGGTTCTGCTCTTGAATTCTGCTTGAGCAAGGTCTTGTTCTGCAGGATCTCCTGACACTTGTATTCAGCTAGTTTGGCATTTCAGACCTACAAAGGGCCTGCATCCTCCAGGGGAGTGCTTGTAGCAGCTCTGAGTAGTAGGGAAAGAGATTACAGAATCTATACAACTTGGGACACCACCCATGCCTCAGGAAGATCTCAAGCAGGAAGGATTCTGTGGAGAAGGTCATTCCCTCAAATTATACTGGGAAGATATAGTTTGTATAGCACAGCACCATGTATGAATAGAATATTTCAGTTGGAAGGGAGCAACAACAATCATCTGCCTTCTAGACCTGAGAGACATTGTCCTTCTTTTTTCAGAATACATTGAGTAATTGATGCAACTGAACGTAATCAGCAGGCAAGACTGAGAACAGCCTCCCTGTAACATAGAGCATGGTGCATCTCCATTGAGAGGGACAGCTTTTCACATCTGTACTGGTAAGTTAAAAATACAATAATACAGCATGGGTCCTGGAGTGAAATCGGCCATGTTGCTAAGTTGTTAGAGAAGTCCCTCGCATAGGTTCTGAATTCTCAAAGTCTTCCTGAAGATGCGTAAGCACACTTTAGGACTTTGGACAGTGCACTAGTGCGCACTACTAAATTTACTTTGTGTTTTAAAATATCTTTAAACAGATGAGTTTGAGAATGACCGTAAGAATGTTGTAATCATTTTTGGCTTTAAAAACAGCCATGTCTTCTGCACCAGTTCTGTGAGCCTAACCTCCCTTTCTTGGTATTTAGCTTCTGAAAGTGAAGCATTCTGATTCCAGTTTAAACACAAAATTAATACAAAAAGACATTTTTAATTTGCTTTGATAAAAATGGAGTAAAAAGTACTTTGGTTATTACAGTCCCTGTTCTCACATAGTTCAGTTTAACTGCTGATATGCTTACCCATTTCTTTATGTCTGATACCCATAAAGGAGTGAGACTGATACACAGAGATCAGTTCTTCATCTTTTCGCTCTTGGTTTAGGATCCTGGTTTTGAATGTGTATCTCTCCCAACTGTTGGGCTCATTCTAAGTATATAAACTAATGCTAAAATTGGCACCTAACTTTGCTGAAATCTAGCTGCTGCAGTCACAGCGTCCCTGCACTCTAGCTCTGAATTTAGCATTTTGTGGGTTTTAAGCACACGATTGTATTGCCTATGCTGTCATCTAAATAGTTATGCACTCTGCTTTCATTGCACTTATCATAGCACTACAATCTTAACTTTGCTTGCATTTACCTATTTATGCACAGCATATTACTAAGTCATTACCCTCCAACACTAGTAGCTATCCATTTTGAAATGCAGTCCTAAGTATGGAATTGCTGCCAGGCACTTTTAGAATTCATGGGAGCGTCTGGCAATGTTCCTGCAGTTGCAGGACAATGGATACAGGGACTAAACTTAATGCTGTTCAGTGTTAAGTTAGACTTGATATGATAATGGAGTTTCTTAGAGTACAATTATAATGTTTTGAAGCACATAATAAAATTATGTGGGAAATGGTGAACAGCTGAAAAAGGAAAGCACAGAATTTAAATAATCTCCGAGGCCTTTTCAGAACAGCAGAGGAGCTGAAGCAGTAGAAAGATGCGCATGTCAGAAAGGAATACATTAGGTAGGACCTGAAGGCTTGTAGACTTCAGAGAGAAAGCAGAATGAACTAAACCTAAATCAGTACAGCAAGTTGTATATTAATTTTCCAGTCTCCCTTATTAGTTATTAAACACAGTTTAAGGAAACAAAATAATTTCATTAAAGAAGGAGGATTGGAATAACTAACTTTGACTCTTTGAGTATAACATTTATAATGGTAATAATAAATCCAATACAGGCAAAACATTCTAGCTTTGAACTTTATCAATGCAATCATTATTTTTTCACTAAGGAGAAGGAAAAAAAAATCAAACATATATTTATGAGGCATTTATTGTGGATAGAAAATGAAATGGTAAGCATGAATTGTAAATAAAAACATCTGTGATTAATGAAATTAACAGGAAAAAAAAAGAAAAATGCAGATTTTTCTGAAGCGCTGAATTATACACACATTGTAGTTGGAATGTTTGCTAAGTAACAGACAGTCTGAATGAGGCTTACAAGGTCTTCAATAATGTACAAAAAACCGAGGGTGTTATAACAAAGACCCTCATTCACTGGTGTTATCAGCAGCTGATCCCTACCAAGCTTTGTAGGATTAGTGGCAGACGGTGATGAACTTCAGTAGAGATGTACAGACTTGTGGATGCCAGAAAGTTCAGTCCTTTCATATCAGCCTTATTTGTGTTTGGGCATTTGCACTAACTCTCTTAAGGTATCTGCTAGTCTTTCTTGTGGTGTCGCTATGTAATGACTAAAACATAGTGAAAAATGGTAATGTGTACGCAGTTCTCAGTGGCTAAAAGAATGTAATATCACAGGAAAAAAAAAAATCAATCTAAGTCTAGATAGAAAGAAAAAGGGACACAATCATGATGTGCCTAAAATAACAACAAAAAAGAGGTTGCTGCCTCAAAAAATGCTTTAAGAAGTCCATCAAGAAAATACCAGTGCTTAGAATCCAAGCAGAATCCAAGCAGTTGTGCCATATGTAATGAAGTTTTCATGCCTTGGCACAAAAGGGTATTAGCAGACTATTAATGAAGAGATATAAATCACATGCCAGCATGTTGCTTAGTTTGCAGTAGCTAGTAAATTTATCTGATAAAAATAATAATTAAAAAATTCCCTCATTTATGTTAACATCTGTTAGCATTAACATTTACAGTATCCTATGAAGGAAATAAAAAAAAGAAATACTAACAACTGACTTGGCATTAAGCATTCAAATGCAGCAGTGTTTGTGTGCAGTGTTTCACATCTTACTGTGGTGCATGTAAGGAGCCTAAGGCAGACCTTAATTCTTCTTCATTAGCATCCCAGGTAGCGGTTCATGAAAGAAATTGGCTCCACAGAACAAGACTGTCCATGTGGGTCAGAGTAATCTGAGCATAATTGCTATGTGCATGAATGGCATGTTATAGAAAGTATCTTCACTGGATTGTGAGCTGATGCAATCCACTCCCTCCTGTGGTTTCAGAACACTTCTGAAACGAGGCTACCATGGTGCAAACTGCAGGCAACCTAATTTCATGTTTATGGATTTACAATCTTACTTTGTCCTGTAAGAGAATAATACATTCTGCAAAAATTTGTCATTAATTCCAGTATGTGCTTCAAAGCACATACGCCATTTTGAAAGCTAAGACTTCTTCTGAAGCATTTTTGAAGTGTTGGAAGACTTGTTGAGTAAATACTACATTGCTTCATCTCTAATCATGGGAAAAGAGTTAGTGCAGTAATTTGAAAGCAATTTATGAGAGTCAATTGAGATTTAATAGAACATTCCAAGGAAGTCACATGATTTCCATTCACATATTTTCATTATCTTTACACTAAAGGACAACATAGCACTTTATTTCCAAAGCTGTTGTCTTATGATAACTCTCTTAAGAGAGCCATTACAGTGCACAGTTGTTTTTGGCCAAAGGTAGAGATTATTTGCTTTATAATACCTTTTTTTTAAAAAAAAAAAAATTTAAAAAAAAGAGGAAATTCTTTAATGCAGGATGTCTGATTATTTCATCAGAGTGGTCTGTGGTCCTTATGTCTTGAGCAGCTCTGTATTTACTTTTCCACACGTACAACTGCAAAATCAGAACATGGTGAGTACATTCTACCAGTGCACTTAACCAAAAACTCAATCTAGATATTGACAGCTCCTATAAGAAAAAAATTGAGAGATACCACTTTCCCCAAGTCAGAAAAAGGTAAATGTGGCTGCAAACAGTATTTCAGTTTCTATAAATGTACTTAAAAAATGGAAAATGAAAATAAAAATACTTAGTCCATATATATAAACCAGTTATACAGGACAATTTATGGAAACGCAGGAAATGGAGTTAATTTTCAAATACATATATAATGAAATTTGAAGTGCATGTTTGTTAAATATGTATCATACTGATGGATTCTTTATAAATGTGTAACAGAGAGATTTATTATTTATATTGCTTCAGGACTGTACTAGGTTCTTTTCAGTAAAAAGCAGGATGATATTTCCTTCCTCAAAGAATATAAAACTCCAGCAAATAGACAGGATTCTGTACCTTTAAATTTGAAACAAGCTGGTTTATGGGGGTAGGATGATGTGCAAAATGAAATGTGGCCATGATTGTTAAGGTTTGTGACATGCTGTGTATGGCTCAAGCTGTTATATCTATTCCTATATGCATTCAATTAAAGAACCCATCTTCAATGATGTGTTCTAGCACACTCCTGGGAACTAATCCAATGTCTTTAGCTGTCTGTTTTGCATGAAACCAATTATTGCAATATCTCTAATGTCTAAGTAGTATTGTCATGAGTGTCATTTTCAGCATGGGCCAAAGTATTTATTTCTATGAGATTATCTATCTACTCCTCAAATTTGTTATGCTTTCAAGAATATCCACAGAGTCACATTAGCATTTTTGTATCCCACAGCCAAATGTTCAAGCAAAATCTAATACCAGATAAATAATCAGCTGACTAAATTTAGTGCTCTCCACTTCTATTTACATAAAATGACCTCTTGCTAATGCTTAACATCTCTCTATCCTCATTCTAAGCCTGTGTGACATTCATGTGACAGCCTATGTGCATTATTTGATGTAATCCTGTTTTCCCCTGTTGCTGTGTGAGGCTTGTTCAGCTCTGCTATTGGCTACAACCACTGTTTGAAAAACTCTGGGAATAAGAATGAAAGCAATGTTATAGGAGTTTGCAGAAAAGAAGGGTTCTGTCTCATGTCACCACAAATTATTTTATTACAGCAATAATAAAATGTACCTGCAAACACTGAGGTTTCAGTTGTGCTACACTATTTGACCGTGTGTGTGTGTTAGTGCAGTTCTTTGTACAATTCTGCCTTTCCAGAAGTACAGTGGGAATGATTATCTAGTCTAAAAGAGTGTTTAGACTTTGTGCGCTAACATAATGCTTGTTTGTTGCAAAACAGTATGTCATTTTCATGAATTATTTTTAGCAGGTTCTGACTTCCTATTTGCATGAAAAATGCTGTTTTTGTGGAAAACTCCAAACAACTGTGAGGTAGCTAAGCATCATTATCGTTACTGTTATTGAACTGTCATGGTTTGTTACTGGTGGTTCACTTTTACTAGCAGGCATTGTGTAATAGGTGGTGTATGAGCTCTTCAGTGACCTAATATAGAAGTCCTTTATTGACCTAATTTTATAACAAAATTTTCATTTATGCCTATCATCAGAACAAGTGGAGAGCTTTGATTAGGTGGCTTGGGACTCACTTTATTAAAGGAAAGTAGCTAAAATATAATGGAGTCTCAAAACACAGTACTTGCATCTGAAACACAGGAGCAGGAGGTATTGCAGTGATTCAGTGGCAAGGTACAGTGGGATGATGTGGTTTTTCATTTGAGTGAATTTACTCACTCCTTGTTTCTCTCATGAGGAACTTGCCAACAGAGCCAACATAGAAAGACTATGTGTTAAGGTCTGTCTTGCCAAGGAGGTTTTTAAATCTCCTTGCTTTAAACTCAGGGATGATTTTAAAGCTTTTCAGATTATATGTACATGCAGAAAAGTGTGTTTTTCAAAGGAAGAAAATGTACTTACTGGTATGACTGTGGGGAGGTAGTAGGATGGATGCCTGCATGAGTAGCATATTAAAGGTGGATTATAGCAAAACTGAGTATCTGGCTGGAAGCTCATTTTCTAAGCTGCCCCTGTCACTTGCTAGCCAAGACATCGCATGACACAGTTATTCTAACATAAAATCTCTCAATGCTCTTTTATTTTCAATCAATATGAGAGAAGGAAGGAACAATTCTGCCCAATGAATACCAAGAAATCTTCTGTCTTTTGAATTGGCAGGACACATTAATTTTTTAAAGATCTCAAAAAGCCTGAGATTTTGTCTGTTCTGAGTTTTTGTCATGGTTTAAACCCAGCCAGCAACACAGAACCACACAGCTACTTGCTCACTCTCCGCCTTCCTCCCGCCACTCCTGGAGGGATGAGGAGGTGGATCAAAAGAATGTAACTCCCATGGGTTGAGATAAGAACAGTCCAGTAACTAAGGTATAACACAAACCACTGCTGCTACCACCAATAATAATAATGATAAGGGAAATAACAAGGGAAGAGAATACAGCCGCTCACCACCCACTGACCGATACCCAGCCCGAACCAAGCAGTGATCAAGCCCTTGCAGGTAACTGACCACAGTTTATATACTGGGCACGACGGCTGTGGTATGGAATATCTCTTTGATCAGTTTGGGTCAGGTGTCCTGTCTCCGCTTCCTCCCGGCTTCCCCTCCTCCCTGGCAGAGCATGAGACTCAGAAAGTCCTTGGTCAGAGTAAACATTACTGAGCAGCAACGGAAAACATCGGTGTTATCAGTGGTGTTTCCAGGCTGAAAGTCAAAAACACAGCACTGCACCAGCTACTAAGGAGGAGAAAAAGGACTGCTACTGCTGAACCCAGGACAGTTTTCTGTTGGAAAAACATGCGCTTAGCCTTTCTTCCACTGGGACTGGAAGTCTATTGAGTCTGCAGACTGGCAATCAGCCTCAAGCTGAATCAAGCTTACTAACTCAATACCAATGGGAAACACACTTTTGTTGGCTCCTTCTGTCGTATGTTTATCAAAAACGCTATTACATTAAGAGTATTTTGATTTTGTATGCAATGTGTGATATAAATTCTTTGAATTCCACTTCATGCAGGATTGCGTATACTGCGTAGCTAAACTGTAACCATGTTTGCTCTAATTTTCCTAATTTCTGTGAGGTAAATTCTCATATTGCTGGCCTTCACTAACAGCTTCTTGAATTAAGCTTCCTTGGGCTGGTAGTGATTTTCAGCTAAAACAGTAGTAAACATGCTTTGGAATAAACATACAGTGGTAGATTTGAACAGAAAGGAAATGATTATTGAGTGTTGCTGGAGGGGCAAAAATAGTCTAAACAAACAGAAGAGAAGACAAAGACCAAGGGAAGTACAGTCTACAAAGCTAATTTAAGCATCTGAAATCTCTGCAAAATTCAGATGAAAAAATGAAAGGATTGCTTTGTTATCTTCTTTTTCCACTTGGCTGGAAGTCCTATACTACAGTAAAAAATTAGGGTTTATCAGCACATTCAGCAAGGATGAGTATGTTGTTATGTATAGAGTATTAGAGGACTCGTTGTTGGGTTTAACCCCAGCTGGTAACTTAGCACCACACACCCATGCGGTCACACAAATACTCCCGGGGGTAGGGGGAGGACAACTGTAAAAAGAAAGGTTGAAATAAGAGAAATTCAATAATTGAAATAAAAGATAACAATACTACTAATACTGCTGCTACTAATGACAATGACGACGACTACTACAAAATGGGAGACAACAAAGAGAGGAATAAACCTCAAGAAAGACAAGTGATGCACAATGCTATTGCTCACCGCCTGCTGACTGATACCTAGCCCAACCTGAGCAGTGATAGGTCCCTTCCAGGTAACTCCCCCCAGTTTATATACTAGGCATGTCGTGCTGTGGTATGGAATACCCCTGTGGCTACCTTGGGTCGGGTGTCCTTGCTGTGTTCCCTCCTGCCTTCTTGTGCCCCTCCTCACTGGCAAAGCATGAGAGACTGAAAAGTCCTTGATCAGGTTAAGGGCTACTGAGCAGCAACTGAACCATCAGTGTGTTATCAGCGTTGTTATCAGACTAAATTAAAAAGATCAGCTCTGTACCAGCTACTACGAAGAAAATTAACTTTATCCCAGCTGAAACAAGGACACTCAGTTAAGATTAAGAAGTTACTAAACACTTCAATGGAAAAAAACAGCTGAAACAACAGCAGGCTCCACCCAAAAGAAAGCATATATTAGCAGAGGAATTTGTTGGGTAATTGCTTTGTTCTTTCTTGCTTGTCTTCACAAAAGGAGGCAGAAACATCACTTGGATAAATAAACACAGAATAGGCACACCCACAGAAGTCTGGTACTGTCATCTAAGAAAAAATGAGCAAGGAAAAAGAGTTCTGAATCAGATTTTGGCTGGGAGATTTGGGGATGGGAGCTGTAGTATTCTGTGCTATTATTTTGATTTTTTCTTGTACTTAGAGAAAGTATTTGTAAATAAAATAAAGAGAGTAGTTGCCTCACCATTGACGACTCCTTGTCTGAGGAAAGACCCACCTAGAACAAAGAAAACTGAATAACCTTTGGGATCCAAAGGCAGTAAGTGTGTGTCTTTGGAAGCAGGGGATAGGAAATATCAGTAGGATCCAGAATAAACCTGCAGTGTGCTGGGATGTCTCTTTTCCCAGGATTCATTTTACTGCAAAATCTGGAATTGGTTGCTCCTAACTAGTATTTTAACCTGTCATTCAGCACTGGAGTATAAGCAATATCAAAGCGCTAAACAACATTTCAGCCTGTCCTTCTAAAGGCAACCAGGACTGCTTCCAGGCTTCCTCCTCCTTGTAGCACTGTGTGAGTACACCCAGGCAGTTGAAATAAAGTAAGCAATGAGTTTTGGGTTCGAAAGTGCACCAGTAAATGGACCAGGTATCTCCTAAAGGACAAGCAAAAAGAGGAGAAGCTTAGCAAAATGAACATTTTCATAGAGGGATTTAAGTGACGAATCAGGGATTGCTGAAGGAATTGTTCCTGTGCCGATCTTATGTTTCTTGTTATCCTTACTTTGCATAGTCAAATCCAGTCGTGCAGGTAGTTCAGTAAAATGGGTTTGAGCATTTATCCACACATAAGACTTCATGTTCAAGACCAGGTTGGACAGATTCTTGGGTGACGTGGTTTAGTGGGAGGTGTCCCTGCCCATGGCAGGGGGGTTGGAACTAAATGATCCTAAGGTCCTTTCCAACCCTAACTATTCTATGATTCTGTGATTGACAGAATAATTACTGGAACCATTCTGATGCTATCTTAAAAGATAGGAGCTGATTCCAGTAGCATTTCTCCAGAGCATACTTCTTAGTACAAAACACTGAAGGACTTAAGAAGAGCTAGATTAATAACTTAATGTGGTTTAGCAGTATTAAATCCACAGAATAGTGCTCAAATAGGTGGCAACATATTCTGTTTATACAAATATGAGTTATAAAATGCTTCTGGTTTTGGTAAAGATTAGTAATTCTTTTTTATTTGAGTACAATTAATTGAATTATAACAAAAGTAATTAAAAGAGCAATTGAATAATATCTTGAAGACTGAAGAGGAATGGTATCACTATTATGGCTTGTGGAGTTGTCTGGGCATCTGATTTTTGAGCAAGGATCCTGTCAGTAAAATAAGAGGGGACTCTGATTACAGCAATATTCTTAACTAAATCCCTCTAATCCTCTTCTGTACCTAATGAATCTCTTTATTTTTTGTCTGCTCTAGGACGCAAATGCAATGATGTGTATTAATTGTAAAATCATAAAAATCTAGGCAGAGGTGGAGCAGCCCACAAATTCATCTCAAGATTGTACCACTGCACTCCTAACAGAGCCTTGTCTGAGCAGGTCCTAAAGACTTGGAATGAGTGTAATCACTGCAAATAGTTTATTCCAGTACTCCTTACAATTAGACAGTTTTGAAGACTATTACGAGGCTTTCCTTTTTCTTTCTTCCACGGAATAAATAGCCCTTATTCTTCTAATCTTTCCATATGTTTCTAGACCTCCAATTGCTCTTAGTGTTGTCCAAGTGATGATGTCTTCTATACCTTTATTGGAGTGAGAGCAGATGATGGTGAGTTAGTGCCAGGGCCAAGAGAATGCAGCATTGTCTGCTACATTCTGCATATCTGCAGCTTCCTTTACCATGCCACCCTCTGCATTTATGCCCTAAGTATGGCAGTTGCTATGTTTCACCAGAAGACCAAGATTCCCTCTAGTCCTGAAAAGTACCTTCCACTGAGGAGCAGCAGATTGCAAGGGTCGCTAGATGGGATGAATGCAGCAGGACACATGATGCGACACACTAAGTCTGGTATTTCATAGAATCATAGGTTGGTTTGGAAGGCACTTTAAAGGTCACCTAGTTCTGACTGCCCTGCCACGGGCATGGTTACCTTCCACCAGACCAGATTGCTCCAATCCCTGTCCAGCCTGGCCTTGAACACTGCCGGGGATGGGGCAGCCACAGCTTCTCTGGGCAACCTGTTCCAGGGTCTCAGCACTCT
Source organism: Myiopsitta monachus (assembly GCA_017639245.1). Lineage (NCBI taxonomy): Eukaryota > Metazoa > Chordata > Aves > Psittaciformes > Psittacidae > Myiopsitta > Myiopsitta monachus. Next base: position 29,822,751 of record CM029922.1, read on the forward strand.
CACAGTAAAGAATTTCTTCCTAATATCTAATCTAAATCTTCCCTCTGTCAGCTTAAAGCCATTCTTCCTTGACCTGTCACTACATGCCCTTGTATAAGGTTTCTCTCCAGATTTCATGTAGGGCACCTTTTAGGTATTGGAAGACTGTTACAAAGGTCGTCTTGGAGCCTGCTCTTCTCCAGGCTGAACAAGCCCAATTCCCTCAGCTTGTTGCCCATATACCTTCTGTCTTTCAGAACCGGAATTGTATTTGTGTAGCTCAGCCCTTTTTTACAGTTTAACGAAGTCTGTTACACTTTAACAGATTTGTGTTGTGTTTGCACTTTTCTTTTGTCAAGCAGGAAAGTTGCTATAATAATTTTGGGGGCTATGAAGACTGTGCTGGGAATAATCAATGAAATAATGGCCTCTGGGATATAGGCTCAGCCAGCCCTATGCCTGGTCAGGCGTAGGCTGAGTGTCTGGGATGCAAAGCAGGGCAAACACCATTAAAAAACGACTGGGAGCAAGATTTCAATAAACAATTGTTTATTGCTTTCACTCCAGCATATGCATAATTTTACAGCACAGCAAGCATCAGTCAGGGATTTTGCATAAAATAGTTGGTCGGGGCATTTTGCACAGTTTGCCCCCCCTTTTATTCCAGGTGAGTGAACAAGCTGTGGCAGGCACAGCTGGTGACTGTGGCTCCATTTGAGTATCTTGCTCTCTGCCTTGTACCATCTGATCCTCCTTGCTCTTGCAAATACCATGCATAAGACAGCAGAGAAGCAGAATCCTGAAAAGGGTAGTTTAACCCCTGAGTCTGGCCTTCAGGTGATCAAGCACATTTTCTACAGCCAATTCCCCCATATTTGAAGTTCATTTCATAGCTGTGAGAAATCTCTTTTCTCAGGGACAAGATGGCTTTGGAGGTGGAGTGCTTTTTATCTTCCTGGCTAGAGTGAAATCTTCACAGGGAAGTCTTAGTTGAGTCCTCTCTTTTTTTACAGTGCTATAACTCCTGAAACTGGTGGCATCTGGGCTGCTGTGGTCCTCCTGTCCCACCCCCAGATGCATGTTCCTATCCCTTGTGTTGCACAAACTCATATAATTGCATGGTGAGCTGGCTCTGGGAGCTGCTCTGGCTGAGAAATAATCACTCTCTTGTTGGACCCAGCTGTCAGCCTGCTGAACTGTCTCAGCATGTGGTTGTGTTAGAAGCAGCGCTAGCAAAAACAAAAGGATGGGAATGAAGTCGACAGGTCCTGCAAGTGTCATGACTACAGTAGTCCAGAATTAGTACTATACAATTGAAGAGTCCCTTTCCGCATGTACTCACCTTGACGTGTGTAATGCACTTTGAATGGGTCCACCCGTTTCTCTGATCGCTTCCAGGTAGATACCTATCCTGCTGCCACTTCTGCTGCTGCTTGAGGCAGAGGTGAAAATGATGTTGCTCATGCAACACAAATGGTGACAAATGGTGACGTTTGAGGTTACAAGTGGTGACGTTACACATTATATCTGCTCTTGAGCTGAGTGGTAGTGCTAGGTGATTGAGAATGCACAGATCTCACACAACATCTTTGTTGGTGACATGGACAGTGGGATTGAGTGCACTCTCAGCAACTTTGCCGATGACACCAAGCTGTGTGGTTCGGTTGATATGCTGCAGGGAAGGGATGCCATCCAGAGGCACCTTGACACGCTTGTGAGGTGGGCTGATGCCAACCTGATGAAGTTTAACCATGCCAAGTGCAAGGTCCTACACCTGGCTGGGAGCAATCCCAGGCACAGCTCCAGGTTGGGCAGGGAAGAGATTCAGAGCACCCTGCGGAGAAGGACTTGGGAGTGTTGGTCGATGAGAAAATGAACATGAGCCGGCACTGTGCACTCGCAGCCCAGAAAGCCAACCGCATCCTGGGCTGCATCAAAAGGAACATGACCAGCAGGTCGAGGGAGGTGATCCTGCCCCTCTACTCTACTCTCCTGAGACCTCACTTGGAGTATTGTGTGCAGTTCTGGTGTCCTCAACATAAAAAGGACATGGAACTGTTGGAACAGGTCCAGAGGAGGGCCACGAGGATGATCAGGGGACTGGAGCACCTCCCATATGAAGATAGGATGAGAAAGTTGGGGCTGTTGAGCCTGGAGAAGAGAAGGCTGCGTGGAGACCTCCTAGCAGCCTTCCAATATCTGAAGGGGGCCTATAGGGATGCTGAGGAGGGACTCTTCATGAGGGACTGTAGTGAGAGGACAAGGGGTAACGGGTTCAAACTTAAACAGGGGAAGTTTAGATTGGATGCGAGGAAGAAGTTGTTTACTGTAAGGGTGGTGAGGCAGTGGAATGGGTTGCCCAGGGAAGTTGTGAATTCTCCATTGCTGTCAGTGTTCAAGGCCAGGTTGGACAGAGCCTTGGGTGGGATGGTTTAGTGTGAGGTGTCCCTGCCCGTGGCAGGGGGGTTGGAACTAGATGACCTTAAGGTCCTTTCTAACCCTAACTCTTCTATGATTCTATGAATTGTGGAAACATGGCCTGAGTATACAGCTTTGCATCACTTCCTCTGAATTCTCTCTCACATCTTCTTCTGAATATTTTTCCAATATGTCAAAGTCACTTTGAATTTTAATCCGCCAGCCGATATAATTTCAGTTCCTTGCAGTTTCATATTGTCTGCAAATTTAATAGAAATGTTCTTTAGTTCATCATCCAGGTTGCAAATGAAACTTTGAATGAAACTGGATCTGGGCCAGAATCCTGTAGCCCCAGGCTTGACAGAAAAATGTTGCTTGATTGATCCCTCAGTTTTTGCTGTGGTCCATTAATAATTACTCTTAGCTTATTGGTATCCGATTAGGCTCTGTACCTACATTCCATTAATTTCAACTAAATATCCTCTGAAATTTATCCCTCCGAACTGCCTCCCATCTTCACTGTATTGACAGGTTCTCATACACCAAGATGACAGGCACTTTCAAGAATAGTTTAATTGACTTTGGAAGGCAGCTTATTTCTATACTTAAGACCACTTGAATGCATAATATCTAATCCTTCCACTGTGGTGGGAATTTAATATAGTGATTTCACCACAGAATGACAGCAAGTTGCTTGTCACTGGACTACATTTTCTGTTAGCATTTTCCCTTACTCTTTCTTTCATGCCTGTGAATGAAAAACATCTGCTGACTTTTTTTTTTTTACAGAAAAGCAAAAAAAGCAAAGCCTCATTGGTGGCAACCATTCTCCACAGTTTGGCAACTAGCAAGGCCATTTGTACTCTTCTTTGTGGAAGTGGAATGTGTATGTGGCATCCCAGTGGCAGTAAAGCTCACACATTTTTTACAACAATACTCCCTTGCACACATCAGTAAGCAGTTGGGGCAGCAAATACAACTGCTCCCACAGTAAGCCTTAATATCTATGTACTGTGATATAGCATCTTCAGTGGTGTTTTTTAAAATACCACATTTGTTCTTTTATCTCACTGCTTTACAGTTCCCTACTTGCTGCATGTAATTGTCAGTAAAGTGAAGGAGATGGCAGGGAATCCCTGCGCCTCATGGGTACTCTCTGTTTAGCCATTTCTTTTAGCAGTAAACTGAAAGCCAAGGAAAAAGGGGCATGATAATGGAACTATAGAAATAAACGGCAATTAATAATAGAGTGGAAAAAGACCACTCAATCTTTCCTTCCACAACTGTCAGAGGAAAGCTTAATTGAAGGCTTAAGACCAATACTTTTCAGTCCCATACACAAACCAACTGCCACCTCCATTTTTGCGTGGAAGCCAATGCTTGCTGTCTGGCTGCAACAGGTTGTTTCTAAAAGGCAGCTTTGGGTTTGCTAAATGAGAAGGTATTATTTGAAGTGTGAACTTGTATGCTGCCAACATTGAAGACACAAAATCTCCTTTACACATAGGCAAACAGTCATCTAACAGAGTACAAAATACTTAATTAGCTTATCACAATCACTTCAAGGTGAGTGAGGAAATATTTTGTGTCACTGGATAGCATTTGAATGGTGATACAAGTTCACTGTGGTGGTGGTGGTCAGCTCAGATATGTCATTTTTCTCTCTTCTTATACAAGAGAGAAGTTGTAGAAATCACCAGATTTTTTTCCCATTCTAACTGAATCATTTTGCTGGTTGTCATAAAGAAGTCTCTGTAGTAAGTCGGGTAGAATTAGGTCACAGCAACATGCAGTCAGTCTCTAAGTCTGCCAGATATTTCAGTTTTGACCTTTACTGTCCACAGAACTGGAGTTAATTATGACTGGACAGTACTTACCATTTTTAGTCTTCTCAGAAATCTCTCAGCCAAAACTGACTACTAATGATAACGTAGTGTCTGTTAGTAGCTTCTTGTGGTTTTTTTTAAGACTGTGTGATATCTACCACCTTTATAGCAAGCCATGATAACGACCTTCAAAACTGTGTTACGTTTAGATGTTACCTCTGGAAATCACTTGGCACAGTGATACTCTGTCTGTAGGTACAGGGGACATAAATTTCCTTTGCCCTGCACCTTGCTAGGTAATACACATTGCTATAAATTCAAGGTAAAGAGGGTACCACTCTGATACTTCCTATTTGATATTCACTTTCTCGGATATAATTTAGTGCCTGATTCAGGGTAGTGATGAAAATGCCTTCAGGCAGAAAGATATTAAGTCTGTGTCTTCCCCTATGGATGACAGAAAATCTGTGGTATGTGGTATTGCATGTCTAATTGTGACTTAGTATTAATATTTATAAACTGCCAGAGAACTTCCAGAAAGATACTGATCTTGTCCCACTAGTTGGAAGAAGTAGGAAAAAACTGAAAGGAAAGGCAGGAAAGCCCCAGTCACCCACAGGGGTATGCTGTCTTGAAATACAGAAACTTAATCTGACATCATCAGATGGGAACAGAGCTTTCAGAAAAAGGTTCAAGGTCTCTTTCAAAGGGATGCCTACTGGAGAAGCACCTGTTTGTTGTCCCCTGCAAGCAGAAAATGATCACACTAACAATAAGAGCTGTGTCGAAGGTCCTTCAGAGTATGCCTTGATTAAAGAAAGATGAGCATGTGTTTTATTCTAATTTTACTGTCTGAAAGAAATAAAATGCTTAAGAAAAATGTATTCCTAAAATCCATAAAATCCACCGGTGTAATAACTTTAATGCCAAGATACCTGCCCACAGTCTAATCAGAGATCATAGAATCATAGAGCAGTTAGGGTTAGAAAGGACCTTAAGGTCATCTAGTTCCAACACCCCTGCCATGGGCAGGGACACCTCACACTAAACCATGTCACCCAAGGCTCTGTCCAACCCGGCCTTGAACACCGCCAGCGAAGGAGCATTCACACCTTCCCTGGGCAACCCATTCCAGTGCCTCACCACCCTTACAGTAAAGAATTTCTTCCTTATATCCAATCTAAACTTCCCCTGCTTAAGTTTGAACCCGTTACCCCTTGTCCTATCAGTACAGTCCTTCTACTATAAATCATGCAAGACAGAGGCAAGCACTTACAGAATCAGCACTGATTTGTCTCCCAAAGAATTGATTTCAAGAACAACCTGACTAACAGCTGAAAAGTAACTCTCTTAATTTCATGTCCTCTTTATTTTAAAGAATTTTAAAAGCAACATAGGCATGAAAGTACACACACCGGACACATGCTGTATTACTTGTATTTTTTGTCAAATGATTTTCCTATAGTGGAAAAAAAGAGTAAATTGTATCTGCATACTTAGAAAATATCTCTTTCAAGTCTCAAAACTTCAAGGTAAATACTGGAATATGTTTACAGTATGTTCTCAAAGCACCTAAATACCTAGTGTTCATTCACCTGGTTTCATTCATACGTGCTAATATACATCCTCTTGATAAGGACAGTACCAATGCATAAAAGAATGGTCCAAAATCTTATGCTCAGCGTCTCACTGCCAAATACTACACAAGACTTTCTATTTATGTGTATTAGTGTGGATGGTCATTAACAACAGAAGTTGCGTGTAATACACCAATGATTTTCAGCAATTATTTAAGAGTGAAATAAAATATACATTAGTTGGTCACTGTACTGCTACTTAAAATTTGTGTTTCTCTAGGTATGTTTATGTTTATAATGTGAAATTGAAAGTATCACTGTATTGCACTGCAGTCTACATGTATACTGCATTGGAGATGGGATAAGAGAGAAAAAATATTAAATCCTTGTCCAGTTGCCAGAATTTGGCTTCAAGAGTTGCTGGTTATCTTTTAAATCTAAGGAAGCACTTGTATTAATACAAAATACAGGTGATTTTTCAACTGAGCAATAATCTGTTATTTCCTTATAGGACAGATTACAAAACACGATAAAGTCTGTGCGATGCTAGAAGGCATTTAACTTATGTGAAAAAATCCATCACAAAAACTTCATAAATGCATAACAGAACACATACAACCATTCACAGAGAATGGCATTAAGAATTAGGTAGGAAAACATCTGTAATTCACCCATTCCCAAAGATAAAAAAAAAGCATCAGTTGCCACAGTTGACTGGATTCTCAGAGTTGCATGTGAGCATTTCATTTTCAAACACCAAGACACAAAAATAAAGAACTAAATGCTACCTTTTTTTCCCCTTTATTTTCCCTCATGGTCAAATGTAAGTCAAGAGAAGCACAAATACTTTAATCAGCATCTTAACAAGCAAACAAACCCAACAGCAAACAGCTGCTGACACTGCTATAGCTTGAATAAAGCAGCCAATAAAGCTACTTAGTATGTAATTTCAGAATTTTCTAACCTGCCGATTTCACAGCTATGGAGATACTTCTTCTTAAAGCAAAGAAAGTAAGAATACTAGTAACTGCTATTGTAGGTTACCACCCTCCAAACCTTCAATGAATATGATCTAACATTTCAAGCTCTAAGCACTCATTAGTTTTTCTTAGTTCCCAGAAACTACAGCCCCCAACCCTTTGGCGCTTCTCAGCAAGTTTCCTCATGAAACCCAGGTAGTTAATTCTGGTGCAATTAACTAATATTCTTTTTTTTTTTTTTCTCTTAAGGATATAGCCTTTTTTATCAGTTCAGATAAAAATCTAACTGGCCCAAAACATCACAATAAAGCAGTGATGCATCCCAGATTAAAAGACAAAGTGTAGAGAAGGAATCCTAAAAAGGGAGGTTAATTTTCAGTCCTAGCTCTCCCACTCCAATCAATTTTTATTCTATTTGTTTAAACAGTGTGGGATTTCTTGCTTTCTAAAAAGACTTTTCTTCCACCCCCACCCCCCCCAAAGTTCAGGCCTTAATAAATCTACAAATTATGTTAAGGTAACAAACATACTTCAGCTACAGGTTTCCGAGGATATATTACAAATAGTTGTCTGCAGAAATGTTATTTTAACACCCCTTCCTCATAGGCATACTGGATACTCATGTCACATATTTATTGTCAACACATGTTTGCAACAACTTGCAAGAGGATTTGGGCATTTGCCCACAGCCTAAATTTAATGCAACTCAAGGTATAAATATCACTGGTTTAAGCCTTTGCAGTATGTTAAAGACAGCAACTAGGTTTTCAGTATTTGTTTTCGTATGGTTCCCTACAGAGGCTGAAGAGACTAATTTCTTTCTCCGAGCACAGGAGTAGCAGATGGTGTCAGTCAGGTAGACCTGCCAGGGTATGAAGAGACAATAAGAGATGAGAAAACTTACTTTGGAAATAAAATAGAGAATAACAGCCAAAACATCCCTATTCATAATTGCTTGGACAAGAAACTACTACTTCATTCTTCTCCTGAGCCAGTGCAGTGGTATGGGGGATCATCTCAGTTGTGTTTGGATGCAGCTTGAAATTTCAAAAGGTTTGGTGTATTCATAGAGCATTTTGATTGAGAGTGTGAGGCTGGTTAGCCTGGTCTGGCAAAGCCCTTTCAGCTTCTGGTCATAGCTCTGCCCATTTCATATCTGTATGACCCATTCTTGGTTGACAAAAAGGGTGTGATTTCCTGTCATGATACCTCAAGCTTGGGCATATCTGTTTGTGCAAGTGTAGACCACAGTGATACAAAGTGCATGATAAAAGCCCAGCTTGCTGACTGCATGGTGATGGTGTTGCTTTGTGCAATACCTTCTCTCTAAAATGGAGTAATGCAGGTGAAAAGGGAAAAAAAATGGTGGAAAATTATATATTAAAAAGAATATTGTTTTGTTCTGACTCCTTAAAAGGTTAATGTGCTAAGGAAGGAAATGTTTCATGGTGATGTTACAATGCCTTTTTATAACTTTTACATTTATAATTCAGATATTTTAGAATTTCTCATTTTAGGAAAAAAAAAAGCTACTTTTGGTACTGATTTAGGGCAAAATTAAAGGTCTCCTTGTTTTTGTTTCTGAGCAGCACTTAATTATTTATGAAATGATCAGCATCTACGTATGGGCAAAGCTGCTTTATTTTCAAGAAATTTTGTCAGCTCTTCAAGGAAACTGTGAAATTAATGAGGAGGGCCTAAAGCTAGATATTAATAGATCTCACTTCCAAGTCATCTTAAGCCTGTGACCGCAGCACGCAAGGCAGCCTGGCCCTGAAATCCTTACGAAGGACAGCTGGTTTGTTGTCCATCTGGAGCACTGTATTCTGACACTTGACATCAGGGAAGGCTGAACACACAATTTGCTGGGTATGGTTCTTCAGGACCCACAGAACAGGAGTCCTCTTCACACAGCTACTGGCCATGAAATTCCTGCCTTCTCCTCAATTCCCTCTTCCCAGAAAAAAGAGCAAAAACACTTGGTTCCCATTTGATAACCTAGGTAACTGTCAGGATTCTGGGAAAAGAGGGAGTTTGAGGCAGAATGTCAGGTAATAAGTAGCCTTTGTGACAGAGCCATCACAGGAGTTTGTTGAATACCATTTGCTTCAATGGTTCCAATGGGACTTAGACTGATATTAACTAAGACCACTGACTGTAGTTTGGTTTTACAGTAGGCTGGCTGCCGTCTCTGCTGGCTGCTGCAGGATGAGGCTCTTTCCACCCTGTTGCTCTTAAGCCTCCTGCAGCTCATGTCAGAGACCATAATATCTTGTTTGTTATTGCAATAAATTATATTCTAGAGTGCACAGGCACACACATAGAAATATAACTACTTTTAAAGTAGATATGAGAAAGCTTTCTGAACAGGAACATTTCTTCCACTCACAGCTGTTCCTCTCCTTAGAGATTCAGCCTGTTCCAGCTTACCCAGAAAATTTACTCAGACCTCTGAACCAGAAAACGAAATGAACAAAAAAACCCCAAACAAACAAATAACCCACCCCAAACCACCAAACCACAACTCCCCGCCCCCCAAAAAAAATCCTGAGGGAAGCAAACTATGTTATTCATCTCACTTCTAAAAAACACCTAATGCTTTGATGTTAAGCAGTGGTGTGCAGCAAGCAGGAGCTGCACACATATACCTACCTGATCTCTGCTTCTCTTGCCTCCTGAGGACTCTATCACTCATGGAGCCAGAAATAGCCCTGAAAAACTCTGATACTTCAAGGTTTTTATTAAAATTCCTGTATCTTAGGGCTACAAAGATTTTTGGTTTAGACTTTACCCTTTATTGGCATGATGATTTATAGCTCTGTGTATAGTATTAGTCACAATATTTTGGAATTTATTTCAGCAACTGTTAAAGAGTTCTGCTTTCAGATCTGAAGTGCAGCTGAAAACCACACTCATGTAAAGAATGGCTTTAGTGATGGGTAGGAAGAGCAAGGATTACCCAGGCTACCAAAAAACATACTCTGTCCTCCAGCCAAGTTGCTCATGCAGTCAAAAGGGAAAGTAGAAGCTTTTAGTGAGTATAAATCAGCCTGGCAACAATAACTTTAATTATGGTAAAGCCACAAGAAAATTCTTGGTTTCCAAAAGTTAATTCAGCTTTCTTCTGAGAGATACATATTAAAGATTTAAAAACCAATTCTGTGTCCCGTTTCCTGTGTGGGACATTAATCTTGTCAAAAATATTCATTGCACTCAAAGGCTATTTCTGTCTTGTTTTAATGGTACAGATTTAAAGAATGAGATAATTTCTGTTGGATGCCCAGCTATTTAAGAATCTACATCTCTTTTTAAGAAGCACAAGAGGAAAACACAAAGTCCTTGCCAAAAAAAAAAAAAAAGAGATAGTAAGATCCCGTTTTATTTAATTGGGAAAAAAGAATCAAACACAATGTGATGTGTGGGTGAATCAGCACAGACAACAGTGCCTGTGACCCAAAAAATGTTTAATGTTGAAGTGGCTGCCATACTCTTGCACTGTAGTTTTTCATCTTCACTGCATAATATTCCTCATAAACTACATTTCCGAGCTGTGCTAATTCTGCTGATGTTATCACATGTCTTAGGGGCACTGTTCATCTTCTTAAGGTCCAGTTCTAGAAGTGATAGAGGAGGAATCTGGACATAATTTTAGTTAAAGGTTAGCTTCTGATGGCCCTGACTACAGAAAAAAATCAGAAACATAATGAAGATCAACCTGTTTTTTCTACGACATTCTCTGATGCACATCATTTGATTCATTTATTTTCTTAAAGCTGGGAACTAGCAGAACAGCTTATTGTGTATTTTAGACCCTTACACAATTAAAACCACCGGGAGAAGTTAAGCATTAGTTGCATTATTCAGCAAGATTACTCCAAATTTTATGCGAGGGGAAGGTGAAAGAGAAATGCTATGTGCTTTGCTCAGTGGTTGACATACAGTTACTGCTTTGCTGTTCCTAGGCATTTTGGATGGAATACAAAATGGTCATCGTGTTTCCAGAGAAATTATCCTTTTTCTCCCTTTACCATTCCTTTGCATTATTTCTTATTTAACCATTGTTTATGGGCTTTGAATTGAAAGGACCATTATCAGAGTTCGAGATACAAGAATTATAGTAATTTGAACAAATTTCAGCAAGTTGATTGCTTTATTATGTTTGCAGCAAAGAGAGTGTTTAATTATGGTAGAAGGCATTTTTCCTTTACATGGAGTTGTTCAATTATGAATTCTGTGGTGCCTCTAGAAATGGAAAGAATGACTGAACTTGAACAATAAAGCAAAAGACAGACACTGCTAATGCTATGCTGGGATGTGGTTAAAGACAGAGCTCATGGGAAAGCAAAGTACTTGCGCAAATACAATCATTATATCATCAATTAATTATTATTCAGAATGTTTTCCACCAAACTCTTAGTGCTGAAAGATGAAAACAAATTCTGAAGCCATCCCTGCTGGTATACCTTTACCCTTCTGAAGGATATGCAGCTTTATTACAGCTGCCAAGGACAGAGATACAGAAATGTCTTGCATTTGGTCTGCTTTGATGGTGTCTTGGTAATTTGCTACAGTGGCAAAAATAGTTATACAAGGATATATTGGGAGTTAGGCAGAATTTCCAGCAAACGCCTTTAGTATTTTTATGACTAAAATGCAGTTGCAATTAAAAAAGGTGAAGTTCCACTGAAAATGTTTATGTTTGTACTCTATATGTTGACAATTATAAATCCTCCTCTACTTGAGGAGGCTGAGCCATTTTCCTGCTCAGCTGTTCTTTTTCTGTACTGAATTTTGCATTTTGATGCTGCCACCGTCTCCTACTTACAAATCGTCACAAATGAGCTATCACTCTGAAACTAACAAAAGACATTTTTTTGCACAACGTTAAATAACATCAGGAATTTTCAGCCACCCAAGGCCAAAAGAACGGCAGGACTTCAAAATGAAATAAAACCATGTTCTCATAGGGATAATTGGAGTTTCCACGGGCATGAGATATGAATGCTACAAGTATATTCTAATAGTTATTCTAACAGATATTCTAATAGTTAATGTCTGAAGAGGACCTTCATCAGAGAGACAAATTGTAAAAGACTCTTCATCCACAAGAGAAGGACTACACAAAAATCAGTCACAAAAGGGAAATAGAAGACAGAAAGGGGTAGGTTTCAATTTGATGATCCATGTAAGCTGAGGCAACCACTGCTGCCTAAATGGACATCCCTACCTGATCCCTTACCCATGCTGCAGCTGCCTTTTCCCATGCCCTCCCTTGCACTGATGCTTGTCTGACCACCTAGTGCAGGAGCTGAGTGAGTTGAACTAGCAAAACCATATTGACTTGTATTCTTTTACTTGGAAGCACGTTTTCTGTTAGATTTTTTGAACTGGCTTGTGATAGGTTCAGGCAAGCATCAGCACAAGGGCTAAGGCCAAGAGTGGGGAAGGGGGCTGCATTTTAGCAACAGCTTGCTATGGGAACAGTTTTGCTGCATTTAAAACCATAACCTTAAGCTCACTTCTTTGGAAAGTGTTTTGCTTTATGTTCCAACATCACTGATCACAAAAGAACATCCCTTCTCTAATTTAATTGTTAAACTATCTGCAAAGAGTGGGAAGCAGTAAACATTGTTGTGGTTGTAACTACTGCTTTCTCCTGCATTAGTTTGCTTTGTTTCTTCCTGAAGCAAATTATGTGAAGAGCTTATCTCCCTTTTCTTTCTTACTGTTTGCGATTTTTTTTTTTTAATAATGGAACAGAAACAATTCCAAAAGACAGGGCTGTTAAGTTAGCTTTAACTGGAGAATGGTATACAGGGCAATTGTAACAAACTGTAAATTGATTGAGTTCAGGTTGTTATACAAGCTTTTACATATCGTACACTTTTCTGAAGAGATGGGTAGTTTCTCACTAAATCACTACTTACAACCATAAATTCTTCTCTGCAGTTCTTCGAGGAGTGAAGTACTGTTTGTGTTTCTCTTTTTCTTCTTAAAAACCATCTTGGAAGAGCCATAAGGACCCTATACCATCTTATAATCTAATATTTTTATCTTTGAGATTTCCAGAGTGTCCACAGCAAGAATGGAAAGAGCAAAACCAAATCAATTGTACTAAGCCCAACCTGTACTTTCTAGATGATACATTGCTGGCTGCACCCTGGAGCTGGGGTCATTTTAGTCTTGTACTGATAATGAGTTTTAGGGGTGCATTTACCCTCCTCACTTGCAAATCCTTCCCAAGATTCATACCGTGCTCCATCCCAGTCCGCATCCATCTTGCTGTGAACTCTGCTGAGGAATCTCCTTGCCAAATGGCAGCAACTTGTACCAGCTGGTAAGTCATCTTACCTGTGTAGACAACTTTAACAATATTTATGTATTTTTCTGGCTAAGCTATGCCCCCTCCTGAAATTCCATCTTTGCAAATGAAGGAGTAAAATTGCATGCTCTATGTGTCACCCTGTAAAAGGACTGTGGCCTGTCCTTAGATCCTGTCATGAAAATGGGCTTGACTGTAAGTCTAAAATTCATTTTGGTGTAAATTACCAGCTTGAGGACTTACACAGCCTCAGACATGAAAAACGTGCTGTCTGTAACATCATAACTTTCATAACGATTTCTGAGATTAAGTCTAGCGCAAAGCCTTCCTAGCTGAGTGAAAATAAAGGATATTTCTGAAGGAAGATACAGCTGTCACACAGTAAAATATATTTTTTAAGATGACTGATTTTTTTGTTGAAAGAACAATATTAATTCAGACGTAGATGCATATAGATAATGCATACACCTTCCTGCATAGAAAAGAATAATCTGTGTGTTGCAGATATTTAGGGTGGGCTACACCTCACAGTGTGGCAAGAATAGACTATGACTCCTATGCAGCAGCGCCTCTTAGTGATCAAAATAAATTCTGCATTTAGGTAGTATAGGAGCAGTATTTTTGCTTTCCTTTTACTTGATTCCGAAGTCACTAACACAGCAGAAAAACATTTTAACTTCGAGTAGCTTATATCTGAAAATTACGCTTATTACCCAAGCCATAGGCCTTGTTACATTTATGGTTATGCACTGCAATCTTCCCTTCAGATCATGGGTTGATTTTTATTATATATTTTTAGCTTAGATATACTTCTAAAGTCAGAAAAAAAATCTATTATCTGTTATTAAAAAAAAATCATCTTAAATGTGCTAAAGGTGCTTTCTGATTTTGAGATGTTCAGTTTACTAATCATTAGAATTTCAAAAGAGATTTCAGTCTAAATTCTTTTTTAGTCAGGAATTCTATACCAGCTAAACTGGCTGAAATTCAGTGGAAGCCTTACATTTATGCGCAGGGATTGATGTTACAGCATAACTTTTCAACCAGCTTTTTCAACTCACTGGGTTTTAGACTGATGACATCCTTTAAAAGTGTAACTGATGGGATACCTGATCAACATGAGTTCAAAAGACACATGGAAGTATATAAAAAAAGAAGTATAGTGAAACTCATTTAATCCAACACAGTCTCTACAAGAAAGGTTGATTCTAAGTTCTTGATACAGATTATTCCAGTTAAAGAGAGAAAGGGCATGTTTATTGTGTTTGACCTCACAACTGTATACCTTTTAGAACATCCAGGATATTTTGTTGGGAAAAGCTGGTAGCTTTTTTCCTATGCCCAAAAATACTTTATGGTGTGCCGAGGGTATTTGGAAAAACAAACAAACAAAAACAAACAAGAGAAGTGATTCAACATAGTCTAAAGACTGGAGTAGTTTGTGCTGGCTTTGCTTTGTGCTTTTGAAACATCTGTCTTAGGAGCATCATTATGGGTGGGTTTGGATATTCCTCTGGTTCCTTATCTTCTCTGTGAGACTCACTTTCTATCATCAGATTTCTTTAGTCCCACTCTAATGTTGGTGCCATTTGACAGATAAGCTGGGTAGCCCTCCTGAGCAAAACTCAGAGAGGAGCCCCCAGTGCTGCTGGGCCCCATGGCCGGCACTCAGAAACAGCCTCATCTCTTCTCCATTTGGGATGGAGGAAGGGAGAGCTCTCTTGTCTGTGAGCTTTTGAAGCTGCGGGCCAATAGCAGCCACATTTGGCAGCAGGATCGGGGTTGTAAGAAAGCAAGGACAGCCAGTCTTGGTGAGAGATCTGATTTGCAGCAGCATTTCAAAGCTCTTCTCCCGCAGGTCTCTGTGCAACCACGAGAGAGGAGCAGTGTCTGTATAAAGCCTCCAGAGGGAGATCATGCCCATCTAAACCTGAGTGCCTAAATGCGGCTCCTTAATTCCATCCTGAATTCCTGAAACTTTAATGAAACTAGATGGCCTGGGCGTGGAGAGGGAAGCTATAAATACCGTGGCTGAAAGACCAGCTGCAGCATGAGTTCACCTGTAATCTGTGGCAAGATAGAATCTGAACTGGAAGAAACATCCTAATCCTTCAGTTGTGGGAAAAGCTGTAACCAGAGTTCACAGACCTCATAACCCCAGTCATCTGAAGAATCCTTCACTGGGTCCAATAATCATACATTACATGAGAAAGCACCAGGCTGGGTGCACAGACCTGTGTGTTAGCAATTCTTTACGTAGCTCGAAGCAGCATACACAGAGGTATAGAGGAACAGCTGTGGTCACCAAGAGACAGTACAAAGCAGAAGCAAATCCCTGGCAAAGCCAGAAATTGATGTGTGTTGAATTCGGGGAGAGGTGTATTTTAAATTCACCAGAGTGTGGTTGCACCTACTTAAATTAAAATATGTTTCAATAGTGTTTTTGAGATGCCATTCCCCTGGGGTGAGTGCTGGTAAACAGCTGCATCTTATCTGGAATGTTACTTGTAATGAATTGGATTAGCAATGGCATAAGTTGCAACAGTTTCAAGACCAGAAGTAGGAGGAGATGCTAAGAAGGGCTGGCTGTCCATGGCAGGTGTGATGAAGCCCCTGTCTGAGCAGAACCATAGTTCTGCGTAACACCTCAGCAATTACAGTGAATGGAAAACATCAGAAAAGATGGGCAAGAACTGATCAAATCACACTCTACAGTAGCTGTAGTAGACATAGTTAATTTAATCTATCTGGTAGTTGTTCACTATTGTCACCAGTCAGGTGTATGTGTAATTGTATTTGTCCTTTGGAGCTGAAATAGCTACTGGTCCTGAGTGAGGATCCCTTTCCCACCCTCGCCAGGATCAGACTGTGAGTGAACCAAGTTTCATCTGAACTGCCTGCCCCAACTGCTGTATGGCAACAGTCTTCAGCTGGTGCAGTGTTTGTGCCTGGTTATTAAAGAAGCACTTAGGAAAGTTTATCATCTAAGGACATTGAAGAAAATGAACGTGAGGGAGAAAGAGCCAAGTCCTGCTGTGCAGGCTCCAAAGAGCTACACCGTTCCTGGCCAGGGCAAGGGTGGTCTTAGCCTGCTACATTTTCATTTAGTACTTTCCAAAGACACTTTACTCTTAAATGAAAACATCTTGTCTTTAGCAGGTTTATATGTATCTCTTCACACTCTTGGTGTCTCTGCCTTGTCCCTCTCTGCTCAGTGTTGGTGAGGCTCCATCAGAAATACACCTTTCAGAGTTCTCTTTTTTATCCAGTCAGGATGGATGCTGAGAAGATGGAGGGGAGCATGCTAGGATCATTAGGGGCCTACAGAACAGAGCAAACAAGGCAGGGATTAGGGAGCTGCACTTGTTTCATCTGGTGAGAGGAGGCTGAGAAGAGACCTTATGAACAATGGATAAAAGGGTAAATTCAGGGAAAAAGAGAGAGAACTCATATCACATGAAATCCCAGGCATATCCACAGAGCACAGGACCACAGCTATAAAGTGCATGTTAAATAAATCCATCGTAGTCACTGACATGATACAGTAGGTACACAACAACATTATGATGCACACATCAACACAGCGCATCAGGCACACAGTTCATGTGATGGTCAGCTGTAACATGCTTGAAGAGGAGGGCCAGCATATCCCAGAGGTTACAGCGCACGCACACAGACCAGCTTTTGTCCAGTTTCAGGCCGAGTTCTGAAGAGAAAATGTGTCTAATATATATAACTATTCAAGTACATCAATAATGTGTTTCTCAGTCATAAGGAGCTTGTGACTTCATATGGCTACACTGATTCAATTGAAAATATTTTTCATTTATCTACAGCAACACAGAAGGCAGTATATGACACTTCAGAGGGAAATAGAATTTTCAGTTATCAGATCAAAATAATGTAGAAAACCTGCTACAATCACAAAAGTAAGTAAGTAGAATGTGAAGTTTGGTAAATATTTCGAAAGTTAGGATTGAAAATAAAAAATCAGAAGTATTGCTTAAAAACTTTTAAATGTTTTAAGCAAGTCCTGCATTGTGAAAATCCTTATTTTTCAGTAGTTTTTACTATGAAAAATATTTGATATGGATATTACTCCACAAATCACAGCTACACTCTTGTAATCAAAACACCAAACCTCAAAATGAGGCTTTTCTTATATCTGCAAAAGTTGAACATATCAGATGTATTCTTCATGAGTTATTCTGGTTTATTAGTTTGTTTCAGATCATCTGGTTTAAGGCAAAGTTAGGTTATGTAAACTCTAAGTAGTCCTTCATCTAACATTTCTTCATTATGTATATTTTTCCTTTCAGTTGTCAATCCTCATATTTATGTCAGCCAGGTTGCAGCTGGGTTTTGCTCATCAGCAGCTTTCTGTACCAGAGAATAGTTACACTGCTTTGGTTTCTTGCTTTAATTCTTCTTTTTCTTAATCTGAGCATTTGATCCCTTACTCATGCTGACAGTCAAGGCTGGTTTGAGTCATGCTCTTGTGAGAATCTTTCTTGAAGATTTGAGTATTACTGCAAGATCTGTTACAGTGTGAAATATAGCATATCATGTTCCTGTCTAGAAATGGCTTCCCAGAAAGCTGTGACCCTGTTCCTGCACATACAAACACATGTGAGGATTTTGGTGGTTGAATAACCCCCAAACCCACTGTAAATATCTCACACATAAAGCTGTCTATGTAAGCATATGTTTGTAAGTTGACAACTACTGCAGACACATGTACTAAGATGATTGTATTACAACTGAATAAATAATTTAATACAATCTGTCTTTGTTTTAATAAGGTGAAAACAAATAGATGAACAAGGTTATTTTATTTGTGAGCTCTTTAAAACTCTCTTCAGTATGTACAAATCAGTTTAGAGTGGAACACTTGGCCCAAGTGTTTTATAGATTGGAAAGAGAAGTGAAGTACAGAAAACCAGGAGTGAAGTGCATCAGAGCAATGAAACTGATAGGAACAGGGACAATATTTTTCTCCCTCCTCAAATGCAAAAAATAGCCTGAACCAAATGGAAAAAACACAGATGCTTGTCACCATCTTATCCCAAGTCATAGAATAGATTAAATACCTAGAATAAGTAAAGTGACCAAGGAAACAGGAAGTAATTGGTCTATGAATCCTATTTATGTTGATAAAAATGATCTAAAAGAATAAAACTAATAAACTTCAAGACTTTAATAATTGTTGGGGCTGCAGTTTCTAGATCTAGTTTATGGAGAAATATAGTCAGAGGCTACAACTGACTGTTAAGGACTGCAAATTGCAAAGCCATGCTTGTGACAGAGATCCACTTTGCCAGGTGGTAATCAATGAAGCTGGAGGTTGGCTGGTTTGGACAATTTTTCTTTCAGTAGCAAGTTGTATTTATCAAGTCTTTGGGCTTAATATTTCTAAATAAATCACTGCATTTAAACTTACAGGAACAATCAATTGTGGTGAAATATTATTTATTTTTGAAACTTCAGTAATCTGATTTTTTAATTACTCTACTGAGGAAAATAAAAAAACATCAATTCCAATACTGAATTTCACTTCCTTAGACTAAGTAAATATAAGTTTCTATAAACTGATAAGAAAACAGAGAACTGAAATCCATTCTGTTTTGTGTCCATGAGTCTATTAACTGTTTCACCTTCTTCCGACCCAAGTATAATCACTAAGCTCAGGGCATTTACCTTCAGTTAGCTTGTGCAAAGAATGATGCAAGACAAGCATCACCATTAAGTGAAACAGAAAAGGGGAAAGTGAGGAAAGGGGAAGCTCTGCATAAGAAAATACAATATTGAGATTGTCATGGCCTGAAAGTGCAAGTTTCAGTTGGTGAAACCTCAGCCAGTGACCTGGAGAACATGACTCCTCTATAGCTCAAAGCAGTGTTGCACTGCAGGGTGCTGATGTTTTGCTCTTAAGGAGCACTGTCCTGGGCTTTTGTAAGCAGAGCATCCTGCTAGCAGAGGCGCTGGTGGAGCTGAATAATGCTTCCTTCTTCCAGCTCCTCCTTGCCAGCATCACTTCACAGCTCTTGCAGGCAGTGGCCCTGTTGCTACCAGGCCTTGCCTGGCATTCCTTTAAGGCAATGCTACCCGATTTCCTTATTCACACAGCTTCTCACTAAAGTTTCACAGAGATACATCTGTCATCTGTCACAAGAGTTTCACTTATGTGAGATGCATGAAGAGCAAAATCCAAGTAAGGCTTCTGCTTTCATGCACTTGCTCATTCTTTCCCTCTTGCCCGTGCAAGCACATGCCTTGAGCAGCTCTTTCTCAAACTCCTTCCCTAGGGTGGCAAGCTATATCTCTATGAATCCAGAAACGCTACTCTGCACTGTTGACCTCCCTCCCAGCAACATTATGATGAATACAGCAATTTGTTTCCTTGGCACTGTTTCTGTGTGATTCAGTAGATAAATTTAATCAATCAAACAAGCAATCCACCCATCCCAAATGGGTAATAAAAAAATGTAAGAACTGGTGTATTGAATGAGGCCAGAGGTCCACCTAGTTCATTAGTTTTTCTGGGAAAGTAGCTGACACCAGATGCTTGTGAAGCAGTGGATGAACAAGGAAGGCATGCGGTCGCTCTTCCCCAGTCCACTACCTATTCTTCAGTGATCTGCAACTGACTGACTTGCTGAGAGGCAAAATTTTTCTGTTCCACAGCACTTGAAGTGTTTTTCTTCCATGAATGTAATTGCTTCCTGGACATGTATGAAATTTCACTATCTATAGCATCCTCTGGAAGTGTTGCACAGTTGTTTGCTTTGGAGGCTTGCTTAATTTCCATTTTTTAGCTTAACCTTACTAGCCTTATTTTCTTAACAGTACCCTGATGGTTTTTTTACTGCTTTCTGACTAATGAGTTCATAAATCAAAAAGTTAGGGCATAGAATTTAAGGAGGGTAAAGAGGGTACTGAGGGATTTAACAAGTAAAAGGCTGATAGAAAAATTGTAAACACCCACGATGCTGAAACAAATTCGTGCAGTAGTAAGAAGAGGCATGAAGGGAGGAAACTGAGGAGAACTCTGTTTTGACTTTGAAGGGAACTATTTTCTAGCAGTGCAATGTATTTCTATCTGAAATATTTAGTAAGGTATCGGTTATGTCTAAAAGTGGACTGGACTAGAACCCTTAGGAAAAAGGGGTAAGGATACTTTGTCATTGGCATTAAATAGCTACTAGATTCTCTCTCTCTCTCTGAAGGGAGCTCCTTTACATTCTTCCATGGATTGGAACCAAAATTTATATCTCATATTTGTGTCACTGCTCTTTGTGCCTTGGTATCTGACGTAGTTTGGATTTTGCTCCATCAGTTTCAGATCAGAGTTATAAATGGTTCATACCATGTTTTTATCTAATCATCATTATACATTAGAGGAGGAAGTTATGAATCCATTTATTTACTCATCCATCCAGGATGTCTAGGAAACAGTAGGAGTACAATTCTCTGGTCAATAGCTTGAGTCATTAGCTCAATCTGCTCTGGGTGCCTCTCGTGACAGGTGGGAAATTGTCCTTCCTTGTGTTGCCTGGTCCTTCTAGCACCTGGACATGCACATGGCAGTGGTATGGAAGTAATTTGTGCAGAGCTTCCTGTACTGTAAGATTTTGCATCTCCTCCATCCTCTCCAAGAACAGAGAGAAAATATGAGAGAAAATAGTCAGGCTTTGCATTTGTGTAGATTTAGTGCTCATTAAAAACCAGCATTTCTGGAGCTCAGATGCCCAGGCTGGAAATCTAAGTAAGTTGGTAAAAATAAACAGGGCAGACAGAACTCAGTGCATTAGGTCTAATCCTGACAATAGCATGGCATGGCCTCATTTAAAACTGGGAACTGGCAGAGATAGCAGATAAGGAGAGAGTGGTGACAGATGCCAGTTGGCATCAGATGAGGAAGCTTGGGTTTATAACCCACACTGTGAGTTAATAATGGCTACAAAAGAGGACACACAGACCAAATTGTATGCGCTGATGAAAAAGCTTCTTAAAAGTCAGTCCTGACAAATGAAAGCTGGGGTTTTGTGTGCTCCAGTGCAATGACTCTGCTGAACAGAATACATGTGCCACTGTGGAGGTAATTGCCAAAAACCTTTTACAAGGTTTCTTTAAACTTTCTCTTAAAAAAAGTCACATAAAATAGAGCTGGAAAAAAAATATAAAAAGGAAAACTGAACTTTCTGAGTGACTGTGGCTTATGAGTACAACTTTTCAGACCTTCATTATGACAAAGAGTGGTAACCCAGAAAACTGGGTTGGATTCAGCAGCAGCAGACCGTCTTCTTTAAATTATTTAACCTCTAAGTGCATCACTTTATATTTGCTCTGAGAAGTGGTGTGCTTGCAAATACCTGACTAAGAGAAATTCAGTGTCAACACATATCTGTTGTTTTGGGGATTTTTCCCTGGTTTATCAGAGTGAACTGGGACAAATTCAAAGTTTTCATTGCTTACTTTGCAGAGGATGTGGTGCCCTAGCAGCAGATTGCTTCGCTGCTGTTGCTGGGTGGCTGTGCCTCTCTCCTTCTGAAGTAAGTTGTCTGGTGTGATGTGGGCAGAACTCTAGTATAGAGTTTACTTGTGAGTAAATGCTTGAAAGTGAGATGTGGGGCACAGTTAGCTTGTGGAACTAACTGCAAGAAGATATTAATAAAAGGAATACATTAGTAGGATTTTTATAGATATAAAAGCATATAGATAAATCATTTAGGCTAAGATGTTGAGAAAATTGTTTCATTGTCTTATGGTGGTTCAAAATGAGGATAATTATACTTACCCTATTGAGTAAACTAATTAGAAATCCAAACATAGAAAGCACAGTATGTTCCTAATGTGATTTTCCTCAGCTCAAGGAAGAGAGTGTAGCAGAGAGGTAACAGGAAAGGAAAGGAAAGCAAAGGGAATGTCAGCTCTTGCTCTGGTGCCAGAGTGACAAAAATGGCATTTACATGAGGAGTGCATCAGGCATCTTCACAGCTCTCCTTCTCCTTCATCAGCATGGACTTTTATGTCAGTGGTTGTACAGGTGTCAGTCATCCCCATAGGAATGGCATCTTTTTCATTTCCACCCCTCCAGGATAGGTTGAGCATCTTTATCTTCTTTCTTCCTTTTCTGTTCTGGACAGCACATGCTGCTGTAAAGACACATTCTATCACTGACATCAATTATAAGATGGGAAGGGGATATTTGACATATATGATACCAGGGATAAGTCCAAAGACTCTGTGGGAAGAAAGCTGAAGATGAAGTTCAGGGTTTGTTCATTTTTTGAACAGCCTTCAAAATACAATATCAATAAGGAGTCTGTGTTAAATGAATCTTCTGATACCTGACTACTTCCTACACTTGACACTGGTCAGGTTTCCTGCAAGGACAGTGACCTTCACATACTGAATACAGCCCAGGAAGACCTCACAGTAGGGCTCTAATAGAAAAGCAGGAATCAAAGGAAAACCCTTTTGCAAACAGAGGCTTAAAAATGATACCGTCCATGTTACTCTATGTTTCATTGCCCTACCCTGAAATAGGGTTAATCAAAGTCTTTATTATTTCTCCATGCAGTCTGCGGCATACTCATCTCAAAAACTCTAAAAAGGAATGTAGCTTCATATCCTCCTGATTTTGCTCTAACTGGCCTAATCATTAAATTCCTTTCCTAACATATTATATTTTGGTGAGAAGCACTGAAGTTAAGGTCTTGGAAGACATTACAATACAACAGTGCTGGTAGCCCCTGTCAGTAGAGTGGTAAGTACCTGGCTTATGCAAATAAAATTCTTTATATTAATATGGCAGAATTTCAGCTCTCCTCATAATTTTAGTGAAAGAAGTGATTTGGGCATTTCTGTATTGTATGACTGCATCTAAACCCAAGTCCTTAGTCAATACAAATTTATCTGCTGCTATTCATATAATCTCTTTGGTCTAGCAAAGTTCTGACAATGATATAGGGCTTGGCTCAAGTAAACTGGGCTCCATCCCACTAGCTCCTAGCTGTTAATACCATTTCTTTGCACTGCCTCTGCAGCCAAACCTCCATGAAAGGAGATTGTCTCCATGTCTGCTCACTCCTCAAAAGGACACCTGGAAGTCAGTTACCTAATGATTCATGTTCTTTGTCAGAATACACAGAAACGGGTCCTAACATTAAACCATAGCTTGGATAATTTTTCTGTTCCAGGATAAAAATCACCATGCAATGTGTTATGAGAAATCAATACAGTATCTGGGCAGATTTTTTCAAGTGGTGATAAATGTCCTCAGACTACTAAATGCAAGACTGACCTATTTTCCTTCTGTTAGTTTCTTCTGTTTCAACAAGGTGGACAGGAGGCTTGTTTTCAAAGGTTTCTTGGTAGCTGAAATACCTGGCTTTTTATCTTATGTTTTATTAAAGGCATGCAATAATCCCTCTACAGTGCACTGCCTGTCATGTTTAATCACTTAATTGAGTTATTGTGGTGAACTCATTAGGACTGTAACAGTTTGAATCTATTATCCATAGCCAGGTCAGCATTAGCAATAAAATGTTAGTATCTTATGAGTTTATAGAGTCTGGATGTTACCTTTCTGCTAAGAGGGCAGAAATAGTACAATGATCATGTAAATGAAAATGTTGGCTCCTTTCTACAGCCCAGAGTCAGTCTCCTCTCAGTACCCACATGTGTATGTCCTCACTTAACTGCTGAACAGTTAACTGATTAAAAATAAACTTAGAAATAGTAAACTGTTCAGCAATAAACTACATAACGTGGGGAATAACAGAACATTGGTGAATTACAAATAGTTTGCCCATATGATTGCAAAACAAGGCATGATTTGGGATGAATATAGATACCACTCAAATCAGAACATTTGCTAAATATTGTTCCAAGCTTGCTTACAGATGTATGGCTTTATTTGGGATTGAAATGAGCAAAGAAATCAAAAAACATTCATATGAAAAATGTTGATATGCACATTATTAACCAGATCATCAGTCCTAGAACCAGAATGATGCAGGTCAAGTGCTTTTATGAGCTCAAAAGGAAACAAAACCTGAGCAGAGCATTGAAACGAATAATTCAGTCCACATGTGGGAGCAGTGTCCAAACCCATGAAGACCCCAAGATTTGCTATCTTCCGGGGTCATCACATCAGACCCTCTGCCCACTGCAGTGGTAGCATAGGGGATTCTCTCAATAAGCTGGAGCTGTTGTTCAGTAGCGAAAAGGGCTTTGTGATCACAAAAAGAATACTCAGCATTTGGGTGGACTTTACATACATTTAAGATCCTTCTTAAAATTAAGACAAATAACAGCCTCTATAGGTAGACATTCCAATTAATAAATCAGGTCTAACAAGTTAGTTAGATGACATATAATGTCTGGAAAGCTTTTTGTGTTTCTTGTTTTACCACAAAAACTTCTTGTGTTTAATATAAGGATTTTCACAGCTACATTATTTATTTGCTTAGGTTAGAGTCTCCTTGAATTAAGAGGGTGCGAGTCCCAAGTATAACAAAATACTTCCTGGATGTTCTGAGAAAGCATAAAACAAAGCTACAGCTTTCCATGTAGTACAATAAGCTGCTGATTTTGTCTCTGTGCTGTTCTATATTCTACTTTTCTTGCTTCAGTTCATGAGTGTAATCATTTGAACTAAAAAAATCAAGTTGTTGTAAATGACAAGTCCATGTAGTTCTTCAAGCATGAAACCAGTGCCTTGGTTCTCTGGTGCACAACACCTGCTAGTCAGCATTCATGTGAAGTCCATTCATGTGAAGCAAGTAGAGAAAAAGAAGCTACATAATTGGGAATCATAGAATCGTAAAATCACAGAATAGTTAGGGTTGGAAAGGACCTTAAGATCATCTAGTTCTAAACCCCCTGCCATGGGCAGCGACACCTCACACTAAACCATGCCATCCAAGGCTCTGTCCAACCTGGCCTTGAACACCACCAGCGATGGAGCATTCACAACTTCCCTGGGCAACCCATTCCGGTGCCTCATCACCCTTATAGTGAAGAATTTTTTCCTTATGTCCAATCTGAACTTCCCCTGTTTAAGTTTGAACCCATTACCCATTGTTCTATCACTACATTTCCTAATGAAGAGTCCCTCCCCAGCATCCTTATAGCCCCTTTCAGATCCTGGAAGGCTGCTAGGAGGTCTCCACGCAGCCTTCTCCAGGCTCAACAGCCCCAGCTTTCTCAGCCTATTTTCATACGCGAGGTGCTCCAGTCCCCTGATCATCCTCATGGCCCTCCTCTGGACCTGTTCCAACAGTTCCATGTCCTTTTGATGTTGAGGACACCAGAACTGCACACAATACTCCGAGTGAGGTCTCATGAGAGCAGAGTAGAGGGGCAGGATCACCTCCCTCGATGTGCTGATATCATGGGTTCAGCAGCAGCAGTCATTTTTCTCCTTCTTGGTAGCTAGGTGCAGCGCTGTGTTTTTGATTTTGGGCCTGGGAACAGCGCTGATAACACCAGTGTTTTCAGTTACTGCTTGGTAATGTTTTGTCTGGCCAAGGACTTTCTGAGCCTCATGCTATGCCAGGGAGGAGGGGAGCCGGGAGGAAGCAGAGACAGGGAACCTGACCCAAACTGACCAAAGAGGTTATTCCATACCACAGCATGTCATGCCCAGGATGTGAAGACAGAGAGCAGAGAGCCGGAAGGGTGTGGTGCTGGTACAGTGGGGGGTTCTTTGCTGGGGGGTGCACTGGCTGGGTTGGGCTTGGTGAGCAGTTGTATTCTTTTTCCTTGTGTTTCTCTTGTATTATTACTGGTGGTAGCAGTAGTGTTTTGTGTTATACCTTAGTTACTAAACTGTTCTTATCTCAGCCTGTGCGGGTTGAATTTTTTTTTCGATTCTCCTCCCCGTCCCCCCGGGACTGGGGGAAGAAAAAGAGGGGAGTGAGTGAGTGAGTGAGTGAGTAAAACTTCTTGAGTTTTAGAGGCTTAAACCACGACAGCTGGTCACGCTTCTTTTGATGCAGCCCAGGATACAATTGGCTTTCTGGGCTGCAAATGCATAGTGCCGGCTCATGTTCATTTTCTCATCGACCAACACCTGCAAGTCCTTCTCTGCAGGGTGCTCTGAATCTCTTCTTTGCCCAGCCTGGAGCTGTGCTTGGAATTGCTCCCACCGAGGTGTAGGACCTTGCACTTCGCGTGGTTAAACTTCATCAGGTTGGCATCAGTACACCTCACAAGCGTGTCAAGGTCCCTCTGGATGGCATTCCTTCCCTCCAGCATATCAACTGAACCACACAGCTTGGTGTCATCGGCAAACTTGCTGAGGGTGCACTCAATCCCACTGTCCGTGTCACCGACAAAGATGTTGAACAAGACCGGGCCAAACACTGATCCCTGAGGGACACCACTCGTTACTGGTCTCCAGCTGGACCTTGAGCCATTGAGCACTACTGTTTGCATGTGGCCATCCAGCCAGTTCTTTATCCACCGAGTGGTTCACCTGTCAAATTGATGTGTCTCCAATTAAGAGACAAGTCTTATTTCAAAACCTAAAGACAAAACGTATTACTTGGATGATCCAAACATGATTGTAAAAATATTTTAAAGAGTGGATTACATTTAGCAGGGTCTCTGAGGCAAACTCTTGTTTGTGTCAGTGGCGCTGCACAAGGGATGACTGACTGGTACCTTCCTGGCAGGACCGGGTCTCCCTTTATAAATGGCTGTGCTCAACGCAGGGGAGAAACACGCCTCTGTGTTACATGCAAATGACAGTGGTGCTAGATACAGTCTGACTATAAATAAGGGACAATTTTTTAACACTGAGAGCATTTAACGGTCACAGTTCCTTGCTTGTTTCCATCAGTTTTGGCATCAAGACAGGTTATTTGTGCTCTGGTTACTCAAAAGCTAACGCTGTGCAGCGCTGTGGCAGGAAGTCATACTACAATGACAAGATGGTTCTCTTTAGCCTTATGAGGAAACGTAAATGACAGATGTAGGGGGGAAAAGAAAGAATGGAGCCAGCACTCCCTAGATATCCTAAACTGAAGGAACTGCTTTCCCTGTCTTCTCCTGGCAAAATGGAAGCCCAGTCTGAAGGATCTTGAAGTTCAATGCATTATGTATCAGGCACTGCCTATCACTGACCTTATCACTTAATAAAAAAAAAAAGAACAAGGAACTTATATACAACATTTCTCTCCAAACATCAGTGTAAAGCTTTTAGAGGCATAAAATACTGACTTGGCTGAATTTGAATAGAGGTGGGGTAGCAAAAACACCCATCCCTATTACTCAGTTTGATGACTTCACTACAGAATTCAGGATATTTAAGCAATTATATGTTAAACTAAATTTGTCTACAACATCTGAACACCTATGTTTTATAACTGTACCAGAAAGAAAGAGCTTGGTTATTATATACTTCTAGAAGAGTTTTCACACAAACAGAAACACACAAACAAGAGTTTTCCTTATTTATAAGACTAAAGTAGAAGCTTTATTTATGTAGATGAATACTTGCATTGAATTTGGAAAGATTCTTTATCTTGCATTTACCTAAACCCTAATCCTATGAACACCCAGTGCTGCAGTGTTAAATGCCCACTGCCCAAGCTGCAATTTGGCATTGCAGTATTGATAGAGAAGTTACAATATTAATCGCATTTATGTAACATCTGTTGTCTAAGTACCTCCAAGCACTTTAGGAATGTTAACTAACGAGAAGCCTGCCCATGTTCTTTTTGAAGTCAATGGCAGCATTCCAGATATTCTCAAAGAGAGCAGGCACAGGCTCTGAGCCTCTAAATAATGTAAAAGTAGGTTAAGGATCTCTGTGTTCACTGGAAAAGGGACGAATAACAGAGCTGAGGAATGGAACCCAAAAGGCTTTTCTCTAACTGTAGGGCTGCCTTTCCCTGGAAGAAAAAGTAATATAATTTACTGGTGAGACCACAAAATGAACCATAAAGAAGGAGCTGCTCACAAAGGCTTAAACTATTGTTGCCTTAGAATGTGACCTTTTTCTTATTCCGAAAACAACTGGAGACAAAGCTGGGCTTCCCAGGATGTTCCTTTCTAGTGGTGCAACTGCCCTACAAGCAGCAGCTCCTTAGAAAGGCATTTTTTTTCTCTCTGAGACTTTCTCTGCGAAGGTATGCAACATTTCTAGAAGTCAAGTTTCTTTGCCTCTAAGTGTTATGTGTCCATGACTGACATGTTTTCAAATCAATGCTCTTGGCTTATTGAGCCATGGTAAGTAATCTTATGAGAAACAGAAGTCAATATGTATTTGCACTTTCACTCTAAAGCACTTTCCTGGTAGCTATCCTCAGCACTGATTCCCATTTCAGTCAAATGCTCTGGCATCACATCTTTGTTCAAATTCTTACGGGCAGCCAGTGGTGCCTCTTTTGTATCATGTACCTCCATGCAGAGGTCCACACAGGGGCAAGAGGGTCACAGCTGTGTAGAAGCTGTAGGCTTACCTGTCCCCTTGTCGTGGTTTAAGCTGTAAATTTCACTTCTCCCTCCCTCCCCTCCCCCCCCCCCCCAACTCTGATGGGGGGGAAATGGGGAGAAGAACCGAAAGAATGTAACTCCCACGGGTTGAGATAAGAACAGTCAAGTAACTGAGATATAATACAAATCACTGCTGCTACCACCAAGAATAATAATAATGACAAGGCAAATACAAGGGAAAAGGATACAACCGCTCACTGCCCAACCGAGCTGAGAGAGAGAGAGAGAGAGGCCCTTCCGGGGTCCTGCCCCCAGTATTTTACATCCTGGGCATGACGTGCTGTGGCATGGAATAGCTCTTTGGTCAGTTTGTGTCAGGCACCCCATCCCTGCTTCCTCCCGGCTCCCCCTCCTCCCCGGCAGAGCATGAGACTCAGAAAGTCCTTGGTCAGACCAAAACATTGTCAAGCAGTAACTGAAAACACTGGTGTTATCAGCGCTGCTCCAGCTACCAAGGAGAAAAATGACTGCTGCTGCTGAACCCAGAACACCCCTGTGCAAAGATAAATAGCATTTAGTTCAATAGTTAAAGTGCCTGGAACACAGCCATACAGAGGATATTGTCAGAGCCAGTAAATGAAAGGGGGGGTGGGGGGGTGTCATGACCTATTTCAATGTTGCTTCAAAATAAAAAAGCCCCAACAGTGTATCCAAACAAAAAGGAACCAGAAAATAGCTTGCAATAATTTTCCTCTAGTGTGCCTATACTTCAGAATATTGAAGTAATTGCTTGTAAACAACGCCACCAGGGAGCCCAGAGCCTGTTTCCAGGCAGCTGTCCATCAAACACCCATGGGATAAAGAAAATGCACTGAAGGCACTGGAGGTCCCTGTGATGCCATGCATGCCACATTGTCCATGTGGTTCAGTAAAGAGAACTGCAACAGTATAGATTAGATTATCTGGACTTTACAGAAGACATCTGTCGTGGTTTAAGCCCCCCACCCACGCAGTTTTACTCACTCACTCACTCCCCCTCTTTCTTCCCCCAGTCCCGGGGGGATGGGGGGGAGAATCAAAAGAATTCAACTCGCAAAAGGTTGAGATAAGAGCAGTTTAGTAATTAAAGTATAACTCAAATCCCTACTGCTACAATCAATAATAATACAAGAGAAATACAAAGAAAGAGAATACAACTGCTCACCAAGCCCAACCCAGCCAGTGCACCCCCCAGCAAAGAACCCCCCAGTACCAAAAACCTGGCCATGCCGTGCACCCCCAGTCCACCACCACACCCTTCCGGGTCTCTGCTCTCTGTCTTCACATCCTGGACATGACGTGCTGTGGTATGGAATATCTCTTTGGTCAGTTTGGGTCAGGTGTCCTGTCTCTGCTTCCTCCCGGCTCCTTCCTCCCTGGCAGAGCATGAGACTCAGAAAGTCCTTGGCCAGACAAAACATTACCAAGCAGTAACTGAAAACACTGGTGTTATCAGCGCTGCTCCCAGGCCCAAAATCAAAAACACAGCACTGCACCAGCTACCAAGAAGGAGAAAAATGACTGCTGCTGCTGAACCCATGACAACATCCATGCACAAACTTGTTCCGGGTCAGCAGTGCTGTGGAGGGAAACAATGCTCCTCAGTATGAAGCACCGTATGATGATTCATCTGCACAATGGGATTTAAATGGGCATTTTTTGTGGGTTCAGATGGGACCATGTTTCTGCCTTACCAGTCACGTCACTCTTTCTTTTAATATAGTCTAAATGGCATCAGCTTTAGGATGTAAGTGTTATTTATCTCTGTAATATGAGATATGTGGAAATTTCTGGCCATATTTGCTGCCTGCCTCCCAGTTTGTATTCTGCTCACCATCCATCTTCATTGACTCTTTTCCCACACCAATGTGAGATTAGAACACCACGGGAAATTAAACACAGTGCACATAAATAATGTTTATTATTGCCTCGGATACAGAAAGATAACAGGCATCAGTAAGAAAGGCACGATGACTCACAGTTTTATTAGTATACTCAGTTTTTCATGAGCTGAGTCTTCATAAAGAAAATGGTTTAATTGGACCAGTGAGATCTTGAAGAATTCGTATATTCCTACTATTTATCTTCTGAAGCCTCAGTTTCTGATTTTCCATAGCACTTACAATCATGAGGGAAAGAACTTCTCTCAGAGAACCTGGCAGATTTCTAAAAGCTAGAGAGATTTGTGATGGCAGAATTCGTCTCACCCGCAATACCTAAAGCAGAGAGGTGGTGCTCAGGTCTCTGAGCAGCCTGAACTGGTGAGAACGCAGATCGCCAAAGCAACAAATGGAACTGGTGGTACAGATGATGGAAGTGGTGTCCTTCCATCTTCTACCCTCACAAAGCATAAAACCCCCATTATTAATGGAACTACAATTTCCCTCTGCCTAATTACAGATCAGTAGGTCTGAAGAACTTTATTTTGATCACTCCTCATGTTTATTGGTCTTTTATCAATCTTCCATGCCTTTATTTCTGGGAAAGATTCATTGTCTTACATAAATTTGTTGCTACCATTTTTCCAGAAAATGTTATTCAAATACAGTTTAACCTGCACATATCAGAATCTAGAGTCCATACAATTATCCCTAATGAAGTCAGATACAAACATGTTTCCTTACTTACAGCATAGTCCTTAACCATTGTTTTCTTCTGGCCACAGATGGGAGGATTTGTTTTCTTGGCTGCTTCATACCCTTCGCCTGCATCCTTTTGAGCTGTTCTTTTATTCCCTTCCCAGAAATAATCCTTTGCTCTCCCCAGTGTTGTGCAATCGCAGGCGTTTCTCCCTGGAACACTTAGTGATGCAAAGGTAATGGCTAATCTCTAGCCTTGCTGTAAAAGACATAATTTCTTTCAGCATTTCAAAAGAACATCCCACAGACATTCAACAGTCCCTTAGGTTATGGCTAAACTCTTTTCTAGTAGGCTAACAACTCTCATGAACTATGTAAGGAAAAGCTCTCAAAATAAGAATAATCCAGTAGCATTCCCAGTAGCCTGAGGAGAAGATAGTTCCTTCCTTGCTCATTTGGGCAAATGGGCCTATGTTTCCACACAACTTGTTACCAGGGATCTTTATATAGTGTTCCCACTGGAGTACTGGGTCTGACTTCCAACAGAGCCCACCATGAGCTCCCTGCCCTGGATTTCCTGGTTCAGTGACAGGCAAATGGTGCTGCAAACCTCTTCTGTACCGCCCTGGCAGACTGTGTGTCCTAACTGAACTTAAGTGCTAACAGGAGCAGTCAACAGTGACGGGTGTGAGTGCATGGGTCGTGCTGTCAGTGTGCCTTTCCACAGTGTCGGTCTGTCACTGCATTTCTCAACTTATTTCTCGGAAAATGGCTTATATCATCCAAATTTCATGGTTATCTCTTTCCTGCCTTATTCATGGCCTTTCCCCACTGACCACTGCAGGCTGGCTAGTATTAAGAACTAATAATAAACAAGATAAAGATGCTATAGGTATACTTTTTCCAGAAAGTGACTTCTTCATTACCTTCAGCTGTTCCTTCTAGAAGCTGCAGGGACAGATATCTTTGTGTCCGGGGAGCAAAATGAGGGCTCTTAATGCATAACTGATCACATTAACAAAGGCTAATGACTTTAAAAGCTGCTAAGTCAAATAAGTTTTAAAAAGAATATGTACTTTTCTTTGTACAAAACCAGTAGTTATTTCCTAGCACCTGTATATGCCACGCTCTGACATAAAATTATACATCTGCTATTTTTCACCAAAATTTATTATTTTCTGAATTTAGAAAACAGTAGTACTATTTGAAATCGTAACGGGGGTTCTCAGTAGTTCTGCTGAAGAATCTAATTTTCATGACAACCAAGCTCATGAGCAATACAAAGAAGTAACATTCAAACATAGAATCATTCAGTAGCCACAGTCTTAACTCACAGCTGGAGGCTTCCTTGTTCAATCCATCGTTTGTCCTTTTGCCTGACATGAAAGGGAACTTATTATGCCAATCAAGAAAAAGGGACACTGAAAATGGGGTGGCTCACAACACTTATTCTGCACAATGCAAATGTCACTGGAAATGCAGAAGGTCCCAAACCAGACATGAAAGGAACACACTGCCAGCTTCTGAAAAGCCTGCTGTCTGTGCTAAAACTGGTCCAAGCTATCGGTCAGTATTAGTCAACTGAAGCTGCAACGTTGTCATTCAATGTCTATCTCAATAGGGCTTCTCAGCAGACATTTGATCGCGAACAACAACGATGATATCTCAGCAGTATGTAAGTTTGAAACAAATTTATCTATAGAATGACTTTTGACTCAACATGAATGCTACAAGCTGCCAACTTCATATGCTCATTAATGCTATTACATTGGACCTATTCCACAAACATAACCTTGTTTTCTAATAAGCTTTTCTTATTTTTCCACAACAAAGCTGAGTGACTGCAGCTAAAACCAGTTTGTTACTAGATTAATTACTGATTTGCAGTGCATTCTATTCAGAACAATTTGTCATAACAGCCTAAGCAGGGGCCACCTAACTGTGTGGCAAAAACTGTCTACCACACAACATGCACTCTTGCTTAATAAATACTAGAATAAAGTAATTCTAGTATTGGAATTTTACTGGAATTGGGGTTATATATTGGAGTTATACATGTGAATTTCATGAGGTGTGCATTGGAGTGTGTTAAGCTTAAGACTTACCTGCCTTGTGGGATGGAGTCAGTCACTGGCTGGAGACAAGTTGTGATTCATGTCAGATAGCACTGGAAACCCTTAGCTTGTTTTTAAATCACATTTTATATTTGATTTTTATCTCTACTATGAAAGTAAAATCAATAAACGATTCCACATGCAAGTGCAACATTTTCTCTTTAAGAATAGCAGAGCCTAGCAGTAGATTCCCCTGGCTGGCCGGCAGACTTGGAGAATAGCTTAACATGGACTGAATGGCTGAAATGACTTGAAATGTGCAGCATTTATTTAATGCCAGCAGAGGAAGTGTACAGCTTTGTTAATTTGATCTCTATTCCTTCTGTTAACAATCAATGAACTTTGCCAATGAAAAAGGAAAAAATCCCATAATGCAGGGCAGGACTAGTGAATGCTGAATTCTGAGCTGTGCATCCAGTCCAGCATGCTGAGTGGCTAATTCAAAACAATGTAGAAATGTATGAATGGAAGAATCAAGGAAAATCTCTTCAACATACATTGCAAAGTGATAGCAAATGCAACTCTGTGGTTAAATGATTGCACTTAGGCCAAATTACTTACAACAATTACTGTAGGGCACTGGAAATAAGTGAAGAAAACAACGCAAAGATGACTTAAAATGCCAGAACCAGCAAAAAATTACAGGTACTTTGTAAGGGCAGCTCCCAGTGCAAGACCATCACTGGGAATGGGACTTTAAAGTAAATTTTGATTTAAAGAAGCACATGAAAAGAAGTGTGCTCTTTAGATTAAAGCACACAGTTGGTATCAAGGTACCCAAGTTGATTTTTACTGACAAAACAACAAACTAGTGAGTTTCTCAACAAAACTCTCCAATGTGAGTTGTAAGGGCAAACGATGTAACAGTGCTTATAAATTGATTTGATTAATTTATAAAAAGAAATACATGAGATGTTTCCCAAATAAAGCCAGAGGCTGGCTCTGCTGAGGCAATACTTGCTGCTGCAACATTCCTCATATGCTTTCTTTTTCAAGTTTCCCATCTCAAAGCAGATGCAGTTCTAACATGAACAGAAGTCGAGCCCAACCTGCTCAATGACACATTCAAAGTAACTTGTCCCTTTCTGTAATTTGACAACCATAAAAAAGAAATAAAGTGGGGAAATAAATACCAATTCAAGCTTTCTGGCTTATGTTTACAGTGTCCCGCCCTAGCAAACCCTTCTTTGCTATACAATCCTTGCCCCTTGTCCTACACAGCCACTCCCTAGTCCTTTTAACCAGGTTTTGGTTACATAGTGAGTCAATGGCCTTAGTAAATCATCATAAACCATTACACACTTTTATTACAGACAAATATTACCAGATTTGTTTCATGCTGAGTGCCCAAATTTATGCTTACTTACATTTTCTTGGCACTACAAGACTGAGTCCATCAGTATTTGTAAAGTGCTGTGCACTTGCTGGGTAAGAAGAACTGTACACTTGCAATTAGTAGTAATTACTATTCCTTATCTTTAAACAAAAATTAGCATTGAAATCTGAACTCCTGAGTAATCTTGTATTCAATCTTGAGGTTTACTTCAGAACACTGAAAAGAAGAGAAAAAATCATACCAATGATAATGGTTTTATGGTAGTGTCAAAAGTACATAATTAGATCATAAATTAAGAAATCTCAGGATTAAAATCCATGAGAGACAAGGGTGTATTCACACAGTGAAAGCACAAGGAAGAAGTTCTTTACTGTAAGCGTGGTGAGGCACTGGAACAGATTGCCCAAAGGAGTGGCAAGTGCTCCATCCCTGGCAGTGTTGAAGGCCAGGTTGGACAGAGCCTTGGGTGACATGGTCTACTGTGAGGTGTCCCTGCCCGTGGCAGGGGGGTTATAACTAGATGATCTTAAGGTCCTTTCCAGCCCAAACTGTTCTATGATTCTGTGTGCTGGGTGAATCAAGATGAGGCAAGTACTTAGTTCCCCTCAGCCATCCATTTGCTAGTTGCCCTCTCAGCCGTACCCTGAGAGAGGACCCTGGCTGCTCCACCAACAGCCCACTCAGGATAATGCCTCTCTTCCTGGGATACTGCAAGAGCTACACAAATAAAGAAAATGTGTTTCAGTTTTGTTATGTTTACAATCTTGCTTGTGGGCAAAAAAGAAGCATTCCTTATATGTATAAGGAAAGGCAAGAATTTATTGTTATAATGCAGTTTAATTCAGGAATCATCAACAGTCTAGATCCAATTATTATAGAAAACCAAAAATAATAATGAAGGTAGAATATTTATATATGGAAAGTTATAGTAATAGTAGTCTTCCTTTCTTTCTTCTACTTAGGGTCATATATGTATGTTTGCTAACACACATTTACACCTTTGTCTTTCTTAATTAGTCTATAGGTCCAGGTAACATCCAGATTTGCTATATATGGTCCCATTTAAATGTATTAGATACTATTTCTTTGTTATCTTTGTTACTCCTAAACCCAGCTTTATTCAGCTCTAGGTCTTCAGGTTCTTTTAGCTGACTGTTACAGAGCTGTTAACGGCTGTTGTGTCTCCAGTGCCAGCCTGTGCCACATCCCTTACCACCCACGCCACCTGGCCCATCTCTATCCCACATCCCATGTCTCCACTTCTCAACACTTCTGCCACTGTTCCAGCCTTGCATTGCTCTACAGGACATCATGGTGTCAAGAGTTGTAAATGTTACTTTCTCCCCAGTGCAACTGCTCGTTACTGTTGTCTATATTAAACTATTGGTCTACCACACAAATATAAACTAAAGTAAACCACCTTAGATACAGACACCTGGTCAATGACAGAAGTTGCTGTCATGGGTAATCCAATTAAAACAAAGCTGCAGGCAGGTGAAGGACAGTGCAGGCAGAGCCTGAGGCCTTGCAGACCCAGGACAAAGGTGATGGCTTGTTACTGGCCATGGTGAAGCTGTGTTGCAGTGCTGCATGGTCATGAATGTGCCTGACAGTGCTCCAGCAGCTCTGCAGGCACTGCCATGGCAGGGCCTCCTCTAGCACACACTAGTTGCCAATGTATGCTTGGGTGTGGGTTCTTGCTCCTGCTTCTATCCAGACCACCTGAGAAGCAGCCCTCCACACTCCTATATTTGCTTTGTGGCATAACGGCAGCCTGACTCAGCGACTCACATTTCACTCCTATTCCTGCTTCAGCTGCTGTTCCCACTTTATCCTGGTCTTTTGCACCATGGCTGCAGAGGAACTACAAGCTGCTGGGATTTAAGTTAGTCCATCCTCCACTCGGCATCCCCCAAATATCCTGCTCTTCTGGCTTTTCACAAACTTTCCCATTCTGCTGCTTTACTGAGGCAGTACTGTAGAACTTGGTGTTTGGCTTTCAGCCTCTCATTATTGTGGGCTGTCCCAGGCTGCCAGCCCAAGTTGTACATTCCTGACATAACAGCTGATGGGTAGGAAGTGTGCAGTCAAATCCAAGTCAGATCCCAGCAGGGACACAAAAGGCCTCATGAGCTCAGCTGATATATTAAGCATGTTGCAGCAATGCTGTCTTGAGGGAGGTGGCACATAGCAATGTGAGGAGAGCATCAGACATATGACGCTGACTTCCTCAAAGACGACAAGTCTGAACCATGCTTGGACATGCCCTGGCTTCAAGTCTTTGCTATATAGACCCCAGTACTTATATTGCCTTCAGCAGAGAATGTTCTACAATCCTATCTTTTTTCACAGGTCACTTTTTCAGAGGAGTAAAAAAGGAGGAGTAGAAGGGCATGCCATGAAGTTACCACAGCGCAAACATGGCCAGTTGTCCCAACAGATGTGGAGCAACCTTCTTAACAAATGGTTCTCCCTGGTGCTAGAGAATTATCAGGGGACCCAGTGCACTGGGAGAAATCCCTCTGTGCTCTGAATGAGACCTCCAAACCAGCAAACACTGGTTTTGTTACTGTTTGATGAAAACTTCTGTGCAATGGGGAGGAGATTTCTGGATAGAGGGCCACAGGGAGCCTTGCTGTTAGAAAGGGTTCTGTCCTCCTCACAGATTGACTGGGTTTGAACTATAGAAGAAACCACATAATGGGTTTTATCTCTGGTACTTGCATGGGTGACTGCCGACAGGAGGTGGGGTTTATATACATAAACTGAGGAACTGTATCACTTTGAATTGCCATAGCAGTTTGGGTTTTTTAAATTATGTAATACAATGTATCTCAGCAATTGCCACACAAAGTTTTTTGCATATTTTAAATATGCAATTATGTGCATAAATATTCAAATAGCAAAAGAATTCTGGTCATAATTTCAGCACTTGCAGACAAATATGTGGCTTCCCCATCCCTGACAGTGTTCAAGGCCTGTGATGCAGCTTTGAGCAGTGGAAGGTGTCCCTGCCCATTGCAGAGGGTTGGAACTAGATAATCTCTAAGGTCCCTTCTAATCCAAACCACTCTCTGATTCGAGAAGTATGGTCAGCTCACTTAACAGGTGATAACATGTTGTATTACCTGGTTTGACTGCTGCCTCCAGCCAAGCATGGTAGAGTGATTTACAAGGGAAACAATCTAACCCAATATTTTTCCCCTAAAAGATAGGGGATACTTGTTGTCTTGGATACTTGTTGGCGAGTTTCTTCACAGTGAGACATCTTTGATGGATCTGCTGTTTCAGAGCCCATGAGAATAGCAGCTTTTCCCACACTATCTCAGTGACTCAACCCAAAGTAATGTAACAGCACCAGTGCTGCAGGACTGTTAAAGTCAACCATTACCTTCTTTCTCCTTGGTTAATTTGTACTAATGATATTGTTTTCATGGAGGGTTGTCCCCTGAGTGAACACAGTTTGTATTGGGAAATTCTGCAACTTGTACTTCACTAATAATAAGCAATCACCATCATCACCATCATCATCTGCATAAGCACAATGCTTGTGAAGTAGTCTAATGAAAAGTTTTAGCAAAGTTAAGTTGTGATTCAACTTTTCAATTGTGAGGCTGTGTTAGTGGGTGACATTTGTTACTGTTGAAAATCACCAGAGGTCTGTACCACTGGTCTGGTTCAGGTGGAAGCCATCCCAGGCACTGCAGCAGCCTGTGCTTTTTGGCAAGGGTTTCTTGGAGCATTCACAGTTGTAGAGCTATATCCTGGGAGATTCTGGTGGTATACTGCATACCATTCACTTCTTCCTCTGCTCTGGCAGGTAAATGGTCCTTGGAAGGACAGTAGGGAAGGCTGGTTGGCAGATACATTCAAAAAGTAGGTACTTTACATCAGGACTCTTCCAGATCCAGATACAAAGTAATAATTGAAAATATTTAAGGGAGAAAGCATTTTAGGCAATGGAGTTGGTCAATTAATAGTGCAGTTTGAATTTGAGCACTTGTAATTAAGAATATTTCTCATTTTACTTACATTATGTGTTCATAAGGCTATTAAAAGACTTTGCCCAGCCTGAAGAAAATGCTTAGGCCATGCTGCCCTTGGAGATTTCATCTTTTCCCCATTCAGGATCTCTAAGATATTTATATCACCAGTGGGTTGTCTGGGCTCTGAGAAAGTCAAACAAGCCCTTGGCTGAGGCTCTAATTATCTGTTTAGCCACATTAATGCTGAGAGGTAAACCATTTTCCATTAGAAGTCAGGAAGCTTGTAAAAGTGATTTAAACAAAGCAGCAAATGAAAAACACCTTCTCACAATACAGTCTCTTGTCACCTTGACACATTTTAGCAGAAACCTCTGAGGACTGCTGAGCTCAAAGGTGAAATGACGCAAAATAAAATTAAATCTGCAAACTGTGATCCTGTAGTGTAGAAATAATTCATCCCCACAATGAAAATCCATGTCTTGATATCTGAAAAAGAATACTGAAGGGACTGGTTTTTGCCATAGCAGACACTGTAAATACAGGCGAATTGAGTACAGGGTCACCATAGTGTGAGGCCAGGAGAAAATGCACCTCTATACCCAAATTAAGAGGCAAAAAGTCATGGAACTTATTGCATACATATGGGAATTGCAGACCTTGGCAGGGTTCTGGAAAGAGAAATACTTTGGTGGAA
Source organism: Myiopsitta monachus (assembly GCA_017639245.1). NCBI lineage: Eukaryota > Metazoa > Chordata > Aves > Psittaciformes > Psittacidae > Myiopsitta > Myiopsitta monachus. The sequence goes on from CM029922.1 coordinate 29,862,051, forward strand.
GTAGACCAGAAACACTTTGAACGTTGGTTCGGTAATAAAGGTTCATAAACAGGCAGGAAAAAGAAGAGTGTTTGCAAGTCCCAGCACTAGCACTTTTGCCAGGGCTCTGAGAAACAGCTCCTACAGACATAAGGACACATGTTCTTGTCTCACAAGCTCCCCTGCAGGTTCAGAGGCAGGCATCCCAAACTCCTCTGAATCCTGGGTCTGTGGCTACTCAGAGAATGAAAAAAGGCAAGGATTGAAGAGGTGCTTGTGTGACCTCACACAGTGGTCAGGCAGCCTCTTTAGTCCATACCAAATAAAGTGTAGGGGAAAAGAAAACCCCTCAAGTGCAGAAAAAATCACAACTCATGCTCCAGTCCTAACATTTCGGAAGTTGAATTCTGGTTTGTTTGCATGCATTCCCACAGTTAGAAAGTACATTTACTTTTTCTTAGCATTCTGATGAGGCTCCTTAAATGGTTTCCTGTACACCTTGTGAATTTAGTAGGGTTTTCTGTTCAAACATGCCATATTGTTCCCCACAGTAATTAAATGCTTGCCTAATGAAGTCCGAAAATTAATCTGTGAAAAACCACAGCGGGCAGAACAGTCACCAGACACTAGAAGCTTAAGCAAATATAGATCACACAGCCTGCAAGAAATGAGGATGTGTTGCAAGGTATTTTGCAACTTAACACTGTACATGGTTGCAGGCAATTACTTATGAAAGTACCTGTAACTAGCAGGGAAATAAACACGTTCAACATTAATTTCACTAGCCTCTCTTGGCCTAGATCAACATTGCCTGCACGACTGCTTTATGACTGTGGAACTCTACTACCTTGAGCAACTAAGAACAAAATATTCTGCATGTCCCATATTGTGTTAGGTTGCTTTCAGGCCATGTCAGGAGATGACAGGCTCAGTTCCCCCTGAACTGTGACGTAGAGCTGTAAGCGTACCAGGAAGTACTGGCTATTCAAGGAGCCAAGTGCTCACTTGTTTCAGAACATGTTGAAGTGGAGCCTCCATCCATATGGGTGTTTATGAATGCTCCCCAACAGATTCCAAATCCTGCAGGACAAAAGAATACTACTTTTTGAGGTTAACTCGGATCTTTCAAATGTGCAATCAAGTGAACATTGTATTCTGTAACATCCTAAAAACTAGCTAATACTTCAGGTGTGTTCCTAATAACATGGTTTATCTATTGGGCCTTTAGTAATCTACTGAGTCAGTAATTGACTTGCCAACACCAGCCTAGGGTAGACAATCTCTACCATTTCTTACCTAAGACACTAGAGATTTGAGGTAAGTTCCTCAGGCAGAGGTTGCGGGAACACTGATATTGTTCTGTCTGCTGGGAGAAGTATGAACAGTGTAGGCAACAGGAGTTATCCTGCTCTGAAAAGCCCTCTGTATAGCCATGAATTAGATCTTCCACATCTGTACTGCTTCTTTCCTTCCTGCCTTATCTCCTCCTTAGTGCTGTAATGACTCTGTACTATACATCTGTGCATTGTTCCCCAGAAAGAAAACATGACTTGCAGATGTAAAGATCCATGTTTTTGTTATTCTCCGCAGCAGAAAGCATGAAAGTCTGAGTCTAGATCAGTAAAGTGCAGACTTTGGAGGATTGAAATAGTCCCTAGCTTTGGGATAATAAAGAAACACAAATCTCTTTCCCAAAGGAAAAGGCTATTTTATTGGGTCCTATAGGAAACTGGCAATGCTCCTTGAGGATAACACAGCCAGGTGGTCAAGCAGCACAGCGTGCACATGGGTATCATGACCTCCCATAAGTTTCAGAAAGCAGCGTGGGACTAAAAAAGCTTCTCAACTTGCAGGACAAACCCAAGTATACATGAGCAAGAGGGAGAATGATGCAATTAAGGAGTTTAGACCTTGTGATCTGTTCCACACAAGCACATCTGTCAGCAGGCTTTTTCATGTCAGGTATAAAAAACATAGCCATATGCTTTTATTTTATAGCGCTACAGAATTTGATACATAACATTTTGGGTTTTTTTTAGGTTTTATGGGTGGAATTGTATACATGAGATAAATAATTATATATTGCAAAGATTGAATTGATGAATACTTTCTATCTTACATGATGCAGCTTTATCCTTGTAAAACTTATATAACTGTGTCAAGCCTTGACTGTGTTAAGCCTTGGCGATTTAACTGATTTCATGGCATTTTTGTCTTTTTACTGTAAAACCTTAGAATCATGGAACCATGCCTTTTTATTAGTTTATGTAGAACCATCATGCTGGTGGCCCTGCTAGTCCTCTTCTGTAACACAGTTTAGAGAGAGGTTGTCAAGGAAGCAGATGGCAGAGAAATACAGGTCCAGTCTTTATCTTCATTCCCAAACATGCAAGCACCCATCTGTTACTGAAGAGAAAAGGGAAAGCCTTTGCAGTTGTTCTGGACAGGCTAATTGCATGTGGGTCCAAAAAAGACTATTGGCGCCTATCATGAAAGAAAACGGAAGATGCTGAATCTCTGCTAAGGCCTGCAGAGCTGTATATTCAGGAGAAATGTCTGAATTGTTGAAGAATGGCTGTAGATACTCTCATTCAAGGGAGAAACTGAAGCTTGAGTGTGGTTTGTCTCCCAATATGTGCTGTGCCATGCCCAAGGAAATTGGAGGGGAAATAAAGGACACAAAACAAAGAAAAAAGGGAAGAGAACTTAATACAGAGTAGGTATAACTACAGCAAGGAATAAACTGCAGGAAAATGAGTGATTTACCTGAGTACCACACCTAGCACTATCCAAAACATGGCATCAGCCCAGGCAAATCTGAAAGCCAGAGAGTCAGAAAGTGCACATGAGCTACTAAACAAAGACTCAGTAAAGAATGGAGAGAAGCATCTTTATGCTATTTCCCCTTTATTTAGAGATACTGTTGCACATATACGTAAAAGCTACAATTTTTTGCAATTTCTTAGACTTGGCAATTTGAATTCTTCAAACACACATTAAAAATACCAATCTGTGCATGGTTGAATCATAGGGTTTCCCAGCAGGTTCCTTGAATTAACAGATTTCAACAGAACTTGAAAAGGATTTTAAATTACTTTTCATTCAAAGATCTCTCTACAATTGGGAATTCCAATCTGGAGGACATATATTAACAACTTAGCGTAGAGTGCCAAAAGGAACTGTTGAAATCTGCTTTGCAGGCATTTGTTCATTTACATGTATTTCACTCCTAATATGCACAAGAAACTCCTAGCTAACAATGTACCTTGGGGCTTTAGCTGGCTCCTTGTGCTCTTATCCTCCGTTTGTAAATGATAGCATTTGTCTTAACCCTTTATAATTTGATAGAATCACAGAAAAGTAATAGTAGAGGCATGAAGGGACCTCCCCAGATTGTCTAGTTCAGGCCCCACCCTGCTCAAAGATAGGTCAACTACAGCAGGCTGCTCAGCTCCTTATCCACTTGGGTTTCAAGTATCTCCAGAATCCAGTTGTGGGAGACTCCACAGCCCTTCTGGGAAATCTGTTTCAGTGTTTGGGCACTCTCACTGTAAAGAAATTACTTCTTTAGTGAAGTGGAATTTCCTGTCTTTCAATTTGTGCTCATTGCTGCTTGTCCTTTCTGGGCAGCAGTGAAAAGGTGCTGGTTCTGTTGTCTTTTACTACCTCCCTGTCGTGGTTTAAGCCTCTCAGCCACGCAGTTTGCTCACTCACTCCCCCCTCTTTCTTCCCCCCAGCTCCTGGAGGGATGGGAAGGGGAATCGAAAGAATGCAACTCCCACAGGTTGAGATAAGAACAGTCCAGTAACTAAGGTGTAACACAGACCACTACTGCTACCACCAATAATAATAATGACCAGGGAAATACAAGAAAAGAGAGTACAACCGTTCACCACCCGATACCAAGCCTGACCCAGCAGCGAAACCTCCCTTCCCAGTCTCTGCCCTCTGTTTTTACATCCTGGGCATGACGTGCTGTGGTATGGAATACCTCTTTTTGGTCAGTTTGAGTCAGGTGTCCTGTCTCTGCTTCCTCCCAGCTTCCCCTCCTCCCTGGCAGAGCATGAGGCTCAGAAAGTCCTTGGTCAGACCAAAACATTTCAAGCAGTAACTGAAAACATCGGTGTTATCAGCACTGTTTCCATGCTGAAAGTCAAAACCACAGTGCTGCACCAGCTACCAAGAAGGAGAAAAATGACTGCTACTGCTGAATCCAGGACACTCCCTTTCAGTATTTATACATATTGACGTGATCTTCCAAGCCTTCATTCCTCTAGGCTAAACAATCCCAGCTCTCTCAGCCTCTACTTGTATGACACATGCTCCATTCTCTTAATCTTTATGACCCTTCACTGAACCTCCTCTGCTACATGCACGTATCTCTCGTGCTGGGGAGCCCAGAACTGGACACAGCACTCAAGCTGTGCTCTCACCACTGCCTCACTAGAGAGGAAGAAACTTCCTCTGATCTGCTGACAATGCTCAGGATGCTGGCTCCTGGTCAGCTCTTTGCCCACAAGGCACCCTTGGCTCTTTTCTGCAAAGCTGCTTTCCAGGCTTCGGCGTGTACTAGTGCACAGGGTCAATCTTCACCCACTGCAATGGCATTTGGACTTGCCATTTCCCTGTGTTGAACTTTATGAGGGTCACGAACAAGAGCTGGCCCATTTCTCATTTTCATTCTCCCACTTATGCTGAAAACTCCTGATCATCTTGTCCATGATGTGTTTGAAAGGAGCTTCCATGCAGATTTGTTCTATTACCCTCCCAGAGGTTGAAGTGAGGATGATGGGCTTGCAGTTCCTTGGATTCTCCTTCTAGCCCTTCTGGAAGACAGGTAGGATATTTGCTTTCTTACAGACTCTAGGAACCTCCTCCAATTGCCATGACCTTCCAGATATAACCGAAAGCAGCCTGGATGCATGGATAAATCCCACCAAATCCTATGGGCTTATATATGCTCTACTTGTTTAAGTGTTTCCTAACTCTATCCTTCTCTACTGAGGTTAAGTCTTTTCAGAGCTACAGACTTTTCCACTGCTTTCTCTATGAAATCTTACCAGTAAAACCCAAGGTAAATAATTTAGTTCTGCAGTATAAATCATAGAATCATAGAATAGTTAGGGTTGGAAAGGACCTTAAGATCATCTAGTTCCACCCCCTCTGTCTGCAGGGACACTTCACACTAAACTATGCCACCCAAAGCTCTGTTAAATTTCATCACGTTGGCGTCAGCTCACAAGCATGTCAAGGTCCCTCTGGATGGCATTCCTTCCCTCCAGCGTATCAACCGAACCACACAGCTTGGTGTCATCGGCAAACTTGCTGAGGGTGCACTCAATCCCGCTGTCCGTGTCACTGACAAAGATGTTGAACAAGACCGGTCCCAGCACCGATCCCTGAGGGACATCGCTCATTACTGGTCTCCAGCTGGACCTTGAGCCATTGAGCATAACTCTTTGTGTGCAGCCATCCAGCCAGTCCTTTATCCACTGAGTGGTCCACCTATCATTCAGTTTTATTTAGCTCTGCTATTTATTGTATCTTTATTAGAAGTAGCAAATGAATACGGTGACTGAGGGTTGCCTCTCGAGCAACCTGCACCTGAACAAAATCTAAACCTACTGTTTTTCTTTGCAGGGAACCACATGTGGGTATTAAAAGCTGAAAAACTGTTAGAAGCAGCTGAAGGCATGTTACTGCGGAATCATCCTGTGATATTTGCAACCTAAATCTAGCCTACGGAAAGGAAGAAGAATGACAAATCTCTCACAAAACTGGAACAATATTTTAGCAATCAAAGTAAAAGGAAGATTCCTCCTTGTAAAACGAATATGAAAAAAGCAGGGTTTTTTTCAAACAAAATCCGTAGCTTTTATAACTAAATACTGGAGATAATGCAAGAATGAAAGCAATCGTCTTCATGCCTTCAAGAACTGAATTTTGAAGTTTCTGATGAAATTCCTGTTATTGTATTGTTAAGGAAGTGGCCTCGTTTGCTGAACTGAAGCAGTACTGGAAGAGCTTCCTGTTTAAAACAGCAGGAGTGCAGCCCCGAGAACATCAATCACACTATTCGTGGTATTAACTTGACTGGAGCATTGCAGGAACATGGCTCTGTTCAGCTTCAAGGATCCCCTGCAATGTTATGTACTGCAGGATCCTGAAGTTAGTATTTCTTCACTGTGACACAGTAATGCCCTAATAGGAATGGGTATGGTTAGGAAGAGATGGAATAACTTTACAGCTTTAGGGAATCAGATCAGTGGTCTGGCATCCTTTTTCTCTCTAGCATCTTTCAAAAAGGTACAGAACATCTGAGAAGTCACTTACATAATGTTCTACACCTAAGTTTCTTCCACAGAACAGATAACAATTCCTTTGCTAATTAAGTCCAAGGCTTAAATGTTTATGTCCCTGGTGATTTTAAACTATGTCTACCATTGCTGGTATTTCTAAAAAGACCTTTCTAATGAATTTTATTTTCTGGTAGCGATTTCCACAGAATAAGTATGTACTTTAAAATTTGTTGTCTGTTCTGTGTTCTTTCATGGAGTTTCCACTTTAATGTGGTACTTATTGAAGAAAAACAGGAACAGTTAAGCTTTCTCATTGTACTTTTGATTTTGTAATAATTGTACTTCACGTTTAAACATGACAAGGTGATAGAGGCACTGCTCCTACAAAATCTTTTACACTCACAATTCCTTATTAAAAGCAAATGTGATTATAATTTGTCAATAAAAATGTCAAAACTAGGAGCAGGATGAAACAAACCAAGCAGCAGCATCAAATATTTGCTCTACAACAGAGGCTTATGAACAAAATGCTATGAAATGAACTATTCTGATCACCGTAACAGAGTACAGCAAGGTGATGTTATGAACAGGCTTTGTTATGTGCAGACATATATCCTAATCTTCATAGAAGTGCTGAAGGTGCTACTGACATAAAGCAAGAGATGAAATACTGCCTATTCATTCATGCTGTTAAATCTGTCAAGACCCTAAATATCCCCCCCATTAAAGTGCATTTTAGAAACATGTTAAATTTACTATCGTCATAAATATAAATTTAAAAAACTCTGCTCTTATATAGTTTAGGGAGTCAAAAGAACGAAGCACAGCATAAAATACAGTGGGATAAATGTATCTATTGTGATAACCATTTAGCAGAACTGACAAGGAAAAATTGAGTTTATCAGTTACTACACTTAATTTGTTAACATGTTTATTCAGTTTCCTCGATACATTTTCTGAAAAAGAACTTCATATCCTAGAGCGTTTCAGGTTCACAGAGTGCAAATTTAGAGAGGCTGCTGCTTGAACAGCTCCTGGCTTTACTTATGCAAATAACACTGCTTACATAAATGGAACACATATCTGAGCTTGTATATGACTTGAAACAACTCTCAGAAACATGAATACTAATATGCAACTTTGGCTACTGTTCCCGGAACATTACTCAGTGAAGCTTTGGGTGTGTTGTGACTATGTTATTATGACAATTATCTCACAAACCTGTGTTTGGACAATGCCCACATGCTCGCAGAGGGACACTTGGCAGACAGAACATCAAGCTAAGATACAACTAACAAATTCAAATCTCAGTGAGGTATTTTTACAGTCAGTGGCTGAGTGTTGTGAGGCTCTAGGTCCATTTCCTCTCAGGTGTCTAGATCTCCAAGCTGCAAAGCTTCCCCTATGCTGCTGCTCTGAAAAGCAAAGGCTTACCCATCAGCACGGACAGCAACAGTCTCTTGCTTGCTGTGCAAAGCAAGAGAAGGGCATTGGGGAAGGAGGTGAGTCCTGGAAAAATTGCAGAAACATCCAGGCTCTGCCCCAGTTACAAGTTCAATTCCACTGGGCTGTTCCAGGCTGTGGCTGACAGGTCTAATGTCCTAAGTACCTGCTTCCCATTCATTACCTGACACTCACCCCGATTCTGACACACTCCACCAGTTTTGGCTGCTGAACAGTCCAACATGACTTACTGGCTGGCAAAGAGGAGGTAGCTCAAGCTGCGCTGACTGACACTGCCGAAGTCAGAAGTAGCAAGGGAGGAATTCTAAGAGCAGGAGCCTCAAAACTGTGTATGGGGAAGGGGATAGTGGGAATGATGAAAGGGGTGAGAATGAAGTGTTGCATAACCAACCCTATCCTTTCTAGTGTTGATATGTGCAATTTTCATAAACAATAAATCTAATAAGATGCATGGACACTGGAGACATCTTAGAACAAAAGCCTACAAAATGTTCCAAAAATAGCAGGACAATCTAAGCCTCAATGAACGCACAAGGGTTAAGCCCAGAAACCCCTCAAGGGAAAAATCCTACTTCTTACTGAATGGAAACACAAACAGGACTGAACATGATAATTCCACACCACACTGAGTAGCAATGACCATAAGGACTGAGAAAGGTATTTAGGGTGAGCCAGTCCTGTGGGACAGAAAAAGAAAGTTCCATTGTCCTCCCTTTCTCTCCCTGAAGTCAACTGTGAACCTGAAGCAGCTGAAAAGAACTGAAAGCAACTTATTTGGTAAGCCTGATTTTAAATTGCATTTTTCTTATTTACTTTGCACCCCCTCCTACACTTCAACCTTTGCTGTTAGAACAAACTCACTTCATCCTGGAAGCTTATCTTGGCATTAGAAGCAACTCTGGGATAAATAAGGCATATGATTATTCCAGAAACAATCCAAATAAAGAGGAGTATTAGTCCTATCTTGTTGCACTTCACCTAGGGCAAGTGGGAGGAACCTTGGGAGCTGAGCTTCCTAGCTGGAGCTTCCTTCCTCAGCTGCTTATGGAGCTCAAGCTTGATCCTTAATCAAGCAAGGATCAGCTTGAGAACCTGTAACATCAGATAGAAGGGAAAGTCAAGTCTCTCCTTTCAGCCAAGGAGATGCAATAAAAAGACAGCCCAGAAACTTGAGAAATGTTAAAAGCAGTTATTTCCATTCCCTGCTGTTACAGTATGACAGGAAATGAAACTAAATGATGTATTCACTGTACATTTATTCATGTGTTTAATATGAATGTGGGGGCTTTAACAGTTAATAATGCCCAGAAAGAATATATCAATAATGACAGTCCTTTACTACTGTTTTACAATAGTAGGTTCCTTGCAATGTTATCACCATTGTTTCCCCTTCACCATATTTCCCACAGTCTGGTAAATGCCTATTAAGCTCAAAACAACTGAGGAACTCATAACTGAGTTGTTATGAGTTCTTAAACTTAGCTTCAAAGTTCAGTGCTTTTATTTCAGTTCCGCAGAAAAGGCTTCTATTCCCCAAATTTTTCACTCATTAGTGACAAGTATCCCTCAATTGCATTTGGCAGCAGTTATTACACTCTGAAACACTGTACACTGTCAGTTTGTCCCTATAAAGAATTTGAGAAGAGAATTTGCTTTGAAAAGGCAGCTCATTTATCAAGTAACTTCTTGTTGAAGTCAGTTGGTTTGTCCTTGTGAAGGAAGCAGGAAGTTCCTTTACCAAGGAAATTATCATTTCTAAGATCTATACCTGAGTGTTGATATTTACAGCTGAACAGCAGTGATGAGCTTTCACTCATCTTCATTTAGAAGCTCTGCCTGATTCTGTTTCCAGGCTTCATGTTATAATTGAAAACCAAAATGGTCTGAGGTGAACATAAGTCTATGTTTCTGGGAGCCACCAATGTATTTCCCCGTCACAGAATTTATACAACTTCAGCACTTAAAGGAAAGAAAGTTGGTCCAAATCAATTTTAAGACAGAAACTGATTGTTGCATTAAAACCAGAGAACTTGCTCACTCTCAGAGCAGCTCTAAGACCAAATGAAAAGAACAAGTCAAAAATCTAAAAGAGCCACAGGGAGATTTTAACTATCTTGTAGCTAAACTGTAGGAAGGTATTTATATTTTTCCTAATAAGTAAGAGCCTAACAAATGTTACTTGAGCCTGCAATCAGTGGTATCATCATGAAGAATTCCTACTGGGCACTAAATTACTAATATAGCAGAACTGGTTAATTAAAGGTTATATTAGTTCAGAAAACAGCTGATGCAGATGAGGTTTATTAGGCTGTACAGAATATTTGAAGGGATGGCAAAAGGCTGCTCTGGAGAAAGGGTGAAACAAAGATACAAATGCCAAAATTTCAATAATAGATCTTTTTTATGAACAGCAATTGAGTTTGACTGGCATCAGCTTTTGTAGATCTGTTCTTTTGGTAATGAAGTCCCAAATATTTTAGGTCAAACAAAGCCAAATAGGCACGGCTAAAATAAGACTTTACTATGTAAGAAATATCATCTCTCTATAGCTAATACTGAAACTCATTTTCCTTTTCATCTACTTTGTTAAAAGGAGTTTCAATAGTTGTTCCTATTTTCTGACTGTGAATGTGTTCCCAGAGTAACCTTATCAAACAGAGGAACTAGAACTGTACACAGCGGTGCATCTAGTAGCTTTCTCCTGTCATCCCTTCATGTCCACTGCCACAGCTCTTCTCTCTTTCTTCTTTACTGTAGAATGTCAGAAAAATAATATCATAAACACCTGAATATCTTAATTTGTTAAATAAACACAGTTTACAGGAAACCTCTAGCGAGATGACATCATTCTGATTTAGTAACCAGAATTAAGTAATTCTTAATTGGTAATGAGATTAAGTAATCTCTGTAGGGCCGAGAGATGTCTTTGTGATTGTTTTTATACCTAAGAACTATGAGCACTTATGGGACTATAAAAACTTAATAGCAGAACATCAGAAGATCATCATATGCCAAGACGCTCTCCAAGGATTATTTGAATCAACATGTCCTGCTTTTGACTGACAGCCTTTGGTGGAAAGAACTTCCCTGTGGAAGTACCACTTCTTGTTCACTTACATGCAAATATTTTAAACAGTAGGAAAGTGAGTAATGTTTATTGAAGACTGTCCCACTTAGGTGAAAGTTTCATACTGTTCTTCGCATTAGCTTTTTGTTTCCCTCACCAGCCTTCCTTCTCACAACATCATTTAACTTTCAGGACTAGTTGCACTGTTACTGTGTCAATATGATGCAGAATGCTACCTTATTGCCAACCAATGCTTCATCTTCCCACACACAGCATAGTATTCTCACACTGGCAGGAAGTGCTCTGAAAACATAGTAATGAACTCTTCTTTCAATGGAAAAAAGAAAAGCAGAAGACCTAGTTTTACTGCCGTGCCCACAAAAGCCCTTACCATACATTTTACAGCAGACATCAAAGGCAAGCTACTTTTTCTCTGCAGAAATTGCTTATTTTCCTGTTACTTTCTACTCAACCAGCATTTGTATGCTTTGCTTTTAATTGCAAACATAGATTTAAAGCTTTGTAGGGCAGGACCCCTGTTCTTTCATGTAACCAATCTCCCCCATCAGCACTTCCTGTAGTGACTATTTTCAAGATGTATTTCTTTGATATTGCCTTTGACAGCTCATACCTTCCTAAATAAGAGCACAAGAACATCTTCCTAACACAACTCATTTTTCCCCTGGAAACTTGTGAAAGACGTAATTATGTAACTTAATGCCATAGATGCAAACTATTTATAGTGAAGTTGTGAATGCCCCATCCCTGGCAATATTCAAGGCCAGGCTGGATAGGACTTTGAGCAACCTGGTCTAGTGGAAGGTGCCCCTCCCCACAGCAGCGGGGTTGGAACTTAAAGGTCTCTTCCAACCCAGACTCTTCTGTGAGTCTATGATACTGTGCTTTACAGTATAGGTAAATGTATCTTTTAAGTATGAACTCCCATGATCCTAGGAGTTATGCAGGGAAGCATATTTTTGTATTTTCTGAGCATTGCAAGAACCATACATTGAAAAAAATAGTAAAAATGACTAGAAAATGAAGGGTTGTGTGGTAAAATCAACTGACATTGATGCTGTGATATCATGAGCTTCTTCTCAGGCATTTTGTTAATTGACAGTAAGGAGTTCATTCAGTAGGTCAATTATTTGCTGTGATTATTTTGTAAAAGTCTCAGTAACACCACCTCCATGGATTTATATAGATGCACCAGAATAATTTCTTGTGACTAGACTATGATTCAGAATTAGCTATCAGCCTTTTCCAAAGCAGCTGTTTTGTGGCTTCATTCAAGAATGTTTAGGTTAAGATTTCCAAAGATTTGTGCGTAGGTACACATCCCCTTACTAAAAGAAAATCACATAAAATGAGCTTAGTTGTTTTATACATATATACATATGTATAATGTAAAGCAGACTGTACTGAGCATAGTGACACTGCACTCCTGTGAAGTTACTCATGTGTATGTATAATTTGCAGGTTTAGATTTAAGGGGCTGACTCAGAATTAATTGGGAAAAGGTTGGGTTTTGGGTTTTGTCCCCCCTTCCTGAAAGCAGCTCTTTGCTTTACTACAAAACCAGCATGTTACTGCTTCTGAAACTGCAGATGCTACCACAATTGTAATTGTCCGTTATGCCATGAAGAAATGCAATTAAACTCACTTATTTGTACCTATTAACCAGTCTCTTTAAATGCAGATAAAAGACCTTACCACAAGGTAAAACATAAGTACAGAGTGTGGTTTGCAATTCAGTAAGAGAAACAACAGATATTTCAGGTACTTACACTTACCTCCATTTTCCTGCTACTGCCAATTAGCATTAACGGAGAACATAAATGACTGTGTAAATCACTATACCTAGCCAGTACTCCAGATACGATTCAGACTGTTTGCATGATACTGGACATGGCATTTCATCTTTCACATACTTAAAAACAGTGAAATTTTTGTATTGAGGGTACATTACAGATCACAGCATGGTTTGGAGGTATAATACGCAAGAATGATAAAACAATGTTTGCTAAAGTGCAAGGAATAACTTGCAGGTTTCTGTCGACACCCAGGATTCTTGAGCAGTTTCATGAATAAGAGCAGCATATTCCTACACCACATGATTTAGAACACTTAAGGCTGCAGTTGTTTCCTAAGACAAAATTCTGTAGAAAGCTCTAAAGTAAAAGAGGTAGGCAGAATGCTAATCCAGGATGATTTAGTGAGCGGTCTACTGCACAAGTTCATCTGGTGGAATTTGCTGCACTACCTAACCTAAAGCCTTCACTCCACGCTTTGCTCTGTTTCACATTGAATAGTGTTGACTGAACTGGCAGGAGAGTTGTGCTGCCTTATTATTGGCATCACCACATCACTTCTTGCTTTCTTTGAGGGACCTGCACTGCTAGGCTGAACCTGCTGACAAAGTACTCATGTTTAGAATCACAGAATGGTTTGGGTAGACAATCATCTATGTCCCACGGGTGGGGACATCCCACGCTAGACCATGTCGCCCAAGGCTCTGTCCAACCTGGCCTTTAATACTGCCAGGAATGGAGCATTTACCACTTCTTTGGGTATGGCTTATACTATTTCAGGCTTCTGTATTTAAGAATCAGGCTGTTCATAAGCTAAAAACTTGTGGCTTATAGCCACGATAGACACACTTCTGTAAGTCAGTGGGTGGCTGCAGGAAAAAGGGGTTTCACCCATTTTTTGTGACTTCTTCACTGTGCCATGCCTCCCTCACACCTCATGTGTATCCATCACTCATCCACCACTGTGCGTGCAGCTCCTGAGTGCTGAGCTGCCGCTGTGCCCTTCCTGGTGAAGGGGCGATGGTTAGGAGCACAGTGGGAGACTGATCTCTTGTTACCTCAATATTAACCTGTGCCCACATGGTTTCGTACTGCCCTTAGAGACAGGTGCCTCCACAGCTGCCACCCCGTCTGCCCGGCCTCCACCTGTCACCGACCCCACTGGTGCGGCCAGCACCCCGCTTCCTTGCGGAGCTCCGCTGTCAGGCTACCCTGGAAGATGCCATTTCTCCCGATGTGCCCCACTCCCCCGCCGCGCCCTCGACGCGGGCGCTCACACCTCGGCTCGGCTCAGTGTTCCGCACGCCGCGGAGAGGCGCGGCCGAGCCCCTGCCCGCACATCCCCGCCTACCGCAGGGCGAGGCCGCTCTGGGCCCTGCGCGGTACCTGCGCGCATCGCGCAGCTTCTGCCCGCCCTCAGCTCGGAGCGGCGGCAGCGGAGCCGTTCCTCGCCCCGGGATTTACCCCACCGACCCCCGCCCGCCGAGGCACCATCTTCCCGCTTCCGCCCCCCACGACGGGCCGGGTCCGCGGCCGCCGGAGGGGAGCCGCCTGGTCCCGCCCCCCCGCCGAGAGGCGGGCATTGGGAGAACCCGCCTGTCACTTGGCAGCTGCGCCGCGCGCGGGTTGGCCGCTGGCGCTGCCAGTCAGCGGCGGGACCGCGCCGGCCCCTTGTTGTCACGGCGCCGTGCGGGGCTGGGGCTCGCCGCGCCGCCGTCGCCGTTGTTGCTGCCGCCGCGGGTGCCCCGGCGGGGAGCGATTCCCCGGCCTCATCGCCCGTTCTCCCGGCGCGGGAGGAGGCGCCCTCGCCATGGCCACCAGCACCACTGGCTCCACGCTGCTGCAGCCCCTCAGCAACGCCGTGCGGCTGCCCGTGGACCAGGTGAGGATGGGGAGGCGCCTACCCCGCAGCTGCTTCCCGGGGGCTCGCCGGAGAAGGGCGGCGCTGCCCGCCGTGCCGTGCTAGCGCCCCCCTCTCCGCGCTCTCCCGTCCCGCCCCATCCCCCCCGGGCCCCTCCACCACCCCCCCCCCCCCGTTCTCCGCCGGGCGCGGACCCGTGCGGAGGGCGGCGGTTCCTCTCACGTACCCGCGGGTGAGAGGATCGGGGCGGCCGCGGCCCGCGGGGGGGCGCCGGGGCGGGGAGCCGCGCTCCGCGTGCAGGTGCGCTCGTGCCGCGCGCTCGCCGGTTCGGCAGCGCGGCCGCCTCCCGCAGTCGGAGCGCGCCCCCGGGGTCAGGCAGCGGGGCTGCGCGGCGCCGCGCCGGGCCGGCTGGTTGGCATCCCGCTGCGGCCAGATGTGGCTTCGCTGCTGGGCGCGGGGCCGGGGTGGGCTTGGCAGGAAGAAGGGTGGGCAGTAATGGCCAGCGCGGTGTGCTGTGCCTAGGTGCGCCTGCTGGTGATGTATACGTGCTGCCTTAAACGACACCCTGTGTTGCAAACAATGCTGTGGGGAATTTATATGTACTTTGTAGGCAGAGCGCTTCTGTGGTGTCTTTTGTCCGAGTGACATAGACATTCCTGAAGGCTGTTAATCCTGTCGTCTGCAGTGAACATCAGAAGATTGCAAAGATGGGGAAACTGAGGTTTGCAGAATTTAATGACTGAAGTTGTACAAGAATATTTGTTTATGGGGAAAGTGGTCTAAATCTCCTAAATCTGCAGAATATTTATGTGTTTGTGAGTGCATAAGTAAAGTAACCTTAAAAAATTCTTATAAATGTTTTAGCACCATGAAGTTCCATGTGGGGAATTTTTACTGAAATTCACATTTCCATTAATGTATGAATAAATGAAACACATCAAGGGAAACAGCCTATGCTTATGTAAAGCGAATTTGGTGGTTTGGGTTTATAAAATATGCTCAATAAGTGAGAAAAGTAACTGGAAGCTAAATACAGAGGAAGGGTCATTGTAGTGAGCAAATTTGGAACTGACTGAACTATTCTTTCTCCCCTTCCATCTTCCTCAGCCATTTGTTTGAATGGAACCTTAGGTGAAATATGTCCATGAAAAAGGATCTGGAAAACTGACAAAAGTGGGGCAAGTTGAAACTGAGCTCACTGTGATGGAACAGATAGTGTGCACAACGCGCAGCGATACCTGCACCTGGAATCAGTGGCACTACGTGGCTTGGTGCCTCAGACGTGCAGGACTGTGAGTTGGTCTTGGCAGGTGCTGGGCACTTCTTTCTATAGAGTGTGCAGCTTCTGCAGGGTCCTGTAGAAGGTAAACCAAAAGATGACCATCTTTTTATGGTGTGATGCTGGCATCTTATAATTATGTGTGTTCATTGTAGTAGTCATGAATTTAATTGCTTCGTGACGTAGTGCAGCTTCTACCAGATCTATTTTAAATGTTGTGGATGTGGCATTTTGATGATAATAAAGTTACTTTTTACCAAAGCCTGGAAAACTTCCCTGGACTGGATGTTTCACAGCAGATGCTCCGGTAAAACCAAGATGATTGGATATGAGAAAGAAATTCTTCACTGTAAGGGTGGTGAGGCACTGGAATGGGTTGCCCAGGGAAGTTGTGAATGCTCCATTGTTGGCAGTGTTCAAGGCCAGGTTGGACAGAGCCTTGGGTGGCATGGTTTAGTGGGAGGTGTCCCTGCCCATGGCAGGGGGGTTGGAACTAGATGACCTTAAGGTCCTTTCCAACCCTAACTATTCTATGATTCTATGTTTTTCTGAAATACTAGTTGAGCTCTGTTGAAGCTTTTGGGGGTAATCACAATGGAGGGTGGCTAAACACATGGCTTGAAAGAATTGTTGTAAGCAGTTAAAAATCATATGTACTTTTTGGTTTTAGACATTAGTGGACTGTACATAATGTGGGTCCAGTTGTGTATGAAGAGCACTGATTATGACTGGAGTGTAAACGAGTTACAAAATTATGCTGTGTTGAGGAGAATGTATCTATAGCTGATTAAAAGAAATAAGGCAAAGTTAGCCTTTTGTAACCTCTTAGCTCAAGAGTCTATCTTGATAGTAAGTTTGTAATACAGAAAGAATGTGAAATGTGTTCAGTGGAATCAAATCAAAGTCAGTGAAGGAGAGAATGAGGGCAGAGAAGGAAAGTGCTGATACTCTTTGGTGTGTGTGCTCAAAGACTATGCATGGCATTTGGTGGTACTGCATGCATACTCTGTATGAAAATGTAGCAGTGCTTTGAAAAAGGAAAAAAAAAAAAAGGTTTTCTGCTTAGTAGTTTGTTTTTACTACTTGATCCTAATCTGTACACTGACTACAGTCAGGCAAGTACAGCAGGTACCTAAAATAGGCACTCCAGAATAACGCCAGCACTTGAATAGATGGAGGTGAACGGGGTTTGTTTCTCCACTTCCATGTTTCAGTTTTGACCACAAGTAGATACTAATCTTTATATGCAAAATGTTGAGATTGTGATTTATGTTTAAGCCATTATGGTCTAATTATCCTTCTACAAAGTTTTAGTGAAGGCAAAGACGCGTAGCCCTAGGAGGACAAACCCAGATAGCTTGTGTCAGTGTTACACAACTGTTCAAACTAGTGGATGTCAGAACCTTGCCTCTTTGGCAGTGAATGGAAGTAGAAATTTCAGTTACAGGTGAAGCTGCTATCTTTACCATTGAGCTAATTAGATCCATGTGTGCTGATCAAGTGTGAGCAATTTATTACTTTCTGACTTGGTAGAGCTGGAGGCACAGTTTTGTTTTGAGAGTGGTGGTGAGCTAGTTGGAGGTTAGTGTGAAAGATGAAGGATGACAGTTTCACCAGAGCCATTTGACACACCTGTAAGAACAGGCTCTTCTGAATGCCTGACTGCATTATGAGAGAAAAGCCTTGTTACTTTAACAGATTGCTATTCCTAGGCTTTTCTCTTTAGTACTAGACTACTAGCTCACTAGAGGAATGGAGGAGAACTTGCTTTCTGCTGCTGCTGTCTGTGGCCGCAACAAGGTGGTATGTGATAATTTGTCACTATGTTAACCCTTCTTTTGGCTCTTATTTTGTCTGGCACCAAGTTAACTGAAATGGCTACTTGGAAAAGATCCTTGGATAGGCTCCTTGTTCCAATTTTTCTGTTATTTTCAGTTGTTTGGTGCAAGGGAAGACGCTTGGTGTGAACAAGAACCTACAACAAACTTGCACATCTTTCTTTTGTGTTTTTTTAAATGGGGAGAGGAATGAGTCTGTGGGCGTGAAAAGCCTCATGAGAACTCTCTCTTTTCACTTCTTGGAGAACCTAAGTTTGTTACTGTGCTGGTTTGAGCTGGGTTTAAGTTAATTTTCTGCTTAGTAGCTAGTATGGGGCTGTTTTGGATTTGTGCTAGGAACAGTGTTGATAACACGGGGATATTTTCATTACTGCTGAGCAGTGCTTACGCAGAGTCAAGGCCTTTTCTGTTCCTCACCACACCCCACCAGTGAGAAGAGTGTGGGTGCACAAGGAGTTGGGAGGGGACACAGACAGGATGGCTGACCCCAGCTGACTCAAGGGATATTCCATACCACATGATGTCATGCTCAGCATATAGAGCTGGGGAATGTTCAGAGTGATGGTGTTTTGTCTTCCCAAGTCACTGTTACATGTGATGGAGCCCTGCTTTCCTGGAGATGGGTGAACAACTGCCTCCAGTGGGAAGTAATGGATGAATTTCTTATTTTGCTTTGCTTTACCTATTATACTGCCTTTATCTCAACCCAAGGGTTTTCTCACTTTTCTTGTTCTCTTCCCCATCCCACCAGGGCAGAGTGGGTGAGTGGATGCATTTGGCTGAGTTGCTACTGTTGCTACAACAGCTTCCAGGCAAAGGAAGCATGCATTTGACAACTGTGTCACCTTGGGTCCTTAAAGTTAATGAATGAGTGAATGATTGCTAACGTTCCATAGTATTCCTTCTGTCTTTTTAGGAGATGGAGGGGATAAAAGTAGCTATGTCCTTCCCATCCCTGACAGCTAAAGGGAAGTATGGGAAGAGTTATCATAAAAATGTGCCTGCTAGAGAATCATGTGATGCATTCATTAAGGTTGTAATTTGAATTATTTTATTTTAGTTATATCTCTTGCCTGGCCTTCTGTTTCTTCCTGTCTGTACTCATGTCATATTTATGTGTCTGCTGCTTTCCTCTTTCTCTGAGGTGAAGCCTGACAAATGACCTTGGTCTGTTTCTAGTTCTGGCACTATCTTGCTGACTGTCTGTTGACAAATGATTTCTCTTGATGACATGTCAGCTTACCTGTCATTAAATTGGATCTACTAAAATTTGCTGTGAGAGGAGAATGTTTGTTTCTAGGAGAGCAAAGCTTTCTTTTTGGCTTTAGGTCTCTGTGGGGTGAGTTCAGAGAATCTTTGCGTTCACTGCTTCTACCAGGGGGAGCAAAACTTACAAAGCTGAAGATGGGCAAAAATTATAAGGGTTATTACTGTCCTTCATTTGCCATCGGAACAGATAACTGTAGTAGAGGGACAGCTGAGCTACAGAGATAGGAGACTGATTACAATGACTTGTATCAACTTTTTGCATGGGTTGTTGAAGAGATTGATCTTGAGATCCTGAAATATGGTCTGAACAACTGGATCAACTTAGCTAACTTCAATGATTATCCTCCAGATAAGACAAGAAAGAGTATGGCTTCAACTGCTACTATTATAGCTGTGTGAAGATGTGCAGACTGAGCAGAACATCATGCTTATGGTTATGCACTTCAAGTAAAATATGGGATGTAAAGATAAGCAGTGTTTTTTCAACAAAAATAGATTAAAAAAATCCGTGCTGTTTCTGCACTTTTCTCTTCCCCCAGTCTAATTTTAGTTTTTATTTGAATAAATTTGCTCATTTGTGTAGAATAAATATAATTTTCTACATGAGTGTCATCAGCCTTCCTTAATCAGAATAAGCATTAAAATCCAAGTCCTCTGACACATGAACTGTATAAACCAGGTGAACTTCCTTTATTTAGTCATCATAGGTGTGTCTGCTGCATCTACATCTCTGCATGATTTTCTGTATATGCTTCCTTGTGCAGATGGTTACCTGGGTTGCTTTCAACATGCCCTAACACACTCAGTTCCACGTACAAGCATTTATCACTGATGTATCCCGAGCCTTTGTGCTTCATGTTGTACATGTGATTAGCAAGATGTACCTGCAATTTTTTTACTTTATTTTGATGCTTTGAAGATGAGCCACAGCTACAGTTTGGGTAAAAGGCCAGGCTTGGAGGTGCTGTAGGGAATCAGGTTGCTGAGAAGCAGTATGTACCTGATTTGCCTGCAGGGAACACTGGATGTGTCTCTCAGGTAGATCTCTTATTTCAGAGTTCTGGGCATTAGTGGTGCCTCTGCCTCACATGTTTTCTGCCAAGGCAACCTAATGTAGCCTCCTGAAGATTGAAGTGTTTCAGTCTGTTAAAAACATTTTTGTCTAAACATGGAGTGGAAATCAAAAAGCTTGTCCTGTATAGCTGTCCAGAATTTAGATGGCCTAATATTTATCTCAGGCATTATGAAAATATAAGAAAAAATTAAGTTTTATTCTCTTTCGCTATCAATTCTTATACCTTTGTGCGTAGCTGTGAAATATGTAGCTGCGTATTATTGTTTTTTCTGATGCGACCTGGGAAACTTAGGAGTAATGAAGTGAGTAAAAGTAGCATTGATGGGTGTGTAAAATCCAAACTTTGAAGATAAGGGAGTAATAGGATAAAAAACTTGTACCCCTACTTTGCCTGGTATTTTCCTCATCTGCTGCTAGCAGCTGTCAGAAAAATGAAGGGTGGATAGGAAAGCATGATTTCCCATGAGAATAGATGGAGACTCTGGTGGGTGAAAAGAAGCTGGAAAGAGTCCTGTTTTCCATTCTGTATGTGCTGTTCTTAATGATTGAAGTTTTGAATTGTTTGGATTTACTAGTGAAGTTCGTGTTGGTTTCTGAACTTCCCCTTGAACTAGTGGAAGGGCAGAAATATATCTTTAGAAGGGTCCTAGTCTTTCTGCAGTGACACCTTTCCCAGATTTTAGTGTTAGTGTTTAGATGTTGGCTAAGCTCTCCAAGTACTGTTTGTTGAAATGACTCTCCAATGAAAAATGTGTAGATAAGGGTGAAACTGTTGGAATAAGAGTTAAAAATTGGCAAGAGAAAGTGACTATCTTGAAGGAAGGAGTGGAAACTAATAAAGAGAGTTGGTAAAGAAAATAGACACTGGCTGCAGAGTTGGAAAAGATGAGCTGTTGTATTAAATCTTTCTACTACTTGAGAAAGAAAGAAATAACTCTAATTCATGTTCATTAATGTTGTTGTGTGGATGTGAAGTATAGAGCTAGGTCTATTCTTTAACTTTTAGGGAAGCAGCAGTGAATTTTCAGCCTGATACATTCTCACACATTTTCATACTGGGTATGTTTTCTCCCAGCTTTTGTGAAGCAGTGGAAAAACTCAAATATAATTACAGGCCAGTGTTTCTACAGTAAACATCTAAAATAGACAGTCTTTACCCAAGCAGAGTATAGTCACCTCCTCTTTTTTGTCAAATAGCTTTTCCCATCCTTAGGCAATTTATTTAGGTGGCGAACGTGTGAACACTTCCTGACCTATGTTCTCTATAGTACAAACCATTTCTGAATTCAAAATGTGGGTTAGGAATTGCTACAGAAATACTGCAGTCTTTGGGATGTTGAAAAGAAATGCCGGAGTGCCCAAAGAACAGGCTAATAAAAGAAAACCCAGTAAGGCATAAGGAGTCACTTCCTGAGTACATGGTCACCAATGTGTTGTTTTCCATTTGTTTTTGAAGTGCTACTGTTGTAAATCTACTCTACCACAGCTGTGTAGATCTTTTACTTCTGTAGTCTTTTTCTTGGGCATGTGCTGACTCAAACCAAGAGATCTGAAAACTGATAAAGCTGAAATGAATGAATTATCCTTATCATTCATTAGCCCTGATATTTGCTGACTTTAACTCCTGGTTACCTGTTGCTGTGTTGACCTAATGAAGCACTTGTGATGCATCCTTTGCAGCCTGTTGTCTTCACAGTTGTTGTTTTGACTAAGGTGTACTTTTCTTGAGTAACAGCTGCCCAGGTTTTTTGTTAACTTGATTTCCAAGCCTTTGAACTAGGAAGTCTGGACTGTGGGGGTTTACCTTCTCCTGGAAGATGAGAAACCCAACACATACCCAGGTGAAAGCCTATTTGCTTAATGCGTGCATCTTTATAGTGGTTTATTTTACAATGAATGTTGATGCAGTTCTTCAGTATAGGTATTTAATTTTCCTTCGTTCCTTCGGAAAGTGCTTTAAATTCAACAGTAGTTATCATTATTAGTCTTGTAGCACTTGCTCAAGTGAACAGAGCTGTTTGGCAGTTTCAATTTGTCAGCAAATTTAGATAAATGCTAGTTATGCCTGCATACCTTAAGTGAAGCTTTTGGCAGCTAAGACACCTTTTGCAGAAGAAAACATCCCTAGCTCTACCTTTTATTCTGGAATAACATATCCAAAGATGAAGAGCTATTTTGGTTTGGCTGTAATGGTGTAATTTGCTGCACTTGAGATTTTGATGTTTCCTTTTATTTCTAGTTAAGGTGGCCTAAGAACATGATACTCTTATTCTGAAACCTGGCTTATGAGCGCACTGGTTGTTTAGCTACACCAGTATAGTCCATACTGGTAATGCTATCTGTATAGATCATTTAATCTTTCTGATCTGCCTTCTGGCTGGATAATGCTCTTGATTCTATTGCTTCCTAACAATCATATATACACACATATATATGTGTGTGTGTGTGCGTATAAATAATTCAGTGAAGACTAAGCGTATCAGTCAAAGTGAACTGATAGTCCAAACTATAATGAATGGGTTTTTACTCTTCATGGTGGAAAAAAACCCAGAAAGAAGCTGAGGCCACCATGAATCTGCAGGAATTTATTAGAAGCCCAGTGATGGCTACAGATCTGTAGAAGCTCAAGCCTTAGAGCATGTTAACAAATGATTATCTGTAATGGGACTGAATGTAAGAAGTTAGATAAAATCTTTTACTATGGAAGCATAATTCTAAATGTCAATAAAATATTATAAAATAGAATTGAATTAATATGAAAAGCTGTAGCAGCTCAAACTGGTGTCTCTTCTGCAGGTTGCTGTGTATTGTAAATGTTTACAGGTGCTGCTTTTGTGGTGCTCGGAGACTTTGTAAGTGGCTCATTTCATGCTGATGATACCTGAATTGGGAAAAGCAGGAGGATAATAGACATGGAGGAGTTGAGAGTGTCTGAGTTGAACAGTAGTTCATTCAAGGCAGAACACGATGAAGTCCTTTCTCTTCGCTCCCCCATTCCCTAGAACACTGAGAAGCTGGCCATTTTAAAGATGGTGAATATTTGTTTTACTTGCTAATTAAAGTGACTACTGCTGTTACTCAGTTTCTGCAGGCTATACGGACCTGAGAGTATGTTGCTTTCTCTGGTGTTTTGTTTGGTTTGGTTTTTGTTGTTTTTTTTTTTTTTTTTTCTTATTTTAAGATGGATTTCAGTTTTTCACATATAAGCAGAATATAATAGATGTGAGGTATAACTTAATGGATACTATGTCTGTTTCTGGTTGCATTTGAGAAGGATACCTCCACAGATGATAGTTGTTTTGCTTTATTTTTAAATGGACGGGAAATTGTGAAGTTTTTACAAAATTTCAGGCATTGTAGGGGTTCTCTGAACATTAAAATAAAAACTTGCCATTCAGATACACATTTGAGCATCCTGTATGCCTCTGATACTCGTGTGACAAAGAGCAGGGATTTTGAGGTTAATCACTATGTGCTTGTGCGATAAAAGTCATGCTTCTGAGTTGGTCTTTGTTTTGGAACTGTGCTTTGCCAACATAATACCAGGCTGTTGTGTTCTGATATTGTAAACCCTTTTTTCTCTGGTAGACTCAGATTTGCAGCCCTTAACTGGCCATCCGTCAACAGAGCAAGTGTTTTGGTTCCTTACTGTTTCTGAGGAGAGAAGAAAACAAAACAAAAAAAACACAAGCAAAGACACCAGGCCAATATTCTTAATCCAATTTCACCTTTGAACCAATCTTGCTTTCTAGTTTTTGGCTATTCCTGTGGGTAATTAGCTGTTATGTGTGACAGCTCAGTATCTACAATGCTGAATACTTAAGAACCCATCAGAGAGAACATTCCTCAGTGACATCTTCCTATCGTTAATGCATTAGTTTTATTTGTTTTCACTATAAAATGTATACAGTGATGTTTCGTTTGACATCTTTAGTCATAGTTTTTTCTTAGAATAATTCTGAGTAATGATTTAGAAAGCCATGTTTGAAAAAGCTTATTGGATTTGATGCTCATTTATTGCACAAACCAGATTACTAGGATGTACGTCATGTTCTTCTTGGTGTCCTTCACTCTTTCCAGAGTACTTAACACTTACAAGCTAGAAACTGGAAGTTAATACTGGAAATAAAAATACTGTTATTAATGTCATGACTGTTTTTGATGTTTTGGACTGAAATGAAATTGAATGCATTTCTAATAAATGCTTTCTTGGAAAGAAAGCATTCAGAATCTGATGAAAAAGTCCTTACAGCTGCCAGTAAATTAATATGAAGATGAAGTATATTTGTGCAACATTAAAGAGCTTTTGCCAATGTTGTAAAAGTTGACTAATGCAAAATGGTTAGAGTATACACTTGAAGGAAATGGCTGTTGTTAGAGGGGCTGTACTTGGAAATCTCGTCTGAAAATGGGTGTCCCTTCACATTGGGTACTGTATAAACATGCAGTAACACAGTCTTTGCTACAAAGAGCACACTGCCTTAACATAAACACCTGATCCTACCCAAAAAAACCCCTCTGCTTCTTATCCTCCATTTCCTAGTATTTCATCCATGAAGTGAGGTTGAGACTTCAGGGCAGGAGTGTAAATTAGTTACATTTTCATCATGCATAACACTGGTTATTATTTGACTGAACAATGCATTTAAAGCATTGCCACAAGGATCTATGATCTTTGAGTAGAAAGAATATCTGTTTCTTCCTGTCAGTTAAAGAAGAAAAGTCTGTGAATTGCTCTTAAGTATTCTTCAGCTTTTATCAGATACTCTTGGGGCTCTTCACCAGGGAGTGTAGCGATAGGACAAGGGGTAGTGGGTTTAAACTTCAACAGGGGAGTTTCAGGTTAAATATAAGGAAGAAGTTCTTTACTGTAAGGGTGGTGAGGCACTGGAATGGGTTGCCCAAGGAAGTGGTAAATGCTCCATCTCTGGCAGTGTTCAAGGCCTGGCTGGACAGAGCCTTGGACGACATGGTCTAGGGTGAGGTGTCCCTTCCCACGACAGGGGGCTTGGAACTAGGTGATTTCTTTAAGGCCCTTTCCAGCCCAAACCATTCTATGTTTCTATGCCTGTGCCAATGTCCCTGGACTTCTCTTTCTGACATTTCCCAATAAATTGAAGAAAATTATTACGCACTTTGATTCTTGGAATTGCTTTTTTCAGCTTTACTGTGGATTTTTTTTAAATATCTTGAGCAGCAATTTTCAGGAAATAGTTGGCAAGTTGGTCATTGGTTTCAAATAATGATTACTCTCACTCTTCAATTCTTAGTGGTTTAGCAGTAGACAATTATTGGATAATTGTGCAAGCTGTTTCATCCTTTTATACTGGATGAAGGTTAGGAATTCGACAGAAGATCCATCTTTACTGCTCTCTGGTTGCTGTGGAGAGAGATCAGCTGTCCTGTGCTGTAAGTACCTTTTTTTGTGAACATCTGTAGTTGTTTTGAATTCCTCAACTGACTGGTATGGTGGAAAAGAAAAATGGCCTAACTGTCAGCAAGAACAGGAAAATCCTGACATTTGAGAAACAAGGTACAACTGAGGCTTCATTAATTGTGATAAGGTTTGGCAATTGCTGCAAGTATGTGCTGACAAATCTGATGCTGGGAGGGGTTTGTGTTTAAAATCTTACTGCTAAAATAGCTCTATAACTCAGAAAAAAGTCAAAGCCTTAGCTTGAAGACCAGTGCTTCTTGTTAAAGAAAATGTACATTATTCTGTCTTGATCTCCTAGCTCTTGCAAGAGCTCTTTTCAAAGTGGAGTGGGTTTGGTTTGGTTTTTTTCAGTTCATGTTCTAAAATGGGGTTTTAAAATGTGGTTTCTCTCTAATAACTGTAATTGCTGAAAAGTAGGGCTAAAGGTGTATGAATAGGAATGCTATTCAATGCACCTTGCTTACTAACCTTGTCAGAGCAGTAAGCATGGGTAATAACTTTGTTTCTCTCGTAGAGTGAGGGACTAAGACAGGCTACAGAGTGGGAGACAAGAAATGCTGGCATCTTCCAGCTTAGAAAAACTGAATTCTGTGGAAGAAACATACTGTGGTGTGGCAAATTGGGCAGAAAACTCTAAATCTCTGGCTGCAGAATCATTGTCCACACAGGTTCTTGAGTGTTACCTAAGAAGCATCTTGCATCTTAAAACTGTTGGTTTAGGCCCTGTGTATGATCAGGTAGGCTTCAGTGCTTCTGCTTATGTACGGGTCATCTTTTTCCAAAGCCTGTTTCAGCAGCAGTAAGAGCTAAACTTCTTTCTTAAAAATAAAATAAAAATAAAAATTAAAAAAGGCTTTGAAAAACTCCCACAAAACAAACCAAAAACCTCACAACCCCCAGCCAACCAACCAGCCAAAACCTCCACGTCAACTTTAATTCATCCAGTGTGTCTTATTGAGGCCACAGGCATTCACTGCACTTCACAGGTTTGAATACTTTTTTTTCCTTATGATCAGAGAAGACTTGTTAAAAATGAGAAAATAAAGAAATGCAAAGACAGGGTAACTTCCAAAGGGTCCATATGGGTCATTGGCCTAAGAGTAAAATGCCATATTCCTGAATTGCGTTTGTTGCTCCACCCGCTAGACCACTGTTCTTCCTGTGGGGTACTTCATAGACCATGTTGTTCTGAGTGCTTCTCCGTGCCTTGCTAGTAAGCAAAACTTTATGCAGTTATGTTGCTGCTTCTCAGTGGCTGGTAGGCTGTGTGGGCCTGTATGATTAATTTGTGCCATCTAGTTAGGAATTATTTATATCAATAAAATACCCTCACTGCTTTGGCTGCTTGTCTGAATGAGGCAAATGCCTTCTGTGCTGTGAAGTAGAGGGATTCTACTGCTTGGTTGCAATGATTGGCTTTTGACATTAAAGTATAGCTAATATGAAGAGGAAGTTTAACCTAAAATCTGAATTAGTGCATAAAAATTCCACATACTAGAAATCAGTTTCATAGGAGAAATAATCTTTTCTATGTTTCTTTTTAACATGGGCTTTAATAAACCATTACAGAAATTTTTTAAGATGCTGCCTGTGTTGGAAGATTTCTAGCTGTTCAAATAAAATGTTTTGCCAAAACTTCTTGATGTTGAAAATCCTTGTAGCAGTCAGTGACCTTTTCTGACTTTTCTTTTGCTTTACGTAAAGAATTGATGCCTCAAATGCTTTTTTTCCTAAGAAATAACTGTTTTTACAAATGCATGGCATAAATTACATTTAAATTTTTAAGAGACTAGAATAAATGTCTTTAAAAGTTTATAATAAAACTTCCTATTGACTTTTGCAAAGGTCATGCAAATGGAAAACTTATGTAGATAGCTTAATGCAGTTAATGATATAACTGATTTGCATTTTATGTAGCTATTCCAAACACCGAAACTGTGAATTTGTGCTCATGTTTTAGTGTTACATTTGGCACAAAGTGTGCCTGTGAACTGCGGTGGCTGTATGACTGGTCTCTCACTAAAATAGTGGACTGAACTTTTAAATTGCTAGAGTACATACAGCAGGCTTTGTAGTAGCTTAATGTGTCGAAGTGGTATTTAACCCACACCTAAATTAAGCATTGCTGAATGATGATAATGACTAGTGATGACAATTTGCATTATCATTGTGAAATTCTTATTCTTACATGCACATAACTTTGCATTACGCACTGTTCTGTACGTGCAACTTTGAGGAGTTACTCTCAGAAGCTTTTGTTATGTACCTGAGGACAGGTAAAAAATCCTGTTGGTTTTCTTATACACATGCTAACTTATGACTACTCAGGATGAAACTGGTCATTCCATGCCTTTCAGATTTTGTTTTCCACTAGAAAGTCTCAGCTGTAAGGGGATCAGTTTTTTTGGATCTTTCTTGTTGTTTTGTTTCTCTTTTTAATTTCGGCTATAAAACTGGAGCTGCTTATTGGGCCAGGTTTTATGACTCTGGGGAGGCACGTTACACTTTGGTTTGAGGAATGAATCATACATCTTTGGGGACTGTGTAGTCTTTGGTCTTTGTGGGTGTTCTGCTCAGATCTGACCAAGTTATGAGGTGCTTAAAAGTTGTATTTTGCCCATACAATGTTTTAAGAGCTTGACATAAGTTTTCCAAGTGTATGCAAGTATACCGCTCCCAGATGTTAAAATTGCTGCATATAATGTTTGCCAACGAAATAACTACTTGCTTAAGTGCTTGGTTTTTGTGGAAGCTTTCAAGATGGTCATGTCCAGTGCTGGCCTTGTTCCTGCTCACTTGCTCTTTGTCTGGCTCTCTGCTTTCTAGGAAGTTGGGTAATTTTGTGCTCTATTTCAAGGCAAAGTATTTATCTTCAGTTCTTCATGCATCTCAGTGTGGAGCTGTATCAGCTCTATACTGATCTGTGTGGAGAAAAATGGGAAATGTAATTAGGAAAAGGCTGAATCTTAAATTCTGGCTTTGTTTACTTCAGCAAGTACTGCAGTACAGGAGGAGTGTTTCTGTGGAATGAAGTGGTGGGATCCAGTGTTGATGCTGTAATAATTTGGGGAAGTACTGCTTT
Source organism: Myiopsitta monachus (assembly GCA_017639245.1). NCBI lineage: Eukaryota > Metazoa > Chordata > Aves > Psittaciformes > Psittacidae > Myiopsitta > Myiopsitta monachus. The sequence goes on from CM029922.1 coordinate 29,890,512, forward strand.
TGCGTAGGTCAGTCCGTAGGCTGAATGTCCTCTTACCTCTGGAGTAGATCTTCTAGTTCAGTTTAGCCTGAAAGGAATCAGGTTTGTGTATTTGGACGCCACTGTGCAATGCACACCAAAGGATCTGAAGTGAGGACATCTGGCAGGTTTGCTTCAGAAGCCCTTTCCTAATCTGAACTAAACCACCATGCATTGTCTGGCTGCTGGAGTTGGAAGTGCCTGGGACGGAGTTTGGGAGCTCACAGAGTCTGTTCCTCTTTCTACCACCTATAGTATCGGCAAGGGATGAATCTTTTTTCTGTGTGGAAGTGAGTATAATTTTCAAATAGCTGAAGTGGTAGAAATCTGTGCTTTGGACTACAAGTCGCAGGTAACTGCAAACTGATAAGTTTTGACTTCATGGTGGAAATGCTGTGGTTGTCATTTCTTTCTAAAATGTAAGAAATCAGATATTCAAAATGTTTACCCAGCGAATATATTGCCTGGGATAGTAGATGCTCAAAAGTCAAAGTGTCCGATAGAGATTACCTCTGTGACTGTAACATGGCCCAGTAGTAGTCACAAACTCTTCCAAATGAGCTCCATCTCTTATTCAGAATATAAATCACTAGTAAACCAGATCTGGAGTGACCTGGAGAAACAATATAATGAAAATATGCCCTAGAGATGATAAATTTGCTTTCATTTTGAGATACTTTGGGCCTGATTTATAGCCATGCTGGATATTTAGAATAGCAGCTGAAGTTGCATTTTCAAAGCTCAGTCCAAGTTAAAATTCTATTAAAAGTACTGACTGAAAAACTAGGCACTAAAATGTCTGAGATTTGGCATCCAAAGTTAGTGGGCATTTATTTTACTCCTTGGACTTTCATCACTGCATGCCAGCCACCCACCTTGAGAACAGGAATGGGAATACCAGTCTTGCTAAGCTTACACTTATTGTATGTAGTCTTCCCACACGGTGGACAGATCTGCATAAACATGTCTATGGGGAAATGTAAGGGTTTTGTATTCAGTGTAGAATGCAGATGGTAAGTATTTAATGGGTCATAGGACGAGAGTAAAAACTGGGCCATTGTCCGTTTGCTGAATGAATCAGAAATCCTGCTGGGGAGAATGGAATAAAGCAGCAGAAAGAATATTATTGGAAGTAGGTATGTATAAAGGCTAAAATAAAGTTGCATGTCTTTCAAATCTGAACTGCTGCCTAGCTTGATTTTACATAGCTGTATTTAAAGCTTTGGGAGGATTTGATGTGATACAAGTCTGCAAAAGCATTGGTGCTTTGTAATCCGCATTTCAGTGTGCTGTGAGGCAAGTATAAGGATTGCATTGGTAAGAGTAGAGAAGGAATGCGGGGTGGTGTGTGAGCGTTGTGGTGATGTCTTTTATGTTTCCAATTACACATCTGTTTGTACAGTTTTTGGGAGGAGCAGTTTAAAAATACCCACTGGTGGTTTAGGAGTCACTTACAAGGAAGGCATTCAGAACAAGATGGTGCTGCTGCAGTCATTCAGTTGTGTGTTCAAAACACTGACATCATGAATTCATGTCTCTGGAAGTTTTGCGTGTGGGGCTGGTCTAAAGGTATTCTCTTTGCATGTTTTATATGTTTTATTCTTTTTACATGTTCCTAAGCCTGCAGGCTCATCCTGAATTTTGGAATTCAAGGTTTGTTGTGTTGCTTGTGTCTGCTCCTGTAGAAATGATAATACGGATCAGAGATGCCAAGCGCTTCTACCCTTTGCCTCGGTAGGACTGAGGTGATGAGTCTTCTTCTTCCCTGGGTCTTGCTAGCTTGCTTTGAGGGCTCATGGAAACGGGCATCATGAGACATCAATTGGTAAATGGTCTGTAATGCAGCCGAAGAAGTGATGTCTGGACATTGCTGGTTTTACTGAATGCTAACTTGTCTGCTTATGGACAGGTCTTCATGCCCATTTCTGCCCTCTGTCTCTTAACCTCAGCTTTACTGCGTAGCTGTCGCAGTTTTTAACTTTGGTTTCCCTCCCCCTTCTGGTCTGTCTAGGGTGTGAGTGAGTTCCTTGGGTCGGAAACATGCTCTGTGGTATACATAGCATAGTTTCTGTAATAATTATCCAAAACAAATGTTGATACAGAATGCGCAGTTAATTATTTTGGCTTTCACTTTTTCTTTCTTGACCTCTTTTTTAAAAAACATTATTAGTTATTTTCCGTTTCAGTGGTTCATTAAACTTGACTGTTTCATATGAGACTTTCCCATTAAATCCACTCAAGTTACAAACCTTGCTGTTTCATTTGCATCATTGCTCATAAAGGAGAGAAAACAGGTCAAGTTATGCCCTGAAAGAATATTGCCTCATTTGTTTAGGATATTTCAAACACAGTTAAAAGCATAATGGAAATGTGGGAGTAAGAGAATGGACAGTATCTGAAGGGGGCCTATAGGGATGCTGGGGAGGGGCTCTTCATTAGGGACTGTAGTGAGAGGACAAGGGGTAATGGGTTCAAGCTTAAATAGGAGAAGTTTAGATTAGATATAAGGAAGAAATTCTTTCCTGTAAGGGTGGTGAGGCACTGGAATGGGTTGCCCAAGGAAGTTGTGAATGCTCCATCGCTGGCGGTGTTCAAGGCCGGGTTGCATAGAGCCTTGGGTGGTATGGTTTTAGTGTGAGGTGTCCCTGTCCATGGCAGGGGGGTTGGAACTAGATGATCTTAAGGTCCTTTCCAACCCTAACTATTCTATGATTCTATGATAGCAAAGTGTATGGTTTAGTTTAGGGAACTGATCCTGTTAAAAAGCACAGCCCTGCCTTCTGAGCTGCCTCTTTCCCTGGTAGCACTTAATGCTTGTGTAACTTAGCCTTATGGAAGGTTTTAGGGTGGTTCAGAACAAGGGAAACTATCCTTTGATTTGCAAATGGGGAATCTATGCTATGGTTACAAAGATGAGACTTTTGTAGGTGGTTGGTGTTATTTAGCTTCTACTTTAAATATAACCATGTTGTTTGCATACTCTCACCCTTAACCCTTACCTGTTGTTGCCTGAAGCTTGGCTGAAAAATTATGAAGGAATGGACTAGCTGAATTATAGTACTGGGGGTGTGCACCATGTTGCTGCAACCATCCATGTTGTCTGCTGTCATGAGAGTGTCAGTATTGCCATTGTACCCTCTGGTACTAAGATTAAATATATATTTCAGCTAAGTGACATCAAACAGGTATAAATGCTGTTGTACTAAGGGCTAGTCAAGCATGTGCAGGCTTCTTATACTGAGGTGCTTATGACCTGAAGCAGTGGTCCCCAAGCTGTTACTTGCGATGACATGGGATGCTGCTATTAGACACAAACATTTGTTAGGCAGTTTTCTATGGAAGATAAAAATCCATGGAGGGGGGAGATTTTCTTTTCTAAATAAAGGAATTCATCTGGCTTTTTGTAGCTTAAGCCAGTTTAGATAGCGGTTGCTGTATTTGAGAAAATTATTTCTTTATCATGCCCTTCTTGTTATATTTATTTTAGGCCACAGAGTGGTTCTTTTTACTCACTGGTTGGGTTGGTTTTTAGTTTTAATTCTCCTTTTGCTTTCAGTGCCCTAATGTCTTTAAATATTTAGTATACAAGACATTTTCTATCTTCTAGAATAAATGGCCTGAAGGGAGGAGGAATTTCTGAAACTATCCTACTTGAATGTGCAAGCAAGCTGTTTACCTGATTATGTACCACTGAAGTGCACTTTGTCGAGCCCTGCTTCTGCACAGGCCACTGAAGTGGTGTGCCAGTGATTTGTGTACCTGCTATGTATTTCCAAGTCATGCTCACTTAAAAAAAACCACCCAAAGAATGGCAAACTACTAAATAAAAACCCAACTCAGATCTTCACGTTACTGGGAGAGTAGAAATGATTCCATGTTGGTAGACTGGTTTGGTATATAGAAAATCTGTAGGAAAATACTTCCTTTGCTTATTTCCTTTGATTCATGCACAGATTGCCTCTACAGGTTTGATGTATCATTTCTTCTTAGCTGCTTAGGGGAGCACACGTCTGTGCTTTAGGGGGGAAGGGATCCCAGGAGAAGCTCTTCGAGGCTGACATGCTGTGCTGTGGTAAGAGCCATTGCAGGGGCAAAGGTTCTGCAAATTGTTAATAGCGTGCAGATAATTTATTCGATTTTATACACAAGTGTGTGAGAAACATTTTTCTTTTTTCTCTTCTGCAGGTCAACTTTGTAGTGTGCCAACTGTTTGCCTTGCTTGCGGCTGTTTGGTTTCGAACATACCTTCATTCAAGCAAAACTAGCCCATTTATAAGACATGTTGTTGCAACCCTCTTGGGCCTTTATCTTGCACTTTTTTGTTTTGGATGGTAAGTTGCAATTCAATTCCATTTTGAGGGACTTGTAAATTTTTGTTTCTCCTTTGCAGGGAAGAAAAGTTTTGTTATGAGGAACCTTATTTCCTAATTCTGTGGGGTTTAGCTACTGCAAATGTACAGAAATCAGCTAAAATTGTCTGATGTGGTGCACAAATTTTGAAAGGTGCTCCATTTGCAAACCGGTAACTAACACACTGTCTGCCTGTGGTTTTGGGAGGATGGAGTGGGTGCAGCTTGTTTAACTTGTGCCGGTTTTTCTGTAAACTTGCTTGAGAAGTATTCTCTTGAGGCACAGGTGTGATGACTAAGATAATGTCTCTCAAATATTCACTGCATGAGACATTCACTGTGTCTTTTTCTGAATATTGAATATAATCTGACTTGTGTAGGAAGAGTTGCTGGAACTGCAGTACCTCTGGTGCTCCTAGTAGTATAAAACACCTGGGAAGCAGCTGGCTTAGATTTGAAAGTTGTTTCTGGGGCGGGAATGTTCTTTTCTGTTTTAGAAGGAGGGTGTGGGGGTTTTGTTGTTTTGGGTTGCTGTTTTTCTTTAAACACAAGTTTTCTGTTTTCACACCTTGATCTTTTCACAGCCTAGCAAGCCAGACTATTAGTAGGGCTAGCAAAAGGTCTATTGTAAAGGATATGCATTTAGTTTGGTGAATTTATTTTTTCCTTAAAAATTAGCTTACTAAATAGCTCTCATCTCCCCAAGATGGTTTAAGATTAATTGCCAGTTTTGTAAACAAAGTGCTTGCTCAGCTTCAAGTGTACAGAAGACTTACTTATACTATTGCAGAGTATTACTGAGCTAGGGGGAATTAATCAAGCTGTTGTGCAGGTGGATTTACTTGTGCAATTTACTTGTTTATATCATTCCATTAACTCCCATGCATTTCTTAAACTTTTGGCTGTGGTGTTCTGCTTTGAGAGAACAATCTGATGTCAAAGACTGCCAGTTTTAGCACCAAATGAGGAGGATGATATGGCAGATAGGTGCTACTGTGTGTGGTTTTTTGTGACAGCTGTGTAAACTGTAGAAGCAGATTCTGTATCCATTGCTTTGGAAGCAGAAATCATTAATTGTAACTTGTGATTAGAAAATGTTAACAGTATATTCATATCTGAAATTTGGGGATGGGAGACTTTGGAAAGAAAAAACCTCCACCCCCAACAGATATAAATAAAGATTTGTAGAAGCCTCTCATTGGCAGAATGCCCAGGAAAAGAAGTCAGAGATATTTTATGTCATAGTAGAAATCCAGATTATTCTAGTTTGCTTTGGATCTTACTTAAAGCAATTGTTTTTGTAATGAATTTCTATTTTATTCAAAGTTTGGGTATTTTTCTTACAGTCATGGTACTAAAAGCTTTTTGAAAATGTAGAGCAGCATAATTAGAGATGTTAAAAGTACACATTCTTTAAAAAACCTGATACAAGTGATACTTGTACTTGTGACGAGTCTTTTTCATATTGCTTAAGTATGTATTCTACAAGCATGTTTTTGAGGGTTTTCTTTTGTTTGGCTCCCCTTACCCCTCCCCAAGTAATCAAGTACACATACGGGTTAGAGTCCTGTGGTACGCCTTCAGTGACTCTTCAGTTGTGTTATAATGTGTGAGTACAAGAGGGAAACTGTTACTGTTTTGTTTTATATAATAAGAGTTTGTAGTAAAAGTACATTTGAGATCATGTCATCCAAATGTAGCTAATAGTTTGAAATCTGCACTCTTTTATTAGTCATTATATTATCTTCTTCAGTTTCTGTTGTGTTACTTTTCAGTCACCTTTGTAGTGCTTGTGATGGTGGAACCAAAAAAGAAGGCATAGTTCATTGGAATAATAGCAAGTAGTATATAAGGCCTCGAATGCCATTTGTGTATAGCTAAAATTTACTCTTTCATGTTGTGTGTTTCTATGCATCCCTTTTTTTGAATCTGAGATTGATCATTGCTACCATTAACAGCTCTGAAAGAGAAATATTTTCAGAGACTGTAAACTTGGTATGGTACTCCATGTCAGCCCACACTTTTTCAGGCTTTGATATATTATGTTCCTCCCTCTTAAACTTAAATTTTTGCCATTTCGTTAATGCCTGCCTTTGCCACATATTGTTGCTAATACATGGCTGATACGAAAAGATATTTTTTTTTTTTAATTGGCAATGTGCATTTGAATTTTAGGTAGTCATATCTTAGGTGAGACTAGCTAGTGGTGAAGCGTAGGAGCACATGCAGATTGGATCTTGCATTAAAAAGTCACGATTCTCAAGGTCAGTTAACATCCGAGTGAACTGTTCTCCCTTGGTTCATTGTGCAGTGACTTTGTAGGAGTTTAGCTGGATAGAGCTGGGTTTCTTGTTGTAAGTCTTTGAAGGCATTTTCTTGTGAATAGCTGAGGATTGAAATTAGGAAATTGTTGATAAACTGAGAGAAAACAGCATCAGTATAGCAACATAGTAGTTGCTTTTTAGGCTGCTTAATATGGGAAAACTACCAAAACTAGTCAGTGTGTTACTTGAGCATATCTAGGTATGCTACTGAGACACTTAAAGTGCTAAAGTAAAGGAGAGTCAACTTGCTGAAGATCAGACACTGTTCCTCAATCACTGGCAGTGGTTTGCCACCAGTGCTCTACTAGCTTACTGAATCATAGAATGTTTAAGGTTGGAAAGGACCTTAAGATCATCTAGTTCCAACCTCCCTGCCATGGGCAGGGACACCTCACACTAAACCATGTCAACCAAGGCTCTATCCAACCCGGCCCTGAACACTGCCAGGGATGGAGCATTTGCCACTTCTTTGGGCAGCCCATTCCAGTGCCTCACCACTCTCACAGTAAAGAACTTCTTCCTTATATCTAACTAAACTTCTCCTATTTAAGCTTGAACCCATCACCCCTTGTCCTGTCACTACAGTCCCTAATGAAGAGTCCCTCTCTGGTATCCTTGTAGGCCCCCTTCATATACCAGAAGGCTGCTAGTAGGTCTCCACACAGCCTTCTCTTCTCCAGGCTGAGCAGCCCCAACTTTCTTAACCTGTCGGTAGCTATGGTGTTAAGCTATGGAAAACAAAATAGGAGATGAGGTTAGAGCACCTTTGTGAAATACATCTGTGGGTTGTTGGTGTTGTAGAGTTTTTTGTTTGTGTTTTTGAGACCATCATCACCACCATCCTTTTATTGATTATTGAGAACTTGGGGCAAAGCGACTGGATGGACAGAGTTACCGTTTCTGTTGACTAGGAAATCTTCCCATATGCTTATATTGTGGATACGAAGATATTGTTTGCCTTATCCAAGATACCTATTGTTACAAACTGGGAAAAAGATGAGTATGGGAATTGAACCACAAAATACATGAAATAATACCAAGTGGAAGTTTTATCAGACATATACTTTGTAATTTAAGGATTATGTGCATTTACTATATTCTTGTTTATGAGCTGGATAAATCTAGCTAAGTCTGTAGGTGGTTTTTTTTTTTTTTTTTCTTTTCATTACTGCGTTCTGTGCCCTGCTTAAGAGGGAAGCCCTCAACAGAGGGAGGGCTGTAGGGAAACCTAAGTAGAACAAAAGGGGTTTTTGGAGGCAGTGGTGGAGTTAAAATTTGAAGCTCTTTAATTTCACATTAAATAAATAAATGCATGCTGTTTATGTTCATTAATGAAAATGCTGTGAGGGTTTACTCTTTGGTTTGTGTTTTTTTTCTTCTCCTAGGTATGCCTTACATTTTGTTATACAAAGTGGAATTTCCTACTATATCATGATCATAATAGGAGTGGAGAATATGCACAAGTAAGTTTCCATTCTAAAAGCTTTTTCTTTGCTTTTGCAAGAATGCTACTGTTGAGGTTCTTTTTGTCACTGTGTACATATGCTGTATGTCTGGTTGTATCATAGTATTCTAGTACTTGATTTTTGCTAACCATGGTTTTATTTCCAGGGCGGAAAATAGCTTATTTGGATATTTTTGTCAGTTTTTTTGAATATCTAAAGGTTGTTACAGTTGGTAATATCCCACTGAGATTTCTTTTGTGTTCTCAGCATTCTGATTTTTTTTTTCATTACTTTATCATACCTAATGGTACGTGTCACAGATGAGTTGACTGTACAAATATAATCTCATAACAGCCAGTGCCGGTAGAAGGAAGATGTCTGAAGGAAACAGAATTTGAGGTTTATTTTTATTTATCTTTTATTTTTTTTTTTAGCTACTCTTTGTATAATTACATATGTAGACCATTAGTTTAGGTGTGCTTGAATGCATGATTAGATTAGCTGTATCTGAATCCATATAGAATGACTGAAGAAGAGAAACAACTGCCATTCTTAAAAGCAGGAAAGGCTTTTATCTTATTACTATATGCATATGCTTCATTATTCCACTAGTCTAGAGCTCAGAAACAAATTAGGTTCCCACTGTGTTAATTCCTGCATGAATGTTTTGTAAAATAGCAAATCCTTGCTTGAATAGGTTCCTGCAGTATGTGAGGCTGTCAGGAAAGATGCTGATTGTCGTGGTTTAAGCCTCCCACCCACGCAGTTTTCTCACTCACTCACTCACTCACTCACTCACTCACTCACCCACCCTCTTTCTTCCCCCAGTCCTGGGGGGATGGGGAGGAGAATCAAAAGAATTCAACTCGCACAGGTTGAGATAAGAACAGTTTAGTAACTAAGGTATAACACAAATCACTACTGCTACCACCAGTAATAATACAAGAGATATACAAGGAAAGAGAATACAACTGCTCACCAAGCCCGACCCAGCCAGTGCACCCCCCAGCAGCGAACCTCCCAGTCCCAAAAACCTGACCATGCCGTGCACCCCCAGTCCACCACCACCACACCCTTCCGGCTCTCTGCTCTCTGTCTTCCCATCCTGGACATGATGTGCTGTGGTATGGAATAACCTCTTTGGTCAGTTTGGGTCAGGTGTCCTGTCTCTGCTTCCTCCCAGCTCCCCTCCTCCCTGGCATAGCATGAGACTCAGGAAGTCCTTGGCCAGACCAAAACATTACCAAGCAGTAACTATAAACACTGGTGTTATCAGCACAGTTCCCAGGCCCAAAATCAAAAACACAGCGCTGCACCAGCTACCAAGAAGGAGAAAAATGACTGCTGCTGCTGAACCCATGACACTGAGAAAAGTACCAAAAAGGAAAATTGCTTTACACAGGCAGTGCAAATCCAGGGTGGCCTTAGTTCATGATCCTGCCTATTAGAACATTCTGTTTGTTTATACTGTGTTATTGAATATAATTTCAGTGTCTTTTGAACTATCCCATATTAGGCTTTTATTTTTGGGATTTTTCTACAGAGCCTGAGGTATTCAAACTACTGCAGATATGACAACTTCACTGGGTTGTATGACTGGTTTATCTTCTAATTTCATTAGAAGTTGTTTTAAAGAATTTTTTTGCATCAGTTTCTCTTCAGATATGTAGCAATGTAAGTTACAGCTTATGTAAGTTAACATCTTAACAGAAATTAGCAATGTAGTTAAATGCTGAAAAGGGAGGTACCAGGCAGGAATACTTTGGGTTTTGTCATAACAAATTACATAGATTTTTAAAAGGAAATCTAGCCGTGATTTACTTCCCTAATAGTGAGAATCAAGTAGGCATGCGGCTTGAATATTCCTGCATTGGAGCAAGGGAACTCTGTAGTTCCTGATCCTGTCATTTCATGCCAGCTGGTTTAACTGCATGGCCTGACTTCCTAAATGTTTGCTGTACTATGCACAACGGTGTATGTATGTTCTCTGTTACTCTTAGTTACTGTGCAGTTGAGAGGGTAAAGCCTAGATTTGGCTACTGGGCTTATGTTGCTTTATCTCACAGTATGAATTAGCATACCATGGGATAAAACTAGAAAGCTCTTTCAGTGGAGGAAAATAAATTATCTAACAAATGGAGTAATTTGTTACTACAGTTTGTGGACAGTACTTGGATGCTGTGTGCAATGCTCCAGAAGCCATTTCTAATAGGTGATACAAGCAAGACTGTGCAAGGTTTGCTTCTTCCATTGCCACAGTATCCCAAAAGGGGTGATGCCTCTTGGTATCCCTTTATGCCTGTACATTTTACTGAAGGAATATATGGATATGGTCCTGGGCAGCTGGCTGTTAGTGGCCCTGCTTGAGCAGGGTGTTGGATCATATGATCTCCAGAGGTCCTTCCCAAGTTCATCTGTTCTGTGGTTCTATGTTATTTTGTTGCAGTTACAATTCTTTGTACTGTACCTATGGTCATGTAAGTGAGCTGTCTGAATATGGCAATATAAAGAGGTTTGAGTGAACAAACTTTGGTTGTGATTGGTCTGCCCCCTGTGGAGGTGCCTCCTGATCATTCCTGTCATTGTGATTTGGCAATTCCAGTCCTCACTAAGCTCCCTTCCCCTCTTAGCCAAAGTCAGGACAACAATGCCTTGCTCCCCTTGTCTTTCGTTTCCTGCTGTGGCTTTGATAAACAGTGGGACATTTGGCAAAGAATGGGAAACTTGATAGTTTGAACTTTGAAATCTCAGATTAAGAGACAAGTTAGTCTTGTTCATCAGAGTGAACTAATTAATTCAGCATGTTAATTGAGGCTTTTAATTTGTCAGTCAGGTGTTTAATAATGCCAAGTGTCCTGACAGTTGATAGGCAGGTTTGACTGCTATTTAGCCTACAGCTTTGATTGCTGTAAAAATTAGGTTAGGTATTGCTTAAAAGTTTTGTTTTCAGTGAAATACAAAATGGTAAAGGCAAACTACTCATCCTGAGTTATTGTCAAGGTTTTGTAAGAGTCTTTGTTTCTTCAGAAATGAGAACATTCATAAGCTGAAATGATTTTTGGAAATAGGAATTTGGCTGTTTTTTGAGCTTTTGGTTTTTCCAAAGGCTCTCGATCAAGGTGAATGTCAGAAATGTAAGTTTGTTGGTTTGTTTTGGTCTTTTTCTTTCTTTTTTACTGCTGTCTGCTTGTGAGTTGATCGCAGATGTCTTGGTCTATGGAGCACATACACGATGTGGATAAAGGTGGTGGTTTTTTTTTCTGTGCATAAGAGAATTTGAAGGAACAATCTAAAATCAGTCATCCTTGAATCAAAAGACTGAAATAACAATGTCTAACCATCTTCTTAGGGTTTGACTAAGAAATGCTATCAATTTCTAATAATAATGTTTAGCAAATCTAGGATTGGAAGCCTGCCACTAATTACAGTTCTTTGAAGGCGTGAGGGCATCTGGACAGCTGTAAGCTGTCTGGTATAACTTCTCAGTTACAAATTTGTAATTTATTTATGTCACTTGAATAAAAATGCCTGGTACTTGGGTAGCTGCCAAAGGACAGTGGGCACAGCACTGAGAATACCTGGATTTGGAATTTGAGGTATTAGTAGCTGCAAACTGTTCTGCATATGCAAACACAATTTTTCTGCATTTTTGCTATACAGTTAGTGTAAATAAGAAACTTATTTGAAATTAATCTGAGAGATGAGAAATATTAAGGATGTTCTTATTCAGCCAAGGACAAATGCAAGATGGAGGAAGATGAGATCTATTGGTTCTGTAGCCTTAACACAAAGACGGAAAAAAACAAGTAGTGTTCTAGTAGCAATTTTTTTGTCTTATCGGATCTGTGTTGAATGTAAAAAACCAAACCCCAACCTCTTAAAATTTTACGAAGTTTTTGTATAGATGAAAGTTGGATAGATTTTAAAAATAATTTCTGCAACATGTATAGAAATCTTATCCTCCCCTTTTTAAAAAAAAGCACCAAGGCTAATGAGTGGCTCTATTTAGGAACATATTTCAATAGTTTTCAACTAACTGTTCCAGCAGCCAAGATTGGATTTAGGAATGATTTGGACAGACTCTGTCGTATGTGAAGAGCCATAGAAATGATTTGGGGAAGTGAAACCAAGTATTGTTAAGAACGTTATTGGGTTTTTATCAAGGAACTGCAAGACTGAACTATTTATACTGGAGATAAAAATGTGTAGAAGTTCCATTTCAGCAGACAAAGCATTACAAACAGTTAACAGTACTGAAAGCAAGAATGCTATTTTCCTTTAGATGGAAACTCTTTTCTGCCATCAGGAATACTATTGTGGCTCAATGCGGAAGGGTGTTTCACCTCTTGTTGAATTGGTTCTTAAGTTGTTGGTCTGATTTTTCTGTGGGTTTTTTGGGGGGAGAGCATTTGGGTGGGTTTTTTTAATAGTGAGGCATACGGTCTGGCTGCTAGATGGCCTTCCTAGTCAGTTAAAACCTTTGAGGTTTTGCTTGTGTAATAGCAGACTTCTCTTGTCTGTTTGCAGAGGTGAACCCTTTTCCTTCAAGAATGTAGCTTATTTTGTATGCATATGTTAAAAAGGTAAACGCAGAGTTAAAATAGAACTATCACACATAAATAAGCAAAGCTCGTGATCCAATATTGGCTCCATGTTTTCATTAAAATTTCTCATGGCTCTTAATTTTATCCTTAACTGCCAAGTTTCTTCTTTATATGGTTAAATCAGATGTTCTACTTGAAAGTGCCTTCACTTGGTGTCCTGGGTTCAGCAGTAACAGTCACTTGGGTTAACTGAGCAGATGAGAGCTATGCACAACTCAAATTCTTATAACCTGCTGCTGCTACCTTAGTATTGTGTGTGAATGGGATTTGCATGGGGCATATCCTATAGTTCTTTGAAATTTAATAGCTGCTGCCCACATGCTCTTTACATCACTTCTACATGGAATTGCTCATCAAAACAACTCACAGTTTAAAACTGACCTCTCAAATTTAAAAACAAACCCACAGCAACAAAACCCCTCATATCCCTGTTTATTTTTGTGGAGCTTGGAAACTGTGTCTTAATAGTGCTAGAGGTTCTGATTTTCTTTGGGTTTGTTTGGTTGTTTTTTTTTCCTTGAGTGTGCTTTATAGACTTATTTATCTTCATAATTTGTTATATGTTTGATTCTTCTGATGCTTACCTAGAGATCACACTTTCATGTTCTGGAGAATGTGCATGGCAACGCTGACTGCCACCAGGCAGTGATTCACTGTATGCTGAAGCTCAGACAAAAATAGCCATTCAAATAGATGGCTGTCTTCAGTGGCTTGAAAAGTAAGCACTTGTTGAATTAAACACCTGTGATGGAATTTCCTAGTAATCCTTATGAATTTACTTTGAAAGTGTTTCCTCTAAATAGATATTTCAAGTTCATCCACTTTGATAACTTCCTGTAACTCTTCTGGCTGTGCTTGGATAGAATTCAATGCATTGCTTGAAACAATGAAAGTATAAGTTGGAAAATAATTTGATATATTAATCTTCCTTAGAATTGGAATGTTTGAATGGAAAGGACTTTATTGATCATATTTTTTGTAATTACAGAACTAAGATTATTTTTTTTTTGCCTTATTTTTAAATAAGGATTAAATGCATTTATTTAATCTTTGCTGTGTGTCCCCCATGTACATATAGGGAGAAAGAAGGAAGGATGGGAATACTGTAGTGTCTGCAGCTTTGTGAAGGTTGATGGTTAAGTAGAAAAGGTGATAAAAGATAATTGACAACAATGCAGCCTAAGGCATTTCTGAAGTATTGTAGCCACTTTTGTTACTTTGGTACAAAAGGGGCATATGCTACCTTAATGCAACTAGAAAAAATTCTGATTGCAATTGCCGTATTTCCAGGGAAAAGAGTCTAAATTAGTCTGGGTTTAAATCTCCCCCCTCTTTTTTTTTTTTTTTTAATTATTTTTTTTATTTTAGTTTTTACTCTGTTACTGGAGTTATTCAAAGAATCGAGTTCCCGGAAGAGAGGCCTTTTAACAGTGTTGTTGGCGCATAAAACCTCTATCATCACAACTCAGATAAAAATTGCTGAACTTCTGTTCTATGAAGTACCTATGCATTACGAGTATTGATGTTTATCTGAAAGAGGGTTTTCTTATTTCCCTGAACTTTAAATTGATAAGTACTAGTTTTTTCCACACTGTGTACTTGGTTTCTGTAAGCACATAGAGGATAACTTTTTCTTAGAAGGCAACAGTAGTGTTAAATGGCTGAGTGTACTGGAAATCTTTTGGGACTGAGCAGCTACTGCTTTTTTGGCTTGCACAAATCTCTTTTTTTTTTTTTAAATAATCTTTGTGCTCAAAGTGAGGCTGAGCACAGTAAAGCAGAAGCAAATTGATAGAGTAAATGTTTTCTGGTCTCTGTGTTTGTTTGGTATCTCTGAAAGCTGTATCATCTATCTAGATACTTCTTCAAGGCACATTACTCTGCCTGTCATGCTGCCAAGCAACTCGACTGCTAGCAAATGAGCTCTGAGTCATGGTATCATTGCTGCATGGTTTATTACCTCAACAAACTATTGATGTCAAATAAATCAGGCTCCCTACAAAATGAAGTGGCAGAATAAACTGCACTTACAATAGTTCAGTGAAAGCTGTGTTGTTCTTCAGCTCCTGGCAAAACCCGCCACTAATAAGAGTTGATTAAGAATTCTGGTTTCATGGTATTGACTAAATTGAACCAGTGGTGTTTGTGATAGACCAGATGCAAGGGTTCTGTGCAGTGTAGTCAACTTTCTTCCCTAAATGCATGTTTCGACATAGTTTTTTTTATTCTTTGGTGAAATATCTTGTGTTTGAGACAAATTTCACTTGAGTAATTATGACAAGCTCAGCAAATAATAATTTCAATGTCCTTAATGGAGCTGTTGGCTGTGAATTACGCAAGTCAGTTTTGCCTGCAGAACTGCAAGTGATGGTGTACGAAGTGTCTGGTTTGGAGCTGAAAGATGTTTGAACAAATCAGTGATGATGACCCTTGTTATGAATGCACCAACAAAACACACACATGCACAAAATCTGTGTGTTTCCATTAAGGGAAGATGGATGTAAATAAAAAGTATTGATATTTAAAAATTACAAACTTCTTCACTTTAAAATCCAGTGTCTCAGTTCAACATATTAGTAAATTTCACATAACATTTAAAGCTGATACATTTTGCAGATCAGACGCCTTTACTAGAAGTCAAAGATGAGATCACAGAGTTATAGAATAGCTGAGGAGGGAAGCATTTCCGAGTCCAATCCCCCTGTTCAAAGCAGGACCAACTAAAGCGGGTTGCTCTGTGAAACCCAAGTCTTCCTTATGAAAATGACCCTGGATAGTTCCAGTTGTCATAAGCATGCTAGCCATTTCCTTTTGGTGTGTTGCTTCAATGTCTATTACAGATTAAAATTTATTTGAAGTGACTTCATGCAGCTTAGTTTTCTGATATGATCTGGACTTGCTACCGAAGCTTTTTTTGTTCTTTAGTTTTCCGCCACCCCATAGTTAAACATTCTTGTCAAATTTTAGGGTAATTGCAGAGATTCATCATTGTTAAATCTATCAGGCTCATTTCAGTTTAAGGGGAAATAAACCAACTGCAGTTGAGACGGTTATTTTGGTAGGAGGAGACAATGTTAGGCAGCAAGTAGTACTAATAGTAAGCTCTCTTCCTTTTGTACAAGAGAGAATATCAATAATAAAAAAGGGGAATAAGGGTGAAATGCAGAAACCAAAGACTATGCCAACAGAAAGTATGTAACTTGTGTCTTTAAGTCAGTGCAAACAGGTGGAAGCCAGCCTGAGTAATAAAGAAATGTTGAAAGGAGCATTTGATACCTCGAGCTTGGTTTTACTTCCAATTCACTTTTCAGTTGCTTTTGAAAACAAATGTGTTTCCTGTACTCAAATGAAAAATACCTTCTTTTCTTCTGTGCTGTGAGAAGATATGCCAAGGATTTACTTAGAGTCTTTTCAGTATGGATGAATTGCCTGTATATTTTAGGAGGGCTATGTGTAAGAAGTCCCATTTCCTTATGTATCAGTTGCCATAGTTTTTAGCTGGGAAGCTTCTGTTTTATGACAGCAGATTTCAAATTTTGCTGTTTAAAAGTTGTGCTTGATTATGTTGAAAGGGAAGTGGGTAAATAAAAAAAGATCATGTAAATGACTTCATGATTCCTATCTTAAATCTCAGTTAAGTGATAGAAGAGCTTCTGGTGTTCTATTTGCTGAGGAAATATTAGCAACATGGTACCGCAGCAGGTGAGCTGTGTGTCTGCATCTGGTAAGATGTCAGTACTTCGGACAATGTAGCATATTAATTTGCAAAAGTGTGGATGAAATAAAAAATTCTTAGTATAGCCAAGTGCTAAGCAGTTTGTACAGTCATGACTAATCACAGGCACAACAAGAACTGTGAAGTCAGTAGGCTTGCAAAAGGAAGCTCTGTGTATTTCAGTGTGTGATTTCTTAGAGTGAATAATCTGGTTTATTAATAGATCATGTCACATGGGAATGCACAACACACACAAGTAATGCACAGTTTTAAACAACAGTCATATAGCTGGCTTTCTTTTTCTTGGTATTCTGCTCTTTCTAAGAGTGTGATGTTTTAAATCCCAGTTTTAATCCTGGCTTTTCAGTTCATTGGGTGCTCCCTTTTCTGTTTCCCTCCACCCTGGTATCCATTTGCGATGCCACATCATACATTAAATGTGATATCATCCATGAGTCTAATCACTGACTTCTAGCTTTGGTATCAAGTGCTAACTTTTTGTGATCGGTACTACTGCTTCTGTAAAAAGCTTTTAATCTTTAAAGCAGCCCACAATCTATTGAAAGCTTTAAGGACATCTTGTGAGGTATGAACGAGGTGGTGTGCATATACTGTGAACTAGTAAGATTCTGACAATTGCTCATGTAAGGTGTACAGAAAGCAGCTAAAACCTGGCAAATGTGTTTTAATAAATCAAAAGAAAAACCTGTAGAGACGTTTCTTTGTTGGTTTTTTTGGGTTTTGTTGGGGTTGTTTTGTTTTTTTTTTTTTTCCTTCCTGCAAGATGGAGGTAGGGCTCAGTAATCAGCAGTATTCACTTTTTGTCTCCCGTTGTAATAAAACAAAGTCCAGGCTCCTCTGGCTCTTTCTCTATGTGACCATGGTGCTCTGGAAGGCTGGCCAGTAAACGCTGTAGGCGCATTCTTCTGCAGGCAGAGGACAGTCATGTAAAATTGCGGTCTTGAGGGCATTGTTTTTCAGTTGTTTTGACTGTAGAAGGTTTGCTTTAGAAATTAACGTAAACAGTGTGGTTTTGATTTCTTAAGAATGGTCCTCATGGTAACTTCTTACCACTTTATATGGTAACAAAATTAGTATCTGTGTGAACGTGATGCAGAATGTGATATTCCTGAGCCTGAGGGAGCTTTCCAGGAGAATGAGAGGGCCTTGCTACCAAGCTGCTGTGAGAGCTGCAGTCAGAAGCCAAGTGGCTTCTTCGTCATTCCTAGCTACTGGAGAGCAGAGCAACAGATTTTGCTGTGTCTTATATAAATGTCTGAAGTAACAACATCCATATCCAGGTATGGCATCTCCAAAGGCTTTCTAAATATTTCAAAAGGGTGTGAAAGCAAAACTTGATTCATTAGTGGTTTCTGAAAACTGGGTTGAACTAAGGCTTTATTCTCTTGTTGGCTTGGTATAAAGTATGTGGCTTTGGAAGCTGTAGAGTTTCTCTGGCATTTTTCCACACTTCATGTTTGAGCAATTAGTGTATGTGACACAATCTGTATAAACAGTAGAAGGGCCTAAATAAAGGAGCCTAAGGCACCTAGAAGCAGATTGAGTTTAGTTTGTTGTGCCAGCTATGCTTTGCTATTCATTTAACTACTCAGTGCATTTTTCAAAGATTCTGCAAAGGTATTCCCTTTGCAGTGTAGAAGTGCAGGTACCTCAAGCCTATGAAATTATTTCTGCTCCTAAACACTATCCTCTTATGAATGAAGATTGAAATACAAAGTACAGTATAAACCATCAAAAACAAACAAAATCAGATTCGGTCCCTGTCCAGTTCTTATTGTACTGGAGATTCTTTTGCTGAAAGTAGTAAATACCATGTATTTTAGCAGTTAGTAATAATGCATTGGGTTATAAGAAAACTGATGCTTCCTAACACTGGTAAAATGGGAAATGGTAGAAGTGATGTCAGTGTTGGCTTAGTATATCCGTTCCTCACAGGCATGTGAGAAGCAGAATCGAGGCGTAAAACAATTCTTTATCTTTTGAATCTTGTCATATAGGTGTTAACTGATATAGAAACATCTATTATCATAAGATATTTCTTGGAAAAATCTTCAGGTCAGCTCTGGGACCAGTTGTTTGAAGTATCCTTTATGAGAATAGTAATGACCTGCTGTGTACTTGTGGTCTTCGTGGAAATTAAACTGTTACCTGATAATCCATAGTATATTTCTTCAGTGCTTCATAATCACATATTGGATTTTCTTTCCTTACTTGCTCATAGTAAGAATGAAAATATGTGAACATTCAGCAGATAGTTTCTGTATCTTAATTGTTCTTTTTCTTCTTCACCATCTATGAACACAGGAACATTGTGGCAGACATCTGGTTTGTTCTGGATAGACTGCCTGAGTTCCCACGTCATGGGACATTAGCAGTGATGACATATGTTTGAAATGTCATTCAGTCAAGTCACTAACCAACCCATTTAGGTCACTTTCTATTGCTCTCCTTGGTGGTGAGAATTCTTGCTGGGTTCCTGTCCCTGTGTGCAGCTGTGATTAAGAATGGTAGGTAGTGATTAACAGGTAATTCCTGCAACTTCTGCTTCATTTGGCAGTTGCGTGAAGGTGGGAAAAAAGAAACCAAACAAAATAAAGAGAAGTTGAATTATGGAATTTGTGTATTTATGTTTGTCCTGACCTGTTGGTCTGTTTGTGTAATCAGGCTTTGTCATTGGGTGAATTCAGCAGACAATCCTTGAACTATCTGTGTGATCAGTTAAGAATTCTCTGTCAAAGGGAATCTTTTGCAAATGGAATTACTGATTAGTTATGCCAGAGAAGCTCAAAGTACCTCATCTCTTAGAGAGAGCCTGAAGGATTCCTGAATGGGACTTCTGCCAGATGGATGCTGGACGCTTTAGATGCCAGGAGTTCTAAGGAGGCAGAGGGAGAAAATAGGTGGTAGCCCTAGCATAAACCAGACATTTCTCATTAAAGGCTCAACAGTGAGCCTTCCCCTGCAGCAACTGGCTGCTTTGTCTGCTCTGCCAGCATCTTACTTTCTGATGGCAAAGTTTTAGGCTTGGGGATCCAGGATTGATTCATACAGGACCAAGTCCTAGCTTTCTAATGCTTACCTGAAATAATCTGTTTTATCAGTTTTATTAGGCTGAAAAGTCTTTGCAGAATCAGAGGATGGTTGAGGTTGGAAGGAACCTCTGGGCTTCACCCTCCTGCTCAAGCAGGGGCCACCTGAAACTACTAGTCCAAGACCATGTCCAGTTGGCTTTTAACTATTTCTAAGGAGAGAGAGAGACTCTACAATGTCCTTGGAGAATGTGTACCAGTGCTTGGTGACCCTCACAGTAAAACTGTGTTTCCTCCTGTTGGGACAGCACCTTCTGTGTTTTCGTTTGTGCCCACTGCCTCTGGTCCTGTCACTGGGCACCACTCCAGGAGCCTAGCTCTGTTCCCTTAAGAAAACCCATTAAGATATCCAAGTCTACCAGCTTCAAAACAATCCCAGCTTGCTTTTGTACAACTTATTAGCCACATCATTTGCCTGTTTGCTGTATCTGAGCTATAGTGGTTATTTTATTGCATGTTCAGTTTTAGTTTTTCACTTGTTCGTTCTATAACTTAATACCTTAAGACACTTGCAGATTTTCAAAGATCAGGTCCTCATTTTAGTAGTAGTGGAGTTAATTGTTCTTTCACAGTTCAGTCGCTTTCTGGTCCCCTTTCTTAAGAATGAAGTGTGAGACAGGCTTTGTGGGGGTTGTGTTGTTTTTTCATTTTTCCTTCCCTTCAGTTTCTTGGTGAAAGGAAGCTAATGCTCTGCTTGTGCACTTGAAATTGGCCAACTTAGCCATCCTTTTGTACGTTTCCCTTCAGTAGCTGGACCATTCTGACAACCTAGGAATGCAACCATTAATGTTTTCCTTCCACCTACTGCCTGCCTCTCCCGTCTTTATGTAGAACACTGTGGCACCTTGACCTTTTGTTTGTGTCCTGCCCTGCCTTTCCATACTCTCCAGGTAGAGTGGCACATTAATTTTTCTTGAATTTGAACTGGTGATATTTATCTGGCTATTATGTATTTCGTGCTCTTGTGTTTACCTATAGCCATGTTATATGGATATAGCATGTTATAAACGCTTTCTGCAGGCCAAACTCTGACCTAAGTTTGGGCAGAGGAAGGCCCTTTTGGCTTCAGACAGGAAAGAAGTTTCATGACTTTTACAGGCTTTTGTGATAGTAAGTATTGGACAGTACTAGAGAGCCAAGCACTTCCAAATTATTTTAATGCTCCTGTTCTTGTTGAAGGGATTAACTACTCTCCCGAATACCTGATGCTGTTACAGAGTCTCATTTCCTCTAGGTTTCTTTTAAAAGCCCATTTGAAGATAATCCTCCTTGCTTGGCTGCCTTAGTTGTAAAAAAAACAAACCCAGGCAAACAAACCAACCCCAGCCCTCTGAAAACCAGACTGGAAACTCCCAACCCCACTCCCAGCTCCCCACTCCAGAACCTAACCAAAAACCTCGTAAAACAAACCATAACAAAACCCCAAGCCCCGCAGATCCTTGTCGTTGCTTGCTGTCATTTTGTAGTCTGACATTGTTCAGTATAGCAGAAGCTGAGAAGAGGGAAGTGCAGTGGGAAAGGTGAGTATGAAGCAGGTCTTCTGGCTTTACCATTAATTGGTAGCTGTTGTTTGAATTCTGCAAATACAAATATTATTATTAAAAAAAAAAGTATAATCTTTATATCATGCTTTCCATCTGAACCTTGGGGAGGGGGAGACAATTTCTAAAAGGAGAACAGCAGCTTTACCCTTTAAATGTCATAGGCTATTTTGGGGATTGTTTGGCTGCAGTAATGAAAGATGCTATCTTCCTGATGCTTAACTAGATAGATACAATGAAATGTGATTTCCACAGACCGCATAAAGAGAGGTCCAAATCCATAGGACACATTCCTAAATAGCAAGTGGGCATTTCTGGACTTCCTCAGCAACCTAGAAGTCATTTCAGACACCTGCCTGTCCTGTTCCCAGGTATTCCACTGTGATACAAAGCTGTCTAAAATGCATGGTGCAGAAAGTCTACTGACCAGCTACTAGTGTGGAGGTCACCATTTAAATGAAGCAAGTATAAACATTCCTTTTAGATGAGCTCGGACTTTTAGAAAGAGATTGATTCTTGATGATTTGTCACTATTAAAATATTGATTGAAAACTGAAGGCTTGTTCTGAGCCGAAGAGTATTAGAAGTACTTTCAATTTTGGGTTTGCTCTGTGTTTTTCTTAAATATAGAAGCTTTCTTTGCTTTTAAGTGCATTACTTTGGTTTTGATGCTTATGCCCTTTGACAGACTAGATAGACTAGGAAGAGATAGCAGGAGTAGACCAGAAACAGTATTCTGTTTCTTGCTGTGCTGTCTTCTTCCAGTTGCAGAAAAGGAAAAAAACCCAGTAAGGCTCGTGTCAACAGATCAATGCTCTTGGAAGTGCCTTTTTGAAAAAAGAAGCCTTCATCTTTCTTCATGCTTCTCTGCCTGCTTCTTTCTTATTCTGCTGATCAGGGCATGTCTTTTTGAGAATCAGTGTGTGAGTGCTGTTCTGCTTCAGAGTCCAAGATCACTGCTCGAGGAGGAGGAGCAAAGCTTTTAATGAAATATAACTTTCAGGTTTTTAATCCTTAGTGTCTTTACATCTGTTCCTGAGGTAAATATGCATATTTGGGGGTTTTATGAAAGTTTTGGGAATAATGTGCCTCACTGACGACTATTGTCAATGTTGCTTTGGCCACAAACTTTATATTCTCATTTAGGATACATTTAGAAACTCAGATGTCACAGTTCTATTACTAGATTTGCAACTAGCTCAATCTTTTCTTCCCTTTTTATGGAAATTAGGGAATCCAGTATTCTAAGCATAAATTTGGATTTCTGAATTTCTTCAGAGATTCTGTCCTCTTTCTTACAATCCCTGCTTTCCCAAAGGTGTTAATAAGAGATGTTCCATCTGACTTTTCCAGGAGAAAAGCATGTGGACTAATTGAGATACATGTAGAAGGAAAAAAAAGTGTGAGAACTTCAGCTCAGTTCATTTTTCTACGCTGCTTGCATTTTATTTTTGCATTTAATGGTGTGTTCAGTGGTTTATTGCAAAGCAACTTGATACACAAAGTATTTGAACAGTGGGTTACCTCCCTCTTACAAACAAATGTTTCTGAAATGACCAGCTCTAAAGCCTCAATCACACTCAAAAATGTTTGCACTGATCAAGGGACAGGAGAGGTATAGACTGCCCACCCTCACAGCAAAGCTGAACTGAATTAAACAATGTTTAGTGTATGGAATATGTGTTCAAAACCAGCTACATGATTATATAATGAAAAAGAAAAGAGATCTCAGCAGTGAGCGTAACCTTGGTTTGACAAGGTTGGAAGCATTTAAAAGAAAGCTGAGTAGTACGAAGATGTTACAACACACAAACAACTCCCACGGGTGTGTCTCTTTCATTCCTGTTCTTGAGTTTGTCTTGCCAGATCATCAGCATCTTGACTGACTCCCACAGCTGTTTTATCTCACTACTGCATCTGAGCTCTTAACAGGCTCTAAATTATGAATACTTTAAATACATATGTCTCTTCATCTATGCACAGGACAGTTTTTAAGGCAGATTCCTTTTCTCTCATTTCTAAAAATGTTTATTTGGGAAGCAAAACCCAGTAGCAGAATTATGAAAAAGGAGGCTGGAAGGGACTTAAGAGTTCATCTACTCAAAGGCAGTCTGAGGTCTTTCCAACATATTAATTAAATTATCAAAAATAATAATTAAAAAAACACAAAGAGCTTTCAGTCTTGATAGGCACTCTGTATAGGTGCTTAACTGTGCTTGTGGTTAGATTTGTCCTAGAAATTAGCTTAAGCTTAGCCTAAATCTTCTGTAGTTTGAGCCCCTTCATCTGTATAGGAAAATGTATTCTCTTGCCGTTTGCAGCAATCTTCTATTTATACTGTCTCCTTTCAGTCCAGTAAAGCCTGGACAAGTCTATTTGAATTTCTCCTCAGTTTGTGTTTTCAAGGTCTCTCTCCATTTCTGTGTAGCTGTTTTTGGACTTCTCCCAGTTGTTCTATGTCATTTGGAGATGTGCTTTTCAAAACACAGAGGTGTTTGTAATGCTAAGCAGAGTAAAAAGCTTTTTCTGTCTGCTTTGCAATGCTATGACTTTCCACAGATTCTTTTCTGCTTTAATGCTACCTAATAGTTGGTTTCTATTACACATTTGTATGGTCAATTATTTATAGTGAAAATTGTGCTTTTGCACGCAGTTTAATTCAACCCTATCTGATGCTTTTAAGCCTTTCTTATTTTTTTTCCGAAGTAACTTGCTTTTGTGATTGACTAAGTATTTGCAGTTTTTATAATGTCCACCTGCAGATACAATTACTGTACTTACTGTTACCAAAATACTTGAATGTTTCCTGTTGTTTTGATACATTTGAGTTAGCAGAACTGTACCTGGTATATCCTTATTGATGAAACATCATCAAATGCTGTATGCTTACCTGTACCTCACACTGGCTACACTAATAGGGTAGCTTTGATCATGACAGTTATGAGGCTTTGGGTGTGCATGGTATGGCTCATACTGCATTCTGAAGAACCTTAGCCCTTTTTTCCAAGATTTGAGAAAATGCTACACAAGCTGTATTTTTCTCAGTGGGTAACTATTAAATATGACTAAGCTTCAATTAGCTTAATATCTTTTAGATTTAACTGTTATTTTGATGTGTCAAGTCTTATTTCTTCACATTGTTTGAGTTGTAGAATTTGTTTTCTGAAATTGGCAATAAGGCCTTTATGATTTACAGGCTATTCAATTCGCATGTTTTTGAACATATTGTAACTGTTAGAAGAAAAGATGACTTGAAAGCAGCTTCTTGTGACTTGCTCTTAAGCATTTAGTGCTTGTTAGAGACAAAGGACTGCTGTTTATTAAGTACCATCAATAAGGGGAAGCTAGTAGAAATAGACTTCTGGGTAAAAGTTTAGCAATCCTAGCACTCAAATAGCTGTATTAATGATATGAAAAAAACAACATTAAAAAAATCAGAGAATCAGAATAGTTGACGTTCGAAGGGACCTCTGGAGGTAATCTGGTGTAACCCCCTTGCTGAAGCAGGACCACTCAGAGAATGTTGCCCAAATCTATGTCCAAAAGCTTTTGTGTATTTCCAAGGATGGAAACTCTACAACCTTTGTGGGCAACCTGTGCCAGTGCTCAGGCACTCTCAAAGTAACAGAGTGCTTCCTATTATTCAGACAGGACCTTCTGTGCCCTTTGCCTCTGCAAAGAGCCTTGCTCCATCTTCTTCACACCTTCCCGTCACAGATCTGTATGCATTGATAAGATCCCCCTGGGCCTTCTCCAGGCTGAGCATTCATAGAATCATAGAATAGTTAGGGTTGAAAAGGACCTTAAAATCATTTAGTTCCAACCCCCTTGCCATGGGCAGGGACACCATGTACTAAACCTCTCTCAGCCTACTCTCATTTTCCTTGGGGGCCCTTCATGGGACTCACTTAAGTATGTCCACATTTCCCTTGTGCTGAGGAGCCCAGGCTGGATGCACTACCCCTTTGTGACTTCACCAGCAGAAGGGATGGATCACTTCTCTTGACCTGCTGGCAACACTTTGCCTAATTCGCTGAACAGTTGCTGGTAATACTATTTTCTTCAGGCAAAGAAAGACTTTGGGGAACTTCAGAAGTAATGGAAGACAATAAATGGACAAAAAATGACAGGCTTAGTTCACTGAAAACTTAATTCACTTAGTACACTAAGAAAGCGAACAATACTTATTTGAGCTGAGGCTGTTCAACTGTGCATACAACATAGTTAGCTTGAAATTAGGAATGGGATCTATATGTAATGGAAGGACCTCCAAGAGAACTTCATGAAGCAAGCCTGTGTGAAGTGGAGAATAATACAGAAGGTATAAGGGTCCTTACATTAATAGGGAATGTGGTGTCATAGAGAGCCCAGTGTCAAGGACTTTATTTCACATGGAGCTCTGCACAATTACTGAGGATCTGAAGAACGTTAGAAAAAACCCAAGAGGTTTGGAAAACTCAAAGGAGAAATTGAAGATATTTGAGTTGATAATCTTGAAAAAGACGTTAATTAGAAGAGATGTAAGACCAGAACCTGCATAAAGCTGTTTGTCCGTGTAGGAGAAATTGCACTTCTGTTGTAGGGCAGTGGGGAGGAGACTGGGAAGGGTTCTGAGATGGAAAGCTGGATTTGTTTTATTGTTGCTGAGAAAGTACAAGAAGCAGGAATTAGGTCTGACCTATCCAATAGGAATAGCCATACCTAAAAATACTATTTTTGTTCCTGGCAATCTGTTGCCCTGAACAAGTGTCTACTTTTAATGATGTACCTAGTTTGGGTATTCATAGAGATGTATAGGGACAGGACACGAAAGGCAGCTTATTGACTTCTTTCATGAAGAATGTAAAACCAAATTGCTTTTAAAATTCTACATCCAAAAGGTGCAAGGGTTTGCTTCTATCTCAGTTCATAGTTGAAATCTAGATTTTCATTTTCCAGGATTTTCTTGGGGCCAAGACCATAGGAATATGCCAAGAAGGGCTTCAGTGTCTTTACCAGAGGGAAAGGATTCTGAGAGCTTTATAAATGCTAGGCATCAAAATCTAAAATGGTTTCCAGCTGTAAGGAATAAAGATAAAGCCTTCATAAGGTAAACTTTTAAAGGGAGATTTTTAAACTTGTCTTACCTAGCTTCTGATACAGCACAGGCATAGTATTCCCCACAGTTAAACCAGTAACTTGTTTAATTAAATGTATTCCAAAATCAAGAGTGGGTGATTTCATTGAAGATTGAGAGTCATAAAATGTTTTCTGTTAAAAGTTGACTCCTGTAATCGCTTTTATTAATTCCCATCTGAATGTTTTGAGCTATATTCCTGGTATTATTTCTTGTATGCCTGCCTTTTTTTTGCCTTCTTAATATTTCTCCTAATGGACCTCCCACACTTTCACTATGAAACTAGTGCTTGTCTTCTAACCAGATTTTTTCTAGTCTGAGCTATTGTGCTATGTGGTTCTCATATCCACTTCTATCTGCTCCTGACAAGGATACTCAGTTAAGTGCGCCATTGGGTTGATCTTTTATGTAAAACGAAAATGCCTAAGAAATACCAAAATAAAATGCAGTGTACAAAATGCATCATGACTTGCTTCTTCCTTTTAAGACAAGGATAGGTGGATCTTTTGGACGAAGGGGGTAAATTGCCTTTTCCTATGAGTGGACTGGGGACTAAGGGGCAGAAATTGCTGGTGGCAAAATGAGAGCTGCAGAGGGAGCTGCTGATGCTCTTGGCTTATCTAGAGGCTGTAAGGCTTCGGTGAGGGGCCAGGAGCCAGTGGCCGAGTCTCAGATGGGAGAGGGAGAGCATCTGAGGGACTTGGGTGATTGAGCAGAATCTGTTACTGTTCAGAAAATAGTTGAATTGGCTGGAAGTGAGGGCCTGTCTGCCAAGGACACAATGAACAGAGGAAGGGATGTGCTTTTTGTTCTGCCTGCCCTACTTGCTCTCAGATTTTTCTGTTTAAAATGTAAGCTTCTAGTTCTTGTTCTAGTAATGCATGTGTATGTGGTTTTGTTATTTGTCCACCTGTCTGTGTCCCGTCCCCTGTCCTTCCCTCCACCCCATAAAAATAAGGCCTTTATAACACTTCTGGAAAGCTTTCTGTAAGGGATGGGGGGAGGGCGCAGAATCCAGACACTTAGTTTTAAAACTGTGGCTAACTGAGTGCTTTGCATAACTCTGTCCTTCTTTGACTAAGCATTTTGGGGCATGCACATGTGGAGACTTCTTTAATGGTGATTTCCCGCAGCAAATCATAGTGTCTGGTGGCACATATGGTGATTAAGTTAAGCAGTCTTTTTGAGTCTTCTTCTCTGATGCTTCCCTGTCATTTCCCAAGTTAATTCTGTCAAAGTATCTTTACAAATATTTGTCATCTTTATTAAAACTGCTTTTTTCTGCTGTCTATCCCCTATACTGAAGGTTGAGATGAAACATTTGCTTTCATAGTTACACACTTCTGCAATTTAAAAATGGATATTTGAGAGTAAATATCTGGACCAGTAAGAGAAATCTGAGGTTTAACTGTCATGCTTACAGTGCAATAGAGTCTTCTATTTAAATTCACATTTTAAGACTTCACAAGTTTTTTTAGGAGATACATGTTTTTACTATCACATTAAAATACTGGGATTTTAAATCTCGGTGCTTCTGGTACAATTCCATAAATACAACTATTTTATAATTTATATGGTGACATATATATATACACACACACTGTATAGGTGAAGCTATCTGCAAAACTATTGTTGTTGCATTTATCCCATGTGGCAATATCTCAGCTGTGCTCCAGTATTGATCACTGTGATGTAACTTCTTTCAGTAAGGTCTGCTTCACCTTGCACCCTATGGGACTCTTGCACAACTCTCCTCTCTCACAAGTGTGAGGAAGGATTTTGATTATTTGTGGAAAATTAACTTGTTTGGGGGCATAAAGCTGTTAGGCATTATTATTTTATAATTGGAATATAGCTATGTAATATTTGATACCAAACTTTAGTAGAAGAAAGTTGCTTGTTTCCCTTACCGCATTTTATCTTAGAAAATCAACAGTTACATGCACTGTAAATTAACACTTAAATAAACTGAACAAACTCGTAGAATAAGAAGTTTTAGGTGGCAGGGACCTAAAGAAGTTTCTGATCCAGCCCCCTGCTCTAAGCAGCGTCAGCAATGGGGTCAGGTGAGGTTACGCAGGACTTTATCCTCTTGGATCTGGATAACTGTCACCATCGAATGCTGTTTGTCTTTCAAGCTGAGAATCCAGACAGGTGTAGATGTATAAAAGGCGAAAGTGGACCTAGAGAAGAAAAACCTACCCAACACCTCATTATCCACAGTGAATTAAAGTTGACTGTGGTTAATGTATCTTATTACCGCTTCATAAAACACAGTTTGGGCTAACAAATGCAGAGCTGTGGGCTTCTAATAGCAGTTCTGATAATTGGGGGTTTCACTCTCTTCCTTGCCAGTCTGGTCTCATGGTTTTTGCAGTGGTCCAGTATGGTTTGGGCAGTGATGAATAGCTACTCCTTTGGATTAGTATCTTTGTCCCTTTAATCTTGCAGTCATAGACTTCAGAAGAGACATATGGACATATTTTTTTCAGTATTGTTGCATTCACAGGTTTTATTGCTTGCTTTACTGTTGAAATAATGTAAGCAATTTGAGAATTAAACTGAGTCATTGCAGAGGTGTAGCATGTCTGTATGTAGTGGCAATAATGAGTTTAGGCTAGAGGTGTGCTAGTATGTTTATGTTCTACAAATGGCTTCTCTGGCAAAGGTACAAATAACTTAAGGGAATATTGTTGATTTTTTGGCAATGTCACTGATCTTAATTTATTAGTAGCTGAAGGCTGCTTTCAGATGTAATAGAAATATCTGATCCATGTGATAGAGCCTTCATATAGACTGAAAATACTTCAGTAAACCAACCTGAGAAGTTTACTACTATTCTCTTTAGCTATTAAGTAATTAATTTACTGTGAATTGTGACAAGACTGAAGCTCCCTCTGGTAGGTGCTGTTTGCAGTCGATGCTGCTTGAAGTAGATTGCTTTTTCTCATGATGACTTCTATTGATGCTTTTTCCCCGTCCCTTTTCAGTCTACGCTTTTCTTTTTATCTTTGCATCTCCGGAGATGAAGTATGACATGGTTCTGGCGTTTAACTAAACTCACCAAAGCAAAACATGAGTACTGCAATCTGTTTGCTTGTATTTAATTCTGTGCTCTTCTCACAAGACTGCCACCAACTTTTTTCTTCCTCTTGCTTCTTGTTTGAATGTGTGTGCTGACATAAGACTCTGTGAAATGGTGTTACAGCAAACAGTAGTTGTCTCTTAACACCTAGCAGAAGTTTGAAAAGCATTCCAGCTTGACATTTTTTTCCAACTAATATGATTTAAATTTTCCAAGTAACAAAAATGCCTAAACAGAATTTGTTTTCAGACTAATACTGTCTTTACAGACCATTCCAACATTGCAAGGTATGAGACTGATTATTAGTAGATCAAGAACATTATAAATGGTTGCAGTTGATTGGTGAGTACTGAAATTGGTACTGAAATTGGTACTGAATTGGAACTGAATTGGTACTGAATTGGTACTGAAATTGGTGAGTACTGAATAGTAATTCAAATTTAGCCCTGGCTGGCAGAATACCTGGTAGTCTTACGATCAAGCAATGAGATTTATTCACATTTTGAAAACATAGCTGAGAATCAAGTAACTAAGGCAAAGAATAGGCATATAAAGACAGTATGTTTTGTTCCATATGGACACAATGCAGTTGATTCACACCCCTCATGGGGGAGTTCTCACTACTCTGCGACTGTAGAGATACCTACAGATTTCAGTGGCCAAACCAGTATGAAATTGTCTTTGCTTAAAAAGATACAGTCTACTTTCCCTCACATTCTTGAGTCACTAATTAGTGTCATAAGCCCCAAACAGGTTAAACTGGTTTTTCCTATGCGCATTTATCTAAATTTTTTCTTCAGATTTGGTTTTATTTGGAACACAAAAGGAAGCTTAACTGCAGTGTCACTGCCAGGCATCACAGTAATGAATAATCAGAGAGTGTGCACTGTGTGCTTGTGTTACAGATGAGTTTGTCTTGACTGTTATAATGTATGTTATTTTTCAAAGTCTTGACGTTCCTGGCAAGTGCAGCATAGGAGCTTCTGGATGCATGCTGAATTTCTGGCTGACTGGCAATTACAGGTTTTTTTAGGCTTAAAGGGTTGATGTGGACATGCTTAGAGTGGAATTAAAAGTTCTCTTCTGTCTGAAAAGCAGTGATTTTACTTAGCTTGAACAGAATTTATACATATGTTGGATGCTTTCTAACAAAACTTGGTTTGGAGAGTAGACAAGTTTAGTGTTTGGGTGTTCCTGTAGTCTTTAATGCACTTACTTATTAAATGCTCTTGTGAACTAGGTAAGGGTTTCTATTCGTGTTTCATAGATGGGGCAGTTGGAGAGACTGAAATAGCTCTTCAAGTGTAGCTTCTAATTGTCAAGGTTCTGTGGATTCATACAATGGGAATTTGAATGCCTAAAGAACACCTGTATGATAGGAATACTTATATGTGTAAATCTTGGTTTAAGTCACCCATTTGTAATTGTACAATGGGTCTGTGATGGGTCTCCTAGGCTGCTGGTGTTCAGATCTCTTCCTTTATTATTTTGCCTGTTTGTGCTGGCTGCTTAGCAGTGTTATGGTGAACTATCAAATGTGCAGTGGGGCCTTTGTCACTGCAATAATAGTAATCTGCTTCTATATGTGTGTAATGTATTTCTTGCTGTGAACAGACAGGTATAAACTATTTTATGCAAATTACTTTCTTAACTGTTGCTCTAACAAACTTCTAAGTGATAGTATTTGGCTGTTAATAGTCTACATACAGAGTTTTTCACTGCATAATGTCTAGAATTATGATTAAAAAGAAATTTGAATGTATTTCCTAATTCAGACTAGTACTAGTCATGAAAAATACGCATCTGAGACAAACTCTCTTCTCAGTCTTTTTTTTGTAGCTCAGGTTTAAAATTCATAAATGTCTCTGCAGAATTCTCTCATCATTTTCATATTGCCTGTGGATAAAGGCATTTAAATAATTAAAATTTTCAGAAAGGAAGCTTTGAGCTAGTAAAATGATTGTGGATACCTTCCTTGTATGTAATTTGTAGCCTTCAGGCAGTCCTGCTAGCAGCAGCAGATGTTGTTCATCGGCAAGTCAGTGTTACAAAAGATTCAGGAGCAAGTAGTTCATTTGCTTGGACGCCCCGTTTGTGACGAGGTAAAAAAGCTGGTCTTAGCTCACATAAAGAATGGCTCCTTGTGTTTGGTCACACCCTACTTGCAAAAAAACAGAATAAACCAGTAGTATGAGGAAATTTCCAGGTTGTCAGTATGAGAAGTGTTTGAATGATGGGACAAAGAAATTGTTGAAGTAAGACTGATTATTATTTATTTCCCTGGGGGTTGTAACCGACTTTTCTCAGTGACTGGAAAGTTGAGGTCTGTAGTGAGTTCTAGGAAATGAGAGAAAATAATTCAGGAGGGTAATGGAGCACCTTGATGGGGACTGAGGCAAATAGCACTAATATGGGTGTACATATAGGTGAATAATTCATGATTTTGTTTTCGTATCTCAAAGGATAATTGAACAACCTGACATTCCTTATCATCGACAAGAAAACTGCATTTATACAGAAATGTAGCCTCTTCCACGAGTATATATTGTGATTAAATCTGCACCAAAGTCTCTGCTGGTTGATTTTATGCAGTATGTTGTTCGGGATGGGTCTCATGATTCTTTTGTCTGGAACAAACTGAGCGATTCTGATTTTCTTTAAATTATTTTTTTTATTTTTTGGTTAATTGCACGATAATTCAATTTCTCCAAGCATTAGAGGGAATATTTTGAAGCCATTAAAAGATCACAGATGCAAGTGGTTTTGTACGCCTTAACTGAAGAGCAGGGAGATTACGAAGCAGAGTGCAAGCATTTCAGCGGCTAGCGTAGGCTGCAAGTGCAGTGAACTTCAAACATGTATGGAGATAGGATCAAGGCAGTATTCAAGTAAATCAAAACAAACAAAAAAAGGCATAGTTTATATAATCATAAACTTGTGTAACATATAAATAAATATTCTGAGAATACAGTTGCTTAGAGATCATAAATGTAGCTGTGAATAATTATTGTTTGCCTGGGGTTAATGCATGACACTTCCATGAGTGATCGTGCCATGATTTGGACTGTCATCGAGTAATTAAGTTTCTTTTTTTGGCTTCCCATTGTTAACTGGAAGAAGGAAAAATGTTCCAAAGACAAATGCAAAGCTTTTCTCATACTGGGTTCCTTGTGTGCTTGTATGCAGCAATCTACTGGTACTGATTCTTCCTAGCCATCAGTCTGAGGTATTTCCTTATGCATGTACAGTAGGACTACAAATAACCATTATGCACAGAGTTCACTTCTGATTTGGATTGGTGTCTTGCCATGTCATTTCTATTGCATATCACTCTTCATGGAGTATCTCAAATTTATCCCTGAGATTAGTCAATAGTGTTTCTGTCATGTGGGAGAAGAGAAATCTGCATGAAAATAGAAGTTGCCATCCTGTAACTGGTGTCAGGCTTCACCATAGAGCAAAGAAAAGGGGCCTACACACAGGTTTTCTCCTGGCTGGGAGCAGGAGACAGCTGACTTTGATCTCTACATGTGATTCTGAAGGAACATATGACAGCTACTGTGACAGTGATAAAATTGATGCGTCATGCGAATGTTACATGCATGACCATGCATTGGTTGAAGGATGTAGAAGATGGAAAACTGTTGTGTGATTGTGGTACTTAACTTAGCTGAGAGGAGGGGGGGAGAAAATTAGACAGAAATGAGCCAAGTCACCCAAAAGGATTGCTCTTTCCAGGTTAAGGGAATGCTAAGTGTTGGAGCAAAGCAGACATTTCATTTAAGTTACGTTTTAAGACAATCAGATTTTTCAGAAAGCTTTTATTCTAGCTGTTTTACTGCTTGAGATGTGTCTGAGTGCAAGATGACGTAGATAGCGTGGGAAGGAATAGGGCTGCAGCTCTGGTGCAGGTCACGCAGGCTGTGGAGCTTGCAGTTGACTCAGTGGCTTGTTGGAATCAAAGAACTGTTTGATTCCTTCCTGAAGGCAGAAATAAGGTGGGAAACAGAATACCATCACCCCTTCTGATACAGTTCCTCTGTAAAAGAGGGTGTTTTGTTTTCAGAATTGTTTTAAAAGGAAATGCAGCTGTGTTAGGTTGTTAACACACACTCCTGGCTCTCCTTTTGCATTGGAATAATTCACATATTCTGTTCCTGTAACTAAATTTGATTCCTGTGGCCTTTCACTTTGCATACTCCACTTTGCAGGGATTTGAGTTGTTTATTAATCTGCTAGCAGCCCCACGCACTGATTCTGGCTGCACAACCACCTTCTCAGCAAATCATATCCCGTATGCTTCCCAGCTGCTGCCATCCTTAACACATGCAGAAAATGTCTCCTGGCTGGCTGAACGCAAATTCCAGCTGGCATCGCCTCATGAGTGGGCAAAGCTTCCCCATCTCTCCCGGCGCTGTTGCAGTTGCGCTGTTTGTCAGGTGGTGTGTCTCCAGGCAAGGTTGCAGCAGAGCTTTGGGAGGCTGAGGCAGCTGGGAATCAGCTCTGCAGCTGAGAAGGAGCAATAGCTGCCGCACATAGGGGGTGCATGGGGTACAAGGGGGTGTGTGGCTAGAGCAGGGTGGTGAGTGGGTGAATGGCAGTAACAACTCCCTCTTTATCCAAGATGATACTTGCCAAGTACCGAGTTGGTGGCAGTAACGGGTTTAATGATTGACTTCACTAAGTTTTTGCCAGCAGAGAGCTTGTTCTGTTTTACTGGCTGTGAGTTCTTATATGAAGCCGTGTGGTCCACTGAAATAAAATGATGTTGAAAAATTTTGTATTAGCTCATGTTCACACTTGCTGAACTATTATGACTAGTAGGGCTGTACTTTAATGCTTACAGTAGTCCTATTATTGTCAATGTTCTGTAATAACATCTTTATTTCCTTAAAAATATTCTACAAGTTGAATTGCTACCTAGCTCCTAGAGACCTAACTCTGCCTATTTCTGCCTATGTGCTTTGAGTTTCTGCTTGTTTACAGAAGTAAGGATACTATGCATGGTTCTGAGGTTTAAAAGGTTACTTCAGTGTCACGTGGAAGAAAGGGGAAAGATAAAATCACATGCTGTGATGCTGAAACATCATGTAATTAGGCAAATATTATATAGAAAAATGGGTGAACAGATGAAAATCCACAGCACTAGTATAGAAGTGTTTGTGGAACTTAGAAATAAAATAGCTGCCGTGAGTACTCGTCTGTGTCAGAAAATGTGTTGAGTCTCCTTCTTTTCATCTGGAGCTTGTAAGGCAAATTCCAGCATCAGGGAGTTCTGCCTTTACATATTTTGTGTTGTGAAGCTGTTAGGCTTTCTTCGTTTTGTATTTTTAAGTGCTATGTGCTATTGGCAACTTTTTAAACTATAAAAGGTCAGATCTAGTGCTCTTATCTGCATTGTTTACTGTTACACTTTCAAGTGATTGCAGAAATAGGGGTTGATATGACACACTGGGTTTTCAAGTGAGAGAGAACTTAAGTGACCTGTTGTCTCTTCTCCATTTAACATTAGGATTTTGGACAGGGTCAGCTTCAGCTCTTAGCTTTGAGTATGATAAGGGATAAAATCAATTTTTCTATTCCTGCTCTTCCTGGGCTGTGTTCCTTCGGAGATCTACGGTAAAAATGAAGTGCACAACAAGTTTATTCCATCCCAGGGAAGACGTGGAAACACCCTCTTTCCTCCCCTCTCCCCACACCATTTAGTTACAGATAATGTTTCTCCCTTGTACGAGAGCCTGAACCTGATCTCCTTTTCCTTGAGATGTTCCGTATTTGGAGGGAGTGGGGTGAGAGGCTGTAAAGTGAGACAATGTAAACTTAGGGAGCATGTGAAAAATATAAAGTTCTAGTACTCATTCTTGACAAAAATATTTGTGTTGTATTTGTCATATATTAATGTTGCATTTGGGATATGGCCTGTAGCTATAAATGGAATGATTGTGTAATTTAGCTTGATTCAAGATCTACTTTACTAAGCCATTATGTTGCCATTATGTAGCAGAGCATGAAAATACATTAGGGGAGTGATAACCTCTACAGCAAATCTGTAGTAAACAAAACCAGCAAAAACATTTCAAATGCCTCAGCAGCAATGGAGCTAATGAAACCTTACTTCCCATGGCTTTGTGTGTCTGATTCTATGCAGGAAACTGATGGACCTGGATAGCTTTTTCTCTACTGGCTGAGCAAAACCCAAGGTAGGCGCACATGATCCAGAGATGTGGGCCTGATGCATGGCCAGTACACAGTGTCCACCTAGCAAGCCACTGTGCCACAGCAATAGGCAGACCAAGCAAGTGGTATCGGAGGCCACATGCAGCCCTTGTGCCATATGTTGTGTAGGACTATTGGCCATCGAATGGTTTGGTATGGAAGGGTTAAAAATAAAAAGGTTAAAAATAAAAAAAAAGGTTTAAAAAGGGTTAAAAATAAAGATTATCTAGTTCCAACCCCCCTGTTATGGGCAGAAACACCTTCCACTAGACCAGTTTGCTCAAAGCCTCATGCAGCCTGGACTTGGACACTTCCAGGAGCATCCACAGCTTCTCTGGGCAGCCTGTGCCAGTGCCTCACCACCCTCATAGTGAAGAATTCTTTCTTTATATCTCACCTAAATCTACCCTCTTTGGGTGTCAAGCCATTCCCTCTTGTTCTGTCACTACACGCCCTTGTTGCATCTAAATGTTGGGAAACTGCCCACTTGTTAAATTTGCTTGAAAGTGGCTCTGAGACCCAAAAATCTGACACTGAGGATTGAAGAGGGGTGGGATAGCTGGTACTGCTTGTTACCGAAGCATGATGATATGAATGCTTCCTTCTCTGGAAATGGGCTCACAGGCAGTCTTTTATGTTTTGGTTTCCTTCTTTGTTCAGTGCATTTTGGATCTCTGCTTGAAGTAATCAGAAAGGACAAACTAGACTGTGTGGATCAGAAGCCATACAGCTGGCTCTAAAGGATTAATATTGCTTACATTTTAGTGTGGTTTCTCGAGTTACGGGGAGGACTGGCACTTGGTTAAGACCACACACTCTGAGTCTGTTACTGACTACTTCATTAAACTTATCGGTTTTCTGAGTAACACCAATGTATGCTAGTGGTGCATCCATAGTTCGAACAGGAATTGTGTAAATAGGTGTCTCGGTGTATCAACAGCAGGTTGGAGCAGGTTAGCTTAGTCAAAACTTGATTCTTAGTCAAAACTTGGCTAATTCCAATCATATTTGTATTGGATTATAAGTGATAATTACAGAATTAGGTAGATGTTTAGCTTTGGCTTTTTGGACCTTTTTCCTTGATGTGTGTTTTCCCCTCTGAAGTTTTGCAAACAAATACTGTATGTTCTAACTGCATAGAGTTGAGTTTCCCTGTGTGAACAGTGAAAACTAATTCTGCTCATTAGAATTAAAGCAATATAGCTGCATTGTGGTAAAAATTCAGTTCTGACACTAGGGACAATTTAATTTTTAATGTTTTTTATGTTGCCACAGCAGTAGGAAAACCAAACAAACCAGTACAGGCAGTAGATTTCAGCACAGGACATGGGAAAACTTAGAGGCCATTGTATCACCTTTCCTAAAAATCAAAGTAGTGTAATGTTACATGGTGGACAGGGCTGCCTTCTGAAACTGAATAATTACATATTTAAAAAAGGGTTATTTACTAACATAATGGGGGAGTAGATCTTGACATGAAACCTTCATTTCAAGGCTAAATCCGTGTGTGCCAACTAACTGATGAAAAGGTGCCCTGTGTCGACTGGTTTATTTAACTTTCTTCCAGCAAAATAGCATTCTCTGGTGGTGTCCTTCCACTGCATGGGAAGAGCCTAAAATAACAGAAGCTGCTATGACATCTCCCAAAGCATGTCTTTGTCAAGGTCACAGTTCTATTTTTGCTGCGTTTTATGCAAATGGAGATAGGTATGGTAAGTGCTTGACAAAAATATTTTCATAACTAAGATGCTGAGTGCCCCAAAAGGGTAAAATTGAACAAAAATGCAACTCCCTCAGCTGCTTATGTAAATACAGTCAGCTAATGGCTGTTATGGTTAGCCTGGGCCAGTGTGCAGCCTGGTTTGCCCATCAGCAGATACTAAGCTCTAAAATTAACCTGCTTTTTCTTTCTTAGCCTGCAACGCAAAGTTTCTGGGGGACATGGGTAAAAGCTGGAGGTTCTGCTGTTAAACCACAGCATATAAAGCTATGAAACCTTTATATAAGCAGGTTCTGCTGGCTCATTCTGTGCTTTGAAATTTGTACATAGCTATGCTGAAAGTACAGAAATTAATAGATCTTTCCCAAGTGTATTTGGAGCAAGAAAGGGTGATAGAGATGTGTGCTTTGGAGCAAACATTTGATAGAGGTGTAGTATGCTGAGGGTTATTACATGCATGGTTGCCATGTTTGAATCCAGCTCTTGAAGCTGCTGACGGTTTGAGCCTGGGAGAGCATTGGGAAGTAGTTTCTGTGCTCATCTGCTTTCTCAGGTATCTCTGTTTTAGCTGCTGCTTTGGGGAGGACACAGTCCTGGATCCTGGCCTAGGCGGGGGCTTCCCTGACCTAGTACTGCCACTTTTGTGTGGCCTTTATCTCCTTCTCTGTTAGAGATGATGCGGTGGGCAGGATGGTAGCTGTATCATGTGGAATAAATTTATAATGCAACGCTGGATAAAAAGGCTTTGCCTGTAGGAAAAAAAAAATCAGCTGTTCAAACAAAACCAGACTAGTCTGCACTGAAGTAGATGAGCAGTGCTGGTGTGGATGTTCTGTTGACTGATAAACTTGAGTTATCTCTTTTTTTATCATTCTTACAAGGATGAGGCTGAGGTTTTCTATATTAGCAGAAATGGTACTTCAGAAATCTATTTAATGTAGCTACTCCAGTTTAGCACTGGAAAATGTGATAGAAAATGCATGTCAAGCTGGAAACTGAAAGAAGGTTAATGTAATGTGAAGGAACTGAAGCCCATATATCTGTACATGTGTGTATATACATGCATACACATATAAGGAATCTTTTTGGCTATATATATATATGCAGGTAAACCCCACTCATATTTCTGGTTAATGCTGCTTGATAAAATGACTGGACAAGAAATAATAATATAGGTAATGTATTTTCTTTGCTAATAGGTTATTTTTAATAGAATTAATTATCTTGATGTGCACCTTCTGTAGAGCACTACTTGGAGAGGCTGCTTAGTATTTTCTATACATTGTGTGTATGTAGTATAAGTTATATTTGATGTCTAATATATTAGAATATACTTTTTAAACTAGTTTACTTGGTATGTTTCTTTTAAAGAAATGGTAGAACTTTATGGATAGAACATACTAGATACGTTATTCAGCAAGTAGCAGGTGTAGAGTAACTTTGGCTTTTAAGTCCAGTTGTTTTTCTGGAGGAAAAAACTTGGCTTTGGGTAAGACCATTGCATTCATGTACAGCCTGTAATTAATTGTATTGTACTGTAGTTGGGTAAAAGTGCAAGTTGATGAGCTCTGCAAAACCTTACTCAATTTTCTGCTCCAAGGGGTGGCTTTGGAGAATGAGTCTTTGAAGAGGGTAAGAAGCAATAAGAATACTTTAGAAAGCTTTCAAAGCTCTTTTGGATCTGTTTTGAGTTTTTTCAAGTAAAGCTGGGTTTGTACGAGAGTCAAGATGATCAGCAAGTTACATCACAAACCTGCAGGAGAAACAACAGGAATGACGCAAGCTGTTGTAAACTTTTAAGTCTCCTGCTGGGAGAACATACAGCTGAACTTTCCTGGGTCTACATCAGCAAGGGATGTAATGTGTCATGGCTAATATGCAGAGATGCACTTGGAAGGGGAAAAGCAATTGTATGGGTTGCAAGATCCTGTGTTTTCCTCATCACTTAC
The DNA here is from genome assembly GCA_017639245.1 of Myiopsitta monachus. Lineage (NCBI taxonomy): Eukaryota > Metazoa > Chordata > Aves > Psittaciformes > Psittacidae > Myiopsitta > Myiopsitta monachus. The sequence continues at coordinate 29,929,704 of CM029922.1, forward strand.
AAATTTGAAGTCTTCCAAGCTGTGTGTAACTTGGAGCTGGTGGCTCACATAGTTGGAAGATAGTTAAAATTCACAGTTGTGTTTGGTGAATGCAATGTAGCAACAAGATTCACTGCTCTGTGGGAAGACAGATTCTGGTTTAGATTGTGAATGGAATCTGGAATCTCAGTGTGGAGCTTAAGCTGCCTTTTATTTTTCCTCCATTTCTGCACTACAACTTCAGCATGAATTGTGAACCTGAATTGTGAAAAATTACACCATGTCAGTTATGATGGCTAAAGTCTATTTCCAGGAAATCTGGAAGTACCCACGTGGCTGACATTTTGGTTAGCATACTCTAAAACCAGAGAAATGCTGTATAGTCATGAAAGCAAGAAGGGATGTGTTCATTTTCTCACTGTTCCTACTACCTGGGCTTTTCATAGTAAAGTTCGATTTTGATTTGGAAGAGGGTATATTGGGAAGGATAACAGATGCTAGATCAGACAGATGTTTCTGGCTTCCTCAAGGCAAGGTGCCAGTTGGGCTCCCACTCAAGTGTCATAGCAAATGATGTTTTGTTTTTGAAAGATGTTGGGAAAGCTCTGTCCCTCCCTCTTGCCTTCTTTACTTCAAGGATGTGTTGCTGCCTCATGTTCAACTTGGTGTCCACAAGGACCCCCAGGTCCTTTTCTGCCAAGCTGCTTTCCAGCTGGGTGGCAGCCAGCATATATTTGGTGCCTGGTGGTGTTCTTCCCCAGGTGCAGGAGTTTGCACTTCCCCTTGTTGGCTGTCATGAAGTTCCTGTCAGTTCATTTCTCCAACCTGTCAAGGTTCCTTTGAATGGTAGCAAGGTCTTCTGGTGTATTGGCCACTCTTCACGCTTTGGTGTCATTATCAAACTTGCTGAGACTGCACTCTGCCCCATCATCCAAATCATAAATGAAGATGTTAGAGGATCAGACCCTGTATTGACCCCTGGGGGACACAGGTAGTTACTGGCCTCCAATTCAACTTTGTGCCACTGACCACCACATTCTAGGCCCAGCCATTCAGCCTGTTTTCAGTCCACTTGACTGTCTGCCTGTCTAGCCCCATATGTCATCAGCTTGTCCAAGAGAATATCAAGCATCAAAAGCTTTTCTGAAGTCAATAGACAATATCCACTGCTCTCTCCTCATGTTCCAAGCCAGTAATTTCATTGCAGAAAGTTAATGTGCTGTAGAAGCTTGAAGGCATTTAAGCCACAGGAACCTGCAGATGAAGAAGTAACCTTTAACTGCCCTCCACATTTTGCTGCTCTGTAGTTGGGTAGCATCACTGCCTTAGTCTGTTCCTGAGTGCAGAGCACTACAATGTGATTTAAACTACTTCTATTAGCTACAAATATAATCAGTCCTGCACCTTTCATGGAACGCCTGGGACTAGATTTGTGTATGTGTGACTGAAATGTACTGGTGATGTCCTTTCTGTCAACTTCGTAATAGATGAGTTTGCCCAATAATTGACCTTGCATCTCCTCAGTTTGGTATTCAGACCCATGTAGTCTCTCTATTTCTTAATTTCCTCGTATATGTAGAACTGGGGTAACACTGAGTTTCACAAAATTCATCTCGGAGAGGAATGCCATTTTTATGAAACACTTGAATCCATAGAGAATAAGTGAGGAAATGCTCTTGAGGAAATCCCAAACTTCTCGAGTGCAGCGTGTGGAAGGTATGCAATAAGTAAAATGACTGGATGTATCTTAAACTTGAATGCCAAGCTTTTAAAAGATATCAGGAATAATGATGTGTTTCTTCAGTGAGACAGAATTCGCAGTTGCATATTCACATAGGATTGTATCATAATAACTATGTAGAAAGGAACCTAAGGTTTCCTGGCTTTTCAGTACTTGCCAGCATAGGCTTCCTGCTTGCAAAAGGAAGTCTTTGTAATGTCTTGTTTAAATACAGCATAAATGTTTTAAGACACAAACTATATGAGGCAGAAACTGCTGTCTGTTTTCTTCCATCTGAGGATCTGGACCTTATGACACAAGGTGTTTCTCATCCTAACAGAGTAGGCATTGCTGCTATGGATAGCACTTTATGAAAGCTGTTGTTAGATACTTTTGCAGTTCTGTTTATTTTAGACCTATTGCAATATACTGTGAATAGGCTGTTGTTAATGAATACATGATCTTGTCAGTGGGGATAAAATGAGATGCTCTTCAAGAGAACTACAGTGGGGTTTTTTTTTCTTGGCTGTTTAGTATGATATCTGTGGCTGAGCATGTTATCTCTGCACATAACAAGTTACTTTTAATCTGGGATTGTTGAGCATGTAAATCAAGTGGTTGGTACAGCTGAAAATCGTACTGAATTTTTAGTGAATGGAAGAACTGGGACTGATTGCAGTGCGGGCAAATAAAACCCACGTACTCCTCATCTGTGTGAAACTTGGTTTTTTTTTGTTGGGATTTGGGGGGTGGGTAGCTTTTCTTAAAATATCTCGAAAAAATTTTAATTCCCAAATTTTAGAGTTCTACGTTGTACCACCTTCCTGATGCCTGCAGTCCTCTATGAGCCATTTCATTGTGTTAAATTGTTTCCCTTGCTGAAATGATTTAGTATCATTATAAGCCAATTATTTTGTAATTTTGTTGGGTTCTTATTATACTTTTGTACCAGTTAGCCACCCAATATAATACTGTTTCTGGATTATTAATATTCATGAAAACAGAAAAGAATCTGTTGTCAAAACAGGCACCCTAAATATGTTTGGTTTGTTCTATTTTGAGGCTTTTTTCCTCCAAAAAAGAAGTGTGGTTTAATGTAGTGTCGTGTTTTTTACTGATATATAAGGTAATATGTAATTTGGAGGTTGGATGTTTTAACGTATTACATGGTGTATGTCTAGCACAACTCCTAATTAAAGGTTACACTGCAAGTGTACAGCAACTTTCAGATTAATGTTCAAGACTTTAGAATTATCTACATTAACACTTTTTTTGGCAAAAATACTTACTAGGAAAAGGAAGAAAAAGCATGTTCCAAGGTCTTCCTGTAGTGTCCCTCACTGCTTCACCCAAGTCCTAGTCATGATTTTCCATTTGGTGTATGAATTCTGAATGTGTCATGTGGTCTGCTGTAGGGGTTTGCACATTAGTCTTGTGAACATGACACAAGCGCTTGATTACATTACCATGAATGTTTCCCAAGTCATGTGGAAATCTTTAAGACTGTGAAGTTCATACATAAAGTCCTAAGGGATTAGTTACGCTGCTGCTGGCATTCTCCATTCTTTTTAGCTGCAAAGAGTATCTGGCAGGTTTTGTGAGGTGTACTGGTAAATCAGTTCTCACTGGTGTGCAGAAGTACATGTTAAAAAGGTGGGGGAATATGAAGCCTCATCTGAAAAAATTACATGTGAAGTTAAATTTATAATACATATGTAAGGTGGTTCTTGATTTGCTGAGGATCAGCTTCAACAGGAGGTGTGAAGGCATCCTCTTCCTTTTTCACTCAGACATCTTTTAATATTTGTACTTGAAAATTGCCTTTTCCTGTTCCTTTGAAAACAGCAGCAGTGGGATTTGTGGTACTGAATTTTGAACTTATAGAAATACATTTAATTGAAATTGTTTGGTTTGTAATTTGCCACATTTTTATACTCAGAGAAAAATTAACTTTGAACAGAAACCCCCCCAACTTCACAGATTAATTTCCTCTTTATAGGACTTCCAGTTTTTACAATGGTACTTGAAATTATAAATCCTATGTTTTATTACACGAATAAATATTTTGGCTAATGACAATAGAATTTGTGAGTACTGTACACAGTATTATTAAAAAGAAGTTGTTGTGCTCGCATAGAATAAATACTGCCAAAAAAACCCAATCAGAATGAAGATGCAGTTACACACTCTAATTATGTGAACTGAAACGGTAGTTTGTTCAATGGAGAAATGTTTACGGTTTTTAACTTAAAAGCTTATTTTTTCATTTTCCAGGTATTGCTTTGTTTTTGCTTTGGGATACCTCACTGTGTGCCAAATTACTAGAGTCTATATCTTTGATTATGGACAGTACTCCGCTGATTTTTCTGGGTAAGGAGAAAAATAATCTTTCCATCTTGTCCTTCTGATCGCTGCTGTACCTGGTCTTTTTCCAAGTTAAGTGTGTCAGCTTTTTAAACTTGGTGAGAAAGCTTGGGTGTGTGCTTATGCCTTTGTACACATGCAAATATGTAAGTAGCTATGCTTTAATCATGCAAATTGAGAATTTGGGGAGCAGTTGTGTCTTGTCAGAACTGCTGATGCCTTGTCTTTTGCCTGCTGTTCCTGTCTGAAGGGCATAAAGGATTTGGTGCCTGATTTTTTTGCTTTTGCTTTTTTCCCCTAAAACTCGGTTACCACCTATGACAACATGATGAGACTTGAATTGTATCTGATTTACTCTTGTGCCTGGCACAGTCTGATACCACTTTGTGAGGAAAATCTGAATGTTTTATTGATTTTTAGCTGTTTAGCTTCTTTCTTTTTTGGTTTTGTTACATGTTCCAGAAGGAGAAAGCTGAGGAAAGAGGCACCTGTGTGGTTGAACAGTCACACAGTCCTTGGAAACAGAAAGTTTTGTCTATGTGTGCTCTGATTTTATATCATGAACTTAAACCTTTATTTGGCTTGAGCAGTAATTAGGAGCAAAACAGAATGAAGTAGGGAAAGTAAAACAACATTGGTGATTCTTTTTTACTTCAGACACAAGGAACCGAAGCACAGCATTTCTTATAAACGTTTGCCACTGTGATTGTGCTTTTGGTGATTTAAAGGAGAAGAGTGTATTTTGGGGAGAAAAAAAGAGATGGGGAGTGTTTGTTAGTCTGCTTAAAAAAGTGTAGTGTATACTTCTCAGGAATACTACGAATGGCAGTGGTCTTTGTAGTTTAGTATTACCTGTATTGTGTTAGTAGAGTTGTGCTTGATAGCCTTGTTGCTTTTCAGCCTTCATTGGTAACGGGTATGTAGTCCAGAAACTTAACTTGTAGGCTGAATCCAAAAGCTTTATGGTTAAGTTTGTCTTTTCTGTCATGTTTAGCTGGGCCTTACCTTCTTAAACATCTTTATATGTTTACTCCTACATCCAGGTGTCTACTTCAAGCCATGTATCCAAGTTCCAATTGTAGTCACTGGAGATCTGACTGACGTGGACAGTAGAGCCTGAAGGGCATTTCAGCTGCCCTACCACTAAGTTCTACCTTAGTGTGAACTGGGCCACTTGCCAAATGCCTCTGACTATTGCTACATCTCCACTGTCTATAATGGGAGCTTGCAACATAGATATATGCATAAAGGCACTTTAAAACTAGGTTCACTGATAAGGGTTGAATTAAACCTTCACCATTACAAGTGAAACTGTAATCCAAATGCTGTCCCTTCCAGTTCACTGTAGGGCCAAAATGTGCAACCTTGGCAGTGATCAAAGCTCTCAGCTGACTCAGGAAACCGTGTAATTGCACTTGTTTGTTGCTGCTCTCAAAACTATTAGTAGAGCTTGAGCACATCATTGCTTAAATGTGACTCTTAGTTTGGTGTTGGCTCAGAGGTTTCTGCTAGGTTGGAACACATTCAAAGATTTAAGATGTCTGTGCTCTGGATAAAACTGTTCTGAAGCGTAGATCCAGCTCTCTGATTGTATGTTTGAGCTGCCTAATTTAAACCATCTTTTCACGCACTAGTTTGGGAGCTTGATGTATGCATCTGGCATATACTGCATCTGTTCCCTTGAGGCCTGAGACAGAGATTACTTCCAGAACAGGGGGAGAAAGATGAACTGAAGGGGCTATTTTCTGCCCATTTTCTCTAGTCCTGTGAGAAGAGAAATTAGCTGAAGCAAATGACAAAAGTTGCCTAACCAGCAGTTGAACCCCAGCACCAGCAAGTTCTTCCAAAAGATGTTGGCATGGATTTGTCTTAGTAGTTAGTCCCAGAAGAGCTTTGAATGTCTGTTTACCTAGCTGTTTCTGCTAGCATGCCATACCCACCTGAGGTGCCCCAGAGAATCTGCAAAAAGTTTGAAGGAAGTTATCAATGCACTCACAGTGGAAGCAGTTGAGGAGACCTCATGCTGGAGGTGCAATTGCTTGCGCAGGGCTGAGTGGTCCTGGCTGCAGTTACTAACACGTCCCGGCTGCCAGTGTGCCTTCCACTGCCTGCCTTTCTGCCAGCACCTAAAACGGATCATTAAAATTCTGGTTCCCAGCCTTCCTGTTCCAGGAAGGACTCTTCCTCTTTTAGTGTCTAGATTGTTGCTCCTTAGCCAAATCCTTGATGATACTGGAATAGCCACTTGAGAAGCAAAAGAACACTGAGATCTGCTATGATAACAATGACAGATGCATCAGCAAGACAGCTAGAACTAATGTGAGGTCTGACAGAGCTCCTCCTGGGCTGCCTCCTTCCACCAGGCAGGGTCCATGCTGTCACGTGTCCACTTACAGAAGGATCACCCATTATGTTCCGAATCAGTTGGTGATTTCTGCCAGCACCAAGCAAGTCTACAGCTTAAACGGTAGAAAGAGATATGAGGGATTTCCAGACTGTCTGTTTTTGTTTAGTGTTTCTTTCCTCGCTGACCCTTGCCTGTCACTGTAGTCTTAGTGCCAGGATTTTAGGGCACTGATAATACATTAGGGAAAACCCCTTTTCCCTGCTTACATTTGGAGGACTGAAAGTATTGCGTGTTTTGAAATAGCCATAACATTAAAAAACCTGAATTTGTCAGACTGAGCCATCTGGCAAAACACTGGCATTTCCCTGTCAGTGAAGGAGAACTTGATGGCTGTTGGATTTGTTTTTCTGTGCCAGCTTCAATATGTTCTAAAAAGGCTGAGTGCAGTCAAAAGACTTGAACAAAACTATGTGTCCATCCTACAGTATCATTGTTTTGTTGTGGTGGTGTTTTGTTTGGTCTCCAGTTCAGAAGCTATGAGGTAAATGTAGAGTTCCTGGTGCATTTCTGAGATCTGAAGGTTAAGTTTTTAAATTCTAATAATTTACTTCATGCTCTCTCCGCCCCCAGTTAAGAGGTTCTCAATGCTGGGATTTGCATCAGTCAAGAGTTCTTAAATACTATGAAGACTGTATAATTTCTCAGTATAAAGCTGACTTGTTTAGCTAGGGAAGAATGCATCTAGGACAGCTTAAGATCTGCTCAGGTGTACCAAATTCAAAACAAACTGAACTCTTTTGTGTTGGAGCCAACTTAATTGTACTGAGGTTTTGTTTTGCCAGATATGTTTACTTGAAGCAAATAATAATTCTAGGTGGAAAACTTAAGTGTAAGACCAGGTGTTAATAGAAACAGTGGAAGTGGTCTGAATATCTAAATGATTTGTAGTATTCTTCAACTTTAACTTTGGTATATTTTTATTGTCTTTTCCTTAGTGCTGCTCTAATTTACAATGTACTTTATTGCTCTGATCGCCCCTTTTTTCTTTACTCTTCCTACTGTAAAAAAAATAAACTATGTTAATGGAAAATAAATCCGAAACACTGACCCATGTTTGTGGAACCTAATGCAGCAGTAAAAGGCAGAGGCTATCCTGTACTGTACCTAAGGATTAAATTATTTTCATTGCATTGAAAAATCTGAAATGGTTTGAGCTCCGGAGACTAATTGCTTTATCCTTGCATTGAAAATCTTCCAGTTGGGAGTAACTTACCTGGGCTGTTAATATAAACTTTCCCTGATGTTTACCTGTGAAAGAAAAGCTGAACTTTTTTCTAATTTATTCTTTCTTTTCTTAAAACAGTCCGATGATGATAATTACGCAGAAGATCACTAGTTTGGCATTTGAGATTCATGATGGTAAGATTTCTTTGAACTGTGTTTAATTATCCATAGCAGATACATTTTAGCAAAGTTAATCATGAGTCAGTGAGTTACTTTAGTCTGGTGTGTGTGTGTGTTAGGACAAAACATCTTTTTGTGTCTCAGTTGCTTCTTTAGATGCTTGCTAATGAAGTACCAGGAAATGTTGCTCAGATGCTACAAAAACTCGAAAATGCTTACATTGTGCAGAAGATACTATTTATCTGAACACCAATGGCACTTCTGGGGCGAGAGACAAAAAGCCACTGACATCATTTTGGGCTGGCGTATTGATCCTGAGAATTGGCTGAATAAGTTTGGGGATCATTGTCACCGATAGATTGCTAGGAAAAGTGCATGTCACTTTTGCATGATGATGCATGAGCTCCTCTTCAAAGGCTCATATGTGCCATTTATGCCGATTTTCATAATGTGTTTCATTTTGTTTATTATCATAATTACACTTGCTGCTAACCTGTCAGTGTGAACAGGGACATTATCTAACTATGTTTGTCTTCTCCTCTCGGATTTATACATCAGATAAGTGGGCCCTAGTTATGACAAAAATGAATCCCACTGTGGGTTTTCCTGGGTAGGGTATCTAAATGTTTAGCGACCTTTAAATTCAAAGGGGTAATTTTCATTTTAAAATTTGATAACACCGTCCAATAAATCTTGCCAATTAGCTTGAATCACTTGGAACTCTAGCTGCTGGTTGAAGATTTGGGAGTGTAGCTCCAGCCACCTAGATCAAGCTACCTCTCTTCTGAAATGTCTTTAGTAACATTATATGTGGAGTTTAATATGTTTTTGTCTCGTGTACATCCTAGCTTTAGTGCTGTTGGTGTTCCATTTTGTTTCCATCCTTGTCAACACTGTCTTGAGAAGCCTGTAGGAAACAACACTGATGAACGTGAAAAGTGGGAAAAGCACCTATTTGTAAGAATTCATGTAGGAATCAAAATAAATAATGCTGGGCATATCTAGTTGATGCTTAACTTCCAGAGAGAATTATTCAGAAGTATTAGTCTTGCAAACTATAATCAAATAGACTACAGAGTACACAAGCTAGATGAAACAGGTTATTATGAGGAAGTAATAATTCTAGTATCAAAGATAAATGCTTTCTCTTACTATTATTTTGCTTGGGGAAAGAACTATTCTCAGTTTCCTGACATCATATGCTAATAGTGGAGTTGTGGTGTGGGAAAAGCACAATAATCTTGAAACAAGTGTTTCATTTAGTTAGATGTGTTCTTAACTTTCTTCACAAACCAGTCTATTTCCCCCCCCCCCACTTATATTAAGATCATTTCTGTTTTCCTCATAAGCCCAGTTTGTCTAAATTTCTTGTAGATATAATTGAATTCTGAGTAAAAACCTTGACATTTTGTTCCTTGCTGATCTCATATCAGAGATCCTTTTGAGTCTTTGTCAGCCTGTGGGGAGTAGCTGATACTATATTGGAAAACTTTCTCTCTGATTGCAATTGTCCTTGAGTTGGATGATGACCACTGCTGGGAGCACAGTGTGAATGTGACTTCCAAAAGTTGATGTGACCAATGTGAATTCAGGTGCAATTCCTAGTTTGGTGTCAGGAGATGAAAAGAAGGGATGTACAGGGGAAATGGAGATTATACTGAAGCAATGATTTTAAACCATAGACAACTTAAAAGGGGTCCATCATGAGAAATCATTGAAAACAAGCCTGCTGTCAGTGGGCTTTTGTTCACTGTATGAAGGTCCATGATTCCACTGGGGAATACTTTGACATATACTGATGGGCTAGGGGAAAATGTTGAATGTCAGTAAAAGTGATTAGTGGTACTCTGAGCCTGTAGTCATATCAGCTTGGCTATGTTAATTACAGATTACTTTATTTCCCCCTTGCCTTGTGTTTTACGTACATCCAAGGAGAGGTAGTGCAAATAAAGAGCTGAAAAGAAAGGTGTTTGTGTATTGGAAGATCTTGGTAAGCTTCAAAACTCTAGTGGTAGTTAGGTTGGCTTTGTGGTGAAGAGACATCTCAACTTGATCTTTTCCTGGCCGGCTTGTTCCTTGTGTTCAGCTGGTTTCAGTGTTAGATTTGAAAGTCCTGAAAAGAACTGGATGTAATCATGAAGACCGCTCACTCTTGCTGCATATTAAAGAGTCTGTCTAGCTAATTCCAAGTTGAACACCAGTGTGGAATCCCGTAAATAAATAACAACTATTGCTGTAACTGTTACATCCCTGTGCACTTACTGTGGGGGAGGGAGTTTAAGCAGGAAAACTCTATGCAAGTTGCGTAGATTGTTTTAAGCTTGCTGTGTAATGCTGACTTCTGAAGGTTGCATGGATTACAGGTTTATACATGAATAAGTTTGGAGTATATCTTTGGTGTACTCTGAAACTGAAGCCCTTGATGGTTCTTCCCTTCTTAGAGTTTCTTGTTACTTTAATGAATGCTACCAAAAATGAGCAGTCAATATATTAAAATTTGCTTAGTATTTCTTGTTGGTTATCTTCAGCATTACACATGTGTATTCTAAAGGCAGAAAGGTTTTTGCATTATTTGGAGCCTGCTTGTGGCAGTGTTTATACTTTATGGCAAGATTTAGATTTATTTATGCAACACTTTCGGCTAATGACAGTTAAGGGAGAAGAACTTTTTTGTGCTTCAGATCCTCTATTCTGAATTTTCATTAAATTTAATATTTTGGAGAAGCAAAGTTGCATTGCCTTTACTCTAGAAGTAAGGGCCTTGTCTGCAGGTGCAGATTAGAAGGGCTATAAATTGGAGGATTATACTTGCACAAGAAATTTCTAGATAGGAGATGGTGGCAAGTAGAGAAGCTCTTGCAATTTTAAGGGACTAGAAGTTAAGCAGAGGAGAAGAGAGATTTTGTCACTGCCTAACTCTGCATCTTGCAATGAGTTCATACAGCATTTTCTCTTTTTGTTTATAACCTACTCATCCTCACAGAACCTCACTCATTTTTACTGCAATTCCACATGAGATGATGGATCTTTACAGGAAAAGACCCATATCCAAATCTAACCTCGCTAATCTGTATGTGCTTTGGCGGTTTGTTTTTAATTCTAGTGCTTAATGAATCTTAAACAAAGAATCTCTTCAAATGTTTATATTCATAACCCATTGAAATTCTGGAGTTCACAATGTATTTATTTTTGAATCTCCAAGAGATTCAGCCCTCAAAACTAGACTTGATATTTGATATTTAAAAGGGAAAAAAAATCTTCTCACAGCTTCCTCCTAACTTGTTCTTGTTTCTTTAATTTAAACTAAATAATACATAAAACTTTGAAGGAACTTCAGTACTGCTCTACAAAACATCAAATCTAATTATTCCAAGGTATTTTTTCATATTAGTGTGTTGCACTTTTCCATAAATACGTGTGGCTAGATACATGTAAGAAACCAGAACCATAACACACTTCTGTTCTGTCAGCTGCTTCTTGGTTCCCAGCGGCTGCTCATATGCTTTCCAACTACAAAAAGAAATAAACTCTTTGTTCCTGTGTGTACTGTTCTCCCATCCCATGTGCCCTCTGGTTTCAGCTCTGTAGTTGCTAATTTTTTAAATGGGTTTTCCCTGGAGTACTCTTTGCTGTGTTTTGGGTTTTTTTTTTTCCCCTCTGATTTTTATTTCCTCCTATGTATTGGGTGCTCTCCATTTTTATAATGGAGAATAAGGGAATATGCAACTCAAATGACTTTTTTTACCTCTGCCTTTTAGTTTGAATGATATATTGGTGAAACGCAGTTAAAGGCAAGTCTTATACCAGTATTTTAGATCTAATTTACTTTGCTCCAACATCAAGCTGTATTAGGCCAGTGTCTGGATTATCTTACGCTGTTTTTCCTCATATTGCTATTCTACTATTACAAATCTGTAAGATTTCCAAATGGGCTATTAGGGCCTGTTTCTCCCTGCAAAATAATGAAAGCATAGCCTCTGCCTAGTATGTAACCCTGAGAGGAGAGAGATTTCAATGGACAGATAAAATACATGAAAAATGGGAAGGAGAAGAGGAAGAAGAAACAAAGGTGATGTTGGAGGAACTCAAGTGCAAACACTGTATTAGTTGGGATGCTACGCTATGCACCTGGGAGGTTTTTAAGATCTTTTTTAGTATTATGTAAATTAGAAAGCAAATTTCTCGCTGGTTTGCAGCTAATGAGCAATCCGAACCAATGTGCAGTACCTGCTATTACATTAATAGTAGTGGTATTGTTAGCTGTTCTTGAACTATCTAACAGTGTCAGAAGTACTGAAGAATGTTTCTTGATTGAGTTGATATAAATATTTCTCCTTTATTTTCAGTTAAGTCGATTATTTAATTTCTGTCAGAGGTAAATAGTTCCCATATTCAGCAGAAAGGCACTAGATCTCTCTAAAGGCTTGCAGACAGCTTTAGTATTGGTCTGCTCTGGCTCAGAAGCTGGAGATGTGGATGCACTGAAGCACTGATCAGCTTACGTATATCTGTGCATGAGATGTGATATTTCGAATTTATTTTAAATAAATACCTACAAAACCAAAACAGGATTACCAAGCTGAATTGCTGACTGTCACAACATGACCCTGTGGTAAAAAGGAACATACCGTGTTTTGGCCAACTTACTTCTGTGATTGAGTGGGGATTCTTTGTTGTAGTGAGAGGTGGTCAGTTAAGAATATTGCTATTTTTGTGGAAATGTCTCATAAACCATTAATGCACTTTTCTGATTTCAAATAGGCTTTATTATTATATCTTTTAAAAAGTGTATTTGGATGGTTGCTGTTGGGAAGGTATGAGCAAGAGAAAAGTTGAACAACTCTTAAGACAGGCGTGCACTTATGTATGTAGAACTAGATACTCATATGGATTTTTGATAGGTGGCCATGACCCATTTCCACTTTATAAATGCTGGTATGACAGCAAGAAAGTTGCAGCCGTTTAGCCAAGAATGTTGTTCTCTAATTTGTCTGTTAAGTCTATCAGTGAAACTGCCACGATGTGTGGATCTGTATTTTTGATAACTTGATGCTTTCTTCTTATGTCCAGGAGTTTCTTCTGATGCTCTCTCCACTTGTCTCTTGATCTATTTTCTTTTCCTTACATGCTACCTCTTGTGTTAGTGACAGGATAGTCATTATTGTTTCAGTATCTGTTACCAAATAACTTTGATTACAGTGCATGTACATTAGTGTTTAAAAGTATTGTGTTGTATTTCCCCCCTCTGAACTCTTCAGGTGTTGTTCTGGACTGATGTTTGCTTGCACGGCTCTCTGGATATCAAGACTTCTTATTTTTCTTGCTTTTTGTAGTTTCTTTCCATTTTTACTCAACTGGCATCTATATCTGTTTGCTTTTGTTGGTGCCGATGTACTAGTAACAGTTAAAACTGTTACTGTCTGCCTGTCTTCAGGTCTTAAACTATTTTAATAACAGCATGCATTTGGGCTCAGCTGGTGATGCATTTCACAACCTCAGAATTGACTGTAATTATAAAAGAGCCTGTGATATGATCTCCATGCTTAAGTATTATTATTGTAATGCAGGCTTATATCTAAGCAATATTAATAAGTAACTGATTAGCTAGATTGCATGCAGATGCAAAGGTGGATATATTCAAGCAGATTAGCAGTAAAGCTGGAGTGGTGCTATAATACAATTATAAACATTGTATTATTGTAGTGAGAGCATGATAGTAGTCGTAATATGCCTTAATAAAGTCTATATGGCAGGATATTGGTGCGTACTTTTGGGATACGATCTCTTGAGGAGGAATGAAAAGATGCAAGTTCCTCATGATCTAGACCGCTGGGGATAAATTTTGCTACCAATGATTTACAAAGTTCTTTTACCAAGGAAAGAGCATAGGAGTGTTTCCTACTTTACAGTTGCAAAAACCAAGTTTTGGTTCCTGAATGACCAAATGACTTCACCTATCTAAGAGATGTACAATAAAACCCATTTTCTCTAATCCCCGCAGTGAGCTGGTAGCAACTAAAAGCTGCAGCTATTGTAATAGTCCTGTTTTAGGACAGGGGAAAACAATTGTCATAGTCCCCAGAGAAAGGTTACAAAACTTCATGAGTTCCCTAACAGTGGTGTACTCTTAAAGTGGGGTTTCTTCATCTCCTATGTGAAGTAGGTAAGGAAGAGCTATGATTCATGAGGCCTCTGTTCCCATGAGCAGATACACTGCCTGGGAAATATTGAATGGATATATATTAATTCATCTTTCATTAGATAAACATCAATGTAAGAGCACCTTTTTCATATGTATTTTCTATGTATTAAAAAATCTTAACAGTAGCTTCCTGAAAGCTTTCAAGAGTATGACGGAGGCAGAGATCAATCGTTTCCTTCTTGCATTCTATACAGAGGTGATAAATGGGCCTTCAAGCCACTGAGAAGACATTTAAATGAAAGAAGCCTGCAATAATTCAGGGAAAGTCACTGAAGTGTCCTCAAAGAAATTGCTGGCTGGAGGGAGATCTTAGTGAGATAGGGAAATGAAGAATTAATAGAGGCTTACTTGTTTGTGGTATGTTTGAGGCAACAATTGTATTGCTCACCAGGTTACTTAGGCCTTAGTGACTTATTACATATGTATATAACTGGAACCCAGTTTAAATATGCCACTTCTTTCTTCCTCACCTCTCTTTTTATTTGTCTAATTACCTTTATGTTGTGGTTAGTCTGGCTTTATGCAAGTTCACTTGAGCATACTTGGTGACCGCATCCGCTTTTTGACTCAAGGCTGTGAATACTCATGTGGAGTATAACAGTGAAAGATGCTCTTGCTCTCGTCAATTTGCATCGTGTATGCTGTGGGAGACCGACAGCCGTGTACAGGCTACTTCCCTACAGTAGTCATGTCATGTGACCTGCATTAATCTATAGGAGTTTTTGTGTTAAATTCAAGGTTCACTACTGAGAACTAATCTTACGACCTTGAAGGTGAAAGGGCCTTTCAAAACGCTTCGCTTGCAAGGAGTTGATGTGAAATGTAATGATGGGGAAGGGAAGCTGCCTGCATGAAGTTTGGGGTGATGCTTTGTGCTTTAATTTCTTGCCTTGAATGTGGGTGAATGGGGGTCACTTTGCACTCTGAAGGATCAGGGCTGAGGAAGGTATTTTTCCAGGTCGTATTGCAGGAGAGGAGACGGCAAGTTGCTAACCCCTCCATCTTCTCAGCTTCTTTTAAGGTTAGAAGTGCAGTTTTGAAGTTGTGTGTATAGGTCACAGTTCGTGGAGTCATATGAAGACAACAGTGTTATTATCTTTTTAGATAACAAGTATTTCCATGAGTCACAGAAATAAATGAGATTTGGCTTCCCCTCTTCCCCCCCCCCCCCCCCATTTTTGTCTAAAGCTTGACTGATTTTGATATCTAAAAAAATCAACAAAAACTGGCTCCAGCTGAAATTCTCCTAATGTCCTGAAATTGTCCTATTCTCCCAAATATAAGGGCTCCCCTCTGGATTTACTGGCATCAAGGGGTGGGGCTGAAGGCAAGCTTTCTGTGACTAGAGAAGGATCTTCTGAGGAATAACCTATTTTCATAAAGCACATGGAGATTTCCTATCTATATTACCTCTGCTCTTTCCTCAAACTTGGTTAGAAATTGTTTGTTGAGTTTAGGCACTGCTAGGGAGGAAGGTAATTCACATGGTGTTCCATAACTTTCCTTTGGGAAAACTGTGCTCATAAAAATAAGTTTCTTAGTGCTTGTGATGACAAAGGAAACTTGCAAATGTGAATGGCAGGCAATGGACGTGTGTGCTGATGTCTGAACCAGTCGAGGGACTGCAGAAGGAGCTGAAGTTGTCAGTCATTTTGGCAAGCAGTGCTGGCAGCATAAACCAAGACTTGTTTGAAAGGAAGAGCTCTGCTTCGTCTCTACCCCTGAGTTAGCGGTTAATAATAATAATTTTAAGTGCTGAAGGTCATATTATTTCACTATTTGATGGGAGTACAGATTTTGAAGCCCATCTTTCAGGGGTAACCACCCGCATTTCAGAAAGTGGTCCCTATGGCAAGAAGGTAAATTCAGTCTTGCTGCTGAATTTAGACTTGGCCTGCCCGCTTCTGCTAGCAGGGGTGAGGGTTTCTCCTTGGTGCTGGTGAAAGACTTGAGCAGCTTTTAATGTTCTCACTGGACCTTGTTTGCAATCTGTACCTGCAGCATGAAGGTGCTCTTGAGGTCCGCCTTAACTTTTGGATTGTTTAAATCTATCTTGGACTGTGTTCATACAACGAGTATGTCATCAAGTCAGTCATTACTGAGATGTCCCTGGATTACTGCAGTGTTGAAAGAGGCTTGGGGCTTGTCCAATTTCCAGGACTGGGAATAAGAGTGTTTAAAACTTGCAG
This sequence comes from Myiopsitta monachus, assembly GCA_017639245.1. Taxonomy (NCBI): domain Eukaryota; kingdom Metazoa; phylum Chordata; class Aves; order Psittaciformes; family Psittacidae; genus Myiopsitta; species Myiopsitta monachus. The sequence goes on from CM029922.1 coordinate 29,945,909, forward strand.
ACTTTGAAATCTTAACCAATGTAGAGGAATTATTTGTCAACACTTACTACAAACCTTCTTGGTGCTTTCCTTAAATCCATGTGATTTCAGGTGTAGGTGCCGTTGGGTATAACTGAGGATACGAGAGTTTGTAAGTTTGTCAATAGTAAGAATTGTTTGATCCAATTCCAGCAAAAATGTTACATGATGTGTAGTACCTCCGAAATTGCTTGAGGACTTAAGAAATTACATTTCAGCGTGCGGCTTGCTCTAGTGAGTAAAGAAATTGCTAATTCATGTGTGGGGGTTTAGCTTTTCTTTATTTTTCCTTTTCCCCGTCCTTTTCTCTAGGAATGTTTCGGAAAAATGAAGATTTGACTCCATCTCAGAGGTGCTTGGCTGTAAGGTAGGCTTTCAGGCATCTCTGTGAGTCTAGTTTTGGGGTGGAAAGAAGCTGGTGTTTTGTGTGCTGTCTTAATGCTCTGTGGAATTGCTACAGTTTACATTCAAGATAGAGAGTTTACCCGTGTAAATGGATCTATGCTTTTCATGTTTGTAGCTTTATTCATACATCTGTTCTGGAAAATATCGCTAGAAGTTTTTATTCTTAGTAAGGAAAAACATTCTAAATTCTATGCAGTCTATGCAAGTTAATGCCATATCAGGCAGGAGACTAGTTAGCATTCAATACGCATTTAAAGTAGCTGGTGGAGGAACATGCTTGTTTAGTTCTGATATTTAGTGTTTAACTTACATTTTCCCCTTTCTTTATTCAGGAGACTTGAAAGTAGCATATTGTCCTGGGTTAAACAGGCTTGACTTGAGGCATTTTCCTTAATTGAAATTATTGCTGGTTAGCACAAACCTTTGTTGACTAATTCAGTTATTGAAGGGGAAAAAAAAGCCTGGAGTTGAACAAACACATAGGGAAACACCCTTCCTGCTCCTTCCCCAGGCTCAGCTTCATGCATCTCTACTGTGCAAGGAGAGAGTCACCAGAGTTCAGGAGATCTGTCTGAAAATGCTCAGTACAGATTGGAAAGAAATAGTGTGTGTAGAATGTTTTAAGCTGTGATTATAACAGCCACACAAACTGCTTGTCTACATGTGGGTTTTACTGCAGTTAGAGGCGGCAATAACATGGAGTATGACTTTTCCTGCTGTGGAAATTCTGTAGAACTACACATTCCATCTCACGAGCTGCTTGTCTTTGAATTACAGACGCATGCCAAGTCTACTGGAGTATTTAAGTTACAACTGTAATTTCATGGGTATCCTGGCAGGCCCGTTATGCTCTTACAAAGACTATATTACTTTCATTGAAGGCAGATCATACCAACTGCAACAGTCTGAAGCAAATGGGAAGGAAGATACCAAATATGAACAAACGGATCCTTCTCCAAATGTAAGATGTATGACTCTTGCAGTGCTGATGCTTACGTAATCATTGCATGGAAAGCTTGGTTTGCACTGTTCATTTACAGGCATAACTTCTGAGCTGTATCTGGAGTTCATTCATCAACAGTATAGCTCCCTGTTCATAAAATTAAATGCTTATTCTTTTCTAAGGCAGGTTTTCCCCATGGTTTCCACTCTGGATCTTGTGGATAAAAGCAGATTAAACTGAAGCTTCCTAACAAGCTTATATGGTAAAAAGCTGTCTTTAAATTGAAACAATTCATGACTGTTTCTTTCAAAGCATATACTGTCCATAATGAAAAGTCCTGGTAAGGATGAAATGCATATTTTGTCATTTGAAAGCCGAGACTTAAAAGTTCCAGTAAATTTCCATGAACATTGACAAATTCTATTGCTTTTTAATGTCTTCTAGCAGCAAATAGAAAACACTCTATGTGAAAAACAGTCATAGAAGAGTTTCATTTTTCTTGCCTTCATTCATGTAGAGAAGTGTTAAAGATGGATTTTGGTCTGAAGGTGTAGTAAAAGATGGAATAGCCAGAACACTGTGGCTAGTAATTCATACATTTCTTTCTTCTCTTTGTTCTGTTATTGGAAAAGAGGCCAAATACATACAGAAGTCCAGTTGATCATACCTTATGGGAGAGATTGTATGGCCTGTTAGATTGTTACTTTTTAATTTTTAGGGTACCAAATGCTACCTTTTCACTCTTTTCCTATTCTCTTAAATAGGAATATATCAGACTTTTAAATTTGTGTCGGCCTAAGATAATTATTACCTCACTTAAAAAGCAGAATTATCATGGAGGTCTTGAGATAGATAAATGACTTTCATTATTCCAGCACCAATTTCCTGCTCTCTGCTTATCTTATGGATGACCAACTGGCTTTCTGACCATCTGGAGGTTACCATCCCCAAGCTGGGCTAACACTGAGTGCCTCCCAGTAGTGTCATCTGCTTTGAATATAGATGGGGAGTCTTTGCACATTCCATTCTACCTGTCTTTTGTGGTTGTAGTAACTTGGATCAAATGGTTGTTAACTAGTGGCTGGAGGATGATAACCCTTTAAACTGCTCCACATGGTGACAGAGCCCTAAGCTCATAGAAATGCTGTGGAGCAAGTAGGTAGGAAGAGCAAAAGGCACAGGAGAATTCCTTACACGTTGGCACCTTGTAGTCTACAGTCTGCATTGATGTGTTGTGTTGGCAAAGTTGCAGACGCATCTTCTTGTTTTTAACCATTGTTCAGCTCAGTTGAGGCATCACATGTACATAAAATGCTATTTCTGCACGAAAATATGTAGCAAAATTACTGCAAATAAATGGAGCTAATCAGGCAGTATCAGTACTTCTAGACATGCATCTACTGGGTGCCTGATAGGACAGCCAAGCTTTTTACCACATAATCTTGCTAGTAATCTGAAAAAAGTCAATAGAAATAAATGTAAACCTGTGATGGATTCCTCTTTCAGGTAAGTGATTTTCCTTTAAAAAAATTGCACTTGAGATGCTTGAAACTTTTTGCAATTTATGCTGCATTAGCTTCGACATAAAGAGAAGCTGTCTGTGCTGTTACTTCCTCTCCCCACTGGTGTTAGAGAAATCTGGCTACGTTTTATAACACCAGTGAGTATTGTGTGCTTTTGGAGAAATATGGGTAATATAATTTTATTGCATTTGCTGCATCAATTAGATTATTAATTGTCTTGTTCTAGAAGAATATTTAAATACCATTAACTTGATACTTTAAATTTCTTCCTTGATTCTCATGTTATTTTAAGAAGAATAAATTGTTAGGATCTCAAAAAAAAAGAATGTAATGGGGATCAGCAAATGTTAAAGTAGTACATGGGGAAAAAAAAAAGCCCTTCAGCTGACTTACAGCAAGTTTCATTTCTTAAATATAATTACATAACCAAAGTAGTTCATGGCAGCCTCCTCCTCTATACTGTGTGTTGACTGCATGATATTAACTTGATTTAGTATTATTGCTGTGTTCATTGCATGTTAAATGAATCAAGTCAGCGTATTAAAACTTATTTTTTATATCCCTCCTATTGTGTGCCTTTTTGCAAGCTATCAATTGTTGGTGCTCAAAGTGGTGTCAACTCTCAGAAATTAATATCTCTCTTTGTAAGTTTCTTTTTATTATGGCTACCCTTAAAATACAAGATTCCTGTCAGCAGATATCTGCTTTCTTGCTTATTATGCAGGCTCTTCCTACAGGTTATAAAGCTCTTGCTTAGTTACCTATAATTTTTACCTGGGGTGCTAACCTCCCCAGAATAATGTGCTTAATAATATTATATTATAATATATATATATTCAATATTATATTGAGCTCCTTATTGATTCTTTATCAACTAAGTTCATTCAAATAAAATGTTTAAGATCCCTTTCTACTTTTTTGTATAATCTAAATCAATTATACATGTTTATCCAGTAATATATTTACAAAGTCTCTGAGCTCAAGGACACTTACATTTATTGCTTCAATTAGAAGGCTGTTCCTGAACTCCTTTCTCTGACGAGATGTCTAGCCTTCAACCCAGTTATATTCTCATCTAATTTATACACATTTGCTTTTGTCCTGGCACTGTCTTGTAGCTTAAGTACCAATTTTCTTTCCCAGCCTTGATCATAATTCCTTATTTTTAATATAGATTATGCCCAGGTTTTGTTCATCAAAACCAAACAAGCCAGGCCCTTCTACTTTTCTTGTAAAATAAAGTCTATGTTCTACTTCATTTGAGGTTGAAGTTATCCTACAGCTTATAGTCTTTTAATGCCTTAACAGAACACTTATTTTCATATTTGAAAACTTGCAAGAAAATTAAAGTTTAAACTTTTAAATTAGTTATTTCATCCTTTTAAAAACTGACCAGCCCTCTTGTGTGATCCAGTGATTGCCTGTTTACAGCAGAGAAGTTTAGATCACTTACCTAGTTAATTAAGCAATAAGAAGTGAATTAACATTTTACCTAATGCATTTATATTGGTGATTGAACTATAGATTATTTTGTTAGGTGAGGGCTTTTATTTGTATGTAAATGTGGTAAAAACTTGAGTGCTATATTAAACTATAGCCTTAGGCTTGTTTAAACTATTTAGGCCAACCAAAGTCTAAACTGTTGCTGAACATGCTATGTCCTTAGGGTAGGGTCCATGAAAGATAAGGACCTTTGCTTGTCCTAGTAGTGCTAACATGCTTTGTGCATGTGCTGTGGTCTGATTCGGTTAATTTGATCCAGCCTTAAATGAAGTTTTCATTTAAAACAAAAAAGCAAAACCCACACAGCAACAAAACCAAACAGCGCAACACCCCCCACCCAAAAAAACCAGCCCCAAACCAAAACAAAAGACAAAACCCAAGCCCAAACTCTGGTTTTCCACCTGACTTGTTTCTCTAATCTGACTGACTAGAAGGAGAAGGCAAAAAAACTTGCACTGAAGGTGAGGAGACACAAACTGCATCTCACAGTCTTTGTAGAGGCAGGTCTCCATCACTGTTTGCTAAGGACACTAATATACCTGATACTGATCCCTGTAAGTGGTATCAGCTTGACTGAGGGGCTGAGGTTTATTATTATGATTGAAGTAGTGCTTGTCCCTGCACCGAAATGTTGCTGATAAATTGTAGAAATACAGCACTTAAAGAATGAATGGATTAAAAAAAGCTGGTTCCTCAGTGTTTTTTCTTACAAGTGCGAACTAAGAAATGCTGAGGTAATTTTGTTAAATGTACAGTTTATGGCAGAGCCCTGTATGAGTTTTATTGTTTCCGAAGATGAGTTTTGTTGAAACTGATGCTTCCCCTTGAAAGAAAGGCTTTCACCTCTGCAATTTAATTAAAAATCTTCTAACAACTACTGAGCGTATTTTGGGTTGAATATGCAGATTGGTGATTTCTATTTACCAACAGCAAAACTGGTAAATAGTGGCAGTGACAAAAGCAGGACTTTAAACAGAGAAAACTTTACTTATAAGTTGGCAAAATATATTCTGAGATTTTGTAGAGATCTTAAGATGCAAAACATCTATCTTACATGGTTATGTTTTAAGTTGTGTATTGAAGTTACCAGCCTATAAATGCTACTTCTCATGCTAAGTTGATTATGGCTTTTAATTATGGCTTAGACTTTGAAGTTAAATTCTTGCGACTGTCTTCAGAGCTTTGGGGTGGTACCTGTTGGTATTTACAAATATCTGACTTTTGTATGTATTAGATATTGCATACCAAAGTTAAAGATTCACAACAACTAAAACATCACTGTGTTATCAGCGTTATTCTCAGACTAAATCCGAAACACAGCCCTGTACCAGCTACTAGGAAGAAAATGAACTCTATCCCAGCCAAAACTGGGGCACAAAGTCAATATCCTTTACTTTGAGCTCATGTAATATAATAAAATTATGAAATCAAGTTTATTAGGAAGCAAATACAAAAAAATAGTTAACACCAGTTTTAGCTGTTAGTAGGTAGTTGCCCCTTGAATTAGCCAGTTGGTTTGTTTAATTAGCTGGGTTTTCTGATCCTCTCTGAAATACCCTCTGAGAATGAGCCATGTGAGATCCATGCAATATCCACAGTCGTATCCCCCACTGTTTTACAGCTTTTCCAAGTCTAATTTTTTAACAGGTTGCATCACAGCTTACATCTTGTGACTGGGTCTTGCAGAAATCTGTGTTTTCAGTTGGGCACTTAATGCTCCATTCTGTATCATGGAACAGAATCACTCTTTATTTTGAAATTAGACGTGTGAAGCTGCACTCTTAATTGGAGCAGGATATTATCTTTTAAAGTTTGGGCAAGTATACTGGAAGCAGGAGGGACGGAAAAAGGATTCTTGTTATCTTTTTGTTCTGATGCTTCAAGGAAAAATAGCTGGATTGATTGTTTTCTTGACGAGTTCAGTGCCTCTAAAATCGAGATGTAAATGAAAACTGTAATGTTTAATTATTGATACCACTTACAGTCAAGACTTGAAAATTACATTTAAATGAACTAGCTCTCAAGCCTCTCTTTTCTGGCTGCTTGGTTAGTGTGTTACTTTAGGGGCTTGCACAGAACATGGTATCTGCCCTTGGGATGTGGATCAGACTAGTGATTGAAAGCAGTCAGTGCCATGCGTTATTGCTCTCTGTGTTTTTATAATAGAACCTTACAAATGTTTTCCTAAAGGCTATATGCTTTAGTGTGGTGGTTATAGTAAAATTGTATTTTGAGAAAATCTGAGTCCAGGTCCTACGTAAACAATGTATTTTTCCATGTCTGTGAGCATATTATTTGACCCCTTATAGCTTGAACAGTCTAGTTGGGAAAACAGGTCTGTATAGAACTGAGGTGCTTTGGCTGAAAATTCATTAACTATTTCAGTGTTTTAGTTGGCTTAGAATTCATATACTGTAATAATCTAATAGAGATGATTGATACATTGTGTTGGGCAGCAATTGAAACCTGCATTATGCCAAAGACTACCAAAAATGAACTGAAGCTTTGCCATTGTTTTGGGAATCTCTGCAATAATTGTGCTTCTCTTGTCCTAGATTATAGACTTTGTGTTGTGATGTCTTGAAGAACTTACTTGCTTCAGTAATTTGACAATGAAAAAAAGAAATTGGAGTTGCAAAGGGTGTTCCCGGTATTGACAGGGTTTATAGAGGCTCACTGCAGTGAGGTTGGATTTGCTGTGGTGTTTACCAGAAGTAGTGCTCCTGACTCCAGATAACTACTTTTTGAGCCTCTATAAAATATTATCAGCTATTTTACAGTTGTACATTACTGAAAAACTGACATGTGTATACATCTGTTTAGGGAAGGAAGATTATAATCTGCCTTATTTTTCCGGAAGATAACAAAAAGGAAGCTTACGAAGTCTCCCATCTTAAACTTTTCAGATAGCTGTGGCACAGAAGCTCTTGATCTGTGGACTGTCCTTGCTCTTCCACATGACAATTACAGAAACTTTGCCTGTGGAATACAACATTGATGATAACTTCAGAGCTACAGCATCATGGCCTGTAAGGTTTTTCTACCTGTACGTGTCTCTCATGGCTGCGAGACCCAAATATTATTTTGCATGGACTTTGGGTAAGTGTGTATATATTAAAAGAATAAAAGACAGTGCACATACTGAGTTTCATTTGAGATGCTGCTCGTGAAGCATGTATTAAAAAGTGACAGTGCCCTCTTGAGGCCTTAGGAAAACATGAATGCATATAAATATTATGAAGTATTGTCAAAGTATATTAAATCGTGTCTCTTTGTGAGAAACAAAACTTGCCACAAAACTAAGCACAGTGTTGTGACAGTGTTTGAAATGGGATCATGGTCTCCTGAACAAATCTAAGTGTGAAATATAAGGGTTTGGTTTGTTTGTTTTTTTTTTTTTTGAGAATAATAATTTTATAACGAGCAATGATTTTTTTTTTTTTTTAATTTTTAAGAAGATTGTGTATCTGATCTGATGTACAAGCCCTGGTTTGGTTCATTTTGGTTTGGGTTTTTATACCTTCGTTTTGGCATATCTGAGAGGTTATTCTAAGCCTCTTTCTGTGGTTATCAGTAATTTGCTTGTTGTTATTCAAGCACGAAGGAAAAATGAATATATTGAAATTCAGATATATTACAGTGTTTTTAATCGTAGATGGCATTTCCGGTAGTATTTTCAGAATTTGATGGTTGATATTTCAGTTTTTGTTCATTAAAAGCTCTAATGACTGACAGGATAACACCCATAGTCACTGATTTAAGACTCTGAATAGATGATACAGTTTAAAGACTGTTTCGATTTTCAGGTCGTGTTACTTGATAAATAAAACCTCAACGTACAACAGCAAAATGCTGTATTTTTGTAAACTGACATCTTGAAAGTGGCTCACAAACCAGATTTCATCAGCTTCCTCCTCCTCTCCAGTTTTACATATTTGTTTCATAACTCTTTTGAGGGAGAATCTGTGGGAAACAATACAATAAAGAAAGCTTTAGTGTAGCAGAACAGCATGACTCATTTACAGCTGCTGGTTTCATTCCTGGTCAATGAATGAAGTGCTTTCAGCTTGTCTGGATATAGTAGTTCTGGGGCTTGTTGTGGAATGAAATAATTTTGCATATTGGGCTCTTATGCACCAGTATCATCATCTGTAAAGAGGAGGTGTCATCTGAAGAATTAATAATCTTTGGGTTTTTTTTCTCTGTAACACTTGAGATGGATTTTTCCTTATGCACTTACTAGCAGTATAGAGCTAGCATTCCGTTGGTAAAATTCTAAAGAAAATAAACTATATAAACTATACCGTTAGTTTGCTAAATAGCGCTTTTTTTTTTTTTTCCTTCTTCCTTCCACTTCACCTCATCTAAACTTCTAATGGTATGAGGACAATGTGAGGGGCCATAACAGTTCTACTGGATGTTATGCTTTGGAGTTGTACATTACTGTTCTTTACACTGAAGAAAAAAGTCTGTTAATTAAACTAATTACTTAAAATGAATACTTACTAAAATGCTGGTTAATGAAATGAGTACTTACTCTAGTTGTGGTCTTTGCTCTAGCTAGCAAGAGATAGCAAAGTTCATGTCTGCAGCTGTTTCTAATTGAGCTAAAACCATAGTCTAGTATTTGAGTCAACCTCAGTGATATCAGATGAATAGCAGCAAGTTTTGTTGCTTTCAAAGGTGGTTTTTAAAATTGTTTTTGATGAGGAAATAACAATATTATAAATTACCCTATAATAAATTGAATGTCACGAAGCCCTCCTCTAGACTAGTAAGAAACTAGAGAAAGGGAACTTCAGGAAAGGAACTGTCTGTTTGAGTCAATTGTTTCTTTTACTTTCCAAATACCCTGGATTAATACCTTGGGAAAGTTGTTGAGAAGAAAGGAAAATGGAAAATAACCCCCCAAATTTCTTACAAGTCATTATTGTATAAAGTAAGTTGCTTGAGTATGGTAATACAAACTGAGTGATTTCTCTTTCCTTGCTGGTTGTAATTTAAAAGGTGTGACAATTGAATTGCAGTGCTTTTGATCATTTCTGAGGTAACGGAATGTGGCTGTGTAGTGATGACCAAAGACACACATCTGAGTGTTGATCTGCTGACTCAAATTGTTACAACCAGCCAGTGTTTCATAGTCTTGATGCATGTCATCAAGTTTGCTTTTCTGTAAAGTTAAGTAAATCTTAAGTAGGTGGTATGAAAGAGAAGGGACGTCTGCACTGTGAGTGCACAGAGCTACCTTCCATGCTTTAGTTTTTTAATTGAAAGCCAGTGTGTTCCTTGGATTATTTTCTGATACAGTGATCTCAGTATTTAAAAAAAAAAAAATAACCTTTAAGATGTGATACATATTTTGAACAAACTACATGTAGGATGTATGATTTGTAACACAGGCACTTTAATCTGTTTCTTTTTTGTTTCATTGCAGCAGATGCAATTAATAATGCAGCAGGGTTTGGTTTTAGAGGCTATGATAAAAATGGAGTGACACGTTGGGATCTAATATCAAATCTGAGAATCCAGCAAATAGAGGTTTGTTTCTGGCTCTTTCACATGAAATACGTGCCCGTGTAGGTAGTTGCTTGTAATTTCAGTAACTTGTCCTACGTGTTTTGTTCCTCAGGTTAGTGAGTGTGTTCTAAGTCAGAAATAACGTGTTGACACCCTTAGGAAAGGATCGAAAATAGAGTCTGTTTCGAATATATTCTGCTTGTCAGTTAACTTCCAAAATATTTTGTGGTTATAAGTAGTTGAGTAAGTACTTTATTCAACTCATCAGAGTTGGGAGGTATTTTATAATTGATACATCAGAATTTTTGTAACTTCACAGTAACAGAAATAATTTTGTTTTATTTTACAGTTTTCCACAAGTTTCAAGATGTTTCTTGATAACTGGAATATCCAAACAGCTCTTTGGCTTAAAAGGTATTTGTTAAAAGAAAGCTTTTTCTTCACTGCAGTTTCTTAGATACATATTTCTTTGAAGATAATTTAACATTTAAAGCTGAACTTTATAAAACATCAGTTGTTTAGCACCTGCACGGGACGTTCTTCTTGCAATACTTGAATTAAAGCTTCTGAATCTAGGGCTTCTCTTTTAGAGTAAGTTTTTCGCAGGTTGTGGTAGAAACTGTGTTTTTCTTCACTGATCATAGAGAATCTAAAACTACTAATCTGTGGAGGCATCTCTTGTTTTGCTCTCTCTTGGCATTGAAAGCAGTGCATGTTGCTGCAAACAGCAGGCAAAATGTACATCTTTAGCCTCTGGAAGCTCTGCAATGCTTTAGCCACACAGTGATATAGGAACTTCCATACATTCTGCGAGACAACTTTCTGTGCTCCCTCCATAGTGAGTGCATGGCAAATATCAAACTTACGATGTGCTGTCAACAAAAACTGCAAATTAATATCCCTCAGATGCAATTTTTTCCTGGTCTGGGAAACAGGTATAGTGAGTACCCAGTGAACTACATCATTCTGCTTTTACTACTACTTTGTGGTAACTAAAAAGCAGGAAAGTGTTCTTGAGTAGCACACAGGTGTGGTTTCCCTTCTCCAAGTCTCTGTTCAGTTGATCTTTTATCGATAGGCACAAGTTTAACTGAGACCCTTGTCTTGAGATCACTCAGAGGATTTTATCTCTTCTCTAGGATGACTGGCAACAGAAAGAAATCTGGTGGAAGAAACATTCTAGTGTATCTGGTGTTTCTTTTTCTTCCATAATTTCTTTCCTAAATATTTTTCTGACCCAATTAAAAACAGAAGCTGAATTAAGAATCATAGAATCATATAATAGTTAGGGTTGGAACGGACCTTAAGATCATCCAGTTCCAACCCCCCTGCCACGGGCAGGGACACCTCCCACTAAACCATGCCACCCAAGGCTCTGTCCAATGATGGAGCATTCACAACTTCCCTGGGCAACCCATTCCAGTGCCTCATCACCCTTACAGTAAAGGATTTCTTCTTCATATCCAATCTAAACTTCCCCTGTTTCAGTTTGAACCCGTTACCCCTTGTCCTATCACTACAGTCCCTAATGAAGAGTCCCTCCCCAGCATCCCTATAGGCCCCCTTGAGATATTGGAAGGCTGCTATGAGGTGTCTGCGCAGCCTTCTCTTCTCCAGGCTGAACAGCCCCAACTTTCTCAGCCTATCTTCATACGGGAGGTGTTCCAGTCCCCTGATCATCCTTTGTGGCCCTCCTCTGGACTTGTTCCAAAATTTCGTGTGATTATTCTATTTGGCTCAATAGGCAATAGAATCTATTGCTGGGACAGCCAGCAAGGAAGAGTTGCATGCTTTCAAATGTTGAAATGGATCATTTAATAAAGCAGGTAAGCTAGTTAGCTATTTTAAAATGCATTTTAATTTACTTAGAGAACAGAAGTTTATCACTATTAAAACTTAATAGGAAAAGGTTGTGTTTCAAAAAACTTTCGAATCTCCTAAGTGAAATGATTCTGAATGAAACTCCTTTTAGTGCTGAAGGAGTTAATTCTTTTTTCTGAAGAAAATGCCTGATTCCATTTGTCTTTGGTCGTGTTTGCAAAACTTCTGTGGTTTTTGTTGCTCTCTTCTGGCATCTGTCCAAACTTCCTCTCTTCTTACAGTGGATGTAATACTTCTGCTACAACTTCCGAGGTCTTTCCTTGGCTTGTTACTGGCAGAGTTGAATGATCTAAGTTGATTCATTAGCTATATTGTCTTTAGATAACACTGTAATGCATCCCAGTATTACATCTTTTTTTCAGCAGCAGTATCCTGTTGATTCATGCTCAGCTGATACTTAGTGTTTCATACTGTTGATTCATATTCGGCTACATTCTTCAGGAATGGGTACTCGTTTATATCTTCTACTTTTCTTGTTAGATGGTCTATACTTTGGACTTCTTCTTCTTGATTTCAGAACATCATTCAAGTCTCTCAAGATAATTCTGGATTCTAGTGCTCTGTCTGCTAAGAAAACAATGTCAATCTTGCCCGAACTACCTTCCACCACAAAAAAGGAAGGGAAACTGGAAACATGTACTACTTGGTCTGCCATCCAACCTAGTAATGACAGTATAGAACCAGACCAAAGGCAGTACCTTCCTGAACAGTTGATGCTCTTTCCACTTCTGGAGCAAATTATGGATAAGTTCACCTGAATCACCTGTATTTGAAAAGATTTTCTTAGCCTGTTCTGATGACCATTGTTTCTTTGGTTTGCTTTTATGAACATCAAGTGAAACATTTCAACACTACTTGTTATTGACTAATTCATGGAGGAATTTAGGCTTACTTTTTACTCTTTGAAATCGAAGCCTAGAGTATATTTCTTCTGACTTTGGCTAGTTAAGCTCCTGAATGCTTTGCAGGGGACAATTTGCATAAAGTAAACAAAAAAAGATTGAAGCCATTTAGAAATGTTTTTAATGAGACAATTAACCACTAGTCAGTGAAATATACATTCAGAATTAATATCAGTACTAGAACACATAACACTTTGTATGCGTTCAGTGTTCTGGTTCAATAAACATTTAACAATCCTCTGTAACGAATCCCAAGGAGATTAAAAAGCGCACTTGTACACACACAGTTACATGCAAACTGCACCTCCAATTCCAAGGATATGTAAGAGACAAAATCATCCCTCCTTCTGGAATTGTGGGCCCCTGCTTGTGTGCACTGCCTCTGGGAGATGCAAGTTCTCCAGCTCATGTGAACCTCGGATTCATGTGCCTATTAGAAAAGCATACCATGAATTCACATGTACACAGCTGATAAGGATGAGACATTGCTCCCTGTGCATTGCAAACTGCAGTGATGGGCTGCTGGCTGGATCTAGTCCACTTGATATCTCCCAGGGAGGATGCTCTGCATTGACCAACATAGAGGTCATGATGCTGGTGAGGTGACTTCTATCAGTTTCAAACCAGGTTTTGATGGCTAGTATTTTGCTCCAAGATGTCTCCCTGACTTGTTCAAATTTTCCTAATGCTTTTGTACTTTCTAGGCCAAGGGATTCTTTGTGTCAAAAGTCTCTTCCAAATTCCCTGGTTACTGTTTAGTCCTGGCCCATGTTACTTACCTCTCTGAGTTGGTCTGTTTTGGGCAAATGTCCTCAGATAGCTTTGTCTATTACACATGTATGCACCTGCACCGTGCTTAACCCCATGTTCTCATCTTAATGGCCATTGTTAGTGAAGCCCCTTGGCAAGGAGAGAAGGGTTGAGCTGGTACCCTGCACTGAAGACCACATAGAATAAAACTTACTGGATGTATTTGACTGGAATATACTAAATCAGCAAAATATACTTTTGATCTTCCCCTATTCATATCCTGGCTTTTTACCTTCTTCTCTTAAACATTAACTGTATCCTTTGGGTCAGCAATGTCTTGTGCATACCGAAGTTGTAGTAAGGTAGTTACATTAGTAGTGAATGTTTCATCACTATGTATCATTAGCTTGTCATCTGTGAATAATAGCCGTACATTCTCTTCCTCTGTTACTTGCTGTGTGCTTATAAAAACCTTTTTATATACTTGTGTCTATGGCCATTTCAGTTAAAACTCATTTTTGTGCGTTAGCTTTAGATCTTTATTCATGCATGCTTGTGCTGTTTATTTTTGCTTCATGTTAGTATCTGTTTCCATATTTCCTATTGCTTTCTGGTTTTCAGATCATTAAAGACATTAAAGAAATCTTGATGAAGCCATCCATATCAGGACCTTACCATGTTTCCTATTATTCTTCCGCATCATGATGGTTTGTCATTGTGTCATTTAATGTCTTCTAGGAACTACCTGTGTTGGATTCCTTTTTCTGTTCTTCCTTCCAGAATTCCTTACTGTAGGACCTTGCCTAATAACACAGAGTCTCAGTTTTTAAATAGCAGAGTTCAGCGTTCTCCTTATTTGATATTCTCACATCCTTAGAGTCATTAACTATAATTTCATCGTCATGCTCACCTAACTGCCGTACACAGATATATTACCCACTGTAGTGTCTCTGTTACACAAAATTGAAGGTAGTTGTTATTTTCCCCTTCTCCTATAAAATGCTTTCATTTTATGAAAAATATACATCTGACTCATCACAAAAATTTGTGGGATGCTCTCTGCTCTACAGTGCAGCTCTTCCAATGTGTTCTTGGATGGCCCTAGATCCCTGATTAACACCATCACTTGTCTTTGGATGCTTGTATATCACTTAATTATAAATAAGTACTGTATGTGATGGCACTGAGTATGGGTTAGCACTGAGGGGTAAAATTGGGAGCTGCAAATAGCTTTAAGTATTTTCTGTAAGTCATAATATAGTGGCAACATTGGTATATAATTGTAAACTGCAGTTAAATTGCAAATGATGTGTTGGAGAAGAAACTACTAAAAGTGCAAACGTGTAATTGATAACTGGGAAGACTGTTGGTAATTTGTCTCATATTATTTGTCTTGAATTGTCTTTAACTTGCCAGAGTGTGCTATGAGCGTGCCACCTTCAGCCCAACGATCCAGACCTTCATCCTTTCTGCCATTTGGCATGGCGTTTACCCAGGATATTACTTAACGTTCTTAACAGGAGTACTAATGACACTAGCAGCACGAGCTGTAAGTACCAACCAAGTATCTTCTTAAATAATAAGTTTTGTAAAAGGAAACTGATCATCTTCTGTAGTCCAATAATGTGCTTTACAGTTGATACATGCTCTGTTTGGTAGTGGTGTTTGCTTTTCTTAGATATGAGAGCAGTGGCAATGATAAATTATGGGAAGGGGTTGATCAGTGGAAACAAGCAAGTCTGTATACAGCCTATGACGTCTTTGTATCATCTCTTCTGTGGAGCTCTTCCTCTGGATTAACTGACCATGCATTGTTATACCATGCTGAAAAGAATCACGTTATCCAAGATCATTCTGAAAAAAAATTCTGATTATAGAAAAAAACCCACTAATAAGTAACTTAAAATTTGGGAGCCAATGCTATACATTGACAAAGTCCATTCCCTCCCTAGTTTCCATCCAGTATTTTGTAAAGATGATAACTAAAGGGTGCTCCCCCTCAACCAGCAGATGAAAATCTCGCGTGCAGTTACTATTCAAAACTGGCCAGCCAGCAGTGCAGTCATATTAACGAGCTTTTGAAGCCCTTATTCAGAACCATATGGAACCAGCAAATCTTCCAAGAAATCTCTCACAGTTCTGCTTGAGAAAGCTGCTAAGAGCAGGGGCAGGTTTATCAGTTTCTCAATGGGAAAGAGGAACCAACAAATCACATGTCAGCTCAGAGCAGCATAACGGACCACTTTTCTGTTGAAAGAACCAGGAGAATAAGAAATGAAGCAGACTGTTCTTTATTGCTGTAATAGCTAGGGGAAAGTGGTACTTCACATTTCAAAGGTTACTAACAATAATAAAACAGACACTCCTTTCTTCCCAAAGATGTGGGAATAGTCCTTGTCTTGACAGAATTGACTCCTTTATTTGCGATATTTATGGCTCCCTTCTCCTTTCCAGACTTTGTCACAGTGAAGTTTTGACATTTGTCAGCTAGGGACTGGTACAAAAGCCAAGGTTCGGGCACAGTTCGTGGGTAGAAGTTGTTGTGCTCTTTCAGTAAGATGAGTCCGCTAAATCTGAGTGCTCACTGCACTTCAATCTGGGCTTTGCTATTAAGTGAACATAACTCACTTTTCGTATGCATCAATTAATGGGCTATTGAATAAAAATATTTTGAGTTCTGTATTAACAGGTACATAGTATGAACTGATAGGTTGGAGGTACTCCAGCAAGTTTACCTTTGCTAGCCTTTAATTGCAAAATTTAGCAACTCGACATTATTTTATCCTGTCATGCCTGTGCATGTGTTCAACTCATTTTACTGCCTTTAATCATTGCAGACTTCATAATCAGGTGTTACTAGGGGCAATTATAGATTTACTTTGAAAGTTGTCCTTCGAGTCCTAAGGTACCAGATTACTCTGCAAGAAATTCTGTGGAACTTCATCCAAGTTTTACAGAACTCAGGAGCAAGTCATGGCACGTGACAATAGGGGAAAACTGCAGGGAGATGGCGGGATGGAGGGAATGTGGCTAGAATTACTTCTACAGGTGAATTTGGGTAAGAAGGTCAGGAAAGATAAAAAAGGTTTTTAATGTAAAGAATGAACTCAGCGCAGGCTTGCCTTGGGTATGTTCTTCCGAAGGAGTTTTAAAGAAACTGAAGATTAGAGAACCTGAACTGTATACCTTGATGTGCAACTCTTCAGCATGCAGGTTACTGGAAGGTAGCAGCTGCACAGAAGCTCAAATAAGAGTGTCAGAAAATAAGAGTGTGAGCAAAGATGACAGTTCAGTTGAAGGAAGGAGGGATGAGTATATACTAGTGTCTTTTTAATTATAGACTTAAATAAAACTGAACCCAAACCTGTGTGGGTTTTGGATTTTTTTTAACACTTTTGGTATTCCATTGTTTGCACAGTATTTTACGAACAAAAGACTCAGCATAAAAAACTGAGTAATTTTATAATGGTCCCCTTGATACTGATTGTTATCAAGACTCCAGAAATGTCACTAGACCTAATATTTTGTATATTCTGATTTATACTCCACTTGTCCTAAAATACGTCTTATTCGCAAGTATGTGAAAAAGGCTTACCATATACAAGCTTTCAACAGCAGCACTCTGGCTTTCATTTACTCCAACACTATTTACAGAATGTACAGAATGTTACAGAAAGGCAGGGAATCTGAACCAGCTCCTGTTAAAGTTGATGGACATTTTGGATAGTTCAAAGGTGATTGACCAAGCTGGAGCGTTTAAATTCATTCTATGAATTTTGTAGAAATGCAGCAAACTCTGTACAGTAAGATAGCTCTCCAAGTTATTCCTAAGCTAACTTACTATTATGTGCTTTTTCAGATAAGAAACAATATCAGACATTATTTTGTTGACTCTCCTGCTGTAAAACTATGTTATGATACTGTAACGTGGATGGCAACTCAAGTAGCAATAAGCTACACGGTTGTGCCATTTGTACTACTCTCTGTAAAACCTTCTATCACTTTTTACAGGTAAGCGCATTCTACCTGTTTCCTTTTTCTTTCTATTTTCTATGACATCAGATTTCAGGAGCTTTTTTAGTGATAATTATGATTGATTTGTTAGCTGAGCAAAGTGTATTTCTGTTCTAGTGGTCAAACATAGTTTGTGTTGTGAGAAACTAGAAAGTTCTCTCCTTTTCCTGTTATAATGGACTTCTATTTCCTAGGGCTGGGGGGGAGTGGGGAGGCGAAACAGCCACCAAGCAAACCAGAGAGTACCTTTGGGATTATTGTGTGCACTTGAATGGTTTTATAGCAAGACTAGATAATGACTTCCCAAAAGTAACTTGTAAAAAAAAAAAAGTTGAAAGCAGACTTGTATTCACTTTACATCTCTGTTACAGCAACAAGTACTATGAGAGAAGATTTGCTTTCTGATTTCCCCTTTATTACTTTTCTTAAAGGAAATATTAATGTCTTCCTGGTTTAAGTGCAAATAATGCAAGTAGGTTTTGGCAGTGTATTCCTTAAGCATCCTGTAAGAGCGGTTCAAGTTTCATTGAATTGTTATTTTTGTTTGTGTTTTAGCTCCTGCTATTTCTGTCTTCATATTGCCAGCATCCTGGTGTTGTTGGTATTTCCACTGAAAAGAACTCAAAAAGGAAGTAAAAGGCATGAAAGCATCCAGCCTGTATGGTCCAAAAAACTAGAAGAAGAAAATCTTTTGCAAAAGAACAGTTATTCCACAACAAATAATAGTTTCAGTCAGAAGCAAGAAATAACCTGCAGATATCAAGCATTGAAACAGTGATTGAAGAAATAGTATGATGAATATATTTTGTATGTTTTCAGAAACCCATTTTTAGCACCTTTTAAAGGGGTTTGTATTTGTTTGCAAAGATGTTTAGTAAGAAAAGAATGCATTACCTACCTAGGAAAATCACATACAATCGCAAGACTGGAAACAAAACAAATTAACCCCTCCCATGCCATGTCCCTGTGGGTCACGCCTTATATGAAGATATTACCATTATTTCAATGGGCACTCAGGACTTGCAACGTATGTCCATAGGGTCATATGTGTGCCCTTTGCTGAATGTACGTTGTATCCCAAGGCACTGATGGGGTAGAATAAAATTGTGTAAATCTAGGATCAACAAATGGAAATGCATTTTTCCAAGTGAATAACTTGCCTTAAACCCTCTATTTACTGAAATATTGTTTCTAAGTGGGTATTTTCAAGTTTGATTTTATGTGAAAAGCATATTTCTAATATATAATAGTATATGCTATAAAGAAGATAAAAATAGGAAATGCAAAGTCATTAGAAGGCTTTTTGAATCTCTAAAAGGGAATTGCAATACGCATCTCAGTATTTGGAGGGTTTCCTTAAAGCATCTGGAACTATTACAGTACATTACAGAACTGTAAACATTACTGATGCCAAATTATAGTTAGGTTTCTTTCGTAAAGTGTATAATTATGCATAGCCCTTCTGAATCAATTAACAAAAAAAGAAACACCTAAAGGTTCACCTTTTCTAGGGCTTGATGGCCCTAATTTAGGTTTCTTTTACTTTGAAACACCTAAACCCAACAAAACACTGCCAAGTGGGCTTTGTAGCTAGAGAAGGCAGATGTAGGACACAGAACCCAGTGTGCAAGCACCAGGATTTCAATGAAAGTGTGTTTTTACTCTTAAATACCAGAAATACTTGTTCTAGAATAGAACTGTTTTACAAAACATGATTTTTAGTACTTATTTTAAATTTTCAGGCATACAACAGTTAGTTGATGCTTTCTGTATAACACAGTGAAATTACCTTGAGCCCTAGTGCAAACATGCTCAAACATGAAATTGCTGTAATAACCAGTTTCTGTATGCTTGATAATTGATGGCCCTTATCCAAAGAAGTATATGAATTCGAAGAAAAGCTTTTTCTTCAAATTAGAATTTTAGATGCAAAGCTCACATCTCATTTGTCAGTGACATAATGAAAGAAAGAAATCCTGCAGAATAGCTGATTTACTGCATTATGACAGTGTGTCAAGGGAATAATTCAGTGGTTATATCTATTCCAGACCATTTATTGTGACGATGGTCCCTGCTAGAGTACTGCTGTTAAAGGGCTACATTTTAATTCCTTATATTCTGTATTTTCATATAATTTTTTAAGTAAATGCAAACTGTTTATCTACATGGTTTTTTTGGTTTAGCTTTAAAACCGACACAAAATACTACCAGATAATTCAGCTTGTTGAGTAATAACCTACAAATGAATGAGGAGAAAAATTTTGTCATAATATTGTGAACCTTCAAGTTTTCATCGAGTATCTGGCACTAGTGAGGTCAATATTCTTAGTACCAGAAGTGCAACAATGGTCCTCAAATTTGGGGATATTACCATGCAAAAAGAGTCTCTGTACTTCTGGCTTACTTTCTCAAGAGCCAGATCCAAAGTCAGGTCAGAGTTATTTCCTTGGTGTGCTAGTTCTTTATCTGGCCTTTGGCCTAAAACTCCAAGAGGATAACATACCTTTTCAATAAGTATAGGTTAGTACTAATTAACCTACACAATTAGGGGGAACTAAATATGAGAGTGAATGAGTCTGTTCAGATGAGCAGGGATGTTTGTTGTTTCAGTGACAGCTGTGTTATCTTTAAGATAAAATAATCTGACTCCTAAATCCTTACTTTCCCTACCCAAGTAGACCTCCCCATACATGGGGTCATGGTTTTCACATGCCTCTTTTACATGGGGTTATGGGTTGGGGTTTTTTTTCTGCTGTTTATCCGTAAGGGCACACTAATTTATGTTTGATTATCCTTAATTAGATACAGAATCAGGGAAGAGATTTTCCCCCTTTCTGTTCCTGAAGGGACATTTATAGAAAATAAGAAATTAGAATTCCACATTTTTGAGGGGGTGAGTAAAATTAATTCTTTCAGTATTTGTTGCTGTTGATCTTAAGTTTATTTTCTGGTGCAGCCTACGTATCTACTCAAACAAGCACTTTCAAATGCCAGTACATCATCTAATGTGCCATCAATTTCCCATTAATGTTCTGATACTCTCGTTTTGGCATGTGTGCTCATGTGTGTGGTGGAGGCTTACTAATTCTTCATTATGAAATACGAACGTAATTGTAAGCACTCCCAGAAAATAGGCAGGTTTAGGATAGTGAAGGCTTGTACTTCAGTGTGAGTGGATTCACAGGAACAGTTTTGTTCATAACTTCCGTATGTGAGGAATTTAAACCAACTAAGAAAATAAGTACATTATTTAGTCAGGCACAACTAGTAAGATATATGGGTTTTAAAATTGGATGTGACTTTTTTCTTCATTATTTGAACCCCTTAAATAATTGCAACACAAGAAAATTATGGCAGTTAATTAGTTCTGCACAGAATTTATTTTCAAGTGTAGTGTCCTAGACTTTACCCTTTAAATGGCATTGCTGAATATAAAAGTACTTTGGACCAAAATCTACTCTTCATGCCAATAAAGTCTCTTGGGGACTACGGAAAGAGATTTCTTTGTTCTAATGGCAGCACTCTGATTTCAGTCAAACTGGGCTTTTGTTGTCGTTCTCCCTCTGCTTTACTAGTTTTCTGCCTTGCTATCATGCTGGATCTTTTTATCCATTCAGTCAAAGTCAAAAGCAGCCAGCCCCGATGCTTTAGATAATTTTTAGGTTTTACACACATCATTTTATAGTACTGAATTTGAAAGGATGGTGGTGATTTACTATTAATCTTGCTGAGAAAAACAGGAAAAAGTAAACTTCCTAGAAAAGTTTTGGGCGTGAAAGAAACCTGGGTTTAAGTGTTCTTTCACTTATTAACTAATGTATATCCAAAAAGTAAAAGTGTTTTCTGTATTGCAGGTCAACAACATATCATTCATAATTTTATGGTCCTTCGCAGATATTTGCCTATCGTGAACAATTCATGCAGGCACTTACGGAGTTAATGTTAGTAAATGTAGTCACCTGATAGTAATGATTTGCTTGCTTAACCTTTTTCAAACTTTTATGATTCTGTATTAATGAAAGAGTTATATATTTAAATAATACTGTCAGTGGTGCCTACTACTGTTGTTATCGGGAAGGTTTTGTTAGCTTTACAGTTACAGGTATGCCCTTATCCGGGAAACTTATTCTTCCGTGGCCATTCCTTAAGTTGACATGTGGACAAGGTTTCAGCAATAGGAAACGTTTTAAAATATATTACCATGTAAAAATATTGATATGCATTTCAATATACTCTTGATAAGAATTCATATTAGTGAGAAGACTTTACAAAGAGATAGTTGTACATTCCCTGCTCTACACTGACTTGTGGTATGAGTTTAACCAGTATAGTACATTATTTATTAGAAAAAATTTACACTGAAATAACTTGTTGTATCCCCTGTGGGAATAAGTCATATGGATATAACTGCTATGCTTGTATGATGGGATGCACGGTAGGTAGTTGTGCCTCTTTTGATGGCATTGATTTGATTAGTGTTAAAATGTCCTCTGATGCAGAGGAGCCCCTTATGAGATCTTCACATCCTGTCAAATTCATATCAAAAGTAATTTTAACAGAGTCTGAATTTTTCTGTCAAAACCTTTGCAAGCAAATTGTTGGCAATTTGTTTAAATACATGGTCAAATGTGTCCTCACATTCACCTGCAAATGTGTCACAGTTGCTTACATGTAAACTTTCACATGTTCAACTTTATAAGTTGCCCTTAAATGAGAAATCTAAAAGCACAAGTTATTAATTTTGGCTTTAAGTCTTTTGCTCTATAAATCTCATTGAATTCTGAAATCAGGGTTGAGAAGTTTTTTTCATTTTCAATGGCAATTTGGAAACACTGCCATTTGAGTTAAAAAGTGATCAGTGTTAGAAAAACAGATGGAAATAAATCCAAGCATTTTGATAAGAAGCAGACTCTGAAGTATAAAACATATATAATGGTTCTGTGCTGATTTGTCACAGTATTTCACTACATGACTAGCCTTTATGTGTGCGTTTAGTGCCAGTAATACTTTGAACAGCACTTGGAAATATTTTTCAGTTTCCTGGTAAAAAAGTCAATTGGCTATATGTAATTAAAGTTGAACAAGTATTTAACTGCTATGCTGAATAAGTATCTAAGCAGATGCTCAGGTGAATTGAGCCTGCTGTCATTAGATTACCAAGTGACTTGAGCTGGCTTTCATAAGATTACCAGATCTAATATATATGTAGTTTGCACTGTTGGTCTTGTTCATGTTTGTAGTCATGGTGGAAAAGCTGGCTGTGAAGAAGCCTCTGCTAGGAAACATCCATCAGTGGCTGGGAGGATTTGCCACAGTGTTTCTTGGGGGAACTAACCGTATATGTAGAGTTTGACAGAGGATCTGCTTTCTTGTCACCCAGGCTGCAGCAGCTCTATGCTACACCTGCTTGGATTTTTTGATGTGTTTGCTGTTTTAATCCAGACATTTGGCAAACAGCATGAAATCCAGGCATCCACAGTCACCCTGCCATGTTACAATTGCAAATACTGCAGCAGTTGATTGCTCCGGTCAAAATGAAATAAAAAAAAAAATCTTGTTTTGAGATCAGCTTTGCCTATATTTTTTTACAAAATCTAATTATCAGCTGTATCAATTTTCATCCCATTAAGTATTTAAAAGATATTTTTGCTCATTTTGGGTTTCCAAATGTGCAAAAGCAAATTTTGGCACTTCATCGTCATCTCTGCATTAGCTGTGTGTCCAGTGACTTAGGCCTGGTTTTGGTTTTAGACATTTTTAGAATTTTTTAAATCCATGTATATATCCATATAAACATTGCGTAAACTTTATGGATTAACAGACTGAAGCTGCATATAGTGTGCATAAATACACTTAAAGTAGGCCATGTCAGTATCTACATGAGGCTAGTGTTGAGCCCTCTGGTTCTATAGCACATCTGCTGAAGGCTATTGGGCTCTGCTCTCAGAATACTAACCTTCCTGCTTCCTAAGGTGAAGTTAGAATCTGTTGGTTACACTCTGAGCAGAAAGTAAAGGGCTTCTTTTACTCTGTTGCAAAACCAACCCTTACAGGATATTCTGCTGCAGGCTGTGAATACAAAACTCGACTTCAGATACATGACTGATACATGAGTTAGAGCCACTTTCGGAGGAAACTTCATATTAAGTGACTCGGTTCAGCACCTTATTCCAGGTGATCCTCTTGGCAGATGAGACATCTTCACAATCTTCCTTGCTTTTGTTCTCTAAGGGAGAAATACCCCAAGCTGGATTTTAATTTAGGTTTCACTACACTGTCATATGAACAGATAGCTGTGATCCATGCTCTAGTCGGATTAGGCTTCCAAACTGTGACAGTGTAATCTGAAACAAAGAGAAACAGGGTGCCCGAAGACCAGTAATTGGCATAGTGCAACACTACGTATTAAAGGTGCAACAATCTTTTGTCACAATAAGTTAAGGAGTATTTGCCTATGCATATTTTGCCTTTCTATGTGTTTGAGTTCTCTTTACATCTTTTCTTTGTACCTTCTTTTGTCCAGTGGTGTTGGCTATTCCTACGAAGAATCTTCTGGCATGTCGTACTGTGACAAAGGCGTCAAAATGATACAATAGTAATTAGGTAGTGATTCTTAAGTCCCAGACCTCAGATGTGTTCTAGATTGGTTAGAGAACATTCAAAATGTGTTGAAAGAAGAATAGTGTAAGATGGGTAAATATAGCATTATTCAAAGAGGTTGTACTGAGTTATTCAATTTAAGAATTTAAAATATGGAAATTGTTTCTCTCCTGCCCTGGTTACAGATTGAAGGGAATAATTTTACCTCAATGCAGAAGTAGTTATGCCTCCAACCACCCATACATTAAGGTTGAGATAACACCCCTCAAAGTGGATAGCTACAGTGCTCCCAAATTTGCCTTTCCTGGTTCAGATTATAATGCATTGTCAGTGAATTTCATTTTTATTATTCCAAAATATATATTTTTTAAAAAATGTTATTTTTCAACAGATCCATAAACTAAGTGTTGGTGTATGGTAAAATTAAAATACCACTGTTAGTTACACTGTGATTGTGATATTTTAATAATTACTTATTTCTAATTTGTCTCAGCAGTGCTGCAGAGGCAGCATACTGTTATGTTTTAAAGGTGTTTTTAACTTGCCTATAAATGTTTTTTTCTAATTTGTGTCTTTAAATCTGATTAAACTGTAGTTTAAAAAAAAAGCAAACTTGTTTTTCTGAGTTCTTTGGTGTCTGTCTTTAATGAGTGCTAAAGAAGAAGTGTTTTAATGTGGTTTCTCCTTTTAGGTTATTAAATATTACAATGCATGCATTTACATGCATGTACACTGTTATTTGGAGTATTCTATTTTAAAATTGCTTTTTTCATTTGTTTTTTAGAGCTTATATATAAATATATGTATATAATTATTTTCCAGTAGAGCTAGTAAATAGAATTTCACAGCTGGTCTCTTGTTACTTGGAAAAGTTACTTATTCAACTTTAAACCCTCCATCTCAAAGCATATTATCTCACATGCACTACTTCTGAATATGACAACTTGGGTGTTTTTAGCTTGCGAGATGGAAACTGCTTAACTAACACGTCACAATCAGTGTTTTGAACAAGCTGGTGCCTTAATTGGTGATTCCAAAGAAGCAGGACTAAATGCATACCGTACATGTGTATTTTCTTGCTTTTGGAAACTTTACTAGGACTCCACTGTGATGGTTTCTGTTGGCTGGTGACAGTAGGTTAAAGCAGGCGGAGACTCCTTCAGCTACAGGTTCTTTACAATGTGTGTTTAGATTGTTACAGAAAAGAAGGGACATTATATGTCACTACTAAACAAGGGCTGTTTCCATCACTTCGTGTCTCATATTGAGTAACTTTCTCTCTTGATCTGGTATTAATTCAGCTTCAGTACGCACCTTGTAAAGACAATGTAAGTTTGTGAAGGCATCCTTATGAAGATCTGTTTCTGCAAGCCCAGAGGAATGGATGAAAAGTACCTTTAAGAACTAAACATCTATTACTGCATTTAATGAAAAAATAATTTGAACTGATTAAGGTACAACACAGCTTTCTGCTACTATTTCAGGATTATAAAATGTTGGTGAATGTGATTATTCTTATGATGGAAACTTTTAACTCTGCTCTTTTAGGTATTGAACAGCAAGAGCACTGATTAAGAATATCCCAGAGCCAGCAGCTATTTTCTTGTGCCTATAATTAACTTAATTCCATCTGAGTAACTTCCTGATAACATGCAGGATGTTTCTGTTATAGAATACAGAAGTAGTTCTAGGGTAATATGTCTTCAGCCTTCTTACTAAGTTAGAGTTGGAGATCTGTGCCCTCAGAAAAGTCTACCAGTACATCTTAGAGATATTCCTGGGATGGTCATATACAGTAGCAAAAGAGTGGTTTCTCTCTGTGTGTTACTCATTATCTTTCCAAAGTAAAAAAGCTCTCCACATTTTCATTCTAGTTATTCTACTGTCATAAAAATAACATTTAAATACAAAGCAAGCACAAGAAAAAAAACCAAACCAACAAACAAAAAAAAACCCAACAAAACACACTCCTATATTACACATGCTTAAAGCAGTGTTTTCCTAGGGATTTCCTGATGGGATACCTAAATGACTTGGCTGGTCATTAATTACTCATTTCATGAGGGAGAATTCCATGCCAGATTCCCTTTTGTTTGAAATTGATGGTCTTTGTGTCAAATTCTCCTGGTTTGCCCTCCATTGCCTACTTTACCATTTGGGTTTTTACACAGTAACATGGCTGCCCATGTACTCTACCCATTGACAGCCTCTTCCCACAAATGCTTTTGTCTGACGGCAAAAATAGGAATGTTACATGGCTGTGATTTTGATCAAGTTAAGCTGAGAAAATTGGAGGAAGGAAAGAAAATGCTTTTAAGTATTACAGTAATTATAATCAGAATAACAAGATTATTAATAATTCAAGCACAACAATATTTTTTAATTTATATTTCTATTGGGTAATGTTGAAATCTGAAATAGTGGGGCAATTATGTGCCTGAGACAAGCTTGGTTTACTGTGGCAGCTAAACTTTTTAGCTATTTAAAACCTAGAAAGATTAAAAATCATACATCTATTATGAGGGAGCCTAAACAGAAAGGTTAAGAATTACTTGAAAAAATGTTCTTACTGGGGGGTTGGGGGGTGTGTGTGTTTTGGTTGTTTGATTTTTTGTTTTGGGCATTTGGGTTGGGTTTTGTGTTTGGGTTTGTTTGGGGTTTTTTTGAGTTTCGCTAAATTTTCTCCAGGAGTTTTGGACCTCCAGAGATCCCTTCCAACTTCAACCATTCCAGGATTCTGTGAAATCCTGCAGGAGGTGAAAAAGCTGAAAAGAGAAAAAAAAAAAAAAAAAAAAAGGGGCTTGGAAGAAAATGTTTTATTTTGCCAGCTTATATACTCTACTGCAGCAGTTTACAAACATAAACAGTTACTACCTTTTTAAAAAGCATTATAAAAATAATGTATCTCTATATAGACTCACAGCTACGCGTGACAAACTGTATTGCATGGCAGAAGTTTTGCTGACAACTGTTAAGAGATTATTTATATGCCTTGTCATAAAACAGGGGGAAAAAAAAAAGTATTTGATGAGAAGTGGGCTGCTTTGTGTGTAATCCTAACTCTTAGATTCATTTTGACCCTTCAGTGGAACCATGTTTTGTTGTCTATGTGAAATAATCATTAGTGGGAAAGTGTTGTTCCTCATGTGGGCGTAGGTATGAGTAGAAGAGCAAAAGGGTGTCAGGAGTTAGACTGCTCTGTAGCAAAAGGGAGAGAAAGTGAAGACCTGTACAGAAAACTCTGCCTCTTCTGCCTCATATTTCTGGTGTGTTGCACAGTTCCTTGGTACACCGGAGGGAAGGAGCAATTGTCTCTCTGCCTGATAAGTTTGTAGCTGTGGGATTAGAACACAGCTAACACCTGCTGGGTGGAAATGCTATGGTACTGGAATATGGATTTGGGCATTGAGGAGATCCTAAAGTGAGTGGTTAACATATATTTTAGTATAAACTCTGAGGAAAAGGAAAAAAAAAAAGAGTATTTTGAAAATGTTAAGAGGCTAGCATAAGCAGTCTCATCAGACTGTAGTTTCTCTTATGTAAAAAAGGTTACACAGATGCTTGAAATGTCCGAACCTCAGCCTTCTGTAGTGGTCCTTATACATATATTCAGGTAGCACAGTGAGCATTTCAGTGCAGCAGTAACTGCAAGGATTCATTCATCTTCTATTTGTTCAGGTTGCACTTCTGTTGCATAAATAAGAATGTGCTTTTTGTCCTTAATTTCTCC
Source organism: Myiopsitta monachus (assembly GCA_017639245.1). Classification (NCBI taxonomy): domain Eukaryota; kingdom Metazoa; phylum Chordata; class Aves; order Psittaciformes; family Psittacidae; genus Myiopsitta; species Myiopsitta monachus. The sequence goes on from CM029922.1 coordinate 29,973,695, forward strand.
CATTTCTTTGGCTTAATTGATGTTTTGGTGCCAGATCTTAGTGGATCTAGATTTCGATTTTCATAGCTTGCTCTTTTCTTTTGCCTTGTGTTAACAACTTTTGTGCTTGTAAGGAAGTCGTTTATCTGGGTGCAAGAATTTCGTACAGCAGTTGGAGAAATCATGCTTTAGAAAGAAGGTCAGCAGAGGGACTTACAGCACACTTTCCCTTTGTGAGCATTTGGGCTATACAGGAAACATTGTCAGATGTTTCTTTAAGAAACTAACAGTTAGGGCTTTTTAGAGAGATGGAAGTTTGCGGTGTTGTAAACATTTTAAATCAATGTTTTGATCCTTGGAATCGGTAACTTTAGGAATAAGCAGGAGTATGGGGGCTGTGCTCCCTTCCCTTGCTGGTTTGTTGCCATCCCATCCCAGGTTTAAGCTAGGTTCTGCGATCTCAGCGGGAGATGTCATTGTTGTAGTCGTTAGAGGTCATCTCTCTTCCAGTTGTCCAAATGACTTAAAGATGAATCCGTTATCATGGATTTGGACGTGACCTTTTCCAGTTACTGTGTGAACTTTATCATCACAGAAAGTATACACTGAGGAATCGCAGAACACACTGGAGATGGCATCAAGAAGGCTGCCGCCACACCCGCCCCTGGGCTGTAAGGTGAATTGCAAAATGCCCGCGAAGCTGCTCAGGCATTTGGGCTGTGGGGGAGGTCGGGGAGAAGCTGGTGCATCTCAAGGTTTGGTGGGTGCTGAGGTGCGGTATTTCCCATCCCCTCCACGTTCACCAAGGCCAGTCCTCACCTTCAGTTTGCAAACAACGCTGTCGTTGGCGTTTCCCCAGCTTTTCTTTCAGAGAGCAGCCCGGGCGTGACCGCTGAGGCACCGCGCTCCACGTGCGTTCCCGGCGGTGCCGGCTGCCTTCAGCCAGCGCCTCCTCCCGCCCTCACCGCTGCCGGGGCGGTGGGACGCGGAGGAGCGCGGTGACTCACAGCCGCAGGGCTCCCGGGCAGGGTTTTCTTGGGTGCCGTTATTAGCCGGTTACACACGGTCATTAGCGCTGCAGCCCTGCGGGCTGGGACTGCTCAACGTGAGGCTCCCGCAGCCTGCGCGCCCCGCGGGCTGACCCCCGGGCACGGCGCTGACAGGACGCCCTCAGGGTGGTGCCGCCCCCCAGCACACGTGACCAGCGCGGAGTGGGGAGGAGGACGGAGGGAGGAAAGATGGCTGCTGCTGCCTGGGGAAAGTGAGGAGGCGTCGGCGCCGCTGCTTCCTGCTCGGTCTCCGGCTGATCGAGGGGAGCCGCCCGCAGGGGCCGAGTCCCTTCGGTTGTGGGGTGAGTGGCGAGAGGAAGACGGGGAGCGGGGACTGCGCGGGCCGGGCGCGGAAGGGCAGGGGAAGGGCACAGGGGAGAGGGCGCTCCCCGCTGCCAAACAAAGGCTCCCGCGGGCCCCTCCTCACGGCCGCACCCGGCGCCCCCTCGCAGCGGCCGGTGGTCGCTGTGGAGGGGGATAAACGGTAGCTGGGCGCTGGCTGGCCTGGCCCCCTCCCGACCCGGAGGGGGCGGGCCCGGGAGCAGCGGCGGTGCCCGGGCCGCTCCGGCCGGGGCAGCCCCTGGCGCTCCGGCGGCGAGCTGTGAGACGGCGGACGGGGCCGTCTTTTGTAGGTGGCAGAGGGGGTTTGCCGGAGACAAAACGGCCCAAGGGGTGCCGCTGGCACCGCCGGCTACCGCTGTCAGTACCGTTCCTGGAGCTGGGGGAGCCTCTTGTACCTCCTTTTGTTAACTTGTTCCTCTCCTTTGTTGACTCGGAAAGGTAGATACGAGCTCTACCTGTCAAGAAGGTTTGGCATCTAATTTCCAAGGTAAAGAATGACGGGATGGTTGAGATAGGGAGTGACCTCCGGAGGTCATCTGGTCCAACCCGCCTGCTTAAGCAGCGCTACCAAGAGCAGGTTGTCCAAGATGGCTTTTGTGTATCTCCGAGGATGGAGACTGCACAAGTTCCCTGGGCAGCCTCTGCCAGTGCTGGATCACCCTCACAGTGAAAAAGTGTTTCCTGGTGTTCAAACAGCAGCTTCTGTGTTTTGTTATCATAGTCTTTGGTTCTGCAACTGGGTACTACTGAGAAAGTTGAGCGGCAAAGCCTCTTTAAAGGTAGGGCTTTGCCGCTTCTCATATATGCCTAAAAATTGGATGGGAAAAGTGATTTCCCATATACGACTTTTTACAAAGGAATGGTGGTGGGAATAATAGAGTATTATGTCTTGCTGGAAAAGTGTTTGAATCATGGGATTAATTACCTCCCTTTCCCCTCCGCACTCCCCCTGTCAAAAAGTAAGGAAATGGAAAGTTTAAGTGGAAGTTTATATATCAGAATGTGTAAGAAAGCCCATGTATTTGTGTGTTGGATAGGCATTTATTCTTTGTTCTGCAGTGGTGGTTATTTAAAATAACTTGGTTGTTTTGAAATTCAAATCTACATGAAACTTTGTGCAACCACAGTTTATGAAATGTGGCCATATGCACTTGGAAATCTTTTTAACAGGACTATCTCTATCACATAACTGACTTTTTCCTTAGGTGAAAATACTCTTGCAGTTGGATTTCTGCCACAGAACTTGTCTGTGACTTAACAAACCTTTGATTTTACAATGGAAAACCTGTTGGCTTTATGAGATGATGTGGAATTCCTTGTGTTTGTGTCTGGTTTTTATGGGTTTTGCCAGAATTGATTTATATTGGTTGGTAACATTTTTTAAAGAACTTAATATTGGGTGCCTGTGTCTGTTTATTTTCTTGAACTATTTAAAACCTGAAATAGTGTTTTGTAGGAGTAAGCATTTTGTACAGGAATTGTGTTTTCTCTCAGAATTCAGCTGTTCTTAGCAGTGCTTTTTGTATTGCTAATTGTTCATATTTAAATTCTCTCTTAAAGATAGATGAGTTTCTCTGATCAGGTTTAAATCCCTTTGTCAGATACTTCACAAACCAGTTCTTTTAACTGATCTTTTAAACCGGGATAGAACATAGCCATATCTGATAGTTGCTATCAGATGACAATGACTTGTTATTTAAATATGTATTTGTGACTTTCCAGTCTTTTGGATATAATCCATAGTCTTCATTATTTTATTTACAAAAAAAAAAACCCGAACCTTCCCAAATAAACAACTAGAAATCCAAAACTTACCATATTTGGAAGTGGCTGTTGTCTTGAGTGCATAAAGTGGAAAAGAATGACTTGTGTATCTTCATTTTCCTGTATTTTCTACTGTGTACTCTATTAATGGTTCCAACCATAGGTCCTCCTTTTTTTGCAAATGTTCTTTAGTTCTAGAGGCCGTGGGCATCTCTAGTTATTTCTTTGTGTCTTTTTATATTTTCCAATTGTACTTTGTTCTTTGATACAAAGTAACAAAAGTATAATTTATCACAGTGTTTCTCATCTGGATAACAGGTGTGGCTAAGTGAAATAGAATCAATGTTCCCAAATAAATAAGGAGAAGCTGAAAATCAGCTTAAGGTCATTAGTCATAATGGAATTCAGGCCCTGGAGAAGTGGTGTGGGTGTAGGCTGCTTGTGGAAACTTGAAGTTATTTTTTTTTATGCCTCTGAATCATAGAATGGTTTGGGTTGGAAAAGACCTTAAGACCACCTAGTTCCAACCCCCTTGCCTTGGGCAGGGACACCTCACTCTAGACCATCTCTCCCAAGGTCTGGCTAGCCTGATCTTGAACACTGCCAAGGATGGAGCGTTTACTGCTTCTTTGGGCAACCTGTTCCAGTGCCAGAAATCAGTATTTTAGAGACTCATTTCAACTGTTTTGAAAATTTGTCCTTTGAACAGAATCCTGCTTGACTCAGTCCCTATAGAAAGAACAATTAAAAATATTTACAGCTTCATGTGGTGCCTAACTTGTGATCTCTTAATGTTTATGAAAGTATGTCTACTTAGCAAATGATTACAGTAAGGTGTTGTAAAGGATGGGTAATGCTTGTATTAGCAAGATTCTTTGCAGTGTGAGTAAAGGTGATGTTCCAACATGTTTTTCATTTTTAAATGCCATCATAAAGTATAAAAGTGTAAGAATATGAAACTGATTTATGTTAATGTTTTATAATACAGTTTATATGTACAATTCTTCTGCATTCTACAGGGATTTTTTTTAAATTCTGATTTGGAAAGATGACATGTTCAGTTCCTAAGGGCAAAAATACTGCATGTTTCCGTATATGATTTGTACATGCCCAGATTTCAGCAGCACTGTAATTATTTCCTTTTACAGTTAACTGAAAGATCTGTCACAGTATTGCATGTTGGGAAGCTAGTAGCTTTTGTATCTGGAAATAGTAACATGTTGAAAAGAAGGTGGCAATTTTTTCTTATCTGATGATAAAAAGTGCAAATTTCATGTCAGTCACTATTACCTATAGACAATGAAACAAGAAAAGAAAGTCTTCTCAATAATGCTAGTGTTTGACCAGTTTTGATATTTATATATAAATGATCACAGCTCATTTAAAAAAATACTGGACAGGGCTATGAAAAAGATGGTGAATTGGGAAAATGGTGAGCCAGTAATTAAAAACTGGTGCAGGATTCTGAGAGTACATTAAATATCTGCAGATATGAGTTATCAGGACCTCTGCAAGTCAGTATTGGTGCAGTTGAGAGAAACTAAGTTTTTGTAAATCAGCAAATTTTTGCAGTCTTTCCAAAACAGTGATAACGTGTGCTTCAGTTCAGGATGTGAGAGCCTTACACAAGCAGGTTAATCCTTGTGCAAGTATTACCTTCACCTGAGCATTTGTGCTCTTAACATGTCTTTTCATAGTTCTTAGTGTGATATTAGTCTTATAAGATACCAAAATTTGCTGCCTGGGGGCATTGTGAGATTTCAAAGTTTTAAAGTCTGGAGCGTGAATGAGCTGGTTCATGAACTGGGAATCAGCTTGCTTTGGTTGGAGAAAAAAAAGAAGCATTATTACTAGTGGAAAAGGCATCAATTTTCCAAATGAGCTCCTGGTTTTAACTGGAAGTTTTGTTATAGGTTGTGAAAATACCTTTGCTGTGTCAAAGAGCAAAGCTAATTGAGCAGTTTAAGACTCTGCATGTATTGGATACTCTTGAATGGGATTGGTTTTGCACTAGATTCATAAAATTGGACAGAGATTAAGTTCTCATCCTTTATTTTGGTAAAGGGTAAGGAGTTGAGTTGTTTTTTTTGTGTTTTTGTTTGGTCGTGGTTCTTCTAGGGTTGTCTATTTTGAATATATATATTTCAGGGGCTTTTTTCATTGGAGGGGCCAGAATAGTTATTTATCTAGCTAGAGAATGTAGCTCAGAGTCTTGTTTCAAAGCATTTATAAATTAAACAAAATCTTAAGCATTGGGAGAAATCACACCTTAGAGTCCAGCACCCATATGGACTTCGAGTACAGTGCTTAATTTTCATAACATAACAACATGAATCTTATTTAATAAAAAAAGAGGACTGTGGCTATGCTCAATTTATATTGGTTTACTGTTGTAAATGAAAATACCATGAACAAACTTCAGCCTAATTTTAGGCATGTGAAGGGGGCCTACAAGAAAGCCAGAGAAGGACTCTTCATCAGCGACTGTAGTGATAGGGCAAGGAATAATGGGTTTAAACATGAATAGGGGAAGTTCAGGGTAGATATAAGGAAGAAAGTCTTTACTGTGAGGTTGGTGAGGCACTGGAATGGGTTGCCCAAAGAAGTGGTAAATGCTCTATCTGTGCAGTGCTCAAGGCCAGGCTGGACAGAGCCATGGGCTATTTGGTCTAGTGTGAGGCATCCCTGCCTATGGCAGGGAGTTGGAACTAAATGATCTTAAGGTCCTTTCTGACCCAAACCATTCTGAGATTCTTGGGGAGGAGTAATAAGTAAAGCTTCCAAACAACATGAACTTTTTTGATATGTATTTGTTCACAAGGTGGTGGCTTTTTGTTTTGTTTTGGCTTGGGTTTTAGTTTATGGGGAGGCAGGGGTACCTTTTTTTGTTGTTTGTTTTTTTTTTTACTTTTTTTTTTTTTTGCCTCCTGATTTGTGTAAGGATGAGAAGAATACTGGTGCATCAATCAGTTTGGTGAATTCAGACTGCATTTTAAATGGAAAATTTATGTTGCTGACTCCTGAACCAGTGCTTTCCTAAAGCCTTCCAGTGATGTTATTTTTTTTGATGCTTTTAAGAAGCTAGCCTGAAAAGTGACAAATGAAAGCATGAGGATATAAAATTTAAAAATTATTATATTTGACTTTGTTTTGCTTGTTTTTGTAAAATAAGACTTTTAATTTGAAGAAGGGGCTATTATGTGACAGTGAAGCATAAGGGATAAAAAATATTAATGTACTTGTAGGTGATTCACCCCTAAGAAGCTTTTATAATTTTAAAAAAAGGTAATATTATTGAGCTTGTAAATGCAGCTCTAGATGTGTTCCTTAGCGTCAGGTATTTTGCTTTTAGTCAAAGATTTAAGTTGCCTCTGAGTATTCAGATCTGCATTAAGGCAGAAGTTTGTGCTGTCTTAATAACTGGGAGTTCAAGCAGTAAATTCTGAGGCAGGATGCTTATCTACAGTGCAGCAGGGCTGCCTTTTCCTCTTTAATACATGACAGTAGGGAACATCAAGGGAAAAATCTTACTTTGAGGAAGCAGCACGGAATACTTTTTTCCTTTTCACACTACCTAAGAATTAATTGATAGCAACCATAGAGTATTAACTCAGTGAGACACTAGTCATGTTTTGCTGATGTTTTTTAATATGGTTTCAAATTTAGTATTTGGTATGGGAAATACCAAAAGGATTTAAGGTACAGCTACAGGAGAGAAGCTGGAACACTTCACAGGGAAATCAGAAAATGTCTGTGGTATCAGTGGAGCTAGTGGCAAAGTCAGTTTTATGATTCTCTGTCAAAATATGTACAAAATGATAGGCAGGTGCCTACATGTAAAATCATTTTAGGTGCCCAAGAATATGTGAGATATCTGCATAGGGCTGTAAGATACTGGTGCAGGCCATGATAGAGGCAGACTATTTTGGACTGGCAGCTGGGTGCCAGGCAACACGCTGACTTTTCTGGTATTTTTGTATCTGAAGTGGCAGTAGGAGCCTGTATGTGGGCACTTGAGTCACTACAATCATTGCTTGTTTTCAACTTTTCTGGTGTGGTTTAGTTGGTTGTTTTTTAAGTTTGCAACCTCTCAAGTAGCTCTTCCTCCTACTGAAAAAATAAAGACAATTATATGATACCACTATAGTATTGTTCACCCTGCTTTGTGTGATGGTACTTTAACTGCGTGGTGAATGTGACAGACCTTTTGTGTTTACTGTATTTATAGCTTTTTTTGTGGGAGAGACCGGCTATTCGTGTAGTGCCCAGTATAACTGTTGCTCGGCTTTGTATGGCAAATCTACTTTTTTGATTTTAGGTTTGAGGTTTAAATAGTGTCTGAATGCTAAGATTTGATTTATGTGTTTTTACATGATATGTGAACATTTGGAGTATGGAAAGTTCGAATGCTTAAGTCCTCTTTGGAATTTGTCCCTTAAACTACAACCTGGATTTTAAGCCCAAATTTAATAGTAGGAGTCATGATTACTCCTTCTCTTCTCCCTCTCGTGTTTTTCTGCCTGAGTTCTAAAATGTACATAGGTTATAGTTTCTTTTGTCACTAGACATTCATGTGTGCTTGAAGTTATATGTGTACCCAGAGCTGCCAGCATCTTAACTGTCCTGGGCGTGTTGGCTTCTTTTCTGGCACATTTATGAACAAGACATTTTTATATGTGGGTCAGTCTGATGGCTGTGGTGCTATAGAAGTGTTCAAGGCCAGGCTGGATGGTGCTTAGAGCAACCTGGTCTAGTGGAAGGTGTCCCTGCTCATGGGGGGAGGTGGGGGGTGGAAATAGATCATCTTTAAGGTCTTTTCTAGCCCAAGCCATTTTATGATTCTATGACAAGTGAGGTCAGGTTGTGTCTAACTTGCCCCGACAATAGTGTCTTTGTCTCAATATACTTACGTGCTAAAGGAAAAAGGGTGGTGGAGCTAGGTTGTTTCTTTTAAATATCTAAATCTATAACTCACTTCTCTGTGCTAAGCAGAGTGAACTTCCTGCTGACTTCTTGCCTCTTTTGGGTTAATGTACCACTTCAGTTGGGAGTGCACAAAAATTCACTGGCTACTTTTATGTGAGAATAAAGGTTAGAGCGTTTGCCTGGGAAAGCCACTGGTCTTTGGCTTCTTCCTGGTAAAGAGTAGCCTATCCAGTGGGCTTTAGCTAACACTAAACTGGATGTTTTTATCTGCTGTTACATTGCTGTCACACAAGAAAAAGCTGGAGAGAGAGCAATCGTGTTGTCCACTGGTGAGGAGAGAGGTGGTAGGGGGTAGGGGTAGTCCTGTGTTTAGCCAAGTGACTTGTTCTTCATCCAATAAAACTTATTTTAGGTGCAGTGCATAGTTCAGCTTCTGGAGCCTTATGCGTGTAAATTTGGTGCAACAATACTTCTGGTCCTCTGAACTTACTAGCCCACAACTTTTTTGGAAGTCTTAAATGGTTCTTAATGGTTTGCCTTAACCAAAACAAAACTTTCCTGTCTTACGTATTAGAGGTTAAAATTATAAAACAAGTCAACAGAAGCTGTGTTAATTTGACTGACAAGTTAACACTGTGCCATCACATGTATGCATGTCTGGGCAAAGTTGATGATAACTGATTTATTAAATGGTGTTTCTCAGAGTTCCATATGGCTACAATTTAGATATTTCACTGTATTTCATAATGCTGAATAGTCTCAATGTTCTGCTTATGTGCAGGAAGAGTAAGGGTTATATATTTAATAACCAGCATATGTATAAAGTACGTAACATATACAGATATTCCTATAGTGTTATATATGCAGAAAAAATATGCAAATGAAAGACTACTGTGCATTCCATTCAAAACTCTTGTTTAGGTAAGATCTAAAATTTTGAATAATTTCTGTAATTTTCTGAGGACTAGAAAGATTCAACAATTTACTTTTCATTGAAATGTAGTACATTTCAGTGCATATGTCTCTGTAGTGTTTGTTAAGGAGAATGACAGGTGTTCCTACCCAGCCAATAATTTATGGGCATGTACAGTTCATGCTTCCTAATGTCAGAGTTAACTCACAGCCTTTACTTACGCTTTTTTTTTCTCTCCTTTCCTAAATACAGATAAGCTTTGTTACAGAAGTGTTTTAAATACTGCATGACGATGGCAAGTCTTATGAGTCAGAGCCTGTTGACCTATGTAGAAGAAGGAAATGTCCCTGCTCTGAAAGCACTTCTTGAGAAGTGCAGGGATGTGGATGAGAGAAATGAGGTAAGACCATTTTCTGAAAGGGTGGCTTCATACCGCAGCTTGTGTTTACAAAATAAATTAGTGAGATCATACTGATCACTTAATATACAAATTCCAGTTTTATTTTCAAGTGATTGCTAACCTTTGTGTAGACTGAACACTTTGTTCAGTCTCTGTCAGCACCTCAGCATCTTTCATTGTATTGTTTTTCTGAGTTGTCTTCTGAGCTGGAAAATGTGGCTCCATCCTTACTTTGTAAGTGGAGATTATACCTGTGTTTTTGTGGCTAGGAATTGTTTCTTAGTTCACAGATCTAGCTACATGTACTTTATTGCTCTGCCTGTTTTGGGATGAAACCTGCAATGATTACAACTCTTTCCCCACATCCTCATTTCCAGGCAAGATAAGCTATTATACAATCCAAATAGCATATACTGCAATTCATTCCAGGCAGATGCTCATCTGAATGAAAAGATACATATCCAAAAAAGTAAGTCTGGATGTAACCAGGAGGATTAAATGACTTTACCAGGATTACACAGGAAGTCTTGATACACAGTAGGGAGTTTAAATGTGAATAATTCGGAATCCTCAGGTAGTGCAGTAATTGTTATATTCTGCTTTGTCATCTGATTTAGTATGTTTTGGGCATATCACCACCAGCAATTTATGCAAATGAGCTGTGGATTCATTTATACTGCACTAAAGATTCCTGAGAGGAATCTTGGGAGGTTTGATTCATGCAAATGTCTGTTGCTAGTGACTGTTTACATTGTTTTGCACAACGTTTAAAGTTCGGGTTATCTTGATGCATTATTAAGTCTTCTGTATATTTACAAGTAAGTTTAGGTGATTTAACTATTTTATCTTATGTAGTAGATTTTCTGATTTGTACGTGTCTGAACTTTTCTTTCATCTGGAGGTAGAGCTTGTAGCATTAATTTTTATTATAGTTCTGTTTTCCTAAATAACGTTTTAGAACTGGACCCTTGTCAATTTATGTGGCATATTCAGAGAATCAGATTTATAGAAGAATTCAGGATAGAAAGGACCTCTGGAGGTCATTGGATTCACTCTCCTCCTAGTTGCAGGACTAGCTTCATTGGTACATCAGGTTGCTCAGGGACTTAAACAAGCAAAATCTGAAAGTCCTCAAAAGGATGGAGAACCTGCAGCCTCTCTGGGCAATACTCCTGTGCTTAGCTGCTCTTTGTTTAAAAACATGTTCCTTATGTTTTATTGGAATACCTTTTGCTGCATCTTGTGACTGCTGCTTCTTGTTTTCTTGTATATCTCTGAGAATAATCTGCCTTTGTCTTCTAAGATTCTCCTCCTTTCCAGGTAGTCTGAGACTGATGTTGATGCCCCTTACTCTTTTGCTTTCTAGACTGAACAAATCCAGCTCTCACTTTTTCCTTACATGTCTGGTGCTCCAGTCTCTCAGCTATGTCATCTAAGTGACCCTCTTGCTGAACTCTGCAGATACCTCTGTTGTTGGGAGTCTCTATTGGGACACCTAAATGGTGGATTCAGCTTCACCAGTGTTGAGTAGAGGGCTAGCTGTACTGTTGTTAAGGCAGCCTGGGATTTGATTTGCCTTTGTTGCTGAAGGGGCTCACTGCTGACTCATGGCCCTCTTGTCCGTTGGGACCTCATGCCTGTTTCTGCAGCATGACTCCTCAGGCAGGCAGTTCCTAGCCAGTACTGCTGCATGGGTCTGGTCTAGTCTCTGCATTTGCCTTAGTTGAACTGCAGGAGGATTGTCAGTCCAGTTCTCCAGCACATTTAACTTCCTCTGAATGCATCCGTGCTCTGTGGCCTATCAGCTGCTCACTGTAGCTTGGGGTAACTGCAAACTTGCTTAGAACACTTTCTGTCTCATGGTTCTGGGTGTTGATGAAGATGCTACAATGTTAACCCCAAATCAAACTCTCCCAACTGGACACCAGTTACTGTCAACAGTTGACCATTAACCATAGAGTCTGACAGTGCAGGCAGAGTTGTTACTCACCTTGTAGTGTGTGGAAGACTGGCTTTCCAATTCATCCCTTTTTTTAAAGTAAGTCTTAGAAAATGCATGTTCTGTTGCTGTCGCGGGAGCGGGAATCAAACTCGTACTCATAGAGTTATCAGTTTGTTCCCATCGGCGGGAGGAATGAAGCACTTGATACGAATGATCGACAAACCTCAAACTTTATTAGTACCACACCAACTATTATACTCATTTTAATTAGCCTCATGCATAGTACAAAAGCGAGCTCATTATAGGTTGTAGATTAGCTAGCGGTCTCAGAAACACTAAGGCATTCAGCAAATACCTAATTGGATACATCTTTTAGCCAAGTGCCAGCAATAGTTTAGTCATTGATTATTACAACAATAAGCGATTCACCCACTATAATCACAAGAGTAGATAGTTTCAACATTCCTGTGGTGTCTGCCCTACTCAAGATCCTGTCTTACTGACTACCACATTGTATTATAGTGTAACATTGTATATATGCCCAAGGTTGCTCTAGCCTTACTTCATCAGCAGCTGTGTCAGCAGCTTTAAGGGGCCTAGTCAGAGGCCTATACAACTCGAGTCCTTACTCTTGCTAACTCGTCTGACATGAGCAGCTCAGTCATGCTAACATGCCCTCGCTCATTGAGCCATTCCTCCACATGTTGCAGTATTTTTTAAACCTGCATAGGATGGAAAGAATATTTTTTGGCAAGAATGATGGAAAGAAAAGAAGGATGTGTACTACTCAAAACCAAAATGCATCATGCAGATGTGAAATCAGTGTAGAGAATGTAGCCTTATTCTACTTATTAGGTCTAGTGTTGCTTAAGACACTTTTCTTTCATTGTCGGCACATTCATTTCATTTCATTGTCGGCACATTCATTTCATGCTGTGTACGTGCATATGCTGAGGTGCTTATAATGGGAAGATTTTTCAGTTTTGCAGCAGGCACATGAACCTCACAAGCTGGGAAGCAGTCTATCTGAAAAGAGGAGTAGTGTGTTCCCTCTGCTGGTAATTCGTCTTGACTGACAACATGGCCAAAATCAGACAGCTAGACTGTGTTGACTTTATCAACAGTCTCACTGCCTTCATCTTCTTTTCTAATTTTTTCTTCTCTTCTTGATGGGACTAAGTGCACTCCTGCGTTTCAGTAACTGCCTTTTTTGCAGAGATCATTTCCCTGATACCTTTTTTTTTTTTCAGTCTTCTGATATATTGCATTGGAGACATGTATGGTTTGCATCAGTTTTAAACCTGGATTAGGGACAGACTGTTCATACATTTTAATGATAGGAGTATTGTTCAAGTGCTAGCTCTTCATTGAATTCAGTGGCATTGAGTGCAATTCTGTTCCAGTTTAGACCTGCCAAAATGTCTTTTCTTCTTGGCTAAAAACAAAATACCAAACCAGGAATACCACTGGAGTAGGTCTAAAAAGATTTTTGGCACTCATGCCAAGGTTTGCTAGTGCCAGGACCTCCCAGGCTGCAGTGACTTGTCCAATGGTAGGATCACCCACATTGTAACCAACCCTTTGTATCTTGACTGTGATTGGTTGCCAGAAAAACTGGGGTATTCTGGTCAGTTTGTGTATGGATGATTTGGTTGGATTAAGACCAACAATTTCAGTTAAGTGGAGCACGTCTCAGTCTTTCTGCTTTTGTCCTGTGCGTTCTTTCCCCTGTGCATGTTCTTCTCTTATACCAGATACATTGATTACTTAACAACTGGTTATAGATGCTTACCTTGCGTGATACACTTTGATCCTAACAGCTTCCATTTTCCTTTGATGTACCTTTCTTTCTGCTCTTGATACTGAAGTACCTTCTGCATCTTCCCTTCTGAGTCTTCTCTCACAGATTGCAAGAGAGAGCTAATCTGTCAGATAACACCACTAAATGACTTCCTTAAAAAGATACAGGTCTGACCCTTTGTAATTTGGTATTCCAGTACTTAGGCTTAGCTGTGATGTACAGATACACAGTACTTGATGTGCTTGTGAGAAATATGAGCATTTAGTTGTTGTGGAGTGTCTAGACTCTTGAGCAGCTTTTGAGAATTAATGTGGATGTCACAAGCATAGTAATTATCTTTTGTTTCTGTGTTGGTGAAATCTTCATGATTGGCTAAAACATTGAATCTGTATTTGAGCATCTTCTAGCAAAAAGGAAAGGATGTTTTCAGTACCCCTATAGCAAAGTTTTAACTTTGTCTTAAGAATACCAGAGACAGTCTACAGCTGTGTGATACTTTTTGCAGGAGGGGATCATTTTCCCATTCACAACCTCCTCTTGCCGAGAGATACTTTTGTTTATATTCTGTTATCCACCTGTGGAAGGCGATCACAGTGATAACAGTAATAACTGTTCAGAAGGAGGTAAGAAGAATGCTTATACTAAAATAGGGATTTTTGTGTGTATTTCTAAAGCACTGCTCGGAAGGGACCTCTGGAGATTATCTAGTCCTGTGTTCTGAGACAAGTTGCTTGGAGCCAGCTGGAATTGGCTGTGTCCAGCACAGGGCAGTCCTAGCCTCTCTTTGTACGGATCTGGTGCAGCTACCCCAATACCGAAACCTGGATACCTACGCTCAGTACATTGGGGCAGAGGGGAACCTTCTTGTACTTCAGCTTGTCAGGGTCCCCCTTGATGGCAGCACAAGCATATGGTGCATCAGCCACTCCTCCCAGCAGTGTTTTGGCTGCAAAGGTGCTGAGTGTGCACTCTGACCCACTGACCAGGCCCTTAAAGGGCTTGAACAGGACTCCAGTATTGACTTTTATAGTACTGGGCTACTGACTGGCCTCCAGCATCACATTGTGCGACTGATTACAGCCCTCTGAGCCTTGCAGTTCTGCCAGGCTCAGTCCACCTCACTGTCCGTTTATCTAGTCTGTACTTCATTAGTTTTCTGTGTGGATGCTGGGGGGAGAGTTTGTAAATCTTTGCTAGAGATGGGATAAACAGTGCCTCAGCTCTTGTTCTGCCTAGCCAATGATGTCATCACAGAAGGCAGGCAGATTGGTCAGGCATTATTTCCCAAATCACTTGGTATGTATCTTCCCAAAATATTAATTTGCATATAAAGAACTTGTTTTAAAGAGCAAAAGTTATGACTTGTCTCTTTTCCAAAGAGAGCTGTTCTCTGGTTTTGTTTTGTTTTTTAAATGACCAAACCTAAGTACTGCTATACTTTAGGAGCTAAAAGCAAAGGTGTCATTTTGAGTGCAGAGCAGTTATATCTCAGAAGTTTGCTGGTGCAGAAATAGGCTGATGGAAGGGTGAGAGATTCTAACGGACTTTTAAAACATCATTGAAAGCAAATAAAACAGATTTTCTGTCTTTCATCTTTCCTGAGATGAAGCTGGCTGCTAAGAATCTGTGTTGCACAGGACAGGAATTCTGTCTGTATTTGGTACAGTGTCAGACAAAAGTGTTTTGTATAACTTGACTATTTTTTCTAAGTCTTCAGCAAGAAACCTTACTGTTACTCTGAACCAGTGTGTATGTTTTAGTGGCCATTGTGGTTCCTAGGCTAGATTGATTGATTTATCATTTCTAAACAATGTGACAGAGCTATTTCAAGATGTAAAGGTGTAACAGGCTGTAGTAAAAATGTCTTCAGTGGGAAAATCATTTGGAAAGAAAGTTATTTAACAGTGCAACTTTTTTTTCAGCTGGTCATTTTAAATGTCCGAAACTTGTGTGGGTGTTTCGTTTGTTTTTTTTTTTTTTTTTTTTCTTTTATGTGACAGGGTTTAATATAACGGTCTCTGTTCTTATTGCATATTTACTACGTGGTTTGAAAAGCAGCCCTCCTCACTGGTTCTTGCAGTTAAAAACCAGAAGCAACATAGCTCTGTAGTTCTTTGCCTTTTGTTGGTGGTGCGTATGCATCATTAGCATCTTTTCCCAGTGCATCACTTTTTCTGTCATTTTGGTTTCAGAATGGCCAGACTCCACTCATGTTGGCTGCTGAGCAAGGCAATTTAGAAATTGTCCAGGAGCTTCTCAAGAAGGGAGCTAATTGCAACTTGGAAGATGCAGTAAGTATTAATGCTTTATGTGATGATACCTAACAGCAGAGGAAAAAGAAATTTCGAGAAGTGCACAAAGAAAAGGAACTTAGTTTCATGTTAAGGGGAGGGAAAAAAAGAAGGTGGAAAATGCTGATGTATACGAGAAACTTTATCCAGAATTGCTTGGCGCTAGTTTGATTCCTCATAAAGAATCAGGATATTTAAGACACTTTAAATACCTGAGGGTCTCTGCTGAATGTGATGCTGCTGCTGTTTCTTTTGGGAAATTAGTACTAGAAAGCTATAGTTAGATACAGGGTTAGGGTTAAGATTGGCAGTAGTTGATAAAAAAATATAGGCAGAATGGAGAGATACAGCATCATAGGTGAGGTCCAAATGACTTTGCTCATCTCAGTGATGTTGTGGTATGTTGGGATTTATTCCCCCCCCCCCCCCTTGGTTTCGGTGTTTTTCAGTAAGTACTAAGGAAGAATTTAGGTTGAATGATTATTTCAGGTGAAAACCAGAACAGTTGCAGAGAAGGATTCCAAATTTATGAATTGTCATCCTGCTGTTGAGGAGGACGTTGACTCTAGATGAAAGATGCCCAGAAAGGGTGAATAGAGCACAGGTGGTGTTAGAAAGTTTTCAAAGGCCTAGATGTTCCAGTGAAGAGAGATAGGAAAAGGGTGTTGCTTGGTTTTTTTTCCCTTCTACA
This sequence comes from Myiopsitta monachus, assembly GCA_017639245.1. Lineage (NCBI taxonomy): Eukaryota > Metazoa > Chordata > Aves > Psittaciformes > Psittacidae > Myiopsitta > Myiopsitta monachus. The sequence continues at coordinate 29,989,793 of CM029922.1, forward strand.
CTTAGTTTAGTTGTAGAAGTGTGGACATCCAGGAAAACCTGTAATTAAACAAAACAAAGGAAAATACCCCCAACACAAACCCATGAAAGAAACAAACAAAAAATACAATCAGAAAGTCTCTTTTTTGAGCCATTTTATTACACCTGCTGTAGATGTTACAGTTCCTATACTTAGAGGAAGAACAGTTTCCACATAAATTTTTGATTTATTTATATGTGTATAGCACATAAAGCAGTAGTCCACTGCTGGTGGACATGGTTTGAGCAGTGAATGGATGATAACTGTAATGCAAGATGCAACATATCTCCTGAAGTCAGAAAGCTAAGAAGCTGTGCTCCAGATTCCTTGCATATTAGCCCCTTGGGTGCTGCTACCCACTATATGTGGAGACAGACCACCACCATTTTCTGTGGTCTTGGTTGCCATATCTTCCCGACCCTGCAGTTCTTAGTATTTTGACCTCATTCTCTGTAGGTGTTGCTTCCTCTATAAAATATTTAAGTTAACCTACAGTGAACTGAAGAGTGGAAAGAGGTGGGTAGGAAAGGAGATAATTGGAAGGGGGAGATATGGAGTAGCTGTTAATTTGTATTTTCATGTCTATAACTGGCAGGTAGACTATGAGATTATTACTTTTTTTTTTTTTCCTTCTAAAGGACAGCTTTTTAAAGGGATTGTGGATTTGCTGTTGTGGATTAAACACAGTAATTGTATTGAAATATTAAATGTCACTTAAAAATGTGTTTTCCTTTTTCTAGGATAACTGGACAGCTCTCATTTCAGCAGCTAAAGAAGGACATACAGCTATTGTAGCAGAACTACTTGATCATAATGTCAACTTGGAGCATCGGGATTTGGTTTGTGTTGTCCTAGTGTAAAAATTAAAGTTTTTAGTAAGAACAATGATTTCGAGAGTTGTTAATTCTCAGTTCTGTAAAAAGAATCAAAGATCTTTTATCCTTAAGTTGTGTACTCAGTGCTGTTAAAATGGAAAAGAATATGTATTTAAATATTGTTTATATGGCTTTAAAATAGTTGCTTTAGTGTTAATGAAGGCAGCTTGTTTTCTAGGGATACTTTGTTCTTCTTAATTTGCTTTGGAAAAAAATAACCTGAAGAACATTTTGATTTTTGGCTGTCTTTTGGGGAGGGTAGCGGGTTGGTTTGTTGATGGCTTTATTTGGTAGTGTAGCTTTTCTTAATATTTTGGTAAAATAAATGTTACATTTTCCCAGAAGATACCTGTCCGTATTTGCTTTTTATCTGGACGACCATGATTGGCTGTAGAGCAGTCCGTGTTCTCCACATTTTGGAATTTGTTTTCATTCATCTTGCTGAAATTTTTGTATAGGAAAGCAGGTGGTAGTGAGATCCACCTAAAGAATTACAGAAGTTGCTTATGTGGTTGGAAGGTTAAATGCCTCTGAAAAGCTATAGACTTGTCTTCATTGACCAAAGAGGAAATTAGATACTGCAAGGACTAATATTTGACTTAAGTTAAGAGTATGGAAAACTACAGGTGGAGAGTACAAGTGCTTCTTTTAATGGAAGTTCCACTCTGAAGGCTGATGCATGTTGACATATCCAACTAATCTACAGTTTCATAAGAGTAATGTTAAGCACATCTACATGGCCAGTGGTTGATTTCTAGGCATCTGTCAGTCTAAGGGGGATTTTTTTTTACCTCTCCAAAAGTGTATTATGAAGAAAGAAATAAAAATTGTGCTTATGTTTATCAGAAGCATATTTTTAAAATGTTATTTTAAAATTTATTTTGGTTACCTGACCTGTCACATGCCTTAAGTAGTGAATCCCTGTTGTCTGCTGCTTTACAAACTTAAATGCATGCACCAGTGCAGTTTGAAATTTGTTGCTGTTATTACTCCCTTAAGAGGACACATGATTTACTTCTTCATGAAGAGGAACCTAATCATTACATAAGTGCTTTCTGAAGGCCAGCTGTCTGTTACACAAATCAAAAGGAAACCCTCCCTGTTAATTGTTTTGGATTCTAGATTTTTGTTTGGTTTTTTTTTTTTTTTAATTTTTATTTTTTTAAGGTAGCGCTTGTTTTCTTTGTTATTTTATCCACTTGTGTGCACTTCAGGTCTGAATTGAGTGTTTACAGCTAACTCAGGAACATTCAGGACACGATATTCTCCAAAGTTTTGCAACAGCAGGGAATAAGTCCTTTCATATGTGTGCTTATTATTTATCCTGTATAAAGTAGGATTACAAGGTTGTATAGTTAGTTCTTACTATGTTTTGGACTTGCAAAACATCTTAGGACAAATAAAAAATGAAATAAAAGTCACTAATTAGGTTTCTAAAGAGTATTTTTCAGTTTTCACATTTCTTTGAATTCTGTTTGCCAGGGAGGATGGACTGCCCTGATGTGGGCATCATATAAAGGCCGTACCGAAGTAGCTAAACTGCTGCTTGAGAAAGGAGCAAATCCAAATATCACAGGAATGGTAAGTTTTAATCCTGAACACTGCTTCATCCCAAGTATTTAAAGTCCTGAATTGCACGTTCGTCTTATTATCTTGCTTAAACATTTTGCATTTTTTTGCAACAGAACATTAATCACTATTTATAAAGGGCTTGCTTTAATATCCTGCATGACAGCCACTTTTTTTTCTTATTTTTAATTTTTTTTTTTATTAAAGCAGATGACTGTAGAGCTCATAATAAGATTCAAATTAACAGGAGAGGAAATAATAGGAAAATAGTGTATCTAATGCTACTTGAATCACAATTTTCATTTTTCTGCATCTGTAAAGGTTAATAGAGTAACTAATATGTGCAACTTGGAAACAATATTTTGTTTTAATTATTCATAATAGTTATCAAGTGGCCTTATAAATATTTACCATACAATGAAAAAGAATTTAAAACCTATTATTTTGAGATGTATTTTATAAGAATTTTCTGTAAAGTATAGGCATGTTTAAATTTCAATGAACAATTTGTTTATACTGTCAGCTCTGTAGTATTCGAGGCTACAGTGAACAGTTAGCAAAGAACACTAGTGACTTAGCTTTATGATTGTTGATTTCACCTGATTTGCATGTGCAGTTTTTGCATGTGTGACATGACTGATCTGCAGTCCTGATTACTCAGGAATATTGCATAGCATTCTGTTACTGTTTCTTACATTACTATTGTTTATATTAACAGGAGGATGTGAATTCTTAAACCTTACTTAAGGAGTTATAAACCAAAATTGACTCCAAAGAGTAGATGTTTTCCTAAATATCATCTTGACAATGTACTCAGCAACAATTATTGAAATGTAGTTAGATTTCTTTCTGTATATTCCTTCTTCTGTGGATTTATTGTCTCTTGAAGCATTGTGATCGATATTGTTAATGAAAAATAATTAAGGCTAATTTTATTTCATGTGGGGTCTTTTGTTTGCCTTTTTTTTTTTTTTTTTAATTCTAAGCAATACAGCGTTTATCCAATTATTTGGGCAGCAGGACGGGGCCACTCAGAAATAGTGCATCTCTTACTGCAACATGGAGCTAAAGTGAACTGCTCTGACAAAGTAAGTTGTATTTCTATCATATTTAATTTCATTAATGCTTGATATACTCCTTGTAAAAGTACATTTTATTAAAAACCTAAAAATCTATGAGCTTTTGACTGGAAAAACATCCGCTGTTATATTTTGCCTATGAGATTAGAATTAGTGTGCTAGAGTAAGCCAGTATACTTGCAAGAAGTTTTTCCATGGTATGCTGAAGGTATTGCAAACATTTCTTGCAGTGGAACTGCAAGTTCCACTTGGAACTGTACAACTTGGACAGTTGCACTTGGAAGTGCAACAGTTTTCTAAATTGTTGGAAGTCTTGCTGTCCAAGGTTTCATAGAAAAATAATTCTTACAGTTATCATATACAAAGAAAAAGTCAAAATGGCTTTTCAAATGCCTGTGTTAATTCACGAGACCAAATTATATAATTGTAAAAACTAAAGCAATAAGTATAGGGTAAATACTAGATTGTAGGGGATACTAAATATAGAGAGCTATATGATAAAATGTTATAAATGTTTTTTTTAAGTATGGAACCACCCCACTTGTTTGGGCAGCAAGAAAGGGTCATTTGGAGTGTGTGAAATACTTACTGCAGATGGGAGCTGATGTTGATCAAGAAGGAGCTGTAAGTAACTTCATTTTCCAGTGGTTAAGGTGTGGGTACATACATCTGTGTGTCCTATTTTGTTTTATAATGCAGATACCAAGGAGTATGTGAAACGATGAAATGTTGATGTTGGAATGAATATGTTACTTTCCAGCTAATCGCAAACTACGTGTGAGCATTTTATTAAAAGGCTTCTTTGTGCCTTTTAATGAAAATATTCTGTAACTAGGGAGTTGTATTGACAGGTGACACACTGTTATGTGAAGTGTAAATTTTAATGAATTTAAATTAAATTAGGTTTTTGTTCTCTGAAGGTTAACACTGTCAAAATTCATTCTGTACCCAAGCCTCTTACATCAAACAACTTACTCCTCAGCGATATTTGAAAATTAAATCGAGCACAAAGCATCTTTTGAAAATAATAATGGTTGTGGTGCCTTTCCAGAAATTAGATTTTTTTTTTTTAGGCATTTTCAGCTGTATAGTGTTTTTAAATAAAATAGACTTTAATTTTTGTGGTATAAGACACTTAAAATGCTTGTTTAAAAAAAACAAGCCAGGTTTGTTTAAAAAAAAACAAGCCAAAACCCAAGCCCTCATCAAAGTTAAGTGGAAAATTAGGACAACTTTTGGTATTCATATGATTATTTCTAAAGTTCTTCAAAAGAACCTCTTTGTGAACAGTATTGGCAGACATGGGTGCTCTGATGGTACCATGTTCCCATCTGACAAGATAATTTTACCAAGTGTATGTCATTCAGGAGATAGATAAACTGAGCTTTATTGTTTGTGTTTGAAGTGTTCTGAACTACAGTACATGGTTTATTTACTTTTTTTAAAAAAAAACAACATAGCAAGTGTACTTTAAAACTTAAAACTGAAGTAACAGTTGGATGGTTAAGAATGGAGTATCAGTGACTGTTCTGTTGTTATTGAAACTGCTGATATAATGATGATTTGTATATCCTCTCTACAATGAAATCTGTTGGTTTTGTTTAAAGAATTCTATGACTGCGCTTATTGTGGCAGTGAAGGGTGGCTACACTGACTCAGTAAAAGAAATACTGAAGAGAAACCCAAATGTCAACTTAACAGATAAAGATGGAAATACGGCTTTGATGATTGCATCAAAGGAGGGACATACTGAAATTGTGCAGGATCTTCTTGATGCTGGAACTTATGTGAACATTCCAGATAGAGTGAGTAAATTTAATTTCAAATTATTCATAGTTGTAGTTTTATATATATCTAAGCAGTAATAGCATATATACTGAGATGCCAGCGTACCTGAGTTTGTGGGTACATGGTTTTCGTTTTACTGGCTTTCTAATTTTGCTGCCACCTAGGGGTATTTTTATGTATTGCTATTTTACAAGTATGTTCAGTGGCAAATGTTGCTGTGTGACTGTAAACTACAGAAACTACTTTTTTTTCCTTTGTTTTTTTTTCTTTGAGATTCTTGAACTATAAGTTTCCATAAGCATGGAAATGATTTATGATTATGTATTTGTACTATCTCTAACATAAGACTGAACTAACTTGCATATTTGGTGTGGGGGTTTCTTGTATTAGCACACATGGTACTGCTGTTAAAATAGTAAAACAATGAGTATTATTTAAAAAAAAAAAAAAGAATTCGTTTCATTCAGCATCTACCTTTATATTTTACAATGAAACTTTTTACTAGGAAACTTGCATATATTACAGGAAGACATCAGCTCCAGGTTAAGACATGTAAATGTAACTGTTGAAAGGTGCACTGTGCGCCTGACCTGCAGTTGCATTTCTCAGTAGAGGCATGCAGTATGGGCAGTGGCCAGAGTGTGAATCTGCTAGCTAGCCACTCAGGGATTTGTTTGCTTTATAGGTGCTTGGACTGTCTGCAATGTCCTCTATATAAGCTTTTCTGAAGTGTCAGTGGCAGGCCAAGCACCACACCCTTGGGGCTATGGGCTGTGTGTGGTTAGACACCTAAGCTTAGGTCATAGACGCCTCTGTCAAGAGAAGTGGTTTAGTTCAGAGCAGTAATAAGGTTCTGAGGCTGAATGCCCAATCCCTAAATTTAATTGCTTGGTGTTGCAGAGAAGAGAGGAAAACTTCCTAATTTTAAAAAAAATTTGGATGCATTTTCCTATATTTCAGGTGTCATCTTAGTGCATTTCTGAAGCTCAGTACATAACCATTTAAAGTGTTGTTTGTGACAACAGATTTGATGTCAGGCACATATCAAAGCAAAACTTAAATATTTAAGAAAGTACATTGCAGTCTCTCTTCCTGCTTCTTTTGTCACAAAATTCTACAACTGTCTGCATTTCTGTGCTTTTAGGAAGGATAAATTACAGCTTTCAGTTTAGCTGACTGTATTCCAAAAATACATGAAACAATGAGTAGTCTTAGTTTCAGATGCTGAATAGATTTTGATAAGGAAAATCTCTTGTTTTGCATCCAGGTATGTAATGACAGTGACTGAGAGGGGATCCACTACTGAGCTTCTAACTGAGTTCCATTCCTGTGATTTAGCTCTACTTTTATTTATTTTTCCTGTTTTATCATAAAGGAAATATTAGGTAATTTCAGGATTTCGTTCTCTGAAATTCTGATGTGTCCCTAGGTGTGTTAAAATCAGAAGCCCTAAGCAGAATTGTAGCTTTGTTTTACATATCTGCAACTCTATTTTTCACAGCAAACTATTTTTTCTTTTAATCAGTCTGAGATAAATTCAGGCTGTTGCTTCTTTTTCTTTATATCATCATAGTGCATATGAACAGGATAGCAGTCAAACCTGCACAAAAAAAGGGACAAATCCTGTAAAATGCTTTTGTCAATTTTGAAACATCTACAGGAGACAGCCAACATTCCTGTTTAATTGTAGAGCAGTTATTACTGTGAGTGATTGGTCTTCCGAAGAGCACAGAGAGCAGCCAGATTTTTTTGTCATATTCATTATTAGTTTGTGCTGTTATTTTTTAGGATAGTGGTTTAAGCTGAACCTATTTTTGGGGTACTTGTTTTACCATATATATGTAATATTTAATCTCTTTGCAAAAAAATCGATAAAAAGTAGAGTCCAGAATTTTGTCTTCTATATGTCGATTCTTTTGCAGAGGTAGAACTATTATTTTGTATCTTTAAAATGTGTGCAGATTTCGTAATGGAAACAGACATAATGTATATTCTGAGGCTATAATTTATTCTGTGTTGCATTTTTATTTGCTAAATAGTAGTAGTTCATCTACAGTATTCTTTCACTGTTTTTCTAGAGTGGCGATACAGTGCTGATTGGGGCTGTTAGAGGAGGTCATGTTGAAATTGTGAGGGCCCTGCTCCATAAATATGCTGATATAGATATCAGAGGTCAGGTAAGTACAATGGCTTAACTGGTAGAGTAGTTCTTTAAGTAGGATGTGAATTTGAATACCAAACAATTATAGGGTGTTTCTAAAACCAGAGCTTTAAAAACTTGCTCAGTCTACTCTGCAGGAAACTCAGATGCCCGTCAAACATTAAAAATGTACCAAGTTGCTCCGCAGTTTTTAAGATCTAAGACATACGTAATTGCAGTGACTTGTTAAGCAACATTTTTTTCAGTTGATCTGTATAAGGGTTGAAAAGTAAAAGATGTAACTGGAGCTTATTTCAGCTGCACTACTGAACCGTTTAAAAAATGAAATACGTTACCCCCCCCAGCAGTATTATTTTAATGCTTAATATTTTAGTTTTAGTATCAACATATCAAAATATGATACACCTTAGATTATACCTGTTGTCAGTGCAGTTCTGTCACTGTGCTTGGTGGGTTCTTGTCTCCTTCACTGGTGTTAAGCAGTGGTGTCAGTGATTTCCATGCTTTCTCTCTCCCCCTTCCTTTTTTTTGTCCTTTGATTGAGGTTTTTATTTTTCTACTGAAAACTCTCTTGTTCTTATTTGTTTTTATTGTGCAGTCAACTTGCTTTCTTTTGCTTGAAGCTATTCAGATCGCTTGCAGGCACATATGTTCTGCCAAGTTTTAGCACAAAACTGGTCACTAAGCTGCAAAGATTCAGTTCCTGCTTTTGGTGCGGAGCCTCCTCAAGAAGCCAAGAAGCTTTTAGCTTGGCGAAAAAGTAGTGTTTTGATCTTTTCCTTTAACCTGCCATTGGAAACTTGGAATTGTATTTCTTAGACATGGGTCTGAAAATGTGGAGCTTTTGATGTGACCAAGGCAATATAGCAGTAGCAAGAAGACTCAGCCTCCTGGGGGGTGGGAAGCCTGTGACTTCTGGGAGTGTAAGGATATCTGTATAGCCATTTGCAGCGGTTAATCTGGAGAAAACATTTGTGAGAAAACATGGAGAAAACTTGTCGACACAGCAGGAGTGAGTACCATCAGGGGAAGATTCTGGCTGCACTTCAGAACTTTAGATTAGGACCAGCTAATCTGTGGAGGTTTGCTGCCTGCTCACATCTGATGTTCCAGAAAGATTGCAGAGTCTTGTACAGCAACTGTGCTCCTTGCTGCGTATGTTTGTTCATATGGACACTAGCTGGGGAGACCTGGAGCAGATAGAACGTGACTACAGGGCTCTGGGAGTGAGTGCTGAGACTGTGGAAGACTTGCAGTTGTTCATTCTAGCCCTTCTGATAAGGGACAAGGGCCCAGCTGGGAGCATCTGACAGACCAGTGCCTGGCTGCTCAGGAGGTGTTGCTGGTGGGGAGTCAGCTTCCTCAGGCTCATGTCTTGTTGGAAGTCACCTGATGGAAGTATGGAGGACATGAAACTCAGGTGACCAGAAGAAAGAAATCCTAGTGACCAGGACTGTTAAACTGTCAAGAAAGGCTTTAAAGTCAGTGAAGCCCATGAGTGGGAGAGAAATTGCTGCAAATGAAAGAAGCAAGTGAGGGAGAAAGCTGCAAGGGGCACTTTGACATTGCTGCTTAGAAGCAGGTGTGAGTTCAGAGCCTTTTCTTAAAGTGTCTCTACAGTGTGCATCAAACAGAGTCATGGTGCAGCCACTAGGCTACATAAAGATTGGAGGCATGGAGGCTTTCTGGGATGGAACACATCACTAAAGAAAAAAAAAAAAAGAAAAAGATGACACAAGAAGATTTGCAGCTATCAGCCATCCCACCTGGTTCAACTGTACAGTGTATGGCTGTTCTGCATTCTGGTGCCTTGTTTTGACTTTCATGTCCATCTACTTCTACAGCTTTTCAGCTTGCATGGCCTGTTTTTAGGCCAGCCAACCAGTTCAGTAGCTTTATTAAGTTATACTGTAAAATTGAGAACAAAAGGGAATTTATTTTTCTTTAAAGGTTCTGAGTTGTTTCCACTTCTGTGTTCTAATAGGAGAGAATTTTCTTTTTTAAATAAAAAGAAAGCCCCAGGAAACATGACTAAAATAAAAAAGAACAACACTGGAAAAAGCGGGTTTACTTGATTAGAAAACTTCAATATTTGAGTTCCAACTGACTACTTCATATATAGTTTTGGAAACTGTTTCAGGAAGGTTGAATCTGCTTGGATTGTTAAAGCTTCTTCATATGTTTTGAATGGATTTATAAAATAATTTGTATTCTGTAGCTGGGTTTCCATTTTCCCCTCCCAATTCTACTAGTGTGCCAGTTAGATTTGGTGGTGTTTCCTTTTTCCTTCAGCTGTGCTCAAATTTGCTGGGTTGCGTGCTGCTTTCAATATACTGGTTATACTTTATATACAGTTTTTTAAATTAATCCAGCTGAATGACAGTACTGTGAACATTTAATACTCTCTTTTTTTCAGGATAACAAAACTGCTTTATATTGGGCAGTTGAGAAAGGAAATGCTACAATGGTGAGGGATATCTTGCAGTGCAACCCTGATACTGAAACGTGTACCAAGGTAATGATTAGAATTTTAATTGAATTGCATTGTTTACTATCTGTTTCTTTTTTCAAGTCCTGTGTGATGTTAAGATCATAATACTCTTCTGAGGTACAGAATTTATTTTCAGCAGTGGTGATGTCCCCTTTGTTGATAACCATTAACTACTACTAAAACTCAATAGCAGGGAAAGAGTGGGTACTTCACCTCAGCATCATTGACGTGGCCAGCAATAAAGAGTAGAGAGCACTATTGGAAACTGAAGAATGAGGTTTCTGATATTGATACTCAGGAAAGTTCAACCCACCATTTACTGCATGTGCAGGAATAAAACAGAGGGAGTAGTATGTACAGCGGTGAATTACCTCTTCCATGTGTCTCTTTTCAAATATGTTGCGTTATATCTGAATCTGTTTTTTCTCTGTTTGACACTGTTATGAACAGAAATATATTTTGTTCTGTAATTCTGATCAATCTAGAATACAAGGTTTGTAATTTGCTCTGAAATGTTGTTCTTGCACAGCAACATATTAAAAAAAATCTTAAAAGTTTGATGTTGAATTTCTTATGCTATCACTAGTTTTTGGTTGGTTTTGAATATACCGAGAAGATCTTATTAGGCCTACTTTTCCTTTTTAGGATGGAGAAACACCACTTATAAAGGCAACCAAGATGAGAAATATTGAAATAGTAGAGCTTCTTCTGGATAAAGGAGCTAAGGTCTCTGCTGTAGATAAGGTAAAGAATGTTTATTTAGTGCATTTACTCATTTTGCATCTGCAGCAGAATTTTGTAGTGATCTGTCAAGGCTAATACAGGAAGAGTTTCCCATAGGCTTAATAATTCGACCTTAATATTTAGGTGTGTAATACTAAAATGTCCCACATGCTTGATAATATAGATCAGGATACTTAGCTATAAATTAATTCCCACCATTAATATAATGATTTTTTTTTTGGTTTGCAATAGGGTGCTTCTAGCAATATCAGAAGAAAAAATTCCAGGTCAGGAGTAAGAATTTCACAGATAAGAATTATAATTCTTAATACACTTGAAAAAGAGCATAGATAATGGTTGTTACTTGTCACTGATTTCTTTTGGATTAGTAGACATTAAACTAAGCAACGCCAAGGACAAATACAATGGTTTGTTGCTGTCTTATGCATTACTTACTTTGACTGTAAACCTTTTAGATACAAAAATATTTATTGAATACCTTTCTGACCCCTTTGTATTAAACTTAGGGCAAATGAGTAATAATGTTGTTTTGATGTTATAAATCTGAGCAGACGTTGAAATAATTCTAACATGCAGTATCTCTTGTTCACAGCAAGTCTCTGAATTTACTAGTAGGCACTTGTTTCTAAATAGACGACAGTTTTCATAAGCCTTAAGATATCCTTACACATGTTTAAGACAATAATGCCTGAGATTTAGCATTGTAAGAACTACCCTTTCACATGTCTTTTCTGAAACTTTTGTAATGCTTTGTCAAGGGGAGAAAATGCTTGCTGTAAAGCATTAATGCTGCTGAGAATACCTTAAGATGTATTTCAAGTAAATAACACATCTGAAACAATGTGAAACATATGTTCTGTTCATAATCTTAAGAATTCATGTTAGTTATTATTAGTTTTTCACTTAATTGCAGAAAGGAGATACTCCACTTCATATTGCCATTCGTGGAAGAAGCCGTAAACTTGCTGAATTACTTTTAAGAAATCCAAAAGATGGTAGATTGCTTTATAGACCCAACAAAGCAGGAGAAACACCTTACAATATTGACTGTAGCCACCAGAAGAGTATTTTAACACAGATATTTGGAGCCAGTAAGCACTAGTATTTAATTTTATATCCTTTTTTATCACTTGTATATTGAGAATCCAGTTTATTCAATTCTGCATGGAAAAGTGGTAACTGTTTAGGTTTTTAAGTGTTACAACTAACAGAGCATTAAAAGAAAAATGGCAAAAAAAAAGTACGCATTCTAAAAGCCTAGCAAAGGCCAAATGTACTTTCTGTTTTTGACTTTTGGCACGGATATGGTGCAGCTTCTGCTGATTGTTTCATTTTTACCTGCCTCTTGCTTGTGTAGGACTTAATTTCTTTAACTTGATGTGATTTGGGATTTTGTTTGAGTTTTTTGTGGTAAGCTTTAATAGTTATTATATTAATGGTTATCATATTAATTATATGATATTTATGTGGATGATTTAAAATTCTTTTGAACAAGAATGTGCCAGTAGTAACAGCTATTTTATGGAGGAGTATATATAGAAATATAGGTGAACCTTTCATGATTTTAGGTATGAAAATTGTCACATTGAGGTTTTTTAAAGCAGGGATCTTTAACGTAGTTTATGTATTACAGGACATTTGTCTCCCACGGAATCTGACGGTGACATGCTGGGTTACGATCTGTACAGCAGTGCTTTGGCTGATATTCTGAGTGAACCAACCATGCAGCCACCTATCTGTGTAGGCTTATATGCACAGTGGGGTAGTGGAAAATCTTTCCTGCTCAAGAAACTGGAAGGTAAAAGTTGATTTTCTGTAGGTTAGAATTGATCTACGAAAAGCATCACATGGGAATTACTAGGTTTTGCACAAGACCTAGGCCCATGTAATGTTGTATCTAGCCTCTGTTTCTGTAGTAAAAGGATTTAAATTGTGGTGTGGTCAGTTCATCAATAGGATGCTTTGTTAATTTTAAGTTTTTTTAACACAGTCTTTAAGTATTGCTGTCTATTGACCTCTGGGCTTCCTGGAGCAATGAATCTACCCTTTAGGTACTGCTGAAAATGTAGCTGCTAAAATGTGCCTTGCTGGGGGTGTTTATGTGTCAGATCAGGATTGGATCTGTTTTGCTGCAGTGTTTATTTATTGTGCCTCCTATGTGTTATATGTTGGAGTTCTTTTTAAGTGTTTAAGAACAAATTCCAGGCTATTAGCATTTTTCTCTCTGTAGTGTATTTTGACTGCATTCAGTTTTCTTTCCCTCTATTTAGTTGAGCTTTTTGAGCTTCTGAAGTGACAGGAAGGCAAATGCAGAAAATGAAGAGTCAATATTTTTCACAGTGGAAATAGGCATCTTATTTACAGCTTTAGCTTTTTCTAACAAAGGATATTTTTCTGAGATGTTACAGTGTAATTCAAAATACAGCAGTCTTGATATTGCTTACTTTCTACGATTTCTGTGTTTTTTAAAAAACTGCTGTGTTAGTCAAAATGGGGTCTCTACATTATTTTGTTCGTTTCATGCCCCATGTCATAAACAAGAAGTGGTGTCCGTATTTAATGTTTATTATTGAAGAGCTCTTATATTTTTAAAATGCCTGTTTCACTATTTTCTTCCTCATTTATCTTTTTGTTCCAGACTGTGTATTTCTTATTCAATAGATCCTAAATAAGTTTCTTCAGGAATTCCTGTTTTAGTAAATACGAATCAGCAAGCAGAAATAAATGCCGAGGCCTTTGCATTCTTCTGTTAACATCTGACGATTTGAGGAACATGGTCCAGATTTCAGTGATGGAGGTTTTAGGGGTTGTTGGGGGTTTTTTTGACAGGTATATTTATATTTTTGGGGTCATGAAATATGTTTTAAACTTCTGAAGGAGGATAGGAAATGGCATGACTTTTAATATGCTTTAAAAGTAGAAAATCTGCAGCAAGCAGTGTGAGTACTGTGTATTTAAATAGTTTCATTCATTGCATGGATGAAAACTTGCAGGTTTGAACTAATGTTGGAAGAAGAATTCAGGTATCACTGTCTTTTTTTTACTCAGTAATAGGGAAAAGTTGCACACTTTAGTTAATTTCAAAGATGTTCATTATAATACCCTTTTTGCTTTCCGTTCTAGAATGATTTTGCATGTTAAATGTTTTTTGTCTTTTCATTTTAGATGAAATGAAGACTTTTGCAGGACAACAGATTGAACCTTTGTTTCAATTCTCCTGGCTTATTGTATTCCTCACGCTTTTGCTGTGTGGAGGTCTGGGTTTATTGCTTGCTTTCACAGTGGATGCAAAGCTTGGAATAGCGGTGTCACTCAGCTTATTAGCAGTTCTCTACATTTTCTTTAGTAAGTCTTACTTCATATGAAGTTTGTGAAAGTTTTCATTTAGTTTTGGAATTCAGTATTGCTTTGTAGACATGCTTTGTGATTCAGAAAAAATGATAAAAGTTTTTGTAGAAAATAGGACCCCTGCAGACCCTTTATTTGTGTTTTGTATGTAATTTGTGAGAAGGCATTCTTGAAAACAGACAATTTTTGTGTATTAACTTCATTGTGTTATTCTTCCCATTCTCATTTTTAGCTTTAACTGTTAAAAATTAATTCAGCTCTTTCTACACAACTCCATACCTTCTCTGTTCAAACTTTATAGTTCATTCAGTTGTGAACATTGACTAAAATGTAGCCATAACGTCTTTCTTATTTTTAGCTGTAATTTACTTTGGCGGCCGGAGAGAAGGTGAAAGGTGGAACTGGGCCTGGGTGCTAAGTGTGAGGTTGGCAAGACATATTGGATATTTAGAATTGCTTCTCAAACTCATGTTTGTGAACCCACCAGAATTACCAGAGCAAACCACTAAAGCTTTACCTGTCAGGTTAGTTATTTCATTTATTTACTCTTGAATGAATAATTCAGGTTCACTCTGATACTTTTTAAACTGTGTGTATTATTATGTGTTTATCTTCCTATGAAAAGCTGTCGAGATTTCTGTTTGAAAAACAGTAGCACTGGGACAGCATGTAGATAAATTTTTAAGAGTGAAGAAAATAGGGATGTTTTCACTACTCTGTGGCAAAGTTGTTGAAGGCTGCTGCTTTTCAGTATTTGGGGTTTTGACTATCGTACTAACATATGTAACACAAAATAATTGGGTTTTCTGGTACAGCTTACCATGTATTAAGTTTAAAGCTTGTTTTACTGATTGCTTCTGCAGATGTCTTTTTGCCTTTTTCTTAAGTAGAGCATCAGACTGCTCGAAGCTTCTAGCTTACCTAAAAGCAAGAAAAGTTATGCCATGTGTTTTATAGTTTTGTTTACTTCTCTTGTTTGGAGACTTGTTTTTTTGCCTCATGGTGCTATTATGTGATCTTATTCTGTATTGTTTTTTAATCCTCAATAAATTTTTGAAAATAATTTGTGATGGACTTTTAAAAATACTTGCCAATATCATGTTTTGGCATCATAAAGATATTTTTATGTTTTGACTGCTGTTTGAGGTGATGTCGGTGATGTGATCATTGTTACCTCATTAAGAAATAAAGTCTTACAGTAGGAAGTGGAGCAAAGAGGAGGTTGATAACAAGAAAAAGTAAAGAAATAAATACTTAAATTCCATGGAGAGTTAAAAAAAGAAAGAAGTATTTAAGTGTTTCACATGTTTGTGCCACCTGAAAAAACTTCCAGCTGCAGAGATGTGGTAATATTTTTGTTTTGGTTGCCAGAAGATATTTGAAGCTTTCTGAAGTATACAAAAACATGGGGTTTTTTCTCTTTCAGATTTTTGTTCACAGACTACAATAGACTGTCCAGTGTAGGTGGAGAAACTTCATTGGCTGAGATGATTGCTACCCTCTCTGATGCCTGCGAAAGGGAATTTGGTTTCTTAGCAACAAGGCTATTTCGAGTTTTCAAGACAGAAGATACACAAGGTTTTTATTACCTGAATGACATTTCCAATTATTTCGTGTCAATGCACTGTTATCAGGGGTTCTATTTGTCACATTATAAGCTCTTGTTAGAAACTGTTGTAGCTATGCAAATATTCATACAGAAGGGAGCTCTTTGTATTGTTTTGGGGAGAAAAATGCCCTATTTTCTTTGTTCATCTTGATATTTTTAATATCATAAAAGAATATATTCTGTGAAGCATCATTTTCAGAAGTGTCTATAGACATTCATGTTTATATTGCATCCTTTTAGATGCAGCATGGTATTTTTCCATAGTTGCGTCTGAGTCAGATAAAGGGAAATGCTTTTGTGTATTGCTAAGAGAAGTTTTGTTTAGTTTATTATATTTTAATTCAATACTTTTATGAGTGACTACTGCTTATTCTTGGAAATGATAAATAAATAGCAAATATTGGTCTGAAGCCTTAGACTGCTGTGATCAGTACTGATCAGATGGGGTGAAATATTCATTCCTACTTGATCCAAGTGGAGTAAACTTTTTTATTCTGTCCTGCCTGTAGATTTCTGGAAAAAATATGCAGAACACAGTACGATATTGTGAAGAAAGGGAGTTCTTGAGGTTAACTTTTCAATTCATAGAGGACTTCTGTTTTGAGGTCAGCTTCTCTGACCTTGAATAAATACAGTTACTGAGAGATGCCACAAAAGGGATGATACTGTTGATTGAAATGTGTTTAATAAAGATCATTTCCATCTGGTATGGATTTCTTGAAATGACGGAAATAAACTGAAGATTTAAGGAATATCTCTGCTTCAGGTTTTCCAAGAATTTTGGAAAATTTAAACATTTTTTTTTCACGTTTGTGGCTGGATGATTGTACTGCAGTGACTTGTGCAAGTTAGTGTTTAATGAGAAGATGTAAGTTAATAGTTTTTGTACTTGCTTGTAATTGCATTTTACATTAATATTAATAGCAAATTCTTGTTTCCCAGGTAAAAAGAAATGGAAGAAGACTTGCTGTCTCCCATCCTTTGTGATTTTCCTCTTCATCTTGTCCTGTGTTGTTTCTGCAATTGCCTTGCTGGCAATTTTTAATGTAGGACCAGCCAACATGACAGTGAACGTTATTCTTATAACGGTTACCTGTGTTGTTGGTTTGGCATTTATCTTGAATTGTCGCACATGGTGGCAAGTGATGGATTCAGTTTTGAATTCTCAAAGAAAACGTCTTCACAACGCTGCCTCCAAGCTTCACAAGTTGAAAAGTGAGGGGTTCATGAAGGTAAGTATTTATATGCATTGGCCATTAAAAGAATTGAAACAAAACTCCAAACCCATAGCCTTCTCAAGATGGGTATCGTGGTTTAAGTCTAGTCAGCCATGAAGTTTTCTCACTCACTTCCCTCTCTTTCTTCCCCCAGTCCTGGGGGTATGGGGAGGAGAATCGAAAGAATGCAACTCACACAGGTTGAGATAAGAACAGTTTAGTAACTAAGGTATAACACAAACCACTGCTGCTACCACCAGTAATAATACAAGAGAAATACAAGGAAAGAGAATACAACTGCTCACCAAGCCCGACCCAGCCAGTGCACCCCCCAGCAGCGAACCCCCCAGTGCCCCACCACCACCCCCTTCCGGGTCTCTGCTCTCTGGTTTTACATCCTGGACATGACGTGCTATGATATGGAATAACCTCTTTGGTCAGTTTGGGTCAGGTGTCCTGTCTCTGCTTCCTCCCGGCTTCCCCTCCTCCCTGGCATAGCATGAGGCTCAGAAAGTCCTTGGCCAGACAAACATTACCAAGCAGTAACTGAAAACACTGGTGTTATCAGTGCAGTTGCCAGGCCCAAAACCAAAACCCAGTGCTGCACCAGCTACCAAGAAGGAGAAAAATGACTACTGCTGCTGAACCCATGACAATGGGGCACCATTTATTTGATCAGGCCAAGTCTTACAACGTTAAGAATGAGCCTTGGTGACATTTTACTTAAGGGAGCACTTCTATTTGAAAATAAACTTTAGCATCATAGAACGGTTTGGGTTAGAGGGGACCTTAAAGATCATCCACCCTCTCCCTCTTACGGGCAGGGACACCTTCCACTAGTCTGGGCTGCTCAAGGCCCCGTCCAGCCTGGTCTTGAACACTTGTGGAGGTTGGGGCATCCGCAACTTCTTTGGCCAGCCTGTTCTGGTGCCTCAGCATCCTCACAGCGAAGATTTTTTTTTTCCTAATGTCCAACCTAAATCTTCTCCTCTGTCAGCTTAAAGCCATTCCCCCTTGTCCTATATCTATGAGCCCTTGTAAAAAGTCCCTCTCCAGATTTCTTGAAGGCCCCTTTAGGTACTGGAAGGCTGCTCTAAGGACTCTGGGTGTTCTCCAGGCTGAACAAGCCCAACACTCTCAGCCTGTCATGATGATTATCTTTGTAGATTACAGTTAATACGTTGTATAACAGTATGTTGTGCATGTATTTTTGTAGCACAGAAGATAGTATCTGTGTCTTGCTGCCGTGTTTCTTGGCAGTTGTCTTTTGAGTGATACTTATCTGGCATAACTTCAGCCATTTAGGAGTTAGGCTTACCCTTTGCAGTGAAAGGAGAGATGTGGGTATTTCTGTAGAGTTATTCATATGACTTCTGTCGTCTTAATGTGCGCATTCAAGATCAATCTAGTGGCAAATAGATGAGATTTTATTTTCTACATGTTAGCTGCTGAAATTAGGACAGGTGAATTCCTCCTTTGTTTCTGTGTTAAGGGTAGTTGTTACATGTAAGTGGATTAGCTGAAGTTACGAATACCCCTTTGTTTACTCTTAAAATACTGCTTTACAGTGCATGTTACTTTATTTTTAAATAACATTGTAATGGAATCTTAATAAGGAGAGTTTGTTATGTTAAAGTGGAATATGTCATACGTTTCTGTGTGAACAGGAAATTAAAATTTTGGAAGTGACATTTTAAGACTTTCACTTCGGGTATTTACATGTGTTTATTTTTGTGATCTTACTGAAGTATTTTTGGGATAAGTAGCAATCTGCAAAGGCAACTGTGTGCATTTTTGTGAGTTTTAAGTATTACAGAGATGACTTCTCCTTCTATGCTTTTCATTTTTACAGGTTTTGAAATGTGAAGTTGAACTTATGGCCAGAATGGCAAAAACCATTGACAGCTTCACTCAGAACCAAACAAGGCTTGTTGTAATTATTGATGGATTGGATGCTTGTGAGCAGGATAAAGTTTTACAGATGCTTGATACTGTGAGTTGATCATTGTATAAAAATGATCCCTGGATCATTAGTATGATCTCTTCCATAGATGATTTCATATACAATTATTGTACATTTTCTGTAGAAAGAAGGCATATATACAGATGCTGTGTTGTAGTCTTCTGTTTGTATATATTGGTGTAACTGTAATCCTAAGAGCACTGGGGTTTTGAATTTGAAAATTAAATCCCAGTAGGGCTGTACCTATTGATACCTGTGACAAGTCTTGAAATAATGTAAATTATTGCAGATTAATATTCTGTTGTAGGAGACTTCGGATGTTTGTAGAGGTTTTACTTACTTTCGAATTACTTCAGATAAAACATACTTAAATGCTAACTATTGAGGGGAGCTAAGACATGACTGCATGATACCTTCTTGGTGATGACTTCCACTGTAGCTACTACTGCTAATTTGTCAAGTGTTCTCATTTCTAGTTGTGGATAAGTTTCTAGATATCTCATATAGAAGAAACTGACATGTCTACGCATGAGTTGTCCTCTCAAGGTTAAAACTTGAGCTGAATGAATGCAAAATGCTGAGTCAGATGTTCAAATGATCCACACTTAGTATTTATTATTATTAACGATGTGTACTGTTTACTTCTTTACAGGTGCGAGTCTTGTTTTCAAAAGGCCCGTTTATTGCTATTTTTGCAAGTGACCCACATATTATTATAAAGGCTATTAACCAGAATCTCAACAGTGTTCTACGTGATTCAAACATCAATGGACATGATTACATGCGAAACATAGTCCATTTGCCTGTTTTTCTGAATAGCAGAGGGCTTAGTAATGCAAAAAAACTGATGGTAGCTTCGACAACCAATGGAGATATTCCTTATACAGACAATGCAGGTAAGGTTATGCAGGAGTTACAAAACCAATGTTACAAATATCTCGGTTTGGAACAAACTATTTAAATAATTGGTAGATCATTAGTGTTATTGTTATAAGTGAGTCAAATGTATATGAATGGAGAAAAATGCCTGCCTTTTGTTTTCCTTTCCGTAGGATTGCATGAGGAGGTTGACAGGAGAGTTTCTCAGA
The DNA here is from genome assembly GCA_017639245.1 of Myiopsitta monachus. Taxonomy (NCBI): domain Eukaryota; kingdom Metazoa; phylum Chordata; class Aves; order Psittaciformes; family Psittacidae; genus Myiopsitta; species Myiopsitta monachus. Next base: position 30,009,743 of record CM029922.1, read on the forward strand.
ACAGTCTTGGAGAAATGAGCAAGCTTGGTAGCAAAACTGCTCTCAATAGGCGGGTGAGAAAGCTTTTTAGACTAGATGGAGATACTGGTAATGCCTTTTTTTATTTTCTGGTATTTTCTTTTTTCTTTCATGTTTTTAATTATGTCAGCTTTGAAGACTTATCAAATAATTCTTACGAAATTATTGTAAATGATCCATGTAGGAAAAATACAGTCTTAAATCGGTAGTCTGGTGCTCTGTCAAAGAGGAGAAAGCACTCCTCGCCAGTGCTCTTTTTCACATGTATTTAAATTCAGCTCTGCAAATGCTGAGATGGTACAACATACTGGCAGTAGCTATGATCTATCTATCTATCTATTGATGTTTCTTTGTATTTTTGTATATAAGCTTGGAATCATTTGGTCACAGTGTATCAACAAGGGACAGTAATTGAGCAAATCCAGGAATTTAGAATATTACAGTACCAGACTTCTACTGCAACATGTCCACCACACTTTCTTTTCTGCTTTCTGTTCTGTTTTTCCATCTTTATGTAAGATCAGAAAGTGGTTAAATAGAAGGTATCTAGGACGTGGTAGAAAGCAGTGCAGAGTCTGAGGATCCTGAGGTTTTTGAGCTGCCACAAGCAGAGGCTTAGGGAGTTCTGTAGCAGAGGAACCTGATGTTCACTTTAATTTTGGGATGTAATTACTAAATGGATGGCAGTAACTTCTTATAGAGACAGTAGGAAACAGTGATTGCAATGCTGAAATTATTAACCTTTATACAAAATATCTCACTGTGTTGCTCTATTTTGCCCTCTCAGAGTTGGCATGGAAGTACAACATGTAACTCTACCTAGTTCTGGGGTTATACGGAAATCATGTTCAGCTGTTACACTGCTAAATCAAAATTGAGTTCTGATAAATATTTTTATGGTATAAATGTGTCCTGGGTTCAGCAGTAGCAGTCCTTTTTCTCCTTCTAAGTAGCTGGTGCAGTGCTGTGTTTTTGACTTTCAGCCTGAGAACAACGCTGGCAACACCAGTGTTTTTAGTTGCTGTTCAGTAATGTTTAGTCTGACCAAGGACTTTCTGGGTCTCATGCTCTGCCAGGGAGGAGGGGAAGCCAGGAGGAAGCAGAGACAGGGCACCTGACCCAAATTAGCCAAAGAGGTATTCCATACCACAGCATGTCATGCCCACTATATAAACCGGGGGTAGTTACCCAGAAGGGTTAGATCACTGCTCGGTCAGGCTGGATATCGTTTGGCGGGTGGTGAGCAGTTGTATTCTCTTCCCTTATTATTTCCCTTATCATTATTATTATGGGTGGTAGCAGCAGTGGTTTGTGTTATACCTTAGTTACTGGACTGTTCTTATCTCAACCCATGGGAGTTACATTCTTGCGATTCTCCTCCCCATCCGTCCGGGAGTTGGGGGTGGAGGTGGGGGGGAGTTAGGGAATGGCTGCATGATTACCGTCTGGGCTTAAACCATGGCAAAATATCAGCCTCAGAGATACATATTCTCACAAAGGTTCAAACTTTATAATCAGGTAAAACTGAAGTATTTCAAATACAGTAAAGTTTTTGTACCAATTGGAGTTCCTTGCCTTTTTGTGTCATTATCAGGATACTTACCGAAGACGCCAGATACAACGTACCATGACCCGTCAGATGTCTTTTGATCTGACCAAGCTGCTGGTTACAGAGGATTGGTTTAGTGATATCAGTCCTCAGACCATGAGAAGGTTGTTAAATATTGTTTCAGTGACAGGTAAGTGTGGTGTGTTTGTGTACAGTAAACAGTATTGTGTTTTGGTTGCTTGTAGTTATTCTCAGACTTCTTAGTGTGTAAACTGAATTTAACTAAAGTCAGTCCATGTGTTTTTTCAGACTTCTGAAGCAAAATCTTCCGGAGTTTAAGCAAAGTTGTAGACTCTTCTGTGTAGAATTAAAAGAATATTTGTTGTTTCACTGACTTCAGTGGGGAGGCGAATGATTTTAGTCTACATTTTGTAGGAAGCTTTATCTTTTTAATTTTGAAGTGGGATAATAAAGTACGTTTTTCAAGTTTGTAATACTCTGATGTGAACAAAGCTGGTATCTTAAGAGGTAAACTGCAACGCAAACCCAGGTATGCATCGTTTGCATGTTTGCTATGGATATTTGGAGTTCTTTTTCCCCTAAATGGTTGTCTGGGGCTCGTGATAGTATTTTATGACCTTCTTCAACAAAACACAATCAAGACATTGGCGTCTTTGGGGTTTGAAAACTGGAAACAATTAGTAAAGGAGTTATGGAAGTCTAATAAGAACATGTTTCATGTAGAAAGACTGCCTTTTCTATTACAGACAAGAAAAGGCACTAGATAGCCTTTCAGAACAAAAGAATTCAGTTACTTTTCACACTGTGTGTAGTTAAATGTGTAACTCGGCAAACAGTATCAGATGGATGTAGGAAGCTTACTTGGATTCAGAAGCAATTAAATACCTGAAAAGTAAAATTCATCAAGTACTAATAGAAAGCAAGCAGTGAATTGCCGGGAGCTGGAATAACAAAAGAGAATGTTATTTTTCCTTATGTTCTGAAGCTTTTACGTAAGCATTTGCTGTTGTACAGAATGAGGTTTCTGGGCAACTTGGAATTTACTCAGAATTTGCTTGATCTTTAACCAGAAAAAAAAATATCCTGCCAAAAGCTTAAGCTTAATTTCAGTATCCTTAACTCAAAAGGATTACATTTCATTTTTTGTCTGTTCCAGGCTTCATATTCTGAATGTTTATGATTAGGATGGGTACTCTTGTAGAAAACTGCCGTTTCTCACCACATAGTACTGAAATACTTTTTCACTGTGAGGAAAGAAAGCTTTCACAGATGCAGAAATATCACAGTTGCGTTCAGGCATATCAGAGTGGGTTCAGCATTAAGTTCTCCATTGGGTGATTATAGCCATGTTGTCTGCATTGGGTGCAGCTCAGAAATCAACCCGTCTCTATTGCACAGCACATAGCTGGAGCTAAGAAACCTGCTGCAACCACTCAGGGTTGCATGTAGGGTGTTTGCTTCAGCAATAGATGCACAGAGTAATAGTACACACCAAAACTGAACTTGCTGATCCATTTGATGGCAGAAATCTGCTACAGCAATATCAATGCTGCCACCACTGCCCAGCGTTTGCATTTGGAAGTACTTATTTCCAGCATGTCACAAGTAGGTGTGATTGGTTCAGGTCTAGTACAGTGCTGAGGTGATCATCTCAGTAGGAAATACGATACCAGAATACAATTGTATGTCTGAGCTGAGGTTCAGTTCTGCTGAACCAGTGTGGGTAGCACAGAGGGGTTGGCTGTCTCTGCAGTTCCTTCCCACTGCTTGCATAGTTTGGATTGTCCTAATATAGCTTCACTCAGGTTATAAGGAATTAAATGTAAAGGCTGTTCTAAGTTAAGTAAAAATAACCCATGGGTTATTTTCTATTCCATTAACTTAATGCTAGCATAATTAGTAGAAGAATGTGAATATGTGATTTTCCCCATTTTTCCCTGCCTTTTCCTTTTTTTAGTAGTCATTCATATGCAACAACAGCTCTAAAATTCTGAGCTAATCTTTAAAATAAATGTGCTGTCTTATAGCTTTGTCATTACAATTTATAGCATTAAATATCTCATTTTGCTTGTTTATAATGCAGATGTGAAACTATAACAAAATCACAAATTGTTAGTTGTGAAAAAACAAACCAATCCCTGCAAAAGCACTTTTAGTATACTATAACCTGTGGTTATATATGATGATTTCATGAACAGCTTCATGAGCAGAGCATTCAGGTTGTAAGTTGCACATCATCACCAGTATTAATAATGCAATTTTAGAAAATTTGCTAAAACTTGGAATGCATAAACTGTAGCAATGACTTTTCTTGTTTTTTAAAATCAGCTTAATTTTTAATCCATATCGTGCCTTATTGACTTGAAACAGTCTTTTGTTCATAGTCTTCAGTTTTACTTTATTGGCTATTGAAGATGGCAGTTGTATGCTTCACTTAACTTTGACCATATTAAATATGCCAGTGGCCAGAAAATCTTTCAGAGTATTAGCATGATTTCTGTGTATAGATTAAGAAATTAATGCTGTGTAAAATTCTCTATGGAGTTTTGTTAAAGTAACTTAAGATTCACTTTTAACAGGATGGTAGCAATATGTGTTTAAAATGGAGCTGAAGTTGACAGTTTTGGAGAGTTTGTGTTCTGACCAGTATTTGCAAAAAATTTTATTAGGTTATGAAATGATATTTTCAGATGTGACTTGGGGTGATTTTGAACTTACTGAGCTAAAAATACAATACCAGAAAGTTCAGAGATCAGGTTAAAGCACTTATATAGCTGTTACTTGACAGAAGGATCTTTCACAATGGAAAAAAAAAGTCATGTGTTTTTTCCCTTCGTCCCTGTTATATTAGGTCGTTTATTGAGAGCTAATCAGATCACATTCAATTGGGATAGACTGGCTAGTTGGATCAATCTCACAGAGCAGTGGCCATATAGAACATCATGGCTCATACTGCATCTTGAAGAGACTGAAGGTGTTCCAGATCAACTGACTTTAAAAACCATCTATGAGAGGTAGGTGTTATTCTGGCAATTGTATGCACTTTCAATGACTGAAATAGCAGTCATTAATGATTATTAGAATAACATGGCTTTCAAACAGCTACCAGGTTGTAATTGAAAGTTCCCACAATCTTAGTCTCTTCTGTTAATTTTTGGAAACTTTTAAATTACTTTCATTGCTATTTAATGCTCCATGTATGAATGGATGCTGGAGTCTGCCACAGATAGAGCTTCTGTCTCTTGAAATAATTTCCATCTCTACCTTGGCCAAGCTAGAAGTTGTTGGCTTTTTTTTTTTTTTCCTAGTTAGAAATCTGAGCTAAGCTCTGCAAAAGCTGCCTTTACTGGTAAAGATCTCTGAAGGTTTGGTGCATAGCAAGTGTTCTTGGGGCTATGGTAGTGCGTTTTGCTGCAGTTACGGAATGTTGAAGTGAAGCATGACTTTCTCCACTGCTGAAACGAGTTGCTGACCAGCAGAGCTATTCAAGTATTGCAGCGGAGAGCAAATGGTCCTTGTGTTGCCAACGAATATGCCTCAGCAGAACCAGGCTGCTTGTAAGAAAGGACTTGTGGATTATGTCAAGTGATTTGATGACAGTGGGAGAGATGCAAGAGAAGGAATGTGATTGGGAGTTGGGCCTATAGGAAGAAAACAAAATCTGAGATTAGAAGTCAGTGAGAGGAAAGAAGGATTTGAAGTAACTGAGATCAGATGAAAAAAACAGCTGAGGTAAAGAGGAAAGACTGGAATTGATAAAGTTATCAGAAAATGTTGGGACTTTGCAAGGTCTGGGGAAAGAATGGAGAGGAGAATGAACATGTACAGAAAATTCTGGGAAGGTGCCCTGTACTAATAGTCATGGAATAGGAGAAAATGAACTGGGTGAACGTCTGGGATGGGATGGAAATGGTTGAAGTATTAAAAATAAAATTAGGCTTGATTGGGAAAGACAACTGCAGTGACTTGTGTTGTGAAAGTTGAAGTGAGAGCTGAACACAGAGAGCCCATAAGGTAGAGGGACTCAAGTGGATTGGGCATGATGAGACTGGGAGTTGAAGGTGGACAAAGAGGGCAAAGACAACTTCTGTTCACTTGTTTGTCTTAGCATGTTCTCTATTCATATTTCACGTTAGTGATCTCTTTCACTAGATGCTTTGATTTTCAGTATTTCAAAGAACAAGCAATTCCTCCACAACGTACTAAGACTGAAGTGGCTTCAAGCTGGAAGGTTTGTTTCTGAAAATTTATCTTCCGAGATAAATTAGTGCCTGATTAGAAAACAGTTTCCTCTAGAGAATGGATCCAGTTTCTGGGCTTTGCGTTTTTTCTGTAACCCATGACATTACATATAAAGCAGTGGGAACCTACCTCTCCATTGTGGCTTTAGAGAGCTGGTGTCATAAATGCTTATGTGATCAGGTAAATACAATAATTCAGAATCATCAGGGATTCTCTCTCCTGTCATGCTTTCCAGTACCCTTTCTGTAGATAATTTCTCACTTTTCTTTATTTGGATTTGCCATATGGCATATTTCACAATTTTGTATTTTCAGTATTTATTGAACAAACTCATTACAGTATTTTGATTATTAGCATCAACAGTAATAAATCTCTTTGGAATGATCAAAGTCCAAAGCTTATATCTTCAAGACATAACAACATTTATGTTTTCTAATAAACTAAAGGAGGTATAAGAGACCTGGATTGTTCTCATAAATGGGTACTATGTATTCCAGTATAAACTAATGTTAAAATTTTAGTAAACTAACATGGGGAGAAGGAAAGGACAGTTGAATGTGAATGATTTATTTGGGTTCTGGATTGTTTGTTGTTACTACTAACACTTGAGCTGTTGATACTCAGTGCCAACTGGAGTGTGTCAGAGTTTTATTAGTTCAGGTGTGGAGGAGGTCTATGACTCCTGCTGTGTTGTTGGGCCTCTTGCTTTGCAGGTTGTGTCTGTAGCCACTTGAGTGCCAATTCATAATTGACAGTTATAAGCGTATTAATAAATTTATATATATATTTATGTTATAAAACTAGGATCTGTAATGTGAAGAAACAGTGAAGAACTTGTGCCTTATCTTGGAGAAAGGAAGGTGATGATCTTTTAAGTAAAGCTGTTTGTATTTTGCTTGAAATACCAGGAAAACAAGGAAAAGGAAAAGAAGACCAGTATTCAGCAGTCTCTCTTTAGCAAAAAATACCACCAGAATCATTTGATACAGAAAAAATAAAGCTACAAGACTGATTTTCTTTGACTACTTAACTAGTAGACTAGTTAACTACAAGAATAAAAAGGTTCATAATAATAACATTGCCTCATGCTCAGGAAGAGTTGATGTCTCTCAGCCACTTCTGTCGAGCTGTGTAAGGAGCTAAATATATAACTCTGCTGATGTAGTGACAGCTGAAATCTCATCTGTGGTGATTCAGGTTGTGATCTTTACCATATGCTGAATGTGAAAAGGTCTCTGAACTCTCTAGGATTAGCTAATGCTCTAAAAATTCTGTTTTAGTAAAAGTAATCCTTTGTCATTTTTATTCTTTTTATCTACAACAGTTTGAAGTCACTTGGCTTGAATACCTGTTTCTATATCAGTTTAAACTAAAGTTATTTACTTTAGTTCCTCTTTTAAAACTGCATTTTCTGTTTTCTACTTTATAAAGCAGTTTTCCCTTTTGGAGTGTCATAAATAGATAACAAGATTTTGATACCTTTGTAGCTTCAGTTCCTATACTGACTTTGGGTTACTTCTTCTCTGCCTTTTATTCTGCAAGGATATATATAGGTACTTTAGCACAGAAACAATAATATAATTTCCTAGTATTGAATAGTTTGTGTCAAACTACTTTTTGTTGTACCACTGTAAATTCTTCTTTGATTTTGCTGCATTTCTGAACTTTCAAGTGTGTCAGAGGAGTGGGGTCTGCTTGGACATCTCACTTGGGTGAAAGGAATCTTGTAGGTTCTTTGTTAAGTGTAGGTGTTTCACTCCTGATCCCATTCTCTGTATAAGGAGAATGCTTTGATATTAGAGTTACTTTTCCAATTTGTAAAATCCCATGTGCTAAAAAACTTAGGAATCTTGCTGTGGGAACACTGTTGTGCTCTTAACCTCTGACTGCGGGGCAGAAGTTTAACGCAATGGATTGAGCTGTTACTGGTACTTTCAGCTGAACAGTTACAGTAGATAATTTGTGTGTGCACTGAGGAAGCGAGAAGTGATATTAAACCCATGTTGTTTCACTGTTGTATCTTTGGAGGCGAATTATAACCAGCTCTTTATTACCAATACTGCTGATACTCCAGGCAGTGTGATTCAGCGTGAGTGGTGTGGTACCTGTGTGCATCGTGATGGTGTGCCGGCAGGTGGCGCCAGTAGAATGACTGTCCAGCATAACAGCAGCTTCTGTTCGCTTGTTTGTCTTAGCATGTTCTCTGTTCATATTTCACTTTAGTGATCTCTTTCACTGGATGCTTTGGTTTTTAGTATTTTAAAGAATAAGCAATTCCTCCGCAACATACAAAAAATATAGTAAAACCAAAAGAATCAAGCAGTCAAACATTAAGAAATTAAAGAGTAAAAGTAGCCTCTTTAATTCCCTGCAGTTAATTCCCTCTGTGTATGCATTATGCCTCAATGAGATTCCTGTCTTGTGATGTCCTGAATTTAATTTTGCAAACTGTATAGGTGGGCTGCGTAGTAATGGGGAGGGCTCTTTTCTGACACATCTCAGTGCAGTTGAAAAGAATGCAATAGGAAAACTAAGATAATTGAAAGCTGGTCTAGAACTGTTCATTGGAGTTTGGGGGATGCTGTGGTGGTCACCTCTGCTATACCTTTCACTTGGAAGGTATTTATGCCTTTGCTGGGAGGTGGTATACAGCTTATGGTTCTGTAGGCTGATACTAGTAAATGTTCTTTCTTCAGCTGTATCTGAAGCTATTGAGAGCTCTGCTTTCAGTTGGTGGAGTACTTTGAAAAATAAATTGGTATCTCAGTTTGGTTACTAAATAAATTACCCATATCTCTATGCCTCAAATTCTTACTTAACAAAAAAAAAAAAAAAAAAACACTAATATATTCTTATTGTGAAGGATTGTTGAGGGAAGTATGAAACCTTCAGGAGTAGCGTATCTTTACTGGATCGTGCAATACAGAGATGGGAGAACCTACTGTATGTTATGCTAGCAACATTTTCACAGGGTCTTAAAGACAAAACAAAAACCAAGCCAAGCAAAAAAACCCCAAACCAAATTAAATTTCAGTTTGTGGCAGAGGCACATCTCTCTGGATAGTCTTTATGAACTGGAGTTGCTTAGACTTCTGTCTTAGTATCAAGTAGAGATGCTGTGTTGTATAATTCTTTCATAGAGGAGAGCAAGCTGTGCTTTGTAATTGTGTCAGATTTTGAAAATAAAGAAGTGCCTGAGTCTGTATTGTTGGCTTTCAGTCTGGATTCTGGAGAAACATGTCTTTACTCTTCTTATTTGTTAAACCCACTTGCTGTATCATCTCACTTCTATCCTCTCATTTCCAGTTTCTCTCTTTGGTGATCTGGATCTTTGCTTGGTTTAACTTTCCAGTTGGTATTGATAATAGCATTTACTCCTTTGGATTTATGTGTTGCCTTTTCAAGTCATCTCATCATCAGGATTTTAATGTAGTCTCTCTCCTCGCCAGGTTAAGTTCTTAATTCTGATACCTTGCCTATTGTGTTCTCCTTCCCCTTTTGTATTTAGGTTGTTCTGTGGTCAAGCCCACAGTTGTCATTACCCATTTCTCCATCCTGGTCTACTTCAGTTATTTTTACCATTTTATTTATAACTGCGACATACAGTTAATATTTCTCTACATTTATGTTGTGCTGCATTCTCTTTCATGTTGCTAGAAAGAGTCTTCCTATTGTCAGTTTTGTGTAATGCCAAAATGGTTTGCAGAAGTTGCAACAAGCAAATTTTAAAAGCCCTGAAATGGAATAAGATATGTAGGTTTTTTGTAAATGACTTTGTATGAGAATTAAGTTGTCAGATTAAAGCAAGTTTCTGTTCAATGTTTGCAACTGACACTTCTCAGACTTGTAAATTAGCCAGCTATGGGAATGTGGTTTCTTGCAAAGACTAAATGACACCAGAGTAAATGTCAGTGCCAGATCTAAATAAATTATATACTGGGGAAAGTCACTGGGACTTTTGTAGAGAACTGTTTCAAGAAACTGAATTCTCAACAGGGTCAATAAGCATGTAAAGAAGGCAATGTAGTATTCTGAAATTCAGGAAATCTTAAGCAAGGTCTTGATCTAAGAACATTTAAACGTATTAAAATTTAAGGTAATAACAGGGAAGATTGCCTCAGGAACACAAAAGAAGGAAGCTAAAGATAGGGGTGTCTCGTGAGAAACTTGTGTGTAAGGGTTCCAAAGATAACACTTTTGCTCTCTGACATACGTGTAAACTGTGTGGCAGGGGAAGAAGATGCAGTGTGGTGGGGCTGTAACCAGGGTTACAGAGGGTTAATGATTTTTATCATTAACCTTCACAGAGGGTTGTGGAAGTAGCTATGAGTAAATTGCAGATTAAAGTTATTGTGGATGTAGGTTTCATAATATACTGTCAAAACCAATCTCATCTATAAGCCTGCTAACATAGTTATGGGCTGAAAATCTGCACTGAGGAAAGAAATTCACAAATCTTTGATTTCTCTAGAAAAATACATTCAGTGCTCAACAACAGTCAGAAAATATGTGACATTAGGAGGTACTAGCAAAGCAATATAAAGAATCATAGAATCATAGAATAGTTAGGGTTGGAAAGGACCTTAAGATCATCTAGTTCCAACCCCCCTGCCACGGGCAGGGACATCTCCCACTAAACCATGCCATCCAAGGTTCTGTCCAGCCTGGCCTTGAACACCGCCAGCAATGGAGCATTCACAACTTCCCTGGGCAACCCATTCCAGTGCCTCACCACCCTTACAGTAAAGAATTTCTTCCTCATATCCAATCTAAACTTCCCCTGTTTCAGTTTGAATCTGTTACCCCTTGTCCTTTCACCACAGTCCCTCATGAAGAGTCTCTCCCCAGCATCCCTGTAGGCCCCCTTCAGATACTGGAAGGCTGCTATGAGGTCTCCACGCAGCCTTCTCTTCTCCAGGCTGAACAGCCCCAACTTTCTCATCCTATTATATCTACTGTATTATATCCTCTGAGATTCTAGTCGTCACATTTCAAAAAGGTTGTACTAGTGTAGAAAAGATGGTAAAGAGGAAAGCCGTCATCTCACATCAAGGTGCTGTGAATATCATCGCTGTCCGATTCCCCATGTAGTGAGGACTCCCAATTTCACTTGAATACTTTCTCCTCTCTTTTTTTGATTCTCAAGCCTTACACATCTAAGACGTTTTATTAATTTATTTTTCCCTCAAGGCCTTAGTTTTTCATTTCAGTTTGAGGTTCTGAGTTCTAGTCATCTTACTTTGTTCTTGGTATTTTCCACTGCTCAAGGCTGTATATTGCAGTGATTTGATATTGCCACCTTGTTGATAAAAATCATGCTGTTAAAGCTAATTGTATGGGAGGGAATGTCTTCTGTCTCCCTTTCCTCTTTATGTTTACCCACTAAATAAGCAAATCTGCTAAAGACATTTTACCTCTTTATATCCTTATCATGGCAGAAACCAAAATCTGCCATACTTAGTATTTTGGAAGATGTTCCTAGAAGTAACTAAAGCAATTTTGTAACCGTCTTGCCTGTAGGCCTTGATGAGTTTCTGCGTCTGAGCTCTCTTCTAGATATGGCAGATTTACCAGTTTGTCACTTCTTAAAGCTGTTAGTAGCTGGACTGTCTTCACTGATTAAAGTCTGTTCCATGTGTTATGGTTTATACAGCTGAAAGTGGAACTTCAGGCATGCATATGCCCCTTGAGTTCAAGAATGCAATTCAGAAAATGACTTACTAAATTTTAAACACTTGAAAAGCTATGGATGGTGTGAATTTTTACCCCTGAAGTTCCTGCATCATCTAGAGTTCTGCTAGTGTGAATGCTCAAAGTTGCTAACGCAAGGCTCAAGTTGAGTCTCATGGTGCTTACCTTGCACGTAGAGCCTGTTCAGGATCCTGAAGTAGCTGAAGCCCTTAAAAAGCCTGAACAAATAAATTTGGTTTGAGCATGTTTGCAGGAGGAGGAAAGGACTAGGTTCAGTACAAAACGCAGAAGCAAAGGCTACTTTAATTTGAAGATAGATGTGTTTCAGTTAGTTATATTAAGTGCTGGGGCAGGCTGTATGGCAGATTGCAAGAACCTTCTGGTAAGCGTGATGAGTTGTCTAAGCAGGACACTGTAGTAATGTTCCAGTTGGCCTTTGAAAAGAAAATGTCAGGAAACACGGTGCAGGCTACAAGAACAATTTGATGACCTACCTGTTATGCAAAGCACCTTGGGGTAAAATCTCAGTAGGAAGTTGATAGTAATCCATGAGAATTTCGTTGTGATCCTATCTGGATACTACTGGGATAGAACATTCACCCAGGAATTAGATAGATCCATGGTAAGTATTGTCCTTTTCTGGGATTGGGAACTAGATTCCATATATTTCTGAATATAATTCTAGCCGTTACCTGGCGAAGCTGTGAGAAAAGCTAGTTCTGATGTTACTCTGCCTGTTGTGCCAGATATCATGAGGAACAGTCTTACCTGTCATTCTTTGCCCAGGCTTTGCTCAAAGTGATGCATTAAGACAGAACTTATCAATTCTTTGTGAGGATATCAGCCAATAGTTGCTGGTCCCTGAATTTCTGTGACATGACTGTTCTTATGTATTCATTCAAAATATTAGAACATGAGATCTTAGTTCAGGATAGAAGAAACTCTCATGAGCTGTCTGTTCAGATTAGAATCTCCACCTATACTTAATCTCCTTGAAAACATGTTTTTTGGGAAGCTAAAGGAAACTATGGAAATAAGGAATCTTAACTCTTTGATTTTTTTTTTAAAAAAAGAGATCATATCTTCCAGGATGAGAAAATGGTTGTGCTTTCCTCAGACTTGTAAGTAACCATTATTTAAAACTTAGCAACATATAATTTATCCATCACTTGGGCTTAATTTAACCTCTGCAGTAAAGCATTTGTGCACATATGTATGCATGGCTACCTATGATGGATGGCAAATTGGATGGCAAAATGACGTGCCAAGACAGAATACACCAAATAGAAGAATAACATAATAGCTTTCTTCTATTCAGGATTCTTTTGTGTGTGTGGAACTAAAGGATCTCAGATAGCCATAGCTCAGTTATTATATTTTTTTTTTTTTTAATGATTTTGCAACTTGCACCAGTATAAGGAGTAATTTGTGAAAGACATCTACTCTGATCAGTGATGGAGAGTGCTGGTGTTTCTTAATTTCTTCAGTTCTAGATGTTGTCTTTCCAGTTTCAGCACTGGTATGTAATTTTGCTTGCCTTTTTGCCTAATCTTTTTACTGAAGTTAATATTTCTTGGAAGCAATCACAGAAAGATTACTTCTAGCAGTGATAACTAGAAAAATACATAATTTTGGGTTACCAGACAACTCATCCTCTATTTCTTATTTTTTTACTTTTTCAGGTTAAACTGGTAAAATCTACTTTAGCTCCAGGTGGAACAGCTGTTAATAACTAGATTTGGAATTCTGTAGTGTGGCTTCATTGGTGGCTGTTTTACTGATAAGTTCGGGGGTTTTGTGTTATACACTCATGGTGAATCAAATTGGGAAATCACTTAGGTTAAAACATTTTTCTGTTTCACATACAGTTGAATATTTCTACTTCTTTGTTTACTACTTCAATTTAAGAAGGTGTACTTACAATGTACTAAAAATTCCACCATGGTATAAATGATAGGAAATTATTTTATTAAAAAATTTAATTTCATAAAAAATCAGAAAAGAGGATTCTGGAGCACTAGTAGTAAAATTTATTTTTTCCCCATATAAAGGCTCATTTATTTTTATAGCAATTTGATGACACATCTGCTTGCTTTATTCAGCTGAAAAGAAAATGTTGGTTCTTGGTGTTTAGTAAAATTGCTTTGTTAAATTATTTTCAAAATCGTTCAACTTTTAACAAATGACATTTGATACTAACATTGGAAAGCAATTTCAGCTAATTAAGTAGATCCTTCTATAAACCATTGGAACATTAAGATGACAAACTGTTCATTCAGGATTATTTTAATTGGTACAATTATTGTAATTTTGTTGCAATTATGTGTTGAGCTAAAAGCTTTTGTTTAAATCATTTGAGGGTTTTTTGTTAATATACATAAGAAAGAAGAAAAGAAGCAAAATAAAAACTGAAGATAAGCATTATCTGTCTACTTTTTCATTACAGTGCTTTAGATGAGTATCTATTAAATTATTCTTTTTTTAAGAGCATGTTACATGTTTTCAGCAAATCTCCAGCAATGCTAAAATTGAGCAAGATCATTTGAAATGTAACTTTTCTGGAAGGTTATTATGTTAATTCCAGTTTTGACACTGTTTAAATACCTTTTAATAAAAAGGTTGAAATTAACTTTTGAAGGATTTGCAAGTTGTATAAAATCTATTGATGTATTACTTTAAGAAGTGTAGGCTCTTTAGTGATTATAGAAATGAAAAAGCTATGGAAGGTGCCACATTCATCACTCTGGTTATAATATTCTCCGCAATCATCTTTTGCCCAGGCCAGGTTTAAATAAATCACTTCTTCTAAGTAGACAATTTAATATTCTTGTAGACCTCACAGTGAGGCATTACTTCTAAATATTTAACCTGCGTTTTGTCTTCCAATTTCCTTTTATTGCCTCCTACTTTAAACGCAAGGCACATAAAATTATTATGTTTCTTACTGTGCTAATAGTGTGGTGTCCATGTTAAAAGGCAACATACCAGTTTAGGAGTAGAGGGTTGTTGCCCAACTGTCTACTAAGTAGACCGACATGAGGCAAGGCATAAAAGAGAAGTAAAAAGAATATCAGCTCAGATGGAAAGGTATTAGGGGGGGAAAAAGGATTGAAGCAAAAGCTAGTCGGAACAAGACAGAGGAGTGTTTGTAGCTTTTTTAGTTACCGTTATAATACAGAGTTATAGTAATAGTTGTACGATATGTTCCAGATAGCTATACTGTAAGCATTTAAACCTAATGTGCATTAATGACATCTCCCAAAAATGCTGCTGGGCCTATTTCAAATCCCTTCAAGCACCACTGGTTGATAGCAGTTTAGGGTGGAACATAGAAACTTCAATTTTAGCAACACTATGAACAGTTTCAGGGAAGCAGACTTTAACCTCTGTAAGTCAATTCATGAGACTTGTGTGCTTGTGGGGAATTGATAAAATTGGGAAATAAAATTAGAGATGGTGGCTTTTTGTGTCTGCTGAATGTTTTTGTCAGAAGTAGAACATTTTTTCAAAACCTGAGAATGAGGGAGAACAGTGTCAGGTAAGATATTAGGCTGGAAATGAAAAAGAAAGCTATGTAGTGCTAGTGGCCCGTATCCTGGCTCTTACCTCACGATAAATGTGACATAATCTCCCTCTCAGGAAAAAAGAGGAGATAAAATTCTTGCTTTTTATTCAGAAAAGACCAGTGTCTCATATTGCTGTAAAATCCTACCACTGAGCAGTAGCATGCAATATCAGATTCTTTTGGAAGCTGATGCTCTAGTATTCTTGCAACAACTTGCTCCTGTGCGCATACATGAAACTGCCTCATTAGGTCAACTTTGTCATAAGAAGTTGCTTCAGAAAGCAAGCTAAGGAATAGATTGGGTACTTCTAATGCTTTATAAAGGAAGTAATATGTCTTTAGTATTGGTCGACTTGAATTTTGGTTATTAACCTATTAAAGCTAATGTAGTATAGCAGCTGTACCTTGTTGCCTTCAATTTCTTTGCATTTGCAACACAGATTAGTCTTTGACTTCTCTGACAAGTAGAATTCATGCTTCTGTTAGTGAAGTGTTTGCCATGGATCTTTGAAGAAGGTCCCGAGGTTTACCTGTTTGCCATGAAATACCGCAGAAAAGAATCTTGTGCTGGAGACTTGGGTGAACCATGGCCATTTCTGATGCTGGAGGACCTGCAAATATTTGCTGAGTTTCTGAAGTCTTACAGATGTGGAAGTACTGAATAAAAGAGTTCCTGCACAGAGCCATAAAGTAGCTTTGTAACTGACATTCAGTGATGAAATACCAAAACAGAATAATACAGTATTCTTGTACTGCACTTGTGTGAGTGATCTTGTTGGGCTTGTCAGTTAGTGCGGCATAATTACTTTTTTGTTTACAGAGCACCCTTGAGCAGTCTTAGATTCTTCTGTGCTACTATGTTTTGCTGCTTTTCCATCTGTGTAATAAATAGTATTTTTAAAAAATTCTTTTGCCTTCTGTAATGCAGATAGCACTGCAGAGCTGTGAAGGAATCCAAGCATTTGTAACGGTATTAACACTTCTTTTAATTATAAAGAATGCCAGTGTAGGGTTTATTCTGGAAAACTGCATTAAAAATAGGCCTTTTTAATATGCCTCAGTGACAGTGCATGATACTGGGCGTGGGAGATTAGTTTAATAAATACCAATCTTTTAAGGATCAGAATGTTTTTTCTTTCTGAAGTGATCAAAAGCAGGAACACTCAGAAGAAATGCTTTATCTGCTATAACTTGAATGCGCAGAGTCAGTTTTGCAAAGCAAGCTTTCCTGAATACCTATGCTAATAGGAGTTTTTAGATAGTTGTTGCATCTGTTCAGTGAAGTCTCTACGGCTCAGTGTGCACTGAGGGGTTTCTAATTTTGTCTAGATAGATATATCAAACTATAGGTTTCTTTTCTTTGGTCTTTATTAAGATAAAACATTGATTCCCTTATGTTTTAGTATTGAGTGTGTGATGACTTTTTATTCCTGCCTTTATACAAGTGTGTACATAAGAAAATACTCTTTTTCAAATAATCTGTTGCATATTTCAGTTCAAAACAGTGTTTGCAGCACTATTCTTGATATATTGATAGTGCTGCAAATTTTGTGGAGCGTTCTGTGTGGGAGCTTTTAGTCCAGAAGAAAATGCACCCTTATGCATGAAGATGCACTGTCACTATACTGACAGACATGAGAAGAGTGAGATAAATAACTTCAGAGCAAAGCACTGTATTATTAATATTTGGCCCAGATTTTTTAGTTTTCTGTTTCTCACTATCAAACTTTTAGAAAATACAGTTTTGTGTAATTTTTAATGAGACTTTTTTTCATTATTTTAAGCAACATTTTTGTCTTCAACTGCATTGAGAGAAAAATCTAAAAAGTGTATTACATATAAAACATTCCTTCATGCTTATGCCTTCTGTTGCTTTGTTATTTAATAACCATTAATTAGGTCTGTTGCTTTTTATGGAATGCAAAAGTTAAATGACTCTTGTCCACATAGTTACTTGCTCCTGTAAAACACATGAGGGAAAAAAAGTATTTAGGTGTGCAAAGAGTAATTTGTAGAATTTCTTCGCTTTTTCATTCAGGGAGAAGTTTTGGAAGAGCAGGGAGAATGGCCCTTCAGAGTACAAGGACTTGGAGAGAAGCCTGCAGGACAGGCTGCTCCATGAAAGAAAGCAAGCTGGGAGCTGAGGACAGCAGCAAAACCGGCAGGGTGTTGTCCTTTCTAGCAAGGGTTGCAGTCCCACAGCAGTCAAACAGGAAAATCAGAGCAGGTTTAGGGACAGTAACCAGGGATAGCAAACAGCCCAGTAGTTTGCAGCCACAAGGCACATTTTAGCTCAAGCCAGGAGGTCAAGTCAGTGAGTCAAGAGGCTATACCCACAGTGAGTGGATGAAGGTAGTTGATGCTCCTGCTGTTTTACCACCACCTGGTTGAGTGGTGAAGGACCGCATCATGTGGTGGCAACCATCTCCTGCGGTAGGTGGTGAATAGGTAAGCTGTGTCACGTACTAAAATCTTCTAAGCTGTGCTGGCAACATTTAGTGCTGGAGCCACTGTTGGACCATGGTGGTTATTTTCCAAGTCAGTCATAGAAGTGCAAGATGAACATAAACTGGAAAAAAATTAGAGCAGATTTACAGTCTCTTGAATGGAAGATAAGATGATGTGTATGTACTTACGCTAAATTATTTTTATGTAAGGAAAAAGAACACAGAAATAATCCATCATTGTTGGAATATAACTTAATCCACACAGAAAGCAGGTTTTAATTTTAGCTGCTCATGGAAAGGACATGTGCCGAATAGTGGAATGAATTTTTAAGGCTCTCTTCTGTCAATGTAATGTTCTGTTTTGGGCTCATTCCTTTTAAATGCACGTAGTTTTTCATGGAAACAGACGCTCTGTAACACTGACAGTTTTTGATGTTTCTGATTTAAGGAATAATTCTTCTGCCTCAGGAAAATCTAGCCCCAAAATGAGAATTGAGTGTTCACAGTGCTTATTTTTAGATCAACGTGCTTTTATTTTAGAAAAGTAGCTCTTAAAGTACTTTACATGCTAACCTTTTAATTTTTTATCTGAGAAGTACAGGCACATATGATTTTTGTGGCTCTTTGCCAAAAGATTATCATTTACATAAATATTTCTTTCAAAGGCGTAGTTTAAGACATTGAGCTCAGGAGGTTAGAATAGAGACTTCAATCTGCGCACCAGCAGTGGGCTATTGGCTTCTGAACAGTAGCTTTGTTCATCGTATTCAGAACACTGTTCACATTCAGACTTAAGTAGAGCTGGCATTAAAATTCAGCTAATTTGTTTCATGTGATTCATCAGCTGTGTGTTTTATTTAAATCTATGTCACATTCTCTTTTGGCTTTTTATTTTGTAGATTTAAGTGTTGAAGTAGGCCATTCTTTAACTCTTCAGTCCCTGACTTAAAAAGTGACTTAATTTTAATTATGCCAGTATTGAGCACTTGTCTAGAATACTCACAGTAAAAATATATAACTAAAGTGTACATTCATGGGTTTGGGTTTTTTTTTTACATTTCTGATGTTTGAATAAACCCATACACATTTGCAGTTAGTTTAGTCGCAGTTTTCTGTAAGACAAAATAAGCCTAGGAGATAGCTAAATATTAATGTAAAATGTAGAATTCTCAGATTCTGTTGAGTACACAAGTTTTACTTTGATCCTGCCAATGTGCATTTTTTTTTCCTTTTTGACCATTCACTCCTTGAGGTGAGGACCACTTTTAGTTCCTCTTAGATTTCTTTAAGCAGTGTCGGGAAACAAACTGGTTTTGGTTTCTGTTCTTTGAAACTAACCTACTCCTGGGCATCAAGTTTGTCTTCTTACAGGAGCACCACCTTTTATTCTGTTAAGGCTGACGCCTGTGAAGCCTTACAACTTCCCTAGAGTGGATAATTCTACTGCCATCCGGATGACATCTCATAATGACTTATAAGATCAGAACTTTTGTTAGAATAAGCTACACTTGTTTTTATGCTTTATATTTGTTACGTTTTCCAATGTCGTAGAAGTAACATCTCATTGTGAATGAAGTTACTCATAGATAATGCTAATGACAACTTGGTATGGCAGCATCCTCCATCTGTTAAGTACATGGTCCATTCAGATATTTTCTGGTATAATTTGTAGGAATGTGTTAATTCTACTTTTAGTACGGGGCAAGACTGTCCTAAAAGATCAGATCAAAAGATTAACATACAGTTAAAATACATTTTTAATGTGGAAGAGTTGCACTTACTTCAAGTATCTAACATTGATCCCATTGATCCTCCATTATTTTCTTTCTTTTAACATTAAATGCTAAATATTCTGTGTAAATCTTCAAGTATTGTCTCTGAAATAATCCAATGGTACATAAAATTCTACTTTTTATGGAGGATTGTTGTGGTTTAAGCCCAGATGGTAACTCAGAACCACGCAGCTGTTTCCTCACTCCCCCCCACTCCTGGAGGAATGGGGAGGAGAATCGAAAGAATATAATTCCCATGGGTTGAGATAAGAACAGTCCAGTAACTAAGGTATAACACAAACAACTGCTGCTACCACCAATAATAATAATAAGGGAAATAAAAAGGGAAGAGAATACAACTGCTCACCACCTGCCGACTGCTACCCAGCCTGACCCAGCAGTGATCTAACCCTTCCAGGTAACTGCCCCCGGTTTATATAGTGGGCATGACATGCTGTGGTATGGAATACCTCTTTGGTCAGTTTGGGTCAGGTGTCCTGTCTCTGCTTCCTCTCGGCTTCCCCTCCTCCCTGGCAGAGCATGAGACTCAAAGTCCTTGATCAGACTAAACATTACTGAACAGCAGCTAAAAACATTGGTGTTGTCAGTGGTGTTCCCAGGCCAAAAGTCAAAAAAACAGCACTGCACCAGCTACTAAGAAGGAGAAAAAGGACTGCTACTGCTGAACCCAGGACAAAGATCTAAAAATCAAGATAAAAGATGGTTGCTTTCAAAAAGCTAACAAATTGTGAAACAAGGTGAGATTGTTTAGCCATTGGTGGACTTAGTTCATTAGCTGTATTAAAAATACAATTCAATTACAGCCAGAATTTTTTTTCTTTCTCTCCGTGAATACATCAGAGTGTATTTATTTAGCATAAGAGATTGTTGCACTTTGATACCTTACTGAGTGTCCATGAGGGGCTCCTTCCTTCCTTCATCCATGCATCAGTGCAGTCCTTTCCCCAGTGACGGCACTGGCAGCTTCTTTAATTATCCAGTAATCGGAGAAGACTCTATGCTATGCTAACTTCTTCTTAGCAAGTTACAGCAGCTCAAAGAGCAGTCAGAGTGTCTGTGCTGAGTCACCCCTTTCCACTTTTCATGGAACTGCGATCATAATATGTCTTTGGGAAAAGCCATTAATTAGTGAGAGGTGCATTATTAATTTTATATTTATATAAAGTTTTCGTTTTGTTTTGATTTTCTCATAATACTTTTTCTATTTTGACTTTAAATACAGCATGGTTACTTCACTGGTATCCATTTAGAGTGCTGTTATAGTCACTTTATAGTCATTACTATAAGCTATGTCAACCATTCTTAGTGCATTCTTTCACTGTTTCTGTTTTTATTGTACTGGGTGTGAGAAACATTTTTTTCATTTTAGTAATCTTTGATTTAGATTATAATTTCTCATTTAATATCAGGTGAGATACCAGTCATCATGATGTGAGATGACATGTCAAATAATGTAGGTCCATCTGACCCACTATGTCAGGCTTCATCAGTTGCATTTGGTAGGAGCTTTTCATAAACTTTCACAAGGCTAACAGTTAATCTTTTTCCTTGTTCGTTCCTAAAACTCTCCTTTATAAAACTGCTTACAAAAAAACCCACCATTGCTTGGCAATAGTCATAATGTATCAGCAGTCCCTTATATTGATCACTTTTGTTGTTCTCCATTAGTGGCTTCTTGTCTTAGAAGTTGAATAACTTGAAAGCAGACAGTTGGTTTTCCATTTTTTACCATGAAATTGTGCACAGTTGTGTTCTAATGAATCTTTAAGATGCCTGCGTGTTCCTATTACAAGAAGTGCTAATTTAAGACTGCAGTTTTTTAACATGGAATTTCTGGTTGGGGTATCAGAGTTTGAGTGAGTGTTTGAAGTTAATGTTGACAGATGTTAACTTCCTCTTATTTAGATTTGATGTTGCTGATATATAAACTCTTGATCTGAATTCAGTCTTCAGTATGGCTTCTTTGAGATTTCTCTGAAGCAATCAGGTCAGATTACTTAGCAGTTTGAGATCTTTTTGCATGTTAAAAAAATGTTACATTGTGCTTTCTGCAGACAGTGCAGCTCATTATGGGTTCTGTTCGTTTTCTAGAGAACAGGGAATGGATGCAAGTGGGCTAGTATTTCACCCTTCAGTATCACTATGCAAATGGAAGTCATACTCTAATAAATCTTGTTTATGTTGTATGTAATCTTTTCCCCCAGAATTTCAAAGAATATCCCTACGACTAAAGACGTTGAACCTCTGCTTGAAATTGATGGAGATATACGGAACTTTGAAGTGTTTTTATCTTCACGAACACCTGTTCTTGTGGCACGTGATGTAAGAACATTTTTGCCATGTACTGTAAACTTAGATCCTAAGCTACGAGAAATTATTGCTGGTGAGTATCCTCTCAAATAAATGGGAAATGACATTATTATTTCTTTTCATTTTAGGTAGAGCTACTTTGCACGTTACACAGAATCCTGATTTGTTCATCAGATCAGACTGGCAGATTGTCTGATTTGACTTCAGTTTCAGGGCATTCAGTTTCACTTAGTAGCTTTGCTGTAAAGGCCAGATCATACTACATTAAAGCTTCTCTTTTGGAGCGGGAATTCATTCTTTTTGATTTGAAGACTGCTTTAGCAGATTCAGGAAACCAATACATGCAGTGATATTTTAGTAGTACAGATGCAAGTTGGCCTCCAGATCTTTTTTTACAATTTTGGGTAGCACCAGTAAGATCCTGTAGAACCAAAGCCAGTGAAGCAAAGTGGAACATCTCCATTTGGATGTATATCCTACTAGATACCCACTCAGTTGGTACCTGTGAGTTACTTTTTCATCTGCTATAGTATTATATTTAGATTCATGCTAGGGTGAGTGTTTTTTATTGTGCAGTGATTGTTACACAGTTCTGTGTACTTGCTTGTAGTCTGAAAAAATGCAGTCAGGTTCAGCTATGTGCTGTTCTGCAAAAAAAACCCACTTTGCTCAGCATTAAATATTCTGAGCACTCACTGCTGTTGTGGATTGATGTGATGCATGCTGTGGCACCTGTTGTCTGATCTTAGGGATTGTGGTTGCCTCTAGAGTAAGGTAAAGCATTCTAATGTTTCTGCCTGTTAAGAGGTGCTAAAACTATGAAGAAAACCAGAATTTAAAATAAGATTCTTATGAGTCAAGTCAGCATTCTAGGTGGGAACTGAGTTATGGAATTAATAACTCTTTTTGCCTCTCTTTTCTGTCATGACACTTTTCTTCAGTCTGGAATCTGTTTTGTTATTTTATTCAACTTCCTTCTCTGCACTTGATAACTACCATGGGGTGGCCTAACTTCACTGACAAGGTCTGTCTTGTTAATCTCTCCAGAAACAGTACAGGTCTATCACGTCAGAGACATACTTAGCATGATATATTCCTGTATTTCCTCCCATTTGGGTTGGGATTTGTAACATGTTCTCTCTGAGAGATAATGTTTACAGGCATATAATATGCTACATAAATACATGCTATAGGTTGTCCTAAGTCTCCTAAAGACGTCTGTGTCAATGTGATCCTCAAGAGAAATCAACCAAATGCAGCTGAGTGTGGCATTTGACGTTCTACTTGATGAGTTCTGATTGGAGTTAAATACACAAAAAATGTACTGCAGTGAATTGGCAAACAAATCAAAACTTTTTCAAATACTTCAAGCAAAATCTTTCTGTTTTACCTTTTTTATTTTTCAGATGTTCGTGCTGCAAGAGATCAAATGAATATTGGAGGACTTCCTTATCCCACATTGCCTTTACATGAGGCACCTGCTAGAGCGACCTCTCTGTTCAGTCAGCCTTCCTCAGCTTGTTCTTCTACAACCTCTTTCAATGGACCTTTCAACAGTGGAGTTTTATCACCACAACCTCACAGCAGTTACTATAGTGGTATGACAGGACCTCAGCATCCATTTTACAATCGGGTAAATAATCGAGAACCAATTAGCATTATTTTCATTTAATCTGGTAATACTGCAGATGTCATCTATAAAATAGTAAAAGACGCATGCATGTTTTATTTAGGCATAGAGAAAAGTCCAAAAGCTGGTAAATTTCACAGTACTGTAATCCGGGGGAGAAGTGTGGTGAACTGCACCAGAAGAAAAACAGATTACTGTGGGGAAAAAAGTTCAAATCATGTTGAGACACTCAGCTCACTTGTAGAACATAGCAGGTTGGGTTGTTTTTTTCTTTAATTTTTGTGAGATGAGCTGTGCTCAATTGTTCACATAGTTGCTCACAGACATTGGAAGGGATCCTGGCTTTTTCTTTGGTGACTTTGGTTAAAACATACAGAAACTCAATTGGAGGCCTGCATCACAAGAATGTATGTCTGTCTTCCCTTTTGACTCTTTTTAAAGTTATTCTGGGATCTTTTCCCTAAACCAATATTGCAGTAGTTTAAGGGAATTAACAAAAATTGCATTAAAATTACATTTTTGAGCTGGTTTTGAGCTATTTGTGAACCTCAGAAAACATAGTCCTGGACATGGCTCCCTTGAACATTCTCACTGTGTAATCAGATTGAGTCTAAACTTTCTATTTTTGTGGGATGTATTCAGTATTTTTAAACTTTATTTTTTACTTTTTTTTTTTTTTCCTGCAGTCCTGTCAGGGGGAAAAAAAGTAGAAAGCTGATAAAAGTCATAGGGTACTTCTGTGTATGGTAAATGGCCTCAACTTCAAGTAGATTTGACCATAGGTATATGTTTAAGCTAATAAGCTGTGAAGAAAATAGAGTTATTCCTAAATCAGTGTTTGCTAACCAACGCAGAAAAGAGTACATGTAGCACAAAGCTTTCCAAGTCATTTGCTCTAAAATTATTTTTCTGTACCTTCAATATAGTGATAATACACTGTTTTGTTGAAAATAACTTTGAGGCATACGCTTTGTAGTCCAACACTGATAGACGTTTGCCACACAAATCTTTGTGCTGATACTAGCTTAGATTTGTTAAAGTAGGTATTACACAGAATACAGTTACTGTGTGGCGGCTCTGGTTTTGTGTCTGTGTTACTGTACATGACAAGTATGGGGTGATATATTGTTGAAACTTGTACGGGGTTTTGGCTCTAATAAGCATTACAGAAGCAGTTACTGGTGAGCCATAAGCTGTTCTTACAGTCAGGTTGGTTGTACCAAGTGCGTGCACAAGCTTACAGGCATGGGGTTTTTTTTGCCTTTTGAAGACTAAAATACTTCCGGTTTGGCCTTTGTCTTTGGAATTTTATACTGACCTTCTAAGGTATAATTGCTTGTAGTGTTTCACACTTTCAAATATTGACAAAGAGCTGTATTCATTACCTTGGAGTCATAAAAGTACTGTCATGAGTGCCACATACCCAGATAAGTGATGAAAACTGCATAATAGTAGGAAGTACAGACTGAAAGGCTGTTTCCTTCAGTGGTGTTTATAAAAAGAGCAACAACTGAAGAACAGGTTCTCCCCAGTAGAAGTTTCTGGGAGAGATATTGTTGGTCATATACCTGTATGACACAACATAATAGGTTCAAATGCTTCTGTGGAAATGCCTGAGGTCTTATGCAAAAATGCTCTTAAGTTCTGGGGATAGATGCCTTATTCTGACCAGTAAGTGGTTCCTGTCCTGCTGTCTTTAAGCATTAGTTTGTGCTTAAGAAAAAAGCCTTTGAGCTGCTGGGGAAAATAACTGTATATTTTTAGGAAATATAATTTTATTTTTTTTTAGTGTGTGTATGTTTCTCCTTTGTTCTTTAGGTGTTCTTATGTTAGCTCCCAGTGACATAATCTATTGATTTTTGGTTAAAACCCCATTCTCCCTCTGTATAGCTGTGAAAG
This sequence comes from Myiopsitta monachus, assembly GCA_017639245.1. Classification (NCBI taxonomy): domain Eukaryota; kingdom Metazoa; phylum Chordata; class Aves; order Psittaciformes; family Psittacidae; genus Myiopsitta; species Myiopsitta monachus. The sequence continues at coordinate 30,034,908 of CM029922.1, forward strand.
AAAGGTAATAGTTCTATTTACCAGATCTTCAGCTTTGCACTTTGGCTCTCAGTGTAGGACTGTAATGTGGACATGGACATTTTACCACTGTCTAATGGCATGGCAATAAGCTGGATTCATGTTCAGCTTCTCAAAATCACTACTATCATGGATCTTTGTGGAGATCGTATTTCTTATGGGGAAGGTCAGAGCAGTAGGCAAGTCTAAGTGGGATTTCCTGAGTGGGAACTAGAAATTCTGGTATGTGAAGACTTCTATTTTTTGGAGGAGAGGACCAAATTGAGCAATTCTTTGATGTCTTGGAAAAATAATAAACACCGCGCTTACATTTTATAGCCTATTTGCAGGTTTAGAGAGCAGCTCTACACTGGTTTATGCTCAACATGTGTTTATGTTGATCTCATGTTTTCATGATATCTGTATTATTGTACTTCAAATGAAGGTTGAGTCTGTAGAGTTTAAGCCTATAATAGAGAATTAATCCTGCAGTTGAGAAACAGGGGAGTAGCTGAAGTGGGCTCAAGGCATAATTAGAAATTATGACAGAATTGTGGGATAATTGCCTATTGGCCAAATATTTTTTCATTGCTTTGTAGTTTGATGACTCGCAATCACCAAACAGGTGCTCGCTACATGTTTCAGAGGATAGGCTTTGCAGTGAGAGCAAGGCACTCGAATGCAGTATGATCATTAAGTATTTCATGCTTGGGGGTTTTCCACACAGTTTAAGCTGTTAGTGGAAAACTGAGGTATTAAATTACTCTAGAAATGATACTCTAGAACTTTTTCTGAATAGATTTTAATTTCCAGAATATACTATAGAATCTGTGCCTTTTGGCAGTGAAACAATTCTACATCTGTGAATTTTCTGAACCATCCTATGCTAACCAATAAGTGTAAGGCAAAGGCTAGGTATTGGTTCTTCTAACTATTTAAAACAAACCAAACTTCCCCATTTAGGCTAATGGTTACAATGCATATCGTGTAGCTTCATATGTTGTAAAAGCATATGAAATTTTTGTGGGTAATTGTGTGAAAGAGTGTGCAGAGAGACTCCTTTTAGCAGCTAAGGATATAGAACCATTTGTATTTCCCGTAAATCGCTCGCAGTTGTAGCATATGCCATCTAAGTAATTGCTGTATGCAGGAGTTAAACTTGAATTTCTCAGTTCATTTCTAGCTGCTTCTGAATGCAGGGGCTTTTTAGTCATTATTGACAAATCCAAAGTGGACTATTTCCACAAATTGTACTCCTCTCTCATAGTTTGGCCCTTGAGTCACAAAGTTCTTTATACTGAATGTGCTGAAGTGGGCTAATCAGAATCTTGTCATGTGCAGAAACACAAGCCAAATAATACATTCTGGTTTGTTATATAGCTGGATAATGCAGTTTTAAAAATGCTGGGTATAGAAGCATCATAAATCTGTAATGCAGACATTGTTTTGAGATTTGTACATTTGGGTTGGGGTTTTTGGTTGGGTTTTTTTTTGTTTGTTTTTTTTCACTACTGTGCAATGAGTTGAAAGCAATGAGCACTATAATTCTGCTTTTTCTAAAGACTCTATTGCTTTTCAGTACATTACCGTAAAAGAGAATTGATAAGGACATTAAAATCTTAGTTTTTCGAAATAAAACTCAAATTCACAGGTTAAAACAAAATTTCACAGTATTGGACAAGCAGTTTGTACTTCTTAACTGCATTACTTGTAAGGTTCATAACTCTCAAATGTGTGCTCATGTGTCTGTGCACATACATACACACGGTTTGTTGCATGCCAGTGGGTAGCATATGAATTTTAGAAAACGTATTTATACACTTGGTTTTAGCACTTGAAAGATTGGAGCATATGGAGTCATTTCTTCAAATGGAAGTGTATTTGAAATTCTGAGATCTCTATATCTTCTAGAAGTGACTTTATTAAAAGTTTTAAGTTATCATTTGGACCCTTTACACTGATGTGCTGATGGGACTTTTGGAAACTTGGAGAGTGTTTGTTTTCTCAAAATCTGTTAGTAAAAAGGGGTAAAAAAAGTACCCGGTTATAAAAATCATTACAAGAATTAACTGATATTTATGGGGGAAAATGTATTTCTGTTTTACATTTTTATATATTTGTTTTATAACAGTTGACGTTGTCTTTTAAAAATGGTATTTGTATTGAACAATATGCATTAACGTATTTCCAACAAAACAAAGCTTATACATTGTCTGCTATGAAAATCTTTTTATAGATTTATCAAATCTGGTATTGGTGGAAGCCTTCAGATTGGTGACCACAAATATCTGACGTTCTGGTGGTGCTGTTATGTATCACACTTTTTTTTTAACAATTCTTTTGGGTATTATGAATCATTCTGAGTTTTACTGAGCATCTGATTTTGAGTTTAGCATGTCAGAAGGAGCAGAATTATCAGAGTTGTCTTTAAATTATCCTTTTCACATATTCAAAATGGATGTTACAGTGTAGCTGTCAAATCCACTCCAACTATGTTTCTCCAGAGAAAAATGCCAGAGCACCCATGGGAAGAGTAGAAGGGGATTGGTTGCTGAGGGATTTTGAAGAACTCGCTGCAGAGCTTGTGACTGAATTCTGTTCAATGCAAAGCGTAAAGCAAGCTATTCGTAATTGCTATTTTCACTTTATTAAACTCAACTAAAGGATGTGTTTTGTTGAAATAATTTTTATTTTATTACTACATTTTGATTTGTGTAATTGTTTGTCCCTTTTTTGTTACATTTTTTTTTTTCCCATAGCCATTCTTTGCCCCATATCTTTACATGCCAAGGTATTACCCTGGCAGTTCTCATCTCATCTCACGTCCACCACTAAAAACGAGTTTGTCCAGAGATCAGAGCAATGGCCTAGTAAGTATTTTGAAGGATAATTCAAATACTAACCTAGACAATAAGTATAGTGAGTAATGAAAATGAAGGTTATTAATGGTGATTCACTATTAGACAAGTACATGCTCTGTATTATAAGTATTTTAAACAAAGGTGTTGTTAACATGTAACCTAAAATGTATTTTGTTTTAACTTTGTTTTAACTTTAGAAATTCCTCACAGAAAAAAAACAATTTTAACATCTAAGTATCAGTATTAGAGGAGTATGACCTATAATACTGGCAGGAAAATATTTTCATGAAAATACCAATACAGTAAATAAATTGATATGGTGCAATATTATAATTTTTTCTTCAATTCTTTTAATATTAGAAATTCTGTAACATCCAGAGAAGATAAAATGACATCCTTTAATGTTGGAAATTGGAAAGCCAAAGTAAAAAGCTAAAATAAATGTTTTAAATATTTAAGTAAAACAAAATACATTTTATCTTAAGTATGCATCAGTTGTGGCTTGGTTTTGCAAGTACATATAATTCAACTTTACCAGTTGAAAAGGAAAAATGAGCAGACTTTTCTAGCTTCCCATAAAATAATAAAATTCCTATTTAACAGTATTTATTCTACTAACAGATGGCTGTTCAGATGGAATTAAGAGATGAGGAAAGCTAAAAAAGTAAAAGCCTCACTTGTCGATCACTTTAATTCTAAGATATTGATACAATGAGTGAAGCTATTTAAAAGATGGTAAAATGTTTAATCACTTGAAGAAAACAAATGTGTTTCTGTTGAATTATGTATTTCAAGATCATTCTCATTTACTGTTTGCTTCATATTTTCTGTTGAGCCCTTGATCATTTTACCCAAACCATAATATTTTGTTGTTGTTAGGATGTTATCAAGGAGGATGCTGATGAGGGGCTTCCTTCACCCACAGACCCCTCAATGGTAAATGAGTAGTCATGTGGTGTGGAAATTTTAGCATCTCATTGCTTTTTCAGCAGTAATGAGTCTGCATTAATCGTAACTGCAGTTCACTAACACTGCATCGGTGGCTTTGGTGGGCAAATAGAGTAGTTGAAAACTAATGTAGTTCGTGAATGAATTTAAGGGCTAATATTTCACACGTATATTTTTTCCCCTGTAGATTTCCTCTTACCTTTCTCAGTAGCTGTCGTTGAGCTTTCAGTAAAGAGAGTGTTGTGGTAGCTAGAGTGAAGAGTGACAGCTGGTCACTTAGCGCTTAGATTTTAGAAGTAACTATGTTTTTTCTGCTTTAGTCAAATGATCCCTACTTCTGGTGACATAAAGCTATTGCAGTTAACACACTATAAAGCAACTCTCAATAGGAAGAAAAATAAAACTGCCGGTCACAAGCTCATTCTTGTGTCAGAATGCTAGCATCTACCTTTTCCATGACTTGTTTTTGGTTTATCCTAAGTATTTACAGAAAGATGTCATCTTTATGGGTATATGTTTGAACTCTCATTGTGGGAATCAGTGGAAAATCATGCTCTGTTACCAAAACAAAGAGGTAAATATCATTGCCCTTATTTCTCTAATAATTGCTGCCAGTAGATGTTGGCAAGAGGTATAGTTTGATATTGGCTATTTTTTCTTCAAGTAAACCATTGCACATCAGTCTTTCCATTGTTGCGCTGTGGAAAAAAAAAAACACAACACCCCACCCCCCACCCCCCCCAAATTCCAGAGCTGTGTTTAACTGCACATAGCTTTCATTGAGCAGCCACATACGGGTGCTGCAATGGAAAATGTACCCTGAAGTTCTCTCTCCCAAGTCATTAGCTGCCTCATGTGAAGGAATGACTTTGGAGTCATTTTTTCTTGTAGTACATTTTTGGAGATGCTGATGCCTCCCCTGTGTTTGATTTGTTAGCTCAGTATCCCATTCTCTTTCCAGTCCTTTGCAGCTTGTCAGTGAGGAAAAAGTAACTATTTCCTGAGAAAGTAGGAGAATGATGGCTGAAGTACATGTGTAAAAGTGAATGTGAGAAGGGACATGTTGTGGTTTAAGCCTCACCCAGGCTAATAACTCATGAAGTTTTACTCACTCACTCACTCCCCTCTTTTTCTTCTCCCAGTCCCGGGGGGATGGGGTGGAGAGTCGGAAAAAAAAAAAAAAAAAATGCAACTCCCACGGGTTGAGATAAGAACAGTCCAGGAACTGAGAGATAATACAAATCACTGCTGCTACCACCAATAAGAACAATGACAAGGCAAATACAAGGGAAGAGGGTACAACCTCTCACCGCCTGACCGAGCTGAGAGAGAGAGAGCCTTCCGGGTTCCTGCCCCCAGTATTTTACATCCTGGGCATGATGTGCTGTGGCATGGAATAGCTCTTTGGTCAGTTTGGGTCAGGCGCCCTGTCCCTGCTTCCTCCCGGCCCCCCCTCCTCCCCGGCAGAGCATGAGACTCAGAAAGTCCTTGTCCAGACCAAAACATTACCAAGCACCAACTGAAAACACTGGTGTTATCAGCGCTGCTCCAGCTACCAAGGAGAAAAATGACTGCTGCTGCTGAACCCAGGACAGGACAGAAGCCTGAAAGAGTGGGATTTAGTCTCAGGGCAAGCTAGTGAATAAGCTCCAGCAACAGACCTGCATCTGGTTGCTCTTCTACTTGCTGCTCTGAGTGTATATCTTAAGCACACATAGGCTGCAATTTCTAAGAGCAATTTAAGTCTCATATATGTTGTGTAGTCTATTTGCTGTAGGTAAGAAAATACAGGATTTAGAATATTAAAAAGAAACTTTTTTTGAAATAATGATAATGGAGAATTTTATTAGATCTGGTTTTTAGTTTAATTTATACTACAGTCAATCTGTGTAGCACAGCACATCAGATCATACACTTTTCTAAGACTTAGCAATATTTAACCTACAATGTAAATCTAAGCTTTTGCATTTTTAAAAATCTCTTGGGTTGAGATCTCCATGGTCAAGAGCATTGTTAGTAAGGGTATGGTATTTTGTGTGCCTGACAGGATGCCTCATCAGGGTTTCATCTATCTTAAGCCACTTCTTCTGTAGACTTTATTGAAATTTCTGTGACAGGAAGCAGTATCTTATTTGGTTAGGACCTTCAGTTATCCACAGGTGATGGGCACAATAATTTTATCCGGCTATTTAGGTGGTTCTTAATTGGTGGGTCATTGCTATTATATAAATGATACAGCTTTTATTTATTAAATGGATTGGGGCATGCAAAGTAATGAAATAAACTAAAAAGCTGTACAAAGTAGTTAATGAACACCAAGACGTGTAATTGGTTTGGTGGTTGAAAACAAGAGGAGCATGTAGAATCAAAACTGTCTGTCATTCAAGGTTGGCAAGGAGCCAGAAGTGTTACAATTTTACTTGTGTGTAAAATAGAGAATAATTATTATTTTGAATGTTTAAGTCTTACAGGGCAGAACACCAGTTCTGTCAGGAGTATCAATTTTTTTTATACAGCTTGTCATTGCTAATCACTGCATGAGCTGATGGAGCTGTGTCAAGGATGTTACATGATCTAGTTAAGGCCCTATGTTCTTGTCAGTCTGATGTTGGAGTTAAGCGAGGCCTGAAATTTCAGATCTTAATTATTAGTCCTGTAAAATCAGCTTAAATGAAGGTTAGCTTAGTGGAAATGAGAAATATTTTGTGAGCAATCTTCCTGTATCAAGAATTTGACTTACACCACCTTCCATATTTGGATTCTGTTGCTGATGATAAGACTTGTCTATCTCAGACTGTAGTTTGCTGTTCTTTACTGAATGGAACAAAACATAAATGTCAAGGTTCTGCACCTGGGTCAGGGCAATCCCAAGCACAGCTACAGGCTGGGAGTAGAATGAATTGAGAGCAGCCCTGAGAAGAGGGATGTGGGGGTGTTAATTGATGCTCAACATAAGCCAGCAGCGTGTGATTTCAGCCCTGAAAGCCAACTGTATGCTGCATCAAAAGCAGTGTGGCCAGCAGGTTGAGAAAGGTGATTTTTCCCTTCTATTCCACTCTCATGATATCCCACCTGCAGTGCTGCATTCAGTTCTGGTGCCCCCAGCACAAGAGGGACATGGACTTGCTTGAGCAAGTCCAGAAGAGGGCCACAAAGATGGTCAGAGGACTGGAGCACCTCTCCTATGAAGACAGGGAGAGAGAGCTGAGGTTCTTCAGCCTGGGGAAGAGGCTTGAGACATTAGTCTTCCAATACTTTAAGGGGGCCCAAAAGAAATCTGGAGGGGGGCTTTTTACAAGGGCATGTAGTGATAGGACATGGGGGAATGGCTTTAAACTGAGAATAGGTTTGATCAGACATTTTAAGGTATTGTCTTAAATCACTAACAGAAATAGAATTGACTTAAGATGTCAGCCTTTGCACATCTGTGATGGAGACAAACAGGCATTTCTGCTGACTTTACTATAAAAATGGTTATTTCTGACAGGAGCTGCAGAAACTTCTTGAGTGCTCTTCTGAAGAGTTTGTCATTGGATTGTAGCGTTATCAATATCTGTTCATAGTACTCCCTATTACATTAGAAATCAAACTAACATTAGCAGTGGTTATCTGTCATCAATCTAATTGTGTGCTTTAGTTTGCATTGTTAATTATGACTTGTTAGGATGCAGCTTGTTGCAATATAATTACTTTGTTTAAATATTTTTTCATACTGCATTGAATATGAAATACCTTAAGATGTAGTATATGTGCTTTGAATGAGAACTAACATGGCCCAAAGCATGTAGCATAGACACACGTACAATACTCTTTTAAGAAAGTGGGAGTGCTTCTCAGAAATTTGAGCATGAATGAAAATGTGTGGCATGGGAGTTTTCTTGTGTGGATTTTCCAGGTGCTTTTATGTAGTGCTTTTGTGCTTTGAACATTTGTTCTTGAAAGAAGTACTTTTTCAGTTCCGAGTAGAAACTGGGGGGGTGATTTGCCTTTTTTTTTTTTTTTTTTTTTTTTTTTTTTGGTAGGGTTTGACATGGATAAAGTTTTCAAAGTTATTTGAGGTCCATTGGTGGTATAATGTGACCTTGAAATAGAATGGTTAAAAGCAGGATTTTCCATCAGAAACATAATGTAAAACTTTTATGCAAACAAAATACATTGTGTTGTTTTCTTACAAGTACAAAATGAAGTAGTCTGCTCATAGGAAAATGGTATTTATATAGCATATACTCAGTGTATCATCTGAAGGTCTATTTTAAATGTTTCATTATGTTATAAAAATATCCCGTTTGTGCCCTAACACTGATTTCCTCTGTTTACTTCAAAATGCGTCATCTGTATTTTCAACCTTTTGATGTCACTTTAAGCTGTTGTTTTCCTTTCATTCTGTTTTTGTCCTTTTCTCGAAGCTGTGTAAGTCTGGGTTAAACAGACAGGTACAGCCACTTTCTGTGTCATTCCCTTATCGCAGAGTCATTTTGGAAGCTATCATACTGGTGCTTCATGCTGGGCTGTGTGTAAACTAATGCTCATTACTAGCCTTGAGGTTTGTTTTGACAAGCTGCTTTTAGCTTTTGCATGGCAAATACTTTTCAGACTAATGTTCTCTAAGCATCTCTAACAAAACCACTAAGGCTGAAAAATGTGTCAGTTTAAGTACAGTTTTAATTCACTTACATGATGACAATATCCCTAAAGCTATTACATTACTTATTCTCCAGAGAATGCGTTTTATAAAGAATGATTTGGATTAATGTGCATCTATTTCAAACAGTTCACATATTTTAGTGATTTTCTGTATTTTTTTTTTAATACACAGAAAGCAAAGTTTCTAAACTAACTCTAAATGCATGCAGAAAGAATTACTTGTTCTTCACTGGTAAAAAATATTTTGATCTGAAGGAGAGCTGTTAAATTAAAAATGTTTAAAACTTTTCTTCATTTATTTGTAGATATATGTTAGATAATGTATTTAATGGATTCAGAGAACTAAGGCAATTGCTTGCACACATTGCTTAGGGATCATTTATTTTAGTAGTGCCACAGTGTAATTTTGGCTATAATGGTTTCTTTTATTTCAGTTGATAAGCTTCCTTTCACAAAATAATTAAGATTTGAATTAACTTAATAACTTCTTTATTGATGTATTATCTAACTCATACCAATAGTAAATAGTATGTCTATGGGGAATTAATAGACAAAACTGGTATTCTGAAGAAAAACCTTTTTTTTTTTTTTTTTTTTTTTTTTAAGAAAAATACAAGTGTATATTAAAAAAGAGTGTGATAAATAGCTTCTGGGCGAAGCTTTGTTCCGTCATCTTCATTTGATGTTTGGCTTATATCTTTAACATGATAAAGATTTCAGCTGTACTAAAAATCAGACCAGATTAAGACCTACATTTCCTCTTTTAGATGCTTAATATGATAACTAGTTAGGTATCACAGGCACCTAATTAGGGAAGCATTGCAGAATCTGAAACTTGTCCTCAGAAGGAGTACCAAGCTCCTAAGTTAGATGCCTAGACTGTAGTGGCATTATAATGCTTAATTTTTCTGCAGTAATTTAGGGAGACTGCCTACCCAGAAAATGTTTGTCTAGTGTCCAGTTGGCATCAAATAAAAATTTAAATGGTCAAAGGAACAAAGATGAGTTCCCCAATTCTGTTTTCAGGCAAATGTGCAAACTGCTAGGCTTGGAGTCCCCACAAACTCTTGTTATGTTCTAGAATGAAGTTGATAGTTTACCAGTTTTAAGTCTATTACAAGCACATCTGGCAGAAAACTTACAAGGGATTACATATAATAACATCTGAACTTTGAAACTCAGAGTAGCTAAGGTGGGGAGCATGCCTGCCCCCCCAGATCAGGTATCTCCAATAACAATAAGTTAGAAATAACTTTGAGGTTAAATGGTAGTAGATAGTGGGGATTTGGATTTGCTGCCTTGGAAGTAATACTTATATAAATTCTTCTTAAATGTCGTAGTTTTGAAAACTCAGATACAGTTAATGCCATTCTGGGTGATAATCCTTGGTTTTCATAAGCAATATATTTGGATCTATTAATTTATATTCTGGAAGATTAAATAATTATGAAGTAATTAAACAAAAAAGAAAGTATTGTGACTAAACCAGTCTTCATTGGTCATTTCAGGAGTATATACTTAACTCTGGTTAGTCAAAGTGCATTTTTACATCCCCGGGTTTATGCATGTGACTGATGAGTTCTGAAGCTTTAGAAGCTCTTTTGCATCCTCCCAAAATGAGCTTTCTTTGGTGCATGGCCTACAGTGCTGAAACCCAAACTTCATGTTCAGAAAAAAAGAGGGTACCACCTTCCTTCCAGGAGGAGGGCATACAGATATTTCATAGCTGATAGAAATAGTTCTGATTTTGCTTTTAGGAATTTGGAATCACTAGCATAACTGTTTAGAGCTTTGCACTTTGCTCCTACTTTATGTGCAGGTCTCCATGCAGGAAGAATGGGGTGTTTTGAGAACATACTATCTTACTATACTGACTACCTACAGATGCATTTGTTTTGCTTTCTCCAAAGTTCCCAGAAGCTGGCAACAGTAAGAGGACAACTTCTGTGTTACAGATCTGAGTGTGAATAACTTCTACCTCGATCTTGCCAAAGTTTGAGATGCATGGAGCATTCGTACAGCATCTTGGAGGGCAGTGGCAGTGCTGCCCTGTGTTTCTGTACTGTGGTACACAGCTTCTTGGCTGATCTTGCATAAATGGAGCTAAAGGAACCTCTGGAAAATAGATGTTGCTAAAATTACCCAATGAATCCAAGTAACTGAGGAATTATGGTTTAGGTCATCCTTGATTCTAAACCAGGAGTTTTTAAGACAGGAAAATTGAAATTGTGTCTGCATTATTCAAACAATCAAACCAAAAACCAAACCTCAAACTAAATACTAATATCAGGGGGAAACTGAGTAAAAGTGCACTTGAAATTGATTAACCCTTACTTAATATTTCTGATTCTGATTTTTATGCTGCTTTTCTTAAATAATACTGAGAGAGTTACTTTCTGAAATAGGCAGGACCCAGGATGCTGTGTTTTTTTCTCATATAAATACCTAAAAATAAATGTTTGCCAGCATATAGATAGTCTGATAATAATTAAAAATGCCTGTGCATTCTTATTCTCATCCCCTTATTTTAAAATGTAGTTGAACACAGCTTCATTTGTGTTAGTGTGTATTGTGAAACTCTGGGTGGGCTGAGTATTTGAACAAATCTTACGTGTACATTTTCTCACTTCTTACAGGGAGCAGGCACAGGGTCAACCGCAGGAGTATCACACGTGGCTCTGAGCACAATGAGTGTGGAAGCTGTGTGTGAGAAGCTAAAGCAGATAGATGGTCTGGACCAGAGCATGTTACCTCAGTACTCTGCAACCATTAAAAAGGTATTAGCTGAATTTCGTTGGTGTGTTTAGTACCTAAACATAGAGATAAACATGGAAATATTTAGTTGCCTCTTTTCTTGAAAATACTTCTTTAAACACATGAGATGTCAAAACAACATACTAACTTCTACACATGCTAGGTTTGGAGGACAACTTAATACAAGCATGCATCTTTCAGAACGAACACTGTCTCTCAAGGAGGAAAACCAGAAATATGAGTGCTGATGAGACTTTATTGTGAGAAAAGAATTAAGAAAAAGGTTTCAAAATTGCCATGTGTCTATAAATAGGGTTGCAAATATGTTCTGTATCCAGGTAGCAACATCTTTTCTTTTTCCCCATGGGAAATTTGCACATCTCTTGTAAATGAGTGTTGAAGATGTTCCATTTATCTCTTATCACATTTTTCTGCTACTGCATTTTTCAGAGACATTAACACTGAATCATTTTTGTCTTTATTACTTTTTTCACTGTTTTGTGTTCTCCTTTCACAAAGGAAGAAGGGAAAAATACGAAGGTTGTCATTAGTGAATGTTTTTGCTGAGCTCGCTTTATCCTGGTACCTGTCATATCTTAAAAAATACAGGGAGGCTGTTGATTCAAGGATTAAGAGACAGGTTTATCATAGGAAAAAGCTTCAGTGATATTGCTTAAAGTAAGAAGTAGGATGTCAGGTTGCAGCTCATTAAGTATAGCTGCAAAAAAATCCAGTTGCTTTGGTGGCTCTAGAGCACTAGAAGAATGTGTTCATCAATTATCTCTAATGAGATGCCCCTTATTTATATTTTTACATTTCTTACTACGAGATCATGTGAAAAGGAAGAATGAAAATGGCTCAGCCTGGTTTTGTTCCTGGTTTGATTAAGAGCATCTGCTGGGATATGGAAGCAAAACCACTGAGATCTGTCATACTTAGCAGAGCTCCCAACTTGAGTCTATCATTTTGTGGCTACTGTCCTAAGGCATGATTCCTCTTGTGTTCTGTCCATCCACTGATGCATAGTATAAAGGGAAATACTTACCATTTTTACATAATGAAAAGGGTTCTATATTGAATCTGGTGCTGTTGGAAGTTAAGCACTATATAAACATGCCTGACATAAATGGTGTTTAGGCACTTCCGTGTTGATATCTGAATGATGATAAAAGTCTAGTCTTCTATCCCCAGGTATCCCTGGTGATGGGAGGATTGTATGCCTGCATTTATGCAGGGAGTGAACTTGATGGGAGGTAGTACTTGATCTTTGATGCCTCAAGCCAGGGATCAGGTGGTGCTTGGGACATAATTGTGTTATTATCTTCTGATACTTGGGTGTCTGCAGTCTATTTGTCTTCTGAGTCTGGGTAAATGTAGGCAGATGAATGTGGTTTATTGTCTGTGAAAACTTCTACCACTGATGTGTTATTTCCATATGTCTGTTTATAGAACACAAGTGTATTGCTTTTCATGACATGCAAGTTGTTCTTGTCCATCAGCAATCATCAGTAAACATTCTTTTATAAAACGTGTTTGTTATGAAAGATTTGGCTAAAGAGTGATGTTGGGGAATTTCAGTAGTAGTGCCCATCTATTGATCCAAATGTAATTGGCTTTTTAGTCTGTTACTGCCACACCATAGTTCTTGTTTCAGTAATTTCATTATTTAGTTTTATTGTTTTAGGCAAATATAAATGGCCGTGTCTTGGCTCAGTGCAACATTGATGAACTGAAAAAAGAAATGAATATGAATTTTGGTGACTGGCACCTGTTCAGGAGCATGGTAAGACTTTCTCTTCAGTAATCAGGTCATCGTCAATTAGTCTTTTTCTTTATAAATCTTAGCTTCTCTCCCTCCCCCCCATTTCTTTCTTGTTATCATCATCTTGAAGGTGATAAGTATTATCTTAAAACATGCATGCATTTATTATTTTGTTACTTTGTCTTTTTGTCTTGAGCACTTTAATGAAGGACTGGTTGACTGTGGATCTGCATCTTAATTGATTGTGAACTCTGCAGTTTTGCTTCCTCTTTCTATAAGATCTGTTTTTCCTGTACGAGTTCCCTTTTCCCTTCAATTAGCCTATTTTAATGAAATTGTCAGAACTTGATTCTCTTTGAAGCCTCTGTCCTTCTGTTAAAAGTTAGTCAGGGAGTTCAAAGTGTATCAGTGTGAGGAAAAGAACAGCCAGGCTGTTAGAGGTGCATGGCACACAATTACTTAAGCATGATTTTTAGGGAAACTGAAGCTAAAAGTCAAGCCAATGAGATAAATGTACAATATTGAATTGACACATATTGTATAATGTGAGAATGCTGCATTGCATGCTATTATTGAAGCATATATATAGATACCTAATTTCCTGCATTTCTCTCCCCTCAGTCTGAGAGTAAATACAGTGAGGGTTATCATCACAGTGAACTGTATTTTCTCTTAAGTATTTTTAGTATATTGTCAGTTTTCTTTCTGAAAATAACAGTATGTCTCTCAAGTGCTAAATCAGTCTTGAAAACACTGAAAATGACAAGATGAGATTTATTGTTGGATTCAGGCTGATTAAGCTATAATCCAGAAGTGTTTAGGTTTACATTTAAATTTGTAATTAATTACTAACTTGATTTTACAAGAATTCAAGTGTTCTCTTTTAAGGGTCTCACAGTAATAAAAATAATATATAAATAAAAAAATATTAAGATGTGATTTGTAGTAAAGACAAAGAATGCAGTAGATCTGTGAATGGACTTTTTTCTTCACCGTTTTCCATGGTCACAACCACATATGCAAGTACACTTTTGTAGTTGTGAATTCTTTTTTCCTATTTTTAATAGCATTCTTCTTTAAGAGTTTTGAGAACTTCTATTTATATGAATTACTGTCTCTTTTTGTGTTAAGATACTTGAAATGAGAAATTCAGAAAACCAGGCTGCTCAGGAAGATCCTCGTGGAACAACTGAGCATCTTAGCACTGCGATTCCTCATGGTGAACTTACTCGTCGTCCTGGGCATAACACCGAGTTGCCTCACACTGACCTTACGGGTCTTTCTGGTCAAGCTCCCTACACGCTTAACTTCAGCTTTGAAGAACTCAATACAATTGGTCTTGATGAAGCTCCTACACGACACAGTAACTTAAGTTGGCAGGTATTTAGTAGAGAAATCTATTTTGCTTGCTTACCTGTGTGGTAAAGGGGTTTTTCCATTCTTGGATGCAGACAGGTCAAGAAGTAAGTCTGCTGTGACAGTTCGGGTACTTTCAGTTCTCAGTCTTGGCAAAGACCTGTTTGCAGAGATGTAAGCTCTAACCATACTGAGTCAACGTCTTTAGCCTTTGCCATCTGAAAACTATTCATCTGTTCCAGTAATCACTCTTCAAGAGAAAAAGCTCAAAACTTTCATGCTTTTCTCATCTATCTTAGGCTGATGTTCTGCAAGATTTCTGCTTAGCATAATATTGAGACACTGTGTGTGACATGTTTTAGCTGTGTGCTAGCTGGATGTTAAGCTAGTCAAAGGATTACAGATAGATTTATTAGGTGGTTTTTTCAAAACAGACAACTACAACCATGACATCAGAGCCTTGTCCTGTCAGTGCATTATCTGTTCATAGACTCTAGAGCTGGCATCCTTCTCTAATTATAGTTTCTGCTGTTGGTTTATGGTCAGTTTTCTTCTGTACCTTATGAAATCACCCGAAGTATGTAATTTTCTTTTGTCATTTTTAAGAAATCCAGACAAATGAGCTGGTATCTAAATAGAGATTAGAATTAAGAAACACAACAAAAAGCCAAATTCAAACATTTGGCAGCTTTTTAATCTCTGGAACTCTAAATTAGAAAATCTTGAAGGTGCATCAAAATAGGAAAATACCCCAGATTGCTAGCTATAGGTGATATTTTTAATATTCAGAATTCAGAGGTAGATTTTTGTCCCAGATACACCTGTGGATGTCATGCGCGTTTGTGTGTGTGTGATTACCCTTACTGCCTATTTCCAGCAACATATCAATGTATGTTTTTCCAAACCAAAGTGGCATGATTCACATTTGTTACGTCATTTTCTATCAAAAGCACAGAAGGACATAGAAGAAAATATATTTTAAAACACTGTTTAAAATGGAAGTTTAAATAAAGAGTGCTTCTGAAGTCCATATAGTTATCTGAATTTGAATCAAAAGAATTAGAAATGTAGTTTCTCCTTAAGAAAACATGAGAATTCACCTGCTGGAATTTTTTAAGTTAATACTGAGAAAAAAGAATATTGCTGCTTCTCTGTTGTGGTGGGTTGACCCTGGTTGTATGCCAGGTGCCCACCAAAGCTATCACTCCCCTCCTCAGCTAGAGAGGGAAGAGAAGATGTAATAAAAAGCTTGTGAGTTGGGATAAGGACATAGGGAGATCACTCACCAGTTACTGTCACGGGCAAAACAGATTCCACTTGGGAAAATTAGTTTAATACCAATCAAATCACAGTAGTATAATGAGAAATAAAGCCAAATTTTAAAAACACCTTCCCTTCTTCTTGGGCTTAACTTTACTCCTGAGTTCTCTACCTCCTCCCCTGCATGGCACAGGGAGACAGGGAGTGAAGGTTGTGGTGAGTTCATTACATGTTGTCTCTGTCTCTCCTCCCTCCTCAGTTGAGAACTCCTCACACTCTTCCCTCTTGTGCACTGCAAAGTTGAGCAGGTTTCCTAAAGCACTTCCTGCTTAAGTCAATGCATCATCTCCAATGCATGGGGCACCGCACATCTTTGGTAGTGAGCATCCCCATTATATGTGTGACACGAAGCTGTATGTTCAGCCACTATCCACTCCTTTACTTTGTTCACCTAGACCTTGATTCTAGTACTTAATAGATGGCTTAGATCCTATGCCTATGGAGTTTTCTGTGTGCACACTAAAAGAGAGCATACTTGGGGGCAAAGAGAAATATGTTTGTCTGAGAACTGATTTTTTTGAAATCAGCTATATGCAATGGAATATTGCCTGGATATATTGGAGTACATAGGATAGAGATCTTTTTAAAATGTTTTTGAGAGATGTTCAGCATTTAGATGAAGTCTTTCTGTCTTTAATAAAAAAGTGCTGATTTTGTAAATGTACAAAAATGCATTAGAAAAGCCTATCTTGACATACAAATTCAATTGTTGTATACTCAAGAGAGTTAGCCTAAAATGCACTGGATAAAATGCTTGTTTTGTGGGAGTCCTCCTTTATAAGGACCAGCAATAAGAATACTTTGTAAGTTTAGTGAATGTGTGTGTGATTGCATATATATGATTATAGTAAGCATATTTTAATTATAGCATTCACAATTTCACTTGCATAATCTATTCACAGCAACAAAAAATCATTTAAGCACATACTTACTGCATTGAATTATTTAATTTAAAAATATCAGTAAAAAGAAATAGTTCATTTAACTGTTATCTCTCTTCTTTCTTTCTTTTTTTCCAGTCACAAACTCGCAGAACTCCAAGTCTTTCAAGTCTTAACTCTCAAGATTCTAGTATTGAAATATCAAAGCTTACTGACAAGGTACAGGCAGAATATAGAGATGCATATAGAGAGTATATTGCTCAAATGTCCCAGTTAGAAGGAGGTGCTAATTCTACTACAGTAAGTGGTAGATCCTCCCCTCATAGTTCAAGTGCTTTCTATATGGGGCAGAGTACATCAGGGGGTTCCTTGCATTCTAGTACGGAACAGGATAAAGGAAAAGACAGTGAACAGAAACAAGATGATGGAAGAAAGTCCTTCTTGCTGAAGAGGAATGATGTTGATTACAGTACTTCAGGTGTTTCTACTAATGATGCGTCTCCTTTGGATCCTATTACTGAAGAAGATGAAAAATCTGACCAGTCTGGTTCCAAGCTTCTCCCAGGAAAGAAATCTTCGGAAAGAACAAGTATTTTCCAGGCTGCAGATTTAAAGCTCAAAGGAGGTACTCTTCGATACCAGAAACTTCCAAGTGATGAAGATGAGTCAGGAACTGAGGAATCAGATAATACTCCACTTCTTAAGGAAGGTAAGGATAAGAAGACAGATGGCAAAATTGAAAAGCAGCCCAAATCTCCAGAACATGGATCTGAACCTATTAGAACCTTCATCAAAGCAAAGGAGTATTTAACAGATGCCCTTTTGGATAAAAAAGATTCGTCTGATTCTGGTGTAAGATCAAATGAAAGTTCTCCAAATCATTCCCTGCATAATGAAGGAGCAGATGATTCTCAGCTTGAAAAGGCAAATCTCATTGAGCTTGAAGACGACAGCCACAGTGGAAAGAGAGGAATTCCACACAGCCTTAGTGGCCTTCAAGATCCAGCTGTGGTTCGCATGTCTATTTGCTCAGAAGATAAAAAAAGCCCTTCTGAAAGCAGCTTGATTGCAAGTAGCCCAGAAGAGAACTGGCCAGCTTGCCAGAAAGCCTTCAATTTAAATAGAACCCCTAGTACAGTAACCTTAAATAATAACAGCGCTCCAAACAATCGAGCTAATCAAAATTTTGAAGAAATGCAAGGTATCAGAGATTCACCTCAAATTATCCTGCACCCTGGCTCAGGTTCCAGTTCAACTGCAGTTCAGAATGAGAACCTGAAGAGTGTTGCTCACAAGCGGAGCCAGCGTTCAAGTTATACCAGGCTTTCAAAAGATTCGTCAGAGCTCCACACTGTTACAGCCTCAGAAGGGGCTGGTTTTGGAGAGGAAAGAGAGAGTATCCTGTAAAAAGCAGCCAGGTTAAACCAGAGTATGCCCATGAGTTGTAGCTTGCTATGAATTCTTTGTCAGTGTGTGGTTACATTAAGCTTTATAGTTTAAGCTTTCACTACAAGTAATGCAAGGTCTAGATTATTTTCAGTTATTTTCTTGGAGAGAAGAAAAAATTTTTACAAGCAGTAAATTACTTCAGGCCTTCCCCACATATAAAAGCAGTACTTGTCAGTATGGAAAACCAGTTCTTTAAGATACCATGCAAAGGTTTACTAGGGGGCAGGTGTTACAGAAGTATAGTTTAATTATTAAAATTATTATGTGATTTTACTTTTCTGTTGGGATATGTATTACTTATCCCTTCTAAACATTCCGGTTAAGTCTGCATACTTACAAGTAAAGTTAAAACTTCTTTACTGTTTGATATGAGAAATGCCAGAAGATGAAACACCACAACCTGTGACACCCTTATCAAACTTTGCATTAATTAGTGAATTTATATGTGCAACATATATCATATATGTCGAAATTTGAGTGCTAAGATACCTGTTTGGCTATATGTATGCTTTTACACTCTGTATGTTCAGTAATCACTGTTGGCTTTGTGAACTTCGGGTAGAGTGGTGATAAGGTTCGTAAGGAGCATTGTCTTGCTGTGTCGTTGTAATTGGCAGTTATTTATAGGGTAATGCCTTATCACTGATTTTGTGGATCCAGTATTTATTATAGGTACATAACTTTACAGTCACTGGTCTGAATAGGTGCAAGCAACTGAGCTGCATTAGAATATTGTAAGGATAAAGTATGAATGATGTCTGAACTTATGGACTGTCTGTTGCTGTGCATGATCTTTCCTTGGTACAGTGTTTATCATTTGATTAGGGAAATTTAAGTAAGTAGTTTGCCATTTTAAAAATAACGTATACCTTTGGAATCTCATCAGAGCTCTGTGCCAGCTTCTTTATTTCTCAAGTACAGTGTTTGAAGATTTTTATGTCATTTAAGAAATGTACCTGAATGTTATTGTAGCAACTACTTGTACGGTCCAGTGAAATCTGCATGGTTTTGAGGAAGAATTGTTCAAACTAGGCTCTGGTAGTACAAAGAAAATAAAAAAATAAATTGGCATGCTGAGTTTGTGTCCAGATTTTCTATTTATTGCAGTATTTTGTTTCTTCACTTGATAAAAATGTTACATCCGTGTTGTTTTGGTTAAAGTACTTCACAGATTTGATTTAAAAGAATGCATTAAACCAATATTGTTATAAATACAATACCAAATAAGCATCAAGTATAAAAATACATTTGATAAATGGAATTGTCAAAGCATACTTTTCTAAAGAAAGTGCTCTGAACTGCAGAGATGTGGCCATCTCCCGCTAGTCCAAAGCAGGGATCCTGCTGTTTGTGGCAGTTAACATGTGCTGGTGGTTCTGCACAGCTTTGTCTCTGTCCTAGTGCATCTCCAACCAGATGTCTCCAGCTGGGACCATGTGGTTGTGGCCTTTGTTATCCAAATCAAGAGGATGCTTTCCTATGCCAGAATCAGCAGAGAAAATCTGGCTGAATCTATGCTCTTTATTTTTTCATTCCATGGATGTCTCATATTTACAGGCCTGGAGCTGTGATCTGTGCGGTTTTGGGTTCTGTTAAATTGGTGCATTATTTGACTGAATTAAAATGTGCTCATCAGAGTGTTACAGAAGTACTAGAAACTTATGTGCACGTATCTTTATAAATTAGAAAGATTGTTAATTTCACCAAAAAGCCACCCAAAATAAAACAGGTGGCTGTGTCGCTTCATGATACTTTCCTGAATCTTTGGGAACAGGGTTTGGATTTTTTTGTTTCTTTGTTTAGGTTCTTCCTATTAAGAAGAAGAAAAAAAAAAGTACATCATGCTGCATTCTGGAACTTTTGGGATGTAAAAGCTTTTTACAGAAAGATGCAAACATTGTTTTAGAAGAGAAGACAAAAAGTGTAACCTTCATATAGACAAATGCACAGTATCGATGAAAGATACCAATTTTTTCAAATCATTTTGTGTGGTCAAGTCCTCAAATAATCCAAATGGATGAATTTTAAATTGGCATATCATTTTGAGACCTTTTTCTTCCTTGAAGTTTTATCTTGCAAGTCTTTATGAAATACCTACATTGGAATGAAAGAGGTAGTTGAGTGGAAAGCTTTTCAGTGTTCTATCTTGTATTCATTAATACTAGTGTAATTGCTTACCGTCACTAAGAAGCAGTAGTTACAAGCGAAATGCCTGAGGTTGTACAAGGCTTAATGTAATATTCTGTTTGGGTCTGTAGATCTACTCCCCTGTATGGAATGTAGGTACCTAAAATAATTTTGATTCCAAGCAGTGGTTCAGTCCTGTTTCCTTTATCCTCTTTAGCTGCATTATATAGTAATGCTTGCTGTAGTTTATATAATCAGATGCATTCACAGGCTTGTTATTCAGTGCCTTCCTCGTAAAGTCCATAGGATCAGCAAAATATGAGTGCTTCATAGCCAATTCAAGGACAGTATGCTACAAAAGCTGATTGTTAATAGCACAGTAAATGTAACTGACTCTTAGAATCTACTTGCATAAAAATAACAGGACAGTGCATTTTTCTTCTCTACTGAAACATCTTTTTAATTTTTTTGTACAGGTTTTCGTAAGAAAACAGAAGCGTAGTACTCTGATACAAAGGGAGAGGAAAAGAAAGAGGACAGAGAAACGGAGTATTTAATACAGCACAGTAGTAAGAAGTGGGATTTAGTACATAATAGAAATATACTTTAGTTACTGTACAAGTTAAGTGAATTTTTCACGTGTAAAATATGAAAATAACATTTGCAAGAATTAAAAATACACCGCAGTTTCATAGCTGAAACTTGTCTTTTTCTCTACCACAGTTACTATGGTTACTCACTTGCTTAGTTTGTTGCACAATTCTTTCAGAAACCATGAACAATTTCCAGTGTTGAAATACTGAATGTTAGCTCTGTGACTTGTGGGAATCATGGAACCCAAGACTTCCATGGAGAATGGAAATGGATGAAGAATATAAAACAATAAGACAACTGCAGACTTATTTCTGGTACTCGCCACTTTCCAGAACTTTTCTAATGGTAGTTTATGTATCCACTCTAATTTTGGATGACTGAACACTTCAGGAACTTGAAACCATGACTTTCTTGCCTAACTGAGTCTGAAGAGCACAGTTTGGCTTGTCCTCTTGTTCTGATGCTTGGATATGTTTGCATGGAAGGGTGAAAATAAATCTGTTTTGAAAGGAAAAATTGGACGCAAGTAACATTCCAGAATTTATGTGGGACTCTTGAGGCTGTTTGCCAGCCTTTTCCAGGGAAGCAGTTTATGAGGAAGGAGGGGAGGGAAATTCATACATCCCACTTGTAAAACTTGCAACAAAATAATGATCTAGTAAAATTCCTGGAGACTTTGGGAAGAGGTTTCTAATTTGTCCCTGGCCTGGTCAGTCTGGGGTTTCAGATCACCCTTTGCCCATGCAGTAGAATATACGTGTGCTGTTAATAAGTTTTCAGTCCTTAGCTTAAGTTTTCAAATACAAAATTTTTTGTTTGTTTCTTCTCTTATTTTTCCATTGTGTAATCTCTGGAAAACTTCCCTGGGACACACTTAGCATGGGTTTATACACTGTGCTGAAAATATGTGGTTTCTCTTGTGGTCTGGGGTTCAGCGGTGCACTTCTGTCCACAGAATCCGCAAAGCCTGTTTTTTACCTTTGCATCTCCGATGGGAAGCTTTCTGGACCTTACGGTAAGAATATGAGAAGTTCTTTGTACAGCCACAAGACACACGGATAGAAGATCCCAATAGCATCTGTTATCCATAGTCTAGCATGTTGCTCCCTGTGGCCTTGATCATCTTCATCAGCTTTATCATCTGTGACATGCTTATTTAAGTTTCTAAATACATTACTAAGAAATTGCCAAAGAAAGTAATACTTGGGTATTTGAGGACTTTTAACTGAAAGCCACAGTTGTAAATAGAAGTGTTAATACCTAGTAGTGAATTTTCAGATGTGAGAGAAATACAATGTGCTAATTAGTGTAGGATAAAGCCTGCTGTGAGGATTTTGGTCTTTTCTGTGCCAGATAATAGCTACAGTGAGGAAAACTTGGAGCAAAATTTAAATTCCAGTTACGCAAAGAAGACTGGAAAGACTGTGCTAACCTTCAGTACTGTTTTCTGTTAGCCTTGTGCATTATATTTTCTAGATCAAAATCTCTGTTAAGGTCTATTTCATCAGTATATGGACAGGGTAGGGATAATTTTCCTTAGAATCTTTATCCATGGGAATACAGGAGAGTTTCATAAGCTTGACATGTTCTCAGGGGTTTCTGAATTTCAACAAAAAGGAAAAAAATAGGGAAGTGGGTGCTCAAAAATTTTAATTGTATAAATAACCTTAAACCATGTGTCCTAGAACTAGAATTTTCTAAAGACTAATTGGCACATAGATACCTATCAGACAGTGTTAGAAAGATTGTTTCAGCTATTTAACGTCTAGGTAACATTTTAATCAATTGCATTTACAAGCCGAGTATGCAATATGCTCTGCCCTTTGGTTAACAAATGGAAGCAGGTTACAGGAATCAAAATGCAATGTAAAGCTGATGAAAAGCTGATAGATTTTTAATATCTTTTTTTTTTTCTGAAGCATATTTCTTGTTTAATTTCATTGCTCTTTTGCTTAGGTTGCTTGTGATTGCTTTGTTAAAGTCTTCACATGAAATTCTCTAATAGAGACGTGTTTATTGCTGCTTAGCACAGCTTCTGGCACTGTAATGATTCGGTCATTTTTGTGGTAAAATATAAGACTAGTAATAGAGGAGGTTTTCTGGTTTTATTGAGCTTTGAGTCTGTATTTTCATTTGTAGGTCCGACTCCTCTGATGTACGTAGTATTTTAGTTGAGTTTTGTTTTAGAAATTTATGACCCATCTTCCAGAAAGACTTGGAGCTACAGGTTTTTTCACAGTATTTCCTTAGTCATAAGCTATTGTTCCTTAATAAGACTGATACAACAACAAATGTTTGGGCCTTAAAAAGCATGAAGAGGTGTTCTTTTTTCCCCCAAAGCATGTTTTGTTATGACACCGACACTGGATAAACTTCTAGAGGAAATGCTATTGGCCAGTTTCTTTCTCTTTAGTTTGTCATAACTTACATCACCTTCTTCTGGAGTAGAAGGAGTAGAAGGAAAAAAAGCCTTTTTGGAATATTTTGGAAGAATGATGTCTTTTGGAGGGGAGACAAAGTGAGAGGATGTGAAGTTTTGCATAACAAAAAATTGTATTTGAGAATGAACATATATTTCTTTAAAAGATGGGATTCTAGCAGCAGCATACTTTTGTTACTGAATTCTTAGTGTTGACACTACATAGCACCATGTACAGGGTTCTTTCATGTTTCAGGTCTCCTTTCTAATTGCTGATATAACACAATCCTTGTTGCTTCTTACAGAAGTAACCTAGATTGCAGAGCTATGTTTGTCAGTAAACCCGAGTTGCTTGTATATCATTATTTGAGTACGTGTTCATTGTTTATGGAAAAGAAGAGGAGGAAAGGAATAATTGTGGTACATTATAAGATTTTATTTGTGTCCAGGATTTCTCATGATAGAAAACAAAAGAACAAAGTTTCAATGGTTCATATGTGTCCCTGGGACCTAGAAATAAAAACAAAGGCATAAAATATTGACTGTGGGGAACAGTAAAACTAAAATGGAAATTCTGTGATGCCTTACTGCCTTTCCTCAGTAATTAAACTACAGGAAAGCAATCAGCAGAGATTTAACATTTTTGGTTTGTAATATTTCTCTCTTCTGAAATAATGTGATGGTTTGTACTTAGCTAAAGGCAATACATATTCTTGATTTTATTTGCATATCATGACACCTTCAGATCTTTCTGAATTTGTTGTAGTACTTTTGAGAAGCAGAAAAATTTTACTAGCCTCCTTTTGGACACAAGAAAAATCCTTTACCGCCTCAGCAATGGTAGAATACAGAATTGTACGTATTTTGTGGGAGAGTAAGTAGATGAGTCCTAAGCTTTCATCTGTCAGACAAGTTGGACTTTTATTGATACAAAATATCAGTAAAATACTGTTGTGGTTTTTTTTTTTTTTTTTTTTTGAGGCCCCCTTTATGTTAATTTAAACCATGAAAAGTCTTGAAATCTACACTGAGGATTACTATTAACTGTCATCACTCAGCAGTTTTGTTTTCTACTCTCTTTGCTTTCTGTTTGATTGTAAACCTTGCAGCTTGTTTGTAGTCCTTTGGCAAAAAGTCGAGATTCTAACTTTGATTGTCTTTGGCATGCCAGTCATGTGGGACTAAGTATATTTGCTTTCCCTTGTTCTTACCAGACATGCTTCTACTCTGTCTTGCCCTCACACACCATGTTCATCGTGTAGAATACTCAGAACTATTTCAGTGTAACAGTGACTAATTTCAGCTTTTTCATCATAACTTCAGAACTGCTGTACACTGCAGTTTTTCCCACTTCAGCAATGGCAGAAAACACTGTTCTGTTGCCCTGGTGGTTCTGCTTGGATGGTGATTCTTGTTTGGTGGGGTTTTTTACCCTAGAAGGGTTTTACAGCCTAGGCAGGCTTGAGGTTCTACAGTAAATTTTTTCCTCACTCCTCTCCATCTTCTTCCTCGTGTCCTGGAAAATTCACAGGATATACATATCCGCAGTCCACAAATCTGGTTTTAAAATACATTTTATCAGATGTTTTAGTGGTGGACAGTAATAGACACATCTAAAAACCTGTCTTCGTATCTGCCAATGGAAAGAATCTTCAAACTTTATTTAGTGGGAAAAAAACCTGCTTTGTTTTCTTAAAACTGTTCCTGATAAGTAATCAGGCAATGTTATAAGATTAGCAAAGTTGTCAGCTCATCTGCTGTAAAAGTAGTTAGTTTAAGAATCTAGAAGAACTTAAAGGCTGCACACAGGGAGGGTTAATTTTCCTTATGAATCTCTTAAGCTGTGCTTGGTGCTGCAGGTCTGAATGGCACTGCAAATAATGTACAGGACATTTTAGCTCTTGTTTTGAAGTAATCTGAAGGCAAATTCTGAAGACTTACTTTCAGGAGCATTGATCTAGTATACCAGCATTTATGAGGTTCTACATTTGTTTAAAGACTTAAGGGCTAACCTTTAGTGTTCAGGTATTTTTACTCTGAAAGATAAAAAGAATTTTTTTTTTAAATTTTATTTTTTTTTCTATAAAAGACAAATGCTCAAACCATAAGCCTATTTAACCTCAGGACATATTTACACATTTGGAATATAAAGGAGGGTTTAGAGGTTTTGTTGTTCCAGGAGGCCTTCTGGTCTTAATTTTCAACATCATCTTTTCAGTAGCTCCTTTCAAGGTGTGATGGGGAACCATGAATAATTTCCTCTGTTTTCACCATCTGTGCTACCTTCTGCCTCTCTTGTGCCTGATGGCAGAGAGTAGCTCAGCTTTATCAGGTCTTTTTGTATGCTAATATGAACCGGAGTCTTTAATTTTGTAGTCCATGGCTACAGTGTTCAATTATATCCTTTTTTTTTTTTTTTGTCCCATAGTCTTCACATCAACTTTCAGGCTTCTCTGTACAGTAATTTCTGTAAGCACCTGGTAGCTTCTTTGCAATACTGGAACCCATAGAATTCACTTTTCTGCATTTATAGTACATACACTTCCAAGCAGAAAGTACAATGGTGATACAGCCTAGAGAAGGCATTTTATGCTTAAAATTTAAATTGAGGAAGATAGTCCCACTTCTGTTGTTTTCCAGCATAGGAAGGGGGCTGTTACCTCAGTCTCATCCTTGAAAATATTTGGACTTTCAGAAAAAAATGTATGTTACTTTTGTTTGGATTAGCTGTCTTTTAGCAGAGACCTGACAGTGATGGTAGCTCATCTGGGATGGACCATGAGACAGGGAGGGTACAAAATTACAAAATGAAATATGTAAACCTTTAGAATCAATTTTAAGCAATGCTAAGTGTGATGGCTTTGTAACAGTAGTAGTGGTAAGTTATAAAAAAAATGCAGAGTACAGCTAGAGAACATGCTGAGAGTTCTTACATAAGATAAACTGCTATAGTTGACGTAGTTTAAGCCTTTACAACCTTAGTACAAAACGAATATAAGAAAAACAGGCTAGAAGAACAAGACGTAAAGATAGGGAGTATCTGGAAAGGCAGAGGCCCAGAATGGGTTGCAGTTAAGTTGACTGATAAGTTGGAGGACAGGAAGATTGTTATGTCTATGGTGTTAACGAACTCATTAAGCTGGTATAAGCATCTGCTGCGCGTGCTTTGAAAGCTGCCAACAGTGATGAAGATTGTTGGAAGAAGTAAACGACCCCAAAGACCACCACCACATTTTTGTACGCATGCGGGGAACTTTCTAGAAAATAATGTAATCCATACGTAGCCTCATGAATATGTATGTATGCTCTGTAGCTATATAAGGACTGCTTGTGTAGCAATAGGTGGACACACGTTAGGAGGAGCTATCCCCCGTGTCTCCCGGTGCCCGTAATAAAGAATACCTGCTTGTCAACTAGAAAACTTTGTTGGCAAGTTTGTTCCTGGAGTTTTCTCCGAATCAATTTGGCACCCCATATGGGACACTAACTCTGCTCGGCAGCAGGACCCGCTGAGGACAGGGCTCCCTAGGGCCCTCGGGAATTTTTCCCAGAGGGACCCCTCGACTCATGTGGATCACTGCGGGGGCAGACAAGGACCATCTTCATAAAGGATCATCTTCATAAAAGGTATTCTTTATTTGTACTGTCTGTAAGAACGTAGATTCTCCGAATCAACCACGACTCCTTTGCTTAAATGACTGGCTTATAAAAACATTGTCAGATCAGTTTGCTCAGGTTTTATAAACTACTTTATGATTCTTATATCATTATCATCATCATCATCATCTAAGGGCCAGTAGACAAAAAAAAAACCCATAACTTGTGTTTAAATAGCCCCTGGAGTTCAAGGGAGAGTGGGGATGGAAGAAACATCGGAGAATTTTTTTCTCCTCAGGATTCATTCAGGCTGAAAGTTTGAATAAAGTAGGTGGACACTCCATCCTCCTATATGTTGAGCTCCTTTCTAGTCTTTCTGTAATAACTGTAAAAAAAAATCTTAGGGCTTTTTTTGTTTTGGGTTTGGGTGTTTTTTGTGTCTATTATCAACACCTATTTTGAGGTCTTGCTGTGAACTGTGTAATCCCATGGCTGAGAAATACCTGACTGTGATAGTGAAACTCAGCCAGTTGATGCAAAAAGATGTCTCCTTTTATGTATTTTCAATACAAGACCATAACATACCACTTCTCAGAGACATGCTCTGCTTTTTTGGATAAGGCATCTGTGAAGTTCTATAGCTTCCCCTCTTCCAAAGTGATCCTATTTTAACTAGGGAATGTAAATTTCTTGTAGCTTCCCATACAGAGGTCATTCTTCCATGACCAGGATGTTAAGAGGCGGGGTTTCATCTTCACAGGATCAAGTCAGGATCATGTTAATAACTGAGCAAAGCTAGCTGAAAAGGCTGCTCAATAGGATGATGATACATGATTCCTCTATGGTGGAACCTGCTTAGTCATAGTGGCATCAGTCTTAGAATAAGGACTTGGACACCCTTTCCAGGTCACTGAGAGTAATGTTGAAATACGTATTTAAAAGTGGAGATAAAAACTATTTATAGGTTACCCTGAAGGGTAATTCTTTCTGAGAACTCTGGAATATTATAGTGGAACCAGGACTGAGATGACACAGCACCTATATCTTAAGTATGAACTGAGGATGAGGTGCGAACACATGCCATTGATACAGCAAAGGCTGAACATTCTTAACTGCCTGGGGATACGTGCA
This sequence comes from Myiopsitta monachus, assembly GCA_017639245.1. Taxonomy (NCBI): domain Eukaryota; kingdom Metazoa; phylum Chordata; class Aves; order Psittaciformes; family Psittacidae; genus Myiopsitta; species Myiopsitta monachus. The sequence continues at coordinate 30,062,748 of CM029922.1, forward strand.
ATTACAATATAAATATGTAAATGAGTAACTCTTCTAAGAAAGTAAATCATTGCTAAAGGAAAGAGATTTCGAGAAAAAAATTACCGAAGGTAGTCATTAAATTCTTCCAAATTGATCCTATGTAGCACTGAAATTTATATATTCAGGTATCTTAAAATTACTTGGATTTGCAAATACTCTTAAAAAAACATTATCAAGATGCGTTCACATTTAGCCATTGTAAGGTTTTTTGTTTAATCCTCTCTGAAGAAAACCAGGCAGAAACAAGAATAATTCCAGAAACAGAAAAATAATTCAAGATCTTTAACTCCACATAACTGTTTGGCTTGTTTTAGAACAGTGCCAAGGAGTCACCTCTGAATGTATTTTTCTTCTCTCCAATTATCTTGCAAAACTAAGTTATGCAGGGGAATTAGTGTAATCCTAAGAAATTAATAATTATTAAAAAAAAATACCAACCAACTTTTGAAATGAGAAAGAGGAAGTTCTGAACACTTAGACCTGTCCAGCATTCCAACAGGTCCAGATAGCAATTTAAGTGTATTTGTTTTTCTTTCAATGACTGGTGTAAGTCAGTATGGTCTAGTTCTGCTTCCTGTTGAAGCTAAGGATCCAGTCAAAACAATCTCTAAACTATGATCATTTTTCTTGGAGAAAAGAGACACCCATATGATATAGGTGTAGAGGACTACCAGGAACCATATTTAAGGAAAAGGGGAGGGTCTGGGGAATTACAAATTATCTTTACCTTGATATCTGCAAGAACTTTATTCATGAAGCTTTTATTATTCATCAGGTGTTTAAACCTCAAGTATGAAAGTCAATATGGAGTTTTCAGGAATGACCCTTACCAGGTTGTTCTGATTTCCTTTGGCTGAGAAACCAGCCTGCAGAAGATGTGTACAGCAGATGGGCTATGTTTGACTTCAGTAAGACTTTTATCACTGAAGCTTAACCAAATCATGCAATGAAGTGAAAGCAGGCTGCCTGAAAAAGTAGACTTGGAGTGATTATTAATTATCTCATGTCAAAGTAGGATCACATGGGAGCCTTTGGTCCATTTTTATTTAGTATTTTTATTAGCAATCTTATTGGTGGAATTCAAAAGTATACTTTTGTCTGAACCTGCCTTATCTCAAAGGACAGAATTACTTGATGTATAGAGAACTGTAAATTAACATGATGTCATTCAGTAAAGACAAGTATAAAGTATTGCACTTACAAAAGTGAAATCAAATACACAAATATAAAATGGAGTACAACCTACTGAAACACTGCAGAAGACATGGGGTTTTAGCATGGCAAGTAAAGCAGTGCTAAGCTAACAAGGTAAGTGATACAGTTGAAGGTAGAGGGAAGAAAAGAAAATCCCTGAGTGGCATATTAATAGGAGTATCATACAATCCAGGAGAGGGGTTCCTTGCTGCTGAAGGTGTGCTGTATCCAAACCTGAGCATCTTTAATAAGCAACTGGAGAACGGCAAAAACATTTAGAAACATGACTTAGGGGTATGTAATTGTGAGAGAGTTGGATTTGTTGAGTTTAAAAGAAGGAAGGCTGAATGCACATAATTTCTTCATATGTAAAATATTGCTACAGAAAGATTAGAGGAAGCTCCAAGCAGAGCACAAACTAATCAGTTCCTTTTTTGTGGTGGAAAAAAACCTGACCAATATTCTGAAAATAAAAGGTTTCTAATAAAGTAGTATCACTGTTATGTAGGGAAGTTGTGGAATTTCATTCACAGGGAGTGCCTGAGAGTAAATAGGTAAAAGAGAAGAATCCTAAGATGACCTCCTGACGCTCTGGTTTGCACTAAATTTTACATGGCAAAAGCCACAGAAATGTGTTTCAAGCATCAGCTGTCACTGCTTTTACCACCATTGGGATGGCCAATGGAAAACCAGCATGTGCCAAACTATGTATTTTCCTGGGCAATTCAATGATGGAGTAGGTCTGGGTGTAAATACCCATGAAAGCAAAAGTTGCAAAATTCTCCCTCAGAGGAGCAGAAATAGAAGTCCAAATGCAAAAGGTCATACTTCATAGTGTGAAGTAGAAAGTGTCAGGGGACACAGTGCTTTTTGGAGGCAAAGAGGCAGTGGCAAGAACAACAGGGGAAACCCCAGACTTTGCCAGTTGTATGGGATACAGTGGCTGCCAGCTCAGAGGAGCAAGCCAGAATATTTTGCATATCAAATTAATAGTTTGCTGTTTATGCCTTTAGTGGCCAAGCTTCCAATCACAAGTGTGATTCCTGTATTTTGCACAGGGACCTTCCACCCAGCCTGCCTCCATGTTGGGTTTTTGCTTCCATGTTACAATTCTATTAACATATTAAATGAATGCATCTTGGAAGAATCCAAGCCAAGTGGCTTGCTGTTTACTTTTTAACTTCTTAAGGAATTTTGTACTTCAGTGCCCTGTCTCTCCTTTGTCGCAGTATCATTCAGGCTCTTATTTTTATTGTCTCCTCCCTGTTTACATTACATTGCTTATTTCATTATGGGTCTGCTAAATTTATATAATCTCTATACTATTATATAGTATACATGGGCAGGTGTCCCTGCCCATGGCAGGGGGGCTGGAACTAGATGATCTTAAGGTCCTTTCCAACCCTAACTACTCTATGATTCTATTATAGGATGGTAAGAAAGGAGCAAGAATGTGTATTCAACATGCTTGTTTAGGCGAAATGCAATCTACAGAAAATCTTGTTACCTGATCTACCCAGCCCAAAGAAATGGATTTTTCCTTACACAGAGATATGTGGGTGCCCAGTGTTTATGCTTTCTTCCTGGCTCTTTTTTACTCAGTCATATAAGCAAAACAAGTGCTGGAATCTACATTAACACTTCTAATGGGATGAGGACCTTTCTTTGGCCTATTGCGATGGAACCTCTCCTAGTGATACTGATATTTTGTCTTTAAAACAAGATACGTACTAATATTAGAAGCAGTGGCTCTTCTGGGAGGGTGTCATGGTTTAAGTCTCTATCCCCCCCCACGCAGTTTTCTCTCTCTCTCACTCACTCCCTCCCTCTCTTTCTTCCCCCAGTCTCGGGGTGATGGGGAGGAGAAGTAAAAGAATGCAACTCGCACAGGTTGAGATAAGAACAGTTTAGTAACTAAGGTATAACACAAACCACTGCTGCTACCACCAGTAATAATACAAGAGAAATACAAGGAAAAAGAATACAACTGCTCACCAAGCCCGACCCAGCCAGTGCACCCCCCAGCAGCAAACCCCCCACTGCACCACCACCACCCCCTTCCGGGTCTCTGCTCTCTGTCTTCACATCCTGGACATGACGTGCTGTGGTATGGAATAACCTCTTTGGTCAGTTTGGGTCAGGCGCCCTGTCTCTGCTTCCTCTCGGCTCCCCCTCCTCCCTGTCATAGCGTGAGACTCAGGAAGTCCTTGGCCAGACAAAACATTACCAAGCAGTAACTGAAAACACTGGTGTTATCAGCACTGCTCCCAGGCCCAAAATCAAAAACACAGCGCTGCACCAGCTACCAAGAAGGAGAAAAATGACTGCTGCTGCTGAACCCATGACAGAGGGCTTCTAGGCTGTTTAACTCCGAAGTCGTGACTGGCAAGTGTTTAAGCCTGCGGCGGGTATAATTTCACATGAAAAATTACCGACGTTAATGCCCAAGAACGTAGCTGCCATTGTTTAGCATTACAAAAGTAACTAAGTACCATTGCATTTTGGACATGCTGGTTCATAAGAATTCCTGAGAGAGAGAACTGAATTTCCCATTTTTACGAATGCACAGAAACATGAAAGAGTGAAATGACTTGCAGAGGTCACATACAATGTCTGTGGGAAATTGGGGCTGAGAGTTACATCTCATAACTCCCAGTTTAACCACGAGATTGTTATTTTCCTCCACATCAATGAAGCCCTGTTTCATCACCTTCAACAGCTGATAAATTACTTGTTCAAGCTGTTTAAACCCTGTAGCTTTGAATGGAAAGGTAGGAAGCATTTGTAGCATTTAAGTGTTTTCACGGACACCTTAAATCATTCACCAACTTTATAGGCATCAAATTAAATGGATTTCTTTCCTGACTTGTAATTAAGTGCCTAAGAGATGTGTAACAGCTTAAAAATACATTTCAGCCATAGTTCAGAGATTAAGAGAGATTGAACTAGTACATTTTAAACTTGAAATTGATTAGATTTCTAACATGTTGTGCTTTTTTTTTTCTTCAGGAAACTGAAGAATGTCTATAAAACTGAGCATTTCACTGAGCAGGCTATTTAAAGAGGTGCCCCTATCAGAAGGTCCCTCTGCAAGTGCTCTTTTATTGAGACCTTTGTTGTGTTATGACTCGCATCAAATTGCCACACAGTTACCCTACATTCATCTTTAGGTGCTACATTTCAGTGTGACAGTCTACCAAAGATAAGGACAGATACCCAGTAATTGATTAGGTAAAGTAATAGTTCCAAGTATATCTCTGCTGAAGCCCTCCAGCATTTGCTTTTGGGAATGCCTGTACTGTAGTCTGCTGGTGTTAGGTCAGCTCATGCAGGTGAGTATGACTGAACCAGCTGTCAGAGTCATCAAGAGCGGTCAAGCTGTGAAGATTTAGATGTCAGTACAGACTTGGGTATTTTCCATGGCTGCTACATTGATGTCTGTACTGGCCAACCTTTGCTGGTGTTGGTACCCAAACTAAGAAGATGAAAAACTTGCTTAGGTTCATAATGCAGTCAAGCTTCCCAGTTGTACCACAGATGTATCCTTTTTCAGTTTAGAAAAACGCTGCATCTTCACATCCACTCCCTCTCTAACCTTTGGATTGGTGCATGGATTAATGCCCCCCCCCCCCCCAATTGGTTTTCCTTTCTGAACCTGAAAACTGTATATCAAAAGAACCCGCTATTATTGTTTCTTACTGAACAACTTCTATTGGCAAATCTGTCTGACAGAGAAATTTAGATTACAAAACTCTTGAGTTTAGTGTCAGTCCTCCTTTCCTCTCTGTCATTTACTAAACTCTGTTCATCATGTCTATTATTTTTATATAATAATAATTCTTTTTATCTTTTGCTGCATATAGATCTCAAGGGAAAACAACCCAACACTTTTTATTTTTTTTTTGTAAACTATTTAAAAAAATCTCCTGAGTACTTGTTTATTTACACATTTATTGGTAAACCCCTGAAATAGGATGTGAGGTCATCTTTGTTATGAATACATAGGATTTAATCAGAAATAACACCATTCAATGAACCTGCATATAGAATCTAAAATGCAAGTTGTCAAATTTGGCCGTTTGACCTATTTTTTCCTCTCCCTGATTTTAAGTGAATTATATGCTTCCTATGATAATGTTTTGTTCTTACAGTATGCTTGGCAGGAATTGAGTTACTGGAGCTGATTCATTTATAATTTTCCTAGCAAATAAACCTGCAAAAGGAAGTTGTTAAGAAATACTTTTACAGGTACTTCTCTTATTTTTCCTTCAAAAAAATGTTAGATTGGGTCAATTACTGCAGGCATAAGAATCAAGGACTAAAATCACAGTTTGTCACAGGTTATGCAGTGTGAATAATTTACAGAACAAAAAAAGAAAATACATTCTGATTGGGGTTCAAGGTCAGCTGTAACTAACCGTTTATATTTGTAAATACTGTGGGATTACAATAGGGTTTTTTAGGTCTTGCTTAGAACTCTTTAGTGAGGCTGGGGATAAATCTGTCCATCCCCTTCCTTAGTTCCCAGGACAAGTAAGTTTTCCATACTTTTGTTCCAATATGTCTGATTTATTTTTTTTTTTCATGTAGAATTTGTGACTGTATTTGCTTTCTACATTGTAAAAACACTTTGTTCTGCCTCTTTCTTACCTGGGCAGTTCTTTACATCATTCATTGTATTTTTCACTTTTGCATTACCTGTGATTCTTTGCATGGAACCTGCTTTTCTTCCCTTCCCCTGCCAGAAATATGGTGATATTCTTTCCGGATGGGAAGTTTTTATGCTTTTTTTCTGTTCCATGTATCCTTATTGCCTTGTTCTTCCACTTTTTTGTCACATTTCTATTACTTTATGACAGGTTGTTGCCACTTCACATTTTCCAGTGGAACCCCCAATAAATCCTCAAGTACCTGCTTCATTTTCTCACTCTGATGCCTGGCTTCCAAGGTTTTTTTTTTTTTAATTTGAAAAATTTTAGTCATTTTTAGGTTTCATAACCCATAAATCTGCTTTCCTCCAGGTCTCTCATAGCCCAGGTATATGTTTCTGCCTTTGGATATCTCTCCATAAGTGCTTCCTTTCCCCTGGCAAGTCCTGTTTATCACCTTTCTTTTATCTTTTCAGACAATATTGCTGACCTCAGAGCCCCCTAAAATAGTAATAATAGTAAATACTCAAAGCTGCCAAAAAAACCCAACACACCATTGCATATTAGTCATAATCTGTTTCAGATTTTCAGGTTATGAGAGCTTTTGTCACGCTGTCAATAAGCTGCTAATTGCATGTTGGATGTGCTGTGTACATAACATACATAGGTTTTCTGTATGTATTTATTACAATGGTCCAAACTTGTGAACAATTAAGCTTTTTTTCCTCTAAGCATTGCTTTTTTTCTAAATTGGACTTAAATTGGAAGGATAAAAAGTTACTTAAGTCAGTGCATGAATCGAACTCACTCAATTCACTCAGAGTTAAATCTCCAAGGAACTCTTGAATTTGTTTTTGACTGGAGAAGCAGATTTACAGTGGAATTTAGAAATCTAATTTTATAGGTACTGTGAAGTTTTAATACGTACAGGATGAGGTCCAACCAACACTTCCAGCTTTTTCTGCAAGAGTGGTAAGAGCAACGACGGGATAATCTGAGCAAAAAGGGAATCAGTAAGGATTAGTAAACAGCATCTGTCTGCGCGTGTAGCAACTTACTTTGTTGGGTGGAAACATCTATGGGCAGTAAAAGAGTTTTTTAACAAGAGCTAGACTGAGTTTATAGATTTGGCATGTAATTTACTCAGCCTTCAAACTGTTACATCCTTTGAAAAGTACTAATGGAAGGTTTACTTACTGTGTTTTACACCAACTTTTTAACTACGAAAGCAAACCCCTAGCAATGGCATTTCTTCACGTACTTAAGAGCAGAAATACAGAAGCACAAGTGAGATACTTTTCCAAGAAGCTGAGAAATGTAGTTAACAATTTTTTTCTGAAATAGCCTTTTCATCACTTTAGTCCTGTATATTAACTAATATTGGCACTGAATATGGACTTAAATATTTGCATGTTCATATTTTTGGTCTCTTTTTGCATACTCTTGTTCTGGGAACAGATCCCTCCTATCCTTAACGAATGGATGATAGATACCTTCTGTTGTCTTCCACACCTATTGTAGTTAACCTGCATATAATGATGTCCATGAGTAACATTTTCTCCCATTCCCAGATAAGTCTCTGTGCCTTTCTGGTGCTGTATGAGTTTGTGTCTTTTCTAGAGCTCATTATTATGTTACAGCTGAGTATGAAGCTACTGGTCTGAATGTGGCAGGAATCTCAGCACCAGCACCTGTGGTGAGCACATACAAGCTCTCCTGTATTCTCTGCTCTCTACATTGGTTTCCAGTACACTGTAGAGCTTGTTGGATGAGCATGAGTCTTACAGAAAATAAGACTGAAGGACACTTCCAGAGGTTGTCCAGTACACTGCATTTCCCTGGGGTGCTGATATCAGACGTAACTAAAGGAGCTCAGTTCTGTGGGGCACAAGAAGCTTTCTGCTTGAGTGGGGATGGTCAGTCTGGGCTCTCTGCTCCAGGTGAAAGGAACTTGCCCAAGGCTAAATACACAACTCAAGAGTTCAACCTCACTGGTTTGTTAAGGTAACATAAGCTGCGTTGATTTTGCCCAGTCTAATATGCAGGAGATACTTAGTCTTTCTTGCATTATTTCTGTGTTCCCCTTTTCTTCCTGCCCTCTTTCTCCTCCTTCGAAGCACTACCATTCTTCTGAGGAAGATAAAAACTTAAGATGACAGGTATAACTCAGGTAGGGTTATTCAAGTTCTGTATTGACAAACAGTACAATAAAGTGAATCTACATGCCAAAAATATCTCAGAGAACACAGGATACTGAGAGTATGTGGAGGAAATATCACCTCACGCTGGTCTTATACTCTTCCCCAGGCATCAGCTACTGCAGCTGTCAGCAAGAGGATGGCATGAGGTGGGCTTCAGCGTGGCAGTACCACTGGTCCTGTGTCTGCTCAAACACAAGGTGGTGAGGATCAAAATTGTTTGTTCTCTTCCAAATGAAAGAGAAATTATAGTCCGGTTCTGTTAAAAAAAAAAAACAAAAACAAAACAAAACAAAAAAAACAACAAACAACAACAACAAAAAAACCCACACACAAATAAACCCCCCTCCCCCCAAAAAAACCCAAAAAAGGAGCTTTGTGTGAGCTTTGAAGTTCTGCCATCAGCCATAAAACAAGAGCTGGCTCAAGCTCTTAGTTTTAAGTAGAAATACCTGATCTACTCATAAAACTGTTCGCCACAGACATGGTGTAATTTATGGGGATATTTACTGGAAACTATAACAACGTACTCTTTTTGGCAAGTAATTTAGGTAGTTTAATTGTTTCAGATCTGGACAGGTCCTGTAACTTTGTATAATACTGTATTATCTATTAATTCATCACATTCTTGTCAGGATAGGCAGCAAGTATAACGGGCCATTTCTAGGCAGCTAGCAGCAGTAAGTCCACTGCAGCACTATCTGTGCTATTCGTTTTTCTCAGTTTGACCCTATTTATTTGCCCCGTGTCCCCTCATTTTTAATGTTTTTTACAAGGCAAGCAAGCAACCAGTCAAAATATGAGTTTCTTTCAGTTACGGTGATTGACTCCAAAAGCAATTGCATTTGTTTGTTTCCTCTCTTGATTTCTTCTTTGATTTCCTTTAGCAAGTGGCTCGCACATTCACTGATTATGGCTGTGCAATATAACCTTTGTTTTATTGAAATAGTGTTTACATTTGGCTCTTACACTTCAGAATTCTGATAACTTAGGTGGCTGTTCTTGAGAAGAGAATGGTAATGGGGGATAAACCAAATTGGATTTCAAGATCCGTCATCTTCATTTATCTGCAGAATCAGAAAATACCAATCCTTTTGCACAACAGTAGTTTTAAAGAGGACATTTGTCAATACCTTTTTCTGAACAAAATTCAGTACCATTGTTTATGTAATTTATTCAACCTTTTGTCACACAACAGTTGCATTCGGTTATCCCTCTTCTTTACAGCTTACAGTAAAAGCTGTGTAAATTGTTTCTTGCTCTGCAAGTAAGCAAGGAAAGTAGTAAACAGGAGGAGGGGCTTACAAAGATTATAATTCTCATTAGTAAATTATTTTATATCTTTTCCTCATTGCAGGAATTGATCCAGATTGTTGTATAGCAGAATCCTTAACACATACCAGATTGTTTAGAGAGGATGTTTTACTTTCCAGAGTCAAATACAAACTAGTGCTTTTCCCCGAACTGCGCAAGCAAAGTATTTATTATTTTAATGTGACTTTTTCTTCAGATTTTTACAAACCACTTTACCCTCGATGTGTTCAAGGCCAGGTTGGACAGGGCTTTGAGCAAGCTGGTCTAGTGGAAGGTGTCCCTGCCCATGGCAGGGGGTTGGAGCTGGATGATCTTTTAATGTCCCTTCTAGCACAAACTGCTCTGCGATCCTATGATACCTCTTAGGAGTGACATTCCCGGCTAGCAGAGCTGAATTAGTTAAAACAGCATTTCCCAGGCGCAGCTGTAGAACGTGATTTCCAGATCACCCGGGGAAGACCCGTGCGCGACGGTGACTCGTAAAACACGAACATCGGAGCCCTTCACCGTCTCAAAGACGCGTCTCGGCCGAACGCGCCGGGCTCGAGCGCGGCGCCTGTTCTGCGCGGGGTCGGCAGGGGGCAGTGCCCCTCCACGCGCCCGCGCGCTGCAGGCCGGGACACGGACCCGCCGCTCCGCCGCGTTTTGTGCCGACACCCGCAAGTGGCTTATGGAGGGCATCGGTGCGATGGGTACGATGCGGATTTCCCAGGGGAGAGTAACAAACCGCAGCCGCCTGGTTGCTGCGTTCTCCTTACCCCGTGATGGAGTGCAGGGACTCCTGCCACCCAGGTATGTGAGACGGACTCGCACATTGGGTGAGATTGCCTGGGCTGCTGGAATACCCATCACCAGTGCATTACATGCTTTATAACACAAAGGTGTTCCCTGAAAATCCATATGAGCACTTCAGTGCATCTTCATGGCTGGGATGAGGCTAGGAGCTGGTCCATGTGCTGTTAACAGCAGTACACAAGCGATGCCCAGTTTGGAAGCCCCCGGAAGGTCTAGACAATATTCTAGAATCGTAGAATACCAGGTTGGAAGGGACCAAGGATCATCTGGTCCAATATTTTGTGGCAAAGCATGCCCTAGACTAGATGTCCCAGCTGAAACTTAAAAGTGTCCAGTGCTGGGGCATCCACCACTTCCCTGAGATCTTGAACCTCTTTTTGGATCCTTTTTCTCGGTGGGGAAGTGTCTATAGGTGCATTTGCAACTTAGACATGTCCTGCTCAAGAAGATTTTTCCATGTGTAAGTAAAGTATGATCATTGCTAAAACTATTTTGCTGCCACGTAGTTGAGGATGGGTCCTCTGATCTGTTGTGTTCAGCCTGGCAGTTGACGGGACTGTTGGGAGAACTGTGTCCAGAGACAGGGTAAACAAGCCAGGGAATGGTGAAAATCTCAGTTTTCTAATGTGTTCTGGAGAGACAGTGCTATAGAATACAGATCTTACATCTTCAAGGACACTTCCGGAATGAATGTCAAGGCTTTGAGCACTCAGCTTTGACTTTGCTGTTTATACTTGAATGACAAAATCTCAAGAAAACCAAAGAGTGAACTTCCAGGCAAAGCACCCAGCTCAAGCCCCTGGTTCTGGCCGTAGGAATGCACTGTCGAGTCAATGAATTAGTTAGTTCTGAAAGAGGAAGAAATGTGTTTTCCTTTCTTAACTTACATTTTTTAAAACGTGTTTGTTTGTTTTCCTGCTCAGCTCCCCACGCCTTGTAAATTGTGAATTTCTCTTTTGGCTACGCATGATAAGGAAATTGGTTTCATTCTAGGAGCGTGTAAAACATCCTGTAGCTTAAAAATATCAAAGCTTGAATGCCTTAGTTTCTGAAGGGGTTGATCTTTAAAACAATTGCGATGATCTGACTGTTGTAGCTCTTTAATTTTGTAAACCAAACTGTGGATTTAAAGTGATGTTTGCTGTGATCTTGCTGTAAAATGAACAAGGTGAAAAATTAGTTTTGAGGAAGAAACTGGGTGGCGATTACATTAGACTGTTACTGGTTCAGAAAGATGAAGATCTTGATACTGTGATTAAAGCCCAAAATCTGCTACTGTTCAGTTAGCTAGGGAAAGTATACCCAGAAAAGAGCGTGGTGGTGACTGAGGCATGCTGATTTGCGGCAATGAAATATTTTACTACTGCGCTGTCAGGGTTAAACGTTCATTGCGCAAAGTTAGGACAAACCTGCACTCCGGGTGTTGAGACAGTAGCGAGGTTTGGCCACCGGAGGCACAGCCAGCGCGTGCTGCAAGATCTCCATCTCGGCTAGGTTAGGAGAGCATGCGGAAAAGCAGATCAGCTCTTGTCCTCTGTGTCCCGTCACCCCCCCCGCGCCCCGTGTCTTAGCTTGTGCTAACCCTTCTTGTCTCCTGATTGCATTGATCCTCTGAGGGCGCGCTTCTGCTTGGGCAGGGCAGCTCCTGCATTAAGAGATCAGGGCTGGCTTTCCCCCAGCCTACGTGAATGGATTTGGTGTCAAGGGCAAGGAAAGGCAGCCACTGCTGCCCGCTGGTGAAAGTGTTTCCTGGCCCCAGGTGAGGCTCCGGCCTTTTGCTCTGTGTCCCCAGAAACCCACAACACACTCCCTCAGGCCCAGAGCATGGTGCCTGCCAGAGAGCTGTCCTTGCCCTCGAAGCATCAGTGCAGTTTCCTTCATTCCTATTGCAAGTGATTCTCTTCAGAACACATGTAGGACTTAAAACTTCCCATTTCAGGCAAGCTTATGAGTAAGCTTAAATTAGAATGTCATCTGATAAGGCACAGTTCCTGCATCCACTGTCTTATGACAACTGAGCAGTGATAGTGGAGTCAAGGCAGCACATGCATTAAAGCATCTCTTTAATGAGCAAGGGATAATGCATAGCTTCAGAGGGCAAAAGTGAAAAAAGTAATACTGGCTTTCAGGAATTCAGACTCCCATTTCAAACTTAATTTAATTCTTACGCAGAGTCTGTCCCTTTAGGAGCAGCCAAAGTTTAATCAGTAACACAACAGCGATTTAGCTCAATTCTCAGTATCTTAGTCATCCAGAGAAGCTGCTGCAACTGATTAGAAACCCTATTTCATTGAAATATTGCATGGAAGCATGAACATTCCAGTGTGGAAATGAAAGTCACTTCATCATTCTAGATCGCATGTTAACGCATCACCAACTCTCTCATTCAAAGCCTTTTTAGAGAAATGTAATAGTTGGGGGACTAACAACCACCCACAACCCTTAATTCCCAGTGATTACTCTAAACACAAATTAACAGATCTGGGCCATTACTACTGAGAGCTGAATCATCCATAGGGGTGGGAGAGAGGCAATACTCCCAGGGGAATGTCTCAGGATTAACTGCTTTTTGTATGTTTCCAAATACTTCGTCAATAGCATCCCCTGTGTAATAAATTCCTTTTCTAGTTTCTTTCACAGTGGTTACAGGCAGCTCACTTAGAAGTTTGGAATATACACTCAAATGACTTTCCAAGTTACAAGAATTATTATTCACTTCAGGTAATTTTATTCTTCATATTCTCTACATATTTGAATTTTTACTCAGTAAAGTCATAACAGAATGTATAAGTATTTAAAAAAAAATTAATCAAAACCACAACACAAATCAAAGCAAGCAAGCAGTTGGTCCCCAAAGAATAAAGCAAGCAATCAGTTCAATAAACACACTTGGATTTATTTTGTATAAAAAGGGTTAAGTTTACAACTAAACTTTTATAAAAAGTTTAGCATGATTAAGTACATCATTACACTTTTTGCAGAAAAGTGTATTTCTGCCACTATACAAGAAAACTCTAATTAAAGAGTTCACAAGGTTTCACTCATATATATATATTTATATATAAATATATACACAGCATTCAGTCCTAGGTTTGTGTCAAAAAGGTAATTCCTGACCACGGACTTCCCTAAAAAACTGAACACTGGATCCTTCTGGTACTCACGCTCCACCTTTGGAAAAAAAAGGCAAAGTCTGCTTTAAAATGGGCAACTCCTTGTGAGACTTTTGTTTCGCTCCCCACGTTGGGAATAGTATATAAAGGAAGCCTTCCAACTAGGGAAAGGGTATTTAAGAGTCTCTTCATAAATAACTAGGTTCAGTCCAAGTTGAAGAATGGGGTGGGGATAAAGATCAATCTTGATTATTTTTTTCTTCTTCATTAACTTTAAAAGGTCCTTTTAGTTGAATGTGGATTTTCCCCTCCAGATAGGGCTGAAAAATTCAGCACCTCAAAAAAAAAAATCCTGTCGACAATTTTCTTGTGCAAAAAAAAAAAATCTCATCAGTGGAACACCTGCAAGAGATTGAAAAGAGGCATATTTAGGAGCATGCTAACAGGGCAGAGATCCGGACAGACTGGCGCCAGAGAGGAAGCCACAGTTTGAACATTTAACCAAACACTCAGAGATTGGGCAAACGCTGGCGTCCAGATGCAACACATACACACTCACACACTCGCTCTCAAGAGCGCAAGTTGAACATTAAAATAACATACACTCGAGGGGAAAAAGAGTAGAAAGAGGATTCTCAGCCCAATCTTTATTTAGATCTCTGTAGCTGTAATGCTCGGAGGCGCCAGTCTGCCTCTTACAGCAATTATTTGATTAAAAGCAGTCACTCATTTAACTGATAGCGCAGACAATCCCACATCACAGAATTTTAAGGAAATGTGCCAAGATTCCCAACTTAATCAGTCACTTTGGCCCAGGAAACCAAGACTCCCAGAAAAGATAACGAGTATTTGCATTAAGCAGTGAGCAGTACCCGAGCAGCCTGTGCTGCCTCGACAGTAGCAGCGAAATACACTTCGGACTACGAGGCTCAGTTAGTTATTCGGCTTATTTTTTACCGGTTATAACGGCATCTCCTAATCAACTTTTAGGACCAATTTTCGGAAGTAACCATCACGTCCCCCGCTCCCCATGGTGGCACTTTTTGCCTGAAGTTTAGAAACGAGATGCGCTGCACTCACCGTTTGATTCAGCCACAAAGTGCTTTGCTGTCGCTCGACATGAGCTCTGAGGGGAACTCGGATGCCTACGAGAAGAGAACGGCAGAGGTGTAAGTCACGGGGGGCGAGGTGCCCGCGCACTCGGGGAAGCGGGAGAACAGGGTCCCGGAGCATGAAGGGTTTCACTCACGGCAAAGCCGGGCTGGGGACCCAGGGGAGGGCAGAGAGGACCGCCATGTCGCCGCGCTGGCCCGCAGCCACCCGCACCCGGTACCGCAAACGCGGCCAGCTCCAACCTCTGCCAGGGGGAGCCGGGGGCTCGGTGGAGAGCACTTACCTGGAGCGAGAGAATGCTGATGTCTGTGTTTAGGGTGGTCAGAGGAGTTCTGGAGGAAGGATTTTGCCCAGGTCTCTGGTGGTGCAGGCTGACGATGCTGGGGTGCGAGTCCAGGGCGATCTGCAGGTCCAGGATATAGTCGATAACGTGCTGCAGGATTTCCATCTTGCTTACTTTCTTGTTCTGCGGGATGCTGGGCACCAGCTCCTTCAGCTTGGAGTAGCAGTCGTTCATGTTGTACAGCAGGCTCATGGGGTCATCCACGGGAGTCTTGCTCCGCGAGATGCCCAGGTTGTGCTCCGAGAGGCTGTTTTTCCTGACGGACCGCACCGGGCTGAAGGCTTTCATGCTGGACGGCGGGCGGAGAGAGAGGAGAGCAGATCGGCTCCGGCGGGCAGCTGACGGGGGCAGCTGACGGAGACAGCCGATCGGACAGACAGCCCTGCGAGCAGCCTGAGGGGTGCCGCCGCTGCCGCCCACCCCCGCGCGCTGCCGGAGCTAGCTCTGAGCGGCGGGGCTGCGCGGCCTCCTCTTATACGGCCGCCGCCGCCGAGCCCAGCCCGCGCTCGCTGCCATTGGCGGCCGGCGGCACGTCCATCACCCCGGGGCGCCCTCACTGGTGGGGCGGGCAGCGAGGGGGCTGCGCGGGCCTTCCGCCCGGAGAGCCAATCCCGGCAGGGGGCGTGGCCGGCCCGCACAGCTGAGGGAGTAAATAGTGAGCGGCCCGCTGGCGCGCGGCCCGGTGCGGAGCGCCGGGTGCCGGCGCCTTCCTCCCTGCCCCCTAAGGGCACAGCGGGCAGGCCCGGGGTGAGGGCGGGGGACACCCGGCACCGCCGGAGCGAGTTACGCTGTGGAGCGGGGTTTGTGCGTACTTGTCGCAAATACGGCAGCGTGAGTGAGCGGCTGCAAGTGCGAGCATCGCGAGCAGAGAGAGCGATACCGCTCCGAGCGCAGCCCTGGCCGCGGAGAGCGCGGGCACCGAGAGCCCCGGCAGAGCCGCACCGCTGCCGGCCCCCGCCGCGAGAGAGTGGGCGCCGTTAACAGATGCTCATTAAGTACACGTGCGCGTGGGGGTGCATTTACAGGCATCGCCCTTGTGAGGCGACTTGTCCGCATCCCGTAGGTGCGGTGACATGGCGCTGTCACTGGAAATGCGACAGTTGTTTCTGGTGACAAATGCAAATACTCGCATACTACACGCTGTACTTTTTGCGGCTCTTGGTTGCAGCCAATGAAACACCTTCCAGAAACATTCCAGAGGAAAAAGTCGGGGAGGGGAAAGGAGGGAGATGTGTGTGTTTAGCTGGAGAAGAAACTTTGACTTTTTTATTTTTTGAGTTTAGACCCATTATATTTATCTATATTCACTTACACCAATGCCTGTGTAACGTACCGACACACCTTCTGTCCCTCTTCTCACACGCTGTCCCCACAGTCTGGACGTACATACACGATTAATACAAATGAAATCCTACACAAAACGCAGCAGTTCTGTAGTAGCTACCCGGATGTTTAAGGGACACTGGTGTTCATTGTAAGCAAGCACTTAGTGACAGCACGCACCCACGCTGCCCGTGAGGAGAGTGTTGCCAGTCATTACCGCTCACAGGACACAGGCGCGCGGCTGATGCGAGCTGCGCTGGGGAAGCGGGAAGACACACGCTCCCGATACTTTGGGACAAAGCTGCGGGCAGCTAGGGTGGTGGGTTTGCCCATTTCCGCTGCGTTCCTGGGCTGCCTGATACCCCGCGGGACGTCGTGGCCACTGTCACACCGGGGTGCTCGCCCCGGGGCCGGGCGGCGAACGGCGGAATTCCCGCGTTCCGGAGCGCCGGAGCTGAGTCCCGACATCCAGCTGGCTGGAGGGCAAATACAATGCCCAGGTGCGGTTAAAGACGGTAAATTATAATGATAAAACCCAGTCCGTCAATTAACGACTCGTGATTTTAAAGTCACCACTTAGAGCGACTTCAGTTCATGCTGCCCCTGAAATCTCCATGTCTATCGTATCTGGTACTTGCTCTGCGGCCACAGATTTTAGCCCTTTGCCGTGCTCGTGTTTCCGTAAGCTGAATGCACCCCTGGACGAATTTTTGACACTATTTTTGGTGTAATAATAGCCAACATAAACAGGTATGTTACTGCTCCTACGGTTACTGCCTGTCGCTCGGACAGCGCTGCCGGCTCCGCACAGCAGCCCTTCGCAAATCCGGTTTTCCGTATTACAGGTTTCTCACGCTGCTTAAGCCACCGCGAAGTTAGGCGAGGGGAGGAAAACCGGCGGGCACACCGGTACGGGGGGGGCTTCTCCCGACACCCCCCACCCCGGTGCGGTGCGGGCAGCCCGGGCAGCTTCGGCCGCGATCCGAGCGACCCCTCTCCCTCACATGAGAGGTCCGGCAGCGGCGGCAGTCCCGCTGCGGTGGAGGCTCCACGAACCAGCGGTGGTGCGCCCGGGGGCACTTCCCCAAGGCGCAGCCCCCCGTGCGGCAGCGGGTGCCCCGGCGAGCCGCGTCCGCCTGGGTGCTCGGCCGGCATTTTTACAGCCGGTTCCCAGCCCGCACCGCTGCTGCAAACATCTGGCCAGAAGACCCGACGCTCGCCGTGCACAAAGCGCCGCTTTTTCCTCCGCTCCCCCCTTCATCCCTCTGGAAAGCACAAACACGGGGCTCCCCTCCCGGGGCTGGGGGGGGTGCGGACAAGCCCCGCCGTGGGGGGCCCCCGGCGCCAGCCCGCGGCGGCGATGGGGTGCGCGGTCGCGGGTGCACGGCCACCCCTGGGGCGACCCCTCCCCCCGTCGCTCCCCCCGCGGCCCGGGCGCCGCGCCCCGCCCCGCCCCGCGCCCGGGGCCGGCCCGGACTGCGCGGCGCCAGCCCCGTGACATCAGCCCCTGCCACCGCCCCCCCCGCCCGCGCCGCCCGGGCCCGGCGGCGCCGCTCAGGCGGCTGCCATGGCGACCGGGGCTGCGCCCGCGGCGGCGGCAGGCGGCGGCCCGGCCCCGCTTCCCGCTCCCGGGCGCACCTGCAGCGGGGGCCGCCGCCGGACGCCCCGCCATGCCGGGGGGGGGGGGAACGTGAGGGGGGGTCCCGCAGAATGGGGAGAGAACGGAGTAAAAAGGGCAATATCGGGGGCGTCCGAGGGAGGGATCCCAGCGCTGACCGCGACCCGTGCGGGAAGGAGAGCGCCGGGCTGCGGTGCGATGGGGGGGGGGGGGGGGCCTCAGTGCTGTGGAATCCACTCCCCAAAAAAAGAAAGAAAATGTGTTTTCTGTGAGGGAAAATCACGCGTTTCGGGCAGGCTGCCCGACTTCTCGCTTCTTAATGCCGCCTCAGAGCAGCCTCGGGTCCCACAGCAGCCCCTGAGGCAGGGCGGGGAAGTTCCGGGGGGGGGCTCCTGCTTCCCCCTATGCACTCCGAGCCCCTGCTCTAACGAAACTTATCTGAAACCTCTAACAGTAATGTAAATGGTTTAATTGCCGCGTATTTAATCCATGAAGCCGGACTGAAAAAATCTGTTAAACTTGGCCCATTCCCAAGCCATTGACACCATCCAGCTTCCCCGCGCCATGGGGGAAAGAGGGGGAAGGGGGTGTCCAAATACGTTTTGATACAGGAGTTTTCAATGTACCAGGTAAAACATCTCCCTAAACCCTGCTCCTTTTAACCAGCCACCCGGTTCCTTTTGTCTGCTTCGCGTTTCCAACTCATTCAAACAAGTTTTAGAAAGTTTAGGGTTTGGGCTTTGGGGTTTTTTTTAACTTTCTTCGGAGCGGGAGAGTAATGCATGCAAAATATTTAGTTACAACTTATGCGAAAGGCACCGATCTGTAAAAGCATTTTCTACTTTCACAAAGGATTTTCCTGTTACTTTTGTTCCGGTCAGAAAACTAAAAAAAAAAAAAAAAAAAAAAAAAAGGCGAAAAAGTAAAAAAGAAACCCGCGCACAAAAAACCCAACCAAAAAAACTTGGGGGAGAGATAAGGTCTGGAAAACAATCTGGAATTGCCAGGCTGTTGGTGGGAGCTCTGCGGGGCTGGCGTCAGGAAGTCTGCGCCGCCTTCTATTACTGTTGATCCAGCTTTGTGCAGCTGCACTCAGTACAATTAGCTTGTAGAAACAATCCTGCTGTAGGCAGCCTCTTCCCTTCAAAGTGCTTTTCTATACTGATCCCCTCACATCATGATGCTGGAAATCAAGTCACAAGCCGACCACTGTTCGGCCAACATCATCTGTGGGAATTCATTAACCTCCATCCCAGAGATGCAACAAGAGATTGTTTGTCCAGAACTAAACTTACAGCTTAATATGATGTAGCCCATACAGGAAAAAACCTGTGTCCCCATTTCTTTTTTTCTTCCTTTTTTTTGGTCAGTAACAAGAAACACATTGTGCAGCTTTTTCTCTTTTTTTCTTTTCTTTTTTTTCTTCAGGGGGTGGGGAACGGAGCTGAAACCAGGCATGAGCCGGCTCCTGCTAAACCTTTGCGATCGAACTGCTTTTTGGTTCATCGGGCTGCAGTTTCCATAGAAGCACCTTATCCCCGCGATCATCTTGTTGGGTGCACTTTGCAAGCTCATTTCCCGTCTGAGTTTGCTCCGCTGCTCTCAGATGCTGCAGCTGACACATTTCCTCTCCCTGCACTTTGCACCCACCTCATCCTTGCCCAGATGCTCAGGGCTGATTGTGCCTAAAAAGGGGTTTCATCGCGCTCCGCAGCTGCCTTGGGGGAAGGCAACTTTTTATCTTGTTTTACATTTTATTTCCACTTTCCCCTGCCCCAGCGCTCCTCTCCATGCCATGCAGCAGGCCCTCCCTGTCCCCATGCTGCCAGTGCAGGAGTGCTGGCTGGCCGGGATACAGCTGCAGCCACACGCCCTTGCATTCTGCTGTGAACTCTGCCGGTGGCTCACCGGGCACCGGTGCTGGTCCGGGTGGAGTGCATCCACGGGTGGGACACCACTGCTGTGCTCCACAGGCCGGGAAGCTGTGTGAGCAGCCCCAGAGCTGACACAGGTGACATCTCCCTGCTACAGGGGCTGCTTGTGAACAACTGTGCTGCTGGGAGCATGAGTCCTACTTCCTCACACCCCTGGCTGCTGCTGGCCCTGCTCTACACGTCCCACTGGCAGCTCTGCTCAGCAGTTGGGGTGGTGTCCCTGCTCCTCATGTCAGGTACCTCATTTGGCTGCAAGCATGCAGCCAAGTGCACCTACCCTACTCTGAACCCCTCTGTTCTTCACAGAACACATGGATGTGTTTTCTGACACCCATTTCCAAACTTCATCCTTTTCTGGGCCATGTTTGCAAATGCCATGGATCTGCCAACTGTAAGATCTTCTGTCCCCCCACTGTGCTTTGGAATAATGTTTTTTTTACAGTATCATTCCCTTCAGCGCGACTTTTAAACATCCCTCATCTGCTGCTGTTACATTCCCAAGCTGCATGTTGTTGGAGGCTTGGGAAGTATTGTGGCAAAACATGTATTTTCTGCTTTTTTTCCACATCTGGTTTTTGCCAGGAGTGCTGGACTTTGGGATGGACAGGCCTTTGTTCTGACTCAGTTTTGACGTGTGTATCATTTTGTTATTACACTCCCAAACTACTGTTCTGCAGGAATGCCTTTTACTCAGACTGCATTTTCTAGTACTACCCTGTGAAGTAGGGTGTTTCTACCTGAATTGTGGGACTTTGCTGGGACATTTGTATCAAGTCCAAGTTCAGACACTTCAGTTCTAATGTTTTCTTGTCTTTTGTAGCATTTCTTGTTCTTGTAAGTAGGACCGGTGCCCTGAAGGCATTTCTACATAAACTGCCATCTGCAAAGGGCTGTTTCTTACCTGATGCTACTTGAAGAAAACTGCCATTAAATCTTTCTGGAAGCAGCATCTATCTCTCTGGCATAGTAAGTGTTCCTGTTGTGGGGTGTATTAAATCCATGTATTAACTCGTACATTTTTTCTCTGAAGCAGAAACATTTATTTTTAAAGATCTTGAACTATTTTATCAATGCAAGGTCTGTGTTTCAATTACGTTATGTAGCATGTCTTCTAGAAGTGAACCCGTTAGGTGGCTCTTTATGTTATGGGATCAAACAAGTTCACTTCTTAGTGCATAGCTTACATAGCAGATGGTTTTCATCTACCATAGCTTTTCTAGTGATACCTTTTAATTAGTATAGGTCTAAAATATTGCAAATTTTGCACTTCCCAGCAATTTTCTGGAAAAGCCATTTGGAATAGAACAGGAAGAGGGGCCAGGCAGGAAGTTACTGGTGGTACCTCTCACGCGGTAAGGAATAAACCAAGGAATAAAAAATAGGCTTCTTCTTTTGTTAGTTATCCGGATGGCTGGGCCAGCTCCCTGAAGCCTCTAACTTTGGCCTATCTTTGATTTGTAGGTACAGGACTGTAGGAATGAGATCACAAAATGCTTGGCTTAATTTCACTGGAAAAAGGAAGGATGGGGAATTGGATTGGTGGGAGGTGGTTTTGAAAATCTGTCCCAGGTATGGTTTTAAACACACACCCCCCTCCTTCAAATTGTAAAATTATTACAATTTTGAGTGTACATGTGTTTGTATTGTGTGCTCTGTGTTCTAGCTCAGTAATAATGTTTCACGAACATAGAGAAGAAATGGAGTCTGTAGTGAGACTGTCTTCTAATTGTTGATGAATCTGTAATCTTGGCTTTCTGTTCATTTCAGGCAGATTTATCTCTGTTATGTGTTGGAAAGCCTTGTAGCAGGCATTGTTGATTTAGTGCTTTACCAAAGCTATTGTTACTGGTTATGTTAGCACATAACAGCATTTTCAATCCTTTTTCACTAATATATAAAGTTTTCTGTGGTTGGGAGAGCATAATTGCGCTCAGGGTTTGGATACTGGAAGTGCAGCTTAGCAAACTACGCATTGCATCTTAAATACACGTGCATCCTCTTGCGTCCTGCTGAACCACGTGAGTTCCAGTGAAGTTTCCTAGGCTGTTAAAACTGCTTTGTTATAGGCCCAGAATGAGCGTTATCTAGGTTAAGCTGACTTTCTTAGTGACTGTCGCCTGCACAAACCCACCTGGGAATCACAAAACAGGTATGTGTGTGAATCTCTTGAGAGGCTTGGTCCAGGAGGTGTGCTCAGATCATGCTTAAATGCACATTGACAGCATGGAGCTTAGCACAAAGCGCAGCAGCTGTAGCTGTCGGGAAGTTCAGGGCGAGAGAAAGAAAAGAACTGCTGCTTTTTTATAAGCAATTTTTCTCGTGAGAGCACTTGCCCTGGAAGTGCTCAGATTCAGTGTTCTTCTCATCAGAGGTGATATAAACTCCCTCCTGCTTGCAAAGCACCCCTCATGACCAGAGTAGAGATAAGGCTAAGGTGGAGGACACCCACCCATCCTGTTCAAGCTTGCCATGGTAAAGAAACATGCAAATTTCAAAGGGCCAGAGGGATTATAAACAAGAGGGAGCCTGACATCATAGCTCAGGGGTAAAGGCATCTCTTGAATGGCAAGAAGCCTGAATGCTGGGCCTGGCCTGGCAGACTCACCCATTCTCAAGGGTGAGGTTCATCTTACCTTATCTCAGCTATTTGGAGGTTTGATGTCTCTCTGTTGTCAGTGGGAAGAGAGAAAAAGAGACACCTGCAAAGCGTGATTCATTCTGTGCCTGTTCAACACCTCTTTTCGGGTGGAATGAATCTCTTCACTGGGGGCCAGTGTTCTCAGCAGAAGCTAGACAACTGACTTTGACCAGGAGCCTGACTTACAGATGCCAAGTGAGGTGAATTCCACTGTCGGTGACTAATTTTCCTCATTCATCATACCCCAGTTTTAGCCTTTAAAAACTTGGTGTGTAATCAAAGTTGGTTAGTCGAGTTCTGTCTCTGTACAATACTCATTCCTCCCATTGGGAGGCTGGAGATGGATAGGTGGGGTGAAATGCCCTGGGATGATGTGTCTTCTCTGAGGCCTGTAGAGCCTAAAGGTCATGTGTGGCCCTAGTTCACACTCATGAACCCTGGTGCTGGATGCCTGAAAGTTCAGTGTGGAACTATTACATGTCGTCCTGCAAACTTCTTTTGCAGATGGTCTAAGTGACTAGAGGCACTATATACTATTTTTAAGAGAGGAGCCAGTTGCATAAAAATCTGCATAAAAAATGTTGGAAGATATTAAAGAGGCTACAACTGGAAACTTCAGAAAGCTGAAAGGCTGCTTATTTTAATCAAAGAAAGTTAAGTACTATGGAAAATATTACTAAGTTTATATTGCGTTTTATGCACTTGCATACCCAGAAGAATCTGTCTCTAACTTCTAAAACTGGAAGTTGGATGCCTTTGAAAGTGTTACCTTTAATCCTAGCCCCGAAGAGATAAGCATGTAATTTTCAGTTTCAGAAAGCTATAGTTCTTCATTTTTGATGATGTGGAGTAATGCTGAGGTACACTACAGGATAAATCCCAAATCTGTACCTCATTGTTTCATCAGAGGTCACCCAGCCGCCTTATCAGATTGCAGGAGTGCAAGTGGTTTTTTGTGCTAGTTGAAGTTCAGTGCACGTATGTTCTTTGCAAACAGATGATTGCAAGAAAAGACAAGCTATGTGTTTGTATGATTTAATATTTGTCAAAGGTCATCAAAGGGTTATGTTCAGTCATTTTGTAAAATATAGCTTGTAGAGGCAGTGGTGGACAACGAGAGTCCAGTTCGGAGGAATTAAAGTCATATGTTCTCCTGACGGGTTTTTAGCTACAAATACAGTTGGAGATAATTCCGCCACATTGTTCATGTCAATTGCTCCATAAGGCTGAATGCCTTCAACTATTACAAAACACATGCTCGAGAAACCCTTCTACTTCTTTTGTCAAAATACTGAAACTATATGTGCACCCAAGATGTTTAAATTTGGCAACATTAAAGTAATTGGGAATGGACTCAAAATTAAATTACTTAAGGCCTCAAGCTATTGTTTCCAGCAGAGACAAGAGGTCTGAAAACATTAAAAGGATGTGCAAACTTCTTAGAATGTTTTGGGCCAGAACAAAACAGCTGGTTTATACCTAGCTGAGGATCTCAGTTGTTCTCTTTTGAACAGTCAGGATTTGGACTTCTTGCAGTTTCTTGAATTCCTGCCTTCTCACTGTGCTTTGTTTTCACTTCAATAGCACGAGTTTTGTGCTCCTTACTCTCTTCCACAGCTGTACAGGTCTCTTGGCACTGTAGATGGGATTCACCTCACTTAAGGTATGTGTCTGACTGATGTCTGCATCTAAGCCTGTCTTTCACGACATAGTTTACAGGCAATTGGGAAAATCGTTGCTTCTGTAGTGACTTATTTCTTCCTAATACAGAAGTCTAAAAGACTCTAGATCTTCCCCAGTACTCTCTTGACTTTGGAGTCCAGCTGTCCTTGGCCCCGCTGGCATACGGTTTAACTAGACGTACTGGTTTTGATGTGGTCTCAGACTTCCCCAACAATTCTTCAGTTTTGTTTTTTTTGTGTGTGTGACTTCACACATTTTAATTAAAAAACTTGACAGCAGCAAGAAAATGAGTGGTGACTGATACAGTTTCACCAAGAAGTTGTTCTGGCTGTGGTCTTGCGGGGTGCTGGTGATTTACAGGCTCCAGAGTGTAATCTCTCGGCTAGATGCTTGTTGTTGTAAGCTCTGTGCCTTTCTGTGACGTAGTTCAGCCTGTTGCTAGCTGTGGTAGTCTTCGATTGCAGGACTGCTTATTTGCTTGTGGCATAGATGGGACTTACATAGTGAGGGAGGCTGTTTTCTGTGGCAGCCTTGTCTTAGTTGTTGTAGAAGGTATGCAAAGGGTTGTGAAAGAGTCAAGACACTCCCATAGACCAGCTGAAGGACTTAATTCAATCCATGCCTCTGCCACAAAGTTTTTTTGTGAGATGATGGACAAGTCATTTAAAGCAGACTTTTGTCAAAAGACTGTTTACCACATGGGAAGTCAATGGGAGTTGTTAAATATCTAACATGTAATGGAAATGCCAGGCACTCTGAAGGAACAGGTCCCGTTTATCACAAGCTTGGCAGCCAGAACTAGAGTTATATGTTCTGGTCAGCTGTTTCACAAATGACTACTGGTTTAAAATTAACAGCTTATAATTTAATTTTTTTTCCTTGAAAAGGGAATATCTCTTTTGAGAGTAGAACAGACAGGGGGAAATGTCAGTAAATGTGAGAAATGATTCTGGGGTTGCAGAAGTTCATTGTAATAGGGGGAATTCTGGTCTCCTTTCCTGAAAGCTTTTCAGGGCCCATAGATTGTTTTCAGCTCCTACTCTCCAGCTGGGAACTCGCAGGGTAGTACAGGACTAGTAAAGTGGCTGTCAGGAACCAGATGGCACTGATGGACAGAAGGCAAATGATGATGGGTTGCTTGGTTTGAGCATGTTAGGGCTGGAGGACTATGGGAAGCACCAGTCATAGCTGGATGAGGACTTGGAGCTGGAACAAGGAAGTCTTAAGGATTAAAGAGGAACAGGGGAGAGGGAGAATTAAAATTTCAGATCTCTATTAATTGCTTTATGTTTCTTTCATTTTTAATGACAAGCTAAAATAAGCCACACCATCCAGAAAGTGAATGCTTCTGAAGAAGTTTCCCATATTTCTGTCTCCTGTTAGGACAACTTGTGAAGCAAACTGTGCTGATTTTAGCCCTAGCTCCATAAATTTCACAGCTTATGGGAGATACAGGTTCAAGACTGATCCAATGAGATCCTTATAACCCTCATGTAAGAGGCACTCCATAAGTGGTCATTTGAGACATTCACCTGGTACAATGGAAATTCTGAGTTATATTCTGAACTGGGAAGAATGGAATATGAAGTCTTGCTTTTTGACAGGCCTTTTAAACATCAGACCACTTTGTTGAGAGTTTCCTGAGAAAATATTCAGGAGAATACTGATTTTCTTCTGAAGCATGTTAGTAAGACTGCTGAAATTGTGAAAAGTCATTCTTCCTGTATCTATTTAGTATCATTTGGGGTACGGGATGTATCAGTAGTATCCAGCATCACTGTAAAGACATATGTAATGTTAAAGTGTGGATTCATATTTGGGGGTATTTGGGTCTGTTTGCAGACACAAGTTACTTAGTACAGAGTGGCCATGCTCTGCTTCAATGGTTTTGTCTTTTTTTTTTTCTAATGTGAGCTTCTACTTTGATTTCAGTAGTGTTTGTATGGATTCCATCAAGGAAAAACAAATGTCATGGCAAAGTTTTAGGTATTTTTTCTGTTGTTTGGGTGGTTTTTGCTGTAATGCAGATGTTCCTTTTTTAAACCTGGTAAAGGCATTGCCATTTCGGGAGATGATGCTCTCTGCCCTGTACTGAGAGCAGCAACACACCTTGCAGAATTGTTTTAGGGAGCAATCTGCAGTGTGCCAATTGCTCTCTTTTCTGCTATGTTGGTAGTGTTTTGTGTAGTTGAGCGCATGTGTATAAGCTGCAAATGTACATTCCTGTATAGAATAGAGCAGGCTGTCTGTGTGGATCAGCTGTTATGGGGGTGGATGTGGGTTAGACATTAAACAGGCTGTGGAAACTCCTTTGATGGAGCCTTCAGTAGTCTTGATGCTTTATGCACATGGGGCCTGATATAAATTCAGTGAAACCCAGGGAGACTCTCCCTGTCAGTTCAAAGCTTTTGGATCCAGCTTCAGGTGTGTTTGTGAATGTATATGGGGATGTAGCTCTTAGCTGGGTAGTATAGCAGTTGCCTGTGAGAGTGGAGAAGGAATTTGGTTTCACTGCTCTGGATTGGCAAGTGAATTTTATCTAAAGCTTTCCACTTGCATGTAGCCAGCCTGCTCAAGTTCTAAATAGAGTCTGCCCTCAGACTGTAAAGAACAAGATAATCAGTTTATGTTATGTGCTTGAGAGCTAAATTATTTTAAAAGTCTGAAATTAGCAGATGAGGAGGAATTTATTTGCCAAATACATTTAGAAGCATCTTGGGAAACCTGTCAGAGACCAGCTTGAACTGCTTAACTAGTGGCTGTTCAACTTAATAGTTCTCAAGCATGCTTACAGTATGAGGGAGACCAAAATAAAATCCCAGGATGCATGGGTTTTTCTTCCAGACAACAAAAAATGCCATCAATTTGCAAACCAGATAGCTAAAGAGGAAAACCCGCACCTAACCTGCATTATATCCTCTGTGCTTCAAGCAAAAAAGAACCTTGCTCTTTTTTTGGACTCTCTTCCCCCATTAGTTCCAGTTCTATTAACTTAGCACATTGCTGAACGTGACCTTGCTCTGCTAGCAATGCCAGCCTTTACCATGCGTTAGTCCTTTTCCCACCCAGATGTCTTCATGCTTTCCTGCATCCTATCCTCCATGCTTGGAACAAAGGTCTGGAAAATTCTCTCCAGCCTTTCTCCTTCAAATTACTCCTTAAGATGCACTTTGACCCTGATGCCTGTGGGGCATTGCTGATTATAGCTAGGCAGAGTGGAAGTTAAATTGTTTTCTAGGCAGCCTATGTGAAAATATGCTCATGTTATTTCTGCTGCGATTTTGCTGTCAAGCCCTTTCCTGCTGAGGAGGACAAGGCCATAATGCCAGTTTAGTAATCACCAGCTGTCATTGGCAGCTGATGTAGATAAGAGAAGCTCTCAGCTCTGCTGGTTGTTACCTTCCTTCTCCTTCAATCACAGCTCTACCAGATTGCTTTTAGCCACCATGCTTCTTGCATTCTTCATGACTCTTGCACATCTGTGAATTTAGCAGCCTTGCCTCACTAGGGGACTGATGCAGAGTCCACCCTTTCAGAATATGTTAACGCATCTTGGCTTCAAGCATCAAAGGTCTGGTTTTTTTGGAGGGTGGCTTTCTTGCACGTGGAGCTGCAGATCTTAACCCTTCAGAGTAGCAGGAGGGGCTTCCTTCGTAGCTGCTGTTACTTGCCTAACTGCTTATGGAGAGGGCAGGTGTCCCAGCTAACCAGAGCTTCAGACAAGCAATTCTTCACATTGTTTTAGGGTTTTTAATTAAAACTGTAGGCTCCAGCATCATGTGGCAGAGAGCCAGTATCAGGCATCTGACAATAGGCTTCCCCATCTACCAACAATAAGGGAATTCCTCACCGTATGCTCCGGAGGCTTCTGAAATGCTGTGAAGGGGTGAGATTGCTGTTTGCAAAGCACCCTGCAACATTCAGCCTTGCAGGTCTGCTGATTTTTAAATTATATAAACAAAACCCTATAAGCCCCCCATAGGACAAAGATACTGACTTCTGTTTATACTGTCCGGATCACAGATGCTGAGCATGAACGCACGAACAGTCCTTTTGTATGGGGTTTGACACTTTCTGCGGCTGTCTGCACTGTTTTTTAATACACAGAATCCCTGATTCTCCACTGCCTTGCACCCTGTCTATTCATTCTCACCCCTGTGAAGTGAGGGTAAAACACTATCAAAACAAAATGGTACCATTTTGCATGTTTTCCACTCAGTTTGTACAGGTGTAAATAACTACAGAAAGAACGGGGCAGAGCAGAACCTGACCCACAGTCTGTCTCTCAGTGCGTCAGGGGTCCTGAAGTGGGGGGATGACAGAACAAACACAAGCTGTTACCTTGCCATTTTTGCTAATGTTTTAAAATCAGGCAGCTTGTGAGGATGACAGATGCCGAAGTCAGGCAGTACTTAGTTCCTGTAGTCCTCACGTGATGTCTTCTCCTAGAGCAATAGAAGCGTTACCCATGGCATGGATAAGTGCTTGGGTTAGCTGGTATAAGAACGGAGTTACCAACACGACTTGTCTTTCTGAGTTGTTTAGCTATCGCACTTGGTACTGGAAAAGAAAAAGCCATTGTTATTTCTGCTGTTTGTTGTGTTACCTTTGCTTTTATAAACCTTTTTAATGGAGAGTCAGCTCTTCAAGCTGTGGTAAGCCTGCTGCTTTGTCTCCTGGGTCTTGGGCATGAACGGCACTCAGGTTTTTAATTTATATGTTTGGGTTTTTTTATATTTGTCATTATAGCAACAGAAGACTATACTCATCTTGACTCGTTTTCCGTCATCCTCATACTGCCTGACACAACTCTGCAAGAAAGGACTGAAGCATTCTTCCAAAAAATGGTAGCACTTTCCCATCTTTCTCTTTGCACAAAGCCCAGCTCTCTGACACCTTCCTTGCTTTCCTGGACAGCACATTTGAGCATCTTAGCCCAAGTGCCTTTTTTTACCAGAATTTAAGTTTATTTATGACTTGTTGATAAGATATCACTATTACCCCTTTGCCAGATGTCTGTCATAAATATATATCCTGTCTATTCCGGGCCTCAGCCTGCCCCAGCTTTCTTTTTGCTCATCTGATTTTTTTTACTTCCAGAAATCCTGTCCAGTTACTCCTTCAGCTGACACTGTTGCCCACTCTGAATGCTAGTTTTAGTCTGCCTGTGTGCTTCCAATGAATAGGTTTATCACCTTAGTGGTTCCTGCAGGCAGGAAGTAAAGCTTCAGGAGAAGGGCTGTATCTTCTGCAGTGCCTTCTGTAGTGCCTTCTGTAGTCAGCGTGTTAGCACTGCTCTGTGCTCTACTTCAGATAACCTTCAAGATGTTGCATAGTGCTGTTTTTAAGCATTGTTTCTAGGAGGGGGAATAACAAAGCAGATGATGTTGTGGCCACAAAATAGGCATATAATGCATTTCACCAGAAATATAATGTTAGATTGCACCAAAAAAAATCCACCCTTCCTTAAAAAAAAAAAATTTAAAAATCCAGCTCTGCATAGATAAATGCTGGCAAAACCTGAATTTGGTAAGTTAACATAGGCTGTTGTAGTAGGTAGGAATAATGGACAGAAGTTAAAGCCTTTTGAAATCAGAACAGTAAATATTTTTGCATATCTTGAATTGAAAGCTCACCATTGCATTAGCATACCCACTCAGTTTAGAAACTATGTGAATTTTCATGACTCATTTCAGTGCTGTGTAACTGTTTGTATGCAAACGTGATGCAGACATTCTCACAGTAACACACTTGTACCCCCCCATTGGAGTTCATGCGCGAGCAGGAGTGGTGGTGTTCAAACCTTACCTTTCCTAAATACAGCCTTGTGCCTTCCTTTTTCACGTTGATGATAACATTTGAAGAAACACTTCTGCCTAGAATTTCATAGTTGCTTTAAAATGGAAAGCCTAAAAAACAAATAAAAAAGCACTTCATATCAAAAAGCATTTCTGTTAAAATGACTCGTTCTCACATCTAAATGTGACAGGTTTGAAAGGGACCAACTTGCAGAAAGAAAATGGAAGTTCTGTCCTGAGAATAGGCATGAGAAGGTTCACCTGAAAGGTAATGTATCCATCAATGCATGTAGAGACTTAAAATGAAATTGCCATGTAGCTAGAACAAACACAGCTGATGAATAAATGTATATTGGCTAGAATAAATGCAAAGCATAATGCCAGATGTGGACCATGTAGAGTGCAGAAAGGCAGTAAACTGAGTAAGCATCAAATAAAGGATTAGCCTTAATTGTGAGGAATCAATTCCAATGAGAAACAGAACTGGGGATCTCTTTTGCCCAAAAGCAGTTGAGGTACTTTTCTAGGTAGACAAGAAGGTGCCTCATCTGTTACTGCTTTCCCATTTGAGGCTTATCAGCAGCAACCTGCTGTATATAACATACAGTTCAAAGGCTGCTTTTACTCCTGAATATCTCCGATGGGGTTGTAGGCTTTACTGCCCAGAAAATATGGTTTACAAGTTTTTTCTGTTTTTCCAGAATGCACCTTTCTATTCTCTGTAAGCATCTAGAAGACCTTCTGCAGCAGCATCCACTGCAGTGCAATCACACTGTGTCACTCGTTGTCAGTGGTAGGAATTACGTTATATTTCAGTCTCTCACAAAGTCCATGTGACTGTAGTGGAGTCTTCCAGAGTTACTCGTTCAAAAGCAATGTTTTCGGAGTTCAGTTGAGACACTTCATGCAGATGTGTTGAATCCCCATGTTTGTGTACTTCTGAAAATGTTTAGGCTTTCCAGACTCTTTTAAAAAGATTCCCAGTCATTTTTCTACTAAAGTAACCCTTGAAAATGTAGAACAATTATAAAGGTTGAGTGTGCATTGGACGTTCATTGCTCTCAAAACACCAAAACTATGGTGACTCTGCTGTCTATCAGTGGTCTACTGTGTCCCATGAAACTTAAGAGAGATGTTTCTTAAAATCTTCTTACATATTTTTGTGGAGCATTTAATAAGTAAGCATGGGATTCACCTCAGATTAAAACACCGGCGTTCAGAGGCTTGATCTAGTTGCCTGCATGTAGGAGTCCAGCGCTGTTGGAAGTGCTCAGTTCTCCATCTGGACTCCAGCTGCTGCTCTGCAACAGTAAAGGAGTGACATGCCTGGAGTGCCATCCTTGCCGGTCCTGCATGGATTTCTTCGGCACCCAGTTGCATCTCAGGTGACACAAACAATAGTCAGCATACATCAACATCTACTCAGTGCACTCAGAGGAGTCTCCAGGGAATGTCTGCTTCTGGTGTTGCTGCTACCTGGCACAGGTACCCAAGCTCTGCTGTGGTTGTAGTTAACATGGCTAAATCAGCTAAATGCAAGTGAACTCGAGTATCTTCTCATTGGCATACCCGTAACAGACTGTTAGCTGTGATCAGTTGGTGTCCAACTGAGGTTTCTAGGGTGACATGAAACTAGGCAAGTTGCAAAAGAAGTAAACAAACTGTACAGAAGAGAAAGTAGGGATTTGGTTCCTGATCCATCTGTGAGTTCCAGACTGATTGATAACCTGCCGATATGAAGATCACTGCAGGGTCAGGTCTTATGAAGGAAGCACCTGCTCTTCTCTTAATGACAGCATCGTTAGTAGTGCAGGTACAGAGATCTCTTAAATTAATAGTGCAACAGATTGTTCCTGCTACACTTAACGAGCAGTTCAATGTAACAGCCACGGGTAAAATACTTGCAGGTTTGTGAACTTCAAAGCAAACTTTGCTTCTTTCTAAAGAGTCTTACAAACAACTAAGCATATTTTCTTTCACGTCATCTTTAAAGAAATTACAAAAGAATATATACAGCAGGCCTGAAATTCCTGCCGGTCCTTCATCTTGGTTTTCTTGGCATTTTGGAAAGGAATCTGGATGCTGAAATTTACTGTTAATGAGTACTTAATTTTATGGCTGTGTTCTTGTTCTGTGCACTCATGCTTGTCTGAACTCCTGATGCTCTTATGGGGGGCCAAAAAAGATGCCTAGAAGATAACTGCTAAAAGTAACCAGAGCAATATTCTTCTACTTTGATTTTTTTTTTTTCATTTTTTTTTTTAGTTTGGAAAGTATTGGTGGTCATTAATTGAGATGCATTTCTTTATTGAGTTATATATCTTTGATTATAATGCTACCAATTATCTGCAGTCTTGATTTCAAGAGCTAGACAAGCATGGGAAAATAGGTCTCCCATGGCTTGTGATGGATTAAATGTAGAGGCAGCGAATATTAGGGAGCTGTTGGTCAACACAAACAAAAGCTGCAATCAGTAGTTGGATTGGAAACAATGATGCGGATGAGGTGTACCTAAACCCAAATATCAAGTCGAAAGCAGGAATGTAAAGAAGTGGCAAGGACAGCAACTCAAGGGTGGAACAGATGAGGAGAAGCTGGAAAGATGTGTAGAAATGAAAAAACAAACCAAACCCCACCACCAGTAGGCAGGCAGGATGAAAAGAAGTGAGATAAAAAATAGAAATGCTGTATGCTTACTGCTAATTTACAAGAATCACTGAGTGACTGTTGTTGAAAGCTGGACTAAAAGCAAGGGAGGTGAAAAGTTGGAGGACGCTCTGAGGAGAGGGTAAAAGACATGTCCATCCTTTGGAAGACAAAGGCAAAAGATTTCTGCGGGTTTCATCAGAGCAGAATTGAACTCTCTGAGCTATGGATAAAAAAAATCAATGTTTTTATCTTCTTGTGGTCCTAATTTTACACATTTGATTCATATAATGTTTTACATTCTGTAAATTGAGTGTTTATACTTGGGAAAAATTGCAGGTCTGAAGACCCTGCAATGTCTTTTTTTATTCCTTCGCTCGTAACAGCAGCAGTCTCCTCCAGACTTTGTGCTTTTGTACCTCAAATCCCAGCTACTTCTAGCTGGGAAAATGCTCTAGCCTGTGTGTCTGTTATCTTGTGTCCTCTTCTGAGGGGCTAGCAAAGCTGGTCCTTATGTTGGTGATTTTTTCCAGATCATTAGGAAAACTGGAGTTAACTGATCAACTTGCCATACCAAATCCCTGAGTAAATGAGAAGTAGACATAGGGTGGGATGCACTGAGCAAGGCTTCTGCCTTCCTTTACAAACTCCTGTGAGTCTGGTTCCAATGAAAATTATGTTTTCATTTATTCTCATTCATTACAACTCTAATAAGTGTAATAGAGGAGCAAAATGGCTCTAACTCCTGGGAGAAGGGAAAGGGAATTTTTTTCCTATCTCATGTAGTGCCACTAAATCAAGCAACCCATACTTACAGGAGTGCAAGAAGGAGCTGGAATACAGGTTTCCACCTGCAAATATAGGTCTGGTTGACTGAGAAGACAGATTTCCCTCTTCAGTTCCTCCTCAGCCTCTCATGATTAGAGCAGTGCTACATGTGAGTACGGCTGAGCAGCTCTGACCAAGGAGTAAACACCATGTTGAGGAGGTGCCAGCATCCCATTTCAAACCAGTTGTCTTTCTCTCCATCAGTTACCTTTGGCATACATCTCCAAGGATTTCTAGCTAGGTGGCTGACAGGAAGATACTACATTGCAATCTCAGAATATTAGGTGTAGTGATGTTGCAAATACATTGTGTGAGCTGCTCATGGAGGTGAATGTTTGTATATTGGGTTAAAAGACTTTCAAGCACAATTGCATTGTCCTTCAATAGTAGCCTATAGGAAGAAGCAAGCAGGGGAGATGCATAATACCTAGATAATAGATAAGAAATCCCTTTACAAATACTGGGGAGCCCGTTGCAACACAGTGCCGTACATCCATGCTCCAGTTTGCATTTAAACAGCTATTCTGCCTGAGTTGGGAATAAAAAGGTACACTGACTAGTTAAAAAGCTCTTTCCAAGAAAGGCTGAGACCAGTTGTCAGTAGGTGTCCCAGACTTAGAAAATGCCCAACTTCTTTAACATCTGTCCACAGAGACATGGAGCAAGTGCATCTTTCTCACTAGCAGTGAGCATTTATCTCCACTGCCCCCTGCCCTCTGCTGCTGTCTGAGGGGTGAGTCAACATCTCAGCTCTTTGCTATGCAGGAGAGCTTGGTTTTGACAACTTGGGAATTCTGCTGCCTGGAGAGGAGGAGACATACTGTGTTGTGGAGATGGCATGTGTGATTTTTTGAGGATGCTGATAATATTTCCTCTTCGTAACTGCCTGGTGTCAAAGGGCACACAGAAAACTTTGGTAGAAACCATCCATTTGGTTGGTGCATGAGGCTGCCACAGCAGCCTGCTGCAGTAGGATTTACTAACCAGGACTTGAAGCTCAACTGGGCTTTGCTCTCAGTTCCGCATTTTTGTTGCAGCAGTTATTGCGTCAAGGCCCAGTATCACTTCACAGGATGGCATCCTGTCTGAATTCAGAGGGACCAGCGAAGCCCGTAGGTAGCTTGTATTGTGTTTGTGTTTGCTTTGTATGTCCTTCTTGAACAGTTAACATTGTGTTAGGTGATAGAAACTTTAGTTAATTTGAAAGCTAAAGCATGGACAAATGTAGTGGGCTCTGACAGCAGCTGTTTTTCATGGATAGGTAAAGCATAGTCATTGTGGGAAGGGTATTCTTTTGCATAATCTACTATAGAAGTTCCATATGATTTTTCTTTGCAGTGTTTCTTTGCAGATGTTATTTCTTCTTGCATTTCTTTCTATACAAACAGGTTAATTCTTTTTCCCAGATTGCCCTATGTATTTTAAGGATGTTATACATGCTCATCAGGTGCTTCTTTATTCTTCAGATGACTGTTGTCGTGTATCCCAGGACAGATTTGGATGCACCCAGGGTGATGTTTCTGAGTAACTGTGCTGATGGAGCTGTCACTGTGCCTTGCAGCTGTCCGTAATTAAACATGTAG
Source organism: Myiopsitta monachus (assembly GCA_017639245.1). NCBI lineage: Eukaryota > Metazoa > Chordata > Aves > Psittaciformes > Psittacidae > Myiopsitta > Myiopsitta monachus. The sequence goes on from CM029922.1 coordinate 30,097,539, forward strand.
GAGGAATATCCTCAGACCTGAAGCTTTGTATCCTTAAATATGACAGACTTAAAGATGTCAGGTTTAAAGGCGTTTGGCTAGTCCCACTAATAGTGGATACTTCTGAGTTAATTCACCCATGAAAGGCGTATATCTACCAGTATTTTTTGGTCCTCCTTTTCCAAGTGAATAACAAATACACTAGATATGTGTGTATATATGCTGGTGCACCTTACTGCATTATGCACAGACAACAATACTTTTTCCCAGGAACTAATTCACCCCAGGTGTTGTCACCTAGTTGTAATGCAGCATCTAGTTGAGGTAGCGGTGACTATATCCCGCATCTCCCAGGGTGTTGTCTCATACCCAGTTGGAGCTCTCCCATAAGACAACCATTAATTGTCACTCACTAATAGTGTGTGTTTTGTTACTGGAGACACTATGAAATATTTGTCTTGGATAAGAATAAGAAGTCTCACAGTTTCTGCTCCAAAGCTGTTCCTTGTTCTCTATGACTTGGTCTTATGCTCCATCTACCTTTAGACAGCTTTACTTTGAATAGTAGGTCCATGTTTGACGCCAGTTTTGGCCAAACAGTCTTGCAGTCATTGTTTAAGTAGAATGAATGCTGAGCTCTGGGATCTGAGTGATGGCTCAGTGACATGCACAGGATGTAAAAAAGAACTTGGGATTGGCACTAACTGGATTAGAGCAAAGTCCAGCTGCCCAGGTGTTCTGTCTCCAGAAGGAGAAACAGGAGATATTATTTAGGGAGACTATATCAGCCTGGCCACTTCTGCAGTCCATTCCCCTTGATTTTTCTAGCACTCAGAGCAGCTGTATTAGGTACGTTAGACAGTGTAGCCTTGCTTAGCCATTTCAGTGTCTGTTTGTGGACTTTGGTCCATCCAGTTCTCTCTTTTATTTTTTTGTAATCCTACAGATGCAGTCACCCTCCACAGCCTTCTGCGTCAGCAAGTTCCAGAAGTTCAGTAGGTGCAGTTGGGTGCACGTTGTGCTAGACTGCAGGAGTGGGGATCATCTGTGCCATATCTTTCTGCTTTCCAATACAAAATGCCGGAGTCTACCAGGACACGGTGTTGACTCCCACAGAAAAAATGTATTGGGATGTATGTGGACCGGAACCTGAATACATATTGACAAACCATCTCAAAAAGCTACACTAACTGTGAGTTACTAGCTGTTCTCTGTGGTCATTATGGCTAGCCTCGGACATACGCATCTATAATGATACCTGTTTTTTCAGGTCATAGTTGTTGAAGTATGTTATTACTATGAGAAAGATGTAGTTTTCCAATAAAGCAACCTTGTGCTCTCATATCATGGCAGTATCTACATATTCATTGCAGATGGCATATTACAGAAATAATATTTTTCATATTTATTCTTTATCCAATATTGAACCATTGCTGTTCAAGCAAAGTTCAGATCCATACATCTGATGAAGTAAAGGAAACTGTTAGGTGGAACATAGTTGCCCTTAGCAGCTTCCCTTCAGCAGTTTTTTGTATTGATGGATTTACTGTTTTGTGGTTAAAGAATTTTTCATGCTGGAATATTTCTAAACCCATTTTCTGATAGAAATCAGAAAAGTGGAAGTTTCTTGTACATCACTACTTTGGACAGCTCTATATGGAGAAAAATAAAGGTAGCAGGTACAAATTAAAAGTAAAGGGGATGAAATAATCTGAGCTGCAAAAAGAAGAGTTCTAGTTTATTTTATTTCCTTGGTTATGTTGGAGTCTTGTTAACCAGTATGTAATGCATAGTCATGTAATAAAACATGCTAGACATTAAAAGGCAAAAACCCAGTTCACAGATGTTGTAACGTTATGAGATAATTTTAGGGAGTGAATGGGGTGAAAAGGCTGGATTTGTTAGAGAGGAAAATACCTATGGAGGCCTTTTCTGTGAGCAATACCATGACTTCATTACCATGTCAATTCTGGGAAAAGGCTCTGATTTAACACAGCAGTTGGCTAGATCCATATGGAGCTGATGAACCTCTGAATGAATAGTGAATGGAAAAACTGCTGGAATCTGCCTTTAGCTTTGTTCCCAGGATGACCAATGTAAAAGGCCTAAGAGCAATACTGCACAGATGGTGTAAAGAGGTAAGAAATCTGCAGGGTTTAGTTTACTTTTTCTTATCCTACACTGTTTGGGTTTTATTTTTTTAGCCATATTTCAGTTCCTCCAACTCCATTTGCTTCAAAGGCTTTACTCACAAAAAAGTGTTAAAAAAAAGTGAAGCTTTTGGGAAACGAAATTAATTCAAAAAGCATATGTAGCAGTAAACATTTACATAAAAATACAATTTAAAATGTTGGATTTTGTATGGTATAGAAGTAATTGAAAGCATAATTATGAAATCGTGGAAAAAAAAAGCGCTAGTTAAAAGTTTAACAAAGAACTTTGGAATTACTTCTTCAATTCCCCCTATGTTGTGGGAATATGCAGATGTTCACATTTACACAGTCATGTATGTCCACTAGGGTTACATGCTTTTATAGTCTGAAGCATCATCACAAGTGCCAATACAGTAAATCAAAAGACTCTCTGGCATTATCTAGTTTCCTTTCTGGCTTTAAAAGTTAGAACAGATGTCACAAGAGAGGACAAAATGGATTTTACCCACCGAGAGGAGCTTTTCTTGCCATCATTAATAGGAGGCTCCTTGAAATGCTAATGTACACAGTTTGTGTTGCCGGGTTTGCATAGAGATGGTGGGAAACAGCTCTGATCCCAACAAAACCTTTTGTTATTAATCAAGAAAATCTGCTCTTCTGAAACAGCAAAGCACTGAAATGGTGTGGCTACTTGCAATGCAGAGATCTCTATAGCAATCTCCAATGAACAAAAATGTAATAAAAACTGTTCAGCAGTTCTACGAGATATGGCACATGTAGCCGTTTATTTGCAGTGATTTTGCATACACCTTCTTTGTCATTTCGGCATGGGTATTTACAGTGGAAAGATTACACCGCTTCTCTGTTTTTTCTGAATCTCCACTCTTTAAATTCGTGTTTCATTTCATAGCAAATCTAAAAAGCAAGCTTGAAGCAGAAAGAACTTTGAAAAGCAAGCTTCTCTTCTTGAAAATAATCTATCATGGAGCATGAGTTTCTGTTTGATTTGATGTTAATACCATGTAAGATATTTTTGCTTCGTTAGAACATAGGATTATGAGATCTTGTGAGCCCTTTGTAAGTACAAACGTACTCTGCAATATTAGAACTGGTATGCTCCTCCTGTTTTAAATGGGGCTTTACAATTTTCAGTAGTCTTTAAGAGAAGAAGTTCAGACCCTGATGTTGTTTTGTGACATATGACCTTTATTTTTAAGAAATACCAGTGCAATTAAATCACAAAGTACTAACTGCCATCATTCATTGCCTTGTATCGGATGCGTCAGCAGAAACCTTCTTTACCAGAAGTATCTGGAGTATGAATTCAAGCCAAAAATTCAAGGAAAGCCTGAATTAAAATGTAAATTTCTTTGCTTGCTATTACTCATCACTGAAATCTCTGGCCCAGTCTCTGATCAGAGCTACATTAAATTCCCTATCAATTTATTGTACAGCAGTTCCACAACACATTAATGTGTCTTTTCACAGATTCATTGTGCTGAGACTTCAATATATGGGCACAAGAGAATGAAATAGGGATGAAGCATTAGCTCAGAGTTTAAGCCTCTTTTAATTTCCTTGCCTCTGTGGATCTAAAGCAGATACTTAACATTTTGCATTGCCGTAGATTATTGCACTTTAATTTGTATTTTTTTTCTTTTTAATGATGATAATAAGCAGATAGTAGAAATAAATAAAAATAACTTCTTATACTTAATGCAAGATGTTTGAGATGACCATTGTGTAGTTATGGGGTAACACAGTATGCATAGTAAATTTTAAAAGGGGAATGTTTATTTGTTCATAGCTTTGTCTGATACAAATTTGATAAAGCCAAGGAAAGAAATGGGTGGAATAAGAGGGGATGGGGAGCTTATGTGGAAAAAAAACAGAGTGAAACATTACTGTTCCATCTCTGTGGATCATTTTTGGTAGTAGGAAATACTGTAACAGGCAAGCAGGGAAGACAAAAGCTGTAAGAACAACTTTGAGGTCAGAAGTGCCTTTGGCACTGTGAGAGGTATAGATGAAATGACCAAGTCTATCTCTCGATGCTTCCTGAAAAAGGATCATCTGCTCTCTATGTTTTAATATATAGAATTTTTCCCGCTATTTGTTCTCCTATCAATTTTACAGTTAAACTTTCCATCTCATGTAAGCTGCATTTCAGAGGGGTCTGAAGTGCCTGCATGCCTGTACCAAACAAAGGGTCTCCACCTCTGCTAATGAAAACAAGACCTTGTTGCTCCTGTGAGTGTGGCCCGATTAACTCGTATGAGGCTGTGCTGAAAATCCCAGTTTGCAAGGAGGGGGTACTGTTCATCCAAAATAACAAGCAACAACAACAAAAAATCCTACCGAGCCTGCTTAGTGGGACCTGCTCAGGCTTTTGTCAGGGACTAATGACTTTGACCTCACTGTCCAGTCCCTCAGTGTAGTGGTAAGGATAAAGACCGTTCTTGAGAAAAATCTTGATTAGGAAGGCTGAACTATCCTGTGTCAACAAAGTACCCTGCAAACCCCTTGTCTTAATGGCAGTGATAAAGTCATTGAGCAGAACCATATTTCAGGCATGTTGTCCTATGTAAGAAAGACTGTTGTCTACCTGTAAAGTTTCAGTGATTTAACAAAAGGAGTTTTTATCAGACATACTATATACTTAAAATTACTTCATAACTTTGCAGAAGCTCAAGTGTATAGATTTCAACCAGGCTGGAAATCTACAGCTTAGCTTGTGTTGCTAAATTATGAGCTATGCTGATTTTGTGCCAGTCTGAAATATATCCATGAAAGCGTTTTCAGATAGCCTGTTTTTAAACCAGTGTAAATTCTTTGTGTGAACACTTGACCTGAAGACTTTCATCAAGGAATAAATGTTAACGGACTACTTCCCTGTACAGTCCTTGCCAAATTTTGTTCTCACTTCCTCTGGTCGTGAGTAACTTCACTGCATTTGAAGTGGTTATTCTGAATTTGTCTTGGTGTAACAAACGAAAACTTAGCTTTAAGAGTCTTTTGGAGGAGAAATGTCTTTTGTTGGTGTGGTTATAGATTTTTGGCTGAGAATCTGGAATGGTTGAGCAGTCCGGTTCAAGTGTGAACCCTTTCCCTACACTGCCTTGTAGGGAAATCTCCTTGTCACAGTCTTTGTATACCTGCAAAATGGTGTGAATTGACATAAAATCAAATCTCTCCACTTCTTCCTTTGGTAACATTTTGCTGTCAAGTTTAAGTAGTCAAGGTGCAAGAGATCAAGTCCCATTTCCCACATAGGAATCACTGTTCCTGGCTGTGAGTGTTTATAAGATCAAATTCCCTTTTTGTGGAGTAAAAATAATACTTTTTAAAGTCAGGCTGAATATGTAAATTATCTTAGGGTAAATCTTCAGTGAGGTTTCTAAACTGAAGCACGTATTTATGATGCGAGGGCCTTCAGGCTTTAGAGAACTGTATATGGGCAAGCAGCAAAAAAGGTCGATCTTTTTGTGTATTTAAATCTTTCTTCAAATTACTTTGAGTCTCATTTCTGCTTTCTCTGTGTCTTTTTCTCTAAAGTTCCATAGTCAGGTAGCACCTTGCAAGCTGCTTTGCATCCAACACCTAAGATAGCCTTATAAACCCTGCGGACATTAAACTACTGGAAAACAGATTGGGTTGGTAAAAATAAGTGTGCATGTTCTCACAGAACCTGAGAAAATCACACCTTTACTTTGTTAAAAAAAATCTGTTTGTGCCACTCCAGTAATCACTTCATAACTGGTGGGAGAGCAGAACATATGTCTCAGAAGTGGTGGAATATAAAAGCCTCTACCTCTAATCCTATTTTCTTTAAGAGAGAGAGAGAAGGGAAAAAAAAAAAAAAAGCAATGAAAAATTCCAACCTTTTCAGTATGTCATCTGTAAAATCGGTGCCAAGGGGTTTCTGCTTAAAAATGCTAAGGCATTTTGTGGCGATTTCTGTGAAACTCCTTGGTTAATCCTTCTGCAGTTTTATTAGCAAGCAGAGTCCTGAAGAAGTAAAGCAGTGTCAACAAGGGTGTTGTGAATGGCTTTTGTAGCCCTGCCACAGCTAACGAATCCTACGTGCCTGTCGTTCCCCAAGCATTTCTTGGTTAGTTGTTTATGAGGGCTGAAATCACCTCTTTTCAAATTTATCTTTCGGACTCTGCACCAGTATGGTAAATATTAGGTAACAGGATATTGACAGAGGGGTCATTTCCATAGAGAATGGATAGGACCTGAACATTGATCTGCTGGAGAGGGGAGAGAAAAAGGAAGGCTTCTTTTCTTTCAAGGGGGTTGGGTGGTTTAATGGTCAGTAGTGTGAATGCTGTATGTGGCAAGGCTGCTGCTTGAAATAAATGCAGAGAAGAAATCTCAGTCTAAAGCTACAAGCATAAAGAGGAGATGATGGCAATTTAAAATGTAATCAACAAGACAAATGCATCCCACTTTAACACTGTTGAAATCAGTGTGGTGACACTTTGTGCCTGGGAGACTTTGGTCCAGCAGTGTCCAAATTAAATGTGAAAATACAAACTAACTGCTGACATTAGACACAGGGCTCTTAGGAAGGTTGCTTTCATCTTCCTTACAAACCCTTTCCATCTCTTCCCTTCTCCCATCTTGCTAATCAATGAGGTCAGAGGACTGGAGATCTCACCAAGCCTGTGGTATGCCCCAGGGCCGTTCAGTGATCAGCAGGTTCCCCTGATTGCTGCCTTTTGTTCCCAGCAGTGACCTCATGCTTCTGCTGGTTTCACAGAGGTTAACACCAGGCCGTACATCTCCTCTCCAAGGCAGCACCTCCAGTGGTATCATGTCCTTGGCACTGTGTGGCTTCAGGTGTGACCTACATAGATAAATGCCACTGAAGGAGTGACTTCTGCTGTAAACCACACCACCTGCTTTTTATCTCCTTTCCAGCTCCAGATCTCATTCATCTCAACCCAAACCATTCTTTGATTCTGTGTCTGATACAGGCCAACAAATAGACCAAGTATTAAAAAAGAACTTACCTTTAAAATCATACTCTGCTAAATAAATCTCTTTCTACTGATAGAGGGCACATACATAGCTCTTTGATACTTTCTATTGCACAGTGAGTGTTAATGGATGTATGTTATGAGTAAATGAAAGCATGCACATTACTGTGTGTATTCATTTCTAGGGAGCCGTTTATTCAGGTAAATAAGATTTTGCTAAGGAGTACCCAGCTATGCTTAACCTTTCTTAATAAAAGTAATACTTGCTGTGGAATGATTTCTTAGAATCAAGCTAAAATAGGAGCAAAAAGGGTAGGTAGACTAGATGTTGTCACAAGGATTATAGCATTTATATTCTTCTGATGGTTATATATTGTAGATGCCAAATCAGATTGTATTATAAAATTCTAAATTAAGAAAATATTGTACCTAGTTCTGTGTGCCATTATTTTAAAGCAGATCTGCCTGAAAAGTACTGGCTATTTTGTTTTTTTTTTTTTTTTTGCTTTAGAATAGCTATTATACAGCCTTGTGCTCTGATCATTTTTGCTCCTTCCTCTCCACTTTGCCTTTTTTCTTACTCAGAACACAAGAAATAAGTCACCCATTTGTGCACACCTTGCGTATGAAGAGGACCAATTCCGTATTTATCAGAACAGCAGACACCCATTCTTCCACCTAGCCTTCTCAGGTAAATTCTATTTAGCAATTCATTTCTGTTTCACCTTGAAGGCTGACAGTACCCTGGAAATCCTCATTAAATGCTAGCAAATAACTTAAAAAGAAAGAAAAATCCAGAGCTGTTTGTCTTGCTGTGTCTTTAAATCTGACCTTTATTGTTAAGTTGCATTTGAGGGGGGAAAAGTGTCAACTTGTTGAAAGATGAGTGCACTCTATTATGCTGTGCTTAAGGCACTGAGAAAATCCTGTGGAGCGAGTAACACCAGCCAGTGTTCACAATGCTACATTTTAAATGCATATTGGAAAAACAATGATAACAAAATGGATTTCCTGCATTTAACATTGCTATAGTTAAGGAAGCATAATTACACCAAATGCCAGGGTTTCTTTTTAACAGCAACCTAGTTGGCCAGTGTTTGTGATGAATCATGTTGTGGCTTGAGAATGGAAATTCACTCTGGCTGTGCACTGGTGCTCCTGGGTCCCTCCAGGTATGCGGGTCCAGGCAGGGACATGTGTGGAGAGGGGCTTTGGGGGAATGTGGCTACTACTCTTGTCTCACCTCTTCTGTTTTTCCTCTGACTCATGCTGTTGTTTTGAGGTGGATTTCCTCTCTGCTCTCCATCTAGTATATATTCAGGAATTCGAATGTATATATCCTCATTTTCCTTTGCTTCAGGCTTCCTGGCAAAGGGAGAGATCGTTTCAAGCCCAGTACTGCAGTTGCATTCTGGGCTTGCAGTCAAAGCAAGTCAGGCCTGCAACAGTGGCGGTGGTACTGGAAAAAGAAGTTATTTTACTAGGGTAGAGGGAAAGCTAGAAACAAGAGGATCTCAAATAATGAGAGAAAGCTTAGTGTGCATGAAAACCTGGCACTTTTCTAAAAGTCATACTGAATCAACTGGAAACCAAGTTACTATAGTCTAGAGCTATTTGAATGACATTTGTGATGTCAAATAATTTTCTTTCCATTATTTGTTGAATAAATGACTCAGAAACACATTTGCCCCTCTTCGATGAGCTTTATCTATGGTTGAATACTCTTCTCCAAATAAATTATTCATAAATTTTGAGCAATCCGAGAATAATTTATTCAAAATATTTTTTTCATTATTCAGTCCTCCATCCCCTGGATTGTGGGTGAAACCCTGACTGTGTTAAACTTAGTGAAAACATTCTGAATGATTTGACCAATGCCAGGACTTCACCCAGTTGAAAGTCTTTTGAGAACTAAGTGTTGCTTTTACTTATGGAACTTTGGTTTAAATATTAGTGCTAAGCTTGCCTGTGTATTTGTCGGTGTGTAGAAAAATATGAGCAGGAATTATTTCAGCTCTTATTAAGCTCATTCACTTAAGTTCTAATTTGAACCTGGATGTGTGAATGCACAGTTAAATTGCTTTTTTGAGATTTCCACATGATATTTCCTGTCATCTGAAGTCCTGGTTTATGATGAGTAAAATCCTTCAACAATTGTTGAAGAGGGCCCAGGTCCTGGCTAGTTTCCAGTTTTAAGTATTAATAAAGCTATTCAGGAGTACACCAGTTTTTGCTTTCCCTCCCCCCTCCCTTTTTCTTTAAATTGCAGAAACCTTTGGAAGTGTTCAGAGTCTGGGGTGTATTTAGCTCTTCCCTTCATTGACCAGAAAAAAAAGGTTTGGATATTTCCAGAATTCTAGCAAAAACTGTCATTTTTTTAATCATTTTGAGAATTTATTTGCATTTTACAACCAGTTCTGGTAATTATAATACACCAGCCTTAATTCTCCCTGAAATATGACGTGAGTCTTCACTTCCTGTCTTAAATTTGCATTGTGTAACTCTATGCAATTAAGGCATGGCTGGCGTTATGCCATTGTTCGTGGGTGAAATGAGTCCTATGTAAATACTTTATTTTGTACCGTTAATTGGCAAATGGTATAGAGTGCTTTGGAATCCATCTGGAGAAAAGTTACTGCATATGTGTATGGTCATTATTACTATGTTATCTCATTCCTTTAAGATACACAACTGCTTTATTATTTGCTGAGCTCCAGGAGAGTACTTGGTACTATACAGATACACAAGGAGAAAATGCTACTACCCCATGGAGCCTACAATAGGCTTGGCTGAGAGAGACAGTAGGTATTGAGCTGTGTGAAATATATGGGTTATATATCCACATTTCTTGTTAATGGAGATTTAAAAATCTCTCTATAGCATTATGATTAAGGTGCTTTGTGGGAGAAATGCACTGCAAGTGAACGGCAAATGAGGAGAAAAGCAACTTGGTGAATAACAAAAGGTAGCAAAGCCTAAATGAGGGGGGTAGAAAGATGAGAATGTGAGGAAGATTCACATTGGACATTTTAGAGATAGCTTGAAAGGAGGAAGGAGAGGTTGGGAAACTTTAACAGATATCATAGCGGGAGGAAAGGGAGTAGTAAATGAAGATAAGGGGGTACAGAACAAAGCAGAGCAGTGATTTTAGCATTATGATTTGTATTGGGAAATGTGGGTTGCACAATGGTAAAATGATGACTACTGATGTCTGGGGACTGAGAAAAGTTGGAGAGGTGAGGATGAGCTGGTCAAGAACAAAACTGCATAAAGTGCAGTTTCAAAAGTCTACGTAATACAGGAGATCGGGTATCTGTTTTTGAGAAAAGAACTTTTTGAGATCAGTTCAGAGGTTAATGCTGTGGTACTGTAGGAACAGGTGATGTGGAATTTCACTCAAAGGGGGAGAGGAGTTCAGATAAAAGGCTGGGTTTGGATGTGGGTAACTGAAAATGTGGCAACCATTTCCGGAGCTGCTAATTCATTAATTAACTAATTTTTTAGTTGGCTTTAAACTCAGTCAGACCTTTCTCTAAAGCTGGAAGATTCAGACAGGCTTTTTCCTCAGAAGAAAAGTAGGAAAAATCTTCTACTGAAAGTTTTGTGTTTAAATTTTTGGATGAAAAATATTTTTTTTCCTCTGTTGCTCAAAGATGTTGCTAAAGTTGAAGGCTCTGACCAATAAGACATTGAGGAGTCTGTGTCTTTACAGGCACATGTGGTAAGAAGGCATCTTAAAAGTAAGATACCAAACCAGAGCTTGATATAGAACTGAGAGCCGTTCCTGTATCCTTAGGTGTCTATTTGGGTCTCATTTTTTCATACTCAATGGATGTAATAGTTTATTTCTGTTCATCATTCTGTTTATTCATCTGCTTTATGGGTTCAGGATATGAGCCCTGAAAGATTTTTGTCTTGGTTTTAGCTTGCCTCATCAAGAGGTTGGCAGCTCCAGACTTGATTTAGATCTGAAGCAATTGGAGTAATGCTCTTGAGGTGTCTTTCCATCCTTACTGCCAAGATGTGGATCAAAGTGAGACTGTATTCCAACTGGATACCTCACAGACATGCCCATGTTGCATAGGGTCAGTTCAGATCTTAATATGCCTGTGCAATGCGATGCATAAATGGGAATACAGTCATGGAGTGTTTAAGTTCCACAACTTCTCTTTATTGCCTGCATATGGAGTCAGGTCTGCAAGCTCTGGATTATGAGTGATCTGAAGGGGGGATGCTGTTCTCTTGAAGTTGGACATTATATTGGTTAGCCATAGCAGATTGAATATGATCCCACATCAAACAAAAATGATACTGATATAGTATGGTAATCTGAAGATTCAGAGTTAAAAAGAGAGGCTATTGAAATCGTTATCAGATGTTGAGTCTGAAATACCTCTACTTTTCTCTAGAGAGAAAAAGGATTGGCTGTGGCAGTTGCATAGTATCAGTTGTCAAACAACCTTTTAGCAGAAACCACTGTATAAAGTCTCTCTGATGTGAGGGCCCACACAAGAGACTTTTCGTAAATACAGAAAACAACATTAATCTTAGCAGTAAACTGTATCTTGTGTAAGTGGGCTGTGTAGATCGTTGTGGAAGGCTTAAACAAATAACTGTTTAAAGTATGCAGTTAAATTCACTTAATACTACCTTGATTAATGGTAGGATTTTTATGTATCAGATCATTTTGCACTAATTCAGTACAACAGTGTCTGCCTAATAACAATCAATAGTAAATTATTTCCTGCTTAAATATTAATTGAAAATCAGTGATTTCCTGCTTCCAACTGCACTTAGTGTCAATCATTGCACATGGTGCTGCTCAGCACAAGTGGTTTCTGTGTTAATTGTTAATCACTTAACATATATATTTATATATATATTCATGTCTGGTTTCACCAGGCTAGACTCTGAGACATTACTTATGTTGAATTGTACATGACTAGTTTCAGTGCAACAGTCTCAGTCCAAATGAAGGTGCCATTCTGCTAGAGTAAGCATCTCTGGACCTGGCCCATAGCGTACTGGATTGATGATTAGAACAGTCCTGAAAGGTTTTTTTACTCTTTAGTAGATGAATTAAGTGTATGAAACTCAAATCTACTTTAATGATTTCATTCTGTTCTTGAGGAATATCAGGCCTCTTATGGGAAAAGCTGTCTGTGTCAGAAATGTGACAGAGATGCTGGTGAAAGGAAAACTTGGAAGTATTTTTCACAACTGCTTTTTCTGGTAATTCTGTGTTATCTTCTTCCAGTCCATTTCTTTATGTGAAAGATGAACCAAAATGGCTGACAAAATCATAGGCACAAGGCATACATGAGGTGGCATTCTGGGCTGGAATGCCATCTTGCAATGCTGCGTAGTACATCATCCCTCTTTCCATATGTCTTTGCTTACTAGTGAGGATGAGTAGGTGTTGAAGTAGGAGGCAGTACCTGAGTCATCTGAGGGAGTAATAAATTGCTTGGGTACGCAATCACCCATCATCCTGTCTGCAGGTAGACAGGTACCCATCTTTTGAAGTGCTCAGGTGTCTGTGCATTGAGAAATGCATTTCTTTTGTCTGGCTTTGTTTTTAATTTCAGAACTCCCTCTCCTAGATGATTATGAGAAGATGTCTTTGTTATTCTCAAGTGAGACAGATGCTTTGGCTTGAGCTAGTAATAGTGCTGTTTGGGGGCTGACAAGCTGGGTGAATTTGCAGTGTGGTTGTATACATCCTCTTCAGTCACCAGTGCTGTGTGTTTAACTTCTCAATATGTTCCATCTGTGGTAGCTAACGTGGGTATGGAATTTATGACTGCAAAGGCTATAACATACCACAATACAGGAGTGCCTCTTGAGCTGAAATGATGTTTTTAATCAGTACATTAAATGTTGTAGTTGATTGACAGATGGCTTTCTCTATTTTCTGGAATGAATGTACTCTAAGTTAATTGTAACAAGGGTATCACATCTTGTATAACACCTTTCATGCTAACGGGTATTGCAGAGTTTTAAAATCCATGTGCAAGGAACACTTCATGCACCATGGAAATGCAACCACCTTGGGTAAAATGCAGAGAATTTAGGTAGAGAGAATGTAATTACCCATGCTGGAATTTGGCCAGCACACTGAGATTAAACCCCCTAATCTTACAAAGAGTACCATGGGATCCCTAATGACCACAAATGGTCAGATCACAGTTTTATGTCTCTGACTATAATGCTTTACTACAACAAGGGTATTTTCAATTGTATAGTGCATTCATTATAATTATGCAGCTAATTTTATTCTCATTGTAATTTCCAATAATAAAGTTACAAAAGTGCCACTAAAATGTACGAACAAAATGGTATGACATGATATTACGTTAAATACATTTTGGGGGCATATTCTGCTCTCATTTATATTGGTATCTTTCTTTGAAGCCAATGGAATTCCTCCAGATTTGTGCTGGAATAGCTGACAACAGAAGTTGTCTTTCCAAGAGAGCATTTTTTATGCACATATATTGTAGCTATGTTTGAAAAGTTAAATATTTATATTCTGTCCAAATATGTCAGAGTCTTTCTTTTATTTTCAAAACCATAAAATTGTTAACAGACCCATGAAAAAAGAATATTACAGCTCTATGTCTGTTGGTTAACCTTCACCACGAAAATTGATCTGTGGGAATTTCTCACAGTGTAACATACTGTATCCAATTCCATAGTTATTACTGTAAACCTATTAGTGCCACCTGGGTTTGCATATCCGCAATGCTGTCCAAGTGAAGACAGATTAGCTCTATCACATGTTATGCCAGAGGGATAGCCTCACAAGGAGTTTGCCCTAGGGGAGAAAAAAAAGGGCTCAGACCTTTAATGAGAATACAGTGCTTTATAATAGCATTTGGTGGCCTAGAGATTTTCTGTCAAGTCATTTCAAATTAAATTGGCAGCCTTGCAATGTTCAGCCCATATGAGTTTTTGTGCAGTGTATACTGTTAATGTTAAACCAATTCTCACGTAAGATCAACAGAACATACTGAGGCAATGTTTGCATCGCTCCCTTCTTTCAAAGTCTGGGCCTTTGTATGCTACTGGAAAATGCCTTTTGCAGAGCAAAATGTAACTTCGGGCTGAATTATTCATGTGTAAATTCAGACAATTTATTTGTGAAATTATTTGTAAATAATTGCACTTTTCTCTATAGTGTAATAATGAAATCAGTACCAGTCTAGAAGTGAACTGAATGACTTTGTTACCAATTAGTGCGACTCCACTCCCACTCCCTCAGGCTGACACCCACTGAAAGGCTGCAGAATTTGTCCCTGAGAACTCCTTTTATTTCTGATACTTCCAGGACTTTCCTTTTTTAAGATGTAACATCTATGTGATATTTTAGTCCTTCTAGTGTCTGAAAATTTAAAAAGCAGATGATACTTGAAGACAAATTGCTATCATCTCACAGGAAGTTTTTTCCTTTTTTCCCACGTTTTTCATTCAGGGCTCCGCCTGAAAAGCACTCACTGGTATCTTCTTTCTGTGGGTACTGATGGATTATTCTGGGAGAGACTGGGGTCCTCAAAAGTAGACAAGTACTGTGTTCGGTGAAATTCAAGAACTGGGCAGCTGGGTAGCTATGAGGATACCAGTTTGCATTTCCAATTATACAAAGTCCTAAGAATGCCTGCAGGATTCTGAAAGTTCGTAAGCTCTGTTGCATTTAATGATAACGGATGTAGATTTGCAACTTCTAAACACAGAGTATTAGCTGTAACTTCTGCAAGATAATATTAGGTGAAAGTTTGCTTTCTAGCTGAGGAATAGGTTTTGGAGAGGAGAGTCTAACACAATGAAATAAGTGAAGAGAGGGCCTATTTATATGCAATGGAGCTACAGGCTGTTTTAGTCCATTGTTGTACCGATATTAGATGAGTAAGATTAGTCATGTAATAATGAAAGCAGGTTTTACTTTTATTAGGGAGCATGTCTTTTACACATTTTTCCTGGAAGGCTAATAAAATCTTCCATCCCATATTTGGTGCATGCACATTTGTAAATCGGACATGAGTGATTACTTTTGTTAGAATTATCTAAGTAAAACTGAAGCTCTGCAGTCATGAGACAAATTTGTATTTCCCTTTTTATTTAATATAATTCTTGGTTCAGGATACAGTCCAGTACTGTTATTTCATAATATCCCCTACCCTCTGTATTCTGTTTTATAATTGAGGGAAAAGAGATGACAGAAAATCTTCCTTATGTGATCATATTATTATATGTAACTGTAAAAAGAAAAATACAAATCTTGCTGCTTCAAATTAGAGGAGTAGGGTCCTCTGCATCTGGCAGGAGATTTACATTGCCAGAGCAAGCACGACTTGATCCTGTGTGGTGCAAGCTAATTTTTTTGTATCTGCTAAATGTGTAGTCTTACTTCAGTGCTGCATGTACCTTGGGCGGAATTTAGCTCAACTTTCTTAATTTGCAGCAATGGACCAAATTCCTCTGTGCTGCAATTCCATTGACCTCTTTGGAGTTGCTAAATAATTGGATTTGACCTGATGCACTTTTCACTGAGTGCTGTCTTGCTTTTCAGGGAGGCTAACACAATAACAGTTTTCTATTTCTGCACTCAAACATGATCATCTGTCATGGGTTCAGCAGCAGCAGTCATTTTTCTCCTTCTTGGTAGCTGGTGCAGCACTGTGTTTTTAATTTCGTGCCCGGGAGCAGCGCTGATAACACCAGTGTTTTCAGTTACTGCTTGGCAATGTTTTGGTCTGGCCAAGGACTTTGAGTCTCATGCTATGCCAGGGAGGAGGGGGAGCCGGGAGGAAGCAGAGACAGGACACCTGACCCAAACTGACCAAAGAGCTATTCCATGCCACAGCACGTCATGCCCAGGATGTAAAATACTGGGGGCAGGAACCCGGAAGGGGCTCTCTCTCTCTCTCTCTCTCTCTCTCTCTCTCGGCTCGGTCGGGCAGTGAGCGGTTGTATCCTTTTCCCTTGTATTTGCCTTGTCATTATTATTATTATTGGTGGTAGCAGCAGTGATTTGTATTATATCTCAGTTCCTGGACTGTTCTTATCTCAACCCGTGGGAGTTACATTCTTTTGGTTCTTCTCCCCATTTCCCCCCCATCGGAGGGGGGGGGGGGGGAAGGGAGGGAGAAGTGAAATTTACAGCTTAAACTACGACATCATCCCTTCTTTTTTTCCTTTCACTTGCTGCTAGAGAAAGGAGAGAAGACAAAATGCTGGTGTAAATAGTGCAAAACAACTAAAGGGTATGCAAAATGGCCTTGAAATCCCATTTCATTAGTTCATGTTGAAATCAATAGTATAATCCCTAGTGACGTTAGGACGGCGGGAATTTTCACACTGTTGCACCTGGTTATTTTTACAGTCACCTGTCCTTCCATAAAAGTGGGGTTCGAATCACATAAAGGTGATACCCTAGAGTGTCCTGTTTCTTTCCATTTACAGTAGAGGAATCTTAGGTGGTTAACCCCAAAATAGCTACAAACAGAGGGGAAAAAAAGCCCAAGTTAAACGTTAAAGCACCTTGCTGCTATCTCTAGTGGTGCCTTTGAAGTTCAAAAGCTAGGAGTCAAATTCTTCAGTGTGCTTTGAACAAGCTGTGTCCGATATGGGAAGGTGGATAAAGCTGGGTGTCTCTCTGAGGCTACATGAACTGGCTTAGATGGAATATTTTGGCTTCATTCATCTATCACCATTTCATGTTGTGGATCTTGGTAACAGAATAAGAGCATGAACCTTTCTTCGAGAAGTTCTTCATTTTGATTATGTGTCTTGATCTCAAAATTATGATGTATGCATTAAGGCTTACTATGTGTAGGCAACACTGGTGTTTCATAAAATGCTCATGTGCAAAGAGATTTTTGTTTGTAAGTGTTTGCAGGTTTGGGGCTTTAAGGAACAAATTCACGCTGGCAGTGTTTGTAAACTGAAGTCTGTGTTTTCTGATAAATAATTGGGACCTGTTGAATAGGATTTTAATTTTCTAATTTGAAATGTATTTCTATATGCCAGAATCAAATATGTAAAAGATCACAGGAGTTATAGTCAATTGATTTGATCAGTTATTATTGAGATCCTGGGCCTAATTCTGTACTTTCCTAAGGCTTGTGTGGTCTAACTTAAACCACATAAGATGCAGGTGAGGGTTTTTTTCCATTTTGAAAGCATCAGTGTTTGTATCTGATGAAGAGCCTGGAAATTATAGCAACACATCTGCAGAAAGGAACTGTCAATGCTCTGCACCTGGTGCCCACGCTGTGCACATTTCAGGAGGCTGCTTCAGGCTGATGCAAGTCTAGTCCTATGGCCTGAATGTGGACACGTCTTTCTGGTTTAGCTCTGAGACCACCCAGCAATGTGAGCTCAAGTGCAGTAAATGGGGATGGCTGGGAGGTTTGACTCAAAAAGGTCCCTGTGATCCCAGCTAAATCAGTAGTATAGATGCACCCACATGGAGTGATCTGTGCATCAGCAATGCTCACTTTTAAGTGACTGCTTTTAAACCTTTGGTTTTCTTGAGACTTTATGTTTAATTCTTCTACTATCAGGAAGAGCCAGTGCAGGTGGGCAGTTCCTGAGAGTCAACCAAAGGTTTCTACCTCTCTGGCCTTCTTGTAGAAGTGTATTGGCACGAGCAGATTAACAGTGATGATATGAAATGAAGCTGTGTGATCTGAATGTCCTTACTGAGTAGGCTTTGATTAGCCAATCAGCACAGTAGTGTATTTTAAATCATTTCTTTCTCCTTGTGAGGTGTATTTGGTATGCCTTGGTTCACTGAACACATCCCCGAACACATCACCCTTGAATGTGATAAATTCACGTAGTCTGTATGGATTGTGATGAGATTTGTGGTACTTATATAGATGCAAACTGGGAAGAACCACAAGGTGGAAAATACATTTCAAACTATATCACACTGAGGAATGGTACTGCAAATAACAAAATCCAGTATAGAAACTAGATCCAAGCACATTGCTGATTATTCCTCTGCAATTCTCCTTTAAAACTTCTGATGGTCTTTAAACTGTTGTACTAATGTTTCAAAAGAAATGTAATTTTACAGAGTGACTTGTCTGGGAATAGAATGAGGTGGAACATCTGTCCTTCTGAACTGTTGGAATTGCTTGGCTGAAGCAAATGCAAGATGAAAAAAATGGAGATAAAAAGACAGTTGAAAAAATAGAACTTGTTAATCTTTTCTCTAAAACACATACTAAACTTTTCAAGTTAAATTTACTCATACTATTTCTTGCTATTTTATACTACTACATCTTCCCACATAACAACTGAGTTAAAAAAGGAAAAAAGTAAAACTGGTTTCATCACTGAGATAACAGCGTATGCCAGGACAATTGGAAGAGTCTGATACATTTTCTGGTCATGAACTATTTTGAAATGATGTGAAGGCAAACATTTAATGATGTATAGCCTCTTGTATCATTTCGTCAGCATCTCAGCCAATTATTATGATGATCCTTATGTTATTCTAAGCTGATGTTCTAGAAAACATAGGGGAATAAACAATCATTAAGCCTTCCATGCCTGAAAGCACTTCAAGACTAGTGAAAGGTAACGTTGTCTTTTTAAAATGTTTCCAGCAGCCAGTAATCTATTTTCATGGTGTTCTGTAAACCCTGTTATCAGGGCTGCAGATTCCTACACATGACCAGTCTTCAGTAGTGAACAAAAATGGCATCTAAATCCCAAGTGACACTCTTAAGTACTTGGCAGCAGAAGGGCTCTTCTGAGGAAGATTAAGTTAATGGAAGCACTTGGGTAACATCTGCATGACTCTTCATCCCAGTATGGCCAACTCACACTGCCTCAACACGTGATGGAGGATTTCTTTGATTATCACTTAAGAACAAAACTGGCTGAAGTTCCTTTCCAGGCATTTGTCAGAGCGTAATGTATGTGTGAGAGTATATGCACTGGGGTAAACAGGGGCAGTTACAAAGGGTGGCCCACACGGACTTTGAAGAGTACTTAATAAAAATCAGACTACTTGTGTAATGAAAAATAAAAGAAATTGGGGGAAGAATTGTTGTTGTAGCTGCTGTTTAGTTGTCTTCTTTACAGCAATATGTACTGTCTTTTCCAATTGAGTGCTGCCGCAAGCACACAGAGCCTTGTTAATACAGGCGATTAATGCCCTTCACCTCAGTTGACCTGGGTTTAAATCTGTTATTTTGTTACAAGTTGGAGGAGTTTATTGGTATTTCTTTAGCCCCTAGCTGGTGCCTTTCCACCTCGTAAAACCACTTCACAATTTGGCGTAAGTGCTGTTTTCTGGTATGAAAACACCCAGGGTTGCAGGAGCAGGGAAGAGGCAAGTAACGGCTAAGGGGTCTGCGAAGAGATGTGGGGAACCTCATCCAGGGACTGATGGTGTTGGACTGGTCTTGCGTGGTTTTGCAGACTCCATCTGAAATCAGGGAGACCCTTGCTTGTCCATGTCATGCAGTGTTGGCTTCCATGCCTAGGTTGAACAGAAGTTGCCTGGTTTCATCTGCCATAGGACTGACCCGAAAAGAATAAGGATGAGGGAACATGAAGGAGTCAGTTATACTGTACTGAATGGCACAATTTATATTTGTTCTGAGATTTGCTGACAGTGAGGACATGGAATAGTGGAATAGTTTTAAATTCTTTGAGAAGGTTTTTATTCTCTACTGGTTTTTCCTACTCTTTTAAGCTTCCTTTCCTGCAAAGTCCAACACTGCCATCATCAAGAGGTGATCTTCATCAACAGCTACAGAGGAAACCTGCAGGCCAATCCAAGCTTCATGGAAGTGTCTCATCCTCTTTATTTCAAAATCTGGCTAATTAG
This sequence comes from Myiopsitta monachus, assembly GCA_017639245.1. Classification (NCBI taxonomy): domain Eukaryota; kingdom Metazoa; phylum Chordata; class Aves; order Psittaciformes; family Psittacidae; genus Myiopsitta; species Myiopsitta monachus. The sequence goes on from CM029922.1 coordinate 30,117,506, forward strand.
AAATTCATCTTGATTTACTATTTCAAGACTTGGAATAAAAGGTGACAAATCACTGCAAGTTTGAAATGAGATCCATCCTGAGACAGGAGAAAAAGCACAGATTTTTTTTTTTCCCCGTTGAAAAAGGGTGTTTTAGAGGAAATTGGCATTTTCCAGGACAAAGCCTTGGAAACTGAATTTGAAATTTGTGTATATGAGCAAAGCAGTCACCATTTGGGGCAGTTATACAGAAGGAAAACAAAGAAGAAACAAAAATCAAGGCAAAAAACCTGTGGCCAAACCGCTAGCTATTAAGGTACCACTCGGGTCAGAGCACTAGAGAAATGTAATTCAGACCTATCTGTTGAGATTTACTGTCTTCTTTAGCTTCAAATTCTAACATTGCCATGAGAAAAGTTGACTGCTCGCTAATAATTTTCAGAACCTGATTTCCAGTAAGTATTCATTTTCTCCAAGGTCTGTATTCCTAGAGTTCCCCCAGATTCTGTTTAGGTAAAGGAGGAGTAGTTTTTCACTGAAATTACTTTTTCTTCTATCTCCTTCAAAGGAAAGACACTGGCAGTCAAAGATTGGTTTTGCTTGCAGATTTCATCTTTGAATGATGTTTTGTGTTTTAGGATGTGGTAGACATCCACTGTTGAGCAGCACACTGGTTTCAGATGTTCTTTCCTTTTTGTTGCTGGCTACCGACATCTCTTTTTTTCTTTTGTACTGCTGTTGCCTCAGCAGAGTTCTTTGGATAGAGACGGTGAGAATCTGCTTCAGGGCAGTGTCAGCCAGCTTAAAATAAAGAGCTTTCATTGGGTTGAATTAACCTGCTAGCCTTTGTAATAGGAATGAAGAAGAGCTCTGCGGTGGGGGCAGCTAACTCTTTCTGATGGATGGTAGCAATCAGCCAAAGAAGGGACCCTCTAACACCACTTTCTTCAGTGAACAATTGACCACTGCTTGAAAAGATTTTCTGTTTATACCTGGAAGTTGCTTCTACAAGTGATACTGTTTAACGTGTCATCACATTGCAGTGCTTCTCTGGGTGGTAGAGCTCTGGATACATCACAGGGCCATCGGTTTTCCAACTAAATGTGCAGTGAATTAAGGAGTTTACATTTCTTGAGAACAAACAGATGAGTAGATGAGTCTTCTTATGAACTTTTCAGGGTTTAGTAAAAACCCTGAAAAACCCAAATACCCAAACTGTATTTTATTTTTTTAACAGATTTTATTTTGTAAAATTTACTAACCCTCTGATCCTACTGACCTGCCCATTTTAGCAACTGGACAGAAAGACAAGAAAACCCTGCTGTTAACCCTGAGCCTGTTCTTCCCATAAACAGCAGTGTCTGCTTGGAAGCAAAGCATCTATCTCGGAAAGCTAGATGAGGAGGGAGGCATGAGAATCGGTGTGGCTTGTTGTGAAGCCAGGCCCTTGTCTGTCACAGTCACAGTCTCAGCCCCAGCTCGTAATCTGCCCTTCCATGAGATGAAGTTCAAAATCTCAACTGAGTTTTTAGGCCTTTTGTTTGGAGAATGAAATGTAATAATTTATAAGCCCTGATCACCAGTGTCTGGCAATACTGTGTGTTGGCATTGACCAAAGAGCCTGCAGATGAGCTTAAATGGTTGTTGTTACATAAAAAGGCTGAAGACCTGTCATGACCTAAAGAATGTTCATTTGAAAAATAGCACCAACCTTGTTAATCTGTCAAAAGCCACCTTAAAACTGGTTTTTTGGTTTCTGATGGAATATGTTCTTTGGGCCAGATCCTCAGATGCTGTGGACAGTTGTGCTGAGGTCAAGCAAGTGATGGTAGTTTGCAACAGCTTTAGGTGCCTGAGGGTGCATACATGTGTTGTATGTGGCCTAGATATTTATTGTATGGCTGGAATTCATGCAGGGGATCTGATGGTGGTGTGCCAAAAGGAGAAAGAAAATTCTCTTTCCACAGAGTGCTGTCAAAATCCTGTTTTTGTACTTTGAATCATCAGGGCTCTTGCTCTTAGGCAATTGTTTAAAGATGTCATAAATATTTCTGATATTCTGTTAAATGCGGTCTGCTTTAATTACCAAACCTTAGCTTGAGTATTGCACTCAGGGGGGTAATGATAATATTGATTTACCTATGTAACAGTATGTAGTATATCAGTCTTATCAGGCATGACTTTATTTTAGTAGAAACTTTACAATACAAATCTGATCTGATAGTTTTATATGATCTCTGACTCTGGATGTTGGAAATAGCTTGCAGCTTGTGCTGTAATGGTTTTGTTTAACAGAACACATGGCTTTTCAGAAGCATGTGAGAGCTAATCTTTACTCAGGGTTTTGTTCTTACCCGCAGATGGCCATTTTAATGATGGTTCACAAGAACATGTTTGAAATGTTTCAGAAACCCGTTGCCCTAACTTTGATATTCTTGTTAGAAGGTCACCCTTTTAGAGGCAGTGAGCTGTGTCACACTGTCTGAAGGATTCTGGAAACTTGCTGCTGAACAGGGTTCAGAATGGCTTAGGAGCAGAAAATACCTCCTGTTACCTGCTGCATGTTGTGAAGTGACCCTGCTGTAACACATTTCTTGCTGCTACTCCTAATATACTCACAAGGGAGAGGAATTCTTTGCTACAAGCACTTCAGCAGAGAGTAGATTGACGGGGGACTGAGTTATATGGTGAGGTCTGGGGCCCAGTTTAACTTTGCTTCATCTTTCCAGCAGACCCAGAACTCTCAAAGAATCTGGGTGGAGATCCATTACACATGCTTACTATGGTTACTCGCCATGAAAAACAGCATGAACGGCCAACACAGACTCCAGGTGGTGGATCAGCATTAATCATAATAGAACCAGGGGCAGAGGATTGGCAAGATACCATGAGAAATGGTTGTACATCCATCCCCTTGAACTCCATTTCCTCCCACAGGGGACAGGTATATGGAGGTAAGTGGCAGTGCCCCTCCATCTTCTGTTTCCAGTTATCGTAGACGTGATCTGCTGTATGCCCGTGTCCTTTTGTCTGCAGGAAAAGCGTGCGTGATATAACCCCCTGGTAGAGTGGACTTAAAAATTTTGTTTTTTTCTTGAAAGTTTTAATGAAAAAATAATGAAGATAGAAATCTGTCTTTCAAATTCAGTTTTGGTTTAATAGAAGCAGCTTTTAGAGGGATTGCATGTTTGTCAGAACACTTGCCTAAAACATCATCTAGGTCGTGAGATAGAAAGATGCATTTTTTCTCTTCTTTCCTATCTATCTTCCTCACTCGTCTGTTGTATATATTTCTGCTCATCTGAACCAGAAAGGGAAATGGTGTGGATATGGAAGAGAAGCAGGAGTGTTCAACGTGTTCGTGGTGTGCTCACAACTGGCCTGTTGTGAGAGATACAAGTGGTGAACCAACTAGCAAGAGAAGAAGTTTGAGCTTGTGGTTGGCCTTGTGGCCGAGCTCTTTAGCTGGCAGAGCAGCTGCAGAGGCAGCCAGTGCTGAGCTGGCTGTGAGGAGATGGGGAAGTAGATGGGCTCTGACCAGTGCCCATCCCTCCCCCTTCCTTCAATGCAGAGTTGTGCAGAGAGCTCTTGCTCAGAGGATGTTAGGACACAAGTGGTGCCTCCACTGAACCACAGAGAGGAACAGCTACCAGAGTTGCTGAAATAGGGACTGTTAGGTGCTGTGAGAGCTTGCTCATTTGGGAGGATTTTCTGCACCCCATCCTCTTTCGCAGGAGCTCTGTCTCTCTCCTGTTCCTGCTCCCCATAGTCCTTTCACTTCATTTTTGCTTCTTGTCTATGCTGTTTTATCTTCAGCTCTCCTGGCCTGTTTCTCCTTCCTCATCAGTCCCTTGTTTCCTTTAGTTCTACACACCCTACTTTATCTAAACCCTGTTAAGGAAAAACCACGATTGGACCTCCTATAAAGTTGTTTCTGTCACACAATTTTCTAGGTTTGTTACTGCCTTTCCTCCGTCCTTCTTTGTTTTGGCTGTGAGAGCCCTAAGCAGGGCCTGGCTGCAGCTCTGTGTGTACAGAGCCTAGCAAGACTGAAGGCTCTCCATTCTCAACAGTCATTAGGTGCTGATGTTGTAAGCAGAATTAATAGTAATTTGAGTGAATGCAGTTGCCAGTGTGGCCACAGACTTACAATGCAACTGTGAGAAAGTAAGTCTGGTGTCTCTGATCACTATCTGTAAAATAATACTTTCTTTCTAGCCTTTAAATAAGAATAGGTGGTTAAAACTAAATTAGATTTTTAAATCTCTTTCACTATGAATAATCTTCTCTGTGATTAGTAAGACAAGTTAGGTATGCAGTTGTTTCTAAATGGTAAATTTTAGGCTTATCTGTCTGCTTCTCAGATGTTTCATGATCCTGCAGTGTGATATACTGATTTGCAGCTCACACATGCACATGCGTATGCAAGCACATAGAATCATAGAATAGTTTGGGTTGGAAGGGACCTTAAAGATCATCTGGTTCCAAGCCCTGTCATGGCGGGTATGCCTCATACTAGACCACGTTGCCCAAGACTCTGTCCAACCTGGCCTTGAATGCTGCTGCATTTCAGTTCTATTACTGCTCCTCCTTTGGAGGATTGCACTAGAAAAGTGCAAGAAACAGGCATCTGGGAAAAGACTGTTGAAAGTTTTATATCCTCCCACCATCTTGTATCATTTATACCTGTGCAGGAAGGGAAAGAGTAGCGGTGGAGACATGTATATACACGACTATCACATTTGTAAACTAGAAACATGGCAGTGTTTAGAGTTTATTGCTATTGCATGAGTACAACAGTTTTACAGATGTGAAAAAGTGCAATGAGATAGGGCAGTGTACGCTACAATCAGACTTAAATAGCTTAAGGAAGTATAGTACATCTTATTAATTATGGATCACAAATATATTTTGAGATCCTCTGTTTAAAGGCAGCATTAGAAATACAAAGCATTGCAACAGAACCGTGCCAATTTGCACAATTGACTGGGAAACCTTTTGTGGCTGAATTAATTTTGCAATTTACTAAGTTAACATAATCAGCACAGTAAAGCTCATGCATCACAAATTGAAATTATTCAGTGTCTTTTGACAACAATATACCTATTTTATTTATTTACAATGCTTAATGTCTTCCTAGCAGTTGTTCAATAGCATCTCTTTTATGAAAAATGAAATCTTACAGAGGCGGAAAGGGGTCAGGCATATGGGGATGCTGGGCAGAGATGAAGGTAGGGGTCCCTTGTTTTTCTCACCTGCACGCTGGCTGCTTGCCACTGCCATCTAATTCAGCCTACTGTCTTCTCTCAAAAGTGCTGGAAGAGTCCCTGAAATCAGCACTGTGGCTTCATTTAAAAGAGAGCCATTTCTGTATGTATTGCTGACTTGTAATGTGCTGTTGTTGACAATTGCTTGATAGTGGCCAAATAATAGATGAAAAATATGTTTTCTCTGTAAAGCAGGATTATAAGTTTAGAAATAAAGTCAAAGTAGAGATCTTTGGTGTCTGACAGGAGGTAAATTTGCTCAAATGAGACAGATAAGGTTTCAGATGACGCAGCTTTCAAATATCAAATTGTCATACAGGTGTTAGTATGGAAAGTGCTTGCTGTTAAGTACAAAAAACACCTTACAACCTTGCAACCAAGTGAACACGGAAGTCTCCTAAATGTTGTGATATGGCTCTCTCCAGCTGGTGAAAGGTCTAGAGCACAAGTCCTGTAAGGAGCAGCTGAGGGAACTGGGGATGTTTAGCCTGGAGAAAAGGAGGCTCAAGGGAGACCTTATCGCTCTCTACAAGTACCTGAAAGGAGGTTGTAGCAAGGTGGGTATTGGTCTCTTCTCCCAGGTAACAAAATTAACAACTGATATGCCCAGAAGAAATATTCTCAAGCTGTTCCAGGGGAGGTTTAGATTGGATATTAGGAAAAATTTCATTACCAACAAAGGTTGTCAAGCATTGGAACAGGCTGCCTAGGGAAGTGGTTGAGTGATCATTCCTGTAGGTATTTAGAAGACTTGTAGATGTGGTGTTTAGGCATATGGTTTAGTGGCTGACTTGGCTGTGTTAGGCTGGACTTGATGATTTTAAAGGTCTTTTCCAACCTACATGATTCTATGTAGTTCTTATTTCTTTGCCTGATGGATCTGAAATTCTCACTCTCAAGATGGTCAGGAAACCATCTGGATTTCCTTTGAGCTCAGCACATGGGATTATGTCCTTTTTTTCCTGCTCAGCAGTGCATGTCCCCAGCCCCTCTCACCAATACTCCTGGCAGTCCTGCATTTTTTATCTCTTGCTATTCCAGGCAACCCAGGCATATATGCTTTGCACGTGTGCCAAAGCCAATAGGTTTTGCTGTTTCCAGCATGCTGGTGGTTAAAACTATTTTCTTGCTGCTTAACATTTCACTGGTATTTGACGCTGAGGGCTTTGGTGTACAGTGTGCATCTCCTACTACAGAGCAGGTAGTATAGGCTGTTTAACATGTCCTTCCTCACGCTGGACAGATGTCTCTTTTTGGGAAGGAACTCCCACCCTCTTCTGCTTTGACCAAGGGCCTACATTGATACATTTCTCCCCTGTTCACCAACAGGGAAGTCGGTGCTTCCCTCACCATTGGACCAAGCCTGATGGTTGCCTTGTGGCCATCACCTTGTCTGGAAGCCCGGTTATTTTGACTAAAACCAAAGCTTGTCCACAACCAACATAAGTGTAAAACTGAAAATAAAGCATGCCTATGCTAATCATTTCAAACCACAGACATAACTAGGCTCTAAACCAAGTTAGGTCCGGGTCTAATCAAGTTGTTAGGAGACTACAAAATGACGCAATCCACCTGTGTCACTGTCTGTCTGGCTACACCTCCACCATTCAAAAGGTTGTTTCAGATGGTCTGTGGCCACTGAGCTTCCCCTGTAAAGAGCAGAAGACTTGAGGGAGATCTGTAAGACTAGGAACAACTCTATAAACAAGGTATTTGAGTACAAGTGTGCATGTGGCAGACCTCAGGCATGCTACAAGGCCTGAGCTTCAACCTCTTCTGGAGGCACTGCAGAGAAGTGGGGATTTGCAAATTAAAGCCAAGTCCAGCATAGACATTAATGCTTTATGTAGCTTTGGTTTTGCATCACAGAGGAACCCGCTGGTGCTCTCACCTTCTTTCTTGTTAGTACAACTGTTTATATTTTGGGGTGTATGAAGGGGAACAGCCAGTGTCTTGTTTTACAGTAGCATGAGGAAAATCTATTTAAGTGCCTGAGGAAGGAACTGTTGGTTGCAGGTGTTCACAAGAGATGTGTTCCTCTTCACTCCTGTGCTCCTGGGGGGGGGAATTCAGCAAAAAGGAGCTGCGTGTGGAGCACAGTCCCTGGCTTCCCCAAAGCTATATAAATACAGTAGAAGTGCTGGGGGGGGGGTCCAGAGTATTGAGGCTGTGTCCCCCTTGTAAAAAATGTGCTCTGTTTGTGTATGTTAACCTGTGAAATTTTCACCCTTTTTTGCCTTTCATAGTTTGTGCTGGATGTTCTCGGTTCGCATGCAAGGATTCTTTCCATTCATGAGTCTTTTACTGAAATTTTCAGCATGATGAGCAGCACATAACAATAGGTGAATAATGAATTAATAACAGATAGTAGTCCAGCATGCTTATCACTAATATTCTGCTTGCATCTTGCAGGCTGTGATTTGCCCTCTCAAGCTCTGACCTGGTAAAATCCTTGAACACATTTAGAAGTGTATGAATAATTCACTAAAAATATTTTTGGTTGCTTTCTTAAAATGAAACATGTCAGTAGTTCCCTGTGAAGATGATGTGTTTACTCCCATGCTTATGGGCACCACATCAGGCATCACTACTTCACATACAGAAATGCTTTATCTCTGGTGAAATATGTCACCTCCTTTCTTGAGCTGAATGCTTCATTCCTCTCACTCACAGTGAATTAAATGTATTGATGAATCAGGACTGAAATCTACAGTGAATATGAGTGCTTAAAAATAATTCCACCAGACTTAGAGATGTCATTTCTGTGGGCACATATGCTCTATGTATGGGGATATAAACCAGCATGCGGGAATGCAATGCTATTTAACTCATAAATGGAGAGCAGAATTTTATTGGTCACAGTAAATATTTGTTCAAGGAAAAGGAGCGGGGGTGAGAACAATCCATATGAAAAGAAAGCGCATTAGTACCCAGAACACTGAAAATATTGTTCAAGGACAGTTTATCCTTGTGGAAAATATGACCCCCTGTAAAGCTGCTGAGTCTGTTTGCAGATCTTTTCAAAATAGAGTCCTTGCATTTGCCATTTTAGTTTGTTTTGGCTGTTGGTGTCCAAACTACATTCCTAGCAAATTGCATGAAGTGCTTATTCCATTATTTCTATTGTTATGTTTCTCAATAGAATGTGGTTATCTTGAGCTAGTGTTGTGCTTTAGTACACTAGCAGTAAAATGCCCTGACAATCTTGCAAAGAAAGTGTAGGGCTGACATTGAACTAGTACCTTGTACCTCATCTCTGGAGATTCCTAAACCAGAGGTTGCTTTCAGTTTAAAATGAAGAAAGAATACTTGTGTTTCTTCATAATATGGTATACTCTTTTGAAACCGTGACCTGTGCCAGTTCGTATATGTTCTGCTCAAAGGCTGCCCAGGTGCTGGGATTGCTTGACTGGCCCTAACTGGTTTTTTGGATGAGAGTTGTTTTAATCTGCTCTGAATTTATATTTTGCATGGCTTCAGTTTTCACATAATGAGCCAGCTTTATCAGTCATGTGCATAGTTCTGCTTTCTTCATGTCCCAGTTCATAATTTTGTTACATGCCTTTTGTCCATAGAAAATAAAGGAATCAGGGAACTGAAATTAAATTAGACCCAAAACGTGCTTAAGTTTCCTGTTTTCTTGTATTAAAATACTTTTTCTATTGAGACCCAACATGCGGCAGTTTCCTAACCACAACCACAGGGACTGCGAGAACACCCTGAGCTCTGTCGCTCCGCAGGAGCACAGCAAAAAGGGTAGATCTGGGAGCAGGCTGGGATGTGCCACGCTGAGCAGTGCGGGGAACACACCAGCACTGTCCTGCCACACTGGCAGCTGCCCTGCTGCGGGTGGACAAACGAGTTATTTTTGTTCCTGGACACTGGCAATGACTAGGTTTGTGGTTCACCCTGTGGCCAAGTCAGATGTCATCTTTCTCTTTCATCCTCCTTCCCTGTGTTTTTTCCACTGGCCATTCTTTTCTCTCATCTCTTTTTCTATCCTACCCACTCCTTTCACCCTACCCTCATTTCTTCTTCTTCTTTAGTCAAACAGACCTACTGAAATACAAAGTCTGACCTCCCTAAAAAGGGGGGTGGAGGGGGGAAGTCCTTTTTCTCTTTAAATTATGCACCTGCCTAGATGTTCTCACTGTGTAATTGCTATAGTCACTATTGAGAACACAGATAGCTCCTGGAATGTAACCACTTAAAATGATGTCTTCATTTTTATGGCCTTTCTTTGGTTCTGGTTGTATCTTTCTGCAGAGACTACGTGGAGAGACAAAAGAAAGCAGAGCAAGACCTGCCTCCAGCAATATTTCCACAGCCCTATTACTAGGGAGGGTTGCTTACGCTGAGGTCCCTCATTGCTGACTGCAAAATACATTCAAAAGCTAGTTTATTATAAGATTAACAGCTCTATCATGAAAATCAGCAACATTCCTAGGCTTGTGAGAATCAGTTCTGTTGCATTCCAATCCAGGATGTCCTTCTGACACTTTTTTTTTTTCCTGTGGAAACACATAAATTTGACCATAGTACTTGGATGTGAGCTAGATCAGTTCAAACACAGTCCTTTTGAATCCACCCTCTCGTCTCTATTTGTTCCAGGAAGGAGGTACTCTGTCTCTGAGTCTTACATCCCTTAGTAAACTAAGGGATATTTTAGATATCTTGCTGTTTGTTTTGGATTAAGTGGCGCTGTTTAGAGAGTAATGTTCTCAGTGTGAATAGGAGGAGTGGAAACTGTAGTTCCCTTCTCAAGAAAAAAGATATTTTCACAAAAGATAAAGAAGCATTTAATGCATATGTAGGAGAGGGAGGCCTACTACAAGATCTGAATCTTGGATACCTCCCAAGTATTAAGTGAGCTGCGATTTGGGCATTGATTAAAATCCCTGTTCTTAATACTAATAAGATGAAAAAAAACCCACAAACATGATTATCGTAAATTACATTTATTTTATTTGTATTGACAAATTATTTAATACAGATTAATTGGATCCTTAATTTAGACACTAATTTGATGATCTACCCAACAATGAAATAATGGCTGTTGACTATTTATCCATTATCTCATATAGAAGACAAGCACCGTGTTATTGAAGTGATTTACATGCTTTCTGAAGACAAATATTAATATACACATGCCTTTCACAAGTTTCAGCCTATCATTAAAGCTCTGTGATCTTCCTACACTAACATTTTGGTTTAAACTTCACTGCATAGTAAGATAAAACTTCATTACACAATTAGGCAAAACATCATTGCTGTGTTGAATAATCATTTTCTGAAGTCACTGAATGCAGCCTTTGATTAATATTTCATCTATGGCCAGGTTTAGTACCTTGAATAGGCACTAATAATATTTCCATCTCCCAGCTTTCTTAGACATGTAGTTTTGAGTCTGTTTGCTTGTTTGCAATCATGTCTAAAATTAACTATATTATGGACCTAAGAAAACAAGGAGTGTAATCTTCTAATGGCACACAGAAGTGGGCCCTGACTGGATATTTTAATGTGTGCTCTATCATTATTTTTGCACCATGTCTTCCTCATTAACTTCGATATGGGCTATCACTTTCCTCCTTAAGACCTCAGGATCAGAGTTCAGTTTGAAGGCTGTGCATGTTGACTGGACCTGTTGTTATTGGGGCTTTTTCTACCAGCACTGTTTTCCCCTGCTGTCAAATCTCCCCCCCACCTATTCATTCCTTCTGCTTAAGGCCTGTTTGACACTGTTGTAATGACCCCCCTTGGGAGATGTACAATTGGATTTGTAAGTTCCCGCATGGCTCCTGCTTTTTAGTGCTTGCTCCTGAGTCAGCACACTGTATGCATGGCTGACTGGAATAGAGTAAAAATTTGAATAATTTCTGTTCTCTTCTCTGTAACCAAATTGCTGTTTGGTTGCAGAGAAGAAAAGCTCCTCTAAAATGCTTCGAGAATCTCATACTCTCACATATAATTATGCTGTAGTACTTTGGATGTCTTGTCTTTCTGTGAATCTTAGTAATACCTAAGCATTTATATTAGAAGGAAACTGATTTTCACTGGAGCTTTATAGTTAAATACAACAGATGATAGATTTTTTATCATGTAGCAGCACCCCTGACAGACAGCACAGGCTTTGCTCCAAGTTGCACTTGGTCATAAAATATGTGGCAGTGTAAGGCTAAACTTGCATGCTTGTAGAACAATGTTCTCGTAGCTAGAGCTGGAGTAAAATTAGCTTTGGTCAAATTTACATTGTAGAGCAGGCATGAGTGCGTGTCCCGTGTCCTAAGAAAGGGGAGGTTATTGTGGGGAATCCCTGGATTTCACAAATGCTTCTGGAGTTCAAAATCAAATTATTGCTTTCCTATAAATGGAGTGTGGGGGTTAATGTTTCTTCTGCTCCAGGCAGCCACGATGGGTTCAGCTCTACTGTCTAAACTACACACAGGCTTGTATCCTTACATCATGTGTTGATGATTCTCATTCTGCCATACACTTAGGCAGGGAGTGATGCAATCTACCAAAACCTCTGAGCAATTATCTTCTTTTGGGCTGCATACCCTTGGTAATCCAGGTAGCAATTACCCAATCTGAATATTTGGCAAGTAGTTTGTAATCCCTGTGGAGAAAGCATATGCAAGCCTGGCTCTGACCTGATTATTTTTCTTAGTTTCCTCACTTTACAAAGCAGTACTGAACACCTAAGGGGAACTAGCATGTTCCCAGGTACCTGTGTCCTGAACAGGATCAGTAAAAGCTAATCATCCCTTGTGGATTTGGTGTTCCCTTTCATCTTGGGCTGGCTGCATCCCAGGTGGGTGCAGCTTCTGGCAACATGCCCTACAATGTAGGTGTTATTCTCAGAACAAAAGTAGAGGGCTGCCAGATGTCCAGTGTCACCTGCCCTAAGGAAATTTTCCTTCCAAATCTCCAAGTGGATTGTTTCACCAGGTGACTGTGCTTGTTGCTGCAGCCTGCTGATGTGACCATGTGATAAAATGCACTTCCGTGTTCAAGGGAAGTGGAATGTAACTTGCTCAGTTGTATTTTGCAGCTGCAAAGAAGGAAAAAAAAATAGAAGTAAAAGTACAGTACAGGATGGGACAGCATGTGTCTTATTTCCTGCATTCTGGCAGCACTCTCGGGGAGGGGGGAACGTAGTACCCTGGCAGTGACTATGGGCCAAATGCTCAAGAGTTCAAGAGCTGCCCTCAGGAGTGGAAAGAAAGCTAAAGTATTAGGACCATTCTAATCCCTAGGTGACAAATATCCTTGAATAGAGAAGGCTGTTCAGTTCATAACAAATCGCATTCATTTCATGGTGTTCCCTTTTCCTGCTTTTCAGAGGTGGCTGTATGTGGCCTTAGAATTTCCTACTTGTTTTCCACCTTTTTTGGACAAGCTTATCCTGTGCTTTCTTGCATGCTGGCAGGCTTAACTGAGTTAGAAACATTATTTGAGGGCTGACTTCCTGCAGCATCACCTTCCCGTTCAGGAACTCCAAACTTTTCTCACAAAATATATCCAGTGTCACTAATATGAAAGGGTTCAGGATGGTTGAATATGTCCCTTTCTGCAGCTAACCGCATCTGGCTGACGTATCCAGTCACAAGACTGGTTACTCTTGGCTCATCAAAAGGGATAGCTTGTGTTTTTAGAGCTGGGTTGTCAAGGGTGGACTTGACAAGATTTTAATTCGTTCTCCCTGCGCTTAGTGGGGTGGTTTAACTGCTCACCTCTAGCCAACAAACCTGGTAGTCAGAGGAACAGCAAAGAGACACAAGGAAGTTCTTTTAATCTTCATGCAGATTCATGGGTGAGGTCAAGTTCTTACTCTGTGATTCACCAGCAGATTTCATCAGGATGAAAAGGTGAACATCAGTTCCCTCATGCTTCTTTGTCACTTCCCACATATCAGCATTCCTCCCAGTCATGGCACAAGGAAAATGGATATGACTCACACTTCACAGGTTTCAGGTAAAGCAGAAATCAGAGCATGAGAGACATTGAAGTGTTATAAATGGTGAATCACTTTTCTTCTTAGGGACTCTGCTTAACTCCGTAGGATTTTTCCATAAAATAAAAATAAAAAATTAAAAAAAAAAAAAAAAAAAAAAAGAAAAGAAAAAAAAAAACCATAACAACTAAAAAGTAAAACAGGAAAAGAAGAGGAAGGCAGTTAGGGAAGCAAAAGGTGCTCCCACTTTTTATGGTGTTACTACACAGAGCTGAGCTGCCAAGTTAGTTAAGATCTGCAGGGAGATTGTGGTTAGTGCTAGTGGTTGACTGGGCGCCACTGCATTCCTTGCATTGGGACTCAGGCCAGTGGCATTACACCATCAACTCTGAGGGATCACCAATAGCACAGATTGCCAACAGAAGAGGAAAACTTTTCAGAGTTTTTAATACCTAGCTTTAGTGAGCTTTAGTGACATTCTAGCTGTTCTGTCCACTACCATGACCATCCCTGGAAAATAAAAATGTCAGTATGCCTGTCTGCAATGTTTTCAGCCTATAACAGAGTAGTTGCTGTCAAATGTAGTAGAATGCAAATATTTGTGGGATTTTTTGTCTTTGGATTTTTTGAACTATAAAGTCCCTCAGTTCCTTTCTTCCTTCTCTTTAGCAATAGGCTGTGGGTCATTAGTATCAATAACAGATCTCTCTCATGCCACACCTAAACTAAATTGTCAATAGGAGGTGTTGTAGAAGATTCACACATCATTCCAGCAACTGTAGTATCTGTTGGGAAATGCAAAAACACCAGGTGCATAGCTGCTGGTTAGAGTTTCCATTTATTTTACCTGGGGCTTTTCTGTAACGTGCAGCAATGTACGTCACACGCAGAAAAAAAGTAGGTGGAAGGTTCTTTCCAAACCACGTTGACCGAAAGAATGTACGTGTCAGGTAAGCTATATGCTGACCTGCTCATGCGTTCTGCAGTGGAAAGGGTTACCTTGTCAAGGAAATCTTCCTGGTGCAGGTGTGCATCCTAGTAGATTCATTCAGAGACTGAGACGAGAACGAGCCCTCCCTCATCTGACATGTACAAACAGCATTTTATCCATTTGTCTCCTACGACGTTTGCTAGCTGTCTCATTAATCTTTTACTCAAAGTCAGACATATGTATCGATGGAAAAACAAGCCATAGACCACAGACCCCCTGCCTCGCATTCCTCACCTCCTCAGGATAAGACTCACCATAGAACCATGCAGACAGCACTGATATTTCAATGGGTTTGCAGCCGCATTTCCTCAGTTTTTAGCTGCATCTCCTCCTTGCACTTTTAAAGCCCCTCTTCCACTGCTGCCCTTCTTCCTACTTATTATTTGTACTGTTGAGTAGTGACCTATCCCCTCCAGCCCATTGCATGCATCCATTTCCTCATTTGCATTTTGCATACATATGATGCCTCCCATGCCTCTGGAGTTAAGGTGGCTGAGGAACTGGGGCTGGAATTTTTTTCTTGTATTACCAAGTCACAGGGTGCTCTATGCACCTCTCACTGACCCTCTGGAGGCTTTGCGAGCACCACTGATTGTATTTGCTTCTAACAAACCAGTGTCAATGCAACAAAAATGCAGGGCCTGATCCTCAGCTGGGTGTATTATTTTTAACTTTATCAACATTAAGAGGGAATATGAAACTTGTGAGCCAGAGCCAGTAGCAGAGTATAGAAAGGGAAGTAATTTCAGGAACAGAAATATCTGTTAAGGTTAATCTCCAGTTATCTTGCCTCTGACTTGATCATCATCTGGTTGCAGCAGACTTTGTGAGCTAAACAGAGCCAAGTTAGCTCAGTACTTGAATAAAAGAGCCTGGAGGTGTTGTCTTGGTGGTGTCAAATAGTGATCTTCTATCTTACCCAAGCAAGCAGATTCTTTTGCATCTTGCATCACTGCATTATCAGCCTTTCTTGCATGTCTGCCTTCTAGCCTGCCAGGCTGATTGGTTGAGATTATTGCCTGAGGTTTTCCAACACTGATTTTATTTTGAATAGCATTTGTTTTCTGTGACAAAACTCTGCATGCTTACGTGCTGCATCTCATTTTAAGGGAGGTCAGAATTTCTTTAAATAGTAATTATTTGAAAGGGAAGAATACCTTTGTAAGAATATTGTTTATAAACATTTGTGCTCTGCATGTCAGTAAATGAAAATTACCAAAGCAGAACAAGGATATATTTTCACTTCTCTTTAATCTCAAAGTTACGCTTTGTACTGTATGATGTGGAATTGACCCTCATGGGACTGGATCCAGCCTGAATTCATATCTCATTGAAATTCACATTTGTACATTGTTCAGGGTGTTTGGTCAGGAAGTTTTAGCCTGCCTGTTTTGAATAATTCATACTTCTAGTAAATTCATACTTCACTAAAATCATGAACTCTACTAGGCTTTTCAAGCACTTCTTCAAGTGAGAATGTATTTTTCAATAGGAATTCAGGTTTGGTGCAGTGATAGAGCATCTTTCCTCCTCTCCCCTTCCCTCTCCTCTCCTTCTTCCTAATTTTTTTTCTTTTCTTTTTTTTTTTTTAAATTTTCCAGGTTCTCTTTGCAATAAAAGCCTCAAAAAACTTCATGCAGTGATTAGTTACAAGGGAGTCAGGGTTATAGCTTGTTCTGTACTACAAATCACCACTTAAGAGTTAAAATGAGAAACAAGTTTGACAGACCACTGGCTCTTCTACAAGAGGTAGTCAGAGATTTGTAATATCTAGTTCAGTTGACCCCCCAGGAAAAAGAAGCACTCTGTTCTGGAATGAGTGTTGGTGACAATGGTGTGACCTTTGCCAAGGTACTTTCAATGTTACTACGTTGCCGTATCATTCAATGCTGGAGTAAAAGCAACAGCTTCTAGCAGGGTCCTGTAATTCAGTTGTCAGTCCAGCTCAGTCCTTAGTTTTGCTATGGAGGTCAGTCACAAAGCCACAGCCAGCTGTGGTGGTAGCAATACTAGGGAACTAGTAGGAAATAGACTTTGTGTAGTGATTTGCCAGACAAACAGTTAAATTATGAAGTTGTTGTTATTATTATGGATTTTAGTCCATAATAATATGGGCCAGGTTTCAGTTTGTAAACTTACCCTGAAAAGTGCATCAGTCCATCTCTAGCCCTGGGTTCAGTGAAGACACTGAAGTTCAACAGGTAGGTTAAAGTGAAAATTGTATTTAATATTGGGTTTTGTAGAGACTAATTTTTTGGCTGGAGAGAAGTAAATCTGAAGAGGAGGCTGGAAAGCTAATGAAAGCACTGTGGCAACTCACTGTAAACTTCTAAATCCCTGGCGGAGAAACTGCATCCAATTGCTGTTCCTTCTCTTACACTTTATGTTGATGGTAAATTCTTTGGGGAGTGGCATCATAGTTTTGTTCGGAATTGTGTCCATGCTTGGTGTGTGGCCATGTCTCCTGGGCTCAAAGATATTATAATGATACAGATGGGTCTTCTCTACCTCTGCAGGTTTCCTGAGAAGGCCCTGTCTGGCTGTTCCCATGGCTCTTGAATGAGCCATGGGAACAACCCTCATGCCTTCCTCCCTGTTACCCAACTTACAGGGGTGCTGGAATGAGAAGGAGAAGAAGCGCCAGTGTGTCAGCCAGCCTGTCTTGCCTGGCTGGCTTTCATTGTTCCTTCTCTTAATTTCATCCAGTAATTCGTTCAGGGAACAGTAATGCAAAGCTTATCATCCTAGATGATTTCTTGCTCTTTTACTTGGCCCCCACGCCCTTGATGGGGTCAGCATCCTTCAGATATCCACAGCCTACCACAATCTCCTGCCTCCCCTTTCCGTTCCCCCAGCAGCTTGCTGTCCTTTTGCCAGGTTGCACATATTTTTTCAATCCTGGTTGTTCATGGTCTCTGAGCACAAGGCTTAGTGGAGAGCTGCGCTGCCAGCACTGCAAGACACCCCAAAGGGAGTTTGGCCGTGGCTCTGCCTGTTTTCACACCTCTGTGCAGATGGAGGCCGAGGACCCCGCTCCCCTCCGTGGCGCCCCTGCAGGCACTCTGCCCGCCTTTGGCCTCCGCTGTCAGAACGACTCTGGCAACTGCCACTGCTGGATTGCATCACTGTGCGTGTCTCCCAGGTGGCTGCAGCCTTAAAACTCGCCTATCAGCCTATCTGTCAGGTACTACTGTGTTTGTATGTTGCCTGCCTACCCAGGGTATCAACTTCTGGGATGCTTTTTTGCAGCTTTAACTGCAGTTTGGGTATGGCAGCACTGGGATGTGGGTGCTACATCAGCAGCCATAAATCCTGTAGCTATTCTGGCTTGGACCTTGCTTTTATGGCGTTGCAGGAAGTGGAGGTTCTGTGTGCTGTAGATCCGCGGGGATAGGTGATGCAGGAAGTAAGTGAGTGCAGCATCCGCTTGCGTGTCTCAGAAGCTGCTGAAGGGAAGGGAGCAGAGTAGCTAACTGGTACCATTGGGGAGACAGCCAGCTTCCCCTCCTGTGATTTATATGGGGTTTAGGGTGGGGTGTGGCCAAGCAGGGTCTGTGGGAAGCAGGCACATACGGTTACTTAGGATTAGTGAGGAGCAGACAGACGGCAGTGCAGGACTGGGCAGGGGAGCCCGCACGTGGGACAGCTCAGTCACTGAGGCAGCTGGCACCGGAGTGCTGATAAGGAGGAGAAACAGATGGCCATGCAAGGCCTTACACACTCCTTCCTGGTAGGCCTGCTGGAGGCTGGTCCACATCCCTTATTCCCCAAACAAAAATAAATCTTTTCTCTTCCCTTGTTTGAAGAATTCATGTGGCTCATTCAAGTTTACTGCCATAAACATGCTATTGCAGTCTTTGCTGCTCTTGTGAATGACACAGGATCAGTCCCATTTGTGCCTCGACTGTGCTGTTTTGACACGTTTATAGAGCCCTTCCTTTACTGCTGCAAGTCTGCAATGTGAAAAGGGGGAAAAAGGATAAAAGAAGGAGAAATACATATTTTGTAAGATCCCCTGAAAACAATTTCAGAACTGGCTTTGATGCCAGTGCGAGCATGTAGCAACTTGTAGGTGTGCAGAACTTAACATGATAAACTGCTGAGTGAAATTTGTTTAAGAGGTGTTCTGTATCATGGAGGAAGAGTGGTGTGGTGTGGTGTGATGTGGCAGTTGCTGTGGAAAACTTTTGGCTATGCAGTGGAGAGCTGAGTACAGCGCAGAAGGTAGAAGGAGTCTATGGGCAGTGCCTAGGTTTAAGAGGCAAAGCTCTTCTTTCAGCATCCTTCCTCTACTGCAGTTCATTGCTTGCAGGCTTATGTTATGCAGCTCTGTCTATTCTCCATTACTGCGCAGCCACCATGGGGATGAGGTCTGGAAAAAACACAGAATGTTTCTAGTTGTGCAGATGTTTTCAATGAGTTCACCCTTCAGAACTGAAAGCGAAGGAGGCCTGGAAGGGGAAGAGTGTTTGTAGCGAGAAATATTCGGTTCATGCATATGTAGACCCTGTGTGAGCCCGGGTGACACTGAGTGTCCCCTGTGAAGTGATAAGTGCCCTCAGTCTTCACTGAAGTTCTGCTGAAGGCAGTGGGTACGTTTGCATGGCACTTGCAGCAGTGACTGCTTTTTGGCTCAGTAAATTAGCATTTGTGGCTGCGCTTCGGTTTCTTCAGTATGCACACTTCAGTATCTCTTTAGAGGCTTGTCTGATGAAAAGGGAAAAACATACAGCATCTTGCCAGATCAGGGCCCGGATTTTGAAATATTTTTGTAGGTTAAAATGAGGATGCATATGCATGGGCTTGTTTTCATGCGAGCTGAGCACTTGTAGCTTGCAGAGTTGGATGCAAGTTTTAGATGTTCTGAGTCTCCAGAAATCAGTCTCAGAACTCTTTTTTTCCCCTGGTACTATCATTATTGCCCTTGCCTTCATTGTCTTTGCTGTTATATTGTATTTTAGCTATGAAACTGTACTATTTGAATAATTTATGAAAACATTTGTTTGGGGAACAGTATAAAATCTGTTCTATCTACTTAGAGCTCAGTAGCAGTGTAAATCCCTGACTTACTTCCATATAAAATCAATCAACAGTAGTGAAATTAAGTGAAAAGGCTGTGTCACTCAAAGTAAGGCCCCCATTCCTCCACCAAGGCTCTAATTCAGCCAGTGACCTGAAGTCTGCCCCATTTCACTCACTGCAAAAGCATTTGGTTGCAGATTTTACAGAATCACAGAATGGTTGAGGTTGGAAGGGTCCACTGGAGATCTAGTCCAACCTCCCTGCTCAAGCAGGGTCATCTACAGCATTGTACAGACCCAGGATTGTGTCTAGACAGGTCTTGAAGTTCTCCAGGCAAGGAGACTCCACAATGCCTCTGGGCAACCTATTCCAATGCTCAGTCACCCTCACAGTAAGGAAGTTCTTCCTCCTGTTCAGGTGCAATTTCCTGTGTTTTAGTTTATGCTGATTGCCTCTCGTCCTGTCACCTGGCACCACTGAGAAAAGTCTGGCCTCATTCTCTTGACACCTTCCCTTCAGATACTTATACCCATTGATCAGATTCCCCCTGAGCCTTCTCTTCTCTCAGCTGAACAGGAGCAGCTCCTTCAGCCTTTCCTCATAAGAGAGATTCTCCAGACCCTTAATCAGTTTAGTAGACCTTTGCTGGACTTGCTCCATAAGCTCCATGTCTTTCTTGTACTGGGTAGCCCAGAACTGGACACAGTGTTCCAGCTGAGGCCTCACCAGAGCTGAGTAGAGAGGGAGGATCACCTCCCTTGACCTCCTGGCAATGTTCTTCTTATGCACTCCAGGATACTATTGGCCTTCTTGGGCACAAGGGACATTACTGGCTCATGGGCAACATGTTGTCCACCAGCCTCCCAGGTCCTTCTCTACAGAGCTGCTTTCCAGTAGGTCAATCCCCAACCTGTACTGGTGCATGGCATTATTTCTCCCCAGATGCAGGACTTTGCACTTGCCGTTGCTGAGTTTCAAAAGGTTCCTCTCTGCCCATCCCTCCAGCCTGTCTATAGATTCTTCTGAATGACAGCACATCACATCTATCCAGCCAGTTGTCCTACTATAGAAAGCAATCATGTTGGTTAAGCGTGATTTCTCATAGTGAATCCATGCTGACTACTCCTGAGCACTTTCTTGTCTGCCATGTGCTTAGAGATGGCCTGCAGGATGAGCTGTTCCATCACCTTTCCAGGGATTGAGGTGAGGCTGACTGGCCTGTGGTTTCCAGGGTCATCCTTCTTGCTCTATTTGAGGCTGGGGTGACACTGGCTTTCTTCCAGTCCTCAGGCACCTCTCTTGATTGCCATGAGCTTTGAAAGATTATATGTAGACTGGCCTAGCAATGATGTTTGCCAGCTCCATCAGCACTAATGAGTGTATCCTGTCAGTCCCCCTGGACTTGTGGATGTCAAGTTTCTCTTCTCTGTGTCCTCTGTTGCCAGGGTCCCAAATTTGCCCTCTAACATTTTCCTAAAGAAGGCCCATGACACAGTTTTGAAAATTTTCACATCTTAGGGAACTGGTAGAGATGGAAGACTTGTGTGAGGAGTAGTGCCACTGTAGTATCTCAAATGCTTACCTAATTCTAGCAAGTACCATCAGTTGTAATCTTATGTGAATAGGCTTTCTAACATTACAATAGTTCTGCAAATATTTAAAAAGATGCCAATGTATATGCAGAAAAAGTGGGTATGGTTACAGGTTTATCTATCTGTACTTTTGGTGCCCTCTCTCTTTATCCCCACATCTGTTTCCAAGAATGTCATACCTGGAAAAAATCATTTCAAATTAATTCAATTTGTTTCAAAGCGGCCTAAGCTTCATCCCTCACAAGGGCCACTCAATCATAATTACTGCTCCTGTGAAACTCCTAATGGGACACAAAAAAAAGTAAAAGTAGATTCAGGTGATCTCACATATTAAATATACAAATTAAATCTGGCAGCAAAATGACTTCATGAATTTCCTTTAATCCTGTTTTTAAATTAGGCCATATGTATTTTGGCTCCAGATTTCACGTGTTCTGTTTTCTATGAGCTTCCTTTTAACCATGTCCTGTGGCCACTTCACATCCAATTGTTCGAAAATCAGTCTTAGGTGATAACTGGATGATTAAATATGAAGTGTCTAATTCTGCCTTCAAATCCACCTGTTCCTTTGCAAAGCTCAGTGAATATCTCATGTGGGAGGTTCAAAGACGTACTGATATAACTGTCTCTACTAAACCCCCAAATGTTATGGAACTCTGTGTTTTTAATGAGAAACTTTCCCCAGAGGAAAACTAAAACGAGCTTTAGGAAAGTGGGGATGCTTGCTTTAGATCAGTAGTACTTTTCACATTGCCACTTTATAACCTTACCTATGGGGGAATATGATCTTATTTATATAGTTTTGCAGCGACGTGCTGACTAACAAGGGCTTCTTCTCAAAGTCCTCTTTTGGACAGTCTTGGTATTTAACCCACCCAGTAGAAATCAGGGCTTGCAGTTCAAGGAGGTCTATATTGTTAGCCCAGATGTTAGTGGTCAGTATCTATTCGAATAAAAAATCAGCCATGATGAGTGCACTTTCCTGTCGGGCACATTTCAACTCCACAAAGCTGAAGCTCCAGGTATCTGGGATATATGGTAGTACCCAAATAAACTCTTTTTTAGGGGATGGGAACAAATTCCCTGTTACTTCTGGGACCTTGGATACTGGTGACACTTTGATCTCTCATGCTTCCTGCAGTACACTATGGTTTTTATCTATTTTAGTATTGTATCCTAACAGTTTTATTTTGTTCTCAGGTTGCTAGGAGTGTTTTGTGATCTGTGCTTTAGTGTGTGTGTATGTGTGTGTGCTATACAGAAAATGTTCAGAGGCCATTCTGTGCAGAACAATCATTACTGCAATCTCAGAGGGACTAGACTTTGTGAGCTAGATGGTCCTGCCCCTCTTCATTGTATAGTGCATTCTCCTGACTGCACAAGTGACAAAATATGCATTAAATAATATAATTTATAGCAGCAGTGCTTCATATAATGGGCACAGCAGCAAAATTCTTTCCTGAAGTGGCTTTCCAGAGCATCTGAGCCAACCATTCAGCTGGTGTAACCTGTTACAGCTCTGTCGAATTACACAGGACTCTATCAGTTCACTGCAGCAGCAGATTTGGCTACCCTTGTTTCATCAGGGTGGGTTGGGATAGGCGTTAGTGGATGGGAAATTTGCCTAGACATACACACAGACATGCAGCAGCACACAAAGTGAGTACATACCTGCATATACTCGTCAGAGCTCCTGTTTTGCTGCATTGACAATCTGGTCTGTTAAGTGTGAGTTTGTGTCAGCATAGTTCTCTTGATCTCTGTGCGCTTGGTGACTCCTGTCAGTAACACTGGAGGGCAAGGGAAAGCTGCCAGCAATACATGTTTTTGTGGGTATACGCATGTGCGTATAGTGCAGAACAAATAAGTGGTACTGTTGAATAAATGTCCTATCTGCAGAGGTGTGAGGTAGCCACATTACTCAGGAGTGTGCCGAAATGATTGATGCTAAAAATGTTATACCACTGCACTCCACACAGTGCACATTAAAGAAAAGCCAAGGCAGGGCATATTAAATTTTATTGAGAGTGAGTTTTGCAACTTTTTAAGAGTCCATGTGCCATGCTTCCTTTTTTAGGATCCAACTACCAAAATTAAAACCAGTAAATCTTTCTAAAAATAACCTGAGAAAAACTTTCCCCAGTGTGAAAATGAAGCATGTTAATGTCCTCATGTGCTTTGATTCTCAAAAAAAATAGCACCCTGTTGGAAAGTGCAGTCTATTTCCCTTTACGTGATACCAAACTGAGTGTATCACCTCTTCATGTTGCTGCTGATGGTGTGAGACTGGATGTGACCAGTTCTGGGGTTCAAGCCAGTAACATGTGCGGGGATGGGTGGATAATTTCCACTAATGGAGACAGAAGACCCTGACTGCGACAGGCTGCCTGAAGAACTGAACAGGATTTGGATCTGGGGAAGATGGAGTTGTGGGAAGGTGAAGGATTTAAAAGTCAATCAGATACAAATTTATTGCATGGATTTTAATGAGGAATGTGTGCTTTGTGGGCATGGCTGTATGCATATTCACTGTTTGCATTCAGTGAGCAAAGACATGTGAAAGGTGTTTGCATAACATGAATGGGAAGTAGGTATGGTCGTTCTTTCTCACAGTCATGCTCTTTCTGTTTACATATATATAATTTACATTTATTGCAAAAATGCTATGTACTCATACTATGGCATATGTTAGGCTTGCTACTTCACTATTGTAAGTTGAATTCTTGAGGGGAGATGAGAGAGGTAGTAAAAATAATCAGGGTCCTGGGGATGTGACAATTTCCAGTTAAAGAGGCATATAGTTTGCATAAGCAAGAAGATATTATTTTAGAGATTTTGGAGAATTTCCTCTCTGTGTACTTCGAGGAGGCAGAAACAGAAGTGCTATTCAGATCTTTTAAGACCATACATTTGTGCCTTTCTCTGCATCTAGAAAGTGCCCTGCCCGATTTGTGCAACTACAGTTTGAACAGAAGAGTAGTGACGATGTGTCTGTTCGGTGAGGACTAGTAGGTGCTGAACGTGGAGGGAAGCTCCTTTGCTGCAGCTGGCTGGAACCAAAATGTGAAAGAAAACATGGGTGGAAAGGGCAACCATGTGTGAACTCAGATAGCCTTCCCATCTCTTAAAATCTCTGAGTCTAGATTTTGGAGACTCTCTCCTGATAGAAGTGTGGGATATGTAGTGCAAGTGCAGGCGGGAAGCCTAATGCTTTCTGAAAAAGGTGAAGTGAAGGCTGCAGCGAACACCAGAACAGTCCTTCCTTCCCTCAGCCCACTCTGCCCAAATGAGCACTTTCTTTCTACCCATTGGCAGTAGTAAATAATCTTCATCTAAAACATTTCTTGTTACAGCCTTTACTGTAATGGCAGTAAGTGCATAGCAAGCCCATGCTATCCCAGTAGTTTTGTACTGATAAAAACCCCGTCAAGCCGAACACAGAAAATAGTTTTTTAAAACGTGTTCTGAAATGCTTTCTTATAGTGCTAAAAACAGTTTACCGGAGATGTTGAAAACAAAGTGCAAGATGTAGATACCATGTGTTTGCTTTTTAAGACTGGGGTAATGCCTAGGAAAATCTTTACTTTCGAAACATGCGTTAAACAGAGGGCTGTGTAGTTGCACAAGATTCCACAGCAGAGCAAATGGGGCTGGACCTGTTTGCACCAGCAGTCAGTGCAATCTCAAGCTAACCTTGACACGTCTGTCTGGTGTCATTGGGACATTTGCTACAAGCTGCTCCAGGAGCTAAAGCCAGGCCCCTCCAGGGGCCAGGGCTTCTCATGGATCTCTTTTTGTTCTTCTGAGCTACTTCTGCCCATTTCAAAAACTGTGGCCAATTAGCTGTTAAACCAGATGTGCCTGTGATATTTCTCTTCCTCTAAAGGTTACAGCCCAGATTGCTCTTGGTGCTTGCATAGCAAAAAGGCAGGAGGCAGGGAAGAGGGGAAAGAGCAAGAAACCTTTGCTGGTGTGTTTGCACATTTACTGAGACACAAATATAGAGCCTGAGGAAGAATCTGGATTTGTTGGTTTGTTTTTTTTTCAGTAACAGCCCTTGCAGCAGGGAGGTTGGGGGAGAGGCTGGGGGAATGGCAGGGTGTTCTTTTCTTCCCTACATCTCTGTACCCATCAGCCCAAGAAAGCCAGGCACACAAACTGCAGTGCAGTTCCTTGGCATTCACTTCAGCCTGCTCCCGCAGGCCCTGGGAGTTTTGGGGGTTAACCTGAGCCTTGAGAAGCAAGTCACCCCAGCTCTCTTCAAGCAGGAGACGTCAGCCGCACGATTCTCGGATGTGCGCTGGGAAGGGGTCTCTGCACTGCCCTAGAGGGAGTGGGAGGAAATGAGCACCTCTGAGGTGAGGTTAGCCATCGCCAGTTACACCGGGCAGACCTCGGGTGGGCTGGAGCGAGGAAGAGGGCAGGCCTGCAGTGCTGCGCCTCCCTCACAGCCAGCGATACCCTCTGCTGGGGCTGCTGTGCGGTGTGAAAGCTCACCGCAGCACGGCTCGCGCTCGGGGGAGCTTTCCGCGCTCCTCGGGGTGCTCCCTGCCGACCCCCGGGCAGGAGGGCTGGCTCCTCGGCAGAGTGGGCCTCTCTGCACCTTGGATTCCTCCCCTGTCACCACCTCTTTTACTCTGTGTGTGGCATCAGAGCAGCCAGCAGGATGTAACTATAGACGACTAGTTAGGGCTGTTGTCGCTGCTGACCAACACCTACAGCAGGTTGACTAAGGAAGGAGAAGGGATTCTTTTTTTAAATGTAGTTTTTCAGGCTCTAGTGTTTGCACCGCAGTGGACGGGAAGTGCCACTTAACTAGAAAAACTCCTTTAAGAGAAAGTTTCTTCATTTTGTTTTATGGTGGGGGAAAAAAAGATCATTCTCTAGCACAAAATATGATGGGGAGGTCAGAATGCTGCTGCCAGGGCTGGTGGGCCAGGGCAGCAGTGTGAGGCGGTGTGAGAGAGGAGAGCTGGGTCTCGGGCACTGCCACACTGCGAGGGCTGGTGAAGCTTTGGATCCCCTCCTGACTGCAGATCTTCACAGCAGCATTCCTTGTGTGACAAGCCTTTTTCACATTTCCCCATTCAGCTGATTGTGGGTGCTGCGCTATTTTAAACCCACATGGAAGTATGTTTTTAGGACCATCTGCTACCGGCCCTAACCCAGATGATACAGTTAGAGCCTGCCCACAGCATCCTCCCCTCCTTCAGACAGTTCCAGGAACAAGCGGTGAGTCAGTCCCGCAGCTGAACTCATATTTAGCTAACCCTGATATCCTGCCTATCGGAGAGAAATGCACAACGGCCTTCCCAGGTGCAGAGCCCTGTTGTTTCCATTACTTAGAGGACACTCGGAATATGAAAAAAACCTCCAGCCTAGGCACCAAAGCAAATGTCACATTAGTTAGTGCACTGACTCCTCTCCTGCAGAGTGAGGAGGGAAAAGTTGATCATCACCACACAGAGCTCACCCTTCTTGCTTTTGCTTCAGGGCTGAAGGTCAGCACCTGCCCTGGGCTCATAGGCTTCTGCTTGCTGTTAGCTGCAGTGGTGCTGCTGTGGCAGGGGCTCTCCCTCGAGCAGAAATGTCTTTGCACAGCTGGAGCATGGTTAATTTTTCCTTCAGGTGCTGGGGGCGAGGGTAAGCATCTCCTGGAGTGGTCTGAATGCCGCCTGCCCGTCAGGGTCCCTGCCTTCTCTCATCAAGCAAATGTTGTTAAACACACGGCTGTGGATCTGGATGAGGCTCCTTTCCACAACCTTAGGAGCTTCCTGAGCCTGAAACAAGGTTTCAGCCAATGGATCATCTGAAATAACCTGCCGGGGAGCTGCATGACTAAGAACGAGTGTTTATAAGCCATTAGTCTGTGTTTTAAATTCCTGCTCTTTGATCCCTGTATGATCCAGCCGCTTTCTGGCTGTTCTGCAAAACGTGCCCTGCTCTGTCATCGCCATTTCTCCTGGATCCACTTAGCATGCCACACCATTTGCCACCCAGCAGGTTAGTGACCCGTAATTACCTTCTTCGTATAATGAGGAAAGCTCAGTATCTGCGCAGTGGATACGCTAGCACCCAGCCTGAGCACAGGCTTCCAATGTTAAAAGATACATGAGACCCTGTCCTGCTCCCACTGAAGTGGTGGTAAATCCCCCACGGCTTCCCCACAGCTGCTGACTTCCCAATTTTGTGGTACAGAGAATTCCCCCCTAGCTGCTGGCATTATTACCTGCGAAAAGAGTATGAAACACAAATGTTGTTTTATTTAGGCTATGCAATATTTGTGTGCTTCTGTGTATGCACAGATCAGGCCCAGTTCTGAGGAGCTTTTGCTGGTATCCTGTTTCGATCCATGGCAATTTAAATAAGCACCATGAACCTAATTATTTAGTGCTGCTCACATGACACAGAATTTGCCATGGTACCCTTGAGACAGGCAGGCTTTATCCTGCTCAACAGAAACATCCGCAGCTGTACCACACTCTGCCCCGGGCTCCTTGGAGTTACTTCATCGTTGCCTGACAGCTGTGTCCCCTGACCATTATCTGGTGGCCACATACTTCAATAGCGGACTGTATGTACTGTACGCACTAGACTACAGTGTGACCTGACAGCTTGGCTTCCTCTCCCAGAGTATATCTTCTGCTACTCTTTAGCATCCTACAGTTTATCTGTGGTCAGCTTTCTTACCCATTTCCTGCCAGCTGCTACTGGTCTTTTAGTCAGCTCCGCCAGGCGTACAGGCAATGGTGAGCTTTATGAGCCTTGTGCTGCATTATTTTTTGGATGTAGGCTTTTCAAAGGCTGCTCTGCAGTTTTATATACAGGATTTCTTCTTACGTAGTGTCATGGCAATTAGAGAATTTCACTCTAAGAAATATGCCTCTTGTTCATGACACGGTATTAATTTTATTTCAATTCTTGCATGGTTGCAGTGTTATGGCTAAGGCTTGACAGGCGCAAAATTGTTTCTGACAACAATTATTTCCTCAGCACACAGAGCCCAGCTTTTGATATCCTTCTTCCCTCCTTTGCTGCATTGTCCCGTGGAGATGTTACAGTATCTGAAACACAGTCCCTGCTCTGAAACCAGAAGTTGGTATTTTACAGGATGATAATTTCCCTGCCTAAGCCTTTTGGAAAACGGCTTGTTCTCCAAGCTGAGACTGAGCTGACAGCACTGAACTGTGGTTCACATGCTGAGCTCAGTTTCACGGAGTCACAGAATCATAAACTAGGTTGGAAAAGACCTTTAAGATCATCAGGTCCAACCTTTATCCCAGGACTGCCAGGACCACCACTAAACCATATAACTGAGGGCCTCATCCACGCGGTTTCTGAACACTTCCAGGGACGCTGATTCCACCCCTGCCCTGGGCAGCCTGTTCCAATGCGTGAGCACCTTCTCTGTGAAGAAATTTTCCCTCGTATTGCGTCTAAACCTCCCCTGGCACAGCTTGAGGCCGTTATCTCTTGTTCCTCTTGCTTGTTACTTGGGAGAAGAGACTGACCCCCACCTTGCTCCATCTTCCTTTCAGGTAGTTGTAGCGAGCAATAACGTCCTCCCTGAGCCTTCTCTTCTCCAGACTAAACAACTCCAGTTCCCTCAGCCATTCCTCATAAAGACTTATTCTTCAGACCCTTCATCAGCTTTCTTGCCCTTTTCTGGACCCACTCCAGCTCCTCAATGTCTTTCTTGCAGTGAGGGGTCCAGAACTGCACACAGTGTTCAAGGTGCAGCCTCACCAGTGCTGAGTATAGAGAAATGATCACTGCCCTGGCCTTGCTGGCCACACTATGCTGGTACAGGCCAGCATGCTGTTGGCCTTCTTGGCTGCCTGGGCACAAGCTGGCTCATGTTCAGCCGTCACTCATCACCCTCAGGTCCTTTTCCACTGACAGCTTTCCAGCCACTCTTCCCAAACCTATAGCCTTGCATGGGGATGTTGTGGTCCAAATGTAGGACCCAGTGCTTTGCATTGTTGAACCTCATGCCATTGGCCACAGCCCATTGATCCAGGGCTGTCCAGATCCCTCTGCAAAGCCTTCCTACCCTCCAGCAGATCAACACTCCCAGCCAACTTGGTGTCATCTGCAAATTTACTGAGGGTGCACTCAGTCCCCTCATCCGGATCATCGGTGAAGATGTTTAACAACACTCGCCCTACCACTGAGCCCTGAGGGAGACCAGCAGTGACAGGTTGTCAACTAGATGTAACACCGTTTTGGAGGTGTCCCTGTTGCCACAGCAGGGTACAGCAGCTGTGGAGAGTCAGTATTAGTGGACATGTCCCTTGCTCCTGTTTCTGTCAGGTCAGATTTTAGATTTACTGCTGAGGCATTTTGGGAAGCACCTGCTCTGGGGGAACCAAATCTTTGGAGCTCAGTGCTCTTAAGTGAGGATTTTCTCTCTGCCCTGACTTCTCCTGGGTGGGAGCTCCCTTCCTGGGAGTGCCCCAGTCAGCCTCAAATGAGATGAGTGTTCAGCGGGGCAGAAATCAGCACCCCAAACTCCAGAGCTCTGGCCTGTTGAAAAAAAAAAGGCTTTGAACAGTGGAAGGAGAGCTCAAAGCCTTGGCCAAGGAATTTCCTGGGGGGTTTTATTTTATTTTTTTTTAAAGAAACAAGTAATCACTTTAAGCCTTTATGAAGTTTATGAGTCAGCATGTAATAGATCCTTATACAGGCGTATGGGGCAGTGTGGAAGTTTCTGTGACTTGCATGCTCTTTGCTAAGTCCTGATGCATACCGTCAGTAGTTGCGTCCTCTGTGATTAAGTGTAGGGAGGGCATGGATAAGAGCATGAATAAGGCCATGACAGTGTCCTGTTCAGCTGTGCAAGCTAACTGCATGCCTGGAAGTAGGAGTGCCTAGGCCAAAGGCTGAGGCAGACCGCACGGAAAATTAGGGGGAAGGAGAAATTGGGCTCACACAGCAGAGTTCACTGCTGAGCTTCTGGGAGACTGAACGTTCATGCCACAGTCTCTCAAATGAGAAGCAAAGCAGAGCTGTCTTCCTGCCATCCAAATGTTAGGAAGGATTGCTTCCATCGTTTCCCATTCTGCATTCATTCCAAAACCTAATGATGATAGCTGGGGGTGAGGGTTGTCTTCTTGTTCTGAAATGCCTTTTGGAGGACCCTGTCAGTCTCAGCAATATATTGAGGGTGCCTGGAGAGGTTTTTCTTGCTGTGTTAGAGCCAGCAAGTGTGAATACTCTGTGTTCAAAACTCAGCATTGTTGCCTGCTTCTCTCCTGGTCACTTTAGTAGACATACCTAGAAAAAATCCAGTCCAACTGGACCAGCACAGAATGCTAAGATGGAAATTACCCATTAGAGTTTTCTGTGCCTGTTGTGGGGCTCCTGCCCTGTATTAAGGGAGTTAGTTGCAGATTTTAAGGCATTGACGCATGTGCCTTATTAAAACTCAGGTTCCAGTGAATCCACTTGGCTCAATAATGCAAATCTGCCAGCATAACTGTTAATGTCTCCAGCGCTTACTCCTCCAGCAATTTTTTTAATCATATCTAGCTTTCAGTAGCACTTTTTTTTTTCATTTTCTCCAGATAATTGCTAAGGATGAGCAGCACTGGGCTAAGAAGAGGTTTCTGTGGGATCCCATTAGACCTTTTCTGAAAATGGGGATGATTCAGTTAGGATTGCCTTTTTGAGTGCTATTGGCTCACTTGCTTTTAATCGATTTAATAGGAGGTACATTAATTCTGGATAGTGCTAATTATTTTAATCAGAATGCCATGTGGGACTGTGTTAAATGCCTCACAGATGTTGAAACCCATGACACAGCTACCTTTATCAGCTAAACTTGTAATTTCACTAAAAAGCAATGCCAAGCTTATTTGACAAGACTTTTGCACAAAGCCATGCTGATGACTGTTAATTATGCTGACATCTTTTAAGCCTTTCTTAACTCTGACCCACATGAGCTTGTCTGAGCACGATGAAGCTGCAATGCGAATGAGACATGGGGGCAGAGGGGACTTGTGTCATCCCCAGGCTAGGAGCTGCACTGGGTAGTACTAGCCATGGAAGGATGAGGGAGAGAAAGACTGTTACCTTGTTAACACTTCTCATCAATCCACTTGATTTCTTGATCAGTTTTAGGCTGCTTGTTTTACCCTCTGTAAATAGTGATGCCTTATGAGCTTTTTGGCAGTCTTCTGTTAATTCCCCAGTGGTCCAGGATGTGTGAAAAATCGACACATTTTGGAGAACTCATTGGCACATTTCTTTAATATGCTGTAGTGCAAGTTACTAAGTGCTACTGATTGAAAAATATTCACTTGATAGCTGCTGTTTAACTTTCCCTGAAGTAACTGGTGGAATAGAAAGTGTTTCCTTATCACTGTGAGATAAGAATACATCATCCTGCTACTTTCCAAATACAAGCCTGAAATATTTATTAAATGCCTCTGCTTTTATGCGTCATGACTGACAATTTTGAGATTCCTGTCTAGCTGTGGAGCTATCCAATTGTTAAGATTTTGTTTGTTCCTGATACATTTAAGCAGTTCCTTTTTATTGTTCTTGCTGGCTGCAGATTTGTGTGTTGGTGCCTTTAATTTCCAATGGTAATTTCCTCACTGGTGATATATGTACACCCACACTGTCCAATCCAGATGCAAGTCCAAAGTCCAAACCACTGAAGTTCTAATGAAGCTGGGCCCCTGTTTTTGTCATGACCCAATATAAACAAGCAGCTGTCAAGCTTGGATTGAGGTCTTATGTCTGAATTTCATATTCCTTTCCCCTGAATCCAGAAAAACTATCATAATTGAAAGCCACCTTTTATTCAGTGGCTCTCAGTCTTTCAGCATCAAGGTTAGGAAAACAAAAAGAAAAATCCCATTCATTTCATTCCTATGAACCAGGAGCAAACTGATTTGTACTGTGAGAAAAATATTTGGATTGTTATTTGGGTGATGAGTATGGACTTGGCTAGAGAGGTAATTGGTGGATGGGGCTGCGTGTTCTCTGCTGCCATGCAAGGCTCAAACCTGTTGAAGAACTGGCTTAAAACTGGAAGATTTCTGCAGGTAGGGAGCAGCTATCAAGTACAGGGGCCAAGCACTCACATGTGGGTCTGGGTGGTGCTGCAGTGTGTATAAATAAAGGCACATGGGAAATAACAGGACAGTGGGGAATAATGAATTCATTGCATGAAGGCTGAGGCCATGCATGTTACCTCCCTGTCCCACTGAGCACTCACTTGCAGCAGTGCTCAGCCCTGAGTGTATGGATAGGAGGGTAAGCCTAAGTGCTGCCCTGCGTTGAGTTTGGGGGTGGGTGACAGTGACTAATGAGGACACTGGGGGAGATGAATGGGACCTTCTCATGGTTTCCTGCTCAGCTGCTGTGGGGGGTGTGAGATATTTTTCCCGTTTCTTGTTGCTGTCTCTGAACCATGATGGCACCATCGACTGTAGTTTTGCATGGGATGTTGCATCCCAGGGGCTTAGGAAAGCCTTTCTAGGGAACAGCAGATGAGTTGGTTTTTTTTTTGATTGCAACTGGGTGACCATTTATTGACTCTTTGGCTGGGTAAGGTTATTTAGAAGGTTATGCAGCTGGAAGAATGCTGCAAGCCTGGCTTACAACTCTCCTCTCTTTCCCAGTAATAGACTTTGATTTGCTGTAGTTCATTTCCCTCTGAAGTCTGCTTTTTGTAGATAACATAAAGCACTTGGCATAGTGGTTGATAAACTGAATGTATGAAGCGTGACATTTTCCTAGATACAGTATGCCATATGAACACTTGTCTTTTGTATCGGAACCCATAAACAAGAGTTGACTGAGGGCAAATAGTTGCTCAAGCAGGGAGTGAGAGTCAGTGCTGAGGGTAATGTGATGTGGTCACAGCTGCTTGAGGAGGGCATGTAGCAAGAGCAGGCAAAGCCCAAAGGCAAATGATTCCCTGTGAGCCAGCTGGTAGCAGGTGAGGTGACTCACGATGTGGACAGAAAAAAAGTCTTTTGGAAACTTAATTTCCTGCTTACTTGTTTTTCTGTCCAGTGATGAGAATATTTACATGATTTTCTGTCCATGGAGCACAGCAATCCACCTCTCCTCCCACCTCCTCCTGGACCAGTGATACCTCAGAAACTGGTATTAAGGACTGGGACACCCGGCTGGGTTAGGTCCTGGACAGCTATGTGGGGATAGGTGATGATGCCCAAGCCAAGCCCTCCAGCGAGGAAGTTAACCTCTCGGTTGCTCCGTCACCACCCACAAAAAGAAGCTAAAAATAGTGGTCGGTCTTACAGAGTTCTGGGAAACGTAATTCCTTATTATGAAAAAAGCACTGAGTTTGGTGGCTAGAAAGCACTCGGTGCTGTAAGATGGAGCATTATGTATACCAGTGAATATGCAGAACTGTGTAGTACATTTTGAAATAAGTGAATCTTTACACCTTTAGCTTTGCTATTAAAGCTTTGCTGAGAGCTGGATTCACACTGCTGCACTGCTGAGAGTTATTAAGGGTGTGTGAACCGAGGGAGAATGACTGCCTTTCTCTTTAACAGCCCTGAAGGTTTTACACCAGCAGCCTGGCTCCAGCCAGCACAGGACTTCCTTACCCAGAAAGGTGAAGGGAAGGGAAACTGGTTGTGTCATGAAGGGCAGTTAGAAAGATATGAGAAATACATAGCTCTGTTGAGTCAAGTTGAAGATACTTGGGGTTGAATTTTCAAGCCTTCTTTCCTAAACTGTGAATGCAAGCTACAGGCAGGCAAGTACAGGCCAGAGACAACTCAAAGAAATGCTGACTTGCTCATGAAAATGCAGATTTTACAGTTGTGTGTGTAAGAACATTCGCATAGCAAGTATGAAGCTGTGAACTTCTTTCCTTGATGCAGACCTAGTTTGAGGCATCTTCAGTTCACGCTCAGTTTTAAGGGAAAGCAAGCTAATTACTGATTCTGAATGGGAATCAGGCATCTGTTTGCATCAAGTTTTTGAATTCTAGTTCAGCTGTACATTTATGAGATATCCAGAGGCATGGGAACTGAGACTGAAGAAAATATTTGTGGGATTCCATGGGGACTGAAGCTGCCACTGGTTTGCACATTTGAATTTTGCCAGTGTGTTTCAGCGGCTTAGAAAGTCTGCTTGCTTGCTCATAATGACAGTTGAATCTAAACCTGGCCATATTCAAAGTCTCAATGCCCAACAAACTGGAGTATGGGGGCTTAAGGAAGAAGAGAGGGGCAACACCAGGTAAAGATGCTGCTATAATTATTTTAGCGCTTAGAGTTGATTAGAGTTGGGTGAAAATGATTAGCTGAAAGGATTCTGAGTAAAGCAATTTAAAATGTAATTATGAAGGGCTCAAGATAGTGTGTGTGTGTGTGTGTAATTATGTTTCTTGCCTGTCTGCACTGTACTCTGATTCTGTTCTGCAGTGAGTGGAAGGGGGAGGAATGGATGTGAAGGGGAATAGATGAATGTGGAGCAGTGCTGCTTGTGCTGGGTTTGTCCTGCAATCTGAAGGTGCGCTTTAAGTTGACCTGGGTTTCAAACTCGGTGCAACCATAGCAATGCACAGTTGTGTTTCAGCTACTTGGACCCAAGAACAAACAGTCACAGTGAGCTCTGTGCTGCCCTCCTGGGATGCTCCCAGGCTGTGCCGCAGCAAGCTTGTACAAAACCAGCTCATGGCCGCCCATGCAAGCTGTGGTGTAACTTGGGACAAGACCACTGACAGTCTGGCTAGTGGCATTTCAAGGTTGTCCATATCACCCTTATAACCCACAGTCAGGAGTAAGCCTTGTCCAGTCAGCAAGTTGTTGCAAGGTAGCTCATGTTCATGTTGTTGGGAACACAGTCAATCTGGGACGGGCTTGCTGCATACATGCTCACCATGCGCTTTGGAGTGAGCTGCGGCTGTGCAAAGTAGATCTGTGAGTGGGGGGACTTGCCCCCTTGGCTGTGCTTGGCTCTTCTGCCATATGTTGGCGCTGGGCTGGAGCCTGGGGTGAGCAAACTAGCACAGTGTTGACAGTGCACACATCCAGAAGCTGTGCAAGTCAAGCCACATGGACAGTGTGGAGCCACCTTTCTGAGCCTGTTGCATCTGTGCTGTCCTCCATCTGTTTTTCTTCTGCACTCTTACATTACTGAAGGCAAAAAAGGTCAGGAAATGTTCTTAGCATCCTTTTTACATTGAACAGGGAACATACGGAGAGAAAGGAGGAAAGAAATCATTTGAGGAAGGTGAGCTGTAACAGGAAAGTTGTCCAGGGGGCGAAGTCAGGAGTGCTAAAATGCATTTTATCTTCAGTGGTGAAAGGTGATTTTTTGCGGGACATGATACCAAATGAGCACGAGTTAGGTAGTGAGCTGTGCACAGAAGCACATTTAGGACAGAAAGTGAAAGGACATGCTCCAGCTGACTCATGCACTCATTCATAGCGTGAGAGTTATCCCTTTTGTAAGTGACACAGCCGTAGCCAAGCAGCTGCTGTGCCACATGTGACTCTTGCCTTCATCTTACATGGGAACAGAGGGCAGGAAAGAGCCTTCTGGGACGGCACGCTCAATCTCTGCCATCGCGTCCTGTACTTCCTGATCAAGCACAGCCTTAAAAAATAAAAAAAGGCAGCATTGTGCCCATGTTGCTTCATTGTTTCCTTATGCTCTCTGTATGTCTGTTTTCTGTTACTGGCCTTAATTGGGTTGTTAGCTGCTTGGGGCAGCGGTGGTCTTCTTGTCCTTTCATTGTTTGCTGCAGTGGGCCAGTATCATGTAGACTATCACGTCAGCACTTCAGACATATCCGCTGACATTTTTTGAACATGGGCTGTGAGATAGAGATGTTCCATTGGGACAGGCACATTTTCACAGCAGGAAACCCATGTTTCTGTGTTGTCCTTTGATCAGTAGGTGCTGGTGTGTGTCTGAGGTTCCTGGTGATTTTTCAGCACAAGCAACTAATCCTTTTCCTACTTAATCATTCAGTCAGCACCAGTGTGTACCTCTGAGTAATGGCCTAAAGACCAGAACTTCTAGCCAAAACTTCCTTTTTGCTAAAACCACAAATCAGACTTGGAAAAATTGGCACAATAAGAAATAAACCTTCCCAATAAAGAGAAAGGAATATTTCAGCTGCTGTCATCTTAATATCTTCTTGCAGGAAAGAACTACTTTTGCAAGATGGCAAGGGAAATGAAAAGGGGTAGCACTGCCTACAGCTGATAACACTGACCTGTTTTCCTGGCAATCCTCCAAATGCAAGGCCAGCTTTGCTTGAAATATAGGTGATTCATCAGTTGAATTGCAAGCAGATAGTGTGGTGCAGAAGCGCAGTCACAGACACGTTATTATTTCAATAACCTGAGTTTTAGCTGTTCCACTTTAAAAACTAATGAAGCAAATAATGTTATGACACAGATGTAGGCAGTGAAAATGTGTCAGAGAAAAGCAATTAACCTTTGTACTAATAAAGTCTGTCAAATTAGTAAAATATTTTTTATATAGTAGCTAATAAGAAGTATATAGGCCATGAGTATTCAGTGCCTCAAGCCTTGTGGAATCAT
Source organism: Myiopsitta monachus (assembly GCA_017639245.1). Taxonomy (NCBI): domain Eukaryota; kingdom Metazoa; phylum Chordata; class Aves; order Psittaciformes; family Psittacidae; genus Myiopsitta; species Myiopsitta monachus. Next base: position 30,153,862 of record CM029922.1, read on the forward strand.
TTATACCTTTGAAAAATATATGTAAAACTTCATCAAGGAAAAGCAGGAAGTTTTTATATTGTCTTTGCATAGGTGTACATGACTAAAAAGTCACAGGATGACTTCTGCTGAGTGGGTTTGGATTTCTCAGGTCCCATTGGCATCATATGCCTCCTACTAACATTGGGCTTTTATTTCTACATGCATTCCTTAATCACTTACCTGTTATATTATAATGGGGCATTCTGAGCTGAAACGTGCTTGATTAAAAACCAAAGCAAAATGGACTCTGTAATCCAGCTACCTGGCTGGAGAAATGGCATTATATGAGATGGTTGCCTGGAGCAGGCGAAGGTTCTCTCCAGTCCTTGTCCTCAGTCTTTGCCTCAGCTTTTGTGATTTCTCCCACTGGGAGATAGCGTGAAGCTGATGTGGAATGTGAACCAAAGGTAGGTCAATTAAATAGAGGCTTGAAATTCTTTGCAAAGTCACATAAAAGTTATTGTGGACAAAACTGACTGTTCCCATAGGAGAAACAGGAGTATTTCTGAAACCCAGTAAGCTTCCAAGTGAATTAATATTGTTGTGCTGTAACCAACACTTAGCTGCTTCATGTTGTAATTCATACAGCTTTGTCTATTGGTGAACATCATGTCTGCAGTTCTGTCACATTGTAATGTCACCAAAGATGCTGAATACTCAAACATTGACAGTACAAATACACCGAAAAACATAACCTGACCGTGTGCATGTCTTTTAGGATACACAGTAAACCATCCTTTTGTCTTGTCAGCAAACACTTCAAACCAGTGCACGGAGGCCCTACAACATTAACACCCCTTATTATTTCAACAGCAGTCTTTTCTCTTAAAGTGAAACCTTTCTGGTATTGTGTCTCATGTTCACAATCCTATGCAGCCATATCTTGTGCTGATGTGTGTGTGAGAAAATCAAAATTTTATCGAAGACTTTCATATCTTAACTGTGTCCTACCTCTACACATACAGAGGTGTTACTGTTAAAGGTGTTAAATAATATTTAAATACTAATAATTAACAACAAACACCTTATATAAGTTATTGTTATCGAAGGGCACGTGCTCCTGATTATGGCCTGTGTCCTTGTGCTCCCCCACACTGTACCCTCTTACCTTTCCTTGTACAAAGGACCTTGCAGGTGCCTCCCACACTTCATACCATGGTCAAGACTCCTTGGATGGAAGAGCACTGAAGAGCAGGTGTGGACCTGAATGACAGGCTTTTCTGTGGGCAGACAGCCTGCAGCCCTCACCTTCTGCATGCGTCTTTCATCTGATTTCAATGGAGTTGATTTGACCAACCCAGTGATTGAGCTGATCGCCCATATGGCCACCCACCACAGTGCATGTCACATCTCACACAGAGCATGGAAAAGTTGGTAGCATTAGTAGCCATGTCTCATTGACACAGTTCCTGGTGCAGCCGTGTTTTGCCCAAGCCTTCATCGAGCCAGTTCTTGTTAAATTGTATTCAGAGGCTTAAACAGCCCTCAACTGAATTAGCCACTACAAAATATGAAATTTGGCTGAGCTTGATTAAAAGAAATGGCAGAAACCCATGTTATTTTAATCACAAGTGAGTTGTTCCCTTTGAATTTGTTCTAATCAAACATCAGGTCAGATGAATTACTCAAAGGGTCTTGCTTTTGTACCAGGTCTTAAAGTAATGAATCGTTTGATAAGTTTTAAATTCTTTTAAGCAAGCTACTTATTACTTGGGAAAACAGCTTTTTGTGTTTTTTTAATTGCACAATGAAAATTAAATTAAAAGTTAATTTTTTTACTTCTTATCTGTGTTTTAAGAAGCTTTGAAAGGATTAATTAAGCATTCAAACTACCTGCTGAGGTAGGCAATTGTTACTGTCTCCACTTTCTTGATGAGGAATCTGAGACACAATGCCATCTAAAGCCTGAATCCATTTCACAAAAAGACAAGGAAGATCAGCACCTGCCAGGGAGCAATTAATAGATTAAGAGAATCATAGAATCAGTTAGGCTGGAAAAGACCTTTAAGATCATTAAGTCCAACCATAAGCCCAGGAATCAGGTGAGAGTGGCTTTCCCAAGGTCAAACTATAATGCTATGGACAGACAGTTGCAAGCATCTGAGTTAATGAGTTACCGAGGGTGAGGTGAACTGTGAAAACTCACAGGATATGTGCTCCTAGGCTCAAGTGATGTGCATGACAGTACAAACTGCCATGAAACTTTGTGGTTTTGAGGCCTTAGGGTAGCCTTGCCATGGCTCAGCTGATTTCCTAGGCCATCACAGCATCTTGTGTCCCTATGTTAAAGTCCTCCCCCCTGTGGTATCATCTGTAGGGGTTCAGATATCTGCTCTGTGGATCCAGGCATGCAAAAGGAGCTAAAAGAATCAGTTTGGCGGTATTCATGGACTTTGATGATTTCTGCATCTGAAATCTGAAACATTTTCTTATACTCAAGAAAGACCCTCACTTAAAAAATATCTTCATCAAATCCAGTCTTCCTGTTGGTTTAGTAGTTTGTACTAAAAATGTCAGAATTTTCCATTTGTTTGTATTTAATGATAAGCCCCTACAAGAACCATCACTTCTCTGTGCACTGAGAGCAACCCTTCATCTTGCACTCTTTCTGCTGCTCAGCTGTATCATAGTCCTCATCAGCAGTTTCCCATGGGAATTGTTATATTAAAAATACAATGACAGAAGTGTTTTGTTCAGAACTGTTCAGGAAAATGATGCATGCTGTGCAGATGTGCGCATTGAAACCTCGCTATCTCGAGGAAATATACTGCTGTGTTTTGATAGGTTTCTCTATAAAGCCGTAATTAACCACAGTCAGCAGCATGCCTGGAAGGGTTAAAGGAAGAGAAGTTAGAGGAAACATTCAAAACCATGGGTAGGTGCTGCACATTCAGTGATGCAGTTGCATGCTTGCTTGCAAAAAACACAATGGGAAGTGTGTCAATCACCTCTGTTTGCAGATGCACATAAGTCTGTGTAAGCGAGATGCTGGTTACCACATAATTAGAGTATGGGACTGTGTCCCAATGCCCCACTTTTGTTTGCGACCCTGCAGTGGCCTGGCATGCGACAAAGGACAAAGCATTTAACTTCTCCAGGTCAGTGTCATCAACGAAGCAGGGTGACAACACACCTGTGTGAATCAGCTGGTGCTGCATTGTTAAAAGGGATTTTGAGATGCCAGGTACAAAACTTGGTGTTAGCCACAGTGTTATCTTCCTTACTATTAAATTTGGGTATCTGCTAGGTCTATTTTGAGATCTCAGAGCTTATCTGCAAAGTGTTCCACGAACACCTGATAGATTGTGTGAGGCTCAAATGTTTCCCTTTTCTGCTTCTGCTAAAATTTCTCAGGCTCCTACATAAGTCTGTGGAATAAATTTCAGTAAGATGTATGACCTACCCGAAACCTAGGTACTTTGCTAAGATGCATTTCAACTCTGCCTTTAGTACTGAAAGCACTGGTAATGGCAGGCACTGATAACCACATTTTGAAAAATTATATATAATGTATGAAAGTCTAAATGCATTATATAGCTATATTTGAAAAGTGAACTGTATGTATTCATATTTATTTTCATTTATGATTTCTCCCTGGGAGGAGGAGAGAGAAAAAAGAAAGATCAACATGTGACAGATGCACATCAGGGAAGTGGGTTGTCACACTGCAGGGAGGTGTTGAGATATCACAATGATGAGCATGCTATACAAACCTGAGCAGAACAAAATACACTGTCTGGAAAACTGAGCAGACACAGAAATTGTTAACTGACTTAGCGAGAAATGGTGCTGAGGTGAACTGCAGTTTTTTAGATAATACACAATCTGGAGAAGTCTCTGTAAAACAGGTGTTACAGTTTCAAGCTGAACTTCTTACATTTGTCCCTAAAGGCAGATCTGTTGAGTTTTTTCTTTGTGAGGGTATAGGCTTGAGGGAAATCACCTGGACCACAGCAGTATCCTTTGCTTTTAGAAATGGAACTGCAATCTGCTGCCTATGCTGCTCCGAACTGACCTTTGAGTCTGCTCTTGCAATCCAGGAGTCTGCTCTTCCTGAGCCTAAGCTTTAAGTCACAGGCTTTGCAGCAGGCTCCCCAGAGAGCTTTGAGGCAGTTCACCAAAGCAGGTGGAAGGAAGAATATATTGTAATAGATCTTTCATTCTTGCATATGAGTAACGAGCAGGAACAAAACATGCTGTCTGTGGATGTAATTTTTCTTTAGAAACTAATCATACCAGGATTATAAATATAAGCAATGTATTACAGGTGCTACATTCAGCCTTAAATATTCTTCTGTGGTGCCAAAGTGTATGTATTGGTATGATTTCATTATATATGGAGAGAAATACTGTCTTGTGATTGTGACAGCTCAAATACTGTGTTTAACAAATTACTCCCAGGACATCTCAAACGTTTTTATTTCTGAGAAGCTCATTCCAAATGAGTAGTTTGTGTTCAGCTTCCTAGGTAAGCTAATAAGCTTTTCTGAGTACTTCCTGACTGCAGTTTAACCCGTGTCTTGGAATTTATGCTTATTTTGCCTGCTTAGTGTTAGTATTGCTAGTATTCACTAGTCAAGCACTTATTTCCTGAAGTGGCCCCCTTCCCTTCTCAGTACCTGTGCTCCATTCCACCTTGAAGCTTCACTTTCCTGGTTGCTCTTCCATTTCCTGAAGGATGTGTACTTCTACTTGGATTAAATCATTCCTGGTTTGGCCTATGCCAGCAGCATTCAAGAACTTCCAGACACCATTCGGAAATGAGTGTGAAGTTGAAGCTAGCAGCTCTGCTGCCCAGGGGATTGAGTTGCTGTCATATTGCATCTGACTTACATCAGATCAGAGTTTAGGATTTGGGTGATTTGTTCTTCAGATTAATGTCAATCTGTTTTAAATTAAAACACCCTGGGGCAAATCCTTTGCTATGATCAATGAACTGTCTGGCTGCATTTGACCAACATTACAACAGACATGAATTTGGCCTCCTGGTTTGTTGCCACATCCTCTGCAACGTCATTTTCTTTATGTGGTTCAGACATCAGGCTTTTGATCCTACAAGTTGTTGACTGTCTTCCACTGAAATCAGTGAGAATGGAGGGTGCTTCATTGTTCAACACCTTGTTGGTTTGGACACAAGAAATGGGCCATGTATCTACTCTACCTAAAATATAATTGTTGTGTATTTAAGAGCGGGAAGTCTGCTTTGCACCTGTTTTATCACAGGAACAGAAAGCACAGGAAGTATTGGGAAAATGAGGGACACACCTGTGTGTGAGTGGATAACAAAGCATTTTTATATATAATCATTTGCTATAAGTCATTTCAGAGTTGACAAGCTGTTTTTCAACTTCATGTCACCACTGCCTGATGCATCTAATTAATCCCATTCTCCAGCTGACAAATATCAGCTGCTCTTTCTAAAACATGGTTTCTCCCTTAAGTACATCCCTCTGGCAAAGTTAAATATTAATTATCCTTTTTTAATTTTATGATTATTCATGGGTGCTAATGTCACTGCACAATGAATGGGGAAGTCAATACCATAAAATATTAGAAGTGTTGTTTCTGAACCTCTGCAGCAGCCGATATGTATGAAGCCATGCTAGAAATGAATGTAGTAGTTGTGGCTGGGCTGTGCCAACAGTCGCACGCATCAGTGGTGACACTCAAAGCCCTGCAGTTTGGTGGATGGAGGCACTGGGCCTGAATTTGAAAAATGTTCATTCTCTTCTTAGCTCAGGCACTGGCCTGTTTATAACTGCAGAAATCATCTCACCTTTTAATCTGCATATTGGAATTGCAAGGCATGGAAGAGCATCGGTACTGAGGTGCCCAGGTACTCAGATCTGAGTTGCGTGGACTTGTGGTTTTCCTCAGGAATTGGGTGGTGCTAGTCTGCTAGAACTCTTTGGGGTCCTGCTGTCCTCCTTTCCACCCTTTGTGCCAATGATTGTGGTGGCTGGTGCTGGCCATTACCCTTAACTCTCTGCCATATTTTGCCCTACAGGCTCAGTCATTCCCTCTCCCCTAGCCTGCTGCCATCCCTCAGGCAGAAGAGGACAGTCCTTCACGGAGCAGATGTGTCCTCCTCATTGCCACATCAGTAAGTAGCTGTTTCACGTGAATCCCATTTCTGCTTGTCTGCTTTCTTTCCAGGTGACCACAGGCAGTGTCTGTAAACCTTCCTTTCAAACCCAGCTGTCCTTGTATGCTGGTTCTCAGGAAGATCCACATCTGTGCCTTGTGAAACAGTCTCAAAACCAGACACTGAGCAGGGAGATACGTTGTAATCGTGTTTCCTGAGACCAGTTATACCAGCTGTAGCCACCCTATGACATCCTTAGCTGTTCCCACAAAAAAGAAGTTGCTCATCTTCTCCACTTTGCTGCCACACTGACATGAAGACTTATGCAGTCATTTTCTTTCCAGAAGGATTTGCAGCTGCACTCATTTGCTGACCCCATGCAGCGGCTGATGGAGCTGTGCAAGCCCTTATCCTTTGTACCTTTCACAGTATTGTGGGCAACTTTGAAGCCATTCCCTTCCTCAGGTGGCACTTCAGGGTACGCAGGCTCACTTTTATCTCAGTCTTTGCTCACTGCAGCTTGATCCATCTGTCTCTCCATGTGGATCTGAAAGATGCTGACATACAGGAGGATCTCCTGTAGCTGTTCCCTGCCTTATTGCAGTTTCTTACCTTGCCATTGAAATGATTTTCTGACCTAGCTTCATTGTGAATACTTTCTAGCATGACTAGCATTTTCTTACCCACATCACACAGCCCAGCATGTCTGCAACTCAGTGTGCTAGACTTGTCTTGCCTTCCTTTCTGTAGCCAGTGAAGTAGTTGGATTTCAGTTGATTCACTGAGACAGGCCATAGGACTGAAATAGCCACTGAAACTTGTTAGAGCTTGGGCTAATATTTTTGCAATATGTAGATGAAAATTGAACTTGGTCCTAGAGCAGTGTATTTTAGAAGCCTGGAGTGTTTGTGGATATATTCATTATAAAGATAAAAATTAATACCATCTGTTTGCATTTCGAGTGCCCTGCTTAGGAAATGAAGTGCAAATAACTATGTCTGGGTACCTGCTGCATGTTTAGGTCATGGTTTTATTACATGAAAATTTGCATATCTCTCGTGTGTATTTAAGTGTCTGAAGAAGTGACACCTGATGGAAGTTTTGAAGAATGCTTGGGTTTTTTTATGTTGGATGCCTGCTAAAGATACAAATCCTGACCAAAAGAAACTGAGGTGGGTAGAATCAACGTGAACATGAAAACTCGTGGCAGTCATAGAATCATAGAATCATTGAATAGTTAGGGTTGGAAAGGACCTTAAGATCATCTAGTTCCAACCCCTGTGACAGGGGCAGTGACACCTCCCACTAAACCATGCCACCCAAGGCTCTGTCCAACCCGGTCTTGAACACCGCCAGGGATGGAGCATTTACAACTTTGCTGGTCAACCCATTCCAGTGCCTCACCACCCTTATAGTAAAGAATTTCTTCCTCACATCCAATCTAAACTTCCCCTGTTTAAGTTTGAACCCATTACCCTTTGTCCTCTCACTACAGTTTTTAATGAAGAGTCCCTCCCCAGCATCCCTATAGGCCCCCTTGAGATATTTGAAGGCTGCTATGAGGTTTCCACGCAGCCTTCTTTTCTCCAGGCTGAACAGCCCCAACTTTCTCATCCTATCTTCATACGGGAGGTGCTTCAGTCCCCTGATCATCCTCGTCATGGTAGATATCCAATCATTATAATTATTACCAAGTAATTTAGCCTATCTCTAATTATAGTATGAGGTTATCTTGATGCAAAATAATATCTAATTAGGTGCAGTCCCTTTTCAGGTACTCATAATAGATTCCAGAGAAAAACCTTTTTTGACTCCTGTTATTGAAGCTTTTAATTCTTTATTTACTTTTTTCTTTCTCTTTTTTTTTTTTTGTAATTAATTTTTTGAGCAAACAGGGCAAATCAAGCTATTTGAATTAATTAGCATTTCTTCCCTGGTTTCCCACTCTCCCTTCCTGATACTTCTTTTTTTCTTCCCTTTATTTGAATATTAATCTAATTTATTCATGTTTGTTTGCAACCAATAAATAATGATTTCAAGCCATAGGCAGGCCAGAGTCTGCAGCACAGGGAAGGCTGCAGCTTTGGGAAGAAGGAAGATCTGCAGAAAGGTTGTGTTGGTCACCTTCATTTAGCTACAAACACCTTCTGGCATCATAACTGGTAAGGGCAGCATCAGAGTTAAGCAGGACTGGAGGGCTAAGGTGGGACAGAGTTAGGAGAACAGTAGAAAGAACAACCACAACCACAGAAAGTAAAGTTGGTAAACACCTAACAAGGAAAACTGACTGGTCTGCATTTACCAAAAAATACTATAAGCTAAATATTGCTTCACCTTGATAATTTATAAGAAAGTCCTTATGAGATAAGATTTGCAAAAAAACCACCTGGTCAGTGTTCACAGAAACGTATCTCGTCTTTATTAGTGTTTGTACAGCCATTTGCTTTTTCCAGTATTTATCCATATCTATTCTTTCACCTTATGCAGATGTACCATATGCTCTGTGGCAGGCAGATTTCTGCTCTAGGGTGTGTTCGCCCTTTCTCCCATTGGAGTTGTGAATCTCTCCACCCGTGAGAGGCAACACTGTCCAGTGGTTTGAGCTGTAGGGTGGGAGTCAGGAACTCCTTGTGTTTTCTTGTCCTGGTTCCTTTCCTGGCTTATTCTGTATTTCTTGTGTCTGTTAAGCAGTGGAAACTTTTGTTAGTATAGCGGTTGTCACAGTGTCATGGAAAAGTGACAAGAAAGCTGTTTTTCACATGGTCTGTGAGGTGAGACATTGGTTTTTTTTGGAATGGGAGTGCTCAAAAAAATAAGGAACCTTAAGATAGCAGGTAGTCTTGTTTTCCTCATCTGTAAAAGATGCATAACACCACTTATCCCTTGGATTTTGCAAAGATTAATTCATGTTTGTAATGAACTTTGAAAATAGAAATTGCTAAGTAGCATTAACTCAATCAGAAATTGTTTTTCTGTTAAACAGGATCTTTATCTTTCCTATAACTTGCCTCTGCTGATCTCAGCTTGTACTTAATGTATTTGGAGTTAAATCAAATTGGAGAAGCTTAGATTCAGGGACAGAATGACCATGGGAGAGGAGGAGGGTTTTGTAAGATAATAGAGATGCAATCTATAATCTCAGTTTGAGGGCCAGATCAAGGTGAAATAGTGTTCTGGCCTAATAGATGCATTCATCTAATTTTCTGGTCAATTAAAAATCAGCCCAGACAATGCATGAAGACTGGGGAGATTAAATGGAATCTACAGCAATATCTCAGGGAAGAAAAGAATACAAAGAAATTGAGTCTTCTCTGTTGGAGCAGTTGGGGCAGTCCTAGGAAGAGGCAGTGCCCATTCTGTGAGCTTCCCTGTGCTGAATCAATTGTGATATTCAAGATTATTTCTACACTAGTAAATAAAATATACCAGGGAACTGTTTGCTGGCCCCAGGGCCAGCTGGAGTGTCGTAGCTTTTGACCATAAATTCTCTTCCTCTCCCACCCCAACAAAGGGGCCCATCCAAACTGTCTATTGGGAATTGTCCCTGGCCATAGGTGAAGTTTCCAGGTATTGTTTGAGGGAGCTGTTTGCCATGGGAGAAGTCCGTGCCAAAGACTGCACTGACAGTCGAGCAGCAGGGTGATGCTATGCCAGTACTTGGGCCCATGCCCTAGCCCTCTTTGGTTGCCTAGTGCAGATAGGCCATATGTCTCTTACTCTCGGCTGCATCCTCCTGTTCCTTTAGCCCTTTCTTGAATTCTTGGCTTGAATTCTTGTTTTATTTGTTTTTCTCAGAATAGCATTGCCAGGATCTGAACTGCCTTCTGGAGTGGGTCAGATAACCCAGCCCATCACTGGCTGCTTAATGAGCAGAGGGAGACGTTCAGTCCTTTGGCATGGTGGGATGTGCAGGGCTGTATGCTTGGCTGGACAGTGCGTGAAGAGTAAAAGGGTCAGTGCCCTGCCTCAACACACTAGTGCATGTACAGGCCACGATGCAGATGCATTCACAGGGCAATTCTCCGAGCTGTCATTTCCCAGTCAGAGCCAAGCTCTTAGGCTGTAATAACGTTGAAGCAAGGAAGTGGGTCTCATCTGACAAAATGCCTTCTGTATGCGAAGGCAATACAAATTTGGTTATCCTACAGCTTTGAAAATTGGGATGGAAAGTGATTATAAAACCTAAATAACTTATTCTAGAAGAACTAATTTCCTCTAATTTGCAAAGCGAGAGAGTATCATGTAGATCATTTGTAGGTTTCTGTGTGTAGTTGCACAAATACATGCGTATTTATTTGACAAAACACTGGGAAAATGAGATGATGATCTGAAATTAGATAGAGGCTGACTCAGATGACTGAAATTTAATTTGTCAGCAAGTGAAATTAGTAGCAATGAATAGAAAACATAAAATGACTTTATCAGATTTTCTGCACATATCCTGTTTTACAGGAGAAAGAACGTACAGCGCATAAAACCTCAAAATATTACAATAAATGTAAAATTATAGTCACTTTTAGCATATGGCAAAAATAAAACATGAAAAATAAGAAAAAAAAACAAAAGAAAAAAAGAAAACAAACAACCCAAAAGCTCCAAACCCTATTGCTTCTGAGAAAAGTGCAGATTGTATCATTCATGTTTAAGCTTTCTAAGTTCCTATGAAGCATGGAAGGGAGGCCCGAGTGTACAACCTTCTTGTTCTCTTAGCAAAAAGAGCTTTGCAGTTCTGCAGAGTATTAGGTCACATGCGTAAATTAGGCACACACTTAACTGAACTACTGAACTGGGCTGCCTTTTGCCACAGAAGTCGAAGGCAAGTTTTACATTATCCCAGACCAACCTGCAAATTGCAAGACCTGTTGTAAGGCAGCTTTAGTTTTTCATTAAAAGAAGGGTGTTCTCTTTGAAGAAAGAAAAAGGAACTGTTCAGTCTTGCAAAGACCTCAGAGAGGCTTTCCTCAGAAAGGAGAAATCACATGATGAGGCCAAAATATTTAAAAGGATTTGATAAATATTCTTTCAAGCTTTGGGGGACTTCTGAATAATTGTGGCAGTCACAGACTCTTTCTTTCCTGCTTATGACAATATAAATTGTACTGTGATCCATATTGATAATAGCAACTGAGAGACAGATGATCAGAAGTCTAGCATAAATCTAGCCATTTTTAAATTGCTTGTAATCTTTAAATGAGATAGAATAAATTGAATGGGACAACTAAGAGCCTGAGAAATTTGTTAAATGCAAACTGAGCTGGAATGAGTATGATGTCTCCTACTGGGATAACTAAATGCAAAAGCCCATCTAGAAGCTAGGAACAAGGGTTGGGCTATGGAAAAACAGAAATGAGCATTCCTTGGCCAGGAAAGCAGATGTAATCATGAAATGGTTGTAGACTCAAGAAGCAGTATTTCTCTGCAAGTATATTCCCTCTAATTCACCTGAAAGATTCTTATCTGTTTTCCCTCCTAAAGTGTGCATATGTATCCAGATTACTCATACAAATTATTTTGCTTCCTTCCATGCTTCAAAACCTATGTTCCTATGTTTTGTTATTGTTAAGGAGGCTTTTGACTTGTGGTTGCAAGTTGCTGCTGAGCCTGTCCCAAAGTCGACCTGCTGGCTGTATCTGGTGTTCAGGCATGGAGATGGGTGTGATCATTGTATTGGAAACACAGACCCAAGCTGAGGATAGTCAAGAGCAGACCTCTGTGATGGGGTTTTAGTTTATCGTATTGGGGCTCTTATGTGACACCCTTGCAGCATGGGCTGAAGCTTTTTGGTTGCATTGTGTGTGGGAGGAAGAAGGGGAAGGTGGCATGAATTTGTGAACTAGGCAGTCCCCTAGGTCCAAGGCTTAACAACTCTTCTCCCCATCTGGCCATATGTCTAGCATGGGAAGTATCTCTAGTTCCCTCATACTTGAAATTTTCATTGCTTGGTTTGCACTCTGCTTTGGGCATGGGAGAACCAGCCTGAAACCCAGACTATGCTCCTAGAAAGGTGAACTTCTGAATCTGTCCCATAATGCTGGCTCTATAACCCCTCTGAAGCCAAAGGTTGGAAAGGAAGGAAGGCACCAGGAATCTGGCTGGCTTTAACTCTCCTTAAAATTGCTTTTTGAGTGCTGCTTTATCAGATTCTCCCAGATGTTAAAGCTGGTGGTTCAGCAGGTACACAGGAAATATGTAATGATTACAGTATCAAGGTTAAGGCAGAGTGAAATTCTGAGGAGCTCTTTGAGCCTGATGTTCTGGGTGGGTAGCTAGCTAGCCAGGGGCCTTCCAGAGACCCACCCTGCTTCCCTGTCTGGGTGAACAGCTGAGTAAGGAATGGTGCTGGAGAGGGAAAAGGCATATAGGTCCCTGTCATCCTGGTATGTCTTTTTTTTCCTTTTGTACATACCTTAAGAGGACAGGGTCTCTTTCTCTTCAAGAACATGTACACCTCTGATGGACCTTGCTTAGGATGAGCAAAGACGGGAATGGTTTCTTCTGTCCAAAGGCTGAGAGCAGTCTGTTGTTTTAAGAACAACTTCATTAAATAAAGTGATGGAAAAATAGGTTTATGATACAAATGGCTTAGACCCTCATCCTGCTGTAGCTGCTTCTCTGTGACAGTACTGCATGTGATACAGTCTGAGCTTCACATGGTTGCCAACTCTTTCCCTTCTATTTTTCATGTTTTTAAAGCAATCTCAAGTGTGCATGTGAAGATTCCAAAAATATTAATACAAATGACATTAAAAGATGTTTCTGGTGCTCCTATTTAGACTGTTCTTGGCAGAGGGCTGGGAAGTTCAGCTACAGCTGCCCTAGGCTTGCCAAAGCCAGCTGAGCAGCAGGTTCCCCCTCCTCCTCCTTCCACCACCAAGAAGGGAAAAAAAGTCTGTGGAGCCCTAGATAAACTTTGAAAATGTTAACAGAAAGAAGTGAAGAACAGTCTAGAAGCCAGATGTGGTTGGGAGAGAGAGGAAAAGATCTGGGCAGTTGTGAAATGGTAGGGGGAAAGGATTTATCATGGGATGGTAGGAAGGGCTGCAGAGGGGATTAAAAACAGGCAAGTGAACATTACTGGAGGCTGATGATATTACAAGGGAAATAGCTGCTTGCTGCTGGCTGTGTAGGAGGCTTGTCAGACTTGGGGAAGTAAAAGCATAGTGCTTACATCAACGGGATTTTATTTTTTTTTAATGGCATCTGGTCCTGTGTTGCATTTGGGCATGATATTTAGTGACCTACCTACATGTGACACATTTGCTGTAGGCAGTGTTGGTTGCTGCAGCTGGCAGGGACAGGAAAGCTTGCAGAGGGGAGCTCTGGAGCACAAGCGCCCAGTACTGTCCAAGCCCTGAGTAGGTCCAAGCTGGGTACATCAGTGTCAGCACCAGAGGTGTCCCGCTGGTGGTTTAAACCATGTGAGTTTCAATGTTTCAGCTTGAACTTTGGCTCCTGGGAGCCACTGTACTGAAAAGAAAATGTGTATTTGATTATGAGTGAAAATGAGTGCCTGAGCCATCTTCAGCCATTTGAAAAAAGGGATTTGATTTGGTCTTTTTGTTTCACAGAAAATTGGGGCATAGGGAGGGAGGAAAGAAAGGAAGGGGAGAGAATCCCTGCTGCCTCCAGCTCTGCAGTAGCAACGTGGGTGCAACCTGGAATTGCTGTGGCCATATAAATGCCACAGCCTGGGCTTGGCTACATTCAGTGTTGGCCAGCTGCTGTTTCCCCTTGTATAAAGAGCCCTGTGTGGCCATGAGGCATTTCATGAGTGACGGAAGTGACCTTGCTGGCTCAGTGGCAGTGTGGGAGAGCTGAGTGCGACTGGGCTTGGATTTAACTCGCATCTAGCAAAGCCCTGTCTGGGTTGATGCCCTGTTTTGGCTCCTTGGTTCTCTGCTCTGTCCGCATTGTGGGCTAGATCTGCTCTTGCACACCACGGTAGGTGGTAAAATCACTAAATTTTACCTTCTAAAACAACTTCACAATTTGGCGTAAGTGCTGTTTTCTGGTATGAAAACACCCAGGGTTGCAGCAGCAGAGAAGAGGGAAGTCATGGCTAAGGGGTCTGCAGAGGGGTGTGGGGAACCTTATCCTGGGGACTGAAGGTGTTGGACTGGTCTTGCGTGGTTTTGCAGACTCCATCTGAAATCAGGGAGACCCTTGCTTGTCCACGTCATGCAGTGTTGGCTTCCATGCCTAGGTTGAACAGAAGTTACCTGGTTTCATCTTCCATAGGACTGACCCGAAAAGAATAAGGATGAGGGAACATGAAGGAGTCAGTTATACTGTACTGAATGGCACAATTTATATTTGTTCTGAGATTTGCTGACAGTGAGGACATGGAATAGTGGAATAGTTTTAAATTCTTTGAGAAGGTTTTTATTGGCTAACTGCCAAAGGAGAGTAGCCAGAATGAGGTGTGAGGCAAGCAGTGCCCTTCTACAGCCCACCTTAAACCACAGGAGGCTGCACTGATTGCCCAGGCCATGAGGGTCAGCCCCATCTCTGGGCAATCTCCAGCAGCATGTGGGTGAGCCCAAGTCCCTCAGTACTGCAAGAGCTAAGCAGAAGCTACATTCAGTCTCTACTGCTCATTAATGCCTTTTGCTCCTTATCCAAAGCCATTGGGTTTTCAGGCTGTAAGGAACAGCCAGTTTAGTAGAGCTTTTATTGTAATGTTTCATTAGGTTGTCACCCATACTTGGAATTGCTCAGATCCTTTCTCAGCCACTACTGTTGTTTGGTCCTTGAGTGTTCTTTTCTTGGTAGAAATGTTGCTGTGCTTTTAACTTTGGATCTCAGCTACCATTTACTTGAAGTGGACAGAGATCAGGAAGTTCTCGAAGTCCGTCTCAGAACATTAAAAGTTTGAAAGGTCTGATCAGTCAGTGACTTTGCAAGAGCATTTCACAGGTGCCTCAGAATTAATGGGTAAGGTTAACAATCAGCAGGTCTTTTTTACTGTTGTGGGTCACAGACCCCCTTCTGTTTCAATGGACCTAGAGTTTTATTGCATGAAAAGGAATTGGACTGGATAAACCAACAGTCTTTCCTGAGGACATAGCATGGTGTGATAATCACACAGTATAGTAGGCAACAGAAAGAATAGGAGCAATTGCATCCAATACCTGTTTTATTGGAACATGCCTGCCTGTTCATGTGAGGCAGGAGAGAAAGGTTGTTTTCCCTTTCTGAAGAGGGAAAATTGGAGGGAAGCGGTGCCAGAACCTTTCCAGGTTTAGAGAAGTGGAGGAAACACCTGCTACGCCATCAGCATTCTTGTTAACAGTGACTGCATGAGTGACAGAATCTGTCCCTTCCGGAGATGATTCAGACTCAGAAGACTCTTGGTAGCGATGACATGACTGCCTGGTAGCTCCTGAAAGCAGAACTAATGAGCAGTGCCACTCACTTAGCGTATGGTTTGACAACAGATGCACATGTTGGTAATTAAGTATTTGGCTGCATTACATTATTTTATTTTTGGATTTCTCAAACACATACCCATTGCAATCTCTAGACGCATTTACATGATTTAAAAGTGTTAAACTTACATCATAACAAAGGTAGGAAAATCAGCATAGGGAAACTAAACCCCACTTTTCAGAGGGGCTCAGTAGCCCATAGGCCTCCCTGTGCACCCCAGATCTAGGAAACACAGGCCTTGTGTGGCAAAAATATACATAAGGAATTATCTTAGGAACTCCTCCCATGTGGAGCTGAATTATGTCTGTGATTTCAAACCAAACCAGTACACAAGTCTTGAAACTAGAGTTTTCTTCTACTGTATGATCACATCTATCACTGCTTGTGACCCAGCAAAGGCTTGGAACAGCTTTGAATTTCATGAACTTCATAAATATCTGAATGCAATTATACCTTGCAGCACTAGAGAGCAGATTCAAATACTTCGTATTCAAAGAAATCGTCTGGAATGTTTTATTCTGTCCTTGTATGCCAGCAGCTAATGTATATAAGCATGTTAATGCTGGCCTCAGCTACAAACTGAAAAATACAGACATAGTGGTGCTTGCTGGAGTGTCTTGCTCCCAAATTTTATACCTTTTCTAATTCAGTCCAGATGCTTACTAAAACTCTGCCTTGGAGCCCATGCAGCTTTGCTGTGTATCTCAGATATACTGGAGGAACAGTTGCCCTAGAAATGATGTAATGGCTTCTCCCACCACTGTACCTAGGTTTCTGTGGTGGGTCATTAAGGAGGAATTACAGTGCGTTGTAAAGGCATGATCAAGAATCATATAATGACTGGGAAGATGATGTGGTCCAGGAATGGTGCATGATCTTATGGTTTTACCTAGATATTATCTTACAGGATAATGGTTTCCTTTTGCATGCAAGTTAGGAGCTGGGCCAAGTATGTTGAACTTGAGTTCATTTTGAGATTCTGAAAGCAGCAAAACCAGTGATAAGACCCATTCTCTATCCTGGTGTTAGTAATGGCACACAGCAGAGGTCAAAGATCAACTGGAATATCCCTGTAAAAACACCTGTGAAGCTGTTAAATGTTTTGAATCTCTGGAGTCTTGTCTAGAAATTCTCAGGCTTGTTTTACAATTCAAAGAAATTCCAAAAATTTGTCACCACTGCCTTCCAAAAGTACAATAGTTAAGTGTGCCGTCTTTCCACAAAAAGGTAAACTGAAATCTTTTTGTTTTGCCCTCTGTATTTGTAAGCATGGTTCTAGATCTAAAATGGCAAGATGCTGGTGCAAAGACACTATTTCGCTGACTGAGAGGTGTCTCTGTGTAGCTTTCTGTGTTCCTCTTCACTGGTTGGAAGGTCTGCCTGCATACATGAGAAAAGGACCACATCTTGGACTGAAGTAGAGGTTAGCTATTCTTAATGAAAAAAGAGTTAAAGTAAGTCAGCACTGACCCTGAGAAGAACATTTAGAATGTTGAAGGAGAAAGAAATAAGACTACTGAGAAGCAAGATGTGACCAGGCAGCTCCACCTCTAAACCCTCCAGGGCAATCTCAGGTTTCTGCTGCGTACTAGCATACAAAACAGATTACATCCTAACCTAGACTGCAAGCATGAGAGTATTGGAAATATGTTGCAGGTGTTTAATGGTAAACAGTGTTTATAGCTGCCAGGATGGAAACATTTATGTGTGCGAGTGAGTGCAAGCGGAGGGCAGGCCTCAAACTTTCACCCCGTTACCTTCACGTTTCGGTTTTGCTTTGCTGAGTACTAGATGCCCTGTGTCTGCAGCCTGCTAGTGAATTTAAGAAAGCACTGATGATTTCACTTGAGTATGCCCTATGTTCATATTTGAAATACTAGAATCACCTGAGAAGTAGTGTGGTAATTTATCACAGGATCAAAAATACACAATGGAGACTGAATGGAAGAGGATGAGTTCTGACAGGCATGCTTTTACTTTTTCAAGCAAGTATTTTTTGCTTGGGTGGGTGGTGCATTAGTTATATATACAACTCATACTTTTAGCTACAGCAAAATGTGAGAATGCATAATAATAGCTCTTCACGTTAAGGCTTCCTCTTTTTTCTTTTTTTTTTTTCTTCTTTTCACTTCAGTTAGTTTGAGACTTTATATTATTCTCTTTCTGAGAACTGGGGGAAGTACTTTTAATACCTCTTACTGTGAGTGGTAACTGGGCTGCCTTTAGGCTGAGATGAAAATAGCAGTAAATTTACTAGGGAGCTGAGGCAGAAGGTTGGCTTTCCAGTGCAAGGCTCCTGATTACTGACTTACAGTGGTTCCCAGTCAGGAAGATAAAGAAAAAACATATTCATCCAAAATAAAAGGCAAATTCACCTTTGATGACTTAGTGTGTGTGAAGCACTAAATGTGCTGTATGGTATCTTTTTTATAGGGAAAAAAAAAAAAAAGAAAAAAAATCCAGTAGTATTAGTAGAGCCAGAAGGACAGTGTGTTTACTAAATTTCTGCTCTGCACACAGTGGTTGACAATTGCCCACGATGAAACTGTGGCACAGGCAGGACTAATGAGCCTGTTGGTCTCCTCCATCAGGGCTTTGCGGAGGCTGGGGTGGGGTGTTGGGAACAAGAGGGGCTCACCAAGCCCCAGCACACCCGCTGCCAGTGCGTTTTGTGGGTGGGGTGGATGTTAAGGAAGGGAAAGTTAACGAGCTGGTTCAAACGAGCTTGTGCAGCAGACCGCTGAGGGAACATCCTACCTCCTTGGTGTAAGATGTCCCCCCTTGCTTTCCCTTTTGGAAAATGCAGTTCTTACCTCCCACCTGTGCCAGTAAAAAATACAAGAACATAAAATGACTGGTCCAGCTTTGCCTTTTGATAATGGTCAACCAGATGCCCAGGGAAGGGTATACAGGGCAACTGCAGGAATATTTCCTTACAAATTTCCTTCCTTTCTAAGCCACAGATGTCTGTTTATTACCCAAATGGATGTCTGTCTTGAGACCATGTACTGTTCTCAATAGCCTTTGGCAAGGCAGAACTACCAGTTCGGTTGAGAAGTACCTCTCCTCATTTTGGAGGAGAGGTACTTCTGTTTCCTGATTTCTGTTTTGTGTCCCTCATTCTCAGTGAGCATTTCTTATTCACCTTTTCTGTGTCACTTTTTGCAAGAGTCATACACCTTAATTTTCTTTTCCAGGAACTTAAACATCTGACACCCCCCCCCCCCCCATGTGTGTGTGTGCACCTTTGCATGTTTGATGGAGTCTGTGATATGGGACTGCAGGGGGTCTTTCCAGCAGGGATTTCTTCAGTATAGGCTTAAGGTGGCTCCTTCCTTGACTGCAGAGCAGCCATGTAGGCACTTGTCTTCCTCAACTCCTAGAGAAATGGTAGTCATGTCAACTGAGGTCTGCCTGACCTCAGAGAGCAGTGAAGAAGGCATCCTTGTTTTGCTAATGTATGTGAAAGAGGTTCGGGGATGAGGGAGCACAGAGTAGGAACCATGCATCCTGATCACTTTCAGAAGACTCAAGAGGTCTGTAAAATCATCCTGTTAATAAAAATGCACCTTTTCTAAATTCTGAGAAGGTATAAGCACTTAAAAAACCTATAACAGTTTAATCTCAACACAACATAACACAGAAACTCTTGAAGCTGAGTAGGGTAGACCTTATGAGAGTTCAGGACTGGGCTCTGCAAATCTTCATTCATGCACAGAGTCCTGCCTCCTGTGAGCTGCCCCTGGAGCCCCATGAGTGGCTGGGCAGGTTGAGGAGTTGAGGGCGCAAGCAGGCATTTCCATGGTGCACAGCCAGAGAGCATCTGAAAGTCAGAATGCTCAACTTTTAAGTTAGTTTATAGGTTTTTTCCCCCTTTAAATTGTGCGGATGCTTTAAAAAGCAGACATTTCTTCTTTAATTTGTAGCTGTTAATTCATTTATAAACTACATGTGCTTTACGAGTGATTATGCTAATTCACTTAAGACTGCTTAAACCCTCACACTGATTAGCCTAAGCGTTCATTTTAACTATATTGTACGAATAAGATAGTATCTTAAAAATGTGCCTAACAAAACTCCATAATCTGAAGTATGCTACTTTACTGAATGCAACTATTAGCTTTACTGAATTCAGCCACTTTTTAACATTCTGGTTTGGTTTGTATTCATGTATGTTATACAGTGGGACTAGGCTGGTGGAACACATTTAACAGCAAAAATAAGCAGTTAAACTTATATTTCGTCTGGTCTCCAGGCAAAAGACTTTATGGGGTCACACTCAGCTCATGCATGCAGAGGAGCAAGAGGGCTGTAACCCTTCTGAGGGCAGGTGGAATGGACCTGCTCTCTGCTGTGAATTAGCACAACATGGCCCTGGCCCTGGTTTCTGCTCTGAGGTTTGCCAGGTGCTGCAGGGCTGCAGGCAAATCACTTAGCCCAGCGGGTCTGGTTTTCCCCATCTGCATGGGGTAATGATGCTTAGCTACCTTCAACATTTACTGATGAGAAGTGCTATCTGAGTCATAGGCGTTGTTATTAAAGGTATCTGGAGTGATGATTTCTTTGGGTGTCTTGATGCTGAAGGTGTCTGAGGCCATTTTGGTCAGGTTCCCCTAGGGTTGTCCTAGTATTTTTCTTGATTAAATGATCCAGGGAGTCAAAAGAGAAATGAGGATCTGTGCTCTCTCTGTACTGCTCTGAAAACAGAAAGGGTATTTTGAGTGATGTGCCTGATGCAGAAAACTTGTTGCCAGCTTGCAGAAGGTCTTCTGGCAGCAGAGTCCCAGGACATGACTCTTCTGGAGGGACAGAGCTCCTGCCTTTCAATTTGGAGAAGGAGCAAACCTGGTCTGCTGTCTTTGAGGCAAAATGACACAGCTCTTTGACCTTTTTGTTGATACATCTTTTAAAAATCTGTCTCAAGATGAATTTAAATTAAGACTCTTTTTGGTTTTGTGTTGCTACATGACCCTGGCAAGCTGTGAGAAGGCCCTTCTTTTGGAAGGGAGCTGAGGATTGCGGTCCCCTCTTGGCTGGCCTGTATCCCAGACACATTGGTTATGGGGCAAGGCCATGTGTCCCCCCAGCCCTGGAGGAAGCCCCAGTAGTAATGGGGATGAACGCTTCTAAGCCTTTCCATCCTGGACATTTATTTGGGTTGGTTCTTCCTCTGTGTGCTGAGCACTCTCAGCAGCAATTAGAGACAGTTTACTGAGCTCTGGGCTTTGTGCAAAGTAACTGACAAGGTCAGATAGTACAGGTGGAAAAAATAAAGTCTGAGGTAGACATTTGTATATCTAACACTGTAAGATTACTTTAAAAAATGTGCTGTGGAAGGAACACATGGAAGAAGCTATGCTACTTTGCTAAAATGTGATACTTAGAGACTAGTTTGCCCAAATGGGCAACTGCTTATACGCATGTGGTCCTGTCAAGCAGAACCCCTGCACTCACCCGTTGGGAATAGTGACACCTGTGCACGCGGGTGCTGACTTTTGCATACACAGAAGCTGCTTTTAGGGTGCATGAGCACAAGCACTCCTCCCTGAACATCTGCAGGTGCGGCTGCATGCAAAGAGACAAAGGGAAGTTGAAAGGAGGCAATAGTATGTGCCCATCATGGCAAAAAATCATGAGTCACACTTCAGAGTACTGTAAGATTCCATGTTTTCCAGTTTTTATCTGAAACCAGGAAGGTCAGAGTTTCAAGGACAGCAGGTAATAACCTCCAGGAAAGAGGACTGTGAGCCCAGCAAAATGTGGAAGCTGACAACCCTGAAACTTTACCCCCAAATGTCTTGAAACAGCTGCCACTGAACTGCCCACAGCACAGATTTGTCACAGCACAGTCACGCTCTGTGTCACCATTGAAGTGTAAACCTGGAGACCCTCTTGCTGTCCTTTTAAGATCAGAGAGTGAAGCAAAAAGCTGCATAGCTTGTGGGGATGTGACTCCCATCAGCATGGCAGCACCAATGCTGGAATGTTGCATGTCAGCACAGCTTCCCTTGCATGCATGTGTGCAAAGCACAACCTAAAAATGTGTGTGTGCGGGTTCTGCTTTGACAGAAGGCATGTCAAGGTCAAGCTAGTGGTGTAAGGGTTGAGCACCCGTCTCACTGCAAAATGGGTAATGGTTTCATTTTAGCATTTACGTATTTAGTGTTATAAGAGAGGGTGGCTTTTTTAATTCATAGGATCATAGAATAGTTAGGGTTGGAAAGGACCTTAAGATCATCTAGTTCTAACTCTCCTGCCATAGGCAGGGACACCTCCCACTAAACCATGCCACCCAAGGCTCTGTCCAACCCAGCCTTGGACACCGCCAGCGATGGAGCATTCACAACTTCCTTGGGCAACACATTCCACTGTCTCACCACCCTCACAGTAAAGAACTTCCTCCTTATATCCAAT
Source organism: Myiopsitta monachus (assembly GCA_017639245.1). NCBI lineage: Eukaryota > Metazoa > Chordata > Aves > Psittaciformes > Psittacidae > Myiopsitta > Myiopsitta monachus. The sequence goes on from CM029922.1 coordinate 30,175,811, forward strand.
CTAAACTTTCCCTGTTTAAATTTTAACCCATTCCACCTTGTCCTCTCACTACAGTCCCTAATGAAGAGTTCCTTCCCAGCATCCTCATGGGCCCCCTTCAGGTACTGGAAGGAAATGTACATTAATAAATGTAATTAAGGAGATGTACAGTTGGATTTTAGGATGGATTAATAAACTAAATCATGAGCCTAAAACCGTGCTGCTTTTTCTTCCCTGCCCCTAATTAAGGAAGTTTAAAATTTTACCTACTTTCTATATGAGAAAAAGTAGTACCAAGATCTCAACTTCTGCACAACACTGAAAAGTTTTTGTGGTCCTCCCAGCCACACAGCATTGCAGGGAATCTTACTACTGAAAAGCAGATAGCAACATCTAAAAAAGAAAGATGAGTAAGAAGAGGACTGAGTCTATGATTTAATTGAAATCAATGGGAATTGTGCCATTTGCCTTTGGTGGCAGCAGAATCAAAGCTGAAACACCGGCTGTAGTTTATTTTAGATTGCTGCCTGTCAGAGTTTAAATTTCAGATATCTCCACAGGGTTCTTTTAACTATCTACAATTTATAGCAGCAATATATGTTCTAAATATTTTTTCTCTACCAGAAGATAAGCTGAGCCTGTAAGGTCTGTGTGTGAAACAAAAGTCTGCAAATTGTGAACCAGAAGTGGGTGGCTTTAGGATGTGCCTTGGGTCTGGGCCTCCAAAGCTGTGTGGATTCAAAGGTAAGAGGTTTAAGTGAGTTGTGCTGCTGCTGATTTCTCAGATAAAGATATGGAGAGCAGAAGCTAGCTAAGTGGACTGAAGATGGAGCAGCCTTCAAGGTGAAAGTCTCAGCAGGTTGTTGGCTGAAGGCTGAGCTCTAGGGGTTAGGAACTAGTGTGGAAGATGGATGGAAGAACCTGATGATGCCAAATAAATCCTTAATCTCTTGGAAAGTGCCACATTGTTGTGAAACAGAGCACAGGGGAAAATATCCTCATGTAGTGAAAAAGAAAAAATAACACCTGCAGTCAAAGAAAGAGGCTTGCAGAAGTCAGTAGGGAAATGGTATTCATCTTGGATAGATGTAACAGCCTGTGTAACATTTACAGTTCAGTTTGAGTAGCAGCACTCTTCTTGCTTGTTAATGTATATAATTATCTGGATAATGAATGAAAAATAGTAATCACTTGGCCTTCAAGAACAAACAAAATAGTTACTACAGCATCTTCTGCAGCCCCTACCTGCTTTTTAATACTGGTTAGTGGGAAGAGACAGGCAGAGATCTCTGCAGGAGGTTTAGACAATCAAACGGGGGAAACTAGTGGTGGGCACTTGAGGCTCCAGGTGATGTGAAGAACAAATAACTTTGATGTTGGAGGGAGAAGATGAGATTTAGAAAACAGAATCCAAGAAAAAAGTCATGAGTGTTTGGTAAGGGGAGACGTCTGAGGAACCAGGGCACAAAAGCAGCATCGTCTTTGTTGGAGGCATATATGAAAGCTGTGAGCATGTGTTGATCTTTGTATCAGCCTAGTCAGGAATCACTCAGGAAAACCTAAAAAGAAAAAAGAGGTGAGGTGCATCTTAGAGAAGAAGTTGTGGTTTGCAGAACTTCAGAGTTTTCTTGAGTGCTCCTGCTGTGGGCCATTTTGCCTGACAGCTTTTTACCGAGGCAGAGCATCATGGCTCTGTTTTCTCCCTGATCATTTTCATCTGATCAGAGGAGAGAAATACCAGACAAGAAATAGGCACTGAGCTCTGCTTCAGTCCTCTCAATAGCTAGGAATTAGCTGTTGATCAAGCCTTTGTATTTCAAAGGAATAGTGAAAATCCTCACACTCTTCCACTTATAAACTGTCTCACACTGACGTATGTAACTGAAGGTGCTCAGAACAGACACTATCTGACATTATAATAGAAAGCAACTGATAGGCGATTCTCTGCTAGAGCAACCAGAGCTGAAAAGGTAATACAGCCTCCTATAAGTGAGGAAGAATGATGACTGAGATGTGTCTATCCCAATGAATTGTATAACACATGCTCTGCTGTCCTTGAGTCTGAGTCTGCATTTTGAATATTTTAACATGCAAATTATGTTGAGAAGAGTTTTGGGCATGTGGGGAATGTAGCCAAGGCTTCACATGTAAAAGATTTCAGCAAATTACTGCATGAAGCACAAAGGCCACCTGGACTTGTGACTACAAAGATTCCAGTGGCAGTAACCAAATGACAGTTTCTTGAGTTACTCTGAGTAGGAAAGAGATTTTGCTTTGCAAAAAAAAAAAATTCGAATTTGTGAAGCTGAATGTTAACAAGACCATTCAGAACTGAAGTAAGAATAGCCTATCTCTGTCAATTGATTTTAATATCATACCAAAGTTTAGAAATAAATCAAACAAAACCCCAAACAAACCAAAGCAAAACATATTGTATTAATTATTAATTTGTTAATGTTATTTGAATGTTATGGGCTTTCTGCTGCATCTCTCTGAGCCACAATCAATAGATGGGATTCATCCCCCAGTTTTCTGTACTAGATACTATCTCTACTTCCTCACTTCAATGTGATTGCATTGTGTTGAGAAGGCTTTGGTCTAATGGGTGCATTCAGATGCTCTTACTGAAATCTCTACAGAACTAGAATGATTAGCAGTATAGGGAACCAAACTATTTGTATTATCTGTTGTTCAGCTTAAAAATTCTGTTTCTCTTTAACAGGTTTTCTCTGTGTGGTTTCATGAAGGATAATTTTTGGAGGAAAGTTACGCAGGATGGGAAAGGGTTCAGGAACAAGACAGATCTCCATGAAGTGAAATTTACCTGTTCAGTGTGGACCTGGAGCCTGACAGTCGATTGTGACATATGTATCAGCACAGACGTAAACGCAAAGGAGTTTATTAATGTGGGTGGCATGATTGGCATGACTCAGAAATGGTAGTTAGCATTTTTAAAGTATTACTATTCTGATTAAATTAAGCAATTTCAATGTAATGTTTCAAACAGACAACATACTTTTTAAAGGTAGGAGACTGAGGCTTATTCAGGCTCAATGACACACACAGGGTCCCACCATGAGTTTGATGGATAAGCAGCTGAATTAGAAAACCTGACTTCCATTATAATGCTTTACATTAGATGACAATCCACAACAGAAAGAATGAATGGAAATAAAAAAAGACAGATGGAGAATGAAAGGAAATGTGCATAAGTGTTTGAAATAAATATATGCACTGGGCAAGAATGAAGCTGGTAATTGAAACCTTTGCTCACTTTTAAAGAGTATTAAATGTATTTGCTTGCAGTGCATTTAGAATAACAGGCTACTGACAGGGATGATGGGGCCTGTGAGAGAAAGTGAAAGCATTTGCTAAGGGTGTTGCTAAAAGCTATATTTTTCCCTCCATTTTAGAAAGGAATAAGAGGACAGATGGCAGAAATTTCCCAAGGGAGAAAAGAGAATTACTGGAAAAGATCAGGATCAGACCTGCAGAGGTGATTGTGAAATGGAAATGCCTGAAAACTCAATTTCTCAAGGTTGATATAACCCTTGCCTAAGTAACCAGCTTCTCTGAATTCTGAGGCAAATGGGGCAACAGGAGAAAACTGGGAGGTACTGGGTGACTGGTAAGAGTGTAATGTGGTGGCCTGGAGAGAATCAAAGCACGTCAGAGTATTGTTAGCTGGGTGGTTTCTATTTTGTGTGTGTTTCTGCACCACACTCATCACTGGTGTATCTGAACACTTCAGTAGCATCAGCCATGTGGTCTTAGCTCTCTCAGCCTCTCCTCCTGGAAGAACAAATGTGTCTCGGAGGACCTTGTTTCAGTAGCATTTTTTGTTATTCTTAGCATATGTATTGTAGAATATTTGTTGCAACAGGGTGGGCTGAGAAATGTGTCCGATGCCTGAACTGGAAAGCTGTAGGTTAGGAAGGAGACTGCATTTCACTGTATCGGTTGCTCAACAAGGTTGGACTGGAAATTGCTGGACATTTAGCAAGTTAAGGACAGGAGTTCCTCTTGCCTTTCTATAGCAGTTGACCTTATGTCCAGCTGATTTGTGCCTGCTTTCTCTACACTTTAGTGAAAAAGACCCTTTTCAGACCTGACCATCAGACTCCAGCTGTACAGAGGAATGCAGTTCTGTTCCAGTCCCAAACTTACAACCAGATTTTGTGAGAATGTTTTGTTCCTAAGGCTGTGGGAGCTAAATGCCTAAACATCCTTAAAATCTGTGTTGACTCTATGCCAATTTTGTCCATGTAGCAAAGGCACAAGGGTGTCCCTGTACTTTTGCATCATTTAGGTAAATACTGTATTATGAAAAGAGACAATAGCCATGGGGAGGAGGCTAGAAATGGGGTTTTAATATACAGCATGTTATCCTCATTCATAAGACCTGAGTACTGATGCAGAAAGTCACTTGCCCTGAAAATATGCCTGATGTTGCCTACAGTGGATATCTCTTTGAGGGGAAGAATAGATGGAGAAGAGGTCATGCACTGGCTGATGATTGAAGCTATGTTTGTGCCTAGTACATAAAGATATTGTTCAGTGCTTACCTTCCTTTTGAAGATATTACTATTGTAATAGTACCAACATATCCACATGTGTCAGTAATCTCTCATGCAAACATTCAGCTGGGTAAGGTCCTTCTGTCCATCACATATGTAAGTAAGCAGTGCCTCTTAACTTTGGTGCACATCATCCTCCTGTATTCTGTATGAGTGTCAGCTGTTCCTGTGGTCATATTGCTGACACTTCTAACTTGATCTGTGTGTGTTTCATCAAGGGACCTCACTAGGCAGTGCTTCTGGATAAAGTTTTACTCAAAGGCACTCCCATGCTCGAGGTTAGGTGAGGACATTAGGCCCAGCTGTGAGCTGCATCTGACACATATTGTTCGCAAGCCTAGGAGTAGCCCTTGCAGGTTTTTCCATGCACTTCAGAAGCTGAGCTCCTTCCTGCCTGTGTGTTGCTCACAGCGCTTAGTGGTTTAGTGCCACCCTTTGCACGGGCCTTCCCTGGCCCCTTTCCCAGCAGTGCTGGGGAGGAGAGTTTGTGCTCACACAGCATCTAAGTCCAGATCAGAGGTGTAGCTCGCCTGAGTAGGATGCAGGTGGTGGAGTAGGAGTGTGCAGTCACTCGCAGTCATGCTGGGTGACAGCTAACCAAGACGGCTTCCTGCTCCCACGCGCAGGGCCCAGCAGAGGGGTTTTTCTGTTCTTGCTTGCTGTCAAGATGTGCAGCGGGCTCTCAGTCGAAGAGGGTGGGATGAGGTCCCATCCTCTGTATTATATCAGAATGGAAGTGACAAGCATCTCCCATCTCAGTGCATGAGGAGTCAGCTTCCAGAGTGGTTTGGTGGCACTGGAAGTGCTTGGTGTGCTGTCATCTTCTGAGGAGGAAGTTCACTTTGTCCCGACTTATTTCTTACACTGAATACTGACCAAAGTTACATGTTGGTCTACACCCGTAGTGAATTTACCCCTGGTGTTTTCATCCTTCAGTTATTTAAACTATATTCTTATGAATGATCAGTGTGAAGTGGGCTGTGAAGAAGCAAATTCTGTCTCAGTTCAGTGTTAGGTATTCTGTATGCTTTAAATCAGCTGTGTGGTCAAGCTCTTTCTCATCCCATGGCAGGACTTTAGTTTCTCCTTGATTAGATATGGTGTCTGGCTTAATGTGGGATGGGGCTGGTTGAGTAGACCTGGTTATTGTATTTACTTGTGTAGTAATTGAGATTGATAGCCACTGAAATCTCAGCAAGAGTTGAACCAAATTTAATCTACTGCAGTCAAAGGTGCTGCTTTGTATGGTGCCCTGCACAGTGGTCCATCACTGGGACTCCTCAGTGCACTGGTAATAAAAATAATAAGTAATAAAGCTATAGTTGATAGTAGTTTAGTGAGGGTGCGTTGTTTGAATTGGGGTTTGCAAGAACAGATCCTCCCCACATCTTGCCTGCCTTTTCAAGGAAATCTTAAAGACCCTTTTTTTTTTCTCTCTTATGTCTATGTTCTTTTTATACGTGTGAGTCTGTGTACATCATGTATTATGAGCCTCTTTCCGAGCTGCAACTTCTACTATGGTTAGAGTACTGGTAGGAAATAAATAGGAACTAAATTTATATTCTTCTATTTTGTTTTTTTTTTCCTTTCCTTTTTTATTTTTTTTTCCTGGGAGAGGAGAAGCAGTTTACATGTTATACTTTGTGATCCTCAAGCAAAGTAAGTGCGGTTGATACTAAAATTGTCTTCATGGCTTCAGTTTTCTCAGCTCAGAACCACCTGCCTCTAATCGAACTGTCCAATTACAGGAAACAATTGTTTTCTTGCTTTCTGTTAAGTGCAGAAATTCATTCACAAAAGACTTTTCACCGAATATTACTTTTAACAAAACCACTCTCACAATTTGTTTGAAATGTGCTGATGTTTATGTCCAGCATACATGTTAAAATTCAAACATATGGTCACCAAGATCCACACAAGTTCATTCACAAAATAATAATATTTATCTAAACTGATTGTAGGGTTTGGAAATCTCTATTGTATTGGAAGCAACTCAGTGGACATTAATAGAGTTTCAGTATTATTGTAGTAAGCTGAGAATCAGTCCCTGACCTATAATTATCACGTTCATGGAGAGCACTGATAATACAGAAGGGAAATTCATCTCCCTAGATATGCTTCCTTAATGTGAGACAATGACTTCAGGCTGTTTCTGAGCTGCAAATCTCCCAGGTGAAGTCTAGCTGGAGTGGAACAAAGCAGAATAAAAAGCAGAGTAAGAGGATCCAGCTCTGGTTAACAATGCTCTCCTTGCGAAACTAGATCTCAAACCAAATTATAGCTTTAACACTAAGTCAGTCCTATGGAAATATGTGAGTTCACATGGAGAAAGTGAATACACAGCTTGTCCCCTCTCATTTTAGCAATGATGTTTACATTTCTTCACCTAACAACTGCTTTTTATCTGCAAAGAAACAGACTGATAAGGAAAATATGAACAAAATCCTTTATAATTTAGGAGCTTACCAATTACACTGAAACTATTTGATCGCCTCACAAACTTTGTATGAAATAAAACTAAGCAAGAGTCCAATGATCATAGTTAACAGGCCTGTATAAAAAGACATTTAAAACACCGTAAAATTTCCTTGAGAAGCATAAGACTGTTGCTGGAAACTACCAGCACAGGAAACATGAGGAGCTACTATACTCTGTCTCATAACAAGAGAAGGTGGGGGGTATTCTGTGAAATTGACAGTCAATAAATGCAAAACAGATAAATGAGTAACTTGTAGGTATTAACTATTAAGCCATCAGCATGTGGAATTAATTTCCATAGGAAATCAATGTTAAACTGCAGCACAGTTGGCAGCATTGCTACAGCCATGTTGAAAGGGGTGATGTACTAAAAACTACTTTTGGTTTTCAAAATATGTTTAATGTGTGTCTGTGTGCTCACATACAACTGGCAGCTATCCTAACTGCATCAATAGAATGTGATTTCCTGTTAGTTGAATCGAAGAGGAGGTGTCTGGTATACACTAGAAAAAGCTTTGGAAATTGTATATAATGCACTGTATAAGATTTTCTCTTTGTCCTCATAACTGTACTTGTCTGTGCCTCTTTTTTTTTTTTCCCCCCCCACATTTTCCAATTCTTCTGCCTTTTAAATCAAAATCAAGAAGGGAACAATGCTGGAGATTTCTATGTTGGCTGGCTTGTACCATTTAGCAACTTCTTGTTTGTGTCCTGAAGTGGGGGTTGGGGAATATATCACTTTATTCCTGTTATTTCCAAGATTACTTTAGTCACACTTGAACTGTTAATCTTCCTGCATTTATATGGATAGTACAGTGGAACATAAGATAAGAATAAAAATTCAGTAACTATAGAACAAAACTCCATTGCTTTTAGAAGAGAATTAAAGAGAAGACTAACCTAACACAAAGCAAATGTTGCTTGCAGTGCAGTAAAACCCAGACAAAACCTGAAATGCTCCATAAAAAGGGAGCCAGCGTGGTTGCCAATTGTTATTCCTATGGCATGGATGATTGTTTTGTTTTGTTGTGTAACCTGTTATTTATTACAGTGCCCATAAACATAGTAACATCTATTCTTCATATGTTGGGTACAGAAATATTTTGTATATGTTAACCAAACAGTGTGAACAAATACAGCTTAACTCCAGAGACCTGAGAAGCCAAGCTAATACCCTAAATGACAAGTGTTCAGATTTAGTGGAAAGCAAGTAAGAAGAGGTGCATTTTCTAGCACCCTAAATATTGCAGTTTGTGCCTATGTCTATTTCTAAAATGAGATAAAAGGTTTGATCCTCAGTCCTGGGTAACATGGAGAAGAGGATTTGGCAAGCACAGGAGGTTCAGAGCAGTGGAGAATGTTGCCTAAAGATTCCTCATATGTGTGAAAAGAAACAGAGGTATGTATGTTCTGTATGTTCTATATGTTCTGTATATATAGGTCTGTATGGAGCTGTTAGAGTTATAATAAGCTGGAGCAGTGGATATGAGGGAAATGGGAAAGAGTAATGTTAGTGGGTTGTGATGCAAGGATGAGGGGTATGGGTATAGAAGATGTCCTGGCATAGGCACTGGAAATGCTGGGAACTGGCAGAAAAAAAAGTCATGCAGTGATAATTCCGTCATTACAAAACCTTGTCCTTTGTTGTAAATTGACCCTGTTTTTCCTGCAGAAACAGGGAAAGGTTGTCCTCTGTTTTCCAAGTTTCCTTTCATATATTCCACTTGAATGATCATCCACTGTTGGTGTCTTGCTTTCCAGTTTGAAACATGGTCATCCTGCCAGATATGTGCATATACACATCTGCATCCATAGAGGGCTACTGCCTCCAGTGGCTTGACCATCTTAGTGTGTTTGAGTGCATGGTCAAGATCAGGGAACAAAGTAGGAATGGTATGCTTAAAGAAAGAAGGAAGGGTGAAAACAGAATTTCAAAGCATTGGAGATTGTGCAGGTCCTATAATGACACTTCCCCTATGGAAACATGTGCTGCAAATCCTACGTGCGCGGTGGCGGTCAGGCCTTTCCCTGCTCCATGGTGGGCAGTGGACAGTAGGCAATGTGAGAATCGAAACAGAGAGCAATGAAAGCCTCATCCTGCTGTGGGGACTCCCCGAGGAGGAAGAAAGTCTTTGCACATCGGAAAGAGCTTTTCTCTAGCATTTTTTCTGTTTTCAGTTGTTTCAGGTCCTGGTGCATAAATCTTCCAATGTGCAACACTGGAAGGATCTAAATTACACAGGTCTACCTACGCAGGAGAAATATGCTCATTATTACGGTTTCACACCCTTCAGCTCGATAACCAGGATTATCCCTGGGCAATGAAATTTTTATATGAAAGAAAGAGGCACACATGAATTTCCCAGCTACCATCTTTGCTTCCTGCCCTTCCCACCTCATCTTACCGCATTTTTCCCACATTTGTCACTAACTAGAATCATGTTTTGGTGTGAGGCTTGCAATACATTTAGCCCTGTAGCAGTAAAAGCCTGGAGTTTAAATTTGCATATCTAACTTCCCTTTTGGAAAAAAATTGGTGAAAGAAAAGGACTTTTAACATATATGTCACAATATTTAGTTATGTAGGAATGTCCACTATCCTGCAAGAACTAACCCAAGGTCGAGCAAGTCCAACAGAGAGCAGATGCCCCCAGATGGTTTCGGAAGAAGATGCAAGAAACATGACTTTTAATGTAGTACAGAACACTGGCTGAAGTATCACAGTGTTAACAAAGACTGGCCATATGATTTTAATTGGGTAATTGCCACGCTACTACTCCCAATGACACAACTTTGGAAGGGGCTGTCATAGAAAGCAGTGACCCTTCTTTTGAACTAAAAGCAAGAGCTATTGGTCAGTCATCCCTGTGGCAATTCCCTTGCGAGTCAGAATGGTATTTGGTGTTGTATTTAACTGTATTGGTCAAAACTGTAATGAGCAAATGTAGTCTTTTTATTCTGGTCACAGTGCAAGTAGTTTCTAGAAAGAGACAGCCTGCAAGATTATTGATACTGGTCACGTGGCTGCTTGAGTGGGTAGCTGAAACATTTTAAGTAACCAAAAATAATAGTAGGAACATACGATAGCTTTTTGTTATGATTTCTATTTCATAGGACAGTCTTTAGCTAGTTATTCATGCCGAAATTCATTACTTTCAGGACTCACAAATATATTTTATGACTATCTAACAGCTTGTCTGCATATTGGAACACAACCTCACAAATAGCAGCACAGAAGCATTCACAAAATTAATTTAATTAGTATTCTACTGGCTCTGGAACTTAACTGCTGTGAATAGGTGTTGCACAGGCAGTGTAGTTTAATGGTAACTGGGGTATTTTAACTCAGGACTCCACAACCTGGTTTCTCAGCCTCTATGTTGTGGAAAGAGGATCACAAAATCTTTCAGTCTGCCCACCTGTAAAATGGTATGCATATATTTAGATAGCTTAACTAAAAATGGTAGCATGCCTGAAAATATTTGGATGAAACTGCTTTACAATGTAAGCACAAGGTATTATTATAAGAAACATTATTACATTATCAGCAGTGTGGCTTACAATGAAAAACCATGAACTTCTGGCTTTAGCAGCTGGGTTGGTGTGTTTTGGGGGCTTTTTGTTTGTTTTTATTTTTGTTTTAGCATAAGAATTCAAGAAATCTAAAATAGACAAAATAAGGACGTAGATGTAAAACAAATAACAGTGATGTTAACTTTATTAAAAAGCTTCTTTGTGGTATCAGGCAGGAAGTGAAACTGCTTTCAAACTGCAAATATTTCTCAATCATTTCATGCACCAGCAATCTTTGTAATAGGTTTTCTGTTGGTTTTTGCAAAATGTTCAGATGAGCAGATGAAAGTTCAGACACAAGGGGAAAGGCAGTCATATTTCTTGGATTTCAGTATCCATATATTTCATTCCATAATTCAAAGTGACCTTAGAGTCCATCTCAAAGAACAGATGTGCACACTGGAAGTTTGAGCCCTAGCTATTTTTATAGGGTCATTCCTTTTTATAAACCAGCAGAGCTATATGCTAGCAGCCAGCTAACTGGCTTTGGGTGTTGACTCATGCTTGGTGACAGAGTTCAGTCAGAGACAGCTGAAGTAGAAATGGCTCCCAGCTATCTTCCCCACCCTCCTCTGGGGATGCTGCCTTGCCACAGGGCTGGCTGAATGAGATGTGTGCCTGCACCCCAGCCAGGAAAGCTTATAGCCTGCTCTACTCATGTGAGCTCCTGCAGATTTTAGGCTGTAAACCCTGCTGACTCAAGGGGGGAGACTTGTTCTGCTAAACTGTCCCTGGGATGGCAGCTTCCAACAGAGGGACAGAGGCAACAGCTGTCAACAGTAAATGCTTCATCCATCCCAGTTAAATCTGCCCGTGAATGTGAATCAACACTTCTAGGTTTTGTGCTACTTGGAACTACTTTTCTGGCTCTATGTATGATGTTATGTTGATCCTAAAGCCTCAAGTATGAAAGTATCGAGCACTTAGAGATCCTAGATGTCCTTACTCAGTGAATTAATAGGGCTTGAGAGCACTTGGCAATAGGACTGCTCAAAAAAGCTTCAATTAAAACTGTTGTTTGACAGAAAAATAGTTGTTTCATTAAAAAAGGTGAGCTAGAAAACTGAAACTTTAACTAGCATATTTACTGCTGCACCTGGGTCAGACTCAGAAAGCACATGAACTAGTCTTAATTAGATATCTCTTGACTCAGTAATTCTTGCTAAAAGTGCTGTGTGTGGGGGGCATCTAGAAGAGCAGCAGGTGTTGTGGTAGATTTTACTTGTCTAATCTTGCAGTTTCTAGACACCATCACCCCAGTTTCTGTATTTATTTAGCAAGCAAATGTTTATTCTTGCTGTACAAAAATGGAAATAAAAAGGTAGAAAAAGCACATACAATTAAAAAGTTCCAAGACAATTCTATTTCATAGTGTTCAAAAGTGATCTATTTTGAACATCTATCGGGTTACATCTCAGTCAAATGTCTAAATTTTGACAAATTGAGCTCTTGGTAAATTGAGAGAATTTGCCTGCCTTTCCTGAGGATGAAAGCACCTTGATTTTTAAAAGAAAATATATGTTAACAATGTCTACCAGGTATAGACACTGGCCTGAGACTTGGGAGACCTGGATTCAGTTCTCTGTTCATTGTATGGTTTCCAACGTATCTCAGAGTTTTCTGCTGCCTCACTTTAGCTTCTGTAAAACAGGGGTGTAGTGTTCATCTCGCAGAGGGTATTGTGGAGATCAGTACCTTGAAAAGTGAGATGTGTTCAATTAGTGTGGTTGTATAGGACAGTGAAAAGTCTGAAGGCTGTACATTTGTTGTTATCTGGGTTCCTATTCTTGATATTTTGCTTTGCCAAATGGGAAAATCACAGAATTCTTTAAAATTGCAGCAATCTGCAGTTCCTGGTCTGAGTGCTCCAAAGCCTGTGAACTTTTATTAGAATCTTTGCAGTGATATCATATACTTTGTGTTGAACTTTAATGATCTCAGAACCCATATGGACCAATATATTGTTTTGTGCTGAACATTCATTAGATATTATTCACTTATCTGATATCAGCAAATTTAACAAGAACATTAACAGAAAGAAAAGTGTTTAATACCTAAAAAAGATTGTTCCATTTGCTCCACTTGCTCCTCAAAACTTTTAGATAGCTAACAATAGTAATGTAAAGCCTATGAATACCATGCTGCATTACAGGAGGTCAAACAGATCCCTCAGTATCACAGGTGATATCATTCATAGGACAGGATAACTAAAGGGAGGGGTGGACGCTCTTCAGGCCTTGAAAGGAGTCAGTGGCTGCAGGCTGCGCTCTGGATGTTCCAGCCTTGATTCCTTATTGGTAGTGCACTGTTTGCACAGCATTTGTGAATGCTGTAGAAATGTTTATAAACAAGTGTCAGATAACGGAAGTTCTTGATGAGCTCTCTGGTCACACAGACTGCAGATCAAGAGGCACTGATGATGAGAATGACTATGAGATCCAGTCTGAACCCCTCTTAGAACTTATTCTTCTTGTCGTCCCCCTATGTACTGCTGTGAAGAACCTGCCCCCATCCCCTTGATAAGCTTCTCATAAGAATTGGGGGCTGCTGTTAGTGCCCCCAAAGCCATCTCTTCTTCAGCTTGAACAAGCCCACCTAGCTCAGCCTCTGCTCACTGGGCAACTGCTCCAGCCGTGGTGTCCTGCTCAGCACCTCACTCTGGTTTGTTGGTATTCTGCTTCTGTTATTTACAAGAAGATTTACAGGAAAAAGCCTAACTCTTTCAAAATAAGAAAAAAAATTAAAAAATTCCATTGGAGATTTCAGTTTCCCCCGCAGAAAACTGTTTCCAGTTCAAATGTGGTCCCTGCAGTATGGAGGCAATGAGCTGCAGGGCTTCTGGCCTCACTGGCTTTGCAGCGTTGCAGCCGCAGTTGGGGCAGATTGTCAGCTGGTGTTGCCAAGGGTCTCACTCAGCTCCAGGACTGCAGAAACATTACTCCGGAGTTTCCAAAATGAGGTACTGTGTAATTTCAGGGAGGAGAATTTCCAAAACTACAACATTTTCTTCTCTGAATTGACTTCTCCTTCAGTTCCCTTTTTTCTTTCCACCCCCATGAAGTAATTTGCTTCAGAATTGACTTTGCGTAAGGCACAGGCTGAACCTAGAAATCCTTTTATTTTCATTTACCTAGAGGATTGTTGGAAATGGGCAGGAGACCCTGTCATTAGTGAGGTGTTTGTTTAGCAGAACAAAACTATTTCCCTCTTTACTGTAGACTTCAGATTCTGAACAATTATTAACTTGTAGCCTTCCCTCTTCCTTCCTTCCTTTTCTCTTATAGTTGGACCTAAGGTTTAGCATTTCTCTCTTCTCTGCTGCTTTCAACATGTTAATGGTGAATTTTTGTGGGATTGCAGAGGCAGAAAGCAGAGGATGTTCCAGAGATGTTAAAGTAACAGTAATATAATTAGTTATTGGTTTTTATTAACAGTTGTTCCATTATAGATGCAATCCTAATTTTTCATATGCCGGTAAACTCAGAATTTTCTGGCCAAGCTTGAGAAGAGGCTGTGTTGCTGGTTCACCCTCTAAACCAGCCTCTTTTCCTTGTGTAACCTTCCCTGATCTATCACCAAGCCAACAGATGTTTGGACTTGGGGATGACATCCTTGTCTCTAAGTTAGAGAGACATCAATTTGATAGATGGACCACTCAGTGGATAAAGAACTGGCTGGATGGCCGCACGCAAACAGTAGTGCTCAATGGCTCAAGGTCCAGCTGGAGACCAGTAACGAGTGGTGTCCCTCAGGGATCGGTGTTGGGACCAGTCTTGTTCACCATCTTTGTGGGTGACATGGACAGTAGGATTAAGTGCACCCTCAGCAAGTTTGCTGATGACACCAAGCTGTGTGGTTTGGTTGATATGCTGGAGGGAAGAAATGCCATCCAGAGGGACCCTGGCATGCTTGTGAGGTGGGCTGATGCCAACCTGATGAAGTTTAACCATGCCAAGTGCAAGGTCCTGCAGCTGGGTCAGAGTAAACCCAGGCACAGCTACAGGTTGGGCAGGGAAGGGATTCAGAGCAGCCCTGCGCAGAAGGACTTGAGGGTGCTGGTCGATGAAAAAATGAACATGAGTCAGCACTGTGCTCTTGCAGCCCAGAAAGCCAATCCGTATCAAAAGGCTGCATCAAAAGGAGCATGACCAGCAGGTTGAGGGAGGTGATCCTGCCCCTCTGCTCTGCTCTCCTGAGACCTCACTTGGAGTATTGTGTGCAGTTCTGGTGTCCTCAACATCATAAGGACATGGAACTGTTGGAACAAGTCCAGAGGAGGGCCACGAGGACGATCAGGGGACTGCAGCACCTCCCGTATGAAGATAGGCTGAGAAGGTTGGGGCTGTTGAGCCTGGAGAAGAGAAGGCTGCGTGGAGACCTCATAGCAACCTTCCAATATCCGAAGGGGGCTGTCGTGGTTTAAGCCTCTAAAACTCACAAAGTTTTCTCACTCACTCACTTGCCTGTCTTTTTTCCCCCCCACTCCGATGGGGGGGGGGGGGGGAGAAGAATCGAAAGAATGCAACTTCCACAGGTTAAGAACAGTTTAGTAACCAAGGTATAACACAAATCACTACTGCTACCACCAATAATAATACAAGAGAAATACAAGGGAAGAGAAATACAACTGCTCACCAAGCCTGACCCAGCCAGTGCACCCCCCAGCAGCGAACCCCCCAATGCCCCACTACACCCTTCCGGATCTCTGCTCTCCATTTTCCCATCCTGGACATGATGTGCTGTGGTATGGAATAACCTCTTTGGTCAGTTTGGGTCAGGTGTCCTGTCTCTGCTTCCTCCCGGCTCCCCCTCCTCCCTGACAGAGCATGAGGCTCAGAAAGTCCTTGGTCAGACCAAAACATTACCAAGCAGTAACTGAAAACACTGGTGTTATCAGCGCTGCTCCCAGGCCCAAAATCAAAAACACAGCACTGCACCAGCTACCAAGAAGGAGAAAAATGACTGCTGCTGCTGAACCCATGACAGGGGCCTGGAGGGATGCTGGGGAGGGACTCTTCATGAGGGACTGTAGTGATACGACAAGGGGTAATGGGTTCAAACTTAAACAGGGGAAGTTTAGATTGGGTAGGAGGAAGAAATTCTTCACTGTGAGGGTGCTGAGACACTGGAATGGGTTGCCCAGGGAAGTTGTGAATGCTCCATCGCTGGCCGTGTTCAAGGCTGGGTTGGACAGAGCCTTGGGTGGCATGGTTTAGTGTGAGGTGCCTCTGCCCCTGTCAGGGGGGTTGGAACTAGATGATCTTAAGGTCCTTTCCTACCCTAACTATTCTATGATTCTCTGATTCTATGCCTGTCTGAGGTAGGTAATGTTATAAGAAAAGCCATAGATTTCTTCCTGGTATGGCTGTGTGTTAAGAAAATGAAGCAAAATTCAGAAAATGAAGTAAATTTCATTCAACCACAGAAGGTGCCTCGCAGTGCGAGGTTCAGCTGGTGGACTTTGTGCCACAGGAGGTTGTAAATATGAGTGCCGTGCTGGGCTGAAAAGGGTCTAGAAAATGTTATGTGTGGTTGTAGCATTTGAAATAGTGAGACAGGCTTAATGAAATCATGTATTTCAGGACATTGGCTGTTCTCTGTAGGGATCAGGAAGGATTTTCCCTTATCCATATCCAGCATTTTGTAATTGGCAGGTGCATTATGGGGAGTCTTTCTCTAAATCTGAGGCAGTGATTAAATGTCTCTGCTAGGAGTGTGATACTGGACATGAGTGATTGACTAGTGTGGCATGGCAGATTTGGTCTTCCTTTAGATTGTCTATTGCTTTCCCTTGTGATTTTTTACTGTGATTCTTGTGATATTTGATATTTTTCTATCTCCTGGATGAAGGTAATGGCATTGAGAACCTTGGCCCTCACCAGTATACTAATTTTTTAGCTCTTTTATCAGTACAGTAAGGTTTGGAAACATGACCCAGACCTTTGAAATAGGAGAAAATCCAGGCCATATTTTACTGCATTGTATATTGGTCGCTAATACTGTCTTTTCATGTCCCAACTCAGAGCAACTGTGTAATCTATAACCTCATTCTGTAGTGAAAAAAAATTAATCAAGTGGGATAATGCTGCTGACCTTTGAAGTACTCTGAGAGATGGATAGGGTAGTTTGTATGTTCTTCATGGCTGCACTAGTTGCAACTGCAAAACTCTTTCTACCCAGATATTGAGTGTTCATGTCGTTGGAGACCTAGAAAGCTTTTTTTTTTTTGGGGGGGTGGGGTGTTTGAGAGGAGAATCTAGGCACTAAGCTAGATGTTTACATATGCGTGCTTAACTCCTACCTGGTATATGATCCAGCTTCCTGGAGACTTATGTGGCTGCAAAGATCTCTCACATTCTTGAAGTCCTAACTTGGTCATGCAAAGGATACAGGCCTCTGAAACAGTGGTTCACTTGATGCAGGGCAGACGTGAAGTGTTGGATTTTGGCCAGGATGTGCCTGCAGAAGCATTCTGTTATCCTGGTGGGTAATGCCGGGGGCACCAGCTGAGAGCTTATCTACCACTGAGTACAAGACACTTGTAGCTGGCACACCATGTGTTTCTGATGGCTGTGTACAGATACACAACCTTTTAGAGTTTTGTACTTGGAGCAGCCGCCAGTTATATCCATCAGCCATCTGCCTGTGGTACCAAGGAATGGGAAAGCTCATTTTACTGGGGCAGGAGAGTGTGGAAGAGGATTCAGAGGAAACTTGACCAGCCTGTTGTATCTTGCCTGGTTGAATGACGTACATTAAAAGCAATCAAATTCCTGTTCTGTATTTGTACAGAAAGGCCAAGATTGCTTTAATTAAAAGACCTTTTTTTTTTTTTTTAGAAGACCTCTCTCTAAAATCCTTTATAAAAGATCACTAAGATTGCTACTGGTTGTCACTGATCGTTGTTCACAGTGAGCAAGGAGCAAAAATATGTACAGTACTAGCTTAAATAAGAAAGGGCCAGCCTCAACCCTGAAGTGCTTACACTTATTGTCCAGCATATGTATTGAGTGCTGCAGGGAATATGAAAATGATCCCCAATTAGTTTAGTGTGGAACCTTCTGATGATGTTTTAATAATATGGACTTTATGCAAAAATTTAGCTTTATTCTCACTAATTACTGCTTGTGACAAGTTTAATATGTATTTGTCGAGTATGTTGCAATACTGGCGCATGAGCAGAATATTAAGGGATTGTGTATGTATGAAAAGGTTTTCACCTGCATGTTGACTTCTAGTTACTTTTTTTAAATGCTGAACAATGAGGTCTATTCTAAATTAAAATAAGAAGATGGGTTATTGCTCCAGAGTGATAGTGGTAGAAAATTTGTTTTGTATTCATTTCCTCTTAACTGTTTGCAAGCAATGACATGGTGAAACATTTAGAAATGTGCAGAAATCCAAACTGCACTGACTTGCTTGGTGCTTGCAGGACTTTGTGAAGTAAATTTGCAGTGTATAAAAAAATTCTTTGCAGAATTTGCAGAAGCCGTCTGGTGTGCATATACATCTGTGTTTTAGTCAAATTATTTTTAAGGGAAAGTAAGTGAAGAAAAAATACTAATGACACCCAAAGCCAGTGCAAAATAGTTTCAGTTTCCAGAACAGAGAGCCTAGAAGTGAATCATCATATTTTCACTGTCAGAAGAACTTGAGTGGTTTTTCCTCAGGGTAACAAAGGTACATGTCAACTGTCTGAATACAAAAGCTTAGTGAAGACAGCACACATTTGTTTTACCATGAGGTAAACTCCCTCAGGTCAACCGCAGGCAGGGGTACAACACTCATCTTGGCAAGTTACCTCATGATAAAACTTGTAGTCCCTCATCACTATCTTTTTACCTCGAGGTAGCTGACATGCGTGTTACCTACCCTGAGGCGAAAGTGTAGCCTCTGTGAGCAAGCATCAGCCGTTAGATGTGCACGTGCAGGCCAACACTGTGCTCCTTGACTGTCCCCAGGTGTGACAGTCAGCCTGTCTGCCTACCCCAGCTCCTTCTTCCTCTACAGTGCTCTTAATGACACAGAGTAAGTCCAGCATCCCTTCTGAATTCATTTCAACACACTTCTTTCACCAAATCTGGCTCATAAAAAGTTCTCAGGCTGTCAGAGAGGCCCTTTTAACTAGTTTTGGAAAGATACAATATTGTTAGAAATCACCATGTGGTGTGTATTCTGCAGCCCTGAATGTGGCACTGAAAACTCCTTGCATGATGCTTTTCCCCCTGTGGGCTCTTTCTAGGCTCCTCTCCAATCTACTGATTCTTTAAGCATTCCTGCTGCCTGCAGTTTTGCCCTCTTATGCTGGGAGTTTTCTTCTCTACCAGGAAGTAGGAACTTCCTTATCTCTCTCTCTCACCTCCCTCTCATTTGTGGAAGGTCCCTTATTTGTTCCTGTGCTAGGAGATGGGAATACTTTTCCTTCACACAAGTCTTATCTCCCAGGCAGAGCAAAAAGAAGTAAATTACTCAGTTTCCCACAGTTTAGCTGTGATGGGGTGAGAAGCAGATGGTTAATAGCAATTGTTATTTTTCTTTTCAGCCATTGCAGGGGGAAACAAAGGTATTGGTTTGGCGGGGGAGAGGTGAGGAATTGCAGGCATCCTGCACTTTTCTCTTTGGGTGAATGGATTGTCATCAAAATCATATGGTCTGTGCTTTGATTTGTGGAACCTCTCCTGAACATTGGGCTTGCCTGGAGATGACATTAAGAAGTACCCATATTACAGGCAGACAGATGAATGCCCTCAAGCTGAAAGCAAGACCTTGCTTGACTCAGAAAACTAATGTCATTTTCCTGGTATTATTATTGAAGGTAGTGTTATGCTCCTGTGTATCTGAACATGACAGCAATTACAGCATGGGTAAGTGCTTATGATCAGCTGTGCTACTGTTTATTTTTGAAGTCAAGTGAATTGCTAGAAACCTGCTTGCTGAATGATTTTAGCAGGGAAAACTGTTGCCTTACAGCTATGTAAACTTACGGACAACCAAAACCTGATGCAGTACCAAGGCATCACAACACCTTATATACATTCTGTATTCTAGGTATGGAGAACCTCTCAATTCAGTTTTCTTTTGAGCGTGCTGTTTGCTTGTCAGCTACTCTTTTTCACTTCTGTCCTAATTTTCCTACCCTTGCTGAGAAATTGTGTTTTCCCATCTCCTCTTCCCCTGCAACACAAAATGTCTATTATTCCTGTATACCTCTGCCACCACTCTGTTTCTGTTATTCTTCAGTATTGATCATTATCTTCTCCTGTCACAAAGCTTTAGCTGCAATGGGCCAGAGTATTCTGATCACATCTGTTTGACTCCCTAGATGTGACTCTAAGCTCTGCTAAACCTGCCCAAGATCAAACTCTTGATTTATTTGTGAGTTCAGACTTCTTATCCCAGGTCCTGTGAGTGATCTCTTCATGTGGGTGGCCTGTGTGCTAAAAGGTTGGGCCTTGCATTTTTCTAGCTAAGTCACGTGTGGGCCTTTGGAATCTCAGAAATTTTCCACTTGATAGAAGGGGACTTCAGAAGCACTGCTGTAAGTACTTAGAACTACAGGCTGAGAAAATGTTTCAGTGTGCTGATATGCTACTGTCCTCCTGGGTTTTGGTAAATGGTGGCATATTTGTTTGAAATTACAGTTTGGCATACTTGTGAGTATAGGCTGGTTTTGACCAGGGTTCAATGGTCTGACAGTAGAAATGGCACAAGGGCTTTGAAACTTGCACCAGTTGCATCAGTCTGCTTTGTCTTTGGTGAATCTTGTATTGGTCCACATGTCACAATGAGAGCTTCCCGAGCTTCAGGATGCTCCGAAGGGAGCTCTGCCCCTTAGAAATCAGTATGTTAAAGCTTCAGTGCATGTGTTGAATGAGTAACTTTTGACTGCCAGGGTTTAAGATGAAAGTCACTGCTTTTGACATAAGTACAACGCTACAATATTAGAGAATGGGCTCAACAGAGGCAAAATACCATTTTCAGGTGAGAGAAATGGCCAAAAGCTTCCTTTGCCTTTAAGGAGAACATTTCCTTTTTTTTTTTTTTTTTTTTCCCTCTTAAGTCGATATGAATTTAACACAAAGGACTTACATGGAGGCTTCTGTAAGCAATATGGTGGGTCATTAAAGGTCCACAGAGGAGGCAGTGAGAGGTGACAAGTAGCTGCGGTGAAAGCCAAGTAGATAAATATAAGGCACTTTGGCACCTGTTTTCTTATCTAACCTTTTAAGATTGTCATTAACAGTTTCCTATTTATCCTTCAGTTGAAATCACTGCTCACCTTGAAGAAGCTGATTGTTTGGTGGGAAGACTCATTAAGAACTTCATTTCACTCCATCTCAGCAATTGGGTAGTCCGCTCTGAGGTTTTATTCCCAGTTCTGGATTGAATGGCTGCTTTACTTAACAAAATGTTGCTGTATCTTTGGCCATCAGAACTTGTTTTAAAGCTAAAGGTTGTGTGGTTTGGTTTGTTTTTTCTGTAATTTTATTTTCTTATGTTTCTTCTTTTGGGGGGCCTATTTTAAGATTAAAACCAAGAGCTATCTCTGGGGCTTTATGGTTAGCTGTTGATATACAAAATTACATACAGTAGGAAATCTGGGGACTTCTCTCTCTTGCTTCAGTGACTGTAGCAGCTTGCCCAGCAATCCTACAGTGACATGTTGTAAGGGTCATGGGTTTGGAGGAGAGCCAGCAGTAGTATTAGCAAGCAGAATTTCTTATGATTCCACCTTTTTTTTTTCTTCTTTTTATTATTTATTTAATTATTATTATTATTTTCACCCAATTAGCCCAGCACAGGCAGCAAAAGTAACATGCCTGTACCCATTTCCTTGTCTATTTTGTTGGTTACCCACTTTCTTCTACCCTAGTTCAGGGAAAGTGGGGAAGAAAGGTCTTCCTGTGCCCAGCAGCACTGCAGGTGTCTGTCCCTCTGAAAGAGTCCCAGCAGTGTGGGCGTGCTGGAAAGAAAAATCCCCAGTGACTTCACCCAGCTTGGCTTGTGGTGGTTAGTCACAATGAGGTCATTTTTTTTTCTTTTTTCTTTTTTTTCCTTTTTATTTTTTTCAGCTCTGCATGTTTAATGCTACATCTGAGCTTTTGCATATGAGTGAAACCGCAGCTCCGGGACTGATTCAGGGAGTTTTCTCTGCAGAGTAGTTTTGGTGAGTAAACACAGATAAGAGGAAGCTGGGTTAATCCAATAACTCCTCCCTCAAGGGCAGGTGCAGCAATGTGGCTCAAGGTACAGAACAGAGGAAATGCCTTGTTGACACAGGTGATCAGAGCAAAGTGGCCAAAATTGGTATAATGATATTAGTTTGCAATGCGAAGCCTTGCTTTCTCAATGCTACTATTTTCAGCCCTCCACAGCACATCTCTGTTCTTTCACCTCTGCTTGGTCAGGCATCCTGTTGTGGGTGATTTCCCAGCTCTTCGTGATCTTGCAATAGCTGCGTTTGCTACAGTGCGACTGTGCTGTGTTAACCTGTGAGGATTATTAAAATAAACTCTGAGTCATATTTGAGCTGTATGTGGGATAAGATGGTTATCAAGGTTTATTTTTTCTTATAATTAGGTCTCTTAAACATTGCCTCATTAGATATCTTCTGTGACTGCTGGAAAAGTCCTCAGGGGGCTAGCAGTTGTTTGTTTTCAAGGGAAGTTCACATGATAAATAGCATACAGAAACTTGCCACTCTGTGAAGGGTTTTTTATTAATGACAGTTAACCAGGCATTTTTCTTAAATCCTTATTTCTTGTCCTGAATACTCTCCAGCCTTTCTACTGCTATTACAGCTCTGTTATTCTACAGCAAGTAAGAACGTACCATTACAACTGTCTGTTCACACGTGGGAGACGGGAACTGCATTAAGAGCCCATCAGATAGGAAGGTAAGAGGCTGCTTAGGTTCATATGGAGCCACTTCCAAGTTTGGCAAGCTGGGCTGGGATGCCTTGGCCCAAACTGAACTCCTAATCCTATAAGCACTGCTGGTTTTGTAATGGCTCTAAGGAACTCCTTTCCATCGTGTTCTTGAATGTTTGTTTAGCATCCAGAGTTTCAGGCATGTCCTGCTTTGTCTCTGAGTACTCCTCTCCCTACTCCATGCTTGAAGGTGTGCCTGGGAAGTAAGCACCAGATGCTTTTCTCTGCTGTGCAGTAGCGTGAGCTTTCTGTGTTGCCTGTCGCCTGCCCTCTTTTGCTCACGTGGCTGTCCGCTGGCTTACCTCCATTTCTCAGTGCCTCTATCTGATAAGACCGATGCTGTTTAGATATATTTTTGGGAGGTGTCAGAAAATATTGAAGGAGGCATAGTTCTTTCTTGAGCTGTCTTTTCTTCTAACCTCAATCAGGAAATCTTGCTCTTCAAATTCTACTTCTCCAGTGGTCACCGCTGTTTTCACCTCCTCCTATCTCTGCCCTCACTTCCCCTTCAAAAACAGGAATAACTGACTTGCTGCTCCTGCTTGGAGCTCTTGGTCCTCTGGGTGTGTGGGACACCACACATTAAGTAGCAGCTGCTCAGAGAATAAAAAAAGGATGTTGCTGATCATCTGAGGCATACCTCTGCCTTTCTGCTTTCCACTGTTGAATTATTTGTAAGTGCCACAAGTTTTAGGTGAGGTTGTTAGATAGAGCTAACTGCATAATATGATCTTTCCAGTGACAACTTTTACAGTCAGATTTTGCTACGTTTTTCCATTTCCTTCTTCATCTTTTTCCTCTTTGTTTTCTCTAATTTTTATTTATTTATTTTTTTTTTGCTAGATAGATACTGGGGTATCTAGCAGATATTTTTAGAAAGACTGATGGATCCAGAATGCTCACAAATTTTAGTGAAAATGCTTTTTGTTTTTTCTGCAAATCTGTGCCAAAGGTGCATATATTATTTAATACTTGTCGGCATTCTCCTCAATTCAAGAGTTTCAGCCATGCAGTCAGGGACAAGTAGCAAATAACGTGTGGTGTTTTCTTGTGTCAGAAGCAATGAGTAGTGAGCAGAGACCATGAGGCTGGGACTTGTTTCTCTGTGTGATTTGATGGATTGATCTGTGATTAATCTGCAAGCAGGAAGAAAAAGGGGATAAATAACAATAGGCATGAAATTTGGAACGCGTAATTTGAACTAGCTGAAGCCACAGATTAGCTGTATTTTCAAATTCAGAGACTATTTGGAAAGGTTAAAGTTAGGAGGAGTTCTGGAATAGGCTGCATCAGCAAACTGCTGCATTATTTACTCTGGCAAGGTTTTTAGCGGTAGGGAAAGCTATTCCAGGAGGTGTTAGTCTGGGCATGATCAGCACTGGCTCAGAATTTGTATAAAATGCAGATTCAGAAGATTACTGGGCACAGAAGCAGATTTTAGGAGTTGTAAGGCACCTCGG
Organism: Myiopsitta monachus; assembly: GCA_017639245.1. NCBI lineage: Eukaryota > Metazoa > Chordata > Aves > Psittaciformes > Psittacidae > Myiopsitta > Myiopsitta monachus. The sequence continues at coordinate 30,199,808 of CM029922.1, forward strand.
AATATCAGCCTGTTGGACTATTGGATCTGCTGAGACATTCTGTTCTCCCCTCTGGAAAAGAGGAATTGGCCTGTGCTGTGGAATGACTAACAAATTGTCCCTGAGGACTGGCCAGTTAGGTAGGAAAATGTTATTTACCTTAAAAAAACATAATGCTTTTTACGCACATTCAAGATGCTAATAATAAACTGACAGTGGAGCCCTGCCGTCCTCTCATAACTGTGGTCATTTCTTCTCCACAGTGCAACTGAGTGTCAGCATTTGTCATTTCACCCAAGCTACTCATACACTGAAACTAACAATTTGGCTGTCACATCTCTCCTGGGAGGTTTGGATGTGAGTCATGGAAGAGGTTTTGGATCCGTGCCACAAGTCATGGGAATTGTGGAAGGAAATTATTATATGCTAGATTTGTTTTATAGTAAACCATATACTGTTCTAGAATTAGGCCCCTACTCCTCTTTCTCAGGAGCCAAGTCAAGGAGTCCTAACTCAGATGAAATCCCTCTTGCAGTTGGAAAGTTTGGCTGTCCCAAACATAATTTAAGTTTTCACTTGGCTTCTTGTTTACAGTTTATTTTCTTTCTCATATATTTTCTGTTTGGATTCAGGCTTGCTCTTTCACATGAAAAATCTGTCTTGATTCCTTGAGTGGCTGGTCAGTACTTTTGATTCTTATTTCTCTTCTCTTTCATACTATTAAAGATACTTGGTGGAGCATCCTTGTTTCACATTCTGGTTCATACATACATTGCTTTTTTTCTCCTGCAATCTCACAAGGGAAGCAGGGGCTATGAACATCTTTCTGGAGTTGGCAGATACCTGGGGTAGACCCCATTTAAGGCTGGGCTTTAGTACATCCTGCCCCAGGAGCTAAGGGCATTCAGTGCATCACACACCAGCCAAAGGGCTGGTGAGCCCAGCTGCAGCAGCATGTACATTTGCTATGTCCACTCTGAGTAACTCACTGGTAGAAAAAGTAAACTGATAAACCCTGTGCACTGGTTTCTAAACTGTAGTAATTTCATTAACAAGCTTTAGAAAACAAACCCCCTCCAAAAAAAAAAAAAAAAAAAACCAAACAAAACAAAACTCCCCCCAAAACCCTCCCAAACTCTGCAGAAAGGAGAGCAAAACTTTGAGGGAGATATTGGGTTCATTCTGCCAGAAGTGTGTTGTCTGCAATATCTCAGGTCAGGTATTCTGCAGGAAACTAGAACAGTTTGTGGGGGAGAAAACCTCTTAAACCAGCCTAAGAGAATAAATATGGCATTTTATTATGTTGTAGAACGTGCTTTTATATATGAAACATAATTAAAAGGGGGATACAATTAAGCTGAAATTGACTAAGGCTGGATAGATTCTCCATAGGAAGTGATGATATCTGGGGCTTAACAAAATCCAACTTGTCTTGCTCATCCAAATGGTATTTTGAGATATGTACTGAGCTTTAAAGAACTAATATTCCATTTGAAAAGAATAAAAGATACTATTTTGGAACTTGTTCTTTTCTGAGGCACAGCTGAATAGTGAAACCAAGCTTTTCCATACAGATATATGAGACAGAATTCATACTCCCTCAAATGAGACCTTTACACTTCCACCTGCATATTATGGCTCTAATAAACACGTTATCAGCTCATGAAAATGATGACAAACAGGTGACTGGAGGATTTGATAAGTCAGCAGCAAAGATTAACAGATTTTTCTCAGGGAAAAGCTGCGAGAGATTCCTTTATTTAAAACAATTGTAGCATGTGAATTTACTGCACTTAAATCATTACTGGCAATTAGTATGTGTCAGAAAGGTTGCAGCTGGCTCCAATTACAGGTAGAGCTTTTAGAAGCTGAACTTAATTGTACGTGTGATAGTGAGAAGCTGAGTAATGCATACCAGCATAATGGTGCTCCCAGTGCAGAAAGGAGGGCAAGATGTTACGAACTGGGGCCTGATTATTTTAACTAGGCCTAGTCCCTGTCTCCTGAGAAATAGATACCATAGTGGAAAATTGCTGGGAATGCAGCAGTTCACCTTGCTGAGCTTCTTTGTTTGGTGGGGAGAGCTTAGAAACTGTGAAATACATGCAGTACTTCTCCTTTGGTCCTCTGCATTGGGTTTGCCCATTATAAGGTCTTGCAAGTCATATCCAACCTGGGCTGCATAATTCTTCCAGAAAGGGGCCAGCTCCCTGCTGCCTCAAAGACCCTGCAGCTGTAGGCAGGGAGTGATCTGCAAGACTGCCTAGGTTTTTTGATGGGATACTCCCTCTTTTGCAATTATCATATGTGAAAAACATTTTCCTTGTATGACGGAGGCATGTTGGATCCTGTGGTATAAACACTTGTGGACTTACAGCCATGTGCTTAGGATCTTCTTCTGTAGCCGTGTAATCAGGATCTCTCTCAGTTGTGTGATGAGCTATAGCCATGCACCTTTACCCTAGCCATGGGCCAAGGTGACTTTTTTGTTATTCCAGTTCTCTCTCTGGTTGCGTGTGTTTCTTGTCATGTGGCAAAATAGTGATTTTTTTATCGAGTAGAAGACTAGGATGTGTGTCATAATATATTAGGAATGGCTATCACAGTATGTTGACTACCTTTTCATACTTCCATAAAAAGCAATGGGGTCCACCTTGCCAGAAGTTTATCTTCAGTGCTCTTGAAGTTCCAATTATATCAGTGATTGGTATCTCCTCAGAAGCTGTGTTGCTTTGCCTAAGTTCCAGTTACAGAAGCCTTAAAGTATGGAGGGTTTACATTAATATTCCCATTGGGGGATTCAGTGCTGCATGTATACATGATGTATGTCCCTGTGTCAAGATGATTCCCTCAGGTGGAGCCCGGGCTTACTGCTGGCTTGTGGAGGGGCTTCTGTACATTTAGTGGAAGAAGGGAGAGGGTGGAAAGCATGCCTCCTTTTTGTCTCTTTCCTTCCCTCTCTCATATATCCATTGGAGGAGAGAAGCTAAAACTTCACGATCCATGTACTGCTGAGTCTTAGCTTCCTTTTTCTAAGGTTGTATGCAGACTATTGAATTTTGACACATTTTGTTGAACAGTTTCAACTGTATGTTGCTACTTAAGCTGAACTTACTCATGTGCTGTGGTATAACTGTATTTATGTCTCCTTGTTTATTAGCTGGCAAACAGCATTTGTGTAGGCAGAGAGCTGCAGTGAGCTTGTTCTTGGGATGATGTGTGGAGTGCAAGCATCCTATTGATTCTTTGTATTGCTCATAAACCCATGTTTGATCAGCAGGACACCTACCATGAAACTCATTAGAGTTGCTATTTTGGGAAAGCAGGATGATGTTTCACATAATGTGCTAATGTGAAAAGGATGCCATGCTTGTAAAATTAAATTGAAACTTTGCTGGAGAAGCATTAAGCATTCTAGGAGTGTGCACAGACTGACGTTCAAGTAATTCTTCTGAAATCTTCCCTCTTACAACTTTCCTACTTACATCCAAGTTCCACAAATGTTGCTATAAGGTTGATAATCTGTTTTAAATCCCTAGCTCTTTCTCTGGGATTTTGAGATGGTAATAATAATAAAGTAACAATTGGGACCTGGAAAAAGAGAGCCTGGGATTCCCAAACTCTTCCTGTGTTAATGCACTTTTCTTTATATCAGCATCAACAGAGGTACTTGCAGCTGTGTAGTCAAATAGGGTAGTTATTTGGAAATAGTGTTAGTTTGTTGTGTGAGGTCTTTGCAAACAGAAACACTGCTCTCTCTTTCTCTGTGGTTTGTTAAAAAGCAGCACACCCATTTTTGACACAAATATATACTGACTCTACGAGAAATGATCTGTCATAAGTCCAATAGCTTATGATCTGTTCTGCCCCATTTATTGCAGTTCACAGAGTGCCCACAGTGCTGGTGGCTGGAGTTCCAAAGCAGCACCATGTTCCAGATTAATAACTTTCATAATGCAGTGGTCCATCTAGTGTCATCTCAGCTGGGTTGTGCACTGTTTGTTGCTGTCACTTCGTGAGGGCTGAAGTGCCAGCACAGAACATGGAGATCCAAAAGAAACTTTGAATATGTTAAAGCAGCACATGCTACATCCGTTTCCCAGCTGTATCTCAGTGTCTCAAGATAAAGGCCTGTTGTGTGTGTGAGAGGCATGTCATGTTTGGACCTGCAGCTTAGTGGAAGGGGTGGGAGTGTTTGGAAGTGAGCTGTATTAGCCGTTATTGATGCTAAATCTGTCATTTTATTCTGCTTAACTGTGCACAAAGAGGTGAACTTCAGCATTACTGGGCCCTGACAGGACCTTTAAAAAATGGAAAGGATATGGATCAGTTCTCACGGGGCATGCATCTCTTCTTACACACTCTCTGGAGAGCACCAGAAGGTTAGGGCAGGGCTGTCTGGTCTGGGATACTGTAGGGTCATAGGGCTATCCCATTGTCACCTCCCTGTGAGTGCCCTGTTGGCATTATCTTAGGCCTGTGAGCTGCCTTCAACCTCTTTGGTAGATTCAGTGTTTATAGCTCCATGTAGTTCCTGCAGCTCTCCACACACACCAGAAACAGCTCCTTCTGTTTTTTAAAATTAAAGCAGAGATGCTTGTTTAGTAAAGTAGTTGCTGGGATGATTTTGCCTTCTAAGAAACAAAGCATTACCATTAATGCAAATTTAAACAAATGTAACACTGCTCTTAATGGGAACTGCCATGGGGTATCTAAGAAAGTTCATGTCATGAGCGAACCAGGCTGCTAATGGGCTGTCTCAAGTCTTGCTGGCCACTTCTTCTCTTTAAGAACTCCAAGAACTGTACAGATGTCTTTTAATTATACTTCAACAGCTAAATACCCTGCTTACTTTGTGGGAATAACTTCCATCTTGGGCAATTCACTGTGAAGAATGGTGGTTGCAAATAGATTCCTCTCCCTTCGTGGATTTATTTCATGGAAAAAGCTTCTGGGGGAGTAAAGTTCTGGGGAAGTAAATCCAGCCTCACACATGGGACATATTCTTTCATGTGTAGGCCTCCAGCAATTTGTTCTCTCACAGCTCATGTATTAGAAGAACTTGGGAGCAGTACAAGAAACTTAGAGATACAACATTACAGTACTAAATAAGGAAACTCCTTGTCTTTCTTTAGTTTTGAATCTGTCTTAAATGCTTTTTTTTGTCTTTAGTCGTTATAGTTATATCACTTACCAGCATTGCCTGTGCAGATATGCTGGGGACTTTTTTGTGGTCCTGTTAGCTGCTCTGGCTGTGTCCTGGTGCATAGCTTTTTGGCTTTCAGGGCTCCTGTACAGTATACCATAAAACAGCAATAGGAGTAACTAACTAGAGGAGTGTAGAGGCATATAAGAACTGTAGATATGTAAATTACTTCCAAGTTCTTCAGTGAAAAGCACTCTCCAAATGGAAATGATTTTTATTGTTATTATTGCCTTCAATTGCAGTCCATTTATGGCTCTGGACAATGGATACCAACAAGAGAGTTTTTCTTCCCTGCAGCAATCCTAGCTCTGTGAAGTTGCTCTTGGCTCCAAATACTCTTAAGTTTCTTACACGGGTCTTCTTCCTCTTTCTCACCCACTCCCAATTGAGACTATCTAGAACAACTTTATTTCTAACAGTTTACATTACATTCATGGTTACAGCTTGTGTGTGAAAGAAAAGGCTTTAAAATGTGACTTTGTTGGACTGCAATCTTGTTTCGAAAAAATGAGAGCTCTGGTGACAAGGCCTGAGAATCTTGGCACTCCGGGAACAGCAATGGCTATTGCAGAACTCAGGATGAAAATGGGGAGTCAGCAAAACTTGAGGTCATTTTATTTCTTTTTGTCTCCACTGAACACAGCAGCAATTGAAATGAATTTTACTTGCAAAGAAGCCTCCTTGTATTTATGTTTTACTTTTAATAACCTGCCTTGTCTGCTCCCATGCATCAAGCTGTGGTAGCATGGAGTACCCCAGTGGCCCCGGTGGCATTTTGAAAGCCATGGGACATGTCTTTCTTCCTTGAAAATCTGTCTAGTGAAAAAGCAATTTCTTATTTTCACAGGTTTGTTGTACCCCTGTGTGGGAGGCAGTCCCTATTTTGTTTCCTCCACTGCCATTCTCATCCTCCGTATTTCCTTTACAATGTCTTCTCTGTGTTTGGGCATCAATAGCTGGGCTTCACCCTCCTCAAGGCTCCGACTGGTGGGGATTTGCCTTAACAGCCTGTCCTTTCGTAGCAGGGCTTTTTCTAAGACGCCTGGCTCCCTTGGGAGGGGCTGTCAGCCCACACAGCTTGTCCTGAACAAGGGAATATTTGAAGGTTTTACTTAACTCACTTTCACATTTTTTCACAGATTAGTATTTTTTTAAACCCTGTTATGTTGTTTTAATTGAGTCTTGCCACCAAAACAAATGAACATTGTGTCACCAGATCTCAGTTCCTTTCATACAGCCGCAGCTAGGAGAGTTTGGAGACGGTGCTACCTGCAGAAATGTTGAAGCCATTGCTATGTATAATCGTGATGGATTACATTCAGACTACTCCATACATAAATCTGGTCACACCAGAACAAGAACTGTGGAAAGTGTATAACGTTAATGTATACTCATTACATTCCTCCTTTCACAGGCTCCAAGGCTGTCAGGGGGGTAGGGAACTTGGAGTAATGAGGAGTTAGATTTAAACATTTTACTAGAAATCATTGCAGTTTTTCATCAAAAGGGGAGTGCCCTTTAGAAAACAGTGCTTTGGTGATGTATGATGGCTGCTAAGGGGTAATGAGTTCTACATTTGTTGTCTTTTTATTGGTTGCAAAGTTTTTCTCATTTTGTAAGTTTATTGAAAAAGGCAAGATTTAAAAAAAAACACCTTGCAAACTCTGTTTAAAATATATAGCACACCTTTCTGCTCCCTTTGAAACCAAAGACAAATTTCCTACTGATTTTATCAGGAATAGTATAAAGCCCTAAAAAGATAAGTAATGTTCTTCCTACCTCATGTGGAAGTGTGTCATTGGGTTCTTCCCTATATGGTTTTGGCTGTATCTTTAAAAGCATGCACCAAGGACTGAATTTGGCCCTGCAGTTAATGTTTTGTTTATTCAATTCACATAACCTCTACTCAAAATGAAGGGCTAAATGGCCTACAGAGTGGGGAGGAGGAGTATAGGGCAGGCAGCCGTGCAAGGTAGGGTGTCTCCCTCCATGGTTAGGAGTGGCCAGGCGAGGAGATCAGTAGCCAGAGTGATACTTTTGAGTTCCCATGCCTTGGGCTGGCATTTCCATATCTCATTTCACTCATCTTTCAGAGCTGCTGAGCAGTCAGTGCACCTTAAAGTCCTTCTCTCTTTTTTTTCAGGGGAGTAAGTGTGGATTCAGTCAGGTAACTTAAGTCCCGGATCTAAAACCTTTGCTGAGGAGCTTGCCTGGCTCAGGTGGAGGATGCCATGTTCCATCAGGCATTTTTTGGAGAAGAGTGTTGCTTTAATAGCCAGCTCAAGAAGCGGGAATTTACTTCCCCAGCAGAATGAGCGGGCAGGTCTGTTGCTGATCACCCTGTCTGTGGTTTATGTAACTGTTTTTTTGTGTGCTGAAGGCCCTAGCTGGTGATAGGGCTGCCAGACTCCATTGCCAGCAGTGTGCTGGTGGCACTAGGGCTTCTATCTGACTTCCTACAGCTGCAAATGCTGCCAGCATTGATTTTTGCAATGCCTGGGACACAACCAGTGGAATGAAGGAGAGTGGGTTTTAACTGAATTTGGGCAGTGAGAGAGGCTGTAAAGAAGGCTGACTTTCTGCAGAAGAAAAGGCAGCTCATCAGAAGAGAGCTGCCCCTGCTTTTCATTAACAAAGCCCACTGCCCTTGCTGAGTCTATTGTTGGTTTCTTATACCCTGAACTGTTTCTTTCCCAAATCTAGTTGTTTTTTTTCTGTTTTTTTGTTTTTGTTTTTTTTTTTTAACTTCGCAGTTGCCACTTGGGTGTGATTTGGCATGGCAATTCATGGCTTTGTTACTGTAAGACTGAATTCCTGCAATGGAGAATTGAGGATGGAGGTAAGTTGGAAACTCAGCTTGTGCAAATGTAACTCCTTTGTATTCTTATGAAGATGAGCCACTAGCGCCCCAAGCCTTGACAGTCCACTTGGCTCCCAGGCTATTGACTGTGGTCTGGCTCATCAGAGCCATGTTGGTTACTACCATCACTTGATTCACTACAGCCAAGCCTTTAAGGCCAGGTCCTGCTCATGAAAGCTCCTGTATAGGTATATATATATATATATATATATATATATATATATATATAACCTTTGTCCTGTGGTTCATACAGCTGTATTTGCATGCAGTTATATTCCTTCCTCTGAGTTCAGCCATGGCTTGCCAGTCAGCATGCTGTTGTTACGATAATAGTAGATGCCAGGCCCCTCGGTGTTGCTTATTGTTCTGCTGAGGTTTGATTTTTGAGAAATGCTATCCGCCTCCCACTTCAGATAAAACGAAAGGCAGTGTTGTATGCAGAGAGAAAGAATTTTATGGCCCCTCATAGACCATAGATATAAATAATATTTATAGTTATAAATAAACGTGGAAATTTCAAACATATTTGTAAGTTTCAGCTTTTAATATTTTTACATTCCTTGACACTCAAGTTTTATCTCTAGTCAAGAATAGGTAATTTTCACTGCTAAAACCCTCAGAGGCTGCTTTCTGATGTGAGCACTCCCTCGGTGATTCACTTCTCTGGGCTCCTAAGTAGTTGGTTTGCTCAAGGTGTTGTAGCTGTTGTTATCCTTGAGAGTAACATACAGGTCATGGCTGATATAGATAACAAAGCAGACACTGTTTAAAAAAACCCCCTCCGTTCTGAGAGCCAGTGTTGTTAATCCTTGATCTTCACTGCCTGCCTGCAAACTTGACAGTGTGCTTCAGGGACAGACTCGTGGTATTCTCAGTTTTAACTAACAGGCAGCCATGCTGTGGGATGCATATTGAGATATGATTAGGATCAGAACTATTAAACTGTGTTATAATCTAACCTGGGATCACATCTGAGATTTTGCAGTCAGCACAGGACTCCCTCAGATCAGATAGCTGTCAAAGCTGAAGTTGGCAATCACAGAAAACAGGAAGAATTTCAAACTGGGATCAGAATTGGTGACGTAATTCTGTCTTTAACAGTGATAGATATCTCAGGGATTTGCTGATGTTTTGTATTTCTTTTTTAAAGGTTGGCCTAGATAGGAAGGCTATTTCCAACATTTTCTGATTCCTCATGGTAATTGTATTCAGCTCAATTCTACAAGGGCAAATTGGTATGGAAGAGCCCAGGCAGAAGACAAATGTAAGTACTACAAAGCAAATACACATCATGTTACAAGACTGTATGGGCAGGTTCAGCCCTACCTAAATGTGGGGGCTGCACCCTCACAGAGCCTCTGCCACATCCCATCAAATGAACAGTGCTTCATCCACCAGTGCTAAGGAAAGAAATGTCCCCTTGTGGTGCACTCTAGTGAAGCTGTATCTATAGGACAGACTGAATTTATTATGTGCATGTTGGGAAAATGAGGTAAAGAAAGGGAAAGAGATTAACATAAAAAAATGTGCACATTTATTTTCAACCCAGCATGCTACATGTAGCACTGTCAGGCTAATTGGTAGTGGACTGCATGACTTCAGGCTCAGTTCAAATCCTGAAATTCAAAGACAGCAGAGTTTTTCTTTTAAACTCACTGAATCTCTCTAAAGACTGAATTTGGCGTGCATTTGAAATTGATTTCAGATCTGACCCTTGCAATAAAAACATGTATGATACGGTGGGCATTTGATTTGTGATAAGCTCCTCGTACCTCAGTCTGTGGCATAAATTGATAATGGGCCAGCACACACAATGCTTTTTGTTCCAAAATCAAAGCAGATACGCAAGGGTGGGAATGAAGATTAAGTGTGGAAAAGTTGAACGCAGTCTCAGGCTTTTCCCATAGGTAAGAACAAATCCCTTGAAGCCTCTCCCTTTCTAATTTTAGTGATAGAGGTGGTGCTTTTGCAGGAATTTATAATTGCTGTTGATTTCTTTACTTAGAAGTTGTGTGACTTGTTTAAACAGCATTACAGCTCTGGAGTTCTTTTGTAACATTTTAGGAAGGTACAAAAGTAATGTAAGACAGACTAGGCCTGACCCCAGGGGTGCTGACATGGGTTCAAAAAGTCGTATTTGCTCATTCTTTCTGCAACCCAAGGACAGCAATCATGTTTTGCACCTGGAGCACTACTTTGTTCAAGGCACAAGTTGCCCCCAAATATTGCTTTCCATCTTCATGTCTTTCTATAGGTCTGAAAAGATCTACATGGGTTACACATGTATATTCTCTGAAAGGATGCCCTTGTTTTTCCTGTCACTGCCATAAACGCTTCCCTAAAGGTCCTGGGATGTAGGACAGGAAAGGATTGTACTTCTGGAAGTGGAACATCTATATACTTCCCTTGCAGCATGCCAGGTTAAAGATAACATGATGTTAATTGCTTGCTGTTGTAATATCCGTGTGGAAAAGCTAGTGGATTTCTGGAATAGCAGCATACTGCAGAAAGTCAGTACAAGTTTAATCCCCTGGTCTGCACAGACTGTCAGGGTGCTTTTGAGCCAGTTAGTTGGTCTCCATGTAACTCCGCTTCTTATGAGTACAGCTGAAATGAGAACACTTCCCTATGGTCCTTTTATGGTGAGAAGTGTATTAAAGACTGTAAAATACGTGTAGTCTGCAACGGTCAAGCCATATGTACCATTAAAGTAGCTGTTAAAATACTTGAATAAACAGTCTGACCAGAAGAGCCTTTCCATGAGGTATTGCAGCCATTGCTTTGTCCTCCTGTGCCAGCATGCTGTACTGCCTTGTATGTCACTGTTAATCATTTCCCTTCCTGAAAGGATTTGTTGAAGGAGCGCTATTTTACTCCACTTCAGACAGTGCAGGTTGGCTAAAATCTTGGAATGCCCATCACAGACAGCTTTGAGATGAAGCTAGTACCTCATAGGGGACCTTCTAGCCATGAGGAGCTCCCTCAGAGGGGATCTGCTAGCCAGAGAAACTTGGTACTTGGGCGTTGGCTGAAGATGGTCAAGGCTTCCGTACTGTCCTAGATCAACACACTTCATTGTAGTTCTCTGCATACTGCATCTTTCATCAGATCTGTCCCATTAAATCAGTGGAATTATTTAAATAAATTATTTTTATTAATTTATTATATGAAAAATTTTAGAGCAAATTCCTTTGATGTGTGATATCCTAATCACACCCACAGGGCATTAGCAGGCACAAGGCACATCTGAGTGTCTCTAATTCCCTAGTGGTGTGATTATATCTCATAATATTCACAACCCCCTGGAGCTTCTTTACTAGTATAAATAAATCAATTATTTAAGTCAAATACTTTGATCATTAGAAGCTGCCAGTGCGTGCTTGAATGCCTGAGCTGTGCGATTCACCAGGAATGATCTTGCCTCTCAAAATGCTGAGCAGCTGAGCCGAGTGCTACCAGCACTTCATTTCAATCTGCTTTATAAATTAGATTAGAAGTCAATTTCCAATACTTCATTCTGGATAGCAAGGAAGGGAGAACTTTACAGGGGTGGAATTGTGAGATATTGCTTCCAACAGATCCTTTTATCATTTAACACTGCTGTCATAGGTTAAATATGAGCTACTGTTCATATTAACTAATAGCTATTATACTGAAAACTGACACAGGGATTCCAGCTAATGCACCATGACCCTAGTTCACACACATTGCATCATATTATCTATTATTTGCACATATGGATGGAAAGAAGTTTTGAGTCACTTGGGATATATGGCAAATTAGCATTTTATATCATATTAATGAAGCGCTAATTGCTCCTTGCAACCTTTTTTTTGTGCAAATTGAATGGGTCCTATTTGCATTGTCATGTAACCGCTGTATTACCTTGCAGCACTTTCATTAGGATGAGGCAGCACAGAGTTCATCAAGGAAAAATAGTAATTGTGAGATAATTAGTTGTGAAACTAATATTGTTTAAATGAGAACAGAAATATTCAGTTGACCTTGGTTTGGCTTGGGAATATTTTTTATTAATAGGTTTATAAAATATCTTTCATTCTGCATATATTAAACTGACATCTCTACAAACACAGCTCCCTGCTCCAATATTTTCTTTTTCAGTTCCTGTTTGTCAGGGGGTTTTGCATTTTCTTAATGAAACATGAAACTTAGTTAAAAAAAAAAAGAAAAAGAGTTGTTTCTTGCTGGCCATTTATCTCTAAAGTGAATCACAAGTCTGGAACTTTGTGAAATTGTGAAATAGGAAAATTTCTCTAAAGATATTGAATTTACAGGTGCCAAACAGCAGCAAAGCCTGTAAAAGAATGTAAGAAACGTTGAAGATGGTACAGTCTTAATTATTTGCAGACTCTTGTTGGCTATCACAGATAAAATTCTCAATAAGAGTAAAATGTAGTACGTGTTATTTTCAGCCAAGACAGGCATTCTGTGGGAGAGGTAAGAAGTGGGAAAAAATGACGGGAAAAAAGCTTGAAAAGTAGTTTCATGCTAACTCTGGGTTGTTTCCATGATTGTGGAAGAAGCATGATTAATTTCTGAAGCCTCTGTGGGCAAGGCACCCAGACAAAATGACATAAATCTACATTAGAGGGTTTAAATGCTTTTGCCAAGAAAAAAGTGAGCTGAACTTTAGGTAGCACAGCCCTTTGCCAGTCAAGTCATCCAGATTTAGGGCCTGAACCTTTTCTTTTTCAGTGAACTATTGGATATGGGCAGATTGCACGTTACAGCCAAAGGCAGTGTGACAGCTTTATTGCTGTTGCATGGGCAGCATATTGTCTTTGATTGGGAAATAGGCTGTGGACTTACAGAAAGGTATGTACAAAGAAATGCCTTCAGATATTTGTATTATTAAAACAAAGGTTGTTAATACAGATTGACTAGTGTCTCCATTCTCTTGCTTTTGGCTGTGTATGCCAGTGCATTTGTGTAAACATAGGTCATATTTATTATAAGGTAGTCCCAGCTTGAGAGCAAACTGAATGAAGAAACTGTGCCTAATATAGTCTGTCAGAGAATGTATTCTCAATTGTCCACTCTGCGTGTGTGTGTGTGTGTGTATAATTAGGATTCACACCTCACACAGACATCATGAATGTAAAAGCAATTGCATAGGACATTTTCCCAGGTGGGCATGAAGCAGTGCAGCAGGTAAACACCTTCTTTGCTGACTTAAATAGTCTTAGCAGCAGCAAAGGAAGGAAAAAACAAGCAGCCAGCAGGTCAGCAATTTTCAGACCTGAAGCCTAGATAGGGCATTTGCAAATAGCTTTGTTTTGCTCTGTATGTGATCCTGGCTGATGTAAAAAATGCAGATCATCTGGATTTCAGATATATTCTGTCCACCCAGGGGCCAAACCAGAAATACTTGATTATGGTGCTATTTGCATTGCATTTGTTCTGGACCAAAGGAATTGTATAGGTGAGCTGGACAGAACTTGCTTTGTGACAGCGTCTGCTTTGTGCTTTTACAAAATGCTTTCCACCCTATCTACAGAAGCTTACACTTGGTGAAGTCTCTATGGGGAGAAATATTTTCTTTTTTTTTTTTTAAACTTTTCTGTCTCAAAAATACATTGTAATTCTTCCTGTTGCATCCTGGGAGACTTCTGAGGATGGTTGTGAGAACACAAATATTATTTTATTGGTAAAGCCTGAATGCTTCAGCAAAGTCTTACCTGACAGCAGTGCACTGAAGCTTGCAGCATAGCGTGCATCAGAGCTGAAGTTTTAATGGGCTTGTTAGTTACCACAATAAATGTGGACCCTGCGGGGAACTGTTTACTGTATGTAAGAAGATGAAGAGGTCCTGGGTGTGGACAGGAGAAAAGGGCGATGTGGCAACCTCAAGAATTTTATGGGTTTCTGTTAAACAAACAGCTGCGGTAACATCAGGAGGTTATCAGGAGGCTGAGGAGATCCAAGAGCAAAGCTCTGGTAGATAGAGGAATCAGATGCACAAACATTCTTCCTTGCTGACAGGTAGGGCTGCCCTGGTATATTCTTCTGCTAGTTCAAACGAGGCCGGGAGAGGAGTTGAGTAGAAAAAGGAACTTTTGGTAAATGAGGAAGGCTGCTTCTTGCTTCACAAGCCACTTCCTGTGTTACATGCTCATCTCTTTTCCAGGCATTGCTGACAGAAGTCCTTACTGAGCTCTGGAGGCTGACACTGGGCTATGAAGCTTTTAAGCTCTAGTTGAGAGTGTAGGTTAAGCTCATGGCTACCAAAAGTCATTAACATATGGCACAGTGTTTGGTGGCCTGTGAGAAATTAGTTCAACTTCACTGCGATTCCCTACACTTTATCTGGCTGAAAAGACACCCGAGATTTCCTCAGTTGGCACATTTTTTTCTGTGCCTGCAGAAATAAAGGGCTCTGAGTGAGTGTGAAGCAAAGGCAGCAAGTGTGTGCCAAGAGGGGGGGACTTGGAAGACATCTTGTTACGATAGCATGGAGTCTTCATTTCTGTTGCTGAGATATGTATCTCTTATTTTTCTTAAAAAAAAAAAAAAAAGTAATGAAAGACCTCTTCCTTCTGTGGGCTGATGAGTAAGAAACTTTTCAGACACCTAAAATGAGTAATGTTAAAAATTAATAGTTCAGAGTCCAAAGCAAAGTTTGTGTGACCTCGGAAAGGGAGCAGGGGGAGAGAGAGAATGAGTCTTTAAGGGAATGACAAGAATCTAAAAATATTGATTTCAATTTGCCATGGGAGGGAGCAGGAGAAACAAGCCATTGGAACAAGTTCTTGAAGCATCCCACTAGCTGGAATGTTAAGCAGCAGAGTGAAAACAAACATTTCTATAAAGTTTGCCTTCCCAGGAAAGATCAAGTCCAGTCCCTCTCGCTTTGCATGCTGTCGCTGGCAGTATCTGGTCCTGCTTAAAACAGCAAAGAAGGGAGGACTTTCAATACACTGATCTAGTACTGGTGGTTTGGGGAAAAGGGGGAAAAACTATTGAGGATGTCTGTCTTTGGGAGGGAGAGTCCAGGCTTCAGCAGCATCCAGCTTGTACCTTTATGAAGGGCTGTGCTCAGCCTCTGGGGCTGGAGAGAGAAGAAGGAACAGCTGTGCTCTGTGCAGAAACCCAAGGCAGTCCCTTGACTTCATCAGAGCTCTTCTAGGGGTGCCTGCATCAGGCAGCCCTCTGCCTTTACTCAGAGTCCTCAATGCAGATTTTATGAGGCATCCTGAGCCTACCTGATTCAGTTCCATGTTTTGTGTGATTTCTGTCCAATCACTGTCTCAGAAATTCTGCTCCTGGTTTTGGAGCCCAAATAAACCGTGCCTTACACAGCCCACCTTTCCCTTGAGAGGGAAGGGTAAAGTGTGCGCTCATGTCTCCAACTGGCCAGGCAAGAAGAAAGCTTTGATATTTGACTTGACTTTTTCCTCTTTAATAAAGGGTCTAAGCAAAATCACAGTCCCTGTAGCTTTGTGTCTTTGAGAATGATGGAGTGACTGAAATAAAACGATAAAATTGAAATTTGGAAATGGAAACGGCTTAAAATCGATGCATCCGAAGGTGACTGGGCTATTAACATAAGATGAACTTTCTTGTGACCTATATGCATGCAAAGATTGACACCTATACAGGATCAAAGGAGCTTATGAAAGGCTGTAGAGTACAGGAAAGGAAATTGAAAATGTGTAGGTTGTCGATCTCAAGAGTGGCTTTTATTAGTTATTGTACATAATAACTATTGTGTCAGAAATGAAAGGGATTAACTCTTACCCAAGGTACTGCACCTGAGCAAATATTGTCTTGCCTGGGTGATATTTGTGCCAATACAAAGAAGACCTGGTACGAGGCTATGTACTGGTTAAGTCTCACTTAAGCCTTCAAAATGAGGATTATGTATGATTTTAGTGGTACAAAAATATGAGGACAAATTTCAACCCTTGCTGCAGTGTATGTCCCCGGGGCTTCTAGAGTAATGTGGAGTCTCACCAGAACACATCAAAGCAGTTGAAAAGTATTTTCTCTGCAGACAGACCGCTTTCCAGATATGGGAGTTTCTCATGTCACTGAAGAGAAGCTCTTGAAGGACTATTAGAGAGAAACTAACTGGGTAAGTGGGTTTTAATGGCTGAATATTTTATTCTCTGCTGTATTTTCCAATGGCTCAAATGCTTTGGTCTAAGTGAGCAAAGAGGGGAATGTTTTGCTGTGGACAATAGGTTTTTCTGAGAAATACTGTAAATATAGGACTGCATTTGACAGTTTGTTTTTGGAAGTGTGAATAGAAAACAGTCAAAATTTCAGAATGAAAGCAACAAACATTTTAAGGCCAGAGGAAGAAAATTCTAAGTCTGGAGAACAAAGGAAATATTTTTCATGCTGAGTCCTTCTGACTTGATCTGCTTTCAGGAGATGATACCCACCTTTCGATCGCACTCTTGCATCTGTGGCCAGTTTGCACACCTCTTGCTAAATATTTTCCTGTGTGTGGAAGAATGGTGAAATGGTTTCACAAGAACACAACCCATTTGCTGACAGCCGTTCCCATGTTTAATTGTCTGTCTTCAGTGATAAGGCATGCCTATGTAATCAGGACTGTAACCACCAGAGGGGACAGGAGTAGGATATTATCTTGCACACACAGTATTTTCAGAAAAGACTTTCTTAGTTCTTTGGGGGATTCCCTTATTTATTGTGTCTGACCTTCCTCCTGCCACCACACAGGCTGAAGGGAAAAGAAATGGGGAACTTGATGGTGCCTTTCTGTAAAGCTGCCTCTCCTGTGTTGCCTGTTTTCAGGGATATCTTGTAGAGATGCTTGTGTTTTTTCCATTTTCCATGTATGTTCCAAGACATGGAGAGTACTATGGGGTGTGAGCAGCTTGGGGGTATTTTCATATAAAACTGTTCCTTTTGAGAGGATGTTTGAAACTGCTTTGAAAATGCAATGTTTCTAAGGGACTTGTATCACCTGCGACCTTCACTTTAGTTTCCATGTCATAAAAATACTTCCCTATCAAGCTAATATTGAGCATCGAGCCTTTGCTGTATGGCTGACTTACTAGAGTTACTGCTTAGTCTGAAGGATTATTTTGCACTATTTTCCCCCCATTCTTTTTCTTAAATACTTTGCTACCCAAATGTATTGTGATGTGATTTTATTAGATTCATTTGTCCTGCACTCCTCTCCTCCCCGTACAATTTGATCTTACACATATAACTGTAAACAGTATCTTTTTATAACTTGCATTGGTATAGTGGTTGTATTCTGATTTGAGACAAGGAAGTACAAAATGAAATATAATCCTTTGTAAGTAAGTAGATTCAGTTTTAAGTAACATGAAGGTGACTTGATTTGAGGAAGCCAGGTCAATGCTGGTTTAGGTAAAATGATCATAGGTCTTTCCCCAGTGGCATGTTTAGTTCCCTACCTTCCCGTCAGTCCACAGTAGAGCACCAGAGCTAAGATTGTTCCTCCTGGTGAAATGATATCTAATTTACTAGATTTAAATAGTACTGCAATCAGCATGTTTATAGCTAGAGGTATTTATATTGAGTTCATTGGCTGATAAATTGATCTCATCTACTGCTGTGTGTCTGTGGATGTTGTGTTTCTTTTGTTGCTCTCACCAATATCTAGTGATCACAGCTAGATTATAACTGCTTTTGCTTCATGGCCTTTACTGGCAAAACCTTGGGCTCATATTTTGCTCTTTTGATTAGCTGATAATCCATAACAACAGTATTTACAAGTGAGAAGGAGCAGAACTGCTTTGCATGCCAAAAGCCTTGTGTGCTTCTCTGACATATAAGGAGGCCATAGAGTGTTGATGGGCTCCTCTATCCTTCAGCTAATATTTCCCTAATGTTAGGAAAACTGCAAAGCAGTTTGTTGTCCTCACAGGATCCCTGTGAGGTTAGGAGCACTGCTGTCACCATTTTGCAGATGAGGAAATTTTTGGCAAAACAGAATCAAATGAAATAACCAGCATTCCTTTAATATATATCAGATGGTGATGTATCGAATGTGGGAATTCTGCATTGCATCACATGATACCTCCTTCCCAAGGCTTTGCGTTTTTCTTGATTTCTGTCCTAGTCAGAACTGCTCTGTCATCTGCTGCAAATTAATTTCTGTAGGTTTTCCCTAATTTCCCAAATAAAAATATTGGAATGCTTTTGCGTCATGTTTGCAATGTACATGGAGGTCGAGGGAAGTTTTGGAGGAGTCAGATCATGGATGCTAAAGCTTGCACATGCATAGCTGTGACTGAGCTGTGAGTAAACACAGACCAGGCAAGAACCTTTCAGTGCTAGGTGTGTTTCTAGGGAGTCTTTCCTTTCCACGGTCAACAAGTTTTGGAAAGCAGGATGGTTTTCCCTTGGTATGTTTTTAGACATCAATGCAGAAGTAGAGGAATATCCATTTTTTATTATTGGAGGGGAAAAAAAATGCATTTATATTTTTGCTTTGTCCAACTTGCACACACTTTGAAGAGCAGAAGGGAAAAGTGGGAGAAAAAAAGAGGAGAGACAGAAAGAGAATGTTGGAAGTTTTTCTTATTTCTAGAAAAAACGGCACTAGTGAGCTTACTAGTATGGCATTTTCAGTGGAAATACAGTATTTCTGCTGGACAAAATGCAAGAATGTTTTATCTCATGGAATTTCCCACTCAGGAATGGAACAGTTCTTCATACTGCCACGGCTGCCTCAGCTCTTAATATGGATTTAGCAAGTAGCTCAAAAATACCCATCAGGACCCAAAGATGCAGTTGCTGTGGTGGTTTTTGAAAACCTTAGAGGGGCATATCCAAAAATGTCAGGAAAACACTTTGCTATAAAAATTGTTGGTTGGAAAATAGGAAAGATCTTACATTTTGCCACTGAGTTATTAGCCATTTATTTGATTTCTGTCACAGCAAGGTCTGCCTTGAATATGCTGTGAAATTTGTTTTCGTTTGGTTTTGTGTGCACTGAGCCCAAGTGAAAGCCTTCTGTGAGAGTGTCAGTGCCATTTTGCTCTTAGAGATTGTAGCTTTCAGCTTGATGCTGTCTTGTAATGACACTACTCTTGCTCATCCTTGTTTTGATGTTCTTTTGATGTAAAATGCATTTTCTGAATGAATAGGTTTGCTCCCTGTTTATAATTCAAATTGCTAAAGCCTATTTTCACTGACTTCTTAATTATGCAATATTTAAATCCAGAGTTCATTTTCTTTCAGAAGAATCCTCAGAGGGCTATTAAATACCAAGATAGTACTTTTGGTTCAGGAAGTCCTTGAATCATAAAATGCTGCAGGAGAGTGTACTGAGGAAGTAGTACTTCAAGCTTACCCTGATCTTATATTTTTTCCCTAAGTCTGTGCCATTGGTTAGTGCTGGAGGCATATGATGGATCTGTGGTCTCACCTGGTACAGCTCTTTCATGTCTGTCTACAAACAAAATGTATATATGTCTTCATTCCTCATGCCTTTTTTTGGATGTTGCTTGCCGCATTTCTTTTTCCGCCCCTGGAAGTCACTTATGGAAAGGTAAACATATTTTAGGGTAATATCCTAGCAGAAGTCCCAGGATATGTCTGTGTTGGCAGCCTGGACAGAGCCAGGCCATGGCATGTTGTGACCTGTGGTGTTTAACTGTTAGCATGTTCCCTTGCTTGGTTTTGTCTGCACCAGCCAGCACTCTCTGCAGTGGTGTCAGGATATGGATTAAGGCATCAGCATGAGCCAAGGACTACTCAAAGCCGGCAGATATGGATGAGGACTCCTTTTTGGAGGGTGAGCAGGAGGACAGAGTTTAGCCATATGGTCATCGGCTTGTGCCATAAAACTTGTGCTCAGGGGCAGGAAATTGGCCCTGGACTGCCTTATTTTCTATTCCAAGGCAGGCCTGTTGATTTCTGTGCCGTGGTGCCAGGCCCTAAGACAGAACGCATTTACAGCTCTCTATATACAGGACATAATTTTAATGCTTGGCTCCCACTGCAAAATATGTCACAGCAAACTTCAAGAGGATTGTTTATGTCCCCAGAACCTTAAGCTGGAATAATGACGCTAATTTATTTATGCACATTTTGACAGCTTGCTATGTTTTATTCCGTAAAGCTAAATGTGGTCACAACACTTTGGAGTTATTGCTACTATGTAATGATACCAGGAAGAGATAGGGATTTTTGTCTCTGAGCACAGATGATCTTTTCCACTCTGTAAGGATTTAAAGCTGCTGTCCTTGTGTATGGGTTTGTGTTTGAGAAGGGACAGTGAAACTGAGGGGTGATGTGGCCTAGCTGCATAACTGAACAGGAACAGAATAAATCTGCATCAAAAGTGAATCATACTATCATAGTGGAATCATAGAATCATAGAATGGTTTGGGTTGGAAGAGGTCTTAACAATCACCTAGTTCCACCCCCACTGCCATGGCCTGGAACACCTTCCTCTAAACCAGGTTGCTCAAAGCCATGTCCAACCTGGCCTTCAACATGCTTGAATAACCAAAACCCAGTGACCTTAGTATTGGACCTGTCACATTCAGGCAAGAGTAGGGAAACTCTGTCCTTGAGTAGAGACCTGTAAATGCTTGCTTGCTTAATATAACTCAGTTTCTGTTTTAGATCTGCTAACGATACAGTTTGGGTACCCCCTTAGGAAAGACTCCCTCTCTTATCTTTCTCCATGGAGGTTTGAAAGACAGATAGACCCCTTCTGGTCTTAAAGAGTTGTATCACTTATGGGTGTGATTGCATGATATGTACCCATAGTGTTTATTATTGTGTCCAATATAATGAATTTTGATAGTACATTTAGAGCTAATCTGGATGTTTGTAGAAGCATTAAGTAGTTTTGTAAACCAGTAGGATATGATATTGGTGGGTTGTTAGGTGGTTTTGACCAGGAGTTTAAATGAAAACAAAAGAAAGCAATTGTAAAACCAAAGCACTAGACATTGATTGGATTGTGTATGACTTTGAGTTTCTTTTTCTGTCCTCTACAGCAATGTCTTTACTACTAAAAAGACTGTGACGAAATATTCCCAGGCATTGCATCGTCTACACTTAAAGCATTAGAAGAATCCTTGGCAGACTTTAGACCTGGGACAACTAGGATTCTCCCAAATAATTTATGGGCACTGTTCAGGGATTAATTCCAGCCAGGGACCAATTTTGAACAGGCAGCTGACCATGTTGTTTTGGAGGCTAAGAGGGTTAAATTGTATGAATAGGAACTGTCTGCAACCAGTAATTGTAATCATGAAGAACAGTGCCAGGCTGGTTCGGTTTTCTAGTACAGATTTAGTAATGCAAGCTTACTTCTATATCATACACATTTGGAAGCAGTGCTGAAGCAGGGAAGGGGGGAAAGAATATGTTTAACTTAATCCAGGATATATAAGGATGACAGAAATCACATTAAGACAGACTCTTAATTCCTTGCTGAATATTTTCTGTTGGCTCTAAGCAGTAGTAGCACAAGAAAAATAACATGACTGGCCAATGTGGATCCCTGGAGTCTCTGTAGGTACTGCTGAGAGACAAAGCTGTAAATATGTCATGATAGACTGAAAAGAAACAGGTACCACTCTAGGGGGGAACTCAATGTGTAAGCATTGTCTCATGTTCCCTGAGTGACAGTCATGAGACGGACTGATCTTTGGGCTTTAGTCCTAGTTTAATGTGTTGTCTTTTTGTG
Organism: Myiopsitta monachus; assembly: GCA_017639245.1. Lineage (NCBI taxonomy): Eukaryota > Metazoa > Chordata > Aves > Psittaciformes > Psittacidae > Myiopsitta > Myiopsitta monachus. The sequence continues at coordinate 30,221,528 of CM029922.1, forward strand.
TGTGTGTGGTTTGTTTTTTTTTGTGTGTGTGTGGTTTTTTTGTTTGTTTGGGGTTTTTGTGTGTGTGTGTGTGTTTTTTTTTTGTTTTGTTGCTTTGATGGTGGTGTTTTATTTTTATTTATTTATTTTTAAATTTAGAGAAAAAAGCTTCCTCTACTAGTGTTTAAGCCACTGCTTCAACAGCACAGTTTCCAGGGCCAAACTTATCTACAAGTCACATGGAGAATACTAGTTACTCCTAGTTACTAGCTTCAGATACAATGGGAGGGTGTTTACTCTGCTGCTGATGCAGATACACTAATGAGAATGATGATGTTACCATTCATTTATTAACTCCTTAATCAAAGGTTTAACTAGGTTTACAATACAAGAGAGAGAGCTGCAGCCCCACTAGGATTCATGTGCTAAGTCATTCATCATCAAATTCTAGTGATAGTGGTTTGAATTTCTCACTCCTATCCTGAGGGACAGCTGTTAATGACCAAAGTCAACCTGACAACTTACCACTTTCACAGTCCCAGCAGGAAGGTCTGCTTGAACATGGAGAGCAAGCTAATTCCCCACCTCCTTTGGGTTGGTCCTTCATATCAGGATTTGAATCTTGCAGTGTGCATGTCTCAGGGGGGTGTCACATTTATCACAATGGTATTTGCATTAGTGTTAGTCAGTGATTTATGGCATTTTAAGTAATCAAGTGCAGCTGAAAACATTGATAAGTGAAAGGTTAGGTGAAATCTTGACTATAACTGTATCTCAGAACTCTGTGATACTGCACGCTTCCCTGTCCTTTTTGTGAGAAGGCAAAAATTTGTTCAATTTCCTGAAATTGGACACTGTTCCTGGTTTTAGGAGAGACAGGACATGAAGGTCGTTGAGGAAACAAGCCACTCGCAGTCCGATATAAGTTGAGTTATACCATCAGTGAACTCTCCTGTTGTCAATCACTGGCATGTCTTTGTGGTGTTTTAGTCTTGACTCTTAATCCTAGCCTGAAGTATCTGTTTTCTTTTCAGAAGTGGCTGCCCCTGACACGTAGTGTAGATTGCACAACTTACCTGTTTTTAGGGCCTTGCCTTGGACTCTTTCATCTTGTATAATATACATAGTTCATCTCTAGTCATGTCCCCTTTTCACGTGGGAGACACTGGCAACAAGAAGTAGCTGGTGGAGTTCCTGCCAGCAGGTGTTTCATTTTATTTGGCTGTTATAGGGGTTTTTGATATACAACTGTGATTTTCTTTTTTCTTCCATAATTAGTGTGAAAATGAATTATGGAGCTGAGGCCTGCATTAGGAAGTTGCCCTGCTTTAAATTAATTCTCTATATGGTCAAATGGGACCTTTGGATGTTTGGAGTGGCCAACCACCAAATGCTTTCTCATTTTCATACACTGTGGAAAGGGGTTCTCATCTTTATACTCCTGCTCCAGAGAGACTCACCCTGCAGGACAATGGGGTGGTTACTTTTCTGGCAAATAAGCACATTCATCATGGCAAACTTGAAAATTCATCTTTTCTAACTTTACTGTTCATTTTGTTTTACTGTCAAGATCCACAGTTTCTTTGCTATGAGGTACACTAGTGTTTATTTCCAAAATTTTATCCCTGATCTTTATTAGCCCTTTGAAACTGAATGAGCACTGTGTATAAGTTACCAAGCTTAGTCCTTCACCTAACAAATGGCTAGCTGGCTAGATAAAAACAAGCTGCTTTCTAAAGACTTCTTGTGGTTTAAGCCCAGCTGGTAGCTCAGAACCACTTAAACCATGACAAGACTCTAGTCTCTAGCCCACCAGAGTACCTGGATATACACAGCTACAGCCCACATTAACCTTTAGCATTCTGTAGTGTATGGACATACATGAAAAGGAGATTATGACTTTTAAGACCTTTGTAAGGAGATGGCACAGGGTTATATAGTTCACTCTGGCTATATTTTGCTAGCACTTGCACATATGGAGTAGCATCTTCCTCTGCAATAATCTCACCTATATAATGGTGTCAGATCGTGTCCTGCCAGCTGGAGTGAACTACTTTACACTGTATCTGATATTGTTTCCTTTTTATCTGTTGAGATAGAATGCTTTGCTGTGTATCCTGATATCCCATGGCTATCTTTTGGGAGCTCTGTTAGCACATCTTGATTCCATCTGTACTCTTGAAGAGGCCTGTTAGGTGGAAGATGTATCTGTCAGACACATGTAGATTCTGGACAGCAGCCCTTTACGGGTCATGCCTTGAAACATTACTAATTTGATTTCAAAGGGAGCTGTTACAGAATGTCTTTTGTGTTGCTAGGCCTCAGGAGAAGGACCTCAGTTGGACATAGTGAAATGCTGCATTTGCTATAGCCATGGAGCCCCTTGTTGGAACAGATACAAGAATCAGTTGTGCCTTTGTCTTGGAGCTCAGTACCTTTCAGGAGGGGTCCCCTGATGAGAAAGGGGGATGGCTGAATGTGTGTTAAAAGGTCCGGGGGACAGAAACTTAGTGATCCACAGCATCCATTTGATGCTGTCTGAGGCTGTTGAGCAACCTCAGGAAATGAGTGGAAATCTGACTCTTGTTTGACTATCCTGAGTCCTGAAACTGGGACGGTGGGTGCAAGAGGGTTGATATACACATCTGTTCACTCTGTTCAGTGCTTTGAAGATCTGTGATGTAGCCTGTGGCTTTTTATGGTGCAGTCCTGCATTTTTAAGACTGAGAATTAGACACCTTTGTGCTTGAAGTTAAGCATGACTGTGACTCATTCAGCTGTCACTCTTACAGACTTGGTGTGAGAACCATATGGATAGGAAGAAGTAACCTAGACCCAAGATGCAAGTTCACAGATTGCAAGACAGGAGGCCACACTGAAACAGCATCTGACAAAAGTGAGTAATTGGTCAAAGTTTCCACTTCTGTTCAGTCAAATTTCCAACATAAATGAATCTATTGTCTCAGGGTAGTGGCTTTTCCCCTGGTAAGCTGTGGGTTCCCAGCTACTTCACTTTTTGCAGTTAGTTACAGTTGCTCGTTGGCTTTACAATCTCTGAGCACATTAGAGCTATAGTAGAAGCCTGACTGGCATTCGTAAACAGGCAATACTTGGAACTTAGCAATACTCTAACTCAATGCAGTAGTGTGCCAAAATAAAGGTCATTTCAATTTCATGTTATGTCATGCAGTTTTGAAGTGACATGTGTTTAACGAGTTTTCTCCAGTAAATGAACGATAGCAAGTATCACACTAATAGGATTTGATGATATGCTCACCAAAAAAAAAAAAAAAATGGGAAAATCTTTCCCAAAACTTTAAACTGATATTTTACCAAAGAAAAAAAAAGTAAACCAGAACAAAGATTCCAACTCCTGCCCCAAAGCTTCTGTAATGGAGAAAATGAGGCTTTTTGGCCCTTTCCAGATGACAGTTTGCAGAAGTTTCACTCTAATTTATTTCAGTAGGCCCTATACTACAGAGATTGAGGCTGATCTTCTGATAGGAGTAGGAGAGCATGAAGGGTGCAAATTTTCTTGTCAGAAGCTGTATCACAAACCTCATGATAGGACCACTAAAGAAGAGAAAATCTGGTCCCTATGTGTATGGGGCTTATAATTGTGCATAGAAAGGTGTGGAGTAGTTTCTGTCTTACAATCGTAGAATCATAGAATAGTTAGGGTTGGAAAGGACCTTAAGATCATCTAGTTCCAACCCCCCTGACAGGGGCAGGGGCACCTCACACTAAACCATGCCATCCAAGGCTCTGTCCAACCTGGCCTTGAACACGGCCAGCAATGGAGCATTCACAATTTCCCTGGGCAACCCATTCCAGTGCCTCACCACTCTTACAGGAAAGAATTTCTTCCTCATATCCAATCTAAACTTCCCCTGTTTAAGTTTGAACCCATTACCCCTTGTCATATCACTACAGTCCCTCATGAAGAGTCCCTCCCCAGCATCCCTATAGGCCCCCTTGAGATATTGGAAGGCTGCTATGAGGTTTCCACGCAGCCTTTCTTTCTCCAGGCTGAACAGCCCCAACCTTCTCAGCCTATCTTCATATGGGAGGTGCTGCAGTCCCCTGATCGTCCTCGTGGCCCTCCTCTGGACTTGTTCCAACAGTTCCATGTCCTTATGATGTTGAGGACACCAGAACTGCGCACAATACTCCAAGTGAGGTCTCAGGAGAGCAGAGCAGAGGGGCAGGATCACCTCCCTCAACCTGCTGGTCATGCTCCTTTTGATGCAGCCTTTTGATACGGTTGGCTTTCTGGGCTGCAAGAGCACAGTGCTGACTCATGTTCATTTTTTCATCGACCAGCACCCTCAAGTCCTTCTGCGCAGGGCTGCTCTGAATCCCTTCCCTGCCCAACCTGTAGCTGTGCCTGGGTTTACTCTGACCCAGCTGCAGGACCTTGCACTTGGCATGGTTAAACTTCATCAGGTTGGCATCAGCCCACCTCACAAGCATGCCAGGGTCCCTCTGGATGGCATTTCTTCCCTCCAGCGTGTCAACCAAACCACACAGCTTGGTGTCATCGGCAAACTTGCTGAGGGTGCACTTAATCCTACTGTCTATGTCACCCACAGAGATGTTGAACAAGTCTGGTCCCAACACCGATCCCTGAGGGACACCACTCGTTACTGGTCTCCAGCTGGACCTTGAGCCATTGAGCACTACTGTTTGCGTGCGGCCATCCAGCCAGTTCTTTATCCACTGAGTGGTCCACCTATCAAATTGATGTCTCTCTAACTTAGAGACAAGGATGTCATGTGGGACAGTGTCAAATGCTTAGCACAAGTCCAGGTAGATGACATCAACTGCTCTACCCCTGTCCATCAGTTCTGTAGCTCCATCATAGAAGGCCACCAGATTGGTCAGGCAGGATTTCCCCTCAGTGAAGCCATGCTGTCTGTCACCAAGCACCTTGTTGTTTTTCGTGTGCCTTAGCATGCCTTCCAGGAGAATCCGCTCCAAGATTTTGCCAGGCACAGAGGTGAGGCTGACTGGTCTGTAGTTCCCTGGCTCATCCACTTTCCCCTTCTAGAAAATGGGGGTTATATTTCCCTTTTTCCAGTCGTCGGGAACTCTCATATAGCAATGCCTGCTTGTCTTGCAACTCTGCCCAGTACCCCAGTTGGTTGTTCTCTGTCATCTCTATCAGGGTATAGACTCAAACAGGTGCAAACTAGAATACAGGAGGAACTGTCTGAACGTCAGGATAAACTTTTTCATGACCAGAGTGGTCAAACACAGGTTTCCCCCCAGAGGATGTGAAGTCTCTGTCCTTGGGGATACTCAGAAGCCATCTGGACATGGTCCTGAGCAACCTGCTTCAGGTAGCCCTGCTTGAGCATGGTGGTTGAATCAGATGACTACCAGAAGTCTCTTCCAACCTCAACCATTCTGTGACTGTGAGTCTATGACTGCTTGATCAGGGCTGCTGACATCTTGTCATAGAAAGGCTTAAAGGTGTTGAGCAAAATCTGTTCTTGAGAATGTTGCTTTTGGTGTCAGCTGTGGGTTGTGTGGCACATTAAAACTTAATAGTTTCTTCAGGACAGAAAACTATTTCAATACTTGATGGTGTACTTGTTGGGTGTGCAGAAGGGTCCATTGTATTGAGACTGGCTTTCTAAGGAGGACGTGTGAAGCTATGGGAGGTAGGGTCAACCTAGTAAATGATTGGTAGTGTAAACATTGGTGATGTACACCTTTCAGCAGTTTGCAACAAAGTGTATACTGGTTGGGTTTTGCAAAAGTTGGTTCATAATGCTCTATGTAATCCTTTGTAGTCAGAGAATGAAAAGTCTCTTGTACTGGTCACACACCAAGTGTTGTCTTTTTTTTCGGTCACTTTTCCTACTGATGTCAAACTGAGGGTGAACTGTGAACTGAGAAGTCAATAATGCATATAAAATGAAGTATTTTCCCCCCTCCATCTCCTGTCTGCCCCCAGTGAGCAATAGGAATAGGCAGATACCAGGACTGGTGTCCTGGCAAAATTTGGCATTAGGCTGCAATCCTAGAACAGGGCAGCTAAAGTAATTCTAATGAATTTCCTTTTCAAGACGTGTTTTTCTGAGCAGCACTGAAGGTGTTATAGTACTTCATCTTGGGTATACAAACTGCAAAAAGGCTGCTGTGTTGTATACAGATGCTAAATCTTTCTATGTTGTTCAGCTGATCGATTACTTTTTTGGGTCAATGGTTGCATGACATTTAACAGGGGACAGCTTAGTCCATGTAGATAGTAATTTAAAAAATAGAAGGAGACCATGTGCTTGCTGTCTTAAGCAATATAATGAAATTTAATAATACAACCATTCAGTACCACTCTAAATGGTTTTTACAACCTGTTCTGCCCAGTAATCATGCCAAATACATTGTGATATTTATATTTTTCCAGTACAAGGCATGAGCACTTCTATGAGCTTCCATTATAATAATATTTAGCTTACAAATTATTTTCACAAATTTTGAAATGTTTTCAGTCATATTGAATTCAATGCCAGAAGATAAACAAAATGGCTTCAAGAATATTTATGATGCTGTGCTTGTTATTTAACCTAGCTTAATGCATTCATATTAATAGGAAACTGAAGTTACCTTTTGAATGAATGTGTCATTCAACTGAGAAATCTCGTAAGACAACAAAATACTGTATATTTGCTGCTTTTTGACTGATACAGTGCCCAGCAAAATCAGTAGAAATTCTCTTGTGAGCAGAGATAGCAGGATAGCGCTGCACTTCTCTTCCTTTGTTATAGATTTCTGTAGAGCTGCACATACATTGTGTCACTGTTTTTAACTGGCTCTGTTATCTGTCAGGGTAAGTTATTCAGATCCCCTTTTACATTCTAGGTATGTGCTGTCATCACAGTGCCTCTGTGCCGGGTACTGTGACTGATCAGCCACTGGCGCTCGGATACTTGCACTTGGAAAAGGGGCATGCATAATTGTGAAAGGGCTGGTGCCAGGGATGTCAGAGCCAGTAACCAGCCTGGCATTATGGGCCTGGGGGAAACCACCCCTGGGACTGCAGCTGTGCTGTGGGACTGAAGACAGGTTGGATTGCAGATGTATAGTAATGCTTAAAGGCTGGCTGTGCTGTCAGAGCATCATGTCTCTTGTTTCACAAGAGAATTGTACGCAGTCTTTGGGCCTTTCATGTCTTGCATTTTATCCTGAGACCCATCTCCTTTTGAAAAGACATTAAAAGGGGTCTTGCATGTGTATGGGTAGGATTTTTTTTTCTAGTAGGAGAGAAATTTTTCAGACTTTGCATGCAAATTGCTGGAAAGAGCAGGTAAACTGTTGTATAAACTTAGAGCATGTGAATTGTGAGACAAATGTGTTCTGTAAATGATGCATTTGTTTGAATGAGTGATTACAATCAAAAAATACATCTTGAAAATAACCTTGCAGTCCAGGAGAAAATAACATGAACACCGTGAAAACAGCTTCCAAACTTTATGGTTGCGGTGTAAGACTTTAGTGAGATTATGTGTACGCAGTTAGTGAGAAAATCAAAGTTACTGTTTCCATAATAACCATGGCTTTACCAAAACTCAATTTGCATTGTATTTGCAGAAATCCTGTGTCTATACAAATGAGTTAGAAGCCCAATGGCCTGGCCAAAAAAATTTGTAAATTCTGTGTTGTTGCTTTTGACCGATGCTGTTAAATAGAACTATTACTAAGTTGGCACTTTATTTTAAAAGTTGATTGATTTTTTTTTAAGCACTCCTAACACTTTCTGGCTTGCATTAAATCTGTTCTGTCCTCTGGGTGCATCCTCTGTTTATTAATGCTTCTTTTAAATTTCAATGTGCTATATGCTGCCCCAGACATAAATGTGTATCTTCCAGTGGAATTTCCCATGCTGGTAGGGCTAGATAAAACACACTGTACAGTCCTTTTGGCCTGATCTTCATCTAACAATAGGGGTAATTGTGGCATTAGGACACATATCTTGGAAAGTAAATCAGGTGGTATTGAAGTGCTGGAAGTGTTTTTGAAGTACAGAGTTGGTTTCAGTACATTATTATAAGAGGAAGAGGCTCTACTTAGAATTCAAGGAGGGATGAACAGATTGAAAGTTATGTTTGGGATGGGCTTTTGTCGCTACTGAAAATAACTGTGGAGTCTCTAGGGAATCTATTCAACTCTGCCACATCTATGTTAAAAGGAAACCACGTCAATTGTACTGAAGAACTTGGATGAATTTCACAAAACCACTTCAGTGTAACCTAGTGTTTTATCAGCTATAAAGAGTGCTGTACCTTTTTCAGATAGGAAAGGGATATGAAAAGTAAACAAACCATTCCTGTATCCAGGATGAAGAAAAAAAGTGGATGAGGAGTGTGGAAAATCATACATACATAAATGTAGGTTTTACTGCATGTAATGGCACAGAGCTGCTGTGCCAGCTTTGGGGACCAGTTCTCTGCTGTGTTGCTCTTTGGGCTGTCCAGTGGCTGTAAAAGTCTGCTCAGAGTGACCATGTTTCACAGTCTTTGTACGGATCTAAATACCTATTATACAAGAGAGCAAAGAATCAGACCCAGGTATGGGTTATATGCAGATTCTCAGTAGACTCCATTCTAGATGCAGGTTTCTCTGCTCACTGCAACAAGATCTGCAGCCCACTCAGCAGATGCTCCACTTAATTGTTCCATACTTTTCTTGTCCACAGTCTTTTTCATTATGTCTGAAGGGGTACCTTTAAGATTAACTGTGAAAAATTATTTTTAAGATGTCTTATTTGCCCTTGACAGGAAAACTCTCTATTGGGAGAGAATATGCCACAAAATGGGAGCTGTGGTTCAGGCTTGGTCATGCTCTTCCTAACCTTTCCCTGCATGACTGCACTGTATCTTGAATTGATTATGGAAAGTAAATTGAAGCTGTTAGTTCATTTAATTGTCAGTTCTGTGTCTGTGCACTGAGCCAGTCAATGATTCTTCTGAAGTGACTGCTGCTCCATCACATAGCTGCTCACATGGCCATTGGATGTATATTGATGGCACTAATGGAGTCACTGAGCCAAGCTCACAGCTAGCAATGTCACAGCTTCCCAGGTATTGATCATGATGATGATTTGTTCTACTGCAGTGTCCTCAAAGCCCAGGCAGTATCAGAATCCAGTGTACTAGTTAGCAGATAGGATGACATAGCCCCAAGGCTGAAGAGGCTACATGAAACTTGAAAGAAGACAGTAAAAAGCAAAAACAATGGTGTGGATGGTGATACAGGATGCACAGGCTAGCTTTACAGTCTTTGAGATTCAGAGTCACTTTGAACCCCCTTGAAAATAGTGAATATAATACTGATTTTTTAGATATTGAACTTGACAATAATATTTTAATTAAAAAGAATTTTCTAATGAACTTTGGCCATTCTGAACCTTGCAAACAGAGATGACTAATTTTTTTATGGACCAGGTGATAAATGTTTGAAAGACCAGCAGCAATGTTAGATCTCAAAACACCTTGTAGAAAACAGCTGTTAGGTCATTAGTCCACGTCACCCCAAAGATAGGTTTACTCCTAACTGTATGCTGTCTGGATATGTGTTTTCATGTTATTTTGAAAACTAATATTAATTTAACCCTATTTTGCCTCCTTTTTGTCTCTGATGCTGTGAGAAATTATCACTCTGTGTCTTGGATGTTTTTCAGCTTACCAGCTTTTGTAGACTCACCACTTCTGACTACTGACAACCTCAGCTATATCTGAACTAGTGATATAGAGATGAAAAGCTGTGTATTCCGTTACTGAGCCTTCTCTGCCTCCTTTGCATCTAAGGAAAATTATTTTTCTTTATAGTCTCTTTTTCGTCCAAGATTGCTCTCTCTTTGTCAAGCACTTTCCTTAAAAATGTCTTTGAGACTTATCCTAGAGACCATAATGATCATCTTCATTGAATAACAAGAAAGCAGAACAACCTGTAGCATCAGGGAGTTACTCCTCACATATACGATTGGATAAGATGGGATTGATGCGATGTCTGATAATAATGGATTTCTTTTAGAGCAAAGGCATTTGATTGCTATTTGCATTGAGAATCATTCCATAATTCTAAGAATTCTTGTAGAAAACAGGATTTTCTGTATAAGAAGAAACTTCACATTTCTTGTGGGGGTTGGGGGGCAAAGGTCAGTGATAATACTGTTGTACAAATGATCTGAGATGATGATAAGTAGTCTGCAGCTACCTGACACTGTGTGACCCAGCCAGAGAAATGTGTCTGGGCTGTACTGGATTGAAATGACACAGTTGTGTATTTACTGTGCTGAGATCAACCGTGGGGCCATGAACAATTAATTTTTCTCAGAATGGAAACGGAAAAAACCCTGTGCATCCCATTGGGCACCACTGGAGGACCACTTAGCGGATGAAGGTGCTAAGCCTGTTGAAATGTTGAGAGTAAGTCCTGTTTCCCTACTGCTTACCATGCTGAAGCAAGACCATTATAGGAACAAAGCAGCGTATCCATGGGAACATAGAATTCAAGTTTAAAATTTAAAGCTCTTAAGAAAGCAACTGCTTTTTTTTTTTTTTTCTTTTAAAGTGATTCTGTAAGTAGTATTTCCAGAACTTTTTAAATATATGGTCTAAAAATGGTACTTTATTAATATACCAATAGGTATGCTAAGAAGCAATATTGCTAAAAAGCAATAGGTATGCTATGGAACTTAGAGAGGATGTTACTTTAATAAGTAAATCTGGCTCTCACAAACCAGGATTATTTTGTAAGAATAAGGACTGATAATGTGCATAAGTGTTTTCAGGATCAGATTGCACTCGGCATTGGGAATTTCTCAAAGTTAATGATTTTTCTAGCTAGTCTTTTACTGCCAGGAAAGCTCTCCTTATTGATTATTGTTGCATATTACTGGATCTATCAGATATTTATTTTGCAAGTTTCTTGGTTAAATTTTCCTTATTGATTTCTCCCAGGAATAAATGAGCTGTAGAAGTGGAAATAGGCACTCCTCTTCTGCTAGGTCTAGATACTCAAATGTGTTTTCAATATATATATCTATTACAGGAGCATTTGGGGCAGGCATTTTGATTCCAATAACATAAAGGATTGCAAGACTTCTTACTATATAAATGAGGATTCTAGAAAACATCTGGGTGGTTCACGTGAAGAATACAAGCATGTGAAGTATCAGAGGGCACCTTTCCAGTAGAACGCAGGAGACCTTTCTTCAGCACTGTCCCTGAATAAGTAAAAGCTGTGTACGCAGATCAAGCTGCCCATTTCCAGCTACCTAGTTGTGCGTGCAAATGGAAATTTTGCAGGCATAAGTTTAGTTGTCCCCTTTAAATTGGACTTACCAGTATCTGAGAGTGATTGGGTGAGTTTATCAAGTGTTCCAGATATAGTTTATAATTGCTACCTCACATTATAAGCAAAGTCATTTACTGAAATGTATCTACATTTACTGAAATGAATTTCATTCATTGAAAACATTGGGGCACATTTAATGCCTTTTTGCTTTGTGTAAAGACAACAATAAATCTTTCACATTTGCTAATATTTAAATCAAACTTGAAAGTTACCCACATGACTACTTTGACAGGGGAGCAGGCTTTATGCATTCAACTAAAGATCCATTTTTTTACATAAGCACTTTTATTACAGGTTTATTTTTGGCAAGATCTTGTATAAAGACATTGCCTTCAGGAAAAAACATTGGAATTTTAGGGTTGTTTGAAACAAATGTATAAAGATATATGTCACAACTATGCTGCCTCACATGCAGTTGAATATAAAGGACTTCAAATACTGGTGGAACAAACCCAAAATGAAATTCATATTTCAAGTAGACATGGTTGCATGTGAAGCTAGTATAGAAGGACGCTCATAATCCTGGACCTCTTTTCATGTGAGGCTGATGATATGAAGGTACTTCATAGAGCAAATCATAATGGAAGATTTGTAGCATTGCATGGAGTTACATACTTTGCAGGGTTGCTTTTGGGGCAGCACAAGGCTACACAGCAAGGTGTAAACCTTATGCATGTGTACCAGGATTTGCATAATTGCATTCTACTGCAGTTAAATCCAATGGTAAACAAGAATTGTAGTGAGGGAGGAGGTTCATGCAGTCATTTTGCTACCTTGTCCTGCAAGAAGATTAAATATCAGAGAGATACTATTTGCAGAGTTACCATCTTTTTTCACACTTTATCATGTTTGGGTTAAAAAATCCAAGAAATTTAAACTTAAAGTAACAAATGTTGGCATTAAAAATTCAGTGTTTGCTTCTCAGTAATTATGAGTACATTTGTTTTTGTTTTAGTTGTTTGGTGGTTTTTTTTTTTTTTTTTGTTCTCAGAATAAAGTCTTAATTTTGAACTGCTGGAGAATTAAACAGTTGTTCAGAGCATTTGAATTCACTAAATTCTATTTTGGAAGCACTTATTGGAATCACTAGTTTTTATAAAATCAGTAACTAAATCCAAAATGGGTTCTAAAAATTAGTCTAGTCATTACCAAGAAAGATCTGATACAACTGGTTATCTTTATGCCCACACTATGAACTTCAGAAGTCTACTTCTTGTACAAATACTGTTATATGAATTTTCAGACAGTGGACGCAATAATTCAAGGCTTGCTGCCTCCATTTGAAAGTAAATTTGGATGAAAACAAAGTTTGCTTTTAAAGTGCAGAAACTCTTCCTACATAAATGCATGTGTGGACAGTTCTAATTCTGAAATCAAAATGTCTTCTTGTTTCACTTAATCTACTTTGAAAATAGAAGTGTTTAGCTTAATCCTTCATTGAACTGGAACAGGTCCACTTATTACAGTCCACCTGTGAGTTTTGCTGGAAAGGGAGTAGCTTTTCTGAATAACTACTATTCATTTCAGAAATATTTTTCCAACTAGTTAGGTCTGAGCCTGATCTCTGTTGACACACGTTTCAGGCTTCCAAATCTCAGGCCTAGATTTTTGCAACTATCTCTTCAAATAACGGACTCCGTTTTAGTGCTCAGAAGACTGAACTCCAGAACTGAACCTAAACTGTATTGTGTACTTGTGACAAAAATGTAACTTAGATTTTGTAGCTTTTACCAACTTCAAACTACAATTAATTCTTTGTTGGATGTAGATACGGCAGTAGCAGTATTTTTAACAGTAAAAATGGCAATGATGATGGTCATTAATTGAACAAATTAAATCATGGATTGTTTTGGTCCAGAGGAAATTAAAGCATGTGCGCAAATCCTATCAATCTCAGTTAAATGGTGCCATGACTTAGGAATAATTCTCTGAACCAGGACTTGAGGCTGTCAGCTCTAAGAAGCAAGTCTCATTATCTCTGCGTGTCTGAACTGTGCTTAACCAACTAGAACTGTTGAGAACTTGAGAGACAATCACAAAATATTATATAAGCATCTTTTAGGCACTTTGGGAGATTCTGAGAGTTGGAAATAAAATCCTTGCACTTAGTCTCTTGGGAGGCTCGAGTAATTATTTTTTATTTTTTTATTTCTACATGAGAATTCAAGCTCCTCATGCAGTTTGTAGAATGGCTGATGTGCATACCTGGGTTACTCTGAAGGTCGAATACTCTTTATATTGGACATTTCAAGCTGCTGTCCTAACTTCCAAATCATTAGCTTAGCAAATGGGAGCTTAAATATAAGCCTAGTCAAATGGGAGGAAAGAAAGTCCGCTGCATAGTATGTCTAGCAATAGAAAAAGCTGCAGAATGTGAACATAAATTTTTAATTCAACATTCCTTAATTTAAAAAACCCCACACCACCACCAATCCCCTCCCCCTGACAAGCTTGCAAAAACTAGGTCTGAATTCCCAGTGGGAATAATGAGCAACAGCAAGAGTGAATGCTGGGAGAGAAGAATGCAATTGTATTAGGCTCCATCACAATGGGAGGTAAACCCAAATCATTTATAAAACGTAAATGCTGGCAGAACACAGGGAGCTCAGAACACCACACTGCAGGTGTGATTTATGAGGCTGGGGACTGGCTATAAATCAAACCCTTTTGTTTTAAATAGTACTGCTTCAACGCAGGAGATCAGTTTACATGTAAAGGAAATGATGAAAAAAAAATGCAGTACATTGCATCCCAAGAATATTAGAGAATCAGCTTTACAATGCGACTATCAGTACCATGTTCAATGGCTATCTGATGCGCGATTGAACGAATGCTCCCACTGCTTGAACAGAGTGCCCTAATCTAGCAACTCAAGTTTGTTTCAAATGTATTAATCATGGAATCTATTTTGTGAGACCAGCTGTTAAAATTATTGCACTTAGGATCAGAATGCATTGGATATTCCTGTTAACTAGCTAGACTGTCCTTTTATGCCACCAAAGGCTCTGTTTCTTTCTGTTTTATCTTTATTTTTCCTTAATTATAAAGGTTTATGGGTCTCATTATTTAGTGGCTTTGTCCTGTGGAAATGGGTGGATAGAACTATTAATTCCTAAGGATTCAAATAGAGGCTAGGTATCCTGGGAAGTTCTGCTTGATTACAGGAGAATATACACGTTTGGCAAAGAAAAGTGCTTTTCTCCCTCTATTGGTTGTATAATTATCAAATGGAAGAAATTTTAAAGGTAACAAGCAAAATTATTTCTTCTGCTCGGCTTTCCAGATCTGCCAGGGCTTATCTTGGCTGCATATTTTGCATTCATTTTGCATGCATTCCACTAGAGCAAACTATATGCCTGAAACCACACTGTGCGTCCTGCAACGTGGGCCAGAGAAGCACTTAAAAAAGCTGAAAGGACAAAAGACCTATGTAAAGGAAAGTACAGCAGTAATATCAGTGTTCAAAGACATTTATAATGGAACAAAAGCTGAGTGCACTGCACTTGCACGTGTTCTAGTCATTTGATGTAATGGTCTTACATCAGTAATGATTTAGCCATGTGAATGTAAGAAGTTGCCTTTAATTCACTGATAAGCAGTGCCTTTATGTCAGCAAGGAGCCAAGAGACATCTTGTATTGCAGTGCTTTATTACTTTCCAAGAGTCTAAAATGCAAACACTGTAGAAACATATAAGCTACATTTCCAGAGTCTTTCTGAGGCTCTGATATTGATATAGCCAGCATCAGCTATTGCTGGAGGCATTAATATCAATTGCTAGTGTAAGGAGAGTATCATTTAACTGAAATAATTGATTTTTTTTCTTATTTATTATAAAAATGCATCCAATGCCATAAATTTATGGGGCACTCTATGAATGTAAAAACATATTCCCTGCTCAGAAGAGCTTGCAGTCTAAATTAGACCAATATATGAAAAAGATATATTGGTGATGAACAGAGAAAAGAAAGCAGTGTCTGAAATTGCTTTCACCAATTTCTTGAATCTGTCCAGGCTTCCAGCTGATAATGGGCCAGACATTTAGAAGAATTTGGGCTTCTGTTTTCCAAAGATTAGGGTGCTTAAGTGTCTTTAAAAATGCAGTTATTTTACACAAAAAATCTAATGCACCACAAAAAGCACATTATGTAGGAGAGGAACGAAGATGGCTTTATGAATCTTAAGTTGTCCTGGACACTAAAGTCAATTTAGATAGATTGCCTTGAAAAGGGGTCTGTCCAAGTACTGTAGTCCTCTCTGGTTGCAGTGCCATCTGTAATCTTTATAACATTTTGTGTTTTAACTGGATTCCTGAAATCTCATTCCATCTTAGTTGTTTTTTTTTTTTTTTTTTTTTTGTAGGCAAACACTTTGTCTGTCTCCTTTCTTTGTCTGTTGTGTTCTGTGAGAGAAATACTTCTGTGGGCCAGAAGCAGTGTTTTAAAACCCATTTTTGCAAACTCTTCTGCCTTTTACACAAATCAAAATGTCACTCAAGGGACCTTGTTGCAACAGTTGAGAAAAAATATAATTAAAGCTGATTTAAACATTGAATTTCTTTGCCATCATAAAGGTTAAATACACGAAAAAGCAAAAGAACATTTATATAGCAGAAACAATAATGAAGGTTTACTTTTGCAGCCTCCATGAACAGTGGAGGTTGTGGCTTTTCCTATGTACAGTCATCAGGAATAGCTGGTAATTACCAAGTTTAAAGCAGCCTATTATCTCCTCCAAAAGCTGACTTGGTTTTTTGGGGTTGTTTCAGAATGACGTGACGTCTGATGGCTTTATTTCTTTTATAGGTCTTCTTGATACACAATGAATCCTGACCTGGGATGGAAAGTAATTTTTGTGAACATATTTACAGAACAATGTGTAATAGATCTAGCAAAGGCTGAAGGCTGGTAATAGTGACTGATGTAGTACCATGGAGAAAAGAAACCTGAACACTGCTCTGTGAGGAGGCCAAGTGAGGAGTGAGGTAATAACAAGTTTCATTACCCAGTTGGGATTGACAAAAGGAGAGGTGATTTTGCCCCTCAAATTGTGCTCAGAGGATGGGAGGCAGTGTGTATTTTACATATATGCTGTAGGTGATGGGATAGTTCAGTGATCTAGGAGGCATTGTGCTACATACAGAGGTCTCCTGCAAAGCTGATGAATAGTTTTTCCTATTGCAGGGCTGATACACTGCCTCCCTGCAAATCTTGAATCCAGCCTTGCCGTGGTTTACTCACTGTAGAATCTCATTAAGCCAATGAGTGTTGTACTGAGGTAAAATTACCGGAGAATTTTTTGTATTCAGTAGCTGACAAAGGGAATGTCCTGAGTTTATTCTAATGACATGGTTTTACTTTCAGGTAGGTGCTGGCATTTCAAACTGCTTCAATGGCTACAAGCATGAAATGTTCCATGGTAGCTTACTCACTCTAGCATGCTGTCTGTGGGCAGGGTTTATAGAGGGCGATTCATGAACTTTGCTTCTTAAACCATAACCTTCCACATAAGGAAGCTCAAGTAGGTCATGTGCTGGGGGGAGCCAGGAAATGCCCATATGTGTGTGATGCAAATCTTACAGCCTGTCTCCAACTGGGAGTGATCAACAGACGTGTATCCCCATTTATCAGATGTGTTTATACATCTTCTGAGATGTTATAGCTATTAATTGCCTATCAGAGCTTAGAATCTGACCCTGAAAAGTAGATGTTTTCTAAGATGGTATTCAACTTCCTTGTGATGCAAATTAGCTTTCCAACTTAAGCAGCATTTGTGACTTGATTCAGTAGAGCATTGAAGATGTGCTTATTGCCATCCCCATTCAGGAAAATTTTTAACTTTAAGTACATGCTCCTGGAACAGAAATGAAAATGAAATATGGGTTTAGGTGCTTTTGCAAAACTACATTTCAATTTTCAGCCTCTGGAGGGAAAATTAGTCATGAACGTTTGGTTCATACTATGAGGTTTCTCCCTTTTTACCCAGGAAGGGACTGGTACAGGAGGTGTTATTGGAAACCGTGACTAGTGGTGAACAGTTAGCAGGAGCTTTTAGAATGCATTTTAAAATAGCAGCTGAACATGTGAGTTAGGTATAAATAAGCAGTAGTAGTGTTTTTAACATTTGGATGTTAAAAAAAGGAAAAATTTTTGGAAGACTGATATTTCAATTTTAAAATTAAGTGAAAAAGCTGTAATTCAAAAAAAGATTGCTGCCATCTGTAACTCTCAGGGTTCATGTGCCTGCAGACAGACATTCCCTTTCTAAGACATTTTTCCGAGACAATTGGTTTGTAAAATAAATGAATAAATATGCACACGTATTTTGATATGCTCCACCATTCCTCTAATATTGTCCTGTAGGATACAATAAAGACAAGAGGTATCAGAGTAAAAATATGACGAATATCATGTATAAAGACTTTTTTTATTTCTTGTCAGGAATATAGATGTAAGAATAAGCGCTTTGGAGTATGCCCTGTTACTAGACCCTAATGGTAATAAAAATGCCATCTTCAGCTGTGCTGCTAGTGGAGTTCTGCGAAGTCCACTCCACAAAGATGGTTGTAGTTCGAATATGGGACCTCTTTTGCTTCAACATGCCTTTGGCAGCAGCAGTATCTTGCTTCCTCCCATGCCATCTGCAGACCAGAAACATCACTATCTCTCAGCTACGGCAAACTAAAGAACCCATCGCCCTTTTCTGCTCTCAGAAACGTGCACCATGAGGAATGTCCCAGAAATGGTAACTTCCTGATGTTACTTAAATGTTCTATCCTAAGGTCTGTGGATGGCTCCTGAATTTTTAAGTATTTGAGTGCTTTTTTTAACATTGATATGAAAGGTGTTCTCTTACAGAAGAAGTTCATTAGTTGAACAGCCCTCTTTCATAGCAGTGTAGGAATTGGTGCTCCAGACAACAGCGCTTTTCTGGTCTGATGCCTATCTTCAGAATTGCTAGGGGGCAACACTGTATGGCAATGGGAAGCTTCTTTAGAAGCCCTGATTAGGCATTAATGCAGATGCTAATTTCTGCCTTTAGCTTACCTCTGATAAATTATCAAAGTCTAGTGATTTGTAAGTTTTGAGTAGGCTGTCTGGTGGGGGATGTGAGAGGGATGTGGGATCCTGATGCACAGCCACCCTCAAACTGCTGGATTTGTTTGTAATTCTGTATGCATGTTTTTAGTTTAGTAAGTGTCAAGAGTATAAAATGGGATATAAAACTATTGCTTCAAAGGAAAATGTTTTAAAAAAATTAAGAATACCTGTCCTAATTATTGTATATGACATTGATTTTCATTTTAAATTAGACTCTGAGCTAGATAATATCTTACACACGTGACTTCTGCTGATCACCTTCAAATTATGGGACAGAGCATGTTTTGTTATTTCTAAATGATTTACTTAATGTCCTGATGAAGTTTAATTTCTGTCTATTTAGTTCCAACCCATGTAAGAATTTATTTTTTAACCTCATAAATTAGAGAAATTTCCTATTAATTCATCTGGTATATCCATTGTTGGCAATGCTAGGATGTTTTTCCTTATGTGTTGCATAGTTGGTGGTTGATCCAGATAGGTCTAAGTGGTAAAAGAAGCAGAACCCCTCTAACTTCCAGAACCTGCTCCACAACTTTGTACACTGTGTATATTCCAGTCACAGTCTCTATCTGTGCAAAATTTGGAATAAATGGATTGAAGTCAACAAAGCTGTTTTAGTTTAACATAATGTAATAATAGACTGTCCTCGAACTCCATCTATCATTCCAGCATTCGTTAGGCATTCTGGTTTTGTTCATAGTAGAAGCCATCATAAAGAAATTGATTTCCCTCTGTTCACTCATCCAGTTTATTGCAAGAGAACTCCATGTTCATTTGCTCATTACACAGCATTTTGTAGGGTGAGAAAGAAACAAGCCAAAAGGAATCAGAAGAAGTAGTTATCATGTTGGCTGAGGCTCTGCTCTCTTTTATATTTGGTATAAATGCAGAACAGCTCCACTTCTCCTAGAGGAGTTTATTTGCATTTTGTTGGGTGAGGTGAACTCCAGATTATACTGTGAACCCTCAAACTCCCCTTCTCTACCCATATTTGCTGTGCTGAGTTACAAAAGAGACTTGTCATGATCTTGTAGCCTGTGTATTATGATTTTTAGTACCTCTGCTGTTCCTGCCCCTCCTCTATTGCTAATTGCATTCCCCAAGTCGGGCAGCCAAATATTGTGTCCTCCATGGCTGTTAAAACAGCACTATAAATAGGCTAGGAAGCAGTATTGTTGAGGCAAAGCAACCAGCACAATCCTCTTTTCTCTCATCAGTGGTAAAGTTGTTCATGACCACAATGCACCTGGTGTCTGTTATTGGTAGAGCATATGCATGGTGTTGTTTCTGCATCATTATCTCTCACAGGTTTGCACAAACCATGATGCATTTCAGTAAGGATGCCGCCATTAGTGTGCTGAATGCTGTACAGTGGCAATGACAGAAAACAAGAGCCCTCTTCTCCCACAATGCTTCATGCTGTGAACAGAATGGTGTTCTTGGTGAAACCAAATTGAAAACTTTCTGTGCAGTTGGCTCAGTTAGAAATTTGCAGTGAGGAATGTGTTAGCTGGTAAATCTGTAAGCTGTGAATTGCATAGAGACTTGACATGACAGTATATGAAGCGATCCAGTAGTAGTTTTGCTTTCCTTTTATGCCACTCATTTCTTCTTATTTAGCTGCATCACATGAAATTTTCCCACCCTCATCTTCAGGATGTTACAGATGTTGCCTTCACTGCCATGTCGCCTTCCTGTGCTAGTTTACCAGCTTCGTATCTGTCCCCTGCCTACAACTTTGTGCTTTCTTTCATTTATTTTCTATCCCTGGCACAATTTTTCCTCAAAAAACCGACCTGCTTCTGTATGTCAGTAATTCTTTGCCCACCTACCATCCCTTTCTTGCCTTCTCCATAGCTTGATTTGGTTATGTTGTGGATGCTATATATTTATACATGTTGGGTGGGATAAGATCAGTACTATTCTTGTGGTGTTGTGTTTTTGAAAGCTCTGTATATCTCAGAAAATATCTTATTTTCAATTGTGTGAGGGCAGTGGTTGAGACCAGTACTTCATGGCATAAGCTGTGGCTAAAGTAATTACAGCAGTCTACTGCAGCTAAACATGTAGATATTGTAGATGAAGTGTTTATGCATTTGTGTGGTTCTGGGAGAAAACAAAAAATTCTGTTTGGAAATTATGAAGTAGTGGTTTTGATTAAATTAATATTGCAGAGACTTTCTCTTTGGACCAATGGTTTGTTGATAGCTTAGAATGAATCAAGCAAGAACTTTATACAAACACCAAACTGTTGTTTAAATGTGTCACAGCATTGCTAGGGCACCCCCAAGTTGGTGCTAAACTCAGCTTTCAAGTTTGTGGTGAACTTTGGGAGTTGACTTTTCTACCACTTTGACTGGGCGGTTGAAACATGGTCTCTTCTTTTGGCTTCTCTGGCAGTTTTCCAATAAACAGCCTGTCAGCCTGTTATGCTTTCACAGCTGTATTAGCCCCTTTGGCCTCCCCACCAAGCTGCTGACTAACATCAGCTCATCTTTGCTGAGAACGTTGGTCCTACTGGAAAAGTGAGTTTAAAATTTATTCTTTGAGGATGTGACATCTGATAGCAAACAGACAAACACTCTGCACTGTTTGCACACCAGTCACTTTTCTACTGAAATAGTATGAGAAATAATACATACACATACATAAATGTATGTGTATATATATGTATGCAAGCATGTTTATGAACACAAAAATGTCTATTTAAGTACAAAAATGTGTATGTGTATCTTTCTAATAAGAAGAAAGAATATATATGGTCACTGCCTTTTTTTCCTTCTGTCTCTATCACTCCAGGAGTTGTCTATGTCAGAGCCTTCCAGGCTGTCCCCCTGAGTCCTCATGTAGCGCATAGCTCTTCCTCTGAATCACAGGCTCAGTGTCATTTGGTTCCTACTTCCTTCCTTGGCCCACTGCCTTCTCCATCTCTTTGTCTTGATTTCTTTCTTGCTCAGCTTGCCCTCACCAGCTTCTTAATGTGTGAGATTTTATCAAGGCAAAAATATGCGCTTCTGTGGGATTTTTATTAATGCTTTATTTCATTCTTCTGCCTTTAAGAAAATTCCCAGGCTCCAGTTCCAGCAGCCAGTACAGACAATCTGCCTTTTCCTAGATATTAGCCTTCTCATTGTTCTGCCCTGGTACCCAGACAGCAGCCCTTACAAGAGACTTTTTCAAAGATAGATTTTTCTTTTGGCCCCACTTTCCTGCTTATTAGTACAAACTGTATTGAACCAAGGTATGGTGAAGACAGCCAGCTATAAAAGTATAAGAGATTCATACACTGAAACCAGGATTTTGTAAGGTGTGTAGATGTGGTCTGGATGACTCCTAAAAGGTTTTGAAAGAAAGACCCAAAGGTCCCAAACTAAATTAGTAACCTGGAAAAAGTGTTGAGCTCTCAAGTTACAACCCCCCTGCTCTTCAACAGTGTAGCATAGGGACAGTTTTCACTTTTATGCAGTAAACAGGAGTTTCAGGAGTAACTCGGTTTCAAATGAGCCGTATCTGACAGGCAAACTCAGACTGAAACCCGAGTGGAGTGTGTGTGAATGCGCTTGGGCTGAACCTGAAGAAAAGCTTTCCATGAATCGCTATAAACGGAAACCACTGCGTTAACCTAGATGGGTGCCCTACTTACCAGCTGAGATACCTCCTTCTGCTCACTCCCTATGGACCAGCATGAAGCCATAAGAGATGACCTTGAGTATAGGGCTCTGCCCCAGATACAGCACCAGAAATGAACTATTCATGCACAAATCTTACTCCTTTCCTGTGTGGGGTGGAAGATGAGTGAGGTATAAACCCTCCTGAGCTGTGTCCTTTCTTCTCTCTTCCCTCAGCTGCTTTTGGCATAGTCTTGTCCCCATCCTGCTTATGTTATGGGGGTGTCCAGCCTCTGTGTGAAGCCACTTTCTATGCAAGCCATGGTTTGCAGCCTTTACGTATATCTTTTGTGCCTACATTTCCAGGGGCTGCCTGGGTAGTACTTTTAAAGGGCATTTCAGTCCCATTTAATTTTTTCACATCTCCATTTTTTATAGAAAAATAGAAAGGCTACAAAGTGCTCCCCTCCCCTTCACCAGCCCTGTTGCTTGTAGACCGTAGCAATTCCCCAAAGTATAGCCACTGCTGGGGTTGAAAAGTAAGGGTTGTTTAATAATACACACAAGCCTCACACCATGTTTATTACCACTGTGCTAAGGAAAATGTTATATTTAGGGCAGCAAGTTTATGGCAGAGTAAATGATCTTTTCTCTAAATTTAAGGCAAATTTTTACTTCTAGATTACTTTCCAAAGCTGTAGAAATATTAGATAGCTAGATACATGTTTAATATTTTCCATTGTTTGATTGTAATTATTTCTGATTGAGAATTTAGCTATTTTTCTTTATGAAACTTGGGGAACTTTTAGACCTTCCCAGGGATTTCACTATTAATTTTAGTCTCAGCAAAGTCCAGTATATGTCAGTAGTTCTGATTTTTACTGTTTGTTGCACACTGGCATCAGTGCTGACTGAATCAAATGGAAAAAGCACAAAGACTGAAGTCAGTGCTAAGTTGTGTGACTGCTCTATTGCTGCTCCTCTTGTCCTCATGAAATCTCACCTGTCTGTATTGGAAATCAGCTGTCCTGACTGCTGTTGGTCAAACTTCACCCAGGTGCTGTTGGAGAAATGGTTTTAAAATCTTGAGGGTCTCCATGCAACTGACAGCACCAACCTGCCACAAACTGGGACAAAATTGAAGTCAAGGAACACTGATTTCCACAGAACCAGACTGCAGTTCCTTCACCATCTTTATGGCTCTTTGCTGGACTTGCATCAGTATGTCCACGGCTCTTCAACTGGGAGCCCAGGGCTTGACCCAGCACACCAGATGTTTCTCACCAGTGCTGAGCAGGGTGGGATCATCTCCCTTGACCTGCTGGCAAAAGCTCTTCCTAACGCAGCCTGAGAAGCCGTTCACCTTCTTTCCTGCAAGGGCATATTGCTGGTATGTATTCAACTTGCTGTACTCCAGGGAGATCAAGATGTTTTTCTGCAAAGCTGCTTTCCATCTGGTCAGCCCCCAGCATAATCTTGTGCATGGAGTTGTTCCTCTCCAGCTGCAGGGCACGGCATTTCCCCCTGTTGAACTTCATGAGTTTCTTTTTGGCCCATTTCTCTAGCCTGTGGAGGTCCCTCTGGATGGCAGTGCAAGCATCTGGTATATCCAGTACTCCTTCCAACTTTGTACTGCCTGCAATCTTGCTGAGGGTGCACACTCTATGCCTATCATCCAAGCTCTTAATGAACAGATTAAACAGTACTGGCCCCAGTATCAGCTCCCATAGCACTACACTAATGACTGATCTACAGCTAGACTTCTTACTGCTCATCACAACCCTTTCAGCCCAACACTTCAGCCAGTTTTCAGTCCACCTCACTGTCTATTTATCTAGTCTGTACTTCACCAGTTTGTCTATGAGGCTGTTATAGGAGAAGGTATTGAAAGCCATGCTAAAATAAAGATAAAGCTGTACTAAGGTCAATCCTGCCAGGTCAGACCTTTTGTCTTCTGAATTATACTGCTGTTGAGGTCTTTTGCCCTGGACAAGTTACTAAATCTTTTTCTGTGCCATGAGGCTGGACCTGAAGTTAGCAGTTACATAGAAAGAAGGGAGGAATGATCTTTCGTAGAAAGTATTTTAATACTGTCAAATACGAGCAGTTTACATAATAAGATTTAGAAGTGAGAGTTAGGCATGGACCATTGAGACCAAATATTTAAAATACAAAAAATAAAATAAAGGTATTTATAAAGACAGAGCAGTTTTATAAAGCTTTTAAAATTTATTGAACTTAGCATCTACAAATGTTAAACATGTACAGTTTACCTTTAAGAGGAAAGGCTCTGCAGTGGGCATTTAGCTAGATTTGTACACCTACACACTGCAGATGGTTTAGTTTTATAAGAGATGAAACTGCATTTGGTGGAACTGATTAAATATAAAAACACCACCATCTGCCATTTATTCTAATATAAAATGGTTTGGGCAGATGCTGACATCTTTTGAGATGATTGATTCATCTCTGACAAGTGAAGATTCTCGGAGGGTTCCAGCTGCCCACTGCTCACACAATACCCACTTACAAGAGCAAACGCCAATCACTGCACTGTGATTTGGATGTAGCAGGTGACCAAAGGGCACTTTAATAACCAGCAACCTGGAATTCCTAACTACATCAGTGGTGGGTTTTTTATCTTCTCTTTCCCCCCCCATCTCCTACACTTCTGGCCCACATTAAACTGTGAGAATATTTTATGCACACAGTATACTGTATTGGAGAACAGCTACCCTAGCACGGCGATAACTGGAAGAGTGTCAATTTCTGGCGCAAATAGCTCTCTTTCATTTTTTGGAATGGAAAACCGTCAGATACTCTCCACATATGCTATTAATTTTAAAATTATTTTTTGCTAAATGTCCATCAGGATTACATTTAAACTTCCTGGACTATTACTTATTGAGTATGACACCAAATGCTTTGTAATAACTTAAATAACACATGTCTATCTTATTTTATTTGATGACATTATCACACTTTCTGCTATTATCTTGCTGTAGCATCATCTTTATTGACGGTTTTGCTCAAACTTTTTAAAACATGCATGAAGAGTTGTGGAAGAATGCGTTTAAAAATACTCAGAACCAGACTGTGGCATCCTTACCCACCCTGGATAGCTGCTTGCACCAGCAGTAAATCCTACTGCAGACAGACCATTTCTTATGAAATAAGGTCCTGACCTAAGGATTTGCGGTAACTGCAGTGGACTTCTGGTCCGATTCCAAGTGGGAGAAAGTGCAGTATAATTAGACCATCATGCAATAAGGAAGCAGATCAAGTGAGTCCATCCGTTGCAAGTACATAAACTGCAGGACTTCTTCAGAATATTTTAAAATAGGATGCTCTTTTTGTACATGTAAAATGTAATTTCTGTGTCCCCTACTCAAAAGTATCACTTTGCACAGCTTCTTCACTATAAAAAATTAGTTAAAAAAGGAAAAGGGTCTGTTTATATGAAATGACATGAAAATGTGACAGTTTAGTGTTGTGCTGGCAGAGCAGCGTATGGTATGTATATATAAGTTTGGTCAGAGGGATACTGAATGATTGAACTGTCATTTGCTGTTTAATGTATCTGGAGTAATTCCAACAGTCTGGAATAACCCTGTTGGACATGGAAGAAGTTGGTGCTACAATATGGGTAAGAAACCTCTCTGTGGGGCATTTTTAAACTCTTGAGAAAAGCTAAAAGCTATTTGAAAAGGGGTGGATTCTTATCATTGGTAGAGAATATTTTCTGCTCACCGCTTGCTGAAGGCAAGGCTATAGATAGTGTCATTTTATTGTTTTAAGAAGTAAGAGGTAAAATTAAGTCAGCTGGATCCTTATCTGGCGTAAATTGGAATTTGAAGTCAGTGAAGCTAATCTTATTTTTATCAGTTGTACACCTGGGCCAGAGGATTCAGAAATGATTTTCCCTACCCTTCTCTTCATATTAACCCCTTCTTTACTTACAGTGTTTCCTTCATTCAAAGCTTGAGATTCTTCGCATTTTCTTCAGTCCCCCTTTTCTGCAGGAAGAGGCAATCCAACATCTTCCCTTAGAACAACCTTACTGACCCTTCCTGGATACTGGTTTGTAGAAGGCATTGATGAATGCTTCCCCCCGTGAAAGGAGAACTCTCCCATCAGAGGAACTGTGTTCTTTCATCTAACAATCTGGGAAGCTGGATGGTTGGAATTGCCTCTGAGTTTGGGTTTACTGATTTGAAAGGGCAATATTTATGTTAAACTCGAAAAGCAGCACCTTAATTTGAATGTTCAGAAGGTTTGATTTTAAACAATGAAACAGAATCTGGAAAATAAGTGTGTTTTGGAAGTGGAAAAGGAAATCAGAATCCTACTAAATATACAATACTTAATATATGGAGAATGCATATCTGACTGTGAGGAAAATACTTTTTTCTCCATTTTGGCTTCTGTTTCTAATCACATAGAAACATAATACAAACCTAAAGTGTCTAATCCAAGAAACAGCCACCAGAACCTTTATAATGCAAATGATCTGACTGTTCTATAGTGTCTTTCTTCCAGAAGGGTCCCAAAGTGCTATACAAATTACATGTGGCTACGTGAATCAGTTCCCACACCACTGAATTACAGGGAGCTCTGGGGAGCAGAACATCTTTCTACGAATGCATTACCCAGCATTTTGGAATGGCAAGCAGAAAATACAAAGTAAGCTAAATAACAAAATAAGTAAAGATGTAGCAGATAGAAGTTAAGATTCAGAGGCCTGAGGAAAAGGATAAAATCAGCTCCATGATTTTCTTTGACAGTGTCATCAGAGCTGGTGATGCATATTGTTATTGATAGCTGTAGCTGACCTTCACAATATTTGTCAAGACGGTTCCCAGGACTTATCTAAAGGAGGGTATCTGGGCAGGGAACAGCACTGCTCTGTTTCTGGCTCTCAGGCTATTTCTCTCTGCAGCCCTTCCTCCTACATGCCCAAGTTCCCACAAAGAAGACCCCTGGTAGAAGGGCGCTGGGGTACTTATGCCCCAGGTATATGTGATTCTTTAAGGGAATGCTCCTGATTTTCCTGAACCAGGGATGAGTTTGATTCCTGTGCCACCTACCCTGCTCCCATCACCCCATCATCAAATAGCAGGGTTGACTACTTGTGGAGCTGGAATTGGGATCAAACCTTAACACTGCCCTTAGAGGGAGTGCTCTCCTAGCTGCCACTGTGCCAGCCGAAGTCCTCCAGAGCAGAGTAGGAGGGATCAAATAAAAGATGGTGGGAGAAGAGTGTTTCCCACAAAACCAGTTCAACAAAATCAACAGTCCTTCACAATGCTATTTATTTCTTTAAACAAAATGTTTTGGATTTCTCAGAAATGTTTGCAAATAGATACCTTTTTTTTTTTTTTTCCTTCCCCCTCAGGCTTTTAGGATTGAAATTTGAAACATGAGAAAATCCCTCACTCTGTCTCTGGTTTTACGTCAGCTGAAAATTTTGTCTCACAACACTAAAACTTGCCATAGAACTGACTTTTGAGACTGGGGTGTTATGTGATAAGAACTCAAGTATTGTCGTTACAATTGTTGTTTCCCACCTAAATTCTGTTAAATGTCCACTTTTATGTTGAAAAGGTATTTGTTCTGTTTTCAATAGATAGCTTGATATTCACTCTTGTAAGAAACCATGTTGGGCTAATCATTTCCAGAGTCTGCCTGAATGCAGTGATGGTGACAGTGCTGCTACTTGTGCATAATAGTTCCTTTGCTTGCAGAAGACACGCTAGGTAATTAAAAAAGTCTGTAAACAAAAGCTGAGGTGCAGCTTCTTAGCAGAGTGATGCACAGTGACATTGCGGTAGGTGATTAGTCTTCTCGGGAGCAAAATCAATGAAAGCAGCAGCAGTCAGATGTCTTCTGGCATAATTTTTCCTTTGTGCAGATCAAGTGTTTTACAGGAGTCCTAGGAGCTGTCATCGTCACAATTTTCTGCCGGCTTTATAGTCAACATTTACAAAAATGTCCAGTGGATTTGAGTGTGCTTCTGTGAATAAAATCTGTGTATGGGATTTAGGCAGGTAAGAAAAATGGAAAGGGGCAAGAATCTCCTACTTTTCTACCCACAAACTCTCATTGAAACTTCCCAGTTTCTTCTCTTGTTGCTGCCCACTCCTTGTTCCCTCTCAGTGCTGCTTATCTGGGGGAAGAATCACGGCTGGAATTTATAAATGCTTCTCTGTTGTGCAAAAGAACTTTGATAGCACGAAATGAATAACAGGTAACATAATAAGAAAAAGTATCTGGCTACAGCTTTGGAAATGTAAATTCTTTTATCTGTCCCCCTGCTAATTGGAATTTCTGTTTGTTGTTTCACATTTAGTGGATTTCATTACATTTTCTTTGGTAATTAGATATTTTAACTACAAAATTAAAAATACCAGCCTGAAAAAGAAAAGGAAAAAAACCCCAACAATCCCAAAACAACAAAAAGTCTTTCATTAAGATTCAGTCAAAGTTGTGTATAGATATGACTTTAATTAAAATAATATTGTTAGAACGTACTGTTAAGGAAAACAAAGTGAAGAAATGAACCACAGAAATTTGATACTTGGAAAGAAGGACCCGATCCAGTCCTTCCAGTCACTGCAATGGCGCTTGCAATCTGCACTGTGCTTTCTGCATTTGCAGCTTCATTTTTAGAGCTGAGCATAGATGTGGCAGAAGGAAAACTGTTGCACAAAACATTCATTCTTTCTGAGGCTGATTTCTATCTTACTAGCCAGAAGAAAAGACAGCCCAAGAAGAAAATATCTGAGAAAGATTTGGGTCCAGATTTGTTAGCAGAATTAACCTCTGCTCTGTAAGCTAGGCCTGGGAGGCAGGCAGCAGCATTGGAGAGATTATGAGGTCTAGAGACCTCATATGTATGAAGACAGCTTCCCTTTGAACAGGAGGAAGAAATTGTGTTCCTTACTCACTCATTTACTTTGCCCTGTGTAAACTCCCACATTTATTAAGTTTTCAAATCAAGCTTTTTTTTGAGATGATTTGCCTTGTACTGAAAACATTCGATAAATGTGAAATATACCAAAATCCAAATGAAGCAGAAGGAATGACATTTTTCTCCAGCTGAAGGTCAGCGTGAACACTGAATGCATTGCTGTGCTCCCAGAATTGTCATCTTAATTTCAAGTCTCTCCCTGCAACTCAACCTCCTCCCTTTTGTATCACCCCTTCTATTAGTTTAGTAATATGCTGTCATCCTGATTTTTCTTAATTTCACTTGTGATATTACTTCTCCTTTTTCTCCTCCTATGGGAACAGATTTCTTCTGCCATATGCCCATTTAAACCTAATTGTAGTATCTGAACATCTTGTGTGCTTAGCCACAGCATCCCTTGGGGTTCAATTGAGGCAGAGTATGTATGTGACCTTTAAAGCCATGTCAATGTGAGACTTTCTTAGCACATGGGTCTTTAAAGCCTGGATGTCTATGCTTCGTACTAGCAAATTTGACCAGCCTGCCTTTTTATGAGGATGTCATCATTTTGGGCAAATTCCAGGTTCCATATTTTAAATCAGCATGTACAGTACTTTTAAAATCTCAGTTTCCCAAAGATCAAGTTCCAGAAGATTAAAAATGAAAAAAAAAAAAAAAAAAATCAAAGCAGTTGTTAATTTATTTATTTATTCCAGCAAATTTGTAATAGTAGCTATTTGAGCATGACTAATTGGCAATTTGTAAAATGGACTGTTCTCAGTAGCAAAGTTTGAAGGAAATCAATGCTGTAACTGTTTCCTTATTATGACAGTTCTTAAAAAGCGTGATAAGGTTGTTATAGGAAACAGTGAAAATTCCCTAAATTTCTGGGGATTGTAGATTTTGTATTTGTAACCTAAAGAGTCTTTATTTTCACATTTTTTTGCATACACAAGAAATATGATTTTGGTAGGTAAACAGTGAGCTGCTCTAGTAGTCCTGCCTTAATAATGTTATACTGTGCTGAAGTCTCATAACATCTCTTTGGCTCAGCGAAAGCCTTTTCACAAACATCCTCACTTTGGATCTTTGTGTCATGCCACAGCACCATTTTACAAAAGCTGAGCTTTTGCCTTACCAGAGCCTCTCTGGCAGTTCAGCACATAAATTGTCCAAATTTCAGTGCATCACTAATGTAGAAGTCCTTAAATATCAAGCCTCAGGTGTGTCACAATACATATAAACCAAAACACTGTAGCACTTATATTGTAAGGATTTATAAAGCACCAATATTTGGGGTCTTAAGGGTATTTTATGATGCAGCTGAATGGAGAGACTGAGAGAATGCAATGATTTATTTGTATTCTGAAGTACAAAAGAATGTTAAGTTTTAATTTAAATTGACAGTCTGTTCTAGTAACGTAAGTGTAATGTACACTATACATGTATGGAAATTAACCCTATAATATGTATGCAGGGCAAGAAATTTAGTGCTAAAATGGCACATCTATGTAATAAAAATGTTTTAGGTTATGAAAATAAACAGTTATGACATCCATCCAAAGAATATTAACTTTGCTCAGTAGTGCTGTATATCATGCAATAGGCTTTTGGCTGTTAGGCATTTTAGTTTACCAATTAAAATTAGGCATTTTAATATTCATCTTCCAGCTTAGCTTGGTTAGTTTCTTTATAAAAATGCTTTCTAATCCTTCTGATATCATTAAATGAAAATTCCTTATCCAAAAGCCCTCAGCTTTGAAAGATTTCTAAATATAGAATCTAAGTTTTGTAGAGCCAATTGTTTTCTGCTGAGAATGTAGTAAAGGAGAAATGAATAGCATTTAAACAGAAGACAAAACCAGCAGCTGGAGTTGGCAAATATTGTAAGCTGGTTTTAGTCCTTTTCTTGTTTTAACTCAATAGTGGGGAACTGGGAAGAGCAATTGCCTTTGCAGTGCAGATTATGAACAAAAATCAAACGCTAGGGGACTTGTCACTGAAAGTTAATTCCTAAATCAACTATCTTTTCCATGTTAATCACTTCCTGAACCTGATTATAGCATCTCTCTGTCCAATGAAGAACCCTCCTGATTTTCCTTTTTGGAAGCAATTTTTGTGGGAGATTCTGAAGGGGAGGAATTTGAGTGGCAAGTGCATCTTTTGCAGAGGTGACTTGTAGATTCATAATGTGTGAAAGCCAAGCTTACGTGTTGACTGTTTGCCCTGTTGAGATACTGTTAAACCCTGAATTCCTGGAAACCCCTTCAAGCCGGAATAAAAGTAGCAGCAAATGCATGATTTCTGCCTCCCCTTCAAACACTATTATTTATTTTGTTCTACAACATCTTGAGTTTTATTTTTTTATTTGTATTAATTCATAGTGAGTGATATTTCTTATGCATGTTGAAAATGTAAGCGTGAAAATTTTTGTTTTCACAGAGGAGAACTAACTGAAAAGACACACTTTAAGAAATACTCAGATGCAAACTCATGAGAGTGCAATTGCAGGTGATTGTCCTGGGTTCAACCGTAGCAGTCATTTTTCTCCTTCTTAGTAGGTGGTGCAGTGCTGTGTTTTTGACTTTCAGCCTGGGAACAGCGCTGATAACACCGATGTTTTCAATTGCTGCTCAGTAATGTTTAGTCTGACCAAGGACCATCTGAGTCTCATGCTCCGCCAGGGAGGAGGGGAAGCTGGGAGGAAGCAGAGACAGGACACCTGACCCAAACTGACCAAAGAGGTTATTCCATGCCACAGCACGTCATGCCAAGTATATAAACTGGGGGCACTTATCCGGAAGGGCTTGATCGCTACTCGGTCAGGCTGGGTATCGGTCAGTGGGTGGTGAGTGGTTGTATTCTCTTCCCGTGTTATTCCCCTTATCATTATTATTATGGGTGGTAGCAGCAGTGGTTTGTGTTATACCTTAGTTGCTGGACCGTTCTTATCTCAACCCATGGGAGTTACATTCTTTTGATTCTCCTCCCCATCCCTCTGGGAGTGGGTGGGAGGAAGGGGGGGCGGGAGCAAGAGAGCGGCTGTGTGGTACTGAGTTATAGCTGGGCTTAAACCACGACAGTGATATACATGCATGTGTAGGGGTGAGTGTCTTGTGTTATTCATACAACTTTCAAGTCAAGGGCCTCCACTGAGAAGTCCCTTTGAGTGAGTGGCTCTTTCTTTTCAGAGCGGATTGTCAAGAACCTTGGGGGGGGGGTGCTGAGGCAAATGGAAGCTGCTCACCTATGGAAAAGGATCCTACCTCTGAG
The DNA here is from genome assembly GCA_017639245.1 of Myiopsitta monachus. NCBI lineage: Eukaryota > Metazoa > Chordata > Aves > Psittaciformes > Psittacidae > Myiopsitta > Myiopsitta monachus. Next base: position 30,253,803 of record CM029922.1, read on the forward strand.
TTCAATTGCGTGATAACAGAGCTGAGTGACTATGTCTGCATCAGAGGGGAGTATGCCTGTGCTGTTAACATGGACTCATAGCTGTTCTTTGATTTTACTCTCTGTCTATATGATGAACTATATTAAAGATATTTTCCTTCAGTGATATTATCATGTTCATATTTGATGCTTAAATCAAAGGTATGCTGTCTTTTAATTAGTGCTATGTTCTCCTGCACATTTATTTTGTGGCATAAAGAATGGTTATCTAGAAGGTCAAGGGCCAGAGAGAATAATGATATCTTATAGCTTGAATTAATCTAAAAATAAGGAAATAGATTTTTAGAGGAGAAAACAGTTTGAGCCTGGCCTGAATTGGATCAGACCCAATATCCTTCTGAGGAAGAAATAAAGGCTTGAACCTTCTCCCACTGAGAGCAATTACAAACCTGCAGTTGACTATAATAGCTGTGTGTGATAAGGGCATAATAAATTTAAGGTCTGAGATAATCAAGGAGGACTGTAATCTTCTGCTAATGCTTCTGAAATATGCTCTGCTAAAATGCTAGGCAGGAAGAGCACTACACTACTGTGTTAATAGAAGAAATAAGCTTCAGCCACTTGCTTGTTGCGCTCAGATATAGCCAATCCTCTGAGTCTGATTTAAATTTGACAGTGATTTAAAATGAAAAATATTTGAAAAGAAAATCTATGGAATGATGACTGTGAATACTGTAACTGTGAAGGAGTAAGCATCAGGAGGGGCAAAAGAAGTTTTGCAAAGATACCTGTCTGATTTTCTGCGTAGTACATAAGAACATTAAAAGGCTATTTTAGCCAAAGGCCCCCCAGCTTGGTGTCTTCTTTTTGACAGAGGCTGACAGGAGATGCTCGTGGATGGTACAGGAGCAGGGCACTCACACGGTGTGGAATCCCGGCCTCCAGCAATGTGCAGCTCAGGGATTTCACATCAATAAAGTGCTCTTCAAGGAAAAGCTATTGCTATCCATTTAAATGTCTTCCTGAAACTCACCTTATTCATAGCATAGCTTATTCAAAGACATTCGTTAGGCATTTGCAAATTGTAAGGTTCACTGAGGTTAAGAGAGTGAGCTGAAATGCTTTATGGCCTTAGCCTAAATTAGATAAAAATAATAGTTCTGACCCAAAATGCCACTGCAGCCATTATGTATCTTTCTGCTGCTATTTGGCTCAGAACCTCTATGCCCTCTATTTATCAATTTAGAGTAAGTGTGACAATGGCAATATTTTTTTGCCTTTCCTAAGTTTAGGAGTCTGACTTGCAAAGGTGATGCTCTAACCTTGCCTTGTCTCTTTTGTTAATTGTCCCTAGTTTATACTTTAGCTAAAATTCAGATTTTAGGTTTCAGAAATTAGATACCTTTTTTTTTTGTCTTGTTTGGAATCCTATAAAATAGTAGTAGTAACAGATCCTAGAACTTTGTTGGTATTTTGTATGAAGCTGAAGATATATACATAGCTTTTTTGCATAGAAAGTATATGAAGTACTATATGTACTACACATATGGCAGAATTACTTACGAGCAGTAGGAGAACCTTTTGAAAGAAAACCTAGAAGTTATTTTAGCAAAGAAGTAGGCAATATTTTCTGCTCACCTCAATTTTTTCAGAAGTCAAGAATATATCAAGTGTCACTGGAGATTGCTAGATTTGAGGGGGATGTTAGGTCATTTCTTGTAAATTATGTTGATATGTAATTTTATGTGCAGATTGACCAGTGGTGGGAGTTTTCTTGTCTTTGTTTTCCTCTCTTCTATTTTACAGCGTGTGTATTTCAATTGGCAGAAATTGTGAACATGAAAATACATGTTGAATCTCTAGTGGGCAGCTGATGCATTAGTAAAAATAAAACAAAAAATGCTTTAGCTTATTCCAGATAAAGACATTGATGTCCTAAATTAACTTTGAGGTAAGTTTCAAAGCTGAACCACATGTGAAGTTGCATGTAGAAATGCTGCTGTGGATGTAATTGGTGTAAATGGGACTTAACCTATCATGTTTCATAGGGGCAAGTTCTGTAACCACCTGGCTGATGTGCATACGCTAATCCTTCTCTCCTAATAAGAAGTACAATTTTCACTGAAAGTGAAATGAAACATACAAAAGTCATGCATTATATATAATAAATATATATAGCAATTTGCTTGCATATAAAAACAGACTTTGGAATTAGTTTCTGAAGGGTCATTTCTCATTAAATTTTCTGAAAAAAAACCCACCCTTAATTGATTCATCCACTTGTTTATATATGCATTTGTGTGAATCAAGAATTTATTTTCAGACTGAGAGGCTCCAGTGCTTAAGGGAACTACTGACAGCTCAATGTCAAAACCAGTCTCTGGTTAAATGTTATCCTTGGTTGTCTTCAGGAGCACAGACTTTCCAGCCAATATTTTTTCTACAGTTTTCCTGGTTTGTGCATCATGTTTTCCTTATCCTTCTCTAGACATAGCAAAAATGGGCTCCATTTTATAAGCACAGTAGTCAGCAGTTCCTAGAAACGTGAATATTTGTTTTAAAAAGGAAAATATTGCAAGCAAATTATTAAAAATTCCGCTTTCAGAAGTTAATAAAATTTCTCTTAGTAACTGGAACCTTGAGTTTTTTTATTGCCCACGGTGTTATAACTAAGCTAAAATTCAGAAACACAGCTAGATTGTTATTTCTTTGGCGTACTGTGTTGGAACTTTGGGGTATGATATAAGGCACAGAGCATTCAGTGCACTGCAGCAGATTGCTGCTTACTGAATAACCAGGGGAAATAGCTGTACGAGGGAGTCAAGGGGAATGCTGGTCATAAAAAGTTCTGACTAAAGAGTTTTTCATTGGCAATTGTCAGAGTGCTGTAACCTAGGATGCATTATCTGTGATGACACTGGCAAAGAGTTTCTGGTCACCTGCCCCAGCCTGTACCCCAGCTTAACAAACAGCCCTGTGCTTAAAGGTGAGCAAGAAGTGTGGTTCTCCAAAGTGACCTCTGAGCCTTTTTGTTCTGGGCCTCTCACCTTCCCAAATAGAAGTTGTTCTTATTTGTACAAACAAATGTACCTTTAATGAAGGAGAAAAAGGTGGACTTTATGTAGTGAAGAGCTCTATGGGAGGTGGAAGATGACTGAGATTCTGTATCCAGTGAATATGATTGTTTACGTAAAATTAAGTTATTCCAACAAGTGAGATGGATAGAGCTGAGCCCTGAATACCCCTGAAAGAGTGGCTCAGACATTCAAAGGATGGTAGAAGATTAAGGTTTAATATCCAAGCCTGCAACTAATGTCTCCTAGATGTCCTCAAACTACTGGGTTTCGGTTGTTCCTGGGTGCGCTACGTTTTTCTTTTGTTTTGTAAGAAATATATTCAAAGGATATCAGTGATACTCAGAAATCATCCAGAACTGGTGTTGCTTAGTGCTTGGTTTCTGCTGTCACAGTTACGTAGGGCGCAAGCATCTGTGCAACACAGCTGCTCTTGTAGATGCACAGATAATCATACCTTGTTTACCATATTGTCTCAACCATAACAATAGGAAGAAAACTGCCAGTAGTATGATCAAACTAAAAAAGAATCCCTCTGCCACCCTTGTAACATCTCCCGTCTCTTATGTTACCAGATAGTTTGCCTCTCTGATGTCTGGAGGTATCTGGACCCCTGGGTGCTTCACTGGTGGCCAGCACCGCTCTTGCTGGAAGGTCACTTGGTTATGGGTGTGCCTGGCATGGAGCTTGGCCATCTCAGTCTTCTGAGGCTGTTGCCTCCCCATGATCTGAAATAGGACAGATTTGCACCTACATATGATCCTCTCGAGTGGAGATATGTTGTGTGCCTTCTGGAGCAGGTTTAGCAGCCTTAGGTCTGGGCATCTGAGCTCCAATGCAATGTGTAGGACATGCTGATGTCCCAAGCCTGTTTTACAGGGATCAGGACATAAACCAGGAGTGGAGGTGGTGAATGTCTGTGCTAGCAAATAGGAGTCCCTCTTTCCACTTTCCAACATCCTCTGTCAGTCTGAGATGTGCCTTTGATGAATCAGAGTATATAACTGAAAGGCTTCCCAGGTGCATGTTTTGCCTTGGGAAAACTGGCCCATTCAAATTTTTAGGAGCCGGCTACCAGGAAAGATGATGTCAGAGGTGCTGAGAGGACCCTGTGGTGAGAACCGATCCCGAGGGAGTGGGACCTTCTGCTTCTGCATTCATCCATGCACTGCTTACCCCCAGTATATCAGGTACAGCCCTGCATCCAAGTGGGTGAGCTGTGGGACACTTCACCTCTCCACAATGTTGGCTGGGCATTTTGAGGACCACACTGTTCCATGTAAGGCTTTTTTTACTTGTCTGACTTCAATACAGCAGGCCTATGTATTGCCTGCACTGTTAGTGCAAAGCTGTGTTGTGCTTGGCTTGCTTTCTACTGTTGTGGGGAGGATGTTTTTTAAGTACTCCACTCAATTGGAGTTTTGTTGTTTTTTTTTTTTCTGATGTGCATTGGCCATCTGAGTTGTAAATGGCAGCGGTGAGGGATGTGAGCCTCTAAGTGATGGAGCAGCCAAATTGAACTGGTAGAGTTCAATGCTAGAGCTGCCATCAGTTGGTCTCCAGATGCAGAATGGGAACAGTCTTGAATTCCTAATACTGACATCACAGGACACCAATTCCTGCCCTCAACAAGAAACCTGTTGAAAGGAGCCTCGAATGGATCTCTGCATTGCTTTTAACAAATCTGTTTACTGGAGGAAGAGTTCACCCCCAAAGGTGTTTCCCCAAATCGCGGTACACCAACAAGTGAGCTGTTGGCAGATACTGGCTGTGAACTCAGCGCCTTCCCAGCAAAACATCAGAGTAGTGGACATGAACGTGACTAAAGCAATCCTAGTTTACTGCTGCTGTGGGTCTGGCTCAGCTTTGATAGCTTTTTGCCCTGTGGGTAGTATGCACAAAGTAACACCATAAGGAAAGAATCACAACTGGATCCCAGCTTTTATATTCAGGGAATGGGGGGGGGGGGGGGGGGGGGATGTTTGCATTTCATTAGTGTTAAGTTTGCCATTTCCAAGGATTGGGAAGAAAAATCTCTTTCCTCTTTGCTAGAATATAGAGTGGTGTTTACTTTCTCATTTTGAAATTTTCACATCTTGTGTAACAGCTGTGCTAGGGCAGGACTCGCTCTGTGCTGAACTGCTGCTTTTTTCCTTTGGCCTTTGTTAAAATTTCTGATAAATAACAGACTGTCTACAGCTGTTCAAATGATGTTGCTGTTTCTAAGTGTCACTTCGGTGTTCATTCCCACCAATATGGGCTTTGCTTTAGAAGGTAAATAAGGGAGAAATAGGGCTTGCTGTTGAGTAAAATTGAACATGTGGGCAGTGGGAAAAGAATCTGAAATGTGAATTGCCCAAGCCTGCAGAAGCCATCCACCTCCGACCGTGATGGAGACACTGTGGCATCTTGGCAGCATTGCTGTGTGCAATTTTCTTTAAATAACTAGTGGGTTTTTTGTTTGCTGCAGTTGCTGCTGTTTCTTCACATTTTCTCATTTGAAGGTAATCTGCTTCTAAGAAGTGATTAGTGCGCTTTGTACATGGAATCTTCACTGGGATTTGAATTTTTGCAGTGGCTTTAGCTATGCTGGTGCTACTGGGCTCACCACTGTAAGAAATACTGAGAAGGATATGTATGTGACTTAACAGTATACTAATCTATTGTTATAAAGATAACTTTGTATAATTCATAGTAATCCACGATTTAATTTACCTATAGGCTGTCTCTAAAAACTATAAAATTACAGTTCTGGCATAAAAGGATCTTTTGAGCAAGGACTAAAGATTTTTGTTTTCACACACTGTATCTCTCCTTTCCACAGCAGTAGTTCTGTCCATTTTTTACTCTTAACCTTTGTGTGCAAATCCCTCTAAGAGGCTGAAGGGAAGAATTTGGTCTCAATTTGAAAAACAGATAAGAAATTTTAAAGAAACAATATGAGTGCAAAGTTTTATCTATGCTTAAGATTAGAAATTGAATTTCTGTAGTAATATTTAGGTGAGGTTTAAGGTTGATACTTGGATGAGTTTGATTTATTTCCTGTTGCAAACTGCCTATAAAGTCAAAAATATATAATTTATAAATCCAAAGAGAGAGAAAAGGGAATGAACTGAAGTAACTCAACTCTGTCCTTTCCACAGCTGAGGACACAAAGTAATAATTGTTGCTTAGCTAAATTATCACACAAAAGAACAGCAAGTCATTCATTTCCACATGAAAAAGCACAAAAATAGGGTTTCTGTAAGACTGATTGGAAGGTTTTAGATATGAATGTCAATGTTAAGGTTTCCCTTTAAAGGTGTTAGATATGCTTAGGCTGAAATTGGTCCTGCTTTTGCATGAGCATAGCTAGTGTAAACCCATAGCAGTCAAATAAATTGAGAGTCAGTGCCATGGTTTAAACAGCTTCTTGGTGAATAGGATGGGCCAGATCCTCAGCTCTTCTAGCTTTTTTAAACCTTTATCAAAGTTGTTGGAGTTGAAACAATTTACATCATTTATAAGCCAAAAGTCTTGGTTCCAATATAGTACCAGCACTTACTGAAAGATGACAGATCCGATGGCCCTGTAATTCCCTGGATGCTGGCTAACAGCAGATCTGCACGGCAGATAGATATCATTCTGTTGGAAGATCTCAAATTTTGGAGCTTTTGGAAAGAAGCTGGGTTTGTTGGTTACAGGGAAATCTCAAAAAGGAACTTGAGAATTCTGTGAGTGTGTGCTTCAGGTTTGCTCAACATTTTGAAGCAAGTGTAAATCACTTCTAAGTAAGCTGCGATGAATGAAATGTTTGTAATTACAAGCTGCTAGCCAGTCTTTGCACTATTTTTTCCTGAGTACTGCTTAAATTACTACAGCATATTTTATAGACAAAAAAGCATGACTAATTAATACATGCAACATCAGTAGACTTACATAGGAATGACAGTAAGAAGAAGCCAAACTAACTCCTCCGGTTGACTATACTTATTTCTTGGATTAGAGGTGATAAATTTGGAACCTCAGACAAAATCTGGGTGATCAGCCACTCCAGCCACTTTTCACCAGCTTGGCACAGAGGCCAGGGACTGAATGGAGGTAGAGGTTGAACTATGCTCTGGTTCCCTGAGATGGCTCCTTCTCATGAGGGTTATGAGCAAAGTTGTGACTAATGAGAAATGTGTGTCCTGCTGGAGCACAGCTGCCTGCATTCACTGGATGAGTGAAGACCTGCAGGCCACTTTTCAGTTGCAAGTGTTTTAATGGTGACAAACACTAGATTTTGATCAGGTTTTCAAGCAGCATCAAAAATGCACTTGCAAATTACTGACCTTGGTTGATCTCAGGACCTATTTTTCCTGTGACAGCTGAGGCCATCTTAGCAGAAAGCTATGATAACAGTGTGATAAAAGCATTTCTCTAGACCTTTGTAGTTGGTGAGAGAGGATGTTCAGTTTACCCCAGATAGTAGCCATAACACGTAAACAGCAAGGCTCGCACATGCTGTTTTCTGAAACATGGTTTGGGGAGGCTGACCACTAGCTGCTGCTAATAGCAGTGGAACAGCCACACTCTGAACGTTGGACAGAGATACACATCTAGGTCACCGCTGCTGGGAGCCAAAAGCGTGCGGCTGAAGCCACTTGGGGAATGTATCTTTGTCACTGCTGTTGTGCATTTCTAACAGTTGTACTGAGGTCCTATATCTGCCAGGAACAAGATTTTTGGTTCAATATTTAAATGCCTTTGAAACCCAGGTTTCATATAAAAGATATTGGGGTTCTTCACTTTGTTTAATAAGCATACTTGGAAAACTGGAAGAATTGCTAGGTTCACAGGGTCACTTGATCATTAGCTTTATTAGCTGGCAAAGCAGCACTGTTCAATCTTGATAGCTTGTACTCTGTTTTGAAAGCAGAAATTAATCCAGGAATACTGGATTCATTTGCACTAGTGAGAATCAGACAGGGCTTTGCTGTGTCAAAGCTGGTGTCATGTAGGATTTTGCCTTGGACTAGGTGGTGAGAATTTTAAATGTGGAGATATTAGTCAGCATCATGGTTCTGTTATTTTGTACTTTCATTGTCATGTTCTTTTTTACACCCATTTGTTCTACACGAAAGGTGGCTTTTATACACCTGCAATTGGAAAACATTCATTCCTGATGTGTACCATCTGGATACAAATATTGTGCCTGGAGATTGTGTTTTTAGTAAATAATTGCCTTTTCATAATTGGTACAGTAGAGAAGATCTTGGGCAGGTAGTCCTTTACTTTTCCACAAAGGAATTCTACCTTTTTTAACTGAATCATAACATTTGCTTGTGTGTTCACCTGAAATGCCCAAAGCAGGATTTCTATATCCAGAATTAGAACTCAGGGGTTCTTAATTGCCATTCCTTTTTCACATCAATTGTATTTTAAACCATCTTATAAGAATCCTGTTTAAAAAAAAGGGGAAACAAAACCTAACCCTCCCCCCAACCTTTAACTGCCCTGATATTTGTGGAAGAAAAGCTGCAAAAACACTTTATGCAGCACATATGAAAGGTGAATTATTTTAATGTTTAACCATAATATTTTACTTTCCTGGAATTTATCTTCTCTCTTGGAGGTTCTGGTACAAGAAAAGAGGATCTGTAACCCTTCTGCTATCTTTATTTGGAATCTTTTCTAAATTTTCTTTAATTACAAATGTCTTGGATACATTGTTGGAAGGATTTATTGGAAGAACAGGGTCAATTAAATTGTGAGTATTTTTGCTTGTGCCATATCCCAGTACTTTCTTACCTGCCTATTTTTCCCTGCACATAACACTCCTATTAACTTCCTATGTCATTATATTCTCAGCTTCCCACAATAGAATAAACTTCCTTACTTCTTTTCACTCCGGTAGCGAGCAGAGCATGCTAAAAATGTATGCGTGTGTGTGTATGTGTGTTGTCTATGTGTGTGCCTGTGTGGCATCCGGTGTTTACACTTTTAGTGGACATTTCACTCTCAGCCTTTTCCATCCCTGATGCTTTATGTGGTCAGCTGTGGCTCTGCAAACCTGGCCAGCGCCCTGTGGGAAGGCATGAATAGCCCTTGTTGTGCTAGCACACCTGTGTTCTGTGCACAGCTGTTTGGTTCACAACAGGGTTGCTGTTAGCAGTTATGAAACGTTTTCACACCACCCACCCGCCATCCACTAGTTTATAACATTTGCTGGCACTTCTGTCCAGCTTGGACTCTTTTTTTAATTTAAAGGACACCGGGATACTTTATGTATAGGAATAACAAGCCAAATTGGCACGGCACCATATTAAAAGTATTCCCTCTCTCCTGTGTCAAAGATTACTCTTTTCTGTCTGTGGTAAATCTGACACTAAGAAAATACATTTTTCATTTATTTTACTTCATCCCTCACTTTCCCCTCCCCCTTACTTATCAGAGAGCTTTGTGCTGGCCAGAATTTAAACAGGCTGGAACATTACTTTGTTGAGATGTAGAGTTGCCTGTTTGTTCTACATTTTATCTGTATGTTATAATGGGAAATTAAGACACAGAGCAATAAAAGGCTACACCTATAGCTAACTTTTTAAACCATCAGAACTGGTTGGATGGACTCTTTTGAACGGAAGATGGCTAAAAGCTCACCTTTCTGGTAGTGTAGATGATGTCAAATCTCCAAAATGGAAAACTGAGCTAAAAGAAAAAAATAAATAGAAAATGAGGTGGCAAAGTAAAACAGGTGCTCCATATGGATGAAAAAAAAAACAACCCAACAAACCCAAATTAACTTAATGTAAAAACTGCTTCATTTCTATAGGAGAATGCTATTTAAATTCATAGGCTAGGAAGACAGCTGAACTCTTCTGTGTAGTTTTATCAGCTGTGTTTTGTATCTCTCCGTGACACAGTATGTGGCTTTTTTCTGAAAGCAGGACAATGTGTTTTGACAGCCCTTGGCAGGGAGAGCAACAGTGAGAAAAGCAAACCAAAGTGATTCAAATTAACATGAGCTGGCTGTTGTGAAGCTGGACCATCCAAAGCATTTCCCATGAATAGAGAACCTCAGATATTGTAAGTTGTAATATAGCCAACTGGGTTAGAAACAATGTGGAAGGGATGCTGGTGACGCTGCTCACCATGCCACCACCTACAGAAAAACATTGTTTTTCATTGGTAAGCTACAAGGGCATTTTGCTCTAGTCCTGCTTGACAAGATGGACAGATCCTCACTGAGCTCCATTAAGGACCTGCAGGGAAAACAGCATCAAGCAGAAGGGCAAAGCTCAATTAAAATTGTTTTAGATAACCTAGACCATTTCAGTAGGGGGTGGCTTGCATGGGAATTTGTTGTTTTCCATCACACATAGGTGTGTGTTTACTTTCCTATGATGTGACTGCTAATGGCTTTTATTTTTTAAATGCTTTATTAGTGATCAGAAGGAAAACCATTGAGAACTTACTATACCTTGTTAATTTTCTAAAGTCTTTCAAGAGAGGGGCAAACAAATTTGTAACCTTAGAATTAAGGATTCTTTGATGATACTAGAACAATCTCCATGAGATCCATTGACTCACAGATGACTGGTTTGAGGAATACAAAGTGGTCCAGAGAAGAGACCCATAAAAGTACATCAAAGCTGAAAAATGTGATTTTTGTAATTCATGTAATTGTCTTGCAGGACTTTCGTATTCCTTTCATATTCTTTTGCTGCTAATACGAACATACTATTTTCTGAGGCGAACAGTGCTATGACCCATCGCTCTGTTTTGTGTTCCACAAAGTTACCTTCTCCCAAGTTCTAACTTTGTAAGAATCTTCCTTTTATTTAAGAGTCTTTCATTTTGATTCTTTTCTGAATGTCTTATTTTAGGTAATTCAAAGTATCTCTTGTTTTTTTCCCATTCCCACACCTGCCCATATTTGACTTTTCTTCTCATACCCAGTACCTTCCCAGCTGGAAGGCCTCCTCTTCTCATTGTAATAAAACATTTTTTTTTTTTCTGTTATGAGAAGGACGGTAACCCTTCTACTGGTATGTCAATCCCTCATGATCCATAATAGATTTTATCTACCCTGTGCCTGTGAGGCAAGGAATTGTAGTTGCAAGAAATTAAATGATTTGCCCAAGGTCATAAAGAAAGTTAATGGGTAAATTAAGCTCAAACCTCGTTGATCCTAATCCTAGCTGTTGAGGCTTTAAGGAGAGTGCAAAGTCCAGGCAAATGATTTGTATTCCTTACTTACGGCCAAATATGACACAAATAGAGGCACCCTGTTCCTGACAAGGAGAGGCGGGAGAGGGGGACATAATTCATGCTATTCAGATTCTGCTATTTAGCATTTGCCGATCCCTAATGGGATATTTGCAAAGTATAATATTTTCTAACAGCTGTAAGGATAAGAGAGCCTAAAATTTCTCCCTATACATAATATCCATGAAATTGCATTGAATATTGTAATGATGTGTTATGCTGCCATTAGCTCCCTGTGAATACCTAATTTGGAAGGTTAATGAAATTGACAAATGTGTGTACTGTATGTGCATTGTCAGTACTAGTTAATGGCAACTCTCACATTTTTATTTGGAAAATTATATAAAACTCAAAGTGACAATTATTGTAACTTCATCTTCTTTGGAATCTAGCACAGTGTGCAGCTTATTTAAATAGGGTTGTATGTGTTTTAAATATGTATACTATTGTATGAAGTCTTTTGCTCATCATGTGATTATATACTTAATTTTTTCATGAATGTGCATGTATTGTGGTCTTTTATAGCATATTGGGCCAATTTTTAGGGTTTTTTTTGTGTGTATTCCACACGAAAATACCGTAAGTCCTTGTCTTTCTGTTGGCTCAACAGTGCTTGATTACAAAACTGGTGCCAGTTAATTCAAAGAGACATCACACATCCAAAATTAATTTCCCCAGGCAAGGAAAGTATGCTAGAGTACACTGGGAGGGTATGCTCTTGTGTTTTCTGTAAATGACTGAGCACCATAAAAGGTCACTTGTAGCATCTATAGCTTCCTTGTATGAATTGGGTGAGATCCTTAAAGTTTGGCCCCTAAATATTTCTGTGGCTTTAGAAAGTACTTCCTTAGGTCATGGTCACATTTTTAGGTGTAAAGAGTCTGACTTGAGATCTTTTGATCTAAAGCTGTTTATTAGACAGAGTTTCACATAGTGAATTGGTGCAGGGGAATCTCAGATTAATCTGCTAGTAAGTGAGAAGACACATTATGAAAATCCTGTGTGACACACTGCAGCATGGATGAAGTTGCCTCATCCAAGCCTTGAGAGCTGGAAAAGGGTGGGTGGATTTGTGTATATGGGTGTATGTATGTATGTATGGATGGATGGATGGATGGAAGGATGGATGAATGGATGGATGGATGGAAGGATGAATGAATGGATGGAGTGTGAGCTGCACATCCCACTTGCTCTCTTACTTTTTTTGGGCAACTCTTCAAGTCCTTGTGGATTTTCTTCTGAGGGAACAGGTGTCACAGAGGAGGACTGGTGCCCTGAGGAGACAGTATGTGTCACTTCCAAAAACAAAGCAGTCTCTTAAACCCAGTGCTATATTGAGCCTGTGAGTCATGAATCTTTAGATCAATAACCAAAATGTTTTTATATGTGGGGGCAGCCCCAAACAGACTGACTCAGTGCCGGCAGTTCCGCATTCAGCATATTGCTGTGCTGGATCTGGTTTCCTATGACTGATTGCGGGACTGGGGCCGGGTGATGTGTGGAGGCTGAGGCACTGCTTGCAGGCACAGCAGAGCAGAGGTTTCTTTTTGGTACTCGCACACCTGCCCCTCATTCAGCTGCACACAGGAGCTGTGTTCTCAGGCTGTCTGAGATGCTGCCTGCAAGTCAGCAGCCTGTCTGGCTCGCTGTGGCAGTTTTTATAAGGTGGCTTAGAGGTGCTGAGGTTTATGATGTTCTTAGAGTCTGTTGTGGCTTTTCCCTCTTTTGTTATGTTTTATTAATAAATACATAGCAGAATCTGGTGAAAGAATACATCAATTCAGACCCTTTGTCGCAAATGCCACAGATTCCAGTGGCCTAAAATTCTGAGGAGTGATAAAATGCTTGTCCCTCTCACACTTGACAACAGGGACTCTTTCTGCTCTTGCTCCAGTCCTGGTGACTGCATCACATCAGGCTCATGTTAACTCTCGGGGAGAAGGTGGGGTCCATCAATCACTCCATGGACCTCTACCCCAAAAGCACAGATTAAGCTGACAAGTTTGCATCAGCTGTGGTTGTCAATATATACATTGATTTGAAATAGGAAATTTGGAGCCTGGAAAAGCTTTGCACTGAGATTTGTCCTGGTAAGTGGGAGCGTTTTGCTCCTGTCTGGATTAATGATTTAACGACAGTTCAGTGAAGGATAAGGGATTTCTGGACCTGGCCTACTGAAAGGACATTTGCATTTGAAGAAGGTAGGCCAGTGAATAGTCCAGGGAGAGGACAGTGAAGCCAACCCCTGAATGTGGGAGGGGAGATGAATTTGCACCTTCTCAGAACACCACCAAGGAGTACAGGGTTGTAAGTTAGCTGCCTTCCTTGGCTGCAGGTTCCCTCCTGGGAATATATATTTGGGATGGAGAGTATACACCAATTCTGAGACCTGGGCCATGTGAATCAGATATGGTTTAGATCTTGTTTGGCGGCTAGATACCAAGTGAGACAGAGGGAATGATGGGCCTTTTGGACTTGATTTTAGAGCAAGAAAGCCAGAGTTTTCTTTCCTTCTTTTCAGCCATATGTTATAAATTTCTGCAACTGTGTTGCTTATTTTGGATTGGATAAATAAGTATTTTTCCTTACTTTTGGCTTAACTTGGCTTGTGCTGTGGATGATTTCTAATGATGGATAGCATAAAAAACCTACCCTGGAAACTGGTAAATAGGCACAGTCTAGTAACATCTAAGTCTCCAAGACATTGCTCCGCAATAACCCATGATCAACACAAATTGCCACCTGTGCATGGGACAGTACAGGAACTGGTAAACTGGGGAGACTATACTAATATAGAATTTTAACTTGACCAGCACAAGCTGGGCAGTTTTATGCACACACACAGAGTGTCAAAAAGTGTATTCATCCGTCAGGTTTGGGTTCCTCTCCAGGGCTCTTGGGGGGAACATAAAAAACAGGGAACATGCTTTAGCTATTGTTTGAGAGCTCTGCATCTTGTATAATGAAAGATATTTGGTAATTCATGCAGGACTGAGCATATTTGATATGCACATTAATTCTTCTTTTCTGACCAATTTGCTTTTGGACTCTGTGTTTGCAGGAGGGAGATAGATAAGATTGCTGCTGCTGAATCAGATTTACTTCAAGGTCAGGAACTAAAGTTTTACCTACTGCTAAATGATTAAATTGGAGTAACTTGGAGAAAGCAAGTAATCGTGAAGACATATTTCAAGTTAAAAGATTTTTCCTCAAGAAAGATAACATAAACATCATTTCAAGGAGAAGTAGAAAAAGATTAACAGTGAGTGATTTTGAGAGAAGATGCTGCCAAGGCACCATAGTGCCTGAGCGTCAGGAGCAGCAGGCACTCTGAGCTGGGAACTAAGGTGCTTCCAGCCCATCCAAGGCCTGTTCTACCACCCCCAGGAGTGATTTTTTCTAGGAAGTTTATTCCTTCCCTGAGGGTAGTAGGAGTGGAGCCCGAAATCCTCAAAGAACATTGACTATGTCAACAGCTAAAATGCCACCAAGAGAAAGAAAACATCTCTAGAAGAACAATCATCTCTTGCCTTTAAAAAGAAAAGTTATGCTGGAAATTTGGCTTCAAGCACAGAGTGGACAGGGGGCAGCAGGAAAAAAATCAAACTGAGCAACATAACAGAAAACTTTCCTGATATCTGTGGAACATGACAGAAGTCCCAGCTATCAAGCAACTGTGGATAATTATTGATTCATTATGATTTATTTCAGTATCCACTGAAAAAGCTAAGAATTCTCACTGACTTCAAGAGATGGCAAACTGAGCTCAGAGAAAGATAAAATAAACCTCTGGTCATTTAGTCAATAGAATTTGGAGAATGGAAGTTTAATTTATTTTCTTACAAAAACCACCAGGTGTAACATGCATTTTATGCCTACCTTTTCTTCAGCTTGAGACAAATTATTGTGGAATGTGTGATTCCTGAGGTGCGGGAAATGGTGCTACACTAGAAGCAGAAGAGGCAAAAATTAGAGTTCACAGTTCTGGTAAAGGTTGGTATTCTGTTGCTGCTAGAAGGTATTTGTTTCATCTGAGAAATTCAGCATCTTTTCTTAAAATGTCTATGCTAGGCAAAAAGAAAGAGAAGGGATGCCATTTCTTTAAGAGCATTTAGTACAAGCCATAGTTTTGCCTATGCAGCTGTTTCCCAAGCTGGAAGAAAAAAGAATGCTTTGGTGCTCAAGAACAAAAAGTCTTGATAAAACATCATTAGAGGGTATAAAAAACCCCCACCAAAATTGCGTTATTGAATCAAGGAGATACAGACAAAATAACAATTTTTATTAATGTGAATTTGTGCTGTGACACCTTCTAATTGGGAGGCAAAAACTGAAATACTGCCTCTATCTGAGGCTGCAGGCGAAAATCCTAGTAAGTCAAACCTATCCGGATTTCTCTGCTAATCTTCTGCTTTCACATCCAATGAACCAACACTCAGGATATTTGTCTTTGTTTTGACACTGACAGTATGGAAGTTTTCATGGCTTTCATGGTTCTTCTGATCTTCTCTTCATCCTTTAATTGAATGTATTGGACACACCATCCATCTTTCAAAATTTCCCTCAGTGTCTTCCATGACTAACTTTGTCATAATCAAACCAGAAGTTCAGTCAGGTGAAAGTTCTTTATCCATTGTCTACTCCAAAATGGTTCAGACTGTGTAGAATTGACTTCTCGTCATCACAATCCAATATTAGCAGTGTTTTTTGAAATCCACTTGTTATTCTTGTTGCCATGGTAGAAAATCATCCTTCTGGATCATATTGAAGGCATTCAAATGCCACAGAGATCAGGAATAAATGCTGGAAATAAAGAACTGTGCCTGTCCCAGTGCTCTGTGGCCTTAGCTTGCTATGCCAACCTTTGATGGACTTCTGATTTGTTATTTTTTCCAGGAGAAACATAGCTGTTTGAGGAGGTTAGCCCTGTAGGAACAGCTTTCAGCTGAAAGCTCTGTGGGATACAGGCAGCATGTGGAATACAGGGCATGAGGGGTGCTCAGCACCCAGCATTATAGGATTCTTCTTTTTTCTTGACTTTGGTGAGCCTGCCTGGGTGAACAAGGCTTACCTGTGGGAGTTGTAAAGTATGTTGCTAAACTTATTTTTGGTTTTTCCTGCAAAAATCTTCTGTGCCTGTTGCCAAACATGCGGGGTTTGTTTTCAGACTCTAACTTCTCAGGTAAAGCTGTCATGCTTATTTTGACTCACTACATCAACACATAAATATGGTATTTTTGTTTACATTTGTTGCTTTTTGTGTGTCCTTATATAGCCTGGAAATATTTTCTTTTTGAGGCTTTATTCATTTTCCAGTTATGAAAGAATGAAGGAGAAAAACCATCACTGTCTAACTTAATCTCAGAAGATGCATTTGGGCTCACATGTTGGCTATGACACAGTGGAGTATGGTTAAACGAGGGACAGATTTGGGTTTACGTCTTCCATAATAAGTAACAATCTCAGTTTTGCCCATCCCTTGACATTATAAAAAATTCCACTTTTCAGCATGAAAGATGTGAGTCATCCTTGAAGTGAGGGTCACCGGTGTAGTGCATTTGAGGAACAGTTTGGGGCAGGCTGATTTGCATTCATGGGTTCTGTAATTTGTCATCCACTTTGCAGTACTTTAACTTACAAGTATTTTCACAGGCTACAGACAGTGGCTCTCTGCTTGGATTAACCACAAGCTCATTCTGCTTCACCGCAGTTTGACCTCTTTGATGAGCCACACATTAATGTGTTTACAGACTGTATATGTATATCTGGTATAGACTTGTCAAGGCATGCACAGCACAGAAATTGTTTTTATTTTCCAATGTGTTGCTTTTGGCTGTGATCTGGCTGGTCACTTGTTTCTAACAAATGATTTCTTTGGTGTCAGTTGGTCACTGTTGAGGTGTGCTGTTAAATATTAGCCCATCAATAAAAAAAAGAAAAACCCAGACCAAAACAGAATGATCATTCATGAGGGGTGTTACAGAATTAGGTCAGAAAAAGGCCCTGAGAAGTCATCTAGTCCTGCTGTGTTGGCTTAAGGTAGGCAGTCTGAACCAGTTAGCCCCCTCACTGCCTGCTCCAGCTCACTACTGGAGATTTTTCCTGTTCCCTAATGCCTGAGTGTGGATGCTCTTCATCCTCTGACTCACTGCAGTTTATTGGAATAGACCTCAACTTATTTTGCTAAAGCAAGCCACAGGCTTGTGGAAGCCAGGCAAATCCTCCTGCTCCATCACCTTGACTAGAGGAGGTTAGAGGCAGAGCAGAATACTGAAGGTCAGGACTGAACTAGGACAGCTGAAGATCTCTGCCATGGCATGTGCATTCTCATCCTTGGCTTGAGTTTTAACTGCTGAGTTTGGGCACCTGCTTCTCAGCTTCACCAGGTCTTTCACAGCTGGCCTCAGCAGAGGCTGTTCTGAAGTGAGAAGCAAGATGATCCTGCAGTCCGTTAAATTAGTACCTGCAAGCTGTCCTTATGTCTGGATAACTAATAAAATGTTTCAGGGGGACCCTACTGTGCCACAGGAATACATGTTCTCACCTGAGGCATTTAGGCTCAGTGCAGATCATAAAGTCATTCTTTGCTACAAGGGTGGCATCTCCAGAGAATGATGGACCTCACTGCTCTTGAGGGATGTGGGTGCCTCCACATGCACTTGCCGTTCTCTCCATACTTTGCAATAGCTCCATAGTGAAAAATGTTCTTAAGAGTTGCTAGCCTATTGTTGGCTGTGCCTTCTCCCAGTGAAAGCTGAGCAGGAGGAAAGCTTCATTGCCCATCTTGCCAGCCCATCACAGAGTGCCAGCTATGGTGTGTTCAGTGATGTGCTCTACAGCGTTGAGCCCCACAGAGTGTATCTGCCCCCTCAGTCAGGGATGTGGGGTGTGTGGACTGAGGGATGTTAGTGACATCCTCCTCCAAGACCAGGCATAAGTAGATGCACCTTCGTCAGTACCTTATGATCCAACCTGGTTTTTAGTTTTGTATTGTAATTTCAAAGGAGATTGTCCAATGATCAAACAATTGCATTCCCAGGAACTTATTCCCAGGTTTCAGCTGGCTTATTTTTGAAGAGCGCTTTCTCACTTGCTCTGACACGAGACATACAAAGGTAATGTGCTTCTCTCCCTTTTTCTCTCTTTTTTTATTTTACTTTTTTTCCCCCAGCATGTAGAAACTTGTTACTGTCTCACTGTGCAGATGAAAAGCGATGTCTTGAGCAACATCTATAAATGTCACAGGGCTGGGTTTTTTCAAGTGTTTACTGAGAACATATTATGTTTTAGTGTCTCTATCATAAATACCTTTTTGTTAATCTTTCACCCTCACTAAATCTATTACAAGCTTTAATCAACCTTTCTAAGCAGTAATAAAATGTTATCAGCAGTTGGCAGAGATTATAAGTGACAGACCCTAATGTTTTCTAATGATTGTCATTATTTAGAAGGTTGTTTGTAGTTTTACAGAAAAATAATTAGATCTATTGCATACATTTGAAGAGAGGTGAGTGTGTCTCCTCTGATAGTTTACTCTCAAGAAATCTAATTTGTAAATAATTACTTAAAAAGAAAAAAAAAACCCAAACCAACAAGCCAGAGCTGAATGGAAATTCAAGATATGTTTAGACAAATGCAGGCAGAAGAGAACAGGCTTTGTGCAAAAGAGACAGGATATTCCCCAGATGAATAAATACAATTCAAGTTTTTCACCTATTATCAACAGGATCTGAAGTCTGCATTTCCAAGAATACATTTCCCTCTTTATCAAGTCGTCATCATGTCACACACACAGACATAGGCTTCACAAAAGTATTATATTATATTATGCAAATTATTTTTCCCTTTAAGAACAAGTCAATACCCTTTCACTTATGTGCCATGTTTCTGCAACTGGTGAAGTGAAAGGTTTCACATGGGGCATAAATGAAGGTGAGGTTTTCTTGGTCCCCTTAAAGTTTAAAGGTGTTTTTTTTTGGTTGTTTTCACTGGCTGAATTACAGCTTTGATAAACTCAAACAAGATACATTTCCCTGAATTATCAATGGTGTGACTATAGCTGGAGAAGGTGCAGCCCTAAGTTTAGTGCAAGCTAATTGTGCTCCATGTGCGGTGTTCAGTCGGCTGTCCCTCAGCTCCTGTCTCCCATGTACCATGAGTTCACCATGATGCAGTAGCTCCCTAGCTCCTGACTCTGCCAAGTCCCTGAAGCTACAGACACATTTTACTGCACTCCTGGCGTCGCCTTTTGGCTTAAAGAGGATCGCAGGCAGGACTCAGTCTTGGGCAGCAGCCTCATGGCATCTCCTTCTCCCCTACTTGTTTTCTCTCCTACTGCATGATGCCAGGTGTGTGTCTGTTAAGAAAGGGGACCTAGGAAGCAGCACATCAAACACCTGTGGTGAATGCATCTACAGCACTCCTAGATACTTGCTTGTGCCCCAAACCTGAAATCCTCACTAGGACAAGGCAGGGAGCATTTTATAGTTTACTGTTTCATGCCCAGTGAATGCTCAGTCCTGACCTGCTTTTTTAGAGGGTATAAAAAAAATCCCTGTAGGTGTTTAGGTCTCATGGATGTGTATGCACAAGCAAGCACACATGCACAATCCTCTAGGCTAAGTGACCAGTTTAAGCAGAAGTGTGGACCAAATCAGATTAGTGTAACTGAACTGGATCTTAGCTTTATGAACACAGACCTCATCTAGTCTGCTTTTAAGCCTCAAACTTAAAACTCATTCCCCAAGTACACCCTATTCTCTGACTTCAGCTTGCCTCTTGCTTGGCGTGAGGATCAGCCATGCACTCAAGATGAACTTGCAAATAATTATGAATTTCTGTGTATTTTGTGAAAAGTTTGGTTTATTTCTTGTGGTGGGTTTCTGTTGGCCAGTGTAGATGTTGACTCTCTGTATTCTTGTCATCACCTCTAAGGCATTTCTAGTGTTATGCTGACCACCTTTTTTTTTCTAGTGATCTCTGTTCCTGCACATCACAGAAACTTCCTTGTTTAATTCTGCTTACAGAAAAGGATGATATGTTTTAAAAAAAGTCCAGACTGAACTTAGCTCCTTAGTAAAAACTAAATGGTGCACTTTTTCTAGGCATTTTCAGCAATTAATTTATTTTCTGAAACTCTCCATTACCCTGGAGAAGGATGTGCATCCTAAAGATATTATGAAGTAAGCAGAAAACCCAACTTGAAAGGACTGGCAGTGTTTAAAGTTAGCATTTGGAGTATATCTGCAAGAAGCAGCAGCAGTGTTTAAATGGGAAATTCCAGGCTATAAATTCTTTTTCAGCTAGATTATATGCAGTACAAGTGTTGACTTTCAATTTATACCTTTGATATGACTCATTGAATGTTCTGATTCTTAGTTTATTTGTCCTGTCTTCAGCAAAATGGATTGAATATAGGGTTATCCAACCATGATGCGTTGCCTCTGTGCCTCAGATGTTATATTGATGAAATCTTAGTGTCTGGCACTATCTAAGAGGAATATAAAAATTTGATTTGGTCTGCAGCCAGCTTTCCTCCCACTCTGGAACAATGGTGGAACATCTGGGAGAATGCTGTATTCATTAACCCAAATCCTGAGCACTTCGTATAATACCTGATCCTGTAAGAAGCTGCTTAGTTTTCCAGCCTGTGTAATTTGTGCTGGATGCAGCTAGAGCATATTCAGTCAAAGGACCCTGTCTCTTTTACATATTTGAGTTTTTATGTGACATTATGCTTTGTCATAATTGATGATAACAAGGTTGCCATTTGTTATCTGATTTTAAATGCCAGTTACATGCATGGTGGCTCATTCCATTCTCTCTCCTCCAGAAATTTCTCTTTGTCATTTGTATTTTCAGCTGGAGACCTTGGGGTTTTCTCTTGCCCATCGTCTCAGCTGAAGCCATATGCCAAGAGGCCTCTTAACTTTCCTGAGGCTGGATCTTGGAATATCAGACTGGTGTCAGTGTGCCACCTTTATTGTTTTTCCTGTTTTCATAATCTCCCCTTCTCACGGTGGCAGATGCACACCAGCATTGTGGCTGACAGAATAGCCATTTTCCTCCTGGGGTTTGATACTGTGCTCTGTCCAGCTGCTGTGGAGTATACAAAAGGGATGCAGTTGGTACATCCCAAAGTTTGATCATCCCCTGTGATTTTATGTTCTGTGCTTGCCTAAGAAAAGGATTGTGTTTGTCTCCTTGTGACCCCAGACTGTCGGCATGAGTTTGATTGTTCAGAAGACTAAAGCTAAACTCCTGAACTTGTGTATAAAAAGTGGTTGTCCTAATGCAAAAGAACATGGGAGCTCAGCTGTCTGTTTGGGAAAGGAGGAATAAGACAGTGGTTAAAGCAGTAGCATGGAACTTTTTTTCTCCCTTTACTGAATAGATATGCTCTGTGCTTGACCTTGGGCAAATCACACAGGCTAAGTTCCAGAAAATACTTATGCACCTAAATCCCACTGTGGGATTTAGCCACCTGGATAGGAGAAAGGTCCAAATTGTCAAAGATTCTAAATCTTTCATCTGCAAAATGAACATGGAAGCTCATGGTTTTCTTCAGCAGGATGTCATGAGAACAGATGCACCACGTTTGTAATGTACAAACTGCTCATCTTTGCCAAGCACAAACACAGACTCAAAAGGAAGTAAAACCATGTGCTCTGCAACTACCTGCCTCTTCTATTGGTGTTTTAAAAATGTACTATTTCCTTGCAGGGCTTGGCAGAGATGGACGAGCGGGACTGAAACTGCAAATCCCGTGTTTGCATTTTGTCAATATGGCCTACTAAAGTTTTACATAAAAGTCTCTCAGAAGGACCACTTTTCAAGGCCTTGACATCAGTATGGCTGAAAGAGTTAAGGCCATTAGCTGGATGTCATAAAAATACTTAGTATCTCACATCTTCAAAGCAATGTACAAATACTAACTAATTAATCTTCAAAATAGCCTTACCTCCACACCCCACAGTCAACCCTGATTAAAAAGTAAATATTCCTCTTGCACATGTAATCAAGATTCAGAGCTTTATGCTCTAGGAGGGTAATTGACTTGTGCCTCGTTTGTGATTTTGATAAACAATTCAGAGTGGTTCAAAGGCTGCAGAGCCAGAGGGAAGGTCAGTAGCAGTACTGAAGGAGGAGTGCTTCCTCTCCAGACATTGTCAGTGTATTTCTGGACCTAGCTCTCTTTCCACATTGACATGAGAGAGATGATATTTATGGTAAGAAATAATGTGTCTTGCAAGGCTGAGCTACAGTGAAGAGAATGCATAACTATGATGGTACTTTGATATACTCTTTTAGGTGCCTAAAATTTTTGTTTGTCATTGCTCACTGTTTTTCTTGGTATGCAGAATGCAGTTGACTTGCTTCAGCTCTTTCCTGAAGTGGGCTTATTACTGGATCCAGTGACAAAGTGTAATACTGAAAACAAATTGCTGGTTACTCAAAGTAAGGGGAAAATGCTGTACTTAAAAAATATATGTATTAATTCATTTCAGATGAGTCTGTGTCTGAAAACTGAACCTAATAACAGGTAAATGGGAGATACTTCATCATAATTGATTTGTCTCATGCAACTGAGACAGTGACATTTAAAATAGAACCACTTAGGTGACTGCTGACTAGAAAATGTTCACATCAGACCTGAATATTTGTGGTGCTGCATCAGGCGAAACTGCTCAGCAGTTCAGAACCTCCTGCTGCTGCAGAGGTGAAATTTGGAAGACCACTTGCTACTTTTAAATGTTTTGGTAAAATAGGGGTGTACAAACTGCCATTGCAATAACCAGGTATTTACACATGGAAACAGCTCAACAAATTAAAAGATAATAAACACCAAGATAAGGGAATATGAATGTCAGGCCTGCAGCCAGCACCAGGCTCACTGGCTCTGCATGTAGCAGAAGGGAGGTCCACAGCCCTATGGATCAAAGCAGGGAAGGGAGGGAAACAGCACCTACTGATCCACTTGTGAGTCTATGGGCTCAGCTGTATGATCAAGGTATTGTGACAAGTTGCTAAAGTTGTGCTCACCCTTGGCTTTAGAGCATGGTCACACTGACTGCTGCATCTTAGACCTTGTATTACCACAGATTCATAATCATACCTTGTCTGCCTAAGATATGAGACTTAAAAGATGAACTTTTCGGTTGAGACTCAGTCCTCCCGAATGACTGCAGGAGGTCACTCTGTTTGCTCACTTGCAACATATGGGTCATAGTTCTTTTCTGCTTAATGCTTTAAGGATAAACATTTCAGGTGCTTAAGTGTATTGCTGCTGGGGATCCGAGGTTGTTGGTGTGTGTGAAGTTAGAAAAAAGTCTGAAGGCATGGAGTTGAAATTTCTGTAGATGAGGTGGCAGGAACAGACATCTTCATCAAGAGCTGAAATGCACTTTTATATGCAGCAAGTTTAGGCAGCAGCAATAATTGCATTGTGAGCATGGTATTTGGTGCCATGAGTGCTAAACTTGGAGCTTTGAATTACCTTTGGAATGCCTCTATCAGTAAAATTCTGCCAGCCTAATAGTATGTTGATTCTCTGGACACATAAAGCATCATGTAAATCTTCTTGCCAGACCAGAGTTTTAAAGATCAAAAAGCAGTTTTAGTAATGAGTAATATTTATAAAAAAGCCAGTAAATTGGAACACTTGATAAGGTATTAAAATCTGCTGTCTGAAATTCAGGTGTAGTTGCTTAACAGAGTGAAAAATAATGGATTCTCACTGTGCACAAATTGAGTTCAGTTTGAAAGATATTCCTGGTCCTGCTTTTGAATATTAAAAATTCAGGGTTTGTCAGAAAACCACTTCAGCTCAGTTCAACACACCTGGGTGCATGCCACAGTGGGATTATCTCTGACCTAATCACTAGGGAAAGTGGTCTTTTCAGGTCAGGACTGAGGTCATGGTTAGATTGTAGATAGAAAATTATGCCTCTTCTCTCTGAAGCGTGCTTATTTACAGTATCAGGTGGTGTTCACTCATCTCTCCTCATTTCATCATTGAAATGCTAATACTCATTCATCAGTGTCACTGGTACTCCATGTGTGTGTGTGAATATATTTTATTCTCAAATAGGTGGTGTGGCATTTCAGTATCATTTTCAAAGGCAGACCTTCCTTAATACATTTAGGTAGCTCTATATATGTTTTTAGGTCAATGGCCTCAGTAGATATTAAGTTTTCATCCATAATAATAATATTGGGCCTTTGTATATAGCTTGTTATTAGTAAAGCTGTGAAGCACATGTGTAAAGTTTTAAGCAATTGTAAAACATAAGTCCTTATCTTTGTGATGAAATATTAAATATTTAAATGTCATGAAGCTACACATACCAAGGATGCTCCAACAGTATGCATTCACTGCTTGTCTACTGTGCTTTCTGGTTTGTATCATACCATAGCCTTATCAGCAAGTAATTGATTAAAATGCATATATTTAACAAGGACAGCATTCTTATTAGAAATGAGATGAATATTTTGAGATGAAATACTGGAAACAAGGTGAAACACAGCTGAAGGCAATAGCTGTAAAATCTTTTGATCCTTTTTGTCTCCTTGCTATCATTTTCCTGGATCTGTTTTGGTACAGAAATATCCAGAGGCTCTGTTTCTCCCAGCTCCTCCTAATCCTCCGGACTGTTATATCAAAACTCTTGGGAAGTCCCACAGCATCAGCTTGGTGATTCTCACCTCAGGATTTAAAATCCTTTGCAAATGCTAGAGTCAAACTGGATGTGATATGGAGACAGGAGGAGATCAGAACAGGGTTTAGCGTTTTTCTTCCATTGGTCTACACATCTGCAGGCATTTAAAAGTAACTGACTTTCATTGGTACTTCAAAATCTGGAGACATGTTGCATGGATCAAATTATGTTAGATTCCAAGCTGTCATGTGAGACTAATAACTAGCAACTACATACGTAGACGGATGTGTCTCAAAAAGCAGGTAGTTCAGGGAAAGGGGAAGCTGGATGTATCGATAACATCAAAATTTATTAAAATTGTGACTAAAAATAGTAAGGATGCAGGAAGAACAGGGATCTCTGCAACCATGTCCAGGGAAATGGAAGACAAACAAGGAGGTGGAGGACACAACAGAACATAGATGAGTGTACTGTGATTCCTCGAGGTCTAAGTTCATCTTCTAGACACACTTAGCAGCCATCAAATTGAAATAAGCACAGCTAGGGCATGATCTACGCTACCCTAAGTCTGACATCTGAGTTCAGATGGAAGATGGGAGTGTAGCCTACTAAGTCGGGCACGAATACGTATATAGATAATCAGAAACAGGTGAGGTGATTTGTGTCCTGATCATGCTTGAGACACCCCTCATGGTTTTCATCCATTGCATAATATCTGAATGTGAATGAAGGGTCTGAAAGAGCTGTTTGTGCTGGTAAATAAAAACAGGAGAGAAACTCTACAAAAGGCCAGGTGGGTTTTCACGGTTTCTGGAATATAGCAACATGAACTTCCCAACAAACAGTGCTATTTATTCTGTTTCTATTGACATCATAGAGATTTTGATACTGCATCTGGAGAGGGAGGTGACAGAGCTGGGCCCAGCATTTCCATTTTGGAGCCCTTATTAACCTCATTTCAGTGCAGGTGAAGAGCAGAATGCAGATGCTGCTGGAGAAATAAAGCTTAGATTAAATAGTGCACATGTACCTTTGCATTAGTCCTGCGCACATATGCTTGAGGGATAATGTGTGTGTTCAGCTCTATGCTTTTTCTTGGGCACAGACCAGCAATGTGACTCTCCTGTCCTCTTTGGATACAGATATCATGCACACCTATTAGAAAACATAATCCAGTTTTGTCATCCAAATTAGAAACAATATTTTTTAAAGCTGGCAGAAAAATATGCTTTTGGTTTGTGAGTATACAGCACTTTGAAAGTTATTTGATAACTGGAGACTTGTTTTTCTCTCTTCCCCATTCTTTGGTTTCTGTAATTGATTTTCTGCTCACATGTAGCTTGGGCTCATCTGTACCAGTGTCAGCAGTAAGCACTTAGAGCAGCATGGCTGCAGTGCTACTGAAAGCCTTCCTGGGGCTCATTCCTGACATTGCAACAATGCAGTGCACTAAGGCGGGAGCTGCTGGCATTTCAGAGGTGCTCAATTGCCTTAATTTTCATTGTCTGTGATCATATGCTAAAAAAAGAGAAAATAAAAGAATCCAAACCATTCTATTTTCTGATAGAAAAATCTTTTCCAAGTCAAGCCATACGTTCCTGGGGTACTTAGATTAGTAGCTAGTCCTTTCTTTATTTATAGACACATATACAGCTGGTGTGAATCTCTTTCTACATTTGACACTATTGCTGCTTAGATAGTGTTCTAAAGGAAGGCTCTGTAATCTGGTAGTACAGTTTGCTTTGTGTTTAACTATGGGGAAGAGTACCTGTGCTCTACCAGAATATCTCCTAAATATTGTCAAGAGTAATCTCTTTAAAGATATCCTTATTGTACAAGGTAAAAATGCATCAAGTTTTATAGTCAATGAGTTTTGAATCTGACTAGAATGCAGATACAAACCCTACTGAAGATAATCATTATTCTGTACACAATAGGCAGGTAGGATGTGAAAAGATTTGCCACAATGCATTTTTCAGGTTGAGTTTGGTAAGTTTTTGATTCATTATATAAACCAGAAAATGCAGGCACTGTAAAACAAGATGTGGGTCTTAGGCCCACTGAATGTTCTTTTGTTTTCAGGCTTGTTTGGGACAGGTATGTGCTCTGGAGGATAACCCCAGGTGTAAAACTCAGGGGAGGGTAACCCTTGCTCCCAGGCCATTCAGGTGTTGTGTGCATCTATCCTATTTGCAAACACATTGGGAATGGTTTGTAATCTCTGGAGACCACCTGGATTGTGTAGTTCCCAGAGGGATCAGCAGGTGAAAGAGCCTCTTTGGTGTTCATGCTGCTTTGAGATGGCCCAGCATCCCAGCCCCAAACTGGGCATGGTGTGGCATAATAGATGGGATGTGTGAACTGACACGTTCCCTGCCACAGCCCAAAGCTGTGGTCCTCTGCACTGGAAGCAACCCAAGATCTTTTTTTTCCTTTTTAAATCCTAGGAGCTTTTGTAGTTGTTTGCAAGGGCGAAGGCAGAGCTAATAATATGTGTTTTAGAAACAGTAAGATGTGCTGTACAGCTATGCAAAAATTTTAACTTGACATGCTTATTTCCTGTAGAAGCACCAAAGACTGCGAGGGAGGGTTAAAACATCAAAAACTGTTAGCTCCCACTGGAAAAGAAAAAAATCACTGAGTGAAACATACTTCTCTGTGTGAAGCTTTTCATTAAGAGATTGGCATGGTGTGATACGAAAGAAGAAATCAGGGGTTATACTGTTTTCCTAACAAATGAGAAGAATTTTTTTTTAATGCTGAAGTACTTGCGACAAAATGTTCCTCTGTAAAAGTCAAGGTTTGATTATAGTTCCTGGATTATTATTTATAGTTTAGCAGTTATACATGCCACGTCCTTGGCTGTGGCATTGCAGTTTGCACCATCTATGTCTGCTTCCTAAATTTATTGATCTCATTAGAAGATAAAAATGACAAAGATAGCTCATAATACTTCTGAGAAATGTAAAACCATTAGCAGGTCATTGTCAAAGTTATAACATGTCCTTTTAAGCTGCTTAGCAAACTGGTGGCAGCCTATGATACAGGGATTAACCTGTGCCAGGAGTGACTGAGTAGATGGCAGTGGATGGTTAATATTCAGCCTGCCTGCAAAGCATTGAAGCTGCCTCACAAAACCATACAATGAGCAGATAAACAGAAATACATTAAAAACAAAGGGAACAGAAATTTTCTTTTCCTGTCCTTTATCTAAGTGTTTGACACAGAAGCAGCATAATGGATGTTAGAGCTTTGGTCTGAAATTAGAGTTGCTTTTTTGTCAGTTGGGCCTTGCTCCCCCAGGCAAAGGAGCTTCTTTGGCTTTGCTCTCTGAGTGCAGGCTGACCTTGCTGAGACCCTAAGCCAGCTTTTCCTGAGGTGGGAGCTTGAAGGTGCTATCTTAGAGCTGTGTTTAGGTGTGTGGTTTTAATAATGACTACTTCAGACACATGGTGCATGGCTGTATTTTGAAGCCAGCATTTGTTGTTCCAGGTGTGTGTTCCATACTGCCCAGTACACAGATCAGTGCAATGGGCATCACCAGACTTCCTACTTTTTTACAGGAGAGCTGTACATCTGCATTGTTACTATTGTTATTTACATTACTTCCAATAGGGAAATGGCTTCAAGCACCGATTGATTGCATTATTGCTTACTGGAGTGTTTGGGGTTACATAGTGTTGTTAAACTGAGCAGACCACATACAGCTGTATAAGATTTGGGCTGGGGGCCCAGGTTTTCTACATTGGTTCTCAGGAATGAGAGCAGGCTAGGTGGTTAAGGAGAGGAGGATGTACGTAGAAAGACTGGTACCTAATGGGTCTCTTCAGAATCTTCCCTGACTCTTCACTCACAGCAGAGGGAATAGTATTAGGATGCTTCAGACACAGTTACTGCCCGATTCTTTTGTGGTTGTGTTGAATTTACACAGGTGGGCTCTGACAAGAGAAGTAAGAAGGTGAATAGACAATAGAAACCCAATCCCCAGTTCACTGTTGTTTAGCATTGTGTAACCTGATTTGCACCAATGCATTATTCTCTTTTAGGAGCATTTTATGTGCACATTCCAGTAACAAGTAAAAAAACATTAGGGCAATGATGAATTAGCCTAGACAACAGTTTACAGATTACAGCTGGGGAGAATGAGGACAACAACAATGTCCTGGGTTCAGCAGTAGCAGTCATTTTTCTCCTTAGCAGCTGGTGCAGTGCTGTGTTTTTGACTTTCAGCCTGGGAACAGCGCTGATAACACCAATGTTTTATTTGCTGCTCAGTAATGTTTAGTCTGACCAAGGACCATCTGAGTCTCATGCTCTGCCAGGGAGGAGGGGAAGCTGGGAGGAAGCAGAGACAGGACACCTGACCCAAATTAGCCAAAGAGGTATTCCATACCACAGCACATCATGCCCAGTATATAAACTGGGGGCAGTTACCCGGAAGGGCTAGATTGCTACTCGGTCAGGCTGGGTATCGGTCAGTGGGTGGTGAGCAGTTGTATTCTCTTCCCATGTTATTTCCCTTATCATCATTATTATTATGGGTGGTAGCAGCAGTGGTTTGTGTTATACCGTAGTTATTGGACTGTTCTTATCTCAGCCCATGGGAGTTACATTCTTTCAATTCTCCCCATCCCTCCGGGAGAGGGGGAAATGAAAGGGGGGAGCAAGAGAGCGGCTGCATGGTTCTGAGTTACAGCTGGGCTTAAACCACAACATGTTACTAATCATTTCAGTTACTTCATTTTTAACCTATTAATGACTATTTGTTTAAGTTATCTATTGGGAAGTCAGAATTATCAGGAAGGGGACCCTTGAGCACTGGCACAGAAATTTCTCCAAAAAAAAACTCATTTCCGTTTCCTTTTTCTATGTACATAGTACTAATTTTAATTGATGCAACTATGCTATCTTGGCTAGACCGCAGAAATAGAAATTGTGATACTACTACGCTGTCTTCCTCATCAAGGTGGTTTTGGGTTAATTGGTGACATTCAAATACTCAGGATGCTTCATAACTGTGCTGTATTATTGGTAATTTGTACAGACATTCTCAACTATTAATTGCCCTGATGCTGTAGTCTGGACTGCTGGCATTTGGTTGTAATAGAAACATCATTTTCTACTTGATATAACAAAACAGTTTTTAAAGAGGTATTTTCTCAGTCTCAGATCTTGTAAATGCTGTTACGGGATGTGGTCAATAAAGAACAAAGAAATGCTAATATCATTATTAAAATCATGTGAGGAAATCTTATTCAATTTCATAGAGAATTCTGAGCTTTAAACCAATTTTTTTTTTAATTCTAATTCAGATTGGAAAAAAACTGAAAACATACTAAAATATAACCTCTCCTTTTGAAGACTGAGTTCTAGAGGCTCTGGCTCTGAAGGTGCTTGCCTTGTTCTCATGTCCAGCCAATGGGTGGAGAAAAATTCTTCAATTTCTGTGCTAAGAGCAGCCTCACAGCCTGGCATAGTTGGAACCATGCAAAAAGCTGATGGCCTCCGATTTTAATACCATTCCTGTGGTTGGTGCTCCAGAGCTAGGGATGTTTCCCATGGATTTCTATCCCAGAATCCTGTAATCCTTTTGCTGAATATTCTTACTTCTGAAGGATTAAGGCAAACTTGAAAGGCTGCAGAAAAGAGCAGCAAGAACAACTGAAAGTCTGAAAATCCTGTCTGACATTGAAAGACTAAAGAAGCTTAGTGTACTTAAATTGTCTGAGAGAAGGTTAAGAGGTGACATGATCATGGTCTCAAAGTCCCAAGTTGAGAAACAGTTTTCCAATACATGGCAAATCTCTAATTTAGCAGAAAAAACCATAGCAAGATCCAGTGATTGAATACTTAATCTGGACAAGTTCACACAAGATGTAACAAGTATGAGACTGTAGCAGCTAAGACAGTTTTTTATTAAGTTATTGGGAGAGTCTCAGTCATTTTGAGATTTTAAAACATATCTTCGCTAAAACCTGTTCTACCTTGACCAAGAACTTACAGTCCCTGGGTCAAATGCTGTGGTATGTGTTGTGCTTAAGGGCAACCTATACAATCATAATTTCAGAATACATTAATTCTTTAGTAATGAATGTTTCCTACTGCTACATAAATTAGGCCTATATAAAATACTATCACTTTCTGTTTTCTAGCCCTAATGTCAATATTCAGAAGCTCATCAAAACTGTTCTGTACCTCTGTGTGCTTAGCCCAAAGAAAAGGAAAGTTAGTTAATACAAAAGGTATTCTTAGCCTTTCTGAAAGCTTCTTATGCCAATCCCTAAAAGAAAACAAGAATATTCTAAAAAAAAAGCAAATGCTCTGTCTAGAAGCCAGAGTATCATTTTCAGTTTTAACTGCTTCATCATTATGTGTCACTCCCTATGTATAGTAAGTTCTGAGTGACAGTTATGTCTAGGAGACAATTAGGGACTTTTCCAATAGCTACATTATTATATTTCATAATGAATATCTATATGAGGCATGGGGCTTTGTGTTCAAAGCACTTAGCAGTCACTAACTAATGCTCACAGTACCTCTATGGAACAGGTAAGATAGTATTATAAAGGCAGATGGTCCTCAAGACCACACAAACCATTGTTAGCAGGGAAAGGAACAGTGCTTAGTACCTTCTGATTTCCAAATTGCATGTTCAAGTCTCCAAATTGAAGGATTGTGTTAGCTATAAAACTGTAGGAACACTGGTTTTAGTATTATGACCTAAAAGTCTAAGCCTTGCAATGGTTTTATTTGCCTCCTACACTAATGCAAGGGATATTGTTGTGCTACACTAATACTGTGACACTCTATGTAATTTGTCAAGATCAGCAGCCTTAGCCTCCGTAGTTCTTACAAGAGCTTGACCCTACTTATTGGGCTAGTCCTACTGGAATTAAATCACTGCATGGAAAGGACGTTTCATCAAAAGTAACTGTGAAGAAGAAGTGGTACTACTTATTTTCAAAGTTTGCCTTTATTTTACAGAATAATGGTATTATGATATGGCAGTAATGTCCATACAGCAGCAGGGGCTAAATGCTTGCTGTGCCAAGCACAGCCCTTGCTGTTAAAAGAGTGCTTTATAGAAGGGACTACATAAGTAACCAATACCAGGCCAGAATAAATAAAATTTATGAAAGACCGTCCAAGCTATCTATTCTATTTTGGGTGCAGAAGGGAGGTATGTATGTCTGCAATAGTGGGATATTCCTTCACAAGGGATTCCTCTGGCCATGGGGCCCCTGCCCACAGCCTTTCTTCCCACTCCTTGACCCTGCATGTCTGGCAGAAGCATCTTGAATTCATGTGTAGATACTGTGATGGCAATGCAGAGCCTAACCAATTAAGCCTTATTAGTGAAAAATTCTCATGCATGCCAGACTTGAAGGAACGGATAGTCACCTATCTCATCCAGAAACTTTCCAGCGCCACGTTATGCTTTCTTATTATGTTTTCCATGAATTTGCAAGAGTGACTGGCAAGGCAAATGGTGAAGGAACTGTTTATGGCACAAATGTGGTGAAAGGAACCAAATGTTCAAAACATGACTTCCTCTCTGGATTTATTTTGCCCTGAGTTTTGGGCACCATCAGGCATAGCTTCTGAACGTCCTTGCTTCTTGGGATTGCCACTCTAGCTTGACTAAGTTTTGTCCAACCACTAAGTTATGTCTAGCTACTAAGTTATGGACAAAGAAGGAAATGGGATGATTGCCATACTGTCACTTCACAGACTATCATGAACATTCATGATACTAATATATTTAAGAGGTGGATGATGGGATGAATAACTTCATACCAGGAATTCTGAGTTTGCATGTTGACCATTTCTGTTGAAGACTAATCAAAAACCCTTAGAAAATACAAATTCTACTGGGCTGCTTGTGTGCGTCTTTTGAAGGAAAAATATTCCCCCCAAAAAGACCAAGTTTCCTTTCCTCTTTTTGGTTTCTGGCAGAAGACATGCAAAGAAGAGATTCTTGGGAAGTCAGCAGTGTATAAAAAAAAGTGTTTTGGAAGAAAAAAACACCAACGCAAACTCCATGTTTCGCTACAAAAGGAAAAATAGGGTACAGAGAAGGCAGCAGTCACAGATCTGTTTCTTTCATGTTTTCAATTCACCTAATTCCAGATAACTTCTGGCCAGCACTTTCATGCCACCTAGCCTCATCTCAAAGACTTAGGACATGAAGAGAAGAAGTACCACCAGTTTTGCAGAATATGATCCTGGCAGGTGAAGAGTTCAAGGGTCCTTGCAGGAAGTGATCTACAGAGCAAAAGCAGATCTTTAGCTTTATTGTAAATGAAGCAGGTTTTTCTTGTGAGAAGAGAAACAGAATCACGATATTGGAAAACACAGAACAATTAATCTGGTAAGAAATGTGCATCCTCTGCATTGTCAAATGCTTATTTAGAGTTAATCTATATTATGGTATCACTTTATGGCTTGACAATGCATCTTACTGATCATATAATGTCCCAAAAGGAATCTGACTGCAAAAATCAATAATGATCAGTAGTCAGCAACTGAAATGGGGTAGAGAATGTCCATTCCCTTCAAATGGGTATACTAGCACTTCCTGTAGAGGAGGAAAAGGAAATGAAGAAGGAAATTCAGTCTTTCTGAAAATGTACATCCAAATTATTGGTTAAACTGCACTCAGTAGCATTTGGACCCCGGATATTAGCTTTCTTCTGAACTCTAAAATTACTCAGCTCAGAAAAAAATGAGAGTGCAAGAACTGAAAGTAGTGTGAGAATTTGGGTTTTCTGCATATGTTTTGCAGCTATTTTTGAAGGGGAGAGCAGGGACTGAATTTGGAAGCTCCATCATTGAAGCCTGAAGCCATGGTACATCCTAAGAAGCAGTATCCAGACAGAAAGCCCTGTGCATAGGGAAGGAAATAAGGCAAATAACATACAACTGCTATTAGTCACCACCATGGCATCATTTCCAAGCTTAGGCACTTGGAGTTTGGAGGTGTTTTATTAAGAATATCATTATTTTCAGAAGAAGCAGATGCTTTTGTGGAAAACTGACAGTAGCCCAATATGAAAACCTTTCCAGAGCTATTAATAAGAAGTTTAATGAAGTGTTTTAAGATGAAAGATTTTTTTTAACTTTGTACCCTAGCTGTTGGATCATAGTTCCTTAGTTTTGTGGTGCAGGATATTTTAGAGAGAACCTTTATTTTGTGAACCATATGACACAGATACCACAAGAAGTACCAATAAAGAAGCTGTGCAAAATTGCCATCACTTCTTTGTAATAGACTGATTTCTGATATTTATTTCATCCCATTCTTCTGGTTCTCTGCTCCTCTGTAGGGACTAATTGAAAGCATAGGAATAAATGGTCATCTTTCCCAGTAGAAATTCATCAGTGATGTCCCTCAAAGACATATACAAGGGCCTGTTAGTAGAAGATCTGGAAAAAGAAATATCGAAGTAATGTAGCTTACAACTAATACAAAGCAATTAGGAAAAACAGTTGCAGAGGAATATGATGATCCTGACTGACTGTGTGATAAAATGTCAGATACAATTAGATGATAATAAATATGAAATGGTGCTAAATTTAGATACACAGCTTTGGGTTGTCTCTCACCACTCAGAAGAAATCTTTGAATTCTCTGAAAACATCAGCCTAGGACTCAATACAGATGAGAGAAAGAAAGGTGGTCAAATATGTGGAACAGCTTCTGCAGATGAAATGATGAAATAGGCTAGGGCTCTTCAGTGTGAAAGGAGGAAGTGATGGGAATCCATGAGATCATGACAGGTGGGGGAAGATGAATAAAGAATTATTATTAAACCTTCTTATAACACTGGAACTAGAAGTCAACATAAATTACTGGATGGCAGGTTTGAAACAAGTACCTGAAGTGTAGTTAGATTGTGCAACTCATTACTTCATGAGTGCAAAAAAAAGTTTAGATGTACACAGAAAGTTATAAATGGGTTCCTGGAATAAAAATCCATTGAGAACTATTAAAATATCTTCTTATTGATGAGTCCCTGGCAGCACATCATGAAGGGATGTGTGAGCCAATGTAGAATCTATATTTGCCCTCTTTTGCTCTTCCATAGCACCATTGCTGGAAATGAGATAAAAGGCTGTAAGGACTCTTCATGCAGCAAAACTGTTCCTGTATTGAAGGGTGCTTTCAGGTATTCTATTTTGTAATCTGTATGATTTATGAAGCATACATGTAAATATGTGTGGTAGTTGCTGTGACCACAGTGGGGAGATGTTCAAAGCAGGGCCACTGCTTCCTAGTCACAGCTTCCTCATTGTGCTCTTGGGTGCTAATGAGCCTGAGAAGAAGGAGGGAAATTCAGAGCTTCTGTGTCTCTCGATTCCAGTAAATTTGTGCCAAGAAATGGTAAAACTTATTTCTGTGAAATGGTGAGGTCAGTGTTTTGGAGTTTGGCTGCATTTTTTTTCTCTTCCACCTATTCTATTAATTTTTTCCCTGTCCTGATTCAATTTAACCAGGCAATCAAGTTTCAGTGATCCTCATCACTTGACTCACTGTTTTATGTTGATGTTCATTTGTATTCTCCTGATTGTACAACTCACTACTTCCCTCTCAGTATGTTGATACCAATGTTCAGGGATGCTATAAAAATACTGGAGGAAAACACGGTCATTTACTCCCCCTTGTCTTGTTTGTTTGCTTCAGAAGTACTTGCACTGACACAAATAGACTTTCCTTGTGCATGGAAAGAGATACGGTTGGGGTTTTCTGGTTTATTTGTTCTGTACCACACATATTTTCCCCACCCACTCTGTCACTCGCTTTTATACATGCTCACACTCAGAGGTACTTACATACTAGCAGGTTTCAGAGAATTTCACTCAGCTTAGGAGAATGTGACCAATGTCTGGGATGAAATGTTTATATTTTCAGCATCACGAGTCATTTCCGCCAATCTTACCATCACAGGTGGGTGTTTCTGGGAAGGGTGCTAAAGCACCTATCACTCAGCATTGAGGACATTGAAATAACATTAGTGAAAGTAGTGCTATGAAGAGCTGGGGTGCACCATGCCGTCACAAGCTATTGCTGCCTGCGCAGTTTAGCTCCATTTTCAGAAGTAGATAAGTGATTTAGCTAATAGGTGATGAAGTTATCTGTGTTTTATTGCCTATTCCTTTCTTGAAAATATCAGTATGGGTCATAGCTCTGCCTCTTTGACATATCTTTGACTACTGCTTTTCATAAGGAAAGCTGCATATAGGTAATTCAAGTGTTTTTATGAATAGAGGGATTTTTCTGAACCTGTTGCATTTGCTCAAGTGTTCTTCCTAGGCTGTGTGTCTCTGCAGATAGATGAGTGCATCTGCAAGTTTCAAGATGTGCAGTTTCTGTGGGTGGGGTGGGATGGGATGAGCATGGTGCAGTGAAAGAAGAGAAGAAACAGTCTCCAGCATCAACAAAGTTTCTGGTGCCTCACATCAATATCTGTTCCCTTACAGGTTCTGCTTTTTAAGCACTGACCTCAAGAGAAGGTCTGCAGGATGAAAAGGTTATTATGTGAGTGGACACCTTGAGTCACCTGGAGTAAATTAGTACAGTCTCTCAGTTAAGTCCTTGTGTTCTGTTGAAATCAGTGGAGCTTGTTTTTGCTGGTGTAGTGTCTGAGCCATCAAGTTTAATGATTCGTTACAAATACTTTAATCTGCACTTGCAGGTGTTGTTATAAAAGTTTTTTACCAAGAGATTTATTTTATTTTATTTTAATTTTATTTTATTTTCTGATGAAGAGCAATCTTTCTCAGTCACAATGGTTTAAATATGGAGTAGTGGGATAGATTTTGCTCTTTAGAAAGCCTGATGCTGAATTCAGTATTCACTTCTGCTAAACTTACCTCCTCCAGAATTTAAGACTTTAAGTTGCAGGGGATAAAACATAAGGCCCTGGTTAATTGCAAATAAATAGTGCCAGAAATATGTACAGATGGTACCTGAAGTTCACTGCTGAAGACTATCCAGTAAACTATATTTAATTTGCACAACATGTATGTACAGGAAGCAGGAGAACAAGTTTTTTGTGGTTTCTCACATTTGTAAAAAAACAAAACAACAAAAAATGAAATTATAAATGAACACTCTTTGTGAAACTTCTGATTTGGGAAAACAGCAACCTGTATTGCTGTTTATTTACCTTAATTAAATTAATTAATTTAACAAGTCTGAAGAATTCAACATTTTACAAGATACAGGTATAAATATCTGGCGAGTAGTGTGTATATATTAAATTACATCTACTTAGCTAGTAAATATTTTGCTGCATTAGTTTGCTCATTCCCAAGCAATCAGTTGTGAACTCCAGTGTTGTAACGGGTCCACAGGGAACATTTGTGCTTTCGTTGGCACTTAGATTAAATTCATCAAATGACTTTCCCTCCTCCCCCCTTCAAGGCTGACATTTCAGAATGTTTTTTTTTTGAAAAGGTTGTGTGCCAACTGCCAAAGTCAATTAATTAAATGGTAAATCTGAAATTTGTAGGGGAAGACTATAGTTCCATTTCGCTGTGCAACCTTGGAAAAGTGAACATTTAATCCACGTAACGCATGGTTCACCAGAGGGCCCAGGTCTGCTTTCATTGAAAGTAAAAGCAAAACTCCCAGAGATTTTTTTGGAGATTAGGGATTACCTCAAGGATGGCATTTTACCCTGCATTTTCCTTCTGCTTTTGATACTCAGTACTAATAAGAATATCCTTTGAGGTCCTGCTATGTCTGATAGCTTAAAGGATACAGCACTTAGCAGAAGGAAAATGTGCAAATTTGTTGCCTCATTTTTGCTCATTTTCCATCTGGAGGTATCCCAGCTGAAGCATGATGTTTAGTCCCAGAATTAGTGATCCCTATGCTGGCCAAAGAACTTCATCTCAGATCTGTTAGAGAGGCAAAATTCAAGAGACACGAGCAGATGGTGATCCTATTCTAAGACAGCGTAGGTACTACAGATCTCTCATCAAAATGCACACCTCCCAAGGAGTGCAGCCTTCAGTGGCTGCAAGGCAGCCTGGTTTCAAAGAGTAGACTGGACCTTACTCGTCTGCCTCCTACTCACCATGTCACCTCTTGTACATCTTACTGAACTCCTCATACTGTATTTGAAGATCTGCAAACCTCATAAGGTGCTTGGCAGTGAGTGCAGTGCACTTACTGTTCTTCAGCTGTTAGTTTTCTGTCATTTTTATGTTTGTTTTGTGTTTATTTATGTTTTCCCTGCCTGAAGACTGGTGCGGGTCAGGACCCTGTATTGTAGACCCTGTATATGCATAGAGAGTAGAAGTATGAGTAAGACATGTGGGTTGAGGCAGAACAAATGACATAGTACTTTTCTCCCTTTGCCGTTTGAAATTGATTCTATGTTTTGCCATAATTTCATGTTCAGGACTTACACCTAATTTTTGGCCTGCCTATTTGCTTCATGAAAATAAGTGTTTGTTTACTTGGGAAGAGAAAAGCAACCTAAAGAAGGTGGTTTCCTGCATAATCAGAAAGTTGTTAGGATTTGGTCTCTATTTTGAAAATTTGGCATGAGAGAGGTAGAATTCAAGGGAGGGCACTTGTCAGACATCTGTAGCAGGGAGAAGGGTTGAAAGCTTCTAGTGCCAAGAGTGTTTCTTAAATAACAGCCTTGTAGGAATGTAGGTGTTGTATATTAAAATATAGGAAGTTAATTCTTCTTAGGATTCATAATCTTGTGCTTTCTGTCTCTTTACTTTATACAGTGAATAGAAAGCAGCAGTTCTTAAAGCCCTGTGCTGCAATTCCTAGGTCATGTTTATTCCTCTACCACTACTGTGGAATTGCCCTGCCTGTCCAGATATAGGGTATTTTGCAGTGAGGATATCTCATATTTTCCTGTTGAAATTGATCCTCCTTGTAAAAGAGATTTACAGATGTGGCCCAGAGAGACTGTGTCACTTAGGTGTGGGACGAAGTGGAAGATCTTAGCGGTTCTCTGAGCCTCTGTTACTGTATTTAAACTGAGGGATATTTGATGTAAAATGTTAGCAAGAATGCTTCCAAGAATGACATAAATGAAGCATGCCAAGCTGCAGATAATGCTTGAGGTCAGAGCTACTGTGGATTCCCAGCTTCTTCATACTGTAAAATTTGAAACATTTCTATGCCTAGAGGGAGAATCCCTGTGGGGAGTTGGGAAACTTCAGTTAAAACACTTGAAGGGCTTCAGATGATGCCAAGGCTAAACAATAGATAAGCAGAAGTTTAGAATATTGAATTGTGGTTTAAATCCTATCTGAAGCACCTAAAGTGTTGTGTGGGTCTAAAACTCAGCTGACGTGTGTTTAAAATTCCTTCCCGTAGGACAGATTTTTTGATTTGTTCATCTCAGGGGGATGTCGGGCAGAGAAGTGTGTCAAGCACTTGCTTTTTACAGTAATAACTATACCTTATATGGACTTATTCATATAGAAAAGGTGTTTTAAATGGCTTGTAAAATTTGGCAGAGAAATCTCCTGAATGTTTCTAGATGATCACTAGATTGACAACTTCCCCTTAATCAGTGTTGGGTGGTCATATATATTACTGCTGTGTAGAATGCCTGTATCTTCCTGGGAGATATGAATCCAGTTTTCCAAGAGATCGTCAAACATGAAGGAACTAAACATCCTATTTTTTTTCTCTAAAGTTGTATGTCAGCA
Source organism: Myiopsitta monachus (assembly GCA_017639245.1). Taxonomy (NCBI): domain Eukaryota; kingdom Metazoa; phylum Chordata; class Aves; order Psittaciformes; family Psittacidae; genus Myiopsitta; species Myiopsitta monachus. The sequence goes on from CM029922.1 coordinate 30,293,434, forward strand.
TTGTCTTCATCAATAGCTTTGTCTGCAGGAAGTGTAAAGTTTCCTGCTATGATTGTTTGACTGCTGCCAATTATCAGATCTGCTTTTGGCAGCTTTCCCCTCAACCTGCTGATTAGCTAATGTGTGGTTACTAATACAATATGGGGAACTGGTGTAAACGAGGAAGCAAATGATTTATTAATTTTGTGTGCTAAAAACTGTTTGTAATATAATTATCAATACTGTGAAAAGAAATCCTGGCTTAAGAAATAGCCACACTCCTATGTCTTTTGTGAAATGAGGCACAAGAATTTTGTGCAGTAAACAAGTATATTTCCCCCTTGATACAGGCACATAATTTTCATTAGATTTCTAGATTTTAAAGGCAGAAGAGAGACCATTACAGCATCTAGTCAAACTACCTGTAAAAGGCCACAGATTTTTATCCAGCTACTCTGTGTTAGAGCTAATAAAAAACAGGAGCCAAGTCCTGAGCTGGATGTACAGCAGTGTTACTCCAGCAAGCTAAAATAATGGTGATTTATACCAGCTGAGAAATTGGCAGTACACTTAAGTAACAATTGATTCTTTTTGCATAAACCTAAATGAAAATAGTCACTTATATTTTAACAGCAGTATTGAACGAGCCTTGCTGGGAGCGAGTATTTGAAAAGTATTTTAAACCTTAGAAGAATTGGTTGGGGTTTTTTTTCCCAAACCTTTTTGGGATAATTTTCTTCCCCGTTTTAATTTCAGCTTGTCCCTTCACTGGATCTCCTGAAGAAAAGGCATAAAGTAAGCAGAAAAAAAAAATGTTTCTTTTTAAATCGAAACCTGTGCCAAGATTCTTATTTGTAATTAATTGATGCCCTAGGATTTTAGCAGGGGAAGGAAGACCTAAATAATGTAATAAAACCCAGAATTTTATCAAAGCCAAGAAGAACTTGAACTCAAAAGTTCAAAGATTAAATGTCTCAAGAGCTAAAATTTAGTCTGTGATTTCTTGCATTAGGTTCTATAGCAAAACAAGATGTCTCTTCACTCTTTTGTAGCCATCTGTATGTCTCTCTGGCTGATGTTGTTATATTTATAGCAGATACGGCCTTATCATTTAGCTACAGACAGACTTCTACCTGCACAAAGCTACAGGGTTTAAGAATGCACTCAGACAATATTGACATAGCCAAAGCCATAACATCCTGCAATCTGCACAGAAAATAAGACTTTCTGCACACCACAGCTGAACAAAAATCTTACTTCCTGCTCCCCTAACCCAGGAGAGAGTGTTTAAAGGAAAATGCCAGTGTGGGGAGAAAATCCTACAGATTCCCAGCATTTTCCGTCAGTTCTATCTCAGGAGAAGGTGGCAAAGCCTTATGTGTTGAATGGAACAGAAATCTGTGAGTATCATATCAACATGTAGAATATACAGAAAGCAAGATAGCTTCTTATTAAAGTAGCTGCTTATGTGGCTGGTAAGCAGAGAGAATCTCCTCCCATAATATTCACATTCTCAGTGATGATGAGCCAACTGCTGGTTTAGTTGCTGAACAGTTGGAGGTGCTTTATATTTGCTTAAAAAAAGTAAACTATTTTAATTTTAATTGTTTTAATACATTCCCTATACTTCCCCTTCCCCCCCCCCTCCCCCCCCCCAAGTGTTTTTCTTCTTCAGAGCTGGAATTCTGTTTCAACATGTCAACATGCATTTTGGTGCCACTGTCATATGGAGAAAAAATTATGATGATTTACTGCACAGATAAACATCAGAAGACACGCTCTGAAGCTTACCAGTAAACCCCACTTCTCTGTATGTGTCTCTCTCCTTTAAGCAGGAATAGAAGAGTCAACACCTCCTTGAGAAGAATGTTTCTTTTTGTCCTTCGCTGGAAGGATTTCAGTGGTCCCATCTTTTAGGAAATCCTCATTTACCTCTATCATACCACTAAGTATTTGGTAACATTACACTTGCCTACAAAGCTTGTAGCAATATCACGTGCTTCCGCCTATTGTAAACAGCATCTGCCTCATGAGGTAAACCCAGCTTCTGAACTGCTCTTCCCACAATGCCTAGGCCTAAAGTTCAGTCAGCATTCCATAAGAAAAGTGAGAAAAATAACTGTGTATCTGTTTTATGGAGACAGGCAAAAGCAACCAGCTAACAATGCCATTTTAAACGTTCTTCTTTCCTGAACATCAGCCTACAGCATCTAACAGCTTATGTTAGATGCTACTGTGGAATGGATCCTCAGGAGTGAGACATTGGGAACAGCGGCTTGTGAGTAAGACAACCCTTTCCAGCACTATACCAAGTTTGGTGATGTATTGTGGCATGTAGACGCTACTGCTGCTTCTCATTGTTCCTCATGACAGTATCTTCTGCCCCAACGAAGATGTGTGTAGAACGTGCCAGCATGTTTGCACTTTGATACAAAGTAAGGCAAGACAAAACATGAATGCCATGGGGAAGCTGGACAAGAGTCACTCTGACTGAACTTAATATTGTGGGTAACTCAGCATCCTGTGTTTATTGCTTGGTTCAGTCCTACATTGCTCAGGCCACTAGGCTGACCTCCAAGAAATGTTAAGACAATTTTTTCCAAAGGCTGAAGTTAGCCTATTGTTACAGAAAAATTAGCTGTGGATTATGGTCTTGCCAAATTAGATTTAGCTTCAGTGAACATGACTTAAAATCTATATAGTATAGCCACACCAGTGAATAAAAAGGCTCCTTCAACCTAGTCATATATCAATATCTGTAATATAAAATTCTGACAATTGTAAGAAAAAAGAAATCTGCATTCACAGAAGCTTTGCACTTTCAGTCTGGTGATAAAACATCAGTCTGTATATAATTCCATTTTGTCGTTTGCTTATGGAGTACTTCTTTCCTACACTAAAATTAAAATTGAAAAGGCTTCACTTTCAGGGAAAAGAGCACCATAGAAAAGAAATTCTCCCTGGCAAATTAATAGATAAGGTCTTCCATGCTAACTCAAAAGCAAGCAAAAGGTAAAAATAGAATCTCTTTATCACAGTTCAGTCATTCTTCTAAACTGGGAAAGTAATATAGGATGGAATTTATAGGATAGATTCTCTTACAGAAAGTGCTTTTAAACTTTAAGAGATCCATAACTAATATTGGCAATGGTTATAAATGACAGTCTTCTCTTTCAGATTATGTTGCATTTATTACATTCTACCAGGACTTTATGGAGATTCTCAAGGAATTAAAGTTATATTTATGATAAAAACATGGAGCTGCTTCTAAATAGCATTTTCATCATATTAACTGTTGCCTAGATAACAGGCATATCTCCTCAAGCACCTCTATTCTGGTTTAGCACTACAGCTTGCAAATTAATACAGTCATTATAAGACAGCAAAGCTATATCACTTACCATTTCATTATTGTTCAAATCAAAATCCATATTTTTTCAGTTTTCCCTAGGGTTACAAACTGGATAGGGAAACGTTATCATCTTGCAAAATAATCTTTCAAGACTCACTCTCTTTGGTGTTGAGAGAAGCAGTTAATCATATTACAGTAATTTTCATATTAATAGGTCCTGTGTAAAGACAGAGTTAATGCTCTCCTTCTACATTCAATCCTCCAACAGTTTTTTATGTACGTATATTTATATATGTGTGTATGTATATATATATTAATCTGCTTGGAACTAGATTAGCACAAAAGATATCACGTCCTACTCAGTATATGAATCAGGGTCAAATCAACAGCATACCCTTAAATTTTTAATCAAAATGGCAATCTGTCATCCCTAAGAGAGTTAGGTAATGTTTAAATGAATAACATGAATACATACCATGTTTTAATGGAAAATACAGGGGAGAACTTACTGCAGCACACAAAAGCAATCCATAGAGTATTTTGCAGATAATTTACTCCTTACATGAGAAGCTGTGGTCCCACAACATGCGTATCCACTGTCAAACAAAAATAATCCTCAGGCCTGAATTCTACTTTTTGAGGAATTAATGCACCCTTCATTTTTGAGATCTTTTCACATATGGTAATTTTCTGAAAGTTTCTCATATAATGTTGTGCATCTAATAGTGTAATGTTATTTAAACTCAAAGCTTTGACTTTATGTGTGGTCATTTTGTGGTACTTTTCTTTTGCTCAATTCATTAACCTGATTAGGGTAGTCTATTCAGAAGAACTTGAGTCTGAATTTAAACAGCTGGCCAAGGGCTCAGGTGTTTGCCTAATTTTTTGCAGCCCGAATGTGAAAGAAAGTTGGGTCAAGTCTGCAGAGATGCATGGGAGGCCTAGCTCTACTCTGCCCCAGCTCAGTGAGAGCTGCTCCATGTGGGAGCCCTAGTGCTGCCCAGGCATTGTGGCTAATAAGCCCCATGGAGAATGGGACTGAGATCTGGAGCACGATACTGACTTAATGTGGCTGTCTGGCTACTGGAGCTGGTCAGCCTAGCCCATGAAAGAGCCTGCTGCCTCTTCTTCAGTGGTGTGGGAAGATGCTCCCTTGGTAAACCTTTGCTTCCTGTCAGCGTTTGCTCTCCTTTTGCTAAGCTCCATTACTGTAATGATGCCATCTCTCTTGAAGTCCTTCATAATTTTCCCCACTGTCATTCCCAGGGGATTAAAATTGGTGGAAAGCTCCCTTGGATTTTACTGACTTTGATACTTGGTCTGTGCTCCTTAATTTGCCTTTCTTGTCTGTTTTTAACTCTGCTTTCTTCAGACTCACTTCTGCCATGTTCTGTGCATCCCTCATCTTCCCCCACTTTTATATACTTTTATTCCTATTCCTGACCTGCTCGACAACTGTTAAATTACTTAGGCTGTGAGTAAAATGCAGATTAAAGAAGTGCTTTTAGCTTTGAGCTAAAATGTGTTGACAGGATTCACAAGAGGCCTAGAGGAGACATGGAAAAGTGGCATCATTTTTGGGGAAAAAAAAAGCTAGAAAAATTATTCTCATCAGATCTGAGGACTCACCATGGTTTTGTGGCAGCACTCCTGGCTGCCTTAATGAGGTTACAAGTCCACTAATAGTGCATAGAAACAGTTTTAATTGGTGATAATTTTAACACTTGTTTAATGAAAGTTAAAGGCAGCTGGTTCTATCCACACTATACTGGCGTAAATCAAAAGTAATGTTATTCAAACTTATGTTCTTCTTGATTAGCAGCACTTTAAAAGAAATCAGACTCTAGCGCACTCCTGATTTTCAGATATTATACTGTATTTCCATTTATAACCTGACATAAGTCCCACACAGCATATGGTATTAATCTGGTGTAAACACCATGTTATGATGATACCCGAACACGTACAGCTGACACGAAAATGTCTTCAAGTACAATATTTCCAAAAGCAATTATGTCTGCATGGTTGGTAGTTAGCTTGCTGTGTGAATTTTTATTTCTTATTCATACGTAGATGAACGCACACAGGATGAAGCTTTACATATGAAAAAAGACCCCTTTTTCCTGTTTGCAAAAATTAAAGAAAACAGAACAGGACAGTGTAACTTTTTTGGCCTGTCAGGCTTTCATAAGGAAATCTCACCTTCATGTGAACACAGTATTTGTTCAGTGTTGGAATTTCCTTTGTTTGTGTTAGAGGGTGGATGTGTAGATTTATGCAAGAAATACAGTGACACAAAGTGAAGCAGATGACATTTTTGTAAGAGAAAATTATCTCCTAGATAAGTATTTAAGGAAATTTTGAAATTCCCGGTGAAGGTAATACTCCTCCTGATGTGTACGTGCCCCAGGCATCAACCTCTGCTGGTAACCAGGCATTTTTCAATGATGTTCTCTGATGAGAGGGGTAGGAGAGTAGCACCCCTTGTCCAGGTAGGTGCATGTGTGAAATCCTTACAAAAATTGCCTAATATTGAAGTTGAGTCAATCATTTTGTTAAAAGGAGATAAATAAAAGCGTGTCTTTTGGAAAGTAAATGTTTACTGATGGTAGTATTTTTGCTTGAACACTAGCCAGTAGGGCCAGATTCACAGCTGGTGTAAACTTTCTAGTGCCACTCAGCTAACTCCAGTTTGCGATGGAAAATTCATTTACTAGGTTGAAGTGCAGCTTTTTTGCAGATTGTTTGTAGCTCTACCTGCTACCCACACTCTCAGTTTTTTAGCTTTTCCTACTCTCTTTTCTTCCTGAGGATGCTTTCTTATATATGTTTCTAAGACAAACAAAATAAGACAACCTCAGTATCACATTGCCATAATGAAAAGGAACTGCTCAACAATTCAGCTCTGCACTGATTAGAATCAGTATGAATCAGCAATGACTTTATTTTAATTGCTCCATATTTGCACTACAGTGAATAATAGTAAAGTAAGCTGTTGATAGGTTTGTGAAGTGAGCATTTCCAGCTCATCCCTACCTCCAGTACAATACCTTACTTTTAAAAAAGAGGAGGCTAAACAAATTCCAATAGGGCAAGTATAAAACTGGAATGACTCCACTGAAAATTTGCACCAGTGTGACTAAGAATTGAATGTATTCCATTTGGTTGAATTCCTTTTAATGGTTTCTGCATGTTCAAGCATCCACCAGAGATTAGATGGAAACCGGCTTGCTGTTATCTGTGATACAAGCAGGACACGAGAGGTGAAAGGGTAACGCATTATCACACTGCGCCACCTGGCCCATCCAACACAATTTGTGCAACCATAATTGTATTGATTACTTCTTGTGCTCATGACTAATGACCTCTAGCTGCAACCTTGCATTTTCTAAATCTTTTATATTCTGATTTAATAATAAGATTTGATTAAAAATTGCCATTAGCCAATGCCAATGATTAGTCAGCAGGACTAAATGCCGCCAAGTTCCAATGAGTTTCATTATTCTGGAATTAAAAAGGACAGAGAACTTCTCTGGGTTAATAATACAATGATTCTATCTCAATCAGAAATGAAAGAAAACAACTCTAATGTATAAATGTAGCAAAATGTATGGCTATTACTAATAGCCACATTTTACAGAGGAGTGTTTGAAGAATTAAAGGGACTTTGTCACAGATGGTGGGGACAGTTTGATTTCACTTTTTATATTTGATTGGAAAGCCAGTGTCAGATGGTGTGTGAGGGGGCATTTTCCTAAAGAAAGCCATTTTCTTTGATGAAACCAGAACACGGGGTTTATTCAATTTCTCCATGTGCATCCCTGCCACAACAAAAAATGTGAAGTGTGTGTATGCAAAAACGAATTGTGATGGCTTTAGAAAATGACAAGGGGATTTGTCCAGCTATTTAGCTGCTGAGAATATATAAACCTATGTGTTTATCTATTTATTTTCAAAATAATGACTTGATATTTAAAGAAAAGGACCTATTTTCATACCTTCCACAGAAAAGAAAAAAGTATGCCGTTTCCTTTCAAGGAGGTAAAATATTTAGGAACAAGCTAATTTTTAGACGTAGCTAAACCCTGCTGAAGTGTGTTTGATTAAGTATATACTTAAGCAGACACCTAAGAGCTCTGCTGAATCTGAATTGAGGCCCTGGCGTTTCTGAAGATGGGCTGCAGAAGAGGAGATGTTCTGTGGGGGGAACATCTGCTGTGGGATGTGCTGTTCCTTCACATTCCATTGAAACTACCTGAAGGACAAGCTGACACTGAAGTCAGTGAGAGCTGAGAGCACTCAGCACCTTTCAGGTTCAGACCTCTAAATAATAAAAGACCCTGGAGGCACAGTAAAAGCATTCCCCCCCACCTGTCGGCAGTGTGTGTGTGTGTGTGTGTGTGTGTGTGTGTGTTAAGAAGGAGCAAGAAAACAAAACATGTCCCAGCCCTGAGTCCTTTAAGATTTTTAGCATGCTTGAATAAATAAATACCTCTCTTAATTACTATGTTCATAAAGTCTCGTATTGGGGTTGGCGTGGCAAGGTTTTGATAGCGGGGCAGCTACATATCTGGCTTCTCTGAGAAGCTGCTAGAAGCTTGCCCTGTGTCCAACACAGCCAATGCCAGATGGCTCCAAGATGGACCTGCTACTGTCCAAGGCTGAATCAGTGACTGTGGTAGTGCCTCTGGGATAACATTTAAGAAGGGGAAAAAAATGCTGTGCAAAAACAGCCAGGAGAGAGGAGTAAGAATATGTGAGAGAAACAGCCCTGCAGACACCCAGGTCAGTGAAGCAGCAGGAGAAGATGCTCCAGGAGCTGGAGCAGGGATTCCTCTGCGGTCTGTGGTGCAGAATCATGGTGAGGCAGCTGTGCCTCTTGCAGCCCATGGAAGTCCGCAGTGAAGCACATCTCCACCTGCAGCCCATGGAGGACCCATGCCAGAGCAGGGGGATGCCCAAAGGAGTCTGTGACCTGTGGGAAGCCTGTGCTGGAGGAGGCTCTTGGCAGGACCTATGGCCTCTTGGAGAGAGGAGCCCACGCTGGAGCAGGTTTGCTGCAGGACCTGTGAACCCGTGGGGGACCCACGCTGGAGCAGTCTGTTCCTGAAGGATGCATCCCGTGGAAGGGACCCATACTGGAGCAGTCTGTTCCTGAAGGATGCATCCCAAACTGAAGCAGGGAAAGATTGTGAGGAGTCCTCCCCTGAGGAAGAAGGTGCTGCAGGGATAATGTGTGATGAACTGACCACAACCCCCATTGTTCATCTCCCTGCACTACTTGGGGGTGGAGGAGGTAGAGAACTCAGGAATAAAGTTAAGCCCAGGAAGAAGGGAGGAGTAGAGAGAAGGTATTTTAAGATTCAGTTTTATTTCTCATTATCCTACTCTGATTTGATTGGTAATAAATGAGACTTATTTCCCCAAGTTGAGTCTGTTTTGCCTATGACGGTAACTGATGAGTGATCTCTCCCTGTCCTTATCTTGACCCATGAGCCTTTTGTTATATTTTCTCTCCCCTGTCTGGCTGAAGAGGGGAGTGATAGAGCAGCTTTGGTGGGCAGCTGGTGTCCAGCCAGGATTAACCAACCCACCACGAATCTTTTGACACATTCAGGAAAAGAATTTTTAAACATACTTTGTTAATAAAGTTTCCTTTTGGCAACTGTTGCTTTCTCTGCTTATTATAAGTGCCTTTAAAATGTTTCCATTAATTAAGGCTGCTTTTATGGGCTACATCCATTTAGTAAAATTACAGAAAGAAGTGCTGCCGACACATCTGCCATTGACTTCTGTTTGCCTGAGCATTTTATACCCCTGTGAATATCACAGTGGGAAGAGAAAGCCTGTGGAAGAGAATGATCGAAAGAGGTGAATTCTGTCCAGCAAAACATGGAGGTCAGGAGAGACTCAGCTGATTACATGCTCATGTTTTCCAGGATTGCATGGTGAGAGTGGAAAGTTGGTTGAACTCTAGTTACAACACAATAGCCCTCTTAAAAAATAATAACTGAAATGCTCAGAGGATAAAAATGCATCAAATGTGAGTTTGAAGATATGAGATTGTGTTTGGGGGGAGCAGGCAAGAGGGAGGTTGGTCTGAGCATCTCAGTATTAACTTACGGAGGTTTTTATACACCCTCAGCTGAAAGCGTTACTAGCCAGATTATAATTATAATTACCTTGGCTTCATCTCAGTGTTTATCTGCCATGACACCCACCCAGCCACCTGCCTGCTATTAATTCATTCAACACTAACTTCATCTTTTTTTTCCTTTTATCTTGTTTTTTTCCTGTTATCCTTACTTTAAAAAGTGTCCATTATTAGAAACAAACTAACACAATATTTGTTTGTCCATGACATCATGTGTTCCTTTGTTTAAAATGAAAAAAGAAAAGAAACGACCCAGAATTCTTCCTATAATAAAAATAACCTGTTTGTATTTTATAGTGAATACTGGAAAGATCTGGCATTTGACTCTAAAACTCTGAGCAGCTGATAATCTTCTTTAAATGACATCTTTTTTTTTTTTTTTTCATCCCAAACACTGCCAGATATTCAAATAAGAGGAAATTCATGACAAGGGGGCAATCAGCATGATACACAGTGGCTTATAGGACTCAACTGTGGGTGCAATTCTGTACTGAGTCCTAGATATTTGTTGCTGTTTGCTGCTCTAGAGGTGCTGAAGTTCATGGTTTGCCCTGACAGAACACTGAATGTTCAATTCTCCTGTAAAATGATATTAAATGGCAAAACAGGAAAGACTTGAACTAACAGCCATTCCCACAATGCTCAAAGCCTTAGGAAGAGTTAGCTCTGCATTCTGCTATGCTATTTATAGGACAGAAAGCACTTCTTCCTAGTATGCCTGGAACCATGAACTGGTGCTGTTGTGTGGATGTCCTTTTGGATGTTCAGTGAGTGGTAGATTGAAGAACAAACTGTAATGTGTCAGAGGGAGCTAATTATAATAATGGCCCTGGGTCAGGTAAATGCTTCACTATTTATCTGACCCAGCCACTGTTTATTATATTCCCCGTGTCAACACATTTTTACAGAGTGAAAATTAGCAACTAATTAATTTAATTTCAGGATTTAATGCCCGTGTAAAGGAAAATAAGCAAGGTTTGTATTGAATGGTGATGTTTCTAGAAGGCAGCATTATAAACATGGAAGTGAAGGATCTTTAAAAGTAGCTTTGAGTTGAATGGTGTACAGGTCTGATACTTCAACCATTCATCAAACCTCAGTTCATCAAACTGCGCTTAAGTATCTGGTCAAGTCTTGTTCAAATCAAAAGCATGTGTTTAAATGCTTTTTGCACAGGAGTCTTAGACCTTGCTCAAGCAACATTTTTGACTTTGTCAAGCCTGCTTGCTTGGGGAAATGCATCAGGGTGAAGGCCTGATTGCCTGTATTCCTCTCTCTACCACTGATGCTCCTTTTTTTCAACGACATTTCTGCTCTCTGTCAGTTAAAGTTTGGAAATGTCAGAATGTAAGACTTGTTATGCAGACCTCTGTACAGATTTTGGGGGGCACAGTTCAAGCAAGCAAATGAATGAAGGAGAGCTTCTGAGGGAGGATTCTCATTGCTTTCAGGTCCCCAAAGTATGCAAGCTGCTGTTTATTGTTGGCTCTTGACCTGTTTCAGCTTATGCAGTCTTCCTTTAGTATAACTCACAAAACCAGAGCGTAGGAATATACATACTCCTCGTGTATATGGAGACAATAATTCTTTGCACTGTTGTGGTCTCTTTAATCTGCGGACTTTAAATACTTTGGAACCTACTGGGGCTGGAGGTTTCCCCATCTTTACTACTTTCTTTTTTTTCTTATATTACCTTCCCCATCTCTCCTCCCCTCTATCCTTCTATTTTTAAAGAAGGCAATCAGTACTGGAGAAGCTAAAGCACGCTTTTCCCAGGTCCTGGATGATTTCTTTGCTTTTACTCCAAGCTCTGCTGATGGATAAAACCACCTTTTCCCCTGAATGCCAGGAGAGAACCGTAGTGTGCCCCAGCTGGCTCCCCATTCTGAATGACTGAGGGTCTAGGTCTCCAAACCATGCTGCAGGCTGCTGCAGAACAGTTTCCTATAGTTTAACCGACTAGCTCTAGCATGTACAAGAAACCTGTGGCAGAGCTTAGAGAACAACCCGAATGTATTAGCTGTTCCTCCTCAGACTTAAACAGCTTTCCCTCCCAATGCACAGTCATTGATTGTTGGAATTTCTGTGTAACCCTTTAAAATTTTGGTGCATTGGTCCAGGAATCTTTATTTTTAGATTTAATTTTTCTAATTATAATTTCAGGAATTATTTTAATAATATGTATTTATCAGAGCACGGATGTCAGTCTAAAACTTTTCTCCAGCACTATGCTGATTTGACACATTGTGGCTAGCCTGGCTCTGTCTTCAAAGTCGTCTTTTGTGTCAGACAGCAATTGCTGCAAGGGATGTATGTATAGCTACAGCTTTCGCCAAGATATCAACAACTCTGGGGCTAGGGACTGAGGGGTCAATGTGTAGGTCTTATGATCTTCCTCATCACATTGAAAAAGGTCACAGAAATCATCAGACTGACTGCAGAACATTCCCTCAGAGCAATGCACCTTTTGTATTGCGGAGCTGCTGCCAGTTTTGAAGCTGTGGTTCATGCGAAACACAAATCTTTCTTTAGCATGTACATCATAGAATCATAGAATAGTTAGGGTTTGGAAAGGACCTTAAGATCACCTAGTTCCAACCCCCTGCCATGGGCAGGGACTCCTCCCACTAAACCATGCCACCCAAGGCTATGTTCAACCCGGCCTTGGACACCGCCAGCAATGGAGCATTCACAACTTCCCTGGGCAACCCATTCCAGCTGCCTCACCACCCTTACAGTAAAGAATTTCTTCCTCATATCCAATCTAAACTTCCCCTGTTTAAGTTTGAACCCATTACCCTTTGTCCTATCACTACAGTCCCTCATGAAGAGTCCCTCCCCAGCATCCTTATAGCCCCTTTCAGATCCTGGAAGGCCGCTAGGAGGTCTCCATGCAGTCTTCTCTTCCCCAGGCTGAACAGCCCCAACTTTCTCAGCCTGTCTTCATACGGGAGCTGCTCCAGTCCCCTGATCAACCTTGTGGCCCTCCTTTGGACTTGTTCCAACAGTTCCATGCCTTTTTGTTGTTGAGGACACCAGAACTGCGCACAATACTCCAAGTGAGGTCTCACAAGAGCAGAGTAGAGGGGCAGGATCACCTCCCTCGACCTGCTGGTCACGCTTCTTTTGATGCAGCCCAGGATACGGTTGGCTTTCTGGGCTGCGAGAGCACACAGCAGCCAGCTCATGTTCATTTTTTCATTGACCAACACCCCCAAGTCCTTCTGTGCAGGGCTGCTCTGAATCTCTTCTCTGCCCAACCTGTAGCTGTGCCTGGGATTACTCCAACCCAGGTGTAGGACCTTGCACTTGTCATGGTTAAACTTCATCAGGTTGGCATATCAATGCAATAGAAATACCCTCAGGGGATAGGGAGGGGCTTCCTGTTCAGTGCAGTATTTCAACAAAGTTTTATAAATTAGGGTAATGTAAAACAGGCAAGAAAAGCTATTGCTTGATTTAGTTCCTTCTTTCCAAAAGCAAGTCAAGGGCAAACCAAGGCATGGAGATCCTTGACTGTAGTTCATGAATGTATGATTTCTTATAACGAGGTAATAATAAGGAAAAAACAATGTATCGGAGGTCTATGGATTCTTTAGAATCATAGAACGGTTTGGTTTGGGAGGGACCTTAATGATATCTAGTTCCAACCCCACTGCTACAGGCAGGGAAATCTCCCACTAAACCAGGTTACTCAAAGCCGCGTCCAACTGGGCCTTGAACACTGCCAGGGATGGGGCACTCACGACTCTTCTGGGTGAATTCCAGTGCCTCACCACCCTCACAGTAAAAAACTTCTTCCTTTTATGTAGTCTGAATCTACTTTCTTTCAGCTTAAATCCATTCCCCTTTATCCTGTCAATACTCGCTCTTGTAAGAAGTCTCTCTCCAACTTTCTTAAGGGCACATTTTAGGTACCAGAAGACTGCTTTAAAGTCTGCCTGCAGCCTTCTCTTCTCCATCCTGATCAAGCCTAACTCTCTCAGTCTGCCTCTATAGCAGAGGTGCTCCAGCCCTCTGATCATCTCTGTGGTCCTCCTCTGGACTCGCTCATGCAGGTCCATGTCCCTCTTGTGCTGGGGGCACCAGAGCTGAGTGCAGCACTTCAGGTGGGGTTTCACGAGAGCAGAGTAGAGGGACAGAATCACCTCCTTTGACCTGCTGGTCAACTGCTGGTTGATGCAGCCCAGCATACAGGGTTTTTTCTGTGCAGCAAGTGCACACTGCTGGCTCATGTTGAGCTTCTCATCAACCAAGACCCCCACGTCCTTCTCCTCAGGGCTGCTCCCAGTTCATTCCCTGCACAGCCTGTAGTTGTGCTTGGGATTGCCTGACCCAGGGGCAGGACCTTGCACTTGGCCTTGTTGAACTTCATGAAGTTTGCACAGGCCCACCTCTCAAGCCTGTTGAAGTGCCTCTGGATGACCCTATAATGACATTGCATACTAATCATGAGTGACCATCAAAAATTACTGTTTAGTTCAATCATTTTTCTCTTGATTACTTGGTGGACATGAGGAAGACTCAATAAGGTTGAGTTTTGTTACTAAGCTTGTCTGACAAACGTGAATACTCAAAGGTGTGAATAAACCCAACATGGAAGAAAAAAAACCCACAAACCAAATGATCTTTAATACCTGAAACATTTTCAGTGGTTTTCAGATAAAATACTACAATTTTTCTTTACAGAATTTAAAATTAATTTTACTTCATTTGATATCTATTTACACAGAAACCAGAAAAAAACATTACCTCCTCTGACTTCTGTGGCTTTTGCATGGGCTCCATGTGTTACCATGTGCAGGTCACCTTATCAGTCAATGTGTCATTAACAGGGAATCATTTTTATTTCCATTTTATTTTGTTTCTTGTTTGTATCAGTGAGCTTCTGGAAAGTGTGGACTTTCTCATGTCATAATTTTGGAAGATATACCAGATTCACAGTCTAGTATGCATGATTAGAATAGAAACAAATAATAGTAGATGTTTACTAGTCATTATTTTAGGCTATGGGAAATGTGTAGGAAAAAAAAGTCATGCTAAACTGACATGTTAAAGCACCGGAAATGGACCCAGACTAAGTTATCAAAATCAGGATAAGCCAAGACTGTTGCCGGTTACTTCTTAATTAACTAAATGAAGCATACACTGCCAATAAAAATCTAACTTTTGCAAGGGAAATAAGCTAGGACTTTTATGGATGCCAATAAAAGGAATGTTGTCTGGAAGATATTCATTAGCTGAGTGGAAGAAGTCTGTAGAGGCTATGGTCCAGAAAGTTGGTGGATTTAATGACACGGGCAAGAAGGCTTGTGTAAGAGGGTGAGTGGAGCCAGTAAAAGAAAAGAAATAGCACTTCTTTAGTGTGAATATGTTTCATTAAAGTAGCAGTAAATTGCATGGACTTTTATTGTATCTTGGTCTACATTAGCCAAGGTCCAACTGATGCTAGCGGGTCTACCCATTCATTTGCAGAACAATAAGACTGGTTTACTGTTCCTCACAAGCTGAAGAGTAGCTAAGTAAAATGTAGTTGGATGCCTACTGTGCATGTGGGAAGGTGAAGAAAAGCATTTGTAAAACAGCAAATTCACCAACAGATGTGGTATGCTTAGTGTTTGGGATACATCTAGATACAAGGATCCCACAATAAATATGCATGTAAAAGGCACATAAGTGCTGGAATAGTAGTGAAAATAATGAGAATTACCTAACTGATTTAATTTTATTTTTTTTAAGTCTTCTTCATCTCTTGTAACTTCTCCTGTAAATGGACAGTGCCTGACAGAATTTGGGGACTATTAAACTAACAATACGTTCTGCATTGGATAATGGCTTGTATGATTTTCCAGCTGAACCATGCAGTCCTGTGGAACAGTTAAATGGATGTTAAAAATTTCCTTTGTTCTTACCTGGAAGTTTTATTAGGCTGTCAAACAAACATTTGAAATCCTGCATTGCTCTTTTGATGCCAACGTGATGGCTAGCTCAGTTTCAACTTTGCATTGAACAAACAGGAATGTTATGCATCTGAGAAAAAAGAGAGAATGGTAACACCTACGCCAGCACTGCAAAACTGTGTTTGGCTATTTGTCTTCTGCAACTCCATAGCTGTTCTACTACCTGTAATAAGAGTGGTAAGATGAGTACTTGTTTTAATCTGGGTGGATAGACATTGATGACAATTGTGTAATATTCTGAAAAACTAGAGGGAATGTTTTAGTCACTGTAGCAAGGCAGATCTAGGATCTGCTACTGAAACTGTACTGTACACATGAGTGACTGCTCTTTTGGTGTGACTCATTTGCTAACTCTTTAGCTCTGATTACCCTAATATTTACAGTCTCAGAGCCTTTCTGGGGTCCATTATTTTTACACTGGCACATAGAAAACTTCTTGAATAAATCCTGACTGTAGGCATAAGAGGTGCTCTGCAGACTGCCTACACCTAAAGTCCAGTTTGGCTGCTGTGGCTGATATTTCCTGCAGATTGAACTGAGAGACAGGACGCAATACTAGTAAGTAATGAAGCCTCACTGACTCCTTTAAAGGTAGATGCTGTGGCATTTGAAGTTATTCTGATACCGGCTACCTGAATATGATCATATTCCCCCCCATTCCCCTACCCCCCCCCCCTCCCCCAATTTAAGTGGAAATAAGCCAATTTCAGAAATGTGGTATTGGGGCTGCTGTATTTGAAAGCCTTTTTGGAAAAGACCCTGCAAATATGACTAATTTTATTCTGCCATGAAGAACTAAAAGCATAGAAACCACTTATTCAGTTTTCTTCAGTCAATTCTCCAGATCACTGATTTAAGAACAAAAGCTTATCCTTCCTTTTTCCTCAGCCTCTGAGGAATGCATATTCATTTTTAGTTAATAGCTGAAGCACCAGTGCAAATGCAATAGATGTGTTCTTGCATCTATTAGGATATAAATATCTGTCCTTTTCTCCCTCCCAGGGGTTCAGTCTATTTTAAAAGAGGCAATAGTAAATTTAATGTCCAAGGTGTCGTGAGTGGAAGACTAAAGGCAGGTGTAGAAAAATCTTACAGTCCTCCTTTCAATAAAGGTTAATTTCCTGATGAAACCGGAAATGAAATAGTTGCAACTCTGCCATTGGAACAGAAGCCTCACTCAGAGCAGGACATGGCTCACTGACGTGCTGACTACACAAACAACTCTCTTTCTTCTTGCTTCAGCCTCTTCTTTTCATCTTACTGGAGGCAAAAAAAAGTAGTCATAAAATACTTGCAGAAAGTCAGAAAAGCTTCCAAATCCATGTGCATACTTTGGCCAGATAAATGGAATATCACTGTAGCCCAGATTGTGCTTGTGTGGAAGACAGCACTGAAGGCGATAAGTTGAGGGTTCCACTGGAATTTCTTCAGCAGCTTGAGCCCACTTTGCCTTCTTGGAAAGGTGAGACATTTTGAGTGATGATGTTATTTCTTTTTTTAGGAAAAACAAAACAAAACAACCCTTAAAAGCTTTGCTCCTTAGTACAACTCTTGAGTACTTATTGATGCTCTTGCTTCTCTCAGTGACAGAGATTTTCTTGTCCTCTGAATGTAAATCAACACTCCTGGTAACCCTGATGTTCTGGACACCATTAAATGAGGTAGCTATGTAAAGAAAGGTATACATCTCTTACTAGGGCAACAGACTTCAGAAAAGACAATTAGGCAAATCAGATCAGTGGTGTCTTAGGCCATGGAGCTTTTGGCTGTTGCAATTTTGTATCACAATCCAGGATGCATCCGGATTATTTGGCTAATGAAGTAATTTCAGTGTGGTACAGAGGACCTCCCCTCAGAGACTGAAGAACTGTTGATATTAACCACTTTTTTTTGAAGCAAAGGGCTCCGCAAGCTCCTCAGGGCTGTCCTGCCAACTTTTCTTTTTCCCTATGCATCTCTACAAAGCCCAGACCATCTCCTCGGATGCCTGCACTGACATCACTAACTTTGTGGTCGCCAATATTCTTTGTTACAGATCACCATTTTGCTCTCTAATGGTTTGCAATTAGTTTTAATAAGATATCAACCAGTAACTAATAAATATCATGAACCTGTCAGTCATTAGAAGTTTGTATCCTTAATTGGTCAATGGTCTTCTTGTGAAGAAAAGCTAAGTGCTCTTCAGATGATGTAGCCATCAACTATTATCACACATTATCCCTCAAAACCAGAAAAATTATGCTTTAGTTATCAACACTCATTTAAAAGTAACTGGGACTAAAATGTCCTCCTTAGTACCTTTGGGGATACCTCTTCAGCTTGACCTCACCATGTATTTTTCTGTATTGAGCTAGTTTTGATGTTTTAATAGGCAGAATATTACAACTTCACACTGTGACATAATATTTTGCCTTCAAATACATACACATAGGCAACACAAGGGACTGTTTGTTATCTTCCATGTATAAGAACAAGTGCAAGGCAAGATAAAAATGGAAGCAAAAAGCTTATGTAGCAAAACAAGTTTTCTTCCTCCTGCTTTTTTCTTGATGAGGTTACAGGAAAAATACACAAGTTGTTTGTTTGTTAGGTTTGCAAGCTGCCAATATGTACAGTAGAGAAAAAATAAATAAATCAAACTTCTGACAGGTGCAGAAAGAGAGAGCTCCAAGGCAAACCTTGACTCCCCAGGGTAATTCGAAAATTTTCCTCTTGCCAGACCCAAAATAAAATTCAATCTCTATGTCCAAGAATATAAACAGCTCTGTTGACTTGCCAGTTATCAGGGCTTGTAGTGGAGTTTTTGGGAGGTTCATGTAACTGAAATTCAGGGATTTTTAACCATAGATACTGGACTGAAATTATACAGTTGTGGAAGAAAGAGAAAATACTGCATTTTGGAAAGCAAAGGTTTTTAATTTATGGCAGCTGATTGACATGTGCTCTTCCAGTGTTGCCTGGGGAAGCATTCTTGAGCAAGTATGTTTTATTTCTTATTTCATCCACTGTCCTTTTGGTTGGTGCTGTTTCCTACTTCCCAGGCCCTTCACAACAATTATTTCCTTTCAAATAATTGCCATTAAAAAATTCAGTCCAGACAAAGCTCTCTAAATATGTGTAAGATATGACAAAGGCTGAGCTGTGTGAATGTGTGGGGAAGGTGATAGAGTGATGAAGATGAGGTGAGTCTGATACTTAGCTGCATGGGAAATGGTCACAGCAGTACTATGATATGTATCTTAGTCATCTATTGCCTAGCCGTATCCATACAAAGCTGCTGAGCCCAGGACACAAAAGAATGCTAGGTTTGGTGATGGCAAGTTGCACAGCCCCATAACATGTCCCTTAGTGGTAGTTTGTGCTGAGAAGTAGGATCTCTGTTACAGTTTGTTGGAGCCCATTCAGCTCCAGCCATCTGACCCTGTACAGGCAGCATAGCTCAGAGACCTTCCTAAATGGCCACCCCAATCCCAGTTGCCTCAGCTGACATCCTAGTAAGGCCATAAATGTACTCACTGTTTTTTAAAACTCAGTTTTGAGGAGGTAATGCTGGTTCTATGAGAAAGTATCATAAATAAAATTGAAATCAGTCACATTTATGACTGGTTGTTAAAAAGCTGTAAGTGTTATGAATTTATGACACTGTGCTCATATTCAGCTGTTCACTGCTTCTGCTTCTAAGTCTTTTTGTCCAATGTGGGATAAAATTTGTATTTGTGGGTGAGATCATTATAAATCTTTTATGTACCACAAGTACAATTTTAAATGTTTGCAGGCATAGAGAACCATGCCCATGAGATATCAACTATATTTCATGGGTTATTTCTTCACAGAACTGACAAAAAAAAGAGCTTTGAGCTTTGCAACTAGTATACACTCACACACACTTCTTAAGTTTACATGTTTGACCTTTAAAAGCTGGTAGGCAGCATGAAATGTGTGACTTAGGAAATAAAATGCTCCATGGTTCATATTTTATTTGGATGCCAGTTTACCATGTTCATTTTCTTTCTTTAGCAAAAAACACCTTCTCAGAAGACTGCACATCCCCAAACCTCCAAGGTTTCTTGCTGATTCTAATTACAATTGGACAAGTTCCTCGGGGAGTGAGTGTAGTTTACGTACACCTCTGCATAAATCAGTGATGAAACACGGGCCAGCAGAGATGAATATGTGGCTCACACTTTAGGCAAACCTACTGCTGAGTTCTGTAGCATTCACACTGAGCTTTCCTATCGCAGTTGTTAGACATGGTGTATTCAAAGGCATGAAATACAGAGAAATATAATTAAAAAAAAAGATTTTTTTTTTCTGGATAGAAAGATGGATGGGGTGTAAAGATGGTACTAGAACTGGGTGACCTGTTAATAGACGACATTCTGTGAACTAGGTTTTAAGTGTGGCATTAACTTAAAAGACCACTTAGAAGAAATATGCTTTAATGGAAAGCACATTTTGTGTGGGGAGCTGGGAAGCCTGGAGTTTCCTATCTTTGTAGCTGGACCACCAGGACAAATAGTTTCAATTTTCTGTAACTTATGCAGGCATGGATTTAGCAGGGGAAGAGAAGTAGGATCTTTCTGTCCTCTTTCTATTTTCCCCTATGTCATGGTTTAACCCCAGCTGGAAACCAAGCACCACACTGGCACTCGCTCATTCCCCCTTCCTGGTGTGATTGGGAGGAGAATTGGAAAAAGGTAAAACCTGTGAGTTAAGAGCAGTGTAATGTTTGAAATAGATTGAAATATAATACTGCTACTGAAAAGACAGGACAAAGAGATGAATAAAACATGAGGAAGAAAAACCTTAAGTGATGCGCAATACCACAGTGCTCACCACCTGCTGACCAACACCCACCCAGTTCCTGAACAGCAATCAGTGGCTCCCAGGCAACTCCCCACAGTTTGTATACTGAGCATGTTATTCTATGGTAGGTAATATCCCTTTGGCTAGTTTGGGTCAGGTGTTCTGTCTCTGCTCCCTCCTGGCTTCTTGTGTCCCTCCTCACTGGCAGAACCTGAGAGCCTGAAAAGTTCTTGATTAGGATAAGTGCTACTGAACAACAACTAAAACATTTGTGTGTTATCAACATTATTCTCATATCAAATCCAAATCACAGCACTTTACCAGCTACTAAGATGACAGTTAACTCTATCCCATCTGAAAACAGGATGCCCAGATTGCTAATTGCGCACTATACTGGGCACAGGGGTTTTTTTGCTTCCTGGCCCATCTCCCAGCCTGGGACAATTCACCTCTCCTCAAACAGAGCTGCGGAGAGGCATCCTCTGCTACACATCTCCACATGCTGGGAAATGATTTAGTGTGAGCATCTATAGGCTGCATCTCCATTGGCTCCATCCTGTTATCTGCCTCATTTGCCCATTTTGGACAAAAGGCTCCTTGAGACTGAGACTGTCCCTCACTGTTTGCTCCAGCTTTTGGTATCCAGTGGTAACATAAAAAGTAAAGATAATTTGCTAAGGTCCTTGTGTCCTCCATACCAGTGTGATGTGTTGGGAATGGGTGTCAATTAGTTCCTGGGATTTTTATTTCATGTTTCACCTATGAATATCTATGTATTGTATTGGATATTTGGTACTTTCTTTGGTACTTTCCTTTGCATAATCACCTGTGCAATCTCTTTAACTTTCATGATCTTTTCACCTTTGGTGGTATGTGTTATATTAGAGTGATAAAGTAGTGCACTTACCATTGTCTCTGTCCCCTGGTTTGGGTAAATGAAATTTTGATGAAGAGATGTCAAGATGCCAGTGAGAATGTTACCTCCGTCGACATTAGCACAAATCTGCTTGTAAATGTTTTAATGTATGTGCTTCCTTTAGACATTTTAACAGCACAACATTACTGAGTATTTAGAAAGCACAAAGTAATTTCATTCATGGTATCTATGTTAATAGGCACAGCCTTTAATCCAACATTCATCCAACTCCATAGTATGCGTCAAAATATATTTGGATTGTTTATGATTGATATGGTCATTCTCTTACGATTCCTTTGGGCTAGATAGAAATAGAAATGTGGGGCAGGAGTCTCCAGTACTGTGCAGCTGCTTTTCTCTGCACTGTCAGCATAAACTAAGGTGAAAGCTGGGGGATCTGGCTCAGCATAAGTGTATTCTGAGATGATGAGCTGCTGTGAGGCACCTACATTTCTCTTAGTATTGTTGAGATAACATCAAAAGGGTGCATGGCTGAAGGGAGAAGACAATGGGGAAAGCAATGTAGAGTCTCAATCATACTCATTGTCTCTTGGTTGCGATTTTGGTTCAGTGTGTTACAGCTAATCATTACCTGGAGCAGCTTTTGAGCATTTCTGATGTAATGGAAAACAAATGGCCCTTTCACAAAGCAGCACCAGGTTCAGTGGGCCTCAGATATAGCCAGCCAGCAGGTTAGGTTTAGATATTTGGAGCCATAAGTCTCTATTCCAAAAAGCATGTAGGTATCTGAAGGCTCATACAAGCACTCAATATTATTTTTCAATAGGGTTTATGACTGCAGGCACACATTTCTGAAAAATAACAAAGTTTAAGCAATTTATTCAATTATACCTTATTTGTGGAAGTAACGCAGGAGACTAATTATCCCACTTTGGTGAAGCTTGAATTCTTATTTGCTTGCTTTTCAAAGCGGGGTTTATCAGTGGGACTTAAGACTGATAATGAGCTTAGGAGCTTCTGAAACTGTTGACCTCCAGACTGAATTCTGTTTGTATCTTTCTGTAACTGTGATCTGTGCTGTCTGCAAATGTCCAGATCCCAGGATCTGGAAGGAATTTACATAGCAGCAATGTTGCAATATTTGAGCAGAAGAAAACCATCTGACATTATTGGATGTACCTTGCACTGGCTTAAATGTATCTAAGGGAAATGCATATTGCAGGAATTTTTCGTGCCCTGTGACTCTGAATATTTTGCATTAATTAGTTTTGTCTCTTTGTAGTTCTTTTCCTCAGTAGAACCTGAATAGAGAACCTTAACTAAAAAGTAATTAAGCCCTTAATGTGACTGTGAAGATTTAAACAAACAGACAGACAATCATTGCTTTCCTTTATCAGAGTAACCCCATTTCTTTCTTTATTTATTTTTTTTTTACATATATACATTGTGTTTTAATCCTTTGAACACTTTCCAAGTCAAGCTAACTACCGTTTGTGTACCTGGGGGATTGTGCAATGCAGAACAAGTTTGCTGCAGCTTTTTTTCACTTCTTAAAAAAAAATCACAATCCACTTAATCTGACAAGTGAAATTTTTGGTTATATGTTACCTACACAATGCTGCTTTTTTTCTTGTTAAGGCAGAGAAAGAAATAAATGCAGAAATGTGTCTGCTAAACTTCCAAGTTAGTTAGCAATCTGTTGGAGGAAACCGTGATCCTGACAGGTGCAAACGCTGGACTCTCAGGCTTAGGGAGTCTCATGAGCCTTTCAAAGGTTTCTCACCTCACTGATCCAAAATAAACTCCAGTGCTTAGGAAAAATCAAAACAAGCAAAATGTTTTATGTAGCACAATCTGGTACAGAAGCAAAGAACAGGAAGAGAGAAAGAGAGAGATAAAAAAACCCAACAGGTTATTTCTGTACTTTGGTCATTAATTGCAATTCTTCTATGACTTGCCTTTTAGAGTTGACCTTTCCCTCCATGTCTCAAGTGCTGGGTGTACCAATAGAAATTTTACTGGTTTAATACTAGCCATGTCACTAGTAGTTAAAGTGGCCATTGTCTCTCTAGTACATAATTTAACAATTTGCTTAATGAGCATCATAGACATTAACGCTTTACCTTTGCCTTCTTTTACCTTAAGGACAGTTGCAGGTTTTGGTTCTTGACCAGCTTTCAAGGTTTCTTACCACTATACATCTCACATATATTTAAAAAAAAA
Organism: Myiopsitta monachus; assembly: GCA_017639245.1. Lineage (NCBI taxonomy): Eukaryota > Metazoa > Chordata > Aves > Psittaciformes > Psittacidae > Myiopsitta > Myiopsitta monachus. Next base: position 30,316,785 of record CM029922.1, read on the forward strand.
AAAAAAGTCAGGAAAGAATATATTGTGAAATGGAGAGATATATCATTCACACTGTTGTATCAGCTAAGACGAAGCCTGTCTGACTGGGAGGCAAATCATTCCGTGCACATCTCCCATCTTCAGGTGCTAGGAAAAGCTCTGCTTGAGAGCATTTAGCTAAGAATGAACTAACAAGGAAAGAAAAACCCTAATACAACACAGCTTCACTGTTCATCTTTAAAATACAATCACTGGTCGCCATCTTTGACTAAAATAAATGCCTTCAGCAGAATCCTCAGCCTCAGCCATCAGGTTTCAGCTTCAGTACCACAGAGACATGCATATGAGCTTGTAGAGTCATTGTAATGTTTACAGAGGTTTCTTTTGACTCAGGCACTGTAAAAGAGTAATAATAGAAATAGTCTGCTCCTCTGGAAGGGCTTCTGAGAGATTAGTTCAGCCCTGAACACAACTAAAATTAATTGTGAGATATATATAATTCTCTGTGCACACATATATGTGTATACACACACTTGCATAAATTGTTGTAGTATATCACATATATGTCACATACATACATGACTATTTCAGGAGGAAAAAAACCAATGGGACCAACATGCAAGACAGAAATAGAGCATCTTCTTGTCTTAAGTAGAATAAATTATTGCTGAATGCCGATGTTAATGTTCAGTCTAAATTGGGGCCTGCACAGCTGGGATTCTCTGTGCTGTTTGATCTGCCCTTTCAAGCTCTGATGAGCCCACTAAATTGTATTTAATGGTCACAGGGCTGAAGTACAAAAAAATAAGAGGGCTTGTTATAAAACAATAGAGACAACTTAGCTCACATGCACACCTGTTCTTTGTACTTCATGAAGGACTTTGTCCTGATAGGGAGGGAACATTTTATGAAGCTCTCCACTGGCATTGTTTGCTTGGGGTTCATAAGTACAACAGCCGTTTTTGGGTTGTTGGATTTACAGTTGCTACAGCCATGGGCGATTTGTGTGGGAGGCTATATGACTCTGCTAGTCACATCAGAACAGGATGACAGACACCTGCACACTCCTTTGGAAGAAAGAAAACTACTCTGAATAATTATTAGCCAGACATATCTAAGTTAAATTGACTGATTTCACCCATGCAGGCTACTGAAGTGTGACACAATTGCTGTCACTTTATGGAAACACCCTTCCCACTTTTCTTGTCCTGCAAGATGGCACTCAATATCTATCCCATCTGAACGATGGTAATTTTATATTGGTGCTCTTTTTGGTAGTTTCCTGGGATATTAAATAGGGGAAGGTATTATGATGTGCTGATTGCTTTCAATCTTAGCCTCAAATAGGTACCTGAAAGGGGAGCAGTGAGGACGATATTCTGTGGATTCCACACACATCACTGTGTCACATGTATTGATTCCAGTATGACTGTGTGTGGAATTGTGGAAACTTGTCTGAAGGATGTTTTCTATCATAGCATGCTTGATATTACACGTATGTGAGGAAAATTTGGAGATAGGCTAGTGAAGAAGACTTTTTTTTCTCAGATGTTAACAATAATTTTGGGGCACATAAGAAATGCTGTCAGTCTCTGTGGCTAGGAAATGTGTGACAGCGCTGTGTAAAGACTACTGCAGGAGAACAAGTCTGTATTAGCATATTTTAATCCTACAGTGGGTCATCATGATAATTCAATTTCACCTTTGGTATATTTTCCCTGCTTTCCTGACTCTTCTTCCTGGATTTACCTGAATTAGTTCCTGCTTCAAATCCATGAGTTGTGGCTGAGTTGGTATGTTAGATAAATGCCTGTGGCTGGAAAAGCCTGAAGGGTGGCCATAATGAGATCTCTCCCAGCTCTTCTGAAACTGGAGTTTTCTAGGTACTTTTCAGGCTTATTCACCTGGCTGCTGGAAGGGGACAAGGGTAGGATGGCTTCCACTGGGGTCCATTGGACTCATGGAAACACAAGAAGAAAAAATAGTGCTATTGAACCTTGCATTTCAGGTCCTTAAATCTCACTCTGGAGTAAGCTCCAAGGTACTTTGCTGCTTCTTCAAGTAAAAAGAACATTAAGTGGTGAAGTGTTTCTTCTGGGAAACTGATGGGAAATGTGGCTAGGAAATAGCCAGCAAAGGTGAAATGGGAATACAGAATTGTAGGGAAAGAGCAATTAGCTCAGCTATTGTAGGGAGGTAATTTAATTAGATGACTCAGGGAAAAGCAATATAGCTTGGATTCTTTTTTCTTTCTCTCTCCTCTCCTGTTGTGTGTTGTCCTCCCCCCCCCCCTTTTTCCTTTTTCCTTTTAACTTTTTTTCCTTTTTACATTTTTCCTTTTTGCTTCCCTTTCTCTAGACTAGGAAGAGGGAACAGCAAGAATACAAAGCAAAGACTGTCAGTAGCATGTAGCATTTTGCTGTCTCTGGTGATCGGTGTTGTGTTAGGTTGAAGCTGGCAAACTGAGAAAATTAGAAAGAGGAGACTAATTTTAAAAAGAGGCTTTTCCCAGTTATATTATTGCTTGAATTTCAAATGTCTGCAGATCATGGACTTTTTGGCCTATTAAGTATCTAACTTTCAGATCTAGACTGACATCCAAATCATTGCTGAGTTTATGCTTCACTAAGGGAAACAGATTAGATCCAGATCACTGATCATTCGTGTCTGCTGCAGAGGAAGGCCAGGTGTGTTTGCTTAATTCCTTAATTTATTAATCTTTACCTACTTCTTCCAAAGAATCTACTCTTAAAGCTGTTTAGATACCGCAATTCTGAGAACAATAGGATGCTTTGGACTGAAGTTTTCTGAGTGATTGTCTGTAAGACATCAGTTGCTTTGTTAAGGCCAACACGCCTGCTTCATAGCTGGCCCCAGGCCCCTGCAAGCAGCAGAGTGTTCTCTATTGAAAAATTTATGACAAGTATTAGAATTGCATGGGAAAGCATTAAGTGTTGTCAAAAGGCCACTGAGCCAAAAGCTTTGCAAAACATAGTCTAAGTTGTGTCCCTCCAAAAATATCTTTGATTCCACCCGCTGTTTCTGTTTTGATTGTTTTGTTTAGTGGCATAGTATGAAAATGGCCTCAACAGGCTTTTGATGCTAAGAATGGTAGCTGACTTAACAGTGCTCTATTTTTTGACTTTAAGTATCTGTCTCGTTATTTCCTATAATGAACCATCCAGGATGGAGTTTCCTCCAAATTAGAACAGCAAGTGTGTGCAGTGGCGGTTGTAGGGCTGGCTTGAGAACTTGCTTGCAGTGCTGAGCAGCAGTGCTTTGGGAGGTTGCCCTCGTGGAAAGGACTGGGAATTACAGAAGGCTGGAAGTCAGAAATACAGTGCTGCACCTGCAGAGACCTGTGCCTTCCTTGCAGGGTTCCCTGAGAACTTCAGACGATGGTAGATAGCTACGTTACTCTGCTCTTACCCTTTCTAATGGAGGAGCTACTACTTTAATACACTAGTTTAACAATTGGAAAATCAATGGTATAATCATATAATAATAGTTTAATAAACAACAGTACTTTTACTACAAATACATGTAACTTCATGTGAATGCTGTATCAATAAAATTGTGGTAGTTGTGGGAAGTTCACTGTTTACAGTGTCTGTTTATAAATGATGGAACAGTACTACTCTGGTTAGAGATGAAGATACTCTATGATATTTTTAATAAAAGAGGAGGCATAATCTGCTTTTTGGGGAACAACTTGGTCTTGGTATATCGTTCACATCCCTGCACAGATTTACTCTGTGACCTTTGCTAGCCAACAAGGTGAGCATTTTCAAACACAGATGAAGTGCTTATGCCCATGTTTTACCATTTAATAAAAGTGGCTTATTTTCAGATTGTTTTTATTGCCCCCACCTCCTAATTCCAGTCCAAATCATGATTACTTGCACCCAAGGTGAATTTGGCAGCTGGGACTGTAATTACCCTTCATCCTTCCCACTCAGTGCAATTGATGCCAGTGGACCTCTCTGGATTTACTGAGCAAAATTTCACTCTTGGCTGAGCTCTACAGGGTAATATTTTCAAAGTCATCTATAAGGAGTTAATGTCCAGATCTAACTGAAAATCAGTAGGATGTTGGTGGTTTATTATCTTGGATTGCTTTGAAAAAAAAATGAGTCTAAATTTGCTGGCTTTGATTGTTAAAATAGACAGTGGAATTTTTTTCCACCCAGCAAGAAATCTTTACCAGGTACTACACAGAGCCCAAAGCTGAAATATGCACAGTGATGATGTTGTATTAATGATGACCGTATAACTATGATGTGATTTACTTCTAATCAAGAAATGCAGCTTATTAGCCTTACTACAGAATCCTGTGTTATGCTCATTCACTTCCACCCAGCAGTAGGAAGAGTTTTTTTCCGATACCTCTAACATTTCCATTCCAAAGGAATGAAGTTTTGAATTTCTCCAGAACTGGGAGAACCCCTATTCTATGAAGAACTCATCAGGTTTTAGGACAGATTTAAGACAAAAGGATTGGCAGTGGAAGAACTAAAAGCTCTGTCTCTGTTTTCATTAGCACGAGATTGGCATGGTGCATGATCTAAGACATCTGATGATGACTCCAGTAAAGGTTGCTGCTGCTCAGTCAGCATCATGGGGAGGGATAGCAGCTCTCTGCTGTCTATGGGAAGTTTCCGTCTCATTCTTTACCTGAGTAGAAAACAACTTTTCCCCCATTACAGAAGAATCTATAATTTTAGGGCTAAATTGGATGGCCAGTAGGGATCAGCTATATCACTGTCCTGCTGTGTGGAAATGTACAGATAACTGCTATCACAGAGGAGTTCATGCAGGTAACTTAGCCAACTGTGTGTTTATGTGCTCATGCACCATGGTAATGTGATGTGATTTAAGGTAGCTAACTTTCAGGGAGACAAACCAGTCCTTGTGTTTGAGATCTCTAAAAGAAGAAAAGGTTTCTTTGCATTGTTTTAAATATATGGGTTTTTTTTTTTTACAGTGTAAATAACATTCTTTAATAACTATATGTGGTTAAGCAACTACAATAATCTGGCTCTTGAACATAAGCCTAGAGAGCGTCTGTTTCTTTTCACTGGAAGGACTAACCATGATAGTTCTGTTTCTTTCATAGGGTATTTTTTCATCTTTCTTCACAAAACTTTTCCTGTGAAAGGTTTTGTCTGTGTTTGCATCTATCGCTGGAGTTTGTACAAACTTGGGAGTACTTTCACAATATGCCAGCAGTCATTTTCCTTTCAGTTCTGTCCATTTCTAGAAGAAAGAAAGAAAAGTTGGCATGCAGTGGAGCTTGAATACAGTGTTTCCTTTTGTCATACTGTTCCAACAGTCAGGCAAAGATCACAGATTTTTTCCCCTCAGATGGCCATAAACCATTTTACATTAGAAGTTTTCAGGTAAGTATCTGTCACTAACCAACACACAAGCAGAATGTTTTATCGCAGTGAACAGAGCCGACTTGAAAATATTCATGTGTTGGTGAACATTTAGAGCTCAATCTAAAACTGTTGCATGCGAGCAAAAAAGGAGAGCATTTAATAGAAGCTTCAGGCTTTAATCTCTCTTAGCTTTACAGACATGCTAGCATATGGATTCACATGTGTCTGCCATGTGGTAGAGTTTGTACTTCTCAGAATCCAAAGCAAATAACATTTTAAGCTTGCTTTTTAGGGGAGGAAAGGGACAAAACATTCACAATACTAATAGCTCTTACAACCGAAGAGGAAAAAGCTCAGCCTGTGTGACCCATGTAAATGGAGAGTGATATCAAAAGCTCCAACCTGCGATGTTTAAATGGACTCCCATGTACCAGTACTGAAGAAAGAGAGGTGAGGCCAGCTAGTGCTTGCTTGTGAAGTGTCTGGGGCAGGAGCTCTGAAAAGGGAAGGTGACAGTTGAAAGGCAGCAGGCTGCTCTACTGACAAGGAGACAGGTGCCTGGAAGCACCCATTCCTCTGAAGAGCAGCTGGGCATAGGAAGGCATGCTGCACCAGCTGGAGAGGAAGGCTGCAGCCCCATGCAGTTATCCTAAGCATCCTCTCTGAGCCTGTGCAGGGCTGAGCTACGTTAACTAAGGGTAGAGAGTAACTGGCAAATCCCCGTCTGATACATATGTAAATATAGCAGTCAGCTCAGAGCAGGTGGACTCTTTGGCTTTCAGGCGGGATGGGCCTGACGGGTCTGATTGCAGGACTGATTGTCCTTTATTAAGAATTATTTAGATCTGTTTTTTGTAATGCTTTATTATTTAAATGTTGCTTGTGTAGAAGAAAACAAAAAAAAAACCAAACATTTCAATGTGTCATTAGAACATATCAGATATAGAAAATGCACCTCATTTGATTACTGTTCACTATTCAGAAAATCCCAAACAGTGTATCTGCTCCAAAACAAATTACCCTTAGGGATTTTTTTTTTAGATTATAATATCCAAGGTCTTCTTATATATACAGCAGAGGGGTTATTAAAAATAAATCAGATCCTTAATATGGAATCATTCCCTTCAGTGCGAGAGCTGAATGGCATTTGCCAGTTGAAAGGCAAAACTTTCTGTCAAAGTGGATTCAGAAGTGTCCAAACAAACTCAGTGAGACCCCTTACTCCTCCTCCCTCACTGGAGACAAATACTAGTTAGCTGCAGGAAGAAGACTGGAGGTGTATTTAAATCCACAATAAGCATGACTGCAATTATTTGACAGGTAACAACCCCACCAGACCACTCTGACTGTATGACAGCTGCCTGCAGTCAGCCACACGTTTGTAGGTATAGATAGATGCATTCTCCTGGCGGGGCCCTGCAGACAGCTGCATTCTTCCAGTCTTGTGCTATAGTCAGCTAACTTTCAGCAGCTTATACTGTAATCAACTACATTCTTATATTAATATATTATAGCCCTTCCTCCTCAGGACTGTATGTTGCCCTGCCAAAGTCACTTGCTGTAGTCAATCAGACAGACACAGCCTGATAGGCATGTGAAGGAGACAGAAGTTTTTACTGGGAGAAAAGCACATATGCTGTGGGCTGCTGTAGCATTAGAACCCCATGCTACTACCAGGCCTATGTCCTTTAAAGTATAATAAGGAGTCAGATGGCATAACCATATGCTGGCTTCCATACATTTTCACTGCAGTCACTTTACTATCAAGGAGTATGCTGCCAGTTCCCAGGGGCCTCTACTCCATCTGATAAGCTGGAGTGTCACCCTTGATTTGTTGTTTTTCCCTAAGGAATAGCTCCATTATTCACCTGCATACTGGTAGTTGTGTAGATGTTGCCTAATGAGCAGCCGAGGTCTCTGAAAGTTTCTCAGGACTTTTACATTAACCTCCTTCCCCTCAATCCCGCACCCTGCTACCCAAATCTTATTTTAATTACAAGAACTCTCACTGAAAGAAAAAAGAAAATGGACATTTGTTTTTTTTCTAGGTAAAACCAAGTGAAAGGCCGGAATGGGAAGAGCTACAGACTTCTCTGGTGTCCAGATTTTAATGAGCTTATTAGTATGTGCAAATGCCTACAACTCCGTGCAGAGTGCTGACAAGCGGGTATCATTTATTAGGTTGCCTTGCTTTATATAGCAAGACATTGAATACAAAGAGCTAAGAGTTTTAGAATAACGCAATTCCGTTTTTTCCTCACAGATTTATAGATCAGTGGTGCATTGTCTTTCAGACTGGAAGAGCTTTGGATAGGCTTATGTCTTCCTTCATAATACCTCACCTACTTTAGAAGAATACACAAAAGCCAAATGTCTATTGTGGATAGCAATTTTAATCTCAAGATACAGCAGACACTGGGGTGCTTCTGCCTTTACAATGATCTAATATAAGGGCAGTAGGAATATGAGAGAATTGCTGGAACTAATATCGGTTCATTTGTCTAATTTATCTCCTACCAATACAGTCAGCTATTAGTGTTTTGTCAGCCACCACTGTTTTCATTCATGTCGCACTTTGGTCATCACTTGTTTCCTTTGAGATATCAAGAGTAGTAATTTGCAGGACCTCAGCCTTTCCCTTCTCTAGACAATGCTGTGCACCCTGATCAACTAATTTCTTTTACGCTTTTTATTAAGAACATAGTCTATATTTTGTTACTTGTTTAGCACCAGATGTATTTCTAATACCATATAATTTACCATATTACAATTACCATGTATAACATAATTAGTAACATAATTACCATATGTAAGAATAACTGCTGCTAAGAGGCAATAGTTCTTCGCATCAGTATACACCTTTGGACCATCATTTGGTGTCAGCTCTGAGTGACTCAAACTGTCACCTTTGGGACACTATCCCAGAGAACCTGTCTTGTCTATATGGTAACAAGAAAAAGCCATAATCAAATACGATTATTAAAGGCTCCAAAGGAATCTCTTACAGGAATAGAGGTGAAGTTCCTGCATATTGTCCAAATTCCCATGCAATTATAGTCTGCTTCACCAAACTCCTCCTGTAGCTTGGACTGTTTGACTTTTACTGTTGCGTGATCTTTCTGAAGCTGTGGGTCAAGAATTGCTAAACAGTAAATGCACATAAATAGAGCAGAGCCTTCTGTAGTGCATCACTTTTCAAAGAACCTGGAGGTCCGCTGGAGCTGAAAGATTCTATCTAATTGTAAACTCACTGTCATAAATAAACTAGTCCAAGTCTCCCCTTATTTACACACAGTGTAGCTTCATTGCATTTACTGTAGGTACATGCAGTACAAATTAGAGTAGAATCTGGTTAATTAATTCGAATTCCTTTCTGGCTGGACAAATAGACCATGTGCCCAGACAGAATTGTCACTGCATATAAAAGAAGTGCTTTACATATTTTCAAAGTATCATTAAGACACTTATTTGGGCTGCAGTCTAGGAGCATCTCAGAACACCACCCCAATGACATTGCAGCTGTTGTGCTTGGGCATTAAAAAGACAGTCTTTCCTTTCATTGTAATAATTTAAAAATTACCAGTCATGTACAGAATCTAAGAGCCTGACTCTCAGCCCATGTGAGTCAGGATGGGAATCAGGGCATGTCTTTCCATTGAGGTGTGTATGCTTTGAATTGCTGTGGATTTTGAGGACCTGGCCACTGACACCAGGTAGAGGACTGTTTACTGAAATAGCCCAAAATAGTTAATGTCTGGAGACTATGTTCATAATGGGAAGCACAGCATAGGTGGGAAAAGGGTCTTTTTGACAGCTTCTGTTAGTGTAATGCTGGAATCCCTTCTCTCAGGTGAAATGAGGCAACTCTTTGGTCTTGTTAAAAGTAGGACAATCAACCCCACAGCCTTCTAGTCTACAACAGCCCTTTGAATCTGCATGAATAACGTAATGGTTAATCTGTGATTCATAACAATGTGTGAGTGTGGAGGTGTAACAGCTCTCTTCCTGCAAACAGCAATGCTGTATGAGTGTAATCTTATGTTATTCTCATGGCAGCATTCCCTTTTGCCATGTGCTGTGTCTGTTGTTAAGTGTTGGCTCTTTCCACAACTTTGTCAGCCCTATTTTTGTCATAGAGGGGGGTCCCATTCTGATATTGCTCCAAATCAGTGTTGCACAACTGTTGAACATGGCTGAGAGCTGTGCTGCTCCTGGCAGTACAGCTCTGGTTGCTCTAAAACCCCAAGAAAGGCACTTTATGCTTCATCTTCATGTGTGGATTTCTGCTTAAAGTGTGTAACACACTGCACAGGCATTGCTAAACTGTCAAAGAGTTGCTTGGGTTTTATTTTTGCTCACACTGCCTATGTAATAAATTATATCATTTATAGTTTTAAGTGTTCCTATATTATAAATAAAAATACATTAGTACTTTGTGTGGAAAAGCTTATTAAAGGAAGGCTATTCACATAATCAAGAAGTTGGTTCATGCAGCACCTCACATCAGATGGCATAACTGTAACAACAGCTTGGTGATAATAGGTAGTAAATACTCAGGTTTATGAGGTAGGAGCAGCTTCTGTCTCATGTACCAAATTGCCACCTGTCTTAGGTTCACAGAAAAACTGAGGTTTGAAGTGACCTTAGGAAGTCATTTAGCCCAACCTCTGCTTTGCAATTTTCTTTGCCACTTACTATATAGAAAGTACATTCACAACATCAGTGTGGATCTGAGGTAGTTATAGCATCTGTTTTCAGTGGTGAAGTTTTGTCTCCTATAGTGGTGCTTGGCAGTAGGTTAGTGGGCAGTGGGTTAGTTCTCCTGCAGGAATTAGTGGTCTTTAAAAGAGCCACATTGCACACACGTCTCTGCAAAAGACTGGACATCCAGAGAAACATCTGGATAAAAACATACACACAAAAGCCTACCAATAATATGGGGAAAGAGTCTGGAATAATTCTAAGATAAGTTCTTCAGAAAGATAAGTGATACTTTAGGATGTGAGCAACACCACCTACAAAACATCCCCTTTCTAACCTACTTTCATGTAGCTGGATTTTCTTCCAAGATATGCATCTGTCTGAATGAATAATTTCAGTGCTGTCTCAAATATTTACTGTGTTCAATAAGGGTGAGAAAGAACCCTTCACTGTGGGAACAGAAATGTGAGCATTGTGAAAAAAAACCCAATAAATTCCAGTGAACATAAGTAAAAAAGTACTGACCTTTAAATTTTTTGTCTTGTCATAGATGATAGAAGGTTTATTAAGCGCCACGGAAAAATGCTTTAAGTCCACAGGTTTCATATGGGAATTTCGCAGAATTTCCACTCATGTCCATCACATGTACAGCATTTTTTTTCCTTCTTATTCTCCATCAGTTTTCATTTAAGGCAACACCTTCAGGTGTTGTCTCTCTTAGATACCAAAGAAAACTGGAAAGCAGGTCAGTCCTGAGCATAGAGGTCTAGAACCAGGCTGGTAGCAACCTGACACAGATTGGTGTCCAAAGAAGAGCAATGAAGCTGGTGAAGGGTCTAGAGCACAAGTCTTATGAAGAGCTGCTGAGGGAGCTAGGGTTGTTTAGTCTGGAGAAAAAGAGGCTGAGGGGAGACATAATCGCTCTCTAAAAATGCCTGAAAGGAGGTTGTAGTGAGGTGGGCACTGGTCTTTTCTCCCAAGTAGCAAGTGATGGGACAAGAGGAAACAGCCTCAAGTTGTGCCAGGGGAGGTTTAGATTGGATATTAGGAAAAATTTCTTCACAGTTGTCAACCATTGGAAGAGGCTGCCCAGGGAAGTGGTTGAGTGACCATCCCTGGAGGTATTTAAGACAGGTATAGATGTGCTGCTAAGTGACATGTTTTAGTGGTGGAATTGGCAGTGCTAAGTTAATTGTTAGACTTGATCTTCAAGATATTTTCCAACCTAAATGATTCAATGATTCTATGAATTCTATAACTTTGACTTCAACTGGCAGTGATACAGGGACAAAGTAGTGAACTGAGGGATCTAACCTCAGCTCTGCTAAGCTTGTCTTTACTTCTTTCATGCTCAGTTCTATCTTTTTTGGACATGCAAATCTGCAGGTAAATATTCAAGAGCAAAATTTTATCTTCATAATTAAAAATTCTTGCAACATTAAATAATAAGAGGTAATATGAAGCTTTAATTATGAGTTGAAGCACTTAAAATTAAGTACGTTTGAACCTGGTACAGTTCAGCTTGAATCAGATCTTCAGTACTGAGGACACAAGATGTAGGACTTAACTGATAGAGAAGAATACAAGTTTCCCGGAAAGTGACCAGCACAGGCATACACAACATATCTAATGTTAATGGTTTCTGAGCTCTGTTATGCCTCACCATTAACCATAGTAATTTGTTCCAGACAACCAACCACTCTTTCTCTTCTTGTTTTTCTTCCTACAGATAATAGTATCATGTTCTGCACACAGTTGGAATCTGAGCAGAAGACAGGCATTATGTTGTAGCCACACTGTACTTGAATAAATTGCCCTTATTTCACTTTCAAGGATCCTACCGATCTGTACAAATTTGGTCTTTTCTCAGCATATCTGTGCTGCATGCAGGTATGATGGTGTTGGTGTCACATATCTATGTGATGAGGAGGTTGAACTGCACTGTCGTTAATGGGAAAAAAGGTGGCTAAACACATTACCTCTCATCCTGAAAGCTTCCCAAGGTTCTCTTCCTTTACAGCAAAGGTGACCACCGCTGCTTCCAGGCAGCTACTTAATGTTTGGCTGCCTAGACATAGTACTGGTGTTTCTGGAGACAACAAAAGGCTTTATTCTGTAACTAAAAATTATTTCCATGTGCAAGTAGTATCTGATCAAGGACATATGTCCATAGAGGTCTATTTTTTTTTTTGTCTGGTGTGCCTGCTTACTGACTTAAAGTTAAATTCTGCAATCTTATATCAACACAAGCCCATTGTCTCGGGAGACTGAGAACAGAGTTTGGCTCTGGCACCAGAGAGGTCTACCACAAACCATGTAATTCCAGTGTATGTATGATGTGTGACTTGTAACCTTGTTCTCTGCAGAGTAAGTGGTTTGTACATCTCTTATGGAGACACAGTAAAGAATTCCAGCAGTGCAGCTGAAATCCATTCTATTTTAAATTGTCCTCCTGCATTTACAAGCAACTGAGTTTTCTTGCCCACTTCTGTATAAACACTGATTGTGGTATAAATAACCTTGAATATTTTGTAGACTGAGTCTGTGGTGGGATGAGTGAAAGGTCAGGACAGGGCTGAGAGAAAGCTCTATCTAAATAGGATAAAGAACATCTCACACAAAGGCTGTATGGTTAAAGAAACACAAAACCCCAAACCGTTCTGCATTGTGGTTAAACTTCTTTTCCTTAAACAAGGGATAGATGCATGAATTTTAAACCTGGGCTGTAGATTTAGAGGCTTTCCAGTTAGGAATTATTTCTTGAAAGGTCAGTCTGTGAAGTTTTGTCAATAGAAATGGTTTTAAAGAGTTTGAAAAACAAATTCTAAGTAGCATTTTCTCTTGTATTCTAAACATCTGTGCTGTTTATTAAGAATGGCTTCAGATCTTGGCAATTCAATCTTATCTTTTGGGTGGTGCTTGAAAGAGTGGCACTACTCTTTCTTCAGTGCAAATTGCTGGGATCTAGGGATTTCCTAAAATTGCTAGTAGAGTATCATCCTGGATATTTTTATTTTTTTCAAAGGGGCAAGGATGCAAGAGAGAGGAAAAAGACATAAGATGTTTTCCTGATCTATGCAACATCCACATACAGTGCATAAATTGTTTGCCACTTCAGTTCTACTGGCAGCTTCTTAATTTCTTAAGGCAAAATTGTCATTGTATTTGAAAAGTAGCTGAATTGTAGTAATAATTACTGTAATATTGCCAACTGTGTTTTTGAGTAGATTTTAAAATTCTCTCTTATGCCTTTCTCGATCAGTTAACGTTAAAGAAAGAGGGAGGGCATTAGTTTTACATTGCCATTAATTTAAAGCTGGGAAGCCTCATTAGGAGAAGTTTAGTTCTGTCTGCAGTAGAAAGAGCTACACATGCTGTGCACAGAAGTGTGAGACATACATCTTACTATACAAAGATGACACTCAGAAGCCCTTCTGAGTGTCCTTTGTAGTGTCTGCAGTTCAAATATAGAAAATAGGACAGAAACCAAGTAATACCTGCACAACACGTCAACATTTTAATGAAGCTTTGTGTGTTTTATACACGTATTTTGTGAAGTTTGAAGAATCCTGTACAGGATACTGAATCTCAATGTTTCCAGCTGATCAGACTAATACTACCTCTCCTTAAAGCCTGGCATATTGTATGCTTTGATGCACCTTTTATTTCTATGTGTAACCTACTTACGCATTCCTTTCCCCATTGCACTGCTAAGGTTGTATTGTAGTCTTGCCTTCATTTAAAAAAATAAGCTCTTTCAGCTTAAGAGAAATCAGCACTTCTCAGGTGCTCAGTTTCTCCCATATGCAGCCTGAGGATGCCTCTTGTGCTATGTGCAGCTCAGGAGCTGAGGCCCTAGGAACAGCTGTCTCCTCATGAATCATTCATAGGGGTGAGCTGTGATGATGAATGATCAGCTGCAAACAATGCATAACATTAAGAGAAAATAAACGCATTTCACTCTAATTTCATTCCACCCTCCCCAAGAGGTGGAGCAGAGCCCCAGGTGTCTCTGTGGCAGGATAACTTCAGTGATGGAGGAGCATTGAAGTTCTGGCTACTGCTTTCCAATGACTCCACAGGTCTTCCGAAGACCTTTCCCTATAGAGGGAGGCGAAACAGTAGTGATGTTGGGTAAGGTAAGCAGGTAAGACATTAGGTGCAAACTAGGAAACAGAAACATTTGTTCATGTCTTTAACTTCTGCTGTGTTCCCAGATTTTGAAAAATTCACAAAAAATTAAATGGGTGACTATTTTCTGTCTGGCTGGGGAGTGCCAAGTCACATGTTGTTGTTTCTGCTTTTTGACTGGCTGCCTTCTATAGCTAATCAACACAGTGTCATTTTGAAATTCACATCTGGGAACTCTTTGAGCTAAATATGCACTTTTCATAAGCTCTGGCAACTGTAAAGCTCCAAATGCTTGAATATTCAAGGAAAATAAACACGCATGCTAAGAACGTGACAAAATGGAAATCTGTGTCAAGTTTGAAAGAACACTCTAGGATATCCTTTGCCCTTTGCTCCCTGCTCTCCACTCCGCTGTGCTCAGTACCAGGAGTAGATGGCAGAGACGTGTGTCCCTTATGTAAGATGTGCTCACAATGCCCCTGAACTTTTGGCATCAGTTCAGAATGTAGTGAAGTTGATCGTGCCAGTTTAAATATATCTGGTCATTTTCCAGTATGCTGCTCAGCTGTCTACCTTTCAGAACCCTAGCTGGCATCTCAGTAAGCTCAATCTGCATTTCTGTGTTTGCTAATGCTACTGGTTTCTCTAGTGGGAAACTGGATATTATTATGTTGAAAGCACAGGCCCAGGAACCGCAAGATCAGGAGTAATTTTTGGTGGCCACTATGTTTTCCCACAAAATTCTGGAGACATTTTTCTGGCTTTTAGTATTTAGAGCAGATTCACAGACCCTAGACTAATGAAATAAACTTTTAATTTTGAGCATGTGAGTATTCACATGGCATTTAGAGAAATGAGGCTTTGATGTCTTCAGAGTTCAGCATCCTTCATGTGTTTCACAGTACCCTGGGATACTGAAGCATGACAGAGCTTGGAGGCTATTAGGAAAAGTCATACAGTCATGGGTCAAAATGACTTACTTCAAATTTTTAAAGCAAATCTACAGACTTTAATATTGTTTACTATTACTTGAACCAGAAACAAGAAGGTTCTCCTGAGTGGAAAAAAAAAACCCATTCTCAGGACCTGCTGCTGACTACATCAGACTAATTCCTCATTCTGCCCAGCGGACTCCATGAAACTATCATGTCTCTTTGCTTATATCCATTTTTTCTTTTCTCACTATATTATAGTGTGACTGTATTGAGACAAGTACAAAGGCTGTGACAAGAAGTGATGCAACTTAGACTG
This sequence comes from Myiopsitta monachus, assembly GCA_017639245.1. Classification (NCBI taxonomy): domain Eukaryota; kingdom Metazoa; phylum Chordata; class Aves; order Psittaciformes; family Psittacidae; genus Myiopsitta; species Myiopsitta monachus. The sequence continues at coordinate 30,332,228 of CM029922.1, forward strand.
CTATAGACCTCCATAAAGGTTACTGCCTGCAAAACTTCTCTGTCCTGTGGAGAATAATTTGAATTCCAACCTGCTCTGAGCATCTCCAGTTTTTCTCCACCAGTGCCCTTGGAAGGGTAATAAATAAGACTCTTTCTTTAATACTTATCACAAAGGGTAAGACAAACATGGTCTCAACAGAAATGGGCAAGCCTGAATTCCTTGCTATAGCTGATTTGAAGTGCTTGTCACGCCTTGACTTTGTGGCACAATATATTCTGAATTTAAGCTGAATAACTTAATTTCTAGCTGTGGATTCTATGGATTCTCCTTGTATACTTCAAAAAGGCTGAAGCAGAAGGGAGGGAGGAAAGATTAGAAAGACCTGCGCCAATTATTTGGGAAGTCATTGTCTATCTGCATTTAGAAAGAAAGGGACACCATTTGGCAGCACGGGGTGCCACTGCCTTGGTTCCAGCTAACGGTCATTGTGTGAATTGAGCTGTAAGGAGAGCTGCCCATTGACCAGCATCGATTGCTGTTGTGGACAGGTGCTAATGTTCAGAGGGCAGATCACAGCTGCTTGTACAGGGTTCCCATTATCCTTTGCTGGGTATTGATTCTCCCTGTGGGATGTTTCCTTCCTAGCTGTGTTAATTTTCAGACCACATATTTGCATTGGTCTGTGCTGAGAAGGATAGGCAGAGGTACCTTGGCTATGTTTAATGGTCTTACCCCCTTCCCTTTGACACCCCCATACTCCCCCAATCCCTCCAGTCTTTAGAGACCATGTCTGGTGGGATCCAAGTTTCCGTTAATTATGGTGCATATTACAGGGCAGGCTCTATGAAGAATATCATTACTACTCCTGTAATTGCTTCAGGTGCACTCAAAAATTAATCAGAAAGTACACAATGGGGTTTTTGTTTTGGTGGGGGTTTTATTCTGAATCCTTTCTAAGCCTGAAGACTTGCTGCCTATGTGCAGAGCTCACACAAGTATAGCGTGGAAGGGATGGGAAAGTAGTTCGTGATGTTGCCATGGCAGGGACTGTTGTGTCCCTTCAGTCCTATTTTGGCATTGCACACAATTGATTAACTGATGGACCTCAGTTGCCATCAAACCAGAGTGGTGATATAATAGTTTCATTTTGCATTGGTATAAACATCTTTCAGGGTTGAGTGAATATATGGATTTTTCTATGGGTAGGTGTCTACCAAGTGCCTAGAGCTATGTTGGGATCTTGTGGAATTTTAGTACTACGTAAAGCTTATAAAAGTGGTGTCTTAGCTCTCTACTGTAATAAGTCAAAGAAGCCTGAAACAGACTTTTTGCAGAGAAGGGAGTAATAGCAGATGACAGCAAAAATCTCCAGCAACTGAGGTTTTTGCTTGTTTTGGCAAGTATACTCACCTCAGTGCAAATTCTGCCTCCACGTAACAAATGTTATGAATTTTGCCTCTGTAACATGGAAATGGAACAACTAATTTAGGTTCTCCGAACAAAGTATACCTTTGCTCTGATAAATAGACACCAATTTCCAATCCTTCCTTAAGGCATCTTCATTTATGCCATCTGTGTAGCAAGAAGAGGGTACCTCTGAACCTAGTTATCCCTAGGGCTGAAATAGTTAGGTTGTGGTGTTTCTGTAATCAATAACAACCAAAAGATGTATGTAATTATCTTTAGTTCCCCAGTTTAAATGACCAGGTAGTCATTTATAGCTGAATATTCTTCAGCATGGGACCAACACTTGGATTAAATTCTCTGGAACCATATCCCAACATTTATGATTTCCTTGTGGACTCAGCAAATGTAGCATTGTTACAAAAATAACTCTAACTCTTCCTCAAGCTTCAGGGTACTAAAATTGTTACCTCATTCTGGAAGTATGTATCCAGGATCATATTCTAAGATCATATTCTAATACTAGGAATTTTCTTGTTTTTCTGGAACATAGTTTCCTATACTGTATGTGCATGGCTTTAGAATGATGAAGTGTACAGATGTGAATGTTGGAGCGTCCTTTTTAACTTTAGCATGTTCACAGCATACCCTTCAAAAGTAAAACATGGGTGGGTGGATTAAAAAAGGATGTGAAAATATACAAAACAATGTACAATTGAAGAAAAAAAAGAAAAAGCCAGGGGATTTCAGCAGCATCTGAACAGCAGGCAGAGGATGTGTTCCTCTTTTAATTTTCTCACTGCTGAAGTTGCTTTACCTTTAATGTACAGGAGTTTCTGCTCATCTTGACTTTCCCAGGACTGCAATTGTTTATGTGGCTGCTGGAGTGAGTAACTTGTGCTGCAGTGCATGCAGGATTGAAAGAGATGGTTTTATCCTCAGTTGCAGCATATCAACTCATTTAAGCAACCGTAGTGATGCAAGTGTGGACAAGGGTACAAGTCATCTCATTAACTGATAACTGCTGTATGTTGTTGGAGAGTGCAGACTTAAGCTACTCCTGAAATGAAAAAAGCCAGCTGTTTAAGATCAGCTGGGACATCAAATTTAAAAAGTAAAAGTAAAAAAGGAGAAAGGAAAATCCCAGCCCAAAGGACTGCCTGAGTCTGCTCTTGCTTAAGCTTGCATAACTCAAGAGAAATGAAACAGAAATTAGTGCGGTGAAGCCAGTGTAAAAGTGGTAAAAACAAAATTGGAGTTTGTGCTCAAGAGAGACAGTATATGTGAATTTTGAGGAAGAAGGGGAGAAGGAAGAGAAATGTTGGTAGGGAATGCCTAAAAATCAGGAATATTTATTAACAGCTTATTCCAGTGCTTTCCCACCTTCTTGGGATCAAGAATATGAAAAATTTTCCCATTATTTGTCACACTTTGAACTGTTGTTTCCCAGTCTGTTCAAAAGGAAACATCTCCATTTTGCCCAGGAAAACATTCCATTTTTTTTCACTGTGTTTGCTTTGTGGGCCTGATTTTTCTCTACACTGAAATTGTACAGATCTGGTGCTCCTCATTTGGGACCTACAGCATTGCACTGATGTAAAAGAAGCAAAAGGGGAGAAACCTGGACCCTGTGGCAGGAAGAGAAACTCATGAGTTAAAATAATTAGGGGGGGGGGAGAGAAATTAGAAATGCAAAAAATAAATTAGAAAGTTGAGACTTAAAAGAGGCAGGTGAAGCTGAGAGACAGAGCTTTATTGAAGGGGGTGGTGAGATAGTGTGCAGTGTAAGACAGGAGTTAGCTGAAAGGGAAGAAAATAATTAAATTCAAATAGAAGGCTAATTAAAAAATAAGAGGGAGAAAAGAATATATTAAAAATGAAAAAAGGAAATAGAAAGGAATATGAAATATGAAAATGTAAGTACTGAGAGGTAAGAGATGAAGAAAAATATCTTTATCTAAAGCAATTGTGCAAAATAAAAAGCAGCAGCAATTTTATAAAAGCCTTTACCTTTGGGTTGACAGCCACCAAGATCTCCAAGAAAAGCAATTCAATTCAAATTTGACTCAAGTTAATTAAGACAACAAAGTAGATTACTGATTCGGGCAGCAATTCAATGCAGTTGTAGTGGAGCTGTCAATCAGTACAACTGCAATCCAAATTAGATGCCAATAAAAAAAAAAAGGGAAAAATAAGGAGTTTAATCTTGCTTCTGCTGAAGTTATTAACAAAATCCTCGTTAACTTTCATGGGACAGGAAGAACCATCCTAACGAAATCATCCTTTGTTCCATTATTGGGAGAGAGAGCAAAGGCAGCGGTTAAAGTCAAAGAGATGATTTGGGCTGCGAGCCATGATGTGAAGATGGAAAATGAGAGCTTCCTTCATAACAGGCCCTTGCTGGTTCCTGGTCCATTTTGCCAAGCTGCCTCTAGGTCAACTGGAAAGCTGAGGATGGGGATGTATTTTCACAGAATTATAAAATATCCAGAGTAGGATGGGACCCATGGAGATCGTAGAGTCCAACTCTTGACTCCACACTGAGCAACCTCAAAGTTAAACCAGGTTTCTACTAGGAGTGTTGTTCAGATCTTGTTTGAACATCCAACAACTTCAGGAGCTTGTTCCAGTCCTTGACCATGCTCTTGGGGAAGAACTTCTGCTAGTACCCAATCTGAACTTCCCCTCATGCAGCTTTAAGCCATTGCCTTGTGTCCTGTCACTGGACACCAGGCAGAGAGATTAGCACTTTCTTCTCCATTCCGCCTCTTGAGGAGGTTGTAGACAGCACTGAGGTCAGCTCTCAATCTCCTCTAAGCTGAAAAAAAACTAGTATCCCCAGCCATTCCTCATAAGTAAGTCATGCCCTATTGTCCTTTCACTATCTTTGCTGCTTTCCTTTGGACACATTCTAAGATTTTTCTATCCTTCTTGCATTGTGGAGCCCTAAACTGCACACAGTACCTCAGATGAGGCTTCACCAGTGCCAAGTTTAGTGGAACAATCATTTCATTTGACCAGTTAGCTATACTGTGCTTAATGCATCCCAAATACAGAGTCAGCTCTTTTATATGCATGTTGTTAACTCAGATTGTGTTTATCATCAACCAAAGCCCCCAGATCCTCTTCTCCAGGGTTGCACTCCAGCCTCTTGTTCCCCAGTCTATATGTACATCAGTTTCTCTCTTCTCTTCAAGGCAACCAGCATGGATAGGGTAGGAAGGAAAACGTGCCTCCTTTGCTCGGCTGGGCACACACAGGAAAGAGCATTGACAGTACTGCAGAGGAGCAATTCTGAGCACAGTACTTCCTGGAGCGACTTCAAAGATGGTGCAGCTTGCCATCCATTATTTCAAGTTTTCTTGAAGATGCAGTTTAATCCCTAAACATTAAAGGGATGAAGTCTGGCAAATCCTTGAGCATGCCAGTTGTTATCCGTGGACTAAAATGGTAATAGACCCCTATAAAGCATGTCATGTACTGATGTCTCTACTGGTTGCAGCAGTAAGGGGTCTGAAAAGCAGCCTCTAACCAGGATGCTACTCAAGACTCAGGCCCCTGGAGGAATATGTTCTGTGCAGATCTTCTGTGTTTGCATCAGTTCCACTCTGGGGAATTAAGTTGCTTTTTTCTTCTTCACAAAGGTGCTGTGAAAATAAACCTATGACATTTTAGGATGAAGTGATAAATGAAGCCATTCCAACCCATGGCACAATCGCAGAGTAAAATAAAGGTTTGTAAGTGTCTTTTGGACAGATCTTGTTCTTGTGCAGATGGATATAACATGGGCTATGTCTCAAAACTGCCTGTTAGTCATTAACTGCAGCTGCAGAGCTTTGGTCTTTGCCCCTGCTAGCCAGGGGAAGCAGGGGCACACTGTATGGCTCAGGTACAGAGATGTGGGAGAGGGCATGCTGATCAGGGGGAGTGGGGTGTACAGGTGTAATTCAGGATGGTATATAGCCCAATGAGTTTAACAGCTCTGCTTAATGACATCGTTACCATACTACACAAACTCCCATTGAAATTAATGGTATTTCACATAATAAAGTAGTGTGGAAATACTCAGTTATGTAGAACATTAATGTGCCTTTAAAAAGCCGTAAACCCAGAAAATCAGTTTCTTCTCTGTAGTTGTATTTGAAGTGGGGGGCTCATAATAAAAGCACCAGCATACCTAAAGATGGAAGTCCTTAGCTTCTGAGGTTTGTAGTCATTTGTTCATCACTTTAATACTGTTAGACATCTTAAAACAAGAATTCTCTTGCGTTTTTTTTTCTTTTTGCCTGTCAAACAGAGTTTTCCCTTGGGTTTCTTCAGTGCAACAGAGGACAATAAATCTATGGGTTTTGTTTTCCCGTGTATATGCCTGACTCTCTAGCGATGCTAGCAATGAAGTATTTTTGTTGTTGACTGAATTGAAAAAACCTACAAAATGAAACATTTGTGCTCATCCAAAACAGCATTTGTTTTTGTTCCTTCCAGAAAACAAAGCACCAACTCTTTAAACTTCACAGATTTAAAAATGTTTTCCTAGAAATCACTGTTGGCAAGTTTGTGAGCATGCTGGTTTACATAGTAAGCATTCAAGAGGGCATGGACATTTTTATTAATACCTTCTCAGAGGACTCAGTTCAGGTTTTCTGAAACTGTGAGTGGATGCATTAGCTAAGTCAGGTTCTCTCCGTCACAGGAATGTACATGTTTTTTTGTTTTGTGTGTTTTGTGACCCTTCTCTGTCACAACTATGTGTGTGCCTTGAAAATCCCTTTTGGGATTTTTCTATTCCTCATTCCACTTGGCATACAGGCAGTTAAAGCTGGTTCATCAGTCAATCTGTTGAGCCAAGATGGTCAGATCATAGTTGTTAATATTAGCAGTTCCTCAATGTTCCTCATCTTGAGAGAACAGTAGAGGCAGATTCATAGAAACATTTCAGAGCCTAACAGTTTGCCTTGTTACGTCATCAGTGAGCAGAATTTACAAGTTGTACTAGGGCAGATTCGCCAACTCATGGCAGGAAGTGCTACTGCAACATTGTCACCACCTCTGTGAATGTTTTTCTTAACAGGAAACTGAGAGCTATAGTGCCTATAATGGAAGAAGCTGATGTCAGAAGAAATGGGGACTTGCAGAAATATCAAATGACAGATACAATCAACTATATGCAGATATAACAAAATATATGAAGACTGTGTGCTAGGAAGCCGGCATCACGTCATTCCTGGGACAGAGAACACATCTGTGATGAAAGTCACCAGTCCCAGAGAGCTAAACTGTACAAGTCTGCCCTATAGCCTTATGAGGCAATTCATTCCTGACACATGTAAATGGAAGAGAAATACTGGGATCTGAAGGAAAGAAGACAAGAATTGCAGAAGTTGCAGCTAAGTGCCCAGAAATACGCCCAGCAGAGTAGGTAGTGATCCACTGTGCTTTCAGTCTAATGCTCCAGAGCAGAACTATTGTATTATTCTATTTTCAGTTCTATAATTATCACCCTAGATAACCCACATTTGCATAAAATCAGAGGCAGAGACAGGAAGGGTATTACAACAGAGAGAGAAAACAGGCCTTAGGGAATTGAGGCAAAGGGGGTTAATGCAGGAATTGAAACAGTCAATGGAGACTGAAAAACTGGTAAGGGAAAAAGCACCTAGGTTAAACTTTCCCTTGCACGACTTTTATATGTACAAGATGTGCACTGTCACAATGGCACTTTTTAAAAAATTATTTTTATGTTACGAATGATCTTATGAAGACACAGATTTTTTTTAACCTCAGCTCTGCTGAGTAGGAGGCAGTGCTCTACAGCTGCTCCCCAAGTGACCAGGAGACAGGTAAAGAGTATTGAATATCTCCAAGGAATTTCAGAAATTCCATGCATCTAGGACCTCACTAAGGGTCTGGAGAAACTTGCTTGCATTGCAGTTCTGATAGCAAGATTATCTAGTCTACTTCAAAGTGTATGCATCAGTCCCTCCCAGGGCTGTGCCCAGAACTCAAATCATAATCGTGTAGCTATGAAGAAAAAAAATCTTATTCTCCTGGAAAAATTTGTCAGGTGTCCTCTGGCAGTGGTGAGCACTGGACTATGGTTGGTTTTAAATGGAACTGTTCTGGCAAAAGGGACATGAAACTTCCCATATCTCTCTAAGAAGACCAACTCTTTTGTTCTCCTCAGCTCTTTTTAACATATATATGGCGCGTTTGACATCAGAATCTAAGTTGAACTGTGTAAATGAAATGCAGCAGGCAACTGAGTTTTCCACTTTTATCACTGAACTGCAAGAAAAAGACAACTTTGATCAACACCTTTGATTTTTGGATATTTTAATAAAATTTTGCATTCTTCATTAATTTAATCTTTTCACATATAACTCTTGCCATAGGTTAATTTGGGGTTTCTCTGTTGTCACCTGTGTTTTTCTTCAGGGTTTAAATCATAATCTTTGCCTCAGTCTTCACTGGCAAATGCTCTGACCACACCACCCAAGTCTTGGAAGGCAGGCGCAGGGATAGTGAGAATGAAGACCCTGGGCCCACTGTAGGGGAGGATCTGGTTTGCGACCATCTTAGGAACCTGAGCATGCACAAGTCCGTGGGACCTGATGAAATCCATCTGCGGGTCCTGAAGGAGCTGGCAAATGAAGTTCCTAAGCTACTGTCCATCATATTTGAAAAATCATGGCAGTCAGATGAAGTTCCTGACAACTGGAAGAAGGGAAATATAACCCCCATTTTCAAGAAGGGGAAAATTGATGAGCCAGGGGAACTACAGACCAGTCAGCCTCAGCTCTGTGTCTGCCAAAATCTTGGAGCAGATTCTCCTGTACGTCATGCTAAGGCACATGAAAAACAACAAGGTGCTTGGTGACAGCCAGCATGGCTTTGCAAAGGGGAAATCCTGCTTGACCAATCTGGTGACCTTCTATGATGGGGCTACAGAACTGATGGACCGGGGTAGAGCAGTTGATGCCATCTACCTGGACTTGTGCAAAGTGTTTGACACTGTCTCACATGACATCCTTCTCTCTAAGTTGGAGAGACGTCAATTTGATAGGTGGACCACACGGTGGATAAAGAACTGGCTGGATGGCCACACGCAAAGAGTTGTGGTCAATGGCTCAATATCCAGCTGGAGACCAGTAACAAGTGGCATCCCTTAGGGATCAGTGTTGGGACCGGTCTTGTTCAATATCTTTGTCGGTGACATGGACAGTGGGATTGAGTACACCCTCAGCAAGAAGCTGTGTGTTTCTGTTGATACACTGGAGGGAAGGAATGCCATGCAGAGGGACCTTGACACGCTTGTGAGGTGGGCTGATGCCAACCTGATGAAGTTTAACCATGACAAGTGCAAGGTCCTACACCTGGGTCAGAGCAATCCCAGGCACAGCTACAGGTTGGGTGGAGAAGAGAATTTGAGCAGCCCTGTGGAGAAGGACTTAGGGGTGTTGGTCAATGAGAAAATGAACATGAGCCAGCTGCTGTGTGCGTTCGTAGCCCAGAAAGCCAACTGTATCCTGGGCTGCATCAAAAGGAGCGTGACCAGCAGGTCGAGGGAGGTGATCCTGCCCCTCTACTCTGCTCTCGTGAGACCTCCCTTGGAGTATTGTGTGCAGTTCTGATGTCCTCAACATCAAAAGGACATGGAACTGTTGGAACAAGTGCAGAGGAGGGCCACAAGGATGATCAGGGGACTAGAGCACCTCCCATATGAAGATAGGCTGAGAAAGTTGGGGCTGTTGAGCCTGGAGAAGAGAAGGCTGCATGGAGACCTCTTAGCAGCCTTCCGGGATCTCAAGGGGACCTATAGGGATGCTGAGGAGGGACTCTTCATGAGGGACTGTAGGGAGAGGACAAGGGGTAATGGGTTCAAACTTAAACGGGAAGTTTAGATTGGATATGAGGAAGAAGTTCTTTACTGTAAGGGTGGTGAGGCACTGGAATGGGTTGCCCAGGGAAGTTGTGAATGTTCCATTGCTGGCGGTGTTCAAGGCCAGGTTGGACATAGCCTTGGGTGGCATGGTTTAGTGTGAGGTGTCCCTTCCACACCAACAGGGGTGTTGGAACTAGATGATCTTATGGTCCTTTCCCACCTTAAGTGTTCTATGATCCTATAACTGCTGTTTTATCAGCAAAATATTGCTAATTCTGATACTGAGGCTTAGATCAGTCACAAGATTTTGTTTCCTTTTTTCATTTTCTCCTTTCAGATTCCAAACAAGATTTACATATTTTCTTTCCCTGAGTGTTCTACTTTCTCCTTAAGTAAATTGCATAGTCTGCTCTTCCAGAATTAATTTAAAACTTTGAAAATTGTCAAGTGTATAAGGGCTCGGACTTGATAGAGGTTACAACCTGCTTGTTTTCCTCCTCAATGACACCTGCTGCTTTTGGAAACCAAACAAACTATTGTTTAAAAGCCACTTGTTTTCACATTTCTAAGTGAGTTTCAGCTCCATGGAACTCTTAGCTTTGGTGTTCTTTCAGATTATCTTGATTTCTTATGACCCCTGTTGCCTTGCAGTCGTCAATAAGAGCTTTGGGCCTCGAGTGCTTTAAACAACTCTTATTAAGGCACAGGATAGTTCTTCTGGTGAACAGAAGGTAAACCCCAAAGATATTTTTTTGTCCAGGTTTTCTGGTGTCTGGAGTAAAAGTAAAAAGTTCTCAGCACATCTCACAAGAATGTGAAAACTTTGCTGCCCATAAGGCTGGTAAAAGTTGGGAAGTCAGGAAAACTATGCCCTAAGTAGAAGATATTATAGTAATCTTTCTAACTGTAGCCCTGTAGTGTTAGCTGGGATTTCATGCTCAGCCTGATCCCAGCTTCAAGCTAGCCCATGTATATCATGTACAGTTATGAGGAATGGCAATAGTGCTGTCTTTTAAGAGGAAAGAAGTGCTGGCAGGACTTACTTTCAAGGCTAAAAAATGCACAAGAGGTTCTTCAAATCCTTTAAACCCAGCTATAATCATGATAACACCATTCATCATGGCAGCCTCCCTCCCCCCCCCCCAGCCAGCCCCTTTAAACACAACTCTTCCTGCTCTATAAAGTCATTCAGTGAAAGATTTTATTACTGCTGTCTGTACTATTTTTCCAGGGCACTATCATAATAGAAATCAACACAGAGAAATCAGTAATAATCACACATGTTTCATATTGGTTCCCATGTGGAAAACATTTCAAAGGTGTCAGTGCCTGGAAAACCCGATGGTTTTACTGAATACCAGAATGAAACTCCAAGGCAAACCCTGAGGAGAGATTAACACTTGGAAGTATAAAATTCAGGTAGTAATGAGAAGCCAGGTGTTCACTGTCAAGGATTCCAAGTTTCCCTAATTACGGGCAAGTATCTGACTTTAACTGCCTCTCTCAGGTGAGCCAGTAATCCTTTGTTGACAAAGATTTATAAAGAGAAAAAAATAACAATAAGAAAAGAAGAAGAAATATGCCTCTGTTTGCTGTGATGGAGAAACTATTACACAGGCAGTCCTATTTCTAACTAAATTAAGATGAGAGGGAGTTGGAAGTCTTGTTGCACCCACAGTGATCATTCTGCAAATTGCAATATGGATCTAGAATTTCATGTTAATTACATTTTATTTGAAAAGTGCTGCACTGCACAGTATTTTCCACAGCAGTAGAGGCTTGATTCTGCTCTCAATTATGTAGGTGTAAAGTGGAGTATCTCCAGTGAAGTTAATGAAGTTAGAGTAGTTTAACACTGAAATGAGGAAGATTACAATAAGGCCCTAGAGCCTGCATTATTGCTACTGCAGTTAATGATCATTACTGCAGAATGCTGTAGTCTGGTAATTATTTTGTTCGTGCAGGTAGAAAGATACACAAAACTGTCACTGATTGTAAGAGAATTAGTCCAAAATTCTCCAATCTAATATTGTCTCTCCAAATTGCATCCTATACTCCTTTTTGTGTGTATTGTGGTTCTGTGCAAAAGGGAGTGTGTTCAGATTTTGAAGAGGCTGACTTGAAAGGCTGCATGGGAAGCCGAGCATCAAAGTAACAAAACTCTGCCTTCTGTTTCATTAATCCTTAGGCTCATCTGATGTCTATTGCCATTATGGTGAGAGCCCATTACTTTTGCTGCTTTCAGAGTGTTTTGATATAGACTCTAAAGTATGACAACCCAGTCTGTCCTAGTCAAAACCACTTTCCCAAACTTGGCTTACCAGCCACTTCATTAGATGCCAGCCAGGCTTTCCTGAGGAGCATGTTGCAATATGTTTAGGGCCATAAAGTGGACCCAAGCTCCTGAGATGTTGGGTGGAGCAGGCCCAGGTGAGATCTTGGGTTGGCAGCCCAGGACAACAGTGGATATCTTGAGTTAGTCTCTCCCTGGGCAGCTGTGGACATAATATGAGTGTTGGTAAACTAACCTGGGTTGGGAATTTATGCTCAAGCATTGGTATGTGATTGTCCACACTTAAACTGCTAGCAGGGCCTCTGTAATGGAATTAATCAGCACATTATCTCAGCTGGGGATGAATGGGAACAGAACATATAACAAGAATTATCTCAGAAAAGCAGCTGTGGTATGGCCGTAGAATCATAGAATAGTTAGGGTTGGAAAGGATCTTAAGATCGCCTAGTTCCAACCCCCCTGCCATGGGCAGGGACACCTCCCACTAAACCATGCCACCCAAGGCTCTGTCCAACCTGGCCTTGAACACCACCAGAGGTTCTTGAGTGCGTATGAATGCAGAATGGGCCATGCCACTTGGCTTGAAAGCTTAAAAAAGATATCTAGTCTGAAAAAGGTCTCTAGTCTGCTCGTGTTTATGTAGTCGTAGCTTAATGTAAGCGGAGCTGTGTAGCAGCAGCTATGAGGCTGGAGGCAAGTTACTACCAATCCATCTTATTTTTAACTTGAAGCACCAAAGGGTCAAACTCATGTACAAACTTGCAGTAACTAAGTTAAATGGTTGAGGGGGTGAATTGTATTTAGGCACAAGGATATTCCACATGAGCAGGCCTGAATGTTCTGTGCCCACTGATAGCATCTAGCCGACCTACTATCTGAGTGACTTTGAGCCACCAGCCTAAACATTCTCCATATAAAGTCCCCAGCACTGGGAAGCACCAGGGTGCAAGGGAGCTGTGGGCAGCCTGAATGCAGTGCTGATGTGAGTTGGTCATAGAATCATAGAATGGTTAGGGTTGGAAAGGACTTTAAGACTACCTAGTTCCAAAACCCCTGCTGTGGGCAGGGATGCCTGATACTAGACCATGTCACTCAAGGCTCTGTCCAACCTAGCCCTGAACACTACCAGGGATGGAGCATTTACCACTTCTTTGGGCAACCCATTCGAGTGCCTCACCGTCTCACAGTACAGAACTTCTTCCTTATATCTAACCTGAACTTGCCCTGTTTAAGTTTAAACCCATTATCCCTTGTCCTATTGCTACAGTCCCTGATGAAGAGTCCCTCTCCAGCATCCTGATAGTCTCAGGACATGGGCTTCTGCATGTTCCTAGACCAGACCAGGTCAGGTGCAAGTTCAGTGTAGCCTTGGAGTAAATGATGTAAGGAAAGTGACTGGATCACAGCACCTATTATTTGAATTCTATTTAATGATTTGACATAATCTAAGTATATAGCTAGTGCCAGCCTTTTTGTTAGCACAGCTATCTGATTTATATATATATTCCCCATATATTAATATATTTTTAGAAGCCTTTTTTTTTTTTTTTTTTTTTTTTTTTGTGAACATATCTCTTAAAATCTCCTATGCCAACCTTTTTTATCCAGCCAGGTGACTCAAGCTTAACATCAATGTTTGTAATGAGTTTTGAGCATGACAACTTATCAGTAAGAAGAGGAGAAAAGATATTATTAAAAGATTACTACCTCTAAGGTGTTTTCAAAATACTGTGGTTCAGGTATATGCAGATATAATAATAACTCTGACATCAGCTGCATTTAAAGAGGGAGATTTTCAAAGTCAGAAGGAGTGAAAGGTCCCCATACCAATTCAGCTGGTGATGCTGTCTTTGCGCGTCCTTTAAGCTCATGGAGATTTCCCACCTTCGTTCTTTGCATTGGGGACTGCAAGTCCAGAAATTGTTCTGTAGCTGTGCTTTGATGAGCACACTTCTGCCATTCTGTGTTTGGAGGTGTTGAATTGCTGCTGACTTGTTTGTCACAATATTACTCCTAATGCCTTTTAAAAATTACTGTGTGTTGGCTGCTCTTGTTTCTTTCTCAAGTGATGGTGATTTAGAGAGGAAGTGTGGAAGGAGGTGGATTCAAACAGCCTTTGCAATCAGCTGTGGTAAGAGGCAGGCAGGGACAGAGACACAGGAACATTTTTACACCATAGGGCTTGTTCCTTCTTCTTTGCATTTCTCTGAATAGAAATTTACTTCTCCACCTCTCCCCAGACAGAAAGGCAACACATAATCTCAACAGGAAAAGGATTACAAATTTCTTCTCATTGGGCACTTGTCAAGTACCCTGAGAAACTGAATTCTGAGAGGCTCCCCCAGAAAGGGAAGCCAGCTTTATCCCTGGGATAAAATGCAGCCTGTCCTCAGGAAGGACATTACAGTTGAGCTCAAAAGCCTGAGTTGGAAAAGGCATACTGCACATGTTCATCATGTAATCTATCTCCTAGGATGCACAACTTGAAAAGAGTTCATATGTCACCACAATATGTCCCCTTGTTTATCTTCCAGACAGACTTCATGTATCATGTTGATAAATTGGGCAAATGCACAGGGCCAGTTCCCTCCTACTGAGGTGAGTGGGAGCTGCATGGTGCCTGATACCAAAGCTAGGGAATTATGTAGATTGACTAACATAGCTGAGTGTGTGCCAGGCTTGTTTTATTTTCCTTGTCAGATCTCCTGGGGAGTTACAGAGCTGGCAGGTGACTGGGTTTAGGTAGCAGAGTAGAGGATGGTAGCACCACTTCCTTAGCAGCGCCCCTCATAGCACACACGGTTCAGGAGGTGCAAAACAGGAGTGGTTGTATAACTTGGGGAGCAGCCTGACTGCAGGTGTGAGAGGCTCAGTGTCCAGGGAAAACAAAATTCCCCTTGCTCTGCTGGAGCTATTGCTCAGGGTTTGTCCTTTTTAGTATTTGTCCTGGAAGGTTGCTTAAGGCATTACTGTAACATAGACAATTATTAATAATGATTCAGCAGCTATGTTACCCTGTGTAAAAGAAAACAAAACCAAATAAGGCTAAACTCTTGCAATACTGCTTGCAGTTTCCTATAGGGACTGGTATGTATCTTCTAGCCGTAAAATAATTAAATCTCACTGCTTTCTAATGGAGAAAGAGCTTGAGGCTACTTCACTGAATCTTCACACTGAGGCTTCAATCCTCACCTGCGGGGGTCTGGGTCCAAATACTAAGATCGTATTTAACCAAAATGGTTTTTGATTTTTATTTTTTGTTTGAATACTCAAACAAAAAAATTAGAAAGCCTGTTCAGTGTCAGTGCAATGAACAGCACTCATACACCTGGACTGTGCTGCATTTGTTCCTCACATTTGTGGAGTGAAACAGTGACCATTTTCTTCTTCTGGAATCTGAAGCTTAACACCAAGTAGGGCGTCAAAGCAGCTGCTGATCAGTGCACATCTCTTTGTGGAGCCCACCTGCAGTGTTGTGCTGTATTCATATCTGCTGTCTCTTGGGGGATCACTTGGCACTTGATTTTTGCCCCAGTAGCATTCCCTTGTGGTAACGTAGGCACAATATTTCCTTGTGTGACTTAAGAACTATTTCCTTCTTCACCAATGGATGTTGTGTTGCTCAAATGGAAAGGAAGCTGCTGATCAGCGGGTTCATCAAGACTGTCCAGGGTAGGATCCCACTTCTGTGTTTGGAAAAGTGAGGGAGAGTAAGTCTGGATGGGTGTGGGTGGAGGGCCATAGTTTTGTGCCCCTGACAGTGTTCTGATACCATAGACGTGCATCTAACTCCAGAAATTTCCCTAATATGGCTGTCTGGCCAACAAATGCATTTAATTTTGCTTCTGTTCTATCAGAAAACAAGAAGGAGTTAACCCAAGTGCTGTCATCATCATAAATACAGCTTGGAGAGGGAGGCAGCTAAGTCACTAATCCCTTCTGAATTCAGCCTGGTGATGCAGAGAGAAAAGAACACGTGGCTGAGAAGAAAAACATTGCGTATATCATAACACACACACAAAAAATTAGCTTGAGAAAGGGACATGCTGAACATAAAGAGAAGAAAGCAAAAGGACAGAACCAAAGATAATAAAAATAAACAGCCACAGTCAGACTCAGATGCCCTCTCTCCCATTAAAGATGACTTATCCAATGCACGTTGCCTCACTGGAAAGGTATGCAGGCAGGTGTGACTAAGGATCAGTCTAAATGTGGCCTGTTCTTCTATCCAAGGTGAACATTAAAATATACAAGTGAATAACTGTATTTTGTATTTGTATTTTTGAATTAGTAATTGCAAGGGACTCATTCCAACATGCCTTAGGGATTTAGCCATGGAAATCCCACTGACCTTCAGTAGTGCTTATGCACCTACATTCCTTTGGCACTTTAGAAAATCTGTGTATGTGTGCTGTGATCAAGGAAAAAGTCCGCTATTATTATAATGTGACTATGATTTTAAGATCCTCTAATGTACTCAATTTTATATAAATTTACATGGTAGTATTTGTCAGGTCAAGTTTGTTGCCGTCAAAGAGTAAAGTTCAAATGGGTGTGAATAATTGAGACTTAACATTGTACTTTGAATGATGCCTTTTTATATTTACATGAGAGTGTCCTTTCTGAGTCACATCTGTTTCTTGTGCTGTTTACAAACTGCTTTAAAAAGCTGATCTGAGAATATTTGCAGTTGGTTCAGTATGTCAAAAAGAGGAATAGAATTTAGCTCTATTCTTAAACCGTGATTATTTATGTAGCAGGCATGTTGGCCAACGTAAAGAATGAAAGCTGCTGGGCATGAAAATAAGCAGTCTGCTTGTACATGAGTCTTGCTTGCGATGGTCCCAGCAGGAGCTTGAAGAAGACTGTATAAATTGTGAAACAAAGTGTGCATAGTTAATGCACACCGGAGATGACCATTTGTGGGGGCTACTTAACGCTACAAATCCCCCATGGTGGTGAAGCTGTGAAAGGGCAGAAAGAACTCAGGCAGCTACAGGAGCACGTGTGTCTGTTCATGCACTGGAAACACGACTGTTGGCACTGAGTGGGGGCTCGTGCACCAAGTTACCAGTTTAACCTAAAAATGCAGAATAAGTGTAAGAAGACATGAAGCTGTTTGGATTTTACACACCCAAAGATAAATTAAGGGATGATTGAATGTAAAACAAATTAGAGCTGTGAAGTTAAGTAATCAGAAGTGTGAATGTGTCAGTATTGTGACAGTCACATGCCTTAATCTGATGCCTTATACCCACTGGCACATGTGAGAACTAATACTTGATCACATGTAATGGCTTTCCATGGAGTGCCTATCTCATCTATTGAATGGCATGGACAGAGACTGCTGGATGAGACAAATGATTGATAATTAGTTTTAACCTTGTTTTCTTAAAAAAATGAGCCTTTTTTTTTTTTTTTTCCTTCTGCTGGCCAGTGATCTAATGACTTTAAATCTATTGAGCAATTTAATCAGATTTATCAGACAATCTAATCTAAATTGGACGTGGAGAAGGGGGGATAGTGTGTGTTCTCAGAACCTTTCTAATTTGGCTCAACCACCATATTAGACATCAGAGAATCACTCAGAGTAAAGCAGGTTCAGTTAATATTGCATTTCACAGTCTGGTTTGTTGCTCATAATGGTCCTCATACACAGTCACAGCAGCAGGCGTACACCAGATAAGGAATTTTCACAGTGTCTTGGACTTTCTTCTGGCAACTGCTATTCTATCGAGTACCTTGCAAATACAAAATAAGCTTACAGTGATAAAGGAAAAGATAAATGTTACTATCTGCATGCTGTGGAAGAGGAGCTACACATACAATGCTACCAATTTTGGGTGCTTTAATAGACATTTTTATAAAATGGGCTATTTTTCTGATGTGCCAAGCACAAGACAAATCAGAACCACAGACAGGATCATCCATTCCATGGACTTGGATGTGCATGTCTCGCAGTACTGCTCTTTTTCATTGCTGTGTGGTATGAGTGTGTCTTTGCTAGAACGTGCTGTTTTGTGTGACTTGCCTCACTCTCTGTAAACCTATTTGACTCTACATAATGCAGTGGACTCAGCTGAAGCTGGAAACTGAAGAAATAGGGAATATATATATTACTGCATTTTCAGCACAGGGTGGGAAATGTGGAAAGGTGAGAATCTTGGCACTGAGAGCATGAAGGACAGCTTATTCCATCTAATAGCAAACTATGATGAGAAGCAGTCTGTCCACTGTCAGTATCTCACAGTGTCTCTTGCCCTCCCTCAAGTCCACCTTTCTCAAACTCACATTCCTGAAGCCCAGCAAAGTCCTTGTCTGCTTATCTTCCAAGATCCATCTCACAATGCCAAGGCAGGCTGAGGGAGTAAGGAACTTCGTCCTTTGGAGCCTGTGTTTCTCTTATCTTGCTTTCTTTTTTTTTTTTTTTTTCCCCTCAAAAAAGAATCTTTTCAGCAAATATTTCTTAGGCCTCTCTATTGGGTCTGTCTAAAGGGGAAAAGAAGAAGAATCAAATAGGCAAAGCATGAAAACTTTTGCAAAGATGAAACCAGGAGTGTATTTATTACAGTAAAAATGTGGTAGGATGAACAAAAGTATCACTCTGGAACATCTTTCTGGTATGTCCATCTCTTTGATGTCAGAGATTATTCATTTGTTGAAAGATTTTATGGTATCAGAATACAAAATATTTTTCATATTTGGCTACTTCTATTCAACCTGTCAGCTCAAAATGATCAGGATTTATGAAGTAATTTCTAATTGGTCTAATTCAGTTCAATACATCAATAGTATATCTATAGAATCTACTAAAAGAGGTATAATATATAAAATATTGATCTAAGTAGGCAGTTGGAATCTGCTGTATGAATCTTATCTGTTCTGTTCTTCATACAGGACACCTTCAAGTATATGATTCTTTTCATTGCCTATATAGTGTTCTGTCACATACAATCAGCAACTTTATATAAAGTATAACTCTGTATAAAGTGAAAAAAAGGAGAAAAAAGACTGCAAATATTTTTCTAGGATGGTAATGAAACTGGAGTTCTTGTAAAGCTGCTACTGAGCTATTTCATGGTTTAGATATACATAACATTATGCAGTCTAAATAAAGGTGCCTCAACCCATATTGCACCACTCTTGATATAAATAAGTTTAATGTGCAATATTTTATTTAATTTTGTAATCATGCAAAACTGCATGATCTTGTATGGCAACATAACTTTGTATTCATGGCTGATTTTTTTCCCCTAAACACATGAAAATAATGTGGGTTGATGCAGTGTCCTAACACAATAGGGGCTAATGAATAGAGCTTGCTGCACTCAAGAGTCTGCAGTTCAATTACTAGTGGTGCCAATCAAGTCAGAAATATTAACCATGGTAACAGCAGATTTGAGTTGCATGGAATGAGATGGTGGCTTCTTGGGGAAGATCGCCTCTTGAGAGGGAAGGGAATGCTCACAGCAAGAGTTGCAGAAGGTTGGAGACTGCCTCTCTGTAGCAAAGGAGAGCAACACTCAGCTCATGATACAGAGAGCTTTGTGCTGTTTGTGCATGTTTTTGTTGCAAATGTGCCTGAGAGAGGTCATAACTATTAAGAGTGACTAACTACAGGGCCAATACTATGTGCATAACCTCTAGAACTGTTTCCTACATATAAGTGTACAACTTCTTAGCTAATCATATGAAAGATAAACCTCAGTGCAGATTAGGTCCTAAGCAGGAGTAAAATGTTGCTGGAGTCAGTGTGACTGGGCTGAATTACACCAATTGAAGCTGTAGCCTTTTATGAGGATTTACTTAATATAGTGCATTTGTTCCGCTGGCTGATGATCAGAGTGAGGATCCCTTGATTTGATACAATGGCAGTGTTATGTATTAGTAGCATGAGCAGGAAGCAGCTGGCGTCCTGTTCAGAAAACAATCTCAGTTTTTATTGAGAACAATATTGAAAAACAGTGCGTGTGTGTGAGGGGCCTAATCTTTAAAAATGCGGGAGTTTGGATACTGTCCCTTTTCATTGACTAGTCACTTCTGGACTGAATCTAGATTCCTCTCTTTTCACAGAAAGCTGTTCTGGTATTGGTCCTTTGGAATACAGAGAAAACCAACTAGAGCCCCAAAATGGCTATTTTGCACCTGCCTGCTGCCTCTCCTTCTCTTCCAGCTGGTGGGTATGCTCAGTTGTGGAGTGCTTTTCCATTTCTCTTATTTATGAAGAGATGGCACATTATTTTGGTCAGCATCACTGAAACATTTCCTATTCTTTGTCTTGGATGCTATTAAAAAAAACCAGCTGTTCGGGATGGTTACTGTGTTGTGGGAGCTTAGTTTTTTTTGAGTTTAGCTCCAGTGTTAAACTTCTGTGAAACTGTAGAATGTTTTTCTTAATAACTGAAGAGTAATAGCAGCCTATAAGTGAACTAGAATGTGTCTGCAAAGCTGCTGAAAAAAATGCATACTTAATACCTTTTTCTGAGGGCTTTCGAATGTGCAGTAACTGTAATGATGTCTCTGTAGGGCAAACAGGTGCAGTGCCTGGACAGGGCAGCTAGGTCATAAGAGGTTCCTCTTGGGTACTTCAGACTTTGAAATGTAGTCACCCCAGTCTAGTTTTATCACCTTAGGCTCCTCTTACAGTCAAACACTATGTAGTCTTGGGGTATGTTTCATCTCAACCATCTGAAAATCTGTCCCAGGTTGAGAGGAAAAAAGGTTTCCATTGCCTAGAAATGGAGCTCAGGGACACCTTGTCAATCCATGTTTGGTCTCTAAAGCCAAGTCACATGAGGTGGTTTGATGAATGCGTCCTTACAAGTTAGGAAAACCAGTAGCAAATAAAGCGAGGGCCAGCAAGGCTGTCTAGTGACTGCGTCTGTGTCATGGCTGCCAGGAAGTTGAATTTTGATTCTACTTTTAACACTATTGTCTATTTGACCTGGGACAGGGTTGCTTTCCATCCTTACCTCGTTTTTATCCCTGTACTCAGAACTTGTGAGGCTGCACCTAGAATCATATGTTCAGTTTTGGGCCCCTCACTACAAGAAAGACACTGATGTGCTGAAGCACATCCAGAGAAGGGCAGTGAAGCTGGTGAAGAGTCTGGAGAATAAGTTTTATGAAGAAAGGCTGAGGGAACTGGGGTTGTTTAATCTGGAAAAGAGAGGCTCGGGGGGAATCATATCACTCTCTACAACTGCCTGAAAGGTTGTTATAATGAGGTGGGGGTCAGTCTCTCCTCCCAGGTAACAAGCGATAGGACAAGAGGTAACGGCCCCAAGCTGTGCCAGGGGAAGTTTAGATTAGATATTGGAAAAAATTTCTTCACTGAGAGAGTGATCAGGCCTTGGAACAGGCCGCCCAGTTCTACCCGGTTCTACCCGGTTCTACCACTGCCCCTGGAAGTATTCAGAAACCATGCTAGATGAGGCCCTCAGTGATACAGTTTAGTGGTGGCCTTGTCAGTCGTGGGGTAATGATTGGACTTGATGATCTCAAAGGTCTTTTCCAACCTAGTTTATTCTATGATTCCAAGATTCTTCCTCCTCCTACATTTTGTCTGTCTTGAGTATTGAGCATTTATTCAGTGCAATAGACATTCCCTTGTTTTTCCCAGTGAAGACTGAATCCCAGTGTCTTAGCTCATATTAGAAAATGTGAGCCATCTGGTTAGGGTATCCTGGCAAAAATGCTCTTAAGTCATTGCTGTTTCAGTTGTATAAGTGAGTTAATCAATGGAAGAGGATGAGAAGCCACTTGCAATGGTTTTTAAAGCAATGCCCTAACCACTGGTCTAAACTGTGGTTTACTCACTGGATTGATGAATAACCAATTATTTTGAAACACCAGCAGAAACAGGTTGAGGAAGCCAGTGCTTAGGTTGATTGACAGTCTGTTGTTAAGACATCTGCTTTAAAAAATGCAAGAGCTACATGCAGATCTTACTATGACCGGATCAGAACAGTGCCTGAAGCCAAGATAGTCTACAGGCTCAGTAGCCATTAGGCTTCTTGTCAACTCAAGAAATGTTAAAATAACAGTAAAGAGTGGATGAATATTTTGAATGCTTAGTTCAATGCCTAGGGAATTCCCTTTGGAGAAAAGTATTTTGGGCTTGAATTGTGTTTAGTGAAGGACAGAACTGAACCAGTCTCACATGTCTGGGCAGAGCTGTTATTACTAGGAGAGTGTACCAAACTATGGTGAGAGATAGCAGCATTATCAACATCTAGCTCTCAAATCCTTGTTCCACTTGTTCAATGCAAACCCAGAAATAATTTCGGGATTACTGAAATTACACTTTTTGGCAAATTCTGTATTCACCTGATCTTAATTTACCATGTAATCAGCTCACACAGCACCTATTGAGTTGCAAGTAATGACTGCTTTAGGAGGCAATGTGTGAAAATACAGGAAACAAACATTTGGAAAATGCACATCTTTGGCTCTGTTGGCTTCAGTGGAACATGCTGGATTATCCAAGTTCTTAACTCCTTTACTTTCTATTTTTCTCCTTCTCTAATGAATCTTTATCAAATAATCTCAGTCATTTTGGCAGACCCATAATTGCACTATTCTCTACAGAAAAAGTTGCTAATAATCTGTAAATGAAAAGGCACTATCTCCAATTTTTGATTCTTTCTCTCCAACAAATGCAGTTAAAATAACTGTTTTTTTGGAATCCTTCTCCTTCACCTGAGTGGAAGGATAGGAAAGGAAATCTGTTTAATCTTCGTTCTCATGCTTTCCTGATTCACCTGGCTTCTCCTGGGAATTTTGAGGAAAACAGTTCAATAAGGCAGAGAAAAATTACAACCTAAGTTTTATGCAACATTTTAGGACAAATGAGATTCCACTGTTATTACCCCATCACCATTGCCTCTCCTCAGCTCCTGTCTGCCATATGAAGAAATGTGCTTTCTTATTAGCAAAGTATTTGTGGTAGAATATGGATTTAATAACAGGGTAAGTTTTATTTCTGGCCTAATAACTAATGCTAGTTGAATGATATTCAGGCCAGATCTACTAACGACAGTATATCCTTTGTTTTTAACAGTATTGCGCTCTCTATAAAGAAAGAGAATATCTCTATAACAAACAAAAAATCCCAACAGGCCAACCAAAATAATAAAAAATTGAGAGCTTTGGGTCTGGTATAAACCTCATAAATTGTTCTTCATGTTTCTTTTTTTTTTTATTTAAAAAGGTTAGGATGATAGCTTCCCTTCAGAAAATGTTTGTCATTAAAGCATATGAGCTGCTCAGTTATTTACTTGTCTGAAACCACAATTCATGATGACTTTGCTTGGCCTTTTAAATGATTGCAGCTTGCAAGCTATCAATAGTGCACATTCCTGTAAAAGGCATAGATCAACTTTAGCTTCTCCACATGAGATTTCTAACTGTCCTGTGTCTGAGTAGTCATTTACAAGAGAGTTATGCTAGAATAGCAGCAAAAATCCGTGCTTGGTGGAAATGTGCAGGATGTTCCTGAATATAGAGCTAAGTCATTCTTTTAACAGGTGAAAGTGAATTCTGTAGTATAAACAAAAAAGAACATGAACTTCACTGGGATGATAAACTAAGCTCGGAGGCTGGTGGAGCCTGTCTCTCAGCTGGCATTAAAATGAATGAATTACTGTCTCGAAATCAGCGTAAAGAGCCTAAATGAACATGAGGCAGAGGCAGATTAGAAAAGTGTGGAAATGGGAATTACCTAACTGCTGCGACAATAATTTACTTGCACTGCAAGTATCCTTGGAAAATAGGATGTCAGAGCCCCATGGCAAGCTGCACATCTCTAAGAGAGCAGAGCAGGATGTCTGCTTGAGGCAGGAGTGGGTTGCCTTTATCTTACCCCTTGGCTTTTGGCTGCAATGCTCTCAGATCCAGAAGCAGCCCATTATTTTATCAGGCTTAGTGTTTCTTGCATCTTTATCTGGCTGGTTATGGAGATGACATAGACTTTTATGACCAGTCTGCTGCAGAGGAACTGGGAACAGAAGATGTGACACTGTAGTCAAGAACAGCCAATGCATATAAGAAATTTCAAGAAAATACAAAATGCTTCCATTACCATGGTAATCATATACATTAAAACAAGTTTCAACACCATAGTCTTTTCTATTTAATAGCTCAGGATGGAATATAAGGGTAGTGAATTGGATAATAGAGAGCAGAACTCAATAAAAAGAATAAATGCAATCAGAGAACCATGTGCATGTAGATCTTCCTCAACCAGAATATAACCTTGTTAGTAAGGAGAAGATTCCTCAGTGCTATTACCCTGCTGAACACAAGGACTTAGTCAGGCTGTTATTTTTGTAATGTGCTTGACTAGCTGTTGATCTTTCCAGAACAACAGAACCATGATCTAGGCCTCAGAATCATTCAGGAAGAGTGGTTTGAGGACTTGTGGAGGTGTGTAAATACTAAACGGTTGTAAATGGCAGGGGAATGATTCCATTTTTAGAAAAGAAATGTGGCTGCCATTATTATTGTTTGTATAACAGTCCTGCAGTTTCTTCACAATTTGTACAGATGTGTTCAATTTCAGTCATTTGTCCTGTCAGTTTTTCTGATATATGGTACATCATTTTCTTTGAGAGTCCTAAGTGGTGGTGATTAACAGTGTGTGATGAATAGACAAGGAAGCTTTAGTTTAAAAGGAAGAATTCTGTATATGTTCTATATGTGAAAGTAAAACGTAGACTCTGCATTGTAAATTATATATTGCTCTAGTTCCTGCTTCATGTTATGTTGAAGCATGACAACCCAAACAACATTCAACATGTGTGATGGCCGTAAGATATTGAAGTAGAAGCAGAGAGCCGTATATCAGAGTGTCAACATCAGTAACACCCAGTCAGTTAATCTCTAGCAGCCTTTGGTACAAGTTAGATTATCTGGAAGTATGTGTGCAGTCTCTCTCTTTTAGCAAGAAGTCAATGTGAGTATTAGCTTTCTGATGTAAAAGCAGAAAACACAGACTGTACTTTAAAAGCACTGGCAATGATGCTGGAATGCTTCACCTCACCTGGTTTACTGAACTTAAAGTGATGTCTACTGAAATGTTTATTTCTGCCATCTCTAAGTGTCTCTGCAGAGGAAGAGTAAGCTATGATATGTTTTCAGGTCCTTCAAGGTGCAAGGACCTGGCTGTGAGGATCACTGATCTGCTTAGACTAGAATATCAGAAGGTTAGAGGGACTTTGGCATTAGCTTCTCAGTACAACTGTGCTGGTCTAGGGATGTAAATGGCTGGTAGATGCATGTCCTTAGTAAGTCTTCATTTCCATTCTGAAAGATCTCCTGCAGTAACAAGTACTATGAGAACAACTATAGCTTGTAGATAATTATGGTGGTGACACAGCTGCAGGTTAACATGTTGAAATATTTCTACATTATCCCTATAGAACTGAAAGAGTGACTCATAATATGGATTAATAAAGAGAAAAGCTAAACTTTGACAGGCTATATCCATTAATCAAAGGTGGGCAAGTTCCATCAAGAATTCTCAAGTTTCTCACAGGACTTGTATTGCTTTCCTTGGCTTGTTTTGCCTAGCTTTGCTTTCCTTTCCACCAAGAAATCATGCAATTTAGCAGAGGATGGAATCACAAGATCTAGATTGAAATCATAAAATTTGAGTGAAAGACATACCTATATGCATAGTGCTGGACTAAAATTTATTCCATCAAATGAGGCAGGCTCAGAAGTTGATATAAGGTGACAAGAAGCAAGCCTCCCACTCCTATCTCTCCCAGGAGATTTCAATGTCTTGAAATAAATGGTGAAGCATCTGAGGAAATGTAAGCAGTCAGCTTACTGCTCCCTGAGCACAGAAAAATCTAACATTGCTTCTCCTAAGATGAGGTCGATGACAAATTAAGCAATATGACCCACTATTATCTGGGTGGCTGCTTCCTTTGACAGCTCTTTCCAGGATGTAGATGATGAGGAAAAAATTTCACCAGTTCTGTAGTTTTGTACTCACCAATGACTAGTGGCCAATCAATGAAGACACAGGAGGTGGTCTGCAGATGAAATCTGGAACCATATTAAAAATTATTTTCAGCATTACCTTCAAATACAAATTAGATTATAAATGTGCAGAGTAATTTTGATTAATTTGAGTGACAGCAATCGTCCATTGGCCCTAAATGTTTGGGAGCCAGCTGCTGAAAGGCAGTATGTCCCAAAAAAGTGCTGCTGTCGGCATCTAGAAAATCATAGACTCATAGAATAGTTAGAGTTGGAAAGGACCTTAAGATCACTTAGTTCCAACCCCCCTGTCATGGGCAGGGACACCTCACACTAAACCATGCCACCCAAGGCTACGTCCAACCTGGCCTTGGACACCACCAGCGATGGAGCATTCACAACTTCCCTGGGCAACCCATTCCAGTGCCCCACCACCCTTACAGTAAAGAACTTCTTCCTCATATCCAATCTAAACTTCCCCTGTTTGAGTTTGAACCCATTACCCCTTGTCCTATCACTACAGTCCCTCATGAAGAGTCCCTCCCCAGCATCCTTATAGCCCCTTTCAGATCCTGGAAGGCCGCTAGGAGGTCTCCATGCAGTCTTCTCTTCCCCAGGCTGAACAGCCCCAACTTTCTCAGCCTGTCTTCATACGGGAGCTGCTCCAGTCCCCTGATCATCCTTGTGGCCCTCCTCTGGACTTGTTCCAACAGTTCCATGTCCTTTTGATGTTGAGGACATCAGAACTGCACACAATACTCCAAGGGAGGTCTCACGAGAGCAGAGTAGAGGGGCAGGATCACTTCCCTCGACCTGCTGGTCACGCTCCTTTTGATGCAGCCCAGGATGCAGTTGGCTTTCTGGGCTACGAACGCACACAGCAGCTGGCTCATGTTCATTTTCTCATTGACCAACACCCCTAAGTCCTTCTCCACAGGGCTGCTCTAAATCTCTTCTCCACCCAACCTGTAGCTGTGCCTGGGATTGCTCTGACCCAGGTGTAGGACCTTGCACTTGTCATGGTTAAACTTCATCAGGTTGGCATCAGCCCACCTCACAAGCGTGTCAAGGTCCCTCTGCATGGCATTCCTTCCCTCCAGTGTATCAACAGAAACACACAGCTTCTTGCTGAGGGTGCACTCAATCCCACTGTCCATGTCACCAACAAAGATGTTGAACAAGACCGGTCCCAACACTGATCCCTAAGGGATGCCACTCGTTACTGGTCTCCAGCTGCACATTGAGCCATTGAGCACAGCTCTTTGCGTGTGGCCATCCAGCCAGTTCTTTATCCACCGAGTGGTCTACCTATCAAATGACTAAGGTAGTTCAGAGTTTGTGCTGGTTTTGGTTAAAGCGCTCATAAATGAACAAGAAATTTGAAGAAGGGTAGGCTCTGTATCAGGATTACTGGTTGTGGAAGTAAACCAGGACTTAGGAATATGGCAAATAAGGACAAATCCACTGTTGGAGGGACTGAATACTGCTAATAATACTATGTCATCTTGGAAAAATTATGTCACCTTTGGAATCCAGGCAATTAGTCAGCTTTTCTGGCACTGTGATATTATTTCAGTCACATTACTTTTTGGGAGTGAGCTAGATTTATGGTGTCAGCATCCATTTTCTAGAACAGCTAGCAAGATACTCATGTCAGTTCATTTTCTCCTTTTCTTACCCAGAAATGTCAACTTTTCCCTAGATGAAGCTGTTTATGCATGATGAAACTTGTTCAATATTCTTATATCTCATCTTTGTGCTTGAGACAGGAGCTACTGTGAGGATCCACTGTAATAGTAGACATACGTGTGCAGTTAGATAGTACTGGAGAACACTCGTATTATAGCTACCTGAGCTTCACACGAGAACAGGGACATTCACCAGGAAGAAAGAGATGACACTGCAGAAACCCCCCCAACTCTCTTGTCCTTTTTAAAAGAGTAGGTGATAGAAATTATGTTGTCAAGCAGTTTCTCCAACAGCTTTATTAATATGTTGGTTTTTTCTTTTTTTTTTTTCCTAACCATGAAGAAAGGTTAAACAACCAAGACCTTTGAAATGGAGGTTTTCAATACAGCAATGAATAGGGACTGTACGCCCCTTTCCTTCAGCCTTCTAAAATTATAAATAACTTTTCTAATAAGAAAATAAAAAATACATTCATCTTTTTTTGATAAACCAAGTTTAGGTTTAAAATTAGTTATTCCTTGCAATTAGAGACAATAAAAAGGTATGTAGAATGGTAAAACTACAATGCACACCACTTTAATCTGGCTTCATGAGAGATGTTTGCCTTGCTAAACAATTAACTATATTGACAGTAGAGCTGAGATGCCTTGCAATCAGGCATTATTTGATCAGGCAGTTCTTGTTGTACTGTACATAGCTAGAGAGTTGCTTTAAATACAATAAATAAAAGTAAAATCTTACACAAGGCAGCACAGCTTAGTAATTGCTGTTTTGGAGCTCACGTCGCTGCAGTTATTTAGCTCAGCATTTCATCTCCAGCTGCAGCACAATTTTTGCCAAATATAGATAAATGAAGTTAAAGTTATTGGCAACAACTAGTTCTGTATCCCTGTTTCGAGTTCATAGATTTCATAGGAAAGGCCTTTCTTTATTTTTGCAGCAAGCAATTGTTTTGAACTCTGAACTTCACGTTCCAGTACAATGCAGTGTTTTCAGTTCTACTTTATCAGGCAGATAGTGGTAAACAGAGAGAATGAGCAGGTTCCCTGTTTGAGAAATATACCACATGAAATTTGAGGGAGGAACAAACTCAGAAACTGAACCTCACTCAGCAAGTTTTAGGGGTTTAATGTAATTGTGATACTAAATTTGCGAACAGTGCCTTTTAGCATGGGATGTCTAACTCTACAGAGTGCTAATTTCATTACTTTGTGCATAGTACAAAATGACCTGGTAGCGTGGTCTGCTGCAGATCATCCCTCTCACTACAAACTATGTACAGACACTCTCTGGTTTCTTTAGACCTTCTGTAGAGAACAGCTCCTTGCATCATTAACAAATGAGGCAATACAAACACAAATGCACATACAAGACATATATAGTCACTATAGAAACATTTATTATTAAGCTCAGGAATTGTAAAATTTAGAAATGTGCACCTATTTCTTCAGATCCTTTCAATTTTATTTCCTTCTCATTCTTGCAAACACATTAGATTGTCACTTTTGCAGCTATCTTCTGCTTATCTGCAAACAAATAATTGGGTTCAAGAAATGCTGGTGTTTCCCTCTGACCCACCTGGCTGCTCTTCCTTTGATCTATGATCCCATCTGTTAAAAGGCAACCAGAAATATCTTACTCTCCAGAAAGCAAACTCATGGAGCTTCTGTTTTGAATGGATATGCGTGGCAAAATAAAATCTCTAGAACTGATGTGAAATGGTCTAGATATGGAAAGAAAAAAGCACTGCCTTCTTTATGTCCAGACTCTGGCCTAGTGTTTCTTTCCACAGAGTTTTCATACTAAAAGCATGTGCAAATCTTTTGTCATATGCTACTTTTGCCACGATAACTCCACTTGGGACCATAGCTTCAGGAGTAGAAAACTCTGAAATTATGTTGGGAATATGCCTGAAGTTTACCAATGAGATTTCAAAGGAAAACCATATTTTCAGAATTAGGAGAGCCAGCTATTCTTTTGCCTGTGAAATGTGTCTGATTCATGCACAGTGACTGGTTTCAGACAAAGAAAAGGCTTCTCCTTTTTGTGACTTCTCAACAGCTTTACTGACACTGAGTTTCACTTCACAGATCCTATGTCACCCTTTTTTCCAAATAAAACTTGGGAGGTTCAATGAAGTTATAGACCTTTAATTAAAGAAACCCAACCAAACAACAAACCAAAAACAAACAACTCACAAACCTCCCTACCTAACAAAATAATTGCTGCTGATAACACAGCAGCAATTGAAAAACAGATATTTGTATTTGCCTGCATATTATGGAAGAGGGCAAATATGTTTCGTTAGCTAATAGAGAATGATTTCAATAGATGTTATGAAATGATCCACTTTCAGAATGCATTCATTTTGACATTCCTTTAGAAAACTTCAGCTATGAATATCTCTTAGCTCTTTTGAAATTCATGGGGTCTCACAATGTAGGGTGTATAACTTCCTCATATGCTATAAATATAGTATTTGCTGTTATACTGGGCTTTTTCACTGAAGCAGCTGAAGCACATTACAAGTAGAGCAAATTAGGAATGATGGGGTTTTTCATATGAGAAATATTGGCGAAAACAGTATTTTTCACTTTTGAAAATATTTTTGTTACAAAAATAAAACTTTTTTTAAAGACAACATATTTTTTTTCCATGAAGGCTGTCTTGTAGAAAAAGGTACCTTTCCCATGGAGAGAAAGAAAAATATTTCTGCTTCACTGAACATCTATAACACAGCAATAAATTTCCAGCACAAAATTCAGGTTTATCTTAATTAGGACCACTATTTAAGGTTCATGTTTTCCCTGATAGGGTGAATTATATGTATTTTACAAAGGAGTAGTCAGAGATGTTACTAATTCTTTTGGTTTTTAAGGTGAATTTGTGCAGTCATAACAGAACTGTAGGTTTTACATCCCCATCTCCTGTTCATGGTACTAAACCAGATTAAAACAGTACTTTACAATATGAATGAGATAAAATGGAGCTTTTTCCATTCCCCTTTCTCCCTATGAAAGCAACAAGTAATAGTAACTAACAGTTTTTCTGTTACAGACAGTTTCTGTAGAATTGTTATTCCTGTTATTAGTACTGGTGAACCTTCCTACCAGTGGACTCAAAGAGCATTTGGGAAGTTTTTATACCAGCATAACTCTGACAAATGCAGCTATCCCTCATTTATATCAATAAATGAGGTAGGTAGGGATCAGGCTCACTGCTCTATACTGAAGGGGAAACATTTCTTAGGGCTGGATGAGTATCTATGGTTCCTACTGTCTCTCATGGGCTGAAGTTGACTCCCTCAGATAATCGTACTTTCTCATGGCTATTTGTATATGTCATTGCCCCTGTGGTACAGAATATATTTTGGATACCTGTTTTTTGTTCCCTATGCCTCTGCTGAAACCCATGTATAGGCAGGCCCACTTTTATGGTCAGAGGGTGAAGTTTCACAGACAAATGTAGCCATTTCTCATTCTGTTTATTTTCCTCATAATTAATCAACCTGACTAGAAGGCTGATCCTGTCTCATCAGCTAGGTAGCTGGAAAGCAGAGAGGAAAAACAGAGCCTTTCTGATATTGTGGCTGCATTCCTTCAGCATATCCCTCCTGGAGAGCAGTTTACCACAGGGTCTCCTGTTTGTACGTACAGGGCTGCCCTTCTCCTTTGAACGACATAACAACAACATGATGTGAAAATAAAGTGAAAAACTCCCAGGAATGTTGCTCTCCAAAGCACATGTGCACTTATAAATGCACACGAGTGAGCTCATTTACACACTCAGGCAAATGCAGGCATCTGCACGCTCACAAACTCACGCTCTGTCACATTTGGCTTGATAGCCAGCGTGGCTAAATAATGTCAGTAATAGAAAGTCTTATGGTGCTGACACTTCCTCTGGCTGTAAAATATTTACTGTTCCTTTAAAACTGTGAATAAAAAAAGGTCAGTCTGTATACTGAACAAGGAGGAAAAAAAAAAATCCTTTTTTTATTAGAAAACACTTGAAACTTATCATGTGCAGCAGATGGGAGTAGAAAATGCAGCTTGAAGACAGTTATATAAATATATCCTTGATGTCTGTTTTGCTTTTCAATTTGCAGTGAAAAGTACAAAGGTAGAGTAAAGCGCCAGTCAGGGCTGCACTGTGTCTCTTGATATCCATTCCAGATGTTGGCTAGACTTTGTGGAGCCAGGCTTATGGCACTGAGGCTGGAGCTAGTTGTCTTTTCCTCCAGGTGTGATGCTTCATGCTGATCCCCCCACATGCTAGTCTGTCTTATCCAAACACACTAAGCTCTGTGACAGGCATCTACCACCTTTTTGACCAAAATTCACCTCCCTTCCCCCCCACCCCTCCACACTTTCCACCCACCCCAACTTCTTTCAGCTTGATGGGCTCTGAAGACAAGTCCACTTGTCCCTGCCTATCATTCTGTCACTTCAAAAGCAAGTCCCCCTAAAAAAATGAGCTCTGACGTGGTTCTCAAATAATGCTAGCCAGTTAGTAGCTGCTTTGAATATTCCTCTTTGTGTTTTGAGAGTGTCTGGAGGTACTATTTGACACTGAGTATGTCTGCCAAGCCTCTAATGGCAGTTCTCTGTTTGTGCATGCTTGTAAAGGATTTTACACTGTAATATTTTAACTCCCTGATTAAACATTGCTAAGCACAGAAGTATATCATAAATCTCGCAGGCGCCAACTCCATTTATCTGAATGTTAGTTACTGTCTACGGTGGGTAAACAAATTACAGCACAGTTTATTACAATATATGGGGCCACGATGTAGCTCTATTAATATCTTGTACCCCCTGGAAATATATTGTTGGCTCACAGTCTGAATTTTCTCTCCTGAACAATTAAAAACAAATTCTGAATGGAGGGTGGGAGGGTGTGTGTGGGAGGGAGGGGGAAGCATCAGGCACTTTCAAGGGGAAACTTGCTGGGAGTAACAATAATGAACTGCAATATCAAATGACTACTATCCTGGGTTTGAGGTCAGTACATACTGAGCAAGTTGTAAGATATTAAAGTAGAAACTTTTCTCGTTTGGAATACATTAATGTTGCTAAAGCTGCCAGCAAAACAGCTCGAAAGCGTTTGAGTTGGAGAGGGCAGAAACAAAGGAGAATGTTAACAAGCAAAGCATTGGAGTCTCTTCCTTTGCAGCTACACACAGCAAGTTTGCTGAGATCATTTTCATTAACACTAGCAGGTCTGAGGTGCACTCATCCTCCACTTGTTGACAGGATGTGAGCACTGAAAAAGTTGGAATATTTCTGAAGACATCTACAAAATAGTAACTTCTACATTTTTATCAGCTTTTTTGGCCTACTCAAGTAATCCTTTATATGATTTTATTGCAATCAATGAAAGCTGTGTCTTCTCAAAGTGAAAAATAAATGACCTATTAAAGTAGAAAATTAAACCCTTAACAATTCCACTGGGAGGCTTTTGGGAGGACAAGTTTAACCTCATTTAAGATGGTTTGTGATATCTTTCAATATTGAAGTAGGAGCAAAGAAAGAAGTGCTATAAATTTTAACAAAATTCATGGCAACTATTAAAAATAAACTGCTAAAAAACCTGGAACAGAATCAAGATCAAAATAATATGTGTAAATCCCTCTTTACTTTTGACATCGAAAAAGTATCACTGCTACTTGTCCTGGTGCATGGAATTGTGGCTAACAGGCTGCCTATTAATGGAGCTATACCAGTTGGAGATTACTTGCAGTGGTGCTGTAATGATAATAAAATAAAACAGTGTAATAGTTGTTCCCCTAATTCTTCATGAATGCCTGCAGGGCAGCCAGCACTGCAGTCTCTGATACTGACAAACTTGACATCCTGTTCAGTGGGAGCAGGCACTCCCTTCCAGGGAGCTGCTATCTCCCTTCCAGGAAACCACAAAACACCAACATTTGACAAACTGGAAAAGGGTTCATTACTTGCAAGGGCAGGGCAGCATAATGATTCGAGGTTCTTAGCTGGGCTCCAGTGGTCAATGTCACAAATACCATCCTTCATAAAAGCAATCGGGGCTTGGTAAAAATAGAAATTAAAATGTCATTAAAGCTTTTGCGTATTGTCAGTACTGTAAATCATCACATAAGATTGTACAGCAACTACTGAAAATATGTCTGTAACTAATAAAATTAGAACCACAGACTGTTACCTAAGCAGTTTGTCTTCACATCAAAATAGAAGTAATGCTAAATTAATTGCTAGCCTTTTCATACTAAAGCCGGTGCATTTCAGCCAGGGCTGAACACAGTTACTAGGTTCTTCAAGAAATGCAGTGCTATGTTTGTGTCAGTTTGTAAAGATCTTGTTTATATACACACTCATTGCTTGATTCAACAATGTGTTCGGCATTCTGGCCTGATCCACCAAAGCATTTAATCACATGTGCAGGCATGTAGGCAATTTCTCTCACATCAGTTAAACTATTTATGCGCTTAGCGCGAAGCGCATTGAAAGGCCAAGCCTGCAATGGCATTATTATAAAAAAGGGAGAAAAAAAAAGCCATGCAGGAAAAGCAATGCGGTTTGCAAAGGTACTGTCAGG
Source organism: Myiopsitta monachus (assembly GCA_017639245.1). Classification (NCBI taxonomy): domain Eukaryota; kingdom Metazoa; phylum Chordata; class Aves; order Psittaciformes; family Psittacidae; genus Myiopsitta; species Myiopsitta monachus. The sequence continues at coordinate 30,366,043 of CM029922.1, forward strand.
GCACGTACCACCTCATCGCTGCAAAGAGAGCCTGAAAGTTCCGAGCCCGAAGGTGCCAAGCCCTACTTGTTCATGCTCTAATTGACTCCGCGCAACTAAGGAGCTCCAAGTATCTCCCACAAAGTGTTTAGGACATAGCTCTTGATTACTGAGGTGGAAGGTTCAAATAAAGTATGTCCTGACTCCTAAAAGAATGGGAACATTTTAGGAATGAAATTTGTTTCTGCACCCTAAAATATTTTGGGTCATGAAACCAAGACTTTGGAAAGTGTTCTTATCCTGGAAGGACAAACCCTGTACAATCCTGGGAAGCAGAGGACGGTTTGTCAGAAGGATGCCAAGTAAACCAAAGTGTAATTTCCTGTGGTTGTGCATTTGCACCTCAACTGGAACTGATTAGGAAGATTTGAATCCAATAAATGGAAAAAGAGGGGCAGGAGGGGTCATAGGCTTGCACAGGTTCTTTGGAGAAGTCAGTTAACTAGCAAGGGGACTGTATGGGGACATCAGAAGATATTTTGGCAAAAGCCAACAACTGGGAGAGCAGGATAGGAAAGAGTGGAGGAAGAATCAACCTCTTAAAGCTGAATTAAGAAGAGCAGCAGAACAGAAACATAGGAAAACAAGTGGGGCTGGAGAGTAAGAGGAGGGTTTGCCTTCAGGCTTTTTACTGGAAGAATGGAAAAGCAGAAGGTAGACTAGCTGGTGAAGCTGATGTGTTGGTGTCAAGAAGCTCCTGATAGCAGGCTATGAAGAGCCACTGGAGGGCTGATATCTTAACTAGTTCTGGAGAGAAGAGTGAAAACATCACAGTGGAGGCTGAGGTGAGCAGGGAATCAAGATGTGCAGTCCATCTTAAAATAAGAAAGCTTAAAAGGAACTATGGGAACCAACAGAGCTGGTACTTGGAATAGTGTTGAAGTACATCCTGGGGCATATATGTGCAAAGGGCATAGACATAGAAAATAGTTTTATGTTAGGACTTCAACAACTGTCTGGTAGAGCAAATGAAAGGCTCCCAGTAAGGATATCTTCAGCCTATAGTATCTGATAAAGAAATTTTGGAGAAAATGAAAAGGGAAATGACAAATGGCAGTCTTGCCAGAACAATCGGTTGTGAAATGGATTCTATCCTGTTTCCAAAGATGGGAAAGAGAATCTTTCAAGACTGATTCATATGATGAATTTAAAGTATGGGTGTCATTCATGGTATAGAAAGATGGTCTCTTGATTTCATATTTGCAGTCTCAATGAGAAAAGGTGAATTTATCAAATACCCAAAGAGGTTTAAATGACTTTTTGGACCGTCAGCAATTCTGCTACTCTTTACACAGTATTCAGTGGCATAATCAAGGACAGAGGCAATGATGAAGGTTGTCAAAAGGGACTGTAATTTTTATTGGTACTATAATACTAAACTCTGTTCTGACTTCGTACTGGATTTTTGTGGATATTCACCGAGCATGTTAACTGGCAAAAATATTTTTATGCATATTGTGTAATAATCATGTCAGATGTCACTGTCAAATTTACACTGGTAGTTGCAATGAAAATGCTATTTCTTTAATTAAACGAGGGAACAAAACCTAGTAGTGTATGATCTAATTTTCAATCCCAATTTATATGACTTTTGAGTTTTCAAGTGCCCTGAGACTTTCTGGTATCTTTCAAAAAACAAAACAAAACAAAACACAATAATCACACTGGAGGTAGTGTGTATGTGACTCAAATCAGTGTTGTGTTTTGCTTAGTCAGCAATAGGATTTTGAATCAAGGTTTAGAGCACATGCACAATTTGAAAGATACATTCATTAATCTTTTAATTACTACTTTCCCAGAGGTTTTCTGGAGCAGTGCTGAGTTTTAAGATGGGGAGAATCAAATGAAGTAATAGGTAAAAGTTACTTCAAGTGTAGTGGCCTGCATGGTAGAAAGCATGAAAATGCTCAAGAGAGAAGGAAATTAAATGAGCCCATGGTCTGGACCACAGGTGTAGTGAGTGACTAGTTAAAATCACGAGCAGAAAATCAAAAAGCAGTACTAACCACAAACTTACAACATCTGGCTTATGAAGTCACTTATCTACACAGCACTAGAAGCTGGAATGATACAGTAGACAAAATATCATACTGTTTTCCTAGCATTTACATTTTCTTTAACCATCTCCTTTTTGCTGCTATTTAGAGACTCTGCTAGATGGACATTTGATTTGACCTTTGTGCTGTTGTTCTGGAGGTCAGTCATGGGAACTGTCACACATATCTCCTCACAGCATTTGGTGACAAACATATCTGTGGGCAATTCCCCAACTCATGAAACTCAGCATCAGCTTAAAAAAAAAAAATTTAAAGATTAATCAACATAGATTAACTGAATTTAAATGAGGTTTCTGTATTACAAGCTCTATCACCTGCGCTCTGCTCATGTTGAATGCTGAAAGATAGACATATTGTCTGAATGATGCAGGTCTGCAGTGGTTTCAGTAAGTCCCCAGAGGAGATTCTCTTTCTCCATGAAGATAAAGGAAACCTCAGGGATATCATACCTCAGCCAGCACTGGTGGAGAAAGGCATAAAATAATGTTGCACTAGTACTATGGTATGAGATGTCCTCAGTGCCTGCAGCCAGACTGAGGGGGGGATAAGTGCCTACACCCCTGATCCACCTGGTCATGTTTCTATGTAACCATGAAATGCCAGAAGATGCACTCCCTGGTTTTCCCACTGCATTCAGGGAATCCACAGACTGTTTGGGTCCTTGATGGATGCCCCTCCATGCGCTGTACCTCAGCACGATCCACATAAACAGCCAAAATTCAGGCATGTGTGAAGACTGCCTGTTGTGAAAGGGAGAGTACATGACAGAATTATTTTTGTGACTATAACAAGGGGAGCCAGTGTGCTAAGAAAGAAACACATAGCTGCAGGCTAGATGAATTAATGTTTCTAGGACTGTGTGTGTCATAGCCTTGATAAAACTCAGTTCTTTTTGTACACTCCAAGCTGCCATGTTTGGGTAATATTACAAGATATCTAAATGTTTTAAGCTTTTTTATGTTTCAGTAAGATGTAGCCTCTCTTTCTAGCAGATGTCTTTGATATGTTTTTTATCTACTATTGTTTCAGAAAAGCGAGATTCGTACAGACAATCACCTCCTGCCCTACTTCTTCATGCATATCTTTTCCCAGAACTCCACATTACGGTCAACATGAACTTACAGTTTCTCCTCTCAAAGATGTGGGATAGCTGAAGTGATCAGACAGGTAGCAAAAAACATCATGTCTTGCTTCAGCAAGCATTAGAGGTACACATCTGTGGACAAAACATTTCCACATTCAGCCTACTGCTTCGGTTTCCTCTTTACCTTGAATGGTTTCTGCCATCAGGTCAGAGTTTTCTGGGTTGTCTGTGACATTTCTCCAATTTCAGGTCTGAACCACGGAGTTTTTGAGTCCCCTCTGCTGCTTCTTTCTTTCCTCTGAAGTGATCTCAGAGGAAACAATGTCTATAAGGCCCTTTCCTATACCTCAGGTGATCTTTAGAAAAGGTGTATCAGATTATCTGTTTCTTGGTAACTAATCTGTAGTTTGATTACTATCTTTCCTGGGAGTCAGACTTGAAATAACTGTTTGCTCTGGATAGTTGCCATCTTTCATCTGAGTGGCTCCATTTAAATGATCATCAAAGTTTAATGGGTCACTATTTTTAGTCATGAGCCAGGTGCAAGCAACTTCTCTGTCACCTACTGTGGGTTTTATGTCAGTATAGATGCAAACGATCAGAAGGAGGAGTTGAGTTTGCCACACTCCTGCTGGAACTTGCATCCTGACAGATGTCCATAAGAAAGATTCCAGTGTCAAGAAGAACTCATAGGTAGAGAAATTCCCTAAAATGTCTCAATCTGTAATGCTGCTTCACCATATGTCTCGTTATAATTACCACCGTTAGGATGCATATATTCCAGATCTGAGTTGATAAAATATATCCATTTTGATAGGATGATTTTATAGAAATCTAAAATATTTTCTGCCTGAGTGTGGAATGCAACTGTCCTTGCCAGCTATCTGAAGTCAGGTTTTTTGAGATGCAAACATAGCTGCAGAAAATGGCCTAACTTCACTGAACACAGTATCTCCTGTGGCTCCACTGTATCCCCATCCCTGCCAGGAATCTGCAGGACTCTGACTAGCTCAACATCCATCAGCCAAGAGCAGGTTCGGCTCTCTTCTACTGTCAGTATGAAAGATCCTGTCTGTTGCAGAACTGATTATCGCTTTCTTCACAGGAACATGCCTGTTCTTTATTTATCAGTGATATGAATCCCCACATATCAAACTAAAATTATTTTTGGGTGAGATAGGAACAGTTTTCAAATTAGATTATGAATTACCTAATCATTATATATGCCTTGCATGTGCAAAGCATAGATGCAAGCTGGACGGGCAGTCCATGGACTCTGAGGGATTGGAAATTACATCTCTTTCACTTACAAGGTTTGGAAAGAATGAACTTTGGAAATTCTAGTTGAGCAGGTCCAAATACTGAAGAATGTTTCATCTGGGATTATAGTGGAAACACATTGAGAGAAGAGACCAGCTAATTGTTATCGCTGTCATTCTTATGTAAGAAGTGCCTTTGGCTGCTTATGTGAATGGAATTAGAACATAAATTCTTGACAACTTTAACACATGCTACCTGAATACCCATCTGCTTAGCTCAAGAACAAAAAAGGGGTTCATTAATGTAGTACTGAATAAATTAGATGTGCTGCTGTATGTGTTGAAATGTGTTACAATATTTAGCATGCTTCCTTTTTTTTTTAATAAACTGTATATTAAAAAGACTGCTGTATTTTTCGTATGAAAACCAAACAGAGAATTGGATCTGCATCTAACAAAAGAAATTCATGTTTTGAAGCTGCAGAGTGGTGGCTGACCACTCATACACACAGGCCGACTAGAAATGTTGCTTAGAAACACCATGTTATCAAAGAGAACCCAACATCAGGTTGGAGTGTTTCCCAGACAGCCGGTTAGTGGTGATAATTTGCAATGGAAAATTCTAATATCTGTTCCAACAATTCTTTATTTTCTAGATCTTCTTACTTCTCCCGCTTCAGATTATTTGTCATTTCAATTTACAATTTTCCTCTAAACTCTGATTTGGAAGATAATCTAGAAGCATGTGAACTAAGTTTTTGGATTCCTAAGTGCTTCAGCAAGTATTAAGAAAATGTTCAGCAGAGTAAAATATATGGAAAATCCAAGGAACTGCAGTGTAAATTAAAATAGACATGAGGACTGACTTAGCTAGATTGAAATGTAATTTTTTGTCTGTATACTTTAATAGTAACAGTAACCACGTATTGTGGACTTTTGGTTCTAAAGATCATATGCATACATATATATGCATATTTGTATATAAAGATATATGCAAATTCTGTACAAACCCAGGAATTATCTATCTAAACATTGCAATCATCTCCCGGGTAGAATAAGAGGATGATTTTATGTTTTCAAACAGAAGTCACCCAAGCCGGGCAACTGAAAAATTGTGTTTCTCCTGTCCTGTGCAAGCAGGAAGATTTAACAGAATCCCCTTCTACTCCAAGGTAATTTCATATTTCAATAACCTGTTTGCTCCTCTGTGCGTGCCAGGACCCATAGCATCTTTTACTACAATATAATGACTGGACTTAGGAGTCCCACTGGGACATAGGGAGAAAACTAGTCTCCAAGGAAGGCTGTGTTCTGCACTGCCTAAGTTTTATATCTATATACAACTTGAAAATGTGAGGGTTTTTTTGGTGTGCATATATATATATTGAATCCTATATCTTATAGACGAGATTTCAACCCATCCTCCTTGAAGAACAGCTTCTAACCCAAAGCTGAGCCCTCATGCTGCTGACTCAGGGGGAGGAGTGCCATCTACTGAGTCTCCCACGTGAGTTCGCACTTTAATGGCCAGGGTTTCTTTCCAGGTCCTCAGAGAAAGTGCTCAACCAGAGCACAGCAACTTCTTTTTTTCTGGAGTTGAAACCTTTTTATTAAGCATGCACTGTTAGTTGTTGGATTTCCCCAGCAGCTCTCCTTACTGCTGTCATGGTTTAAATCCTGCCTAACCCAAAGCTCTTTCAGGTCTTTCCCTACTTGCTTTTTATTTTTTTAAATTCAAAGGTAAACATCCAAAGTAGTGCCACAGCCATATTAGAGCTGGTTTCCTAACCAAAACAGATGGAAGAACTCAGTTATATCTTTGCTTCTCTACTATCTTAGAACAAGGAAGTTTTCTTCCTTGAAGCTACCTTTGAATCGTGTGCAGAGCCTTTCAAGCTCGTTCTCAGGAACAAAACAGAAGTCTGAATTTTATGGATGAACTGGAATGTAAAGGATGGCAGGAGTGTGTAGGTGGGGAGTTTAAGGGACTATAGGTCCTATCGTACAATATATTGTGTTTTCAAGGCCACACAGGGGTGTGTATTTCCCCATCGCTCTAAGACTACTGCCAGTATCAGTGTAGTAAGCACAAACTGAGATGTTTAGGTTACTTACAATATAAATGTCCCCTGCCAGAGATATCCTTCATGTGGGAAGGTGAAAATGAGTTGTGAAAACAGAGCGTAGAAAATGTAGATGACAACAGAATGTGAGAGAGATGCCACAGAAAAATAGTAGAAAAATGCAGATCCACATTTAAGAATGTGTATACTCTAGAGTACTAAACCACAGTTGGTACAGTCTATACGTAAAGTATATTAATGTTCCCATAAGAAGTAATGGGAGGTGAGTAACCTAAAGAACAACCAAAAAGCCATGTGTCCACACAGGGCAGGAACCCACGTCTTTCCATACTGCTCACACTTTGGCTTCAGCTTCCATGTGCTGAGTCCCATGGTCACAAAGGAAACTGAATATCTCACAGATGTTTTATTGCTCTTATTGTCCACATAGCTCTTGCAGCCCCCTCTGGGTACTGCAGCATGAGTAGTCACTGCCCTGAGGTCACATTGTGTCCTTCTGGTGCTCAGCTGTAGGGTGAAGAGCAACACTGGCATCATAGGGTCACCACTGGCCAGCAGCCAGGCTGAATCTGCTCCTGCAGATGTTACAGAAAGAGATGGAAATTGCAGTAGTGATGATGGTATTTCCTTTCTCAAAGGAAAAAAAAACAAGTGGGTGATACCTGAGTGTAGGGGATTTCACTGTGTAGTACTTACTATAATATCACACTCTCAACTGGACCATGGTGCAGGTGGGATTGAAGCAATGGGGTCCAGGATAGCTTCATGATTGCATGTAGTACAACAAAGTCAGTGCTGTGTTGGTCTGGGATTAGCAGGTATGCCAATTAGTGTGACGCAATTTGCTTCTTTCAGCTGAAGTATGGATCCTTTCATAATGCTGTGCTCAGGTTCTGGCTCTTATCCTTTACCTCAAGGCATTTCCAGAGAATCTTTGGATTCAAAACTTTAAGTTGAACCAAAACAAAACCTAAGCATTTAAAAAAATGCACAAATGGAAGGGGCATAATTGAGATCTACGTACAGGCAGATGCCAAACAGAGATAAGGAGACAAAATGTCAAAGTGATATCAGCATTGCTCAAAAGAAGTATGTGGGTGACTCAATCCTGAACATGGGAATGGAGTGACTGGGGATGTGACAGCTATAGTCCTGCACTTACCATAGCTCTGGCCCCATCCGCTGGCCTTAAATAGTTGCCAGCCACTGCTGCAGATTGATTTATCTCTGATTAGGGTTAGAACTGCTGTCAAGGAGAAGCAGGGTTTTGGCATTTCCATTTTTTTAAAGGATAATCTTTGGGATTTTTTATACTTTTTAGAACATTGTGACATATGCATAACTTTGGAGAAGCAAGCAACCCATTGTACAATCATTACGGCATTTTTAGAGGGCCTGATTTCCTCATTTCCTCTAAGGTCAATATATACATACATACACATGAAAATATATATCTATGCATATATAGGGATATACATGCACACACATACACGTATACCTATGTGCCTTTTTTGAACTTAGTTTTGTTAATGAAGGTTTTCCATTGGCTTTAGAAGGGGAGGTTAAGGACCTAAAGCCCATCTTATCCTTATGTTCATTGACACTATCTTTTCTTTTGAAACTTAAATTCTGTGTGTTCTGTGTATGCCCAAGATTCGGTATGTCTGAAGCATTGATGTCCATAAGGCCACATTCAAATGTAGTTATGTATTGAATAAAATCTCCTTGTACAGACAAAAAAAAAAAATGAAGTCCTCAAGGAACTGGTAGGATATTTCAGTACTCAGGATTGTGACATACTCAAAAAGTGTGTGGTGTTTTTTTGGGGGGGGGAAGTTTATTTCTGACGATATTTGCCAATCTAGGAACTTTGCGTTGTATATGATCCTATCACATTTTACATTCACAGAATGGGTGCCATTGCAAATACTTCTTCGATGAGAAGCAGAAAAATTTCCCTTAAACCATATATATTTTTTCAATGAAATATCTTTTTTTTCCTGCAAAGTATTAATTTAAACAATAATATTACATTTTTCAAGTAAGTGATTAAAAATATCGTCTTCCCTTTAAAAGGTTAAGCATAGGTGCATTTCTTAGTAATGCAAAACTTTCTTTCTAGTACTTTCAATTCTGTTCCAAAAATTTCTGCATCTCCTGTAGGTTTGCTCATGAATCACTGAGATAATACATTATTCTTAGAATAATTCTTTTTGAAATAATTTTAAAATAATTTAAGATGTACAATAGATTATATAGGTTAGCATCACTGTGAAAGCATTTTAAAGTGCTTCTGTCTCATATAATGTTAATCTTGCAACACCAGTGCTGGAATAGCCCATGGCTTTTGCACAAAATCACTAGGTGGTGCCATTATACATAGTCTGCCAAGTTATTTTTCTGTGTTTGAGCAAATGTTCAGTCTTGAGAAGAAATGCATAAAGCATGATACTTTATTAGAGGGACTTAGAGGATCAAAAGAGGCATTTGCTTTATGATGCTCAGATGCCCTAAAGCTTTCAAAGAAAGTTGCTTGCTGCCAACCAGGCTTTTGTGTTGGACAAAGAACTGTGAAATGGATGTATAATACCTATATTCAAGTCAGCCTCTATTCTTCCAGTGTACATGCACGTATGGAAGTAAATATGTAAACTAGAATATTCTCAGACTGTCCCTGATTTTTTAATTCTTATTGACTAGGGGGCTAACACTTACTGTCTTCTAATTGTCACAGTTGACTAGAAATCAGTCACCTGTTTCTTAAAAAGTTGCAAATTTTCAAACAGAAATTTTAGTTCTGGTGTTCAAAAATACCTCATTTTCAGTATATTATGGAAAATATGTTTAGAATTGAAACATGCCTCTATACCAGCAGATTTTTTTCCCCAAAATTGATATGGTACGATGGACCATGTCTAATTGCAGAGTATTTCTCTCTCTTATTTTAAAAAAAGTCACCTCTGCTCTTTACATTTTTTTTTTCCCCTGAAGAATCACTGTTTTATTTAGTGCATCAGACAGGGTGTGCACTTGAAGGGTGTATGTTAAAGAACATTCTCTGAAGGACCTTGTCTTGTAACTGTGCACAAAGAGCTGGGGAGTTGCAAGAGGGATGAACACCTTTCTGCCACAAGAGGCACAATGCCGTGCAGTTCTACTCTGTTATTACAGTTCTCCACAGTGTTCTTTTGTGAACTAAGCAAACATTATTTAAACCTATAGTTTTACTCTTGGCCACTAACTGTGCCTTCCTTATTTACAGGAAGTTTAACATAGAAAGCTATTACAGATTTACAGGAATGCTGACTGCTAGCAGATACAACTTATACTAATTGTTGCTGTGTTTGAATACACAAAGATCTCTGAAACATCAATTGTTCTGAGTCATCTGGTTCTAGATGCTTCAAGCTCGGATCTTCAGGTGGCAAACTCTTCTAAATGGAAAGTCTTAGCTTTAATATCTCCTTTTTTTGCCTAACTTGCACAACAGCAACAACAATAATAGTAATACTACTACTAATAATAGCAGCAGCTAATGTCTTGGAGGTACCAGGCAGATATATTCACTCACCTTTGGGAACAATTCAGTTACTGTAATGACACACCAGATGGAAATTAATAATCCTCAGCACAAGACTTCATGCCATGACACATACTGAGCGAAGAAGGCAAGGAGAATGAGAAGAATGAGTTTAGGTCCTGTGCAAAACACAGGAGGTGGTGTAGTTATACCATCTTGTACTGCTTCATGATGTGTATTCCCAAAGGGGGATTAATTGAGGTTTCATGGACAGCACTAGTTCTGTGGTTTTCTATTTTTTTGATTGGTAGGTTGTGTAATGCTGATGTATTTTGTATATATTTTAATGAATTAATTAAGAAAATATAATTCCAAATCCACATTACAGTGTATGTGTGTTCAGCCAGATGTGTGTCCATCTACATTAAACAGTGAAATGTAGATTCAAAATTACATCTTCTTAATGAGTGCATGGAAATCCTAAACATTAAACATCCCAGAAAATTTCTAAGAGAAAGAAGTGCCAAGAAGTGCCAGTCCCTGGATGAAGAAATGAAAATCTGTGCTAATGAGAAAAAAGCCAATCCCCCTTACTTTGGTCTGAGGAAGAAAAAACCTCAGCTGTTGGAGCTCCTGAGATTTCTAGCTTATTGAAGCTGTTTCAGACATGACTCCTCTCCTCACACACCTTATTCATTTTTTTTCCAGATGCTTGTAATGGAGAGGAATAATGAGGAGAGGAAAGATGTAGTTATCTAGTTCAGTGAAATGTGGATAGCTGGTTCCAGATTTCCCTCACTTCTACCCTTTCATTCTGGTAACACTTGCACGTTCATTTGTATTTCACACAGGCCCCGGAGACCTGTAATAACGATATGACTGTATATTGTGCAGCTGATGGAATTTTTTCTTGTGAGATGCCTTTTTTTGCCCCTCACAAAGTAAACTCTGTTTAGACAAATGTATATTTTAAAGTTTTCAAGCCACACTCACTATGAGTGGTAACAATTCGGACAGAGATCCGCGACTTGAATGAATGCTTAAAATTTCTCGCTTGTCATTGCTATTGTTATGTGAGACCATATTGCCAGAGTTTGGCACTTATTAGTCAAAATATTAAGGACTACATTGTGTTATCAGAAGTAACTTTGTTCTATCATAGGGGTAAGCTTAGGGGGCACTAGTATTTAGAGAGATGGTTGTGAGGTGTTATGTCTGTCTCCTGATTTGTACTAACTTCTAGTAGTAGTAATTGATTGCTGGCCTTTGTATACATGGGTTACAGTTATACATATGGTTAGCTATTCTGGCATGCAAATGAAAAATGGATCCGCTGCTTGTCTGCTTCACAAAGGGAATATGGAGCGTAGTCACGTTACAAAATACTCTGCATCTGGAGTTAAGGCAATAGTTGCTCACAAAGGGGTGCAAGTCACACAATAGGCTACTTTTCAGTAATTACTCTTGAGTTATTTAGACCCCAAGTGCATATAAAATGAATTAAAAGAAATAAATTTGAGTTGAAGGTATTATATCCCTCTCCTCTTAATTTCTGTGGAAACCTTTAAAAAATCCCAGCACCCTGCTGTTTTGGAGAAACAAACCTAACAGCACTGAGCTAATATACATGAACCAGAAAGAGAAATTGGCTGGTTTCAGTTCAGTCACAGGCTGAAAGCCCTGCAAAAAGTGGATTAAAATAGACCCCAAAAGAACATAACTGAGAAACATGGAATATTCCAAAATGCTTTCCTGTTGTGGCTTTAATAGGTAGGATTTTTCTCTCTTTTTCTTTAGGAAATCTTGATTTTTGTTATTCCCTAAAAAGTGCCAAACCTGAAGAGCTGTGTGCTAAATTTACCTGCCTACTGCCTTACTTCTTATATCACATAATCTACCTCATTCATGTTACGAACCTTTTGTGGCAATGACTTTGATTCTTGATCATCAATAAAATGTTCAGTGCCATGTAGGTAATACACATTTAGCAAAAGATTCTGTGAACAGCATTTGCTTGTTGGAGTAAGTGTCACACTGGCGTACCAATATTTTCTAGATGAGTGATTATAAAATTATAGCTAGACTTTCATCCTATCTATCTTCACTGTATGTCTGAAACATACATATATGACACAATTGCTGCAAAGGCAACATGTGAAAGTGCTGCCAGACTGGTAAAAGTGAACTGTCACAGTCTGAGAAGTTTGGCTTTTATATGTGCATGTGTGTACTTTGGTGTGCAAGCCTGCTTGGCATGATACTCTGGACCTCATACTTGAGACTGTTACTGTGCCTCAGCAAGTCCAGAACAGATTTCTTAGGGAATGGAAATAAAGGGTTTTTTCTTTCAGTAATTTACTGCCAGCGGTGAAGGTGCCGAGGTATATATGCCAGCAGGTATAGCTCTTTTCTAGGACCTCACAAAAATGGTCTCAGGGATGGTCCAAGATTAAATGGAGGCCTTCTCATGCATCATATCTTTACATATGTGAAACAAATTTGTCTTGTCCTACATGTATTTCTGGGCTACATCTCTCTGCTGCCTTCTGCGCAGCCTGCTCCAGACAGGAAGCCATGTTTACTTGAGACAAATGTTTTCATTCTAAAAGCTTTTTTTTTCATGAACCTACAATAAGTGACCAGAAATGGATGAAACCTGTAATTTTGATGAATGCCTGCTCAAGTTAATACCTCATGTTATCATTGTCTCCTTTGCCCTTTCTCTGTATTTCTCTCCTCTTTTTTATTCATGAATGAGATTTGTAATTTTCTGTCAAACATAAGATTACATGGATTTTTATAGGGAGGAATTTTAGCTTTACTCAATTGTGTGGTGAGCACTGCATTTTTATTTATGTAATATAAGATTGCATAACAACAAAAATCTGTGGCATTTGTTCTCATTAGGGCCATAATCTGGTATGGAGATGAGTTTTATACTTTGACTGAAGATATGTATGGCAAAGTGAGAACTTGGGACCTCTGCCACATGCTGTCATTTGCTGTGGCCATGAAGCCTGAAATGGCTCACTTTGCTGTCCAGCTGCAGAGGGAAATGCCCTTTTCTGTGTTGCATTTTTAATTTCTTTTGTGGAGATTCTTACCTAAACTTAAATTCTTTGCTTTAGCTGCAGCTGTGGTTAGCTAAATTATGAAGAGGAGTAAGAAAACTCCTTTTGTTTCTCACAAGCCTGTTAAAGATTTTTCTGTGGAGCTGAAAACAATTGACTTATTGTGGACTTTTGTAAATGTCACTTAACAGCTTTGAGAGTATTCTGTCTTCCTTCTAGCTATAGGGTCTCTATACATAAAATTGTTTGCACTAGAATTCCCTACCAAAACTAGGTTCATTTCATCTCAGCTGGGATATTATTTCCAGCACAGAAGTCAGCTTGGTTTTGTAACTCCACATTTTTTCTGGCTGGGGGGGAAACTGAGTTGTGAATGTGAAGCAACAGATTTTGAATCAATCCCTGGAAATTGCATTGAGTTTTATATTAGGATTTTAAATCAAGGTAAAAATACAAAAATTTATATTTTCATGAATCAAGCTGAAGAATAGCTCCATTCTTTTCCTCTTCCTATGTAGGTGGTAATTTCTTGAATTTGTTTTTGAATGCAGATAGGTGCCTCCATCTAGTCCTCTGACGTAACCATCCAGTAGAAAAGATTATTGAAATTATCACTATATTTTATCTATTGAGGTGTATCTTGCAGGGCAGTCGTGCAAATCAACTAATCTGCAGCCTGTGCTGGTTTTGGGCTTTGCTGTAGGATTTTCTACTCTGTATTCCCTTGGAGCCCTAGAGATCAGTGTTCAGAGACACCTGCATGGGTCTGTATGGAGCTGGATGAGGTCCAGGTCTGGACAGACTTATATGTTTAGTTTTAATACTACCTTTTCTACAGCTGATAGTAGAAGTGATTTAGACAAATAGAAGGCTCTGACACCTGTGGATCTGGGGAGCCCCTTGAGGTACTGAAATGGCAGGTTTTCTAAGTGGAGCTCTGGTACTGAGAAGTGGGAAACATTGCTTTCCATGATGTAATGCATAACAACTGGGAGTCATTATCCATTTACAGTGTTCCTCTGTACATCGTTGTGATTTCACAGTATATACTAGAAGGTTAGGGTTAGGAAAATAATAACATTGAGTTAACTTTGATTTCAGAACAAATCTAAACACAAATCTTGTGATTTTGAAAAAAGAGTTTCAAAGCTTATAGTTAATGGTTTTATTTGAATTAGAATCCCCTAAGATTTTGTGGAGAGGTGTTTATATACATTAAATATGATTGATGGCTGATGTTCAACAGATTATAAAAGGAGAGTGGACTAGTTTCAGTGAGCTCTTTTGAATAGAAATATGAATACTTGCACTAGAGAATGGATGGATTTCCACAATATGGGTATTGTGCTTTTGATTCCTGCTTAGCCAAGCAGAGCCCTTCATGCTGTTGGTGGTAAGACCCTTGCCTTAAAACTTCAATGGCAAGTCTCTCACTTTTCTTGCAAACAGAAAAATGGCAGATTCCAGGACTGGCCTGTGACTAAGGATGCCTTTGTTTCCCAAAACAAACTGACCAAAAATCCCCTGCGAGCTAGTATACATAAAACCTCTTTGTTTTGTAGCAAATTATACAGCTTCAGAGTACAAAGTCAGGTACTAGAACTCAGTTATCCATTCTGTCAAAATGTTAGGCTAGTCACAGGCATGGTATTTGCGCAAGCTAGCTGGCACTCTCCCAGACAGTTTCCAGATAGGAATGGAGAATTGACTTTACCAGGAGAGCATTTGAGATGCAACCACTTTGCTTTGTAGGGTTAGAGCTAAACATGGACACAGGCAATTCCAGGTTTGTTGTCCTCAGTTCTGGAAGGACCTAGAGAAAGGTTCTGGGCATGTTTGATTTTGCAGAGATCTCAGCTGACCTAATGAATAGAATTCACCTCCTGTGTTGAAACTGTACTTGGATGCCTTGATGCAGCTTGATATGCCTGAGAGATCACATTTCCTGATATGCATCCTACACTGTGGCTTTGACTTCAAAGAAAATGCATAACCAACAGCTTCGCTGTACATGTAGTGGGAACCAGAGATCCCTGAGGTAATATCAACCCTCAGTGAACAATCTCGCTTACTTAGTATCCCAAATTTTGATGCTATATTAGTGGTGTTTATAGTAGCTTGAACTCAGGTTAAGTCTTTTTTTTTTTTTTTGGTGGCACTTGCAGTGTCTGTTTTTCACCTGGTATTGTTTCAGATATGTCTATATTCATGCTTTTACCATTCCTCACATATCTCATCAGAAGACTGTTTCTGAACTGTTTCTGCTTAAGAAATAACCTGACACATAGTGGTTCAATATGTACTTTTATGCCTATTACATGAAAGAGACCATATACAAGAAGTCATGGTTGTATTCCTTTTGGTGTGGGTTTTTGTGTTGCTGTTTTTTTTTTTGTGTGTGTGTGTGTGTGTGTGTGGTTTTTGTTTGGTTGGTTTTTTTTTTCTTTTTTTGGGGGGGTGCAGGTTTTTTTGTGGTTTGTTTTTTTTTTTTTGTTAACTGTAATCTATAACTGATTACAAGTAAAAGTGTAATGAGTCTGACATACTGGCTCTGATCTCGTTGTAAACGAATACTTGATTCCCATTTTTCTGATGCTGACAGGACATCCTCAAAAACCCTGATTATACAAACATTCAAACTTTGGGCATTGGGCTACAAAGGCAGTGGGATTGGCTTTAGATCTGAATGTTTTGCTTGCTCTACAGCACGTGTTGTGCAAATTAAAGTCCGAATGCCTCCATACTTTGTCAGAGTATAAAGTGGGTCCTGAACTTTGCTGTTCAGACCCGTCTCTAGTTAAGAATACAGTTTATTCAGGGGATGTTGTGTATGAAATCACTCTTGGAATGTGAAACAAAACCAGAGCAAATTATATTATCTTAAATACAAACTGGGCAAGAAATTAATTGGTCCTGACCTGTTTCTATTAAGGAGCTCAAACTTGATTAATTCTTGGCCTGGATGTTCTCTTACCTCCAGCAATTACATGCCACAATTACAGTGATTATTTTATAAAAGCTAATAAACACTATCTGGAGTTAATATTTGCTCCCGAGGAAAGTTTGCCAAAAGCTTAGAAGAAGTTTACAGAAGATTTTGCCCATTAGGTTTGTGTACAACATTTGAAATGCCAAAATCCTTTTAGCATCATTAATCACAAAAATGCAATGTAAAAACAGTTGTACCTAATAAAGCTGTAATCTGATACAAAAATAGGCAAACCCTCAGGAATTTAACACAATAGGCCAAACATTATCCATTCTAAATGAGTTCCAGTAATGCCACTATTGATTCGGCTTTGAATAGCCTTCTGCTCTTTTAAAACAAATATATATAGATAAAATAGAATTTTATTTTCTACAGTACTGATGCAGCTGTTATTAATCAATTCTTTCACAAAGGATACTGGCTAATGCAGTTCAGGAAAGCTATTTTGTCCAGCTTTCTGCAACTTCTTCCTTGTGCTGCAAGCTTACATCTTGCTCTGTCTTGATGTCACTGTGGTTCTGGCTGCCCCTGACTCACGAGTTGCCATGGGGGAAAACAAACATCTCTCCAGATTTCTGACCATGGTATAGAGCAATTGCTGTGGGGGACTGACTGTTGTCATGCGATGGTACTGCCGGAAAAGGGAGCTGGGGCGGTGCAAGGGAGCTGGGTTGTATAGAAGCAGAGGTATTGCCTCCCTGCAGTTTAATCCCTGCATAGTTGCTCCGAAAAACCTGGAGCTCCAAATGTCAGAGGGGAAGTGACATTTTAGCCAACAAGGCATCCCTCCTTTGTCTCTTACTGCATTCACCTATTTTGGCTATCTCAGCTTAGCTGAATATTGCCTGCATTTACTATTATTGATCATTTATTAACATGTACTCTATTTTTCAGTTTTATGTGGATTTGCCAATTAAACCCAACACACTTAAGAAGGAAAGTACAAGTTTACTCTTGCCAGGCACTGGGTTAAGGTTTTAAGTAAGAAGTTGGAAAGGCATTTACAAAAACTATATAAAACATCAATTCAATCATATAATATACACATATAAGATCTTTTCTTATTTGTTTAATACCCCTCTTATTTATTTAATCCCCTCATTTTAAAACATGTCTCAACAGACCGCTGCTCACCTCATGGTCTGAATGCTGGACCTTTTTCAGGATCTGCATTTAAAGATAGTACAGAAGCCTGATGAAGGCATCATGCTTCTCTTCCAAGATGTCAGTCTTTCTGCCCCTTACTTCCTCCCTCTCTCTTGCTTTTAAAATTAAGCTTCCTTAGATAGGGAGCAACATATTTTGATAACTCATTTCTTTTTCTTAGCCAATGGCAACATAGTTTTGACAGCTCATAAGCCAAATTTGGTTTTAAGAGTTATTTTGACTTGGCTATCTTTCATTCTCAGATTCTGACTCTCCCTACTTATCACCTTCTCCAAGTCTGCTGCTGCAGCCTTAATTAGATCATTTTCCTCTGGTGAGGATAGTTTAAAAACTCTCTTTACAACATTCCATGAATTAGATATGAAAAAAGAAATTATATTTTCAATACTGCTGTTATTCCCACAGTTCAGATATTGGAGGCCACACGTGGCACATTAATAATGTGGATGATAGCTGTTAATTAACATGTGTTGTCCAAGCTAATTCCTTCCATGCCTTTTTTTTGTCATAATGATTTTCCATCACTTCAAGAGAGATGGGAAGACCGGATCCGTTTTCTTTTGATACTAACAACAACAAATAGGGAGCAATGCTGCATTGCCAGGTTCTTCTTCCATGAAGAAGGAAGTGAAAACCTCTTGTTTGGCTGAGGAGAAGGCTGATACAGGCAGCTACAACTCTAATCCTTTTTCTTATTTTTTTTTTCTCTTTTTCCTTTTGCAGTCACAGTTGGAGATACCCGTTCTGAGGAGCTTTATAGCTCTCCTCTCCTGATAAACATGAGAAACTTGATGCATGGGAAAATGGGACTTGATGATAGCTTGACACTTTCACACCTTGAGAATCAAACTCGGATCTGTCAGAGGCGCATGCTATGAATATGCTGATGAAACATATCCCACACAGAACACATCACAACCCTAGTTAAGAGGCTTTATATTTGTCTACTACAAGTTATTCTTTCATCCAGCCCGCACCAAATTGCATCAAAGAGTTCTATAATAAGGCTCTGACCACATCATATGGACAACATGGAGCAGATAATTTGACACGTGAGAATATGACAACACCTAAAACCTACTGCCTTGTTGCTGGCCATGGGACAGCACTGACTCACAGTATCAACATTTGCATCTCCCACACACTCTACCAGCATTTCAGCCCTAATAGCGACAGATCTTCATTAGCACCTTTGTGGTTATGATGAAATCTTTAGCCTACCTGATGTGCACACGGTTATCTGTATTACTTTCAGCTGTTGTTCAGCTGGAAAGCCTATCCAGTAGTCACCAGTAATTGATGCTCACTAGCAGTTATGTAAATTCAGCTGTCAGCCACAATCAAGAGGAATTGACAGAAAGCTACTCCATTACAATTCCCCCATTTCTAGTATTTAACATTCTTCTGTGGAGTTGGATTTTGGTCTGGAACAGTGCAGTAATGTGAGTTGATAGCAAGCTGGGGGTGAGCCAGAAAGCGAATGCTTAACCCAGAACCAGCACCTCTGGGAATAAAGACTTCAAGAATCAGATGTTCTGCATTTACATTGCTTCCAACTTCATAAAGGGGGAGGGAGAGAAATGGTGGAAGCCATCAATAATTTTAATTTCTTCTTTAACATTTCTTTTTCCACACTTTATCCAATTGGGAATTTCACACAAAACCTAGGACCATGTTTGTTGCCTCACAAGTTGCAGACTAAAAAGTTAATGAAATGCAGCTCTGATTTTAGAAATATCAGTTCATTTAGGGTGTGTCTGGAAGGGACAGTGGTGCTAGGAAGCTACAACTGGAATGAACCTGGAACAGGCAGTGATGATGCTTTTTGTTTTCTGTGTATGAGACTTGAGATTTTAGGGTTGCCCATTTTAACACATCGCCGTTTCTTAACCTAGTGTGCATACACTCAGCCAGGCTTCAGGGACTGCTTGTGTTGGTCATGAGGAGATTGTGTGATTCTTGCCCAGTCTTAGCAGAGATATGGTCTCTATCGTATTTTTAATAGCACTGATCCCCTAAGGCATTATTTTCTCTGAGATTTTACTGTCCACATTGTATGCAACATACATCTTGTGTACTCACTGAGACATATTTATTTTTGCCCCCTAAATTTAAACCAGAAACCATTTGATACTGAAAGGACATGCTTGCTTTTAGTGCATGAGGACAAAATAGAGAAACAATATTCTTGTTTTACTATAAAAAATTTCCTTATTTGAGACCCTTGCTCTGTGCAGCTCTGTGGATGAAGAAATATTGCCCTGTTTGTTATTTGTATTGTTGCGGCACCTAAGAGTGACAGTTTTTTTATTCCATTGTGCTTCACTGCGCAGAAAGAATAGAAAGATCTCTTTCTCCAACAGCTTGCAATTGATTGAAATACAAGACAAGAGGCAATGGGTGGATACAGATGGAGAAGCCTGGAGAAATTAGAATAAAATACTGACTGGCATGATAGGAAAAAAAAAAGGGAATATCATAGCTTACCCAGTGTTTAACTGCTGTCAAGTCTTTGGTTTCAAGTAACGTAATGAAGTAGTTTTTGGATGTTTACGGGGATAACCTTTCAAGTTAAACAACAATACCAGTCAAGCATCAGAACACTTTCGTAATACTATCGTTGAGTTTAAGACTGTTTGCCTAACATGATTATAAGATCTACTTCATGCTTTCTGAAATCCATGGTGTAACAATGAAGAAACCACTTTAGAGGTGATGCAGTTGAATGAAAAAGAGTATTTACTCTGCCCAATTGTACCTCCGTCTCCACAGGCACACTGTATAGTCAGTGAACAAAGGGAAGGTCCTCCAGGGAGGAAAAGCACCCATGTTGAATGTGTAAAATCAACCTGAAGTAGAAAGCATGAATAACCCTTGTAATAACTCATATTAAAGGGTATTGACAAACCTTCCACATGCCTCCCTTTCAAATCCTTCTAGGAATATCTCACCAGAATATTTATAATCTCTTCAAGAGTATAAAAATAACACAAACTAATAGCAATTCTAAACTAAATTAGACTGTAAAGTTTACCTGGACTATATTAAAGTGGTTCCACGAGATTTTAGCAAAGATTTTGGTGTTATTCTACTCACGTCACTTCTGTTGATAGTTTTTTTTTAGGTTATACCTAGGGTCCTGCTCTCTGCTGTCTTCTTCCAGACATCTATTTTGGCTGACTTAAATGTGAAAGAAAAAAAAAGAAAAAGAAAAACTAGCACAGAAATTCCTACAAACAAAACCTTGTTTTTGAAAAATGAGGTGTCATGTATAGTTTAATTTAATCTTTGTGTGGTTTTCTTTGGCATGTTGCTCACATTTGGGTTTCATATGGTGTATCACAGCAGTTCAGTTTACAAACCCACTTGTTGGGCTACAATTGGTTATAAAAATTCTAAGAAAGTGCTGCAAAAGAGCAAGCTTGCAATCTTGAAAGAGGTGACAAAGATGTTCTTCAGAAGAGATGAGGCTGGATTTCTAGAGTGTATACACTGTGAAAAGACTTTAGATATTAATTTCACTAAATAATAGATGGGTTTTTTTTTTTGTTTTGGAGGTTTTTTTGGTCAGTACTTGCTCATTTAAATTCGCTGTCTTTTGGTATCCATTAGCAGAAGCGTCAGCTTATACCTCATAAGTAAGATATCACACTTCTGAAATTCATATATATGCTGTCAGGTCCTTTTTCCACCCAAGAGCTTGGTAATCATGGAGACATGAGGGCTTGTTTTCATGATGGCTTTCAAGCAATACCCCATGAAATATATGGCCTTTTGTATATGAAAATGGCAGTTTACACAGTTGTGTAGCAAAGACCATATTTTCTTACATTTAGAAACAAAGACATGTCAGGCTTTATTGAGCACATCACTAACTATATAACTAGCATTAAACACTCTATTAGCAACCGTTGCTGCGTATTTTGTGTGCGATTATCACCCCTAGATCTGCATCCTATAAAAAGATATTTCTGTTTGCTTAATTATAAAGCTCTTTATGAACAGGCTCATCTGTAAATAGCTTGGTGCAGCTGAAATAGAAATATAATTATAATGAAGGCAGATGTTTCTGAGATACTTCTCATGAAACTTGTTTTGAATATACAAAGGAGGAAGGCTTTTCTAACTGTTGGAGTGTAGGCCAAATGTGGCCCAATCATCCAATTGTGATGGGGGGTTCACTTTGGGGACAAAATCTAAATAATAACAATAACTATTTCAGCAGTAGCAACAATAATACACATACACAACTGCCCTCTCCCTTGGTAAATATCTTTCTCCCTGAACCCTGAAAGGGCAAAAAAATTACTTTTGTGAGCTTATCTCTATGGACTAGTTGCCAGAAAATGCTGGACTTTTCTGCAGTATTTTGTTAGAGGCTGATGAAACTCTCATAAAGCCACAAAGTTTAAGGTCATTTGTATACAAATATTGCATTTCTGTCTGCTTCATTGTCTCTGCATGTGCTCTTAAATTATTTAAATCCTGTCAGTGAAATAATGAGACAATAATTTTTTAATCATTTTTATATGCAAGAACTTATAAAACCACTGAATCCTATTTCCAATGGAATTATGCTCTTCAGAAAATCTCATATTTCAGTCAGGCCACAGGCTTCCTTCTTCCTCCCTCCCTTTCATTACTAGCACTGAATGTGTATGCTATGGCGGCTGGCTGATAGTTGTTGATCCAAGCCTGCAGTCCTCTCTTCAGTAGAGCTGCCACCCTGATCAGCTCTCATTTGTCCCATCCTTAGTGACTCACCAGCAAAAGGCAGTCACTCTCCCAGTTGTCGTATGACAAGGCAGCTCAGATGGACACAGCTATCTGGCAAGCTTGTAAATTGGAACTGGCTAGTTTAGTCCAGGGCAAACTATTACAAACTAAGTGATGCTGTGGACTAGCACCCTCCAGCCCAGCACAGTTTCATTTCACTCAGCAAGTGCATGGGAGAATGAGTGCTCAGCACTGCCAATCTGCCATCTTCCTCTAACTAGTGTTGGTCTGCATGACTGAATGAGGGTTCATGGAACTCAGCTGCCTTAAAATGGGGAGAGTGTGAAGCAGAGCAAACTGTTAAGGATGATCTGAACTGAGCTAGCAACACTCCTGATCTTCTGGTAGTGAATATTTTGGAAGCATAAACTCAGATCTCTTACTAAAGTTTACAGAAATGGAATATGGGTATTTGTACCATGAGACATCAGGGATTTGAGTAAAAGAAATTTAGTGATTTTAAAGGACTGTGGATCAGGTTTTGAATATGACTTTGGGAGGCCCATTCATTATTCTCTTCCCCTTTGGTGGCAAACTAGCTGTCTTAAGGTAGCCTCTTATATCACCTTTGCAGGCAATGTATTCTCAGGCACAAAGGACTTGAATCCAGTTCAGAGTGACTCCTCTTGAGATGTAAGCAATTGTATTTCTTTCTCTCTCCTCTGCTGAACAACTTCATGTGTCAACATCAACTACACCTACCATGCCATGTCCTTGGCTCCTGTAGTTATTGTTGAATAGCCCATTCTCACGGCTCAGGGCTCTGGAAGGAGGTTTCATTACTAATGCATATCAAGCATCACATCATAGAACTCATGAAAAAAGTTAGATCCCAGCTTGCTTTACTGCAAAACATGTGCTGAACAGAGATTCTCTAGTCTGATTGGATAATTTCACAATGTATTTCCGGTATTCTTTAATGGAGGAACAACAAAGTATGTTTTTTTCAGTGTCTGTGCATCATTTCCATTAACAATAACAGAGATTATGTATGTGCTGAGGATGAGAATGAAGCTCTCAGACTGTACATACTTGTGCCTGAGGACAAGCCTCGGGGCCTAACAAATCAGCCTGGCTTTCTGGTCTGTTCTGACCCCAAGGGACTTGGTGTAACTTGTTTGCACATAGGCAATGGCAGAAGACAGAAATGAAAGGTATTGTACTTTGCCAGAAAAGAAGTATTCCGCAATAACTCAAACATATGAACTGAAATTAAAATTGGTGGAGCTTGATGCCACAGAAACACATTCTATTAATAAAATAAACAATTGTTTTCAGTTTTTTACAGAATAAATACACTAAGAAAGGTGATGACAAATATTTGTGCATCAGGAATTATACATGTTGTGAAATGAAGACAAATTACCCAATTTTTTTTTTCCTCTTTTATGAATGGGAAACTGAGGCACAGAGATATGGTTTACTCGAGATCTCTTTTCTGTCTTACATACATGCAGATACACACAGAAACTCTAAAGGAGAACGAGAGGTTTCTGGTTTCTCAACTTTTGAATCTTGTGCAAAAGCTGATTTTTCTACGTACGCTCTAAATTTTTGAACTGTACTTCTCCTCAGATTCCCTTGCCTATAAAAATGCTGACCACAGCATTAATAGAATCAGCCAAGTCTATGGCAGTCATTTAACCTACCAGCTGTGAGAAGTATCTACTGCATAGCATCTCTTTGCACCACTACCCTCACCTTTTTGTCCAATCTTCTCTGTCCTTGTTTGCCTTTTTCTTTTCAGAAAAAATTTTGGATATTGTATCCTTACGCAATGAAGGTGTTAAAGACTACTCTCCCTACAAACTAAATGGAGCAATTTAATGGCTAGCTCTTTTTCTTATTAGGGAATAAAGTAGAAAACATCGTATTTTAATCTGAACATACAGGAAAACTTTCTGAAAGGTTTTTTTTCACTGAAAGAGAAATACCAGATGTGTATTGCATTTCTCCGTATCGCCTTTCTGTAATCTACACTAAGGCATTACTGCCTTCATTAGCTTTTTCACTCTGTTATATCATGACTGTAATTTGTTTTAGACTAGAATGTTAGTGAAAAAAAAAAACCAAATACAAAAAACTTTATTAAGTTATTTTGTAGTTTGTTAAAAATTCAGATGTATAGGGTAGCAGCCTAATTTGCCAGTTTTGAAGAAAACCTAAATGTGCCTGATTTCTTAAAATGGTTTGCTGTCATTTTTGTTTTCTGGTTTCCTGTTTTGTGTTCTTACCTTTGTTGTGCTGAGGACTCAACAGAAGTGGAAGAACCTTCGAAATGTAGAGATTAACATGAAATTAACAGCCCAGTATTGCTAATGTGTGAAATTAGGAGATATTTTTAAATAAAAGGAGATTTTTCTGAGGTAAGCTTATTCTTATCTGTTCACAGGATGCACAGAGGGACATGAAAGCAGAAAGAACTCCATGGTTTCTGGGTTACATTGCTTTCTTTAGAAGAGGACATTAATAGTCCTTTACCACTTCCAGAGGCTGCTGTGCAACATCATTAGCAAACCTGTGCTATTCAAAAATGACCCCCCCCCACTTCAAAACACTGAAAGATACATTGCTGTATTTTCCCTGTATCATAGAAAATCAGTTTTTCAGATCTGAAAATTCCTCGTATCTAGAGCTGTCTAAAGTGATGGTGAGTCCAGGTACCAGTTTCTCAGTTGGTTCCATGTAGCAAAGTCTCTAGATGATGGCATAGATGTTCTTGTAAGACTTTGGACTGATTCTCTGATAGGCATATTTCTGATACCTATATCTGCTCCTTTGGGTCATACATTGCAGTGAATCATCATATACCCAGCTGGGGACCAGCCATAGCTGCCAGTAGTGCAGCATCGTAAGATGGACATGGAACGAGAGGAAACATGGCAGAACAGCTAATAAAGGTATCAAAGCACCTTTAGCAGTGCATGCAGGACAACAGGGAAATTGTGGATAGAGTTCGAGTAGACCCACTACTGAAAAACTGAAGACCTTATTATGTTGACTGCGCATTTACTTTGGGTACAGCTGACTTAGACTAATATCAAAGAGCAGATACTTTCTCCATATACACAAAATAGATTATTTAAGAAGTGGTGATCTGAGTCATACCTTTTGTCTTGTTTTTTTTATCCCTCTCCCTCTAAATAAATAACTGAACATTTTTAAACAATACTATAGCAAATGATGTGTAATAAGCTCTTTAGTAGTTCTGGAGAAAACCATTCATGTGAAATAGTATCACACTCTGATTTATGAGCATTTTAATGTATATTCAGCAGATACCTAAATCATATAAGTAATGAGCTTCTTTCCATAATGTATTTAGCAATTTTGTTTAAAAAATCAATAATTTTTTTTCTTGACCTGTAAGAATCTATGCAGAAAAAACATCTGAACCCTGATGTTAAACTCTGTGGACCTCCAGATTTTTTTTATGCCAGCACTTCTTTGCATTGATTTTTACAATGTGAAGTGGACACAAGAAGGATTTGAAATATGCTGTCACAATAAGATAAAGAAGCCTGAGGGTAATTAAATTAGGTAGGCCTATGTTTTGGGGTCAAACCTTAAGTAACGGGTACTTCAGTTTTCTGTGCAGTGTCCTTTCACTTGCCATATGTAACAGGCAATCCTAAAGACACTGATTGAGTTGTATTATGCATATTAATATTTATCATTATTCTTATGCATATTATTTAATTATGTATTAACTCTATATACTATTTTAATAGTAAAATTATACATTGACATATAATATAAAATTATTATAACATTGATATTGTGTTATACAACATACAATGTATTACAGCTTACAGTTATATATTTCAGATGCTGATAAATCTGCATGAAGTCAGATTTTTACCACTGTAAAACAACTGCAGCAGGAAGGTTTGTCTGAAGTCTAACTGAGAAGTTATATCCTGCAAAGAAAACTGTTTAACTAAGGAATCTGTGAGCTACAATTGTAAATTTTTGCACTTATAGGACACTTCAAGGAGATAGGATCTGGACCACAGGTTTCAGTGTTAACAGGCAGAGCAGCTGGGAAGGGGACAAATCAAAGAGGTTTTACAGTGTGGGATCAGGAGGACTGCAACAGCTGGGGAGGGTCAGGCAGGTTATGACATTTGGGGGGAACTGTTGGGTAGGGAGCTCTTTGGTGAGGAAGGATGAGAGTTATGGCAGCTGGAACTGAGTTGGTGTTGAGACTTGTGATCAGGAGGAACTGGGAACAGTATAGCATCTGGAAGCTGATCAGGCAAGGGGCTCATATCATCTGGGGGATCAGGAAGTACACAACAGCTGGGAAGGGTCAAGCAAATACCCAACATGCATGGAATTTAACAGCAGGGTCTGGTGCCACATACGGCTTCTCACAGTGCTTTTTTGTGTATTGCTGCTCTCTACCTTTCTGTAAATTTCCCTTAACTCATATTCAAAATGTGCTTTTGAGCAATAACAGAGGCAGAAATAAACAGTGTGAATTTCTACTCAGACAAAATATGTGGATAGCCCTTCCCAACCACAAGGTGGCTTGCCAAAATCCATTTCATTCTAATTACTGGTGAGCGAAATATTTTTTCAACCCTACTGCCCTACTGGCTGAAGATTTTTTTACATTTTTTTCCAGGAGCTCAATTAGAAATTAACTTTCTCCTCCAGTGGGACCTCAGCATGTGGCGCCTTGATTTTTGGTGATATTGCTCAGCAATACTGAGTGGACTTTGCGGCAGACACCACTAATGGTACAGGAAGAACAAGATTCATGCGTCCTGCTTGTCTTACACCAGCTCTGGCTGAACTGGTGTTTGTCAGTTACTCAAAATTTGTTACTTAGGGCTTTCCCTACCTCAGATGTTTCTCTTGTCTACTGGCTCATCAGATACCACAGGTATAACCGTACATTTGAAGAGTTTCTACTTCCTATAAGAAGTTTTATTTTTGACATTCATGTTCTTCATCTGTGCCATGGCTGTTCTGTCTTTCTGAAATGAGTGAGATCTTTATAAACAAATAACCATTTTTTAATTCTGATTTAAGTAAGTGCCAAACATGCACTATGCGGTCCCTCACAATAAGTCTCACAGGTGCCAACAAGAATAATAAATAATAATAATGACTTCCATGAAAGTCCCGATTCTTTGCAAAGCTTCAATAAAGTGGGAAATGATGTCACATCCAGCAGTTTGTGACAAATATGCATAGGGTGGAGGGTAAATTGTTGTTTTACCTCAAGAAAAATCTGTAGTATTCTCTTGTGTTTTCCATAGCTGCTCATAATATTTTTTTCTTCTATAGGCTCTTATTGCTTTCCAGACATGCTGTGCCTTGTCTTTGCCAATTGTTGCCATCTGTCCTGATGACATTGTGATGGAGGTTGAGTGTGTTGCTGAGCTTCTTAATAATGTCACAGTGTCATTTTGTGTTACCTCTGTCACTCTGCTGCTGTTACGCTACGTTGTCTTCCTTCATCATTTCTTTTTCATGACTCTTATACTCAAGGCAGTCTGAAAAAATGCCCTCTGGATTTAAGTTCTTCTTTCCACCATATCTAATATCTCATCTGTTCTCTACAGCTGCTTTCTGTGTTCTGTATTTATTCCAGTCATATTCTATATGGTAGAAAGTGCTGCTTGTAGGACAGATTTTTTTAATTTCCTCTTGGCATTCAGTAACACCCTATTAAATGGCTGTGTTTACACTGCAGTTGTCAATGATCTTTTCCGGGTCCTCTGCTCATTAAGCAATAAATTCAACTTTCCTGGCTAGCAGTGTTTTGAACATTTCATGTGGCAATATGGAGCCAGTCCCACAGCGAATGGTCTCCTCTTACCAGACTGCTCCCTCCACGTGCTATGCTCCCTGTTGGGTTTATCTAACTATGTCATCTCTACGAAGGATACTTGAAGCAAGCTGTTGCCTCTTTCTTAGTCACATGCAGGTTGCCAGGGAGCCTGGGGGACCTACCATCTGACATTCATAGCACTCAGCTTCTATCTGAATATGTCTAAGAATCCCACTGAAGCGTGGGATGACAAGTTCCCTCTTTTTTTTTTTTTTTTTTTTTTAATTTCAGAATTACTTCTCATACACAATTAAGGTAATAGAAACCTTCTGCCAACATGTTATTTTGTTAGCATTCGGATTGCTATCAGTCACTGCAGAATTATAAAGATGGTCCAGGAGCAGTTTTTCAAGGACATCTCATAAGTGACTTTGTTTTACATTTACCCTGGAGATCATGAAATCTGAAAAGCCCCGTCGACCTGAGTCACAGAGAAGGTACAGCAAAAGCAGCAATTACTCAGGCTTTCCTTCCCTGCCTCTGTAATTCTGCTTCAACTTTGACCTAGGTAGATCACACCCAAGAGTGGGAAAATAATTCATTGCACAATCTGGTGCTTAACCTGCCTACTAAGACTGAAAATGAGGGCACCGATTAGTGCCAGCTGTAACAGTGCTTGGGGGATGGGGACCATCCACCAGGAGTTGGACTGGGACTATGGTTCATTTCAAAAAGGGCATCAGAATGGTAATAGTTTTCAGCCATTCTTGGATTAGGACAGATTTCAGATTCAGACTTAATTTGATAGAACAGACACTACTAAGGGTACTGAAGGTTAAGCCTGAGCAGAGAATGATATCAGCAAGGTAACATGGAAACAAATACAGGAACAGAGAAATTTAATAAACCTATTATCTTTATGAAAAAAAAGTGGAAAAAAAAGAAGCCCAACAAAAAAAAAAAAAGCGTGACACAAGAGCCTAACAAAAAGAGAGTGGGTTTGCCGCCATGCTGGTATATGGTGGAAGGGCAGGAAACAATAAGCTATGTTAATTACTGATATTCTGGAGGGGGAACTGAGATAATGTAAACAGCATAAAAAGTGCCATTATATAAGTAGTATGTTTTAGTACTCATAGTATGCAAAACCCAAATCTCAAACACAGTCCTTGAAGGATGTACATTATTTACAGATTTACACCACCAAGTTCCCTTCCTTATACTCTTTTCTGTGGTTGACTCTAGGTTCCACTTCTGTAACATGTTGATGTCTTTTGCTCTCTACCTTGTTTTACCTGTCTACATCCCAGCTTAGCTTTGACATCTTTTTCTTCCTGCCTTCATAGCCCTCTATTCTGCACCATCACTGACATTAACTTTTATACTCATGACACATGTAATGCCATAGCTGTGTGTTGCTTTACTTGACTCTTCAATTAACCCTCAGCTTTGGTACAACACTCCAGCTTGCCATTCAAATGACTCAGTCTTCAGGTGCTGTTTCCTTTTTTGGAAGGCTATTCAGAATTCACTGACTTTGACCATCTCCTGGTCTTACCTCAGCATGACTCTTCCGCCTTTCCACTCACATAATGTAAGCCTGCCTTTCATGGTTTCCAGTGCCATCAGTATTATTGCCCTCTCTTCTGGTTTTAACAAAAGCTAAGTGCAGATCTGTTAGCGTGCTATAGGTAAAGTAAGTTAGGAAGCATGAATTATGAACTGCTCAAGAAATAGCAGCTGTTGAGCTTGTGTGCACAGCAAGGTTTTTCTGCTGCTGATCAATAAAAATCAGGGTTGGTAGCTATGCTACCAGAGAGACCATCTGTGGCTAGGGAGCCAGAAGCTTGCTGACTGGGGTAGACAATGCCGGCTTGAAGAGGGACAGGGACAGCTTATATTCATATAACCCTTGATATAACATAATATTATGTAATAATTCATATAACCCTTGAAAGATATCCAAGATAGTTATTCATATAACTATCAGTGAATGCTAGCTGGCAATCTGTGAGCAAAAGTACCCTACTGCCCTTCATAGAGCTTTGAGAGGACAGGTCTGGAAATCTGTCAGTGGAATACTGGAATGTCCCTTTGCTATGTTATTAGTGTGATAAAGTATCATGGATAACAAAATAGGGATTATTACTAACGAAATTTTGTAGCAAGTAAGCAGGTGGGAGTAGAGGAACAAACCCTTCTGTCTTCTCTTGAAGAAATAAAGATAGTGATGGCTTCTTTCGACCTTGTGTTAATATCTCCTATTCAAAACAATTCACCCTTGTCCCCATTTCCTTTCACAGTTATTGCTTCACTTTGCATTTTACTCCTGTTTTTGTTGCGTACTGTCACTATTTTTTTTCCCCCAAACCAGCATGGACCACTTTCATTAAGTTGAAATCACTCTTGCAAAATTTCAAATGCCCTCTTTTAGCCAAATCTCATTCATACTCAGTGCCCTGTTTTCTCAGTCTTGCCAGATGTCTTTGAAATTGTCAACTCTGTTCTTCTTAAAATCCCATCATCCCCTGGTTTATGGAGTGTCAACATCTATCGGGTTTTCCTCTACGTTTCAGGTAGTTCCTTGAGTCTTTCCTCAGATAGTTTCTTCTCTTTGATATTTCTCACTATCCTTTCCTTCTATATTGCATCTCTGACTACAATATGCAACCCAACCACTGTTTCTTTGTAGATGACTCACAGACAGAGCTCTCCTTCAGATTTTCTCCTTTTCTACCAACAGAAAAAAAATCTCAACTATTACACTATGTCTTTGTGGAGGCTCAGAAGCTTTTTAAAAGTCAGCCTTAGTAAAATCAAGTTCTAACTCTAACTATCCACATTTTCTTTCTCTTAATTTCTGTGACATCAACATGCTTGTCAATGATATAATACAGTGTTGTTTTTCACTTGGGCCTCTCTCCGTCCTTGGCCATCCAAGGTATGGCTAGGTCTTGTGGATGCTTTCCTGAACATCTTTAAGGTACATAAGGTGTGTTCTTTCCCCTTGTTCCACACTGTGAAAACTTAAGTCCAGACAGTTTTTATTAGATCTTCATTCCCAATTAATTCCAACATCTTTAATCTCAATTAATGCTAACATTACTTCAGAGACAGAAGTTTGCCCTTTTACGTCTATTCTTTCTCTTCTGCTGTTGTCCTGGGTTCAGCAGTAGCAGTAATTTTTCTCCTTCTTAGTAGCTGGTGCAGTGCTGTGTTTTTGATTTTCAGCCTGGGAACAGTGCTGATAACACCGATGTAACTGCTCAAATGTTTAGTCTGACCAAGGACTTTTTGAGCCTCATGCTCTGCCAGGGAGGAGGGAAAGCTGGGCACAAGCAGAGACAGGACACCTGACTCAAACTAGCCAAAGAGGTATTCCATACCACAGCACATCATGCCCACTATACAAACTGGGGGCAGGGACCCAGAAGGGCTGGATCGCTGCTCGGTCGGGCTGGGTATCGGTTGGCAGGTGGTGAATGGTTGTATTTTCTACCCTTGTTATTTCCCTTACAATTATTATTATTGGTGGTAGCAGCAGTGGTTTGTGTTATACCTTAGTTACTGGACTGTTTTTATCTCAACCCGTGGGAGTTACATTCTTTGTATTCTCCTCTTTGTATTGTATTCTGGGAGCGGGGGGTGGGTAGAAAGTAGTGGAGTGAGCAAGAGAACTGTGTAGCTGATTTATGGCTGGGCTTAAACCACGACAGCTGTAAAGATAATTTTCATAGTTTCTTGCTTTGACTATGTCAAGGAAATTATATCTCTATTGAGTGGTTTGCCTTTTCTCTTTCCTTGTCTTGATCTTCAAAGCCCTTCACAAGTTCTCCCCACACCATTCTCATTTGCTGAGAATTGAGCATTTTATGTCAATTTCTGCATCCTTGTTTGATTTTTTTTTTGTATTTTCTCCTAATACATGGAGGTAAAAACGATGATCATCCATAGTACTATCTTCTTATCCTCCTCCAAACCTTCCCTTGTAAAAACTTTTCTCTGCTGAGAATCTTACAGGAAACATATGAATAGTTTGGCAGCTTGAGTGGGATACACCTTCTGAAATAGTCCTGACTCCCTCAGTAGTCAAGTCAGACAGGAGTCATGGATTTATCTTATCCTAATGTTCACATGCATCTCCCTACATTGATAGTAAAGAGCAGCAAAGAGATACTTCCATTTCAGACAATATAGATATAGGAAACCCAGTAAGTATACATAGGATTAGCTTCCTATGCCAATTCTACTTATCCCATTATTTTCCGTTATTTTGATTCAGGTATTACTATTATTTTTTCCTTGAGTTGTCAACTCTAGAGTAGCAACTTTTTATTTTTCCATCTTTGCTCAACCCATAATAACTTTGATAGTTTTTCACAGTGATACTATACAAAATAGCCAGAGAGCTCAAACAGGTGACTTGACATATTCATCCTTCTTTCGAAGCACTTGCAGAACTACTCAGTACTTTCAGCTGTTCATAAATATGTCAGACAAATATTTTCATGGAATAAATGTTAATGAAACAGTTTGTTGTTACTTTGGAGCCTTTCTTTTGGCTTGACTAATGCAGTAGGAAAATGTATCTGCTGATTTGATTCTAACGAATAAGTAAGTTAAGTCAGGAAGCAAACTAGGTGGGAATGCCACAGGATTTCTCAGATGACAACCCAGTCAATCTCATCAGCCTAAGAAACCTTATGGCCAAAAATAAGCACTTTCCTATATCTAAATGTGCCACAGAGTCTCTCTTTTTTACTAGAGTCATAGAAAAATGCCTTGAAATAAAGAAGACATGAAAAAGCAAAGAAGTAAATACATGGTAAAAGAAAGGAAAATAACTAGTCTTAAACACAGAATAAGAAATAGCTTGGCAATTTGTTTGGTCTGATACAGCAATTACTGCGCTAAATTAAATGCATTAACCAATTGCCCCGAGTGGCTGATGCCATGTTGTAGTCAATTCAACATATGTGAGGTCTTCTCAATTGCACCAACATGTTACATTCGCACAAGTCTCATTTTGTGTCATTCTATATTGGAACTTGAGGGCTGTTTTTTTCCCATCTCGAAACAGCCATCTGAGCAAAACACATCTACCATTCTACCATCTAGCAGTGTATATGTTCCCAGAAACGTAGCATCCATCTGTCTTTCTTGTACTCTGTGTCTGATAAAAATTTGGGTAGATAAATAGTTATCTTGAAGTGTTTTTCCATAGTCCCAGATGTGTGATTTTTTAATTAGCTCTAATAATTGCCTTTTCTATATTGCTCCTATGAACCCTGATGTATAGTATTTAATCTTTATAAATCACATCTAAACTGAAAATTTCAAAAAATTTGCTGATTATAATGGGTTTTACTTATTATAAACTGAATTGCAGCTTCCTTGCTACAGACAGAAGTACACCTGGGATGAAAAGCTAGTCATACATGACTGTCATATCTAATGTTTAAAAACAAGAAATATTAGGATTAGAGACTTCTCATAATGATTTGTCTTAGTAGAATCTAGTTAGGTTGGCATTGTAAATCATACTAATATGGGAATGATTTCCTCAAGGGAAAAAAAGGGGTGTTCCCAAGAAAAATACTTCTGCCCTTCTGCTTCGATCTTTAGCCTTCTCTCTTTTGGTAATGTTCAATCAAATATTTTCCTTCTCCTCCATTCCAGACACATTTGGAAGGTGTAAACTGCTGAAAGAGTGCTGAAGAATCACATCTTCACTGCATGGAGAGGTCCAGAGATGCCTTTCAGGGACATAATCTATCCAGAGAATAGGTTTTAAATTGTTCCCCACATGGAGATGTTGAGGAGAAAAAGGTTAGTAAAAGTATAGGAATATGATGAACTTTGTTTTAAAGGGCTCTGAAAGATTCATGGCTTTCCTTGGAGTAGTGCGTATTCTCACCAAAGGTGACAAGAATATTTAGATCTATATTATACCCTGTAGATGCTTACATATGGAAGATTATTTACTGTAGTCAGTTATGTTTTTCACGGTCTTTCATTGTCTGCTTATACTGTAGAAACTACCTGCATCATGAGAAGCAGCATACCAGATACAACTTTGATAGCTCAAGGGAAGTGCCAACTGGTGTCTTACTGATATTTTTAGAGAAAATGTGAAAGACCATTAAGCCAACTTTTTTGTCTTTCATATGCTCCTGATACTCTGCCTTTCTTTAATCCCTGTGACTTCAAAATTTACAGTCATATTCAATTATTTGTGACTTAACATCGCAGGAAAATTGTGGGGGGTGTTATACTGGTGCCCTGAGTGGTATAACTGAAGTTTGTCATGATGCCAGTGCAGGACTTTGAGCTGATATCCTGTGGCTGCAGGACAATGACAACTCTACTTACAGAAGGAAAAAATAATACATACAGATTTTACTCTCTGCTAGTGGTTAGCAGAGGAAAATAGAAGGTCCTAAATAGGCTTAAGTGAATTAATTTGTTCTCCACTGCAAAGAAGTTCTGATCCAAGCCTCAGTTAAATGAAATAAAAGAAAGTCTTGAAGAAAGCCCTGAGACGGTCCTTAAGGGTTTAGAGATTGTTATGTTTTTTTGAGAGCTCAGATTGTTAGCACATACTATTATGTGGTAATCAATGTTTCCATTCTCTACAAGAGAATGGAAAAGGAAGGATTGCCAAAAAAACAAATTAAAAAAAAGAAAGATGAAGAAGTAAAAGGAAAAAAAGAAAAAACCCAGAAAGTCATTTCTGAGTTTTTTTTTGTAAGTATATTTGTTAAGATAAGAACCACTGATTCCAACAAGTCTCAGGGAATGATCTAGGTTTCCTTCCTTATCTGATGGATGTTAGACAACTATTTTAACAGAACAATGTGCCTAATTGTGTATCATACCCTATTGGACTCAGTGTTTCTTTAATGTAACAGGAAATCTACAGTCTGTAAAGCCATAGGAGGAACAGGGATTTGCCCATGGGCTTCTGGAAATGATAGATTTTTGCAATTTATGTTTGAAAACAAAATTTCTTCTGGAGTGTGCACAGATCAGGAAACTGATATTGTGGATTTGCTTATGGCATATGCACACAACTTCACCAAAAGTTTTGCAACAGGTTGCAAAAGCAGATGTTAAGTTTGTTGGCAAGTTACATGCAATGGCATACTGGGTGTGACCTGGGTTTACATGTGTTTTTAATAGATGAGTCTGTATAAACTGAGTCCAATGAATGCACATCATGTGAAAGATAATGCTTTAATGCACAAATTAAAAAAAAATGTTATTTTTAGTAAAAGATAATGAAGTGTCACTGTCCATTAGACAACACTTTTTTATCTGACCTCTTATAGAAAGTTTAATGGGAAAAGAGCAATAGGTTAATTCTCCTTCTCATACTGAAAATTGTTTTGCAGATTCATATTTTTATTAGTCTGAAACAGAAGTCACAAAAATTTTTATGTGACTGAACAGACCTGTCTTTATAAAATTTACATAACATTTTAGGGCTTTTAATCAAGCTTGGTTGGAAATTAACCCGTTCTTTTTGAAAGAACCCTGAACATGCGGTGGATTTATTTATTCTTTTTATTATTTTTTTTTCTTCAAAATGGGATGTTCCAGTTCTTCTAACTATGATTTTGAATGTTAAGTAATTCATATCAGTTGTTCACTGCTAAGTGTAAACTTATGGGGCAGGAAATGATCTGCATTTTTTACAGTGTTGATGTATGCGAATGAGTCCTCCAGACACTACTGCAATACAATAGTATAATGAAGTGATAATACAGTGAGCTAGAGCCATTCTCATGTCACTGAAATCTGTTTAAAGCATTTTCAAATTGCATTCAGAAGGCAGGCTCTACACTGGTTGTAACACTGCTGTAGAAAAAAGCAATCGGGAAACCTCTCCTCTGCTTGACAAATGATCACACTTTGTAATGCATCCTTTTGGAATGGATATTTTTGCTGCTCTAAGTTTTTTACTCTCTCTTCTGCATCTGTTTAGCTGTTTAGGAACCTGGATGTTTGCAGGGGGCCTAAAAAAATGGTGTCCATTGTCTGTTAAAGTTTCTTAATCACAATACAGTAAGGATTATGAAAGGAGGAAGGAGTATTTTGTGAGACATAAATTTTTCACAAATTATAGCCAGACCACTACTGGGTGTTCAGGCTGGCCACTTGCTAAATGGCTGAGCTTGCAATTTCCATGTCGTGTTCTCTGCTAAACTTTAAGCAAAATTCCATGACCTTCCTTGTGCAAATGAACTTCTTTCTTTGTACAAAGATAACTGCTAAATTGGAGTTGTAACTGCCATGTAATGAAGTTACTCTTGAGGACAGATGATATTAAGACTTTTGAGCAATGCAAAAGAAAAATTAATGGGGACATGAGAGAAAGAAAGGTATTACCTGGAAGGATTTCAGCTATTAGAATGGTCCTGTGAACAAATGCTCACTTGAAAGACAGAAATCTATCAGTAAGACTTAAACCAGAATTTATTAAGAGTATAGCTGCTATGTTCTGCAGGACTTTGGAGGTTGAAACAGTAAAGGTTTCTTATTTTACCCTAGATGTCAGTTAATCAGAAACTAACACATAATAAATAACAAGCTTCCTTTGTGTTGTAATTTGCAAGAAAAGTAAGGAAGGTTGCTTGGGAAAAATCAGTAACAGCAATATACTATGGTGCCCATAGTCACCCATATGTCAGTTTGTCTTTCACAATGAAAAAAACCTTAAAATTGCGAACTCTTAGCCATCTCAAATGCACTTCAATAAAAATAGAGGACCAAGAAAAGGATTTGGCTGGATCTATTTGCGTTATTTTTACTATAGCCTCCAATATGCTTAAATAAGGACCATGTCCCAGTTGTGGTAAATGCTGCACAAAACCACAGAGAAAACTGCGCATAGAAAAAAAAAAAAAAAGGTTAATAGCATGTGTCTTACAGTCCTTCCCCACCATTCTCTATCTTATCAACAGTAGCTTCTGGGAGGGGCCATCTGATGTAAGATTTTCCTTATGTAGGTATCTGATATTGAAGAACATGGCTGGATGCTGCTATACTTTCTGCATCTTTACTGGGGCACAAAGCAGGAGCAAGATTCATGTTCACCTTGCTGAACTCTGTAGCCTTGGCTGAGCTGTCTCCTGACAATGATCCCTAGCACTAAACCATGTCTGGGGATTGCCTAAAGGACATGCCAGCTAGGCATGGATCAAAACCTTTTCAGGGATGTGCCAACACTTTATAATGATGCATGATGTCTTTGGCCCTGTTTTATTTACTGTTGGAGACATAGCAAAATGTCTGAGGCATTGCCCTGCTCTGAGTGTGCTCCTACACCATGTGGGAGGGAGCAAGAGGCACACTCTGTAGTCTCTGCAGTCCTACATATCTTCTTCCCTGTCCTTCCTTCAAGAAGTCTGTTTGCCATGGAAAAGTACTGATAGTAGGTTCAGGAAGGAATTATATCTCTGCCAGTGAAACCCTGAGTATTCCAACACTGTCAAGGAAGAATATTTAGACAAATTGACACAAGAGTTTAATGATCTGATACTACTGTGTGGCACATTTTGAATTTTATCTCTAGTTCCCAGCTCTGAGGGCTGGAGTCATGTTTCCTCAGTACTTGTGATTTCCTACCTGGCAAGACCTGTGCACACAACATATTCCCCTGCTATTCACACTTAGGGCTCTAAGAAGATGAAATCTGATGGAAAGCCGTCATGGTGACCTCTTAGCAGATTTTATAATCTAGTCTATGTGGTTATGAGGGCTGCAGGGCACACTGTGGAATCCCTATAGTAAGACAGAGCCCTACTAGCACGGCATCTAGAGATAATTATCCTCCAGTTACCATTGTACCAGTAACCAATGTGTTAATCTGATATTATTAACAAAATGTGCCAAGTTAAAAGTTGAGAGGAAGTGGATTTTCTCAGCAAACCAAATTTTCAGCCTTCAGATTATTTCTAAATGATTCTGAACATTGCTAGAGGCAATCGATGTACTTGCTTAAAAATATTTATACTTTAAAAATACTGAACATCCTCAAGTGCCTTTGTCAACAGTAACTGAAAGGATGGACCAAAAATGTGCCTATGTACCACTTGATTCGAACCAAAGCAAATTTTAAATATTCAAGCCCTAATCAAGTTTAACATAGCTACAGACAGTGCGGTACTAAACATTAGCAATTGGTGCCTATGCTTTGTATGGACTATTGCAACAGAAAAGTGAGAGTCTGGTTTCAAGTTACTCCAGTTTTCCCTTGTAACTACTCTTAATCAGTTTCCATCCTCCTACTTTAGTAGCATAATTTAATTATATTGCAAACACATTCCTTGTTATGTATAATTTTATCAACACTTCTTTTTTTTTTTTTATTATGACAATGTAAGATATCTAATGAGGCAACTTAGGTGCAAAATCAGAAATATCCCCACTAAAACAAAAAAAAATCACAAGAGGCTATAAAGTTAATTTAGAAGCACATTGAACTGAGTGAATGTATTTTCTCATTTTGATATAATTGTATGGAAGGATCTAGAAATCACTAGATAATTATACTGATTTTTTTTTTCTCTCTTTTGATGTTTTGCCAGAAGGTCAAAGGAGGTGATCCTTCCCCTATGCTCAGTCCTGCAAGTCACCTCTGGTGTGCTGGATCCATTGCTGGGCTTCCCAGTACAGGAGGCACGGACATACTGGGGTGAACCCAGTAAAGGGCCATGAACAGGGGCTGGAGCATCTGATATATGAAGAGAGGCTGGAAGAGCTGGAAATGATCAGCCTGGAGCCAGATGCTTCTCAGCCCAGTTAAAGTTTGAGAAGCAATGGGAACAAACTGAAATAAAGGAAATTCAATTTAAATATAACCTCCCTCTCCCTTTTTAACTCAAAGGGTGGCTGAGCAGAGAAAGAGGTTGCCCCAGGAAGTTGTAAAGACTCCATCATGGGAATAAGTCAAATCTGACTGGCTCCTGGGCAGCCTCCTGTACTTGATTCTACTTTCAGTAGGAGGGTTGGACTAGACAGTCTTCAGAAGTGTCTTCTAGCCTCAACTATATTGTGATTCTGTGAAACAGATTTAAGTGAAAATCCCAGCAGTCAAGCATGGGATCTCTTCCTCTTTGTGATACTGATGTTTTAGCTCTGAAACAAAATACCACACCTCTTTCAGTTTTTATGTAATATAACCCCCATTTTCTAGAAGGGGAAAATGGATGACCTGGGCGTCCTTGGTTCAGCAGTAGCAGTCATTTTTCTCCTTCTTGGTAGCTGGTGCAGTGCTGTGTTTTTGACTTTTGGCCTGGGAACAGTGCTGATAACACCAATGTTTTCAGTTATTGCTTAGAATGTTTTGGTTTGACCAAGGACTTTATGAGTCTCATGCTCTGCTGGGGAGGAGGGGAAACCAGGAGGGAGCAGAGACAAGACACCTGACACAAAGTGACCAAAGAGGTATTCCGCACCACAGCACATCATGCCCAGGATGTAAAAACGAAGGTCAGGGAGCCGGAAGGGTTGGGTCTGCTGCTGGGTCGGGCTTGGCATCGGGTGGTGAGCAGTTGTATTCTCGTTCTTTGTATTTCCCTTGTCATTATTATTATTGGTGGTAGCAGTAGTGATTTGTGTTATACCTTAGCTACTGAGCTGTTCTTATCTCAACCTGTGGGAGTTGCATTCTTTCGATTCTCCTTCTCATCCCGCCAGGAGCAGGGGGAAGAAAGTGGGAGGAGTGAGTGAGCAAAGCCACGACACTGGGGGATTACAGACCAGTCAGTCTCACCCCTGTGCCTGCCAAAATCTTGGAGCAGATTCTCCTGCAAGGCATGCTAAGGCACATGAAAAACAACAAGGTGCTTGGTGACAGACAGCATGGCTTCACTAAGGGGAAATCCTGCCTGACCAATCTGGTGGCCTTCTATGATGGAGCTACAGAACTGATGGACAGGGGTAGAGCAGTTGATATCATCTACCTGGACTTGTGCAAAGTGTTTGACACTGTCTCACATGACATCCTTGTCTCTAAGTTGGAGAGACATCAATTTGATAGGTGGACCACTCAGTGGATAAAAAACTGGCTGGATGGCCGCGCGCAAAAAGTAGTGCTCAATGGCTCAATGTCCAGCTGGAGACCAGTAACGAGTGGTGTCCCTCAGGGATAGGTGTCAGAATCGGTCTTGCTCAGCATCTTTGTGGGTGACATGGAGAGTGGGATTGAGTGCGCCCTCAGCAAGTCTGCCGATGACACCAAGCTGTGTGGTTCAGTTGATATGCTGGAGGGAAGGAATGCCATCCAGAGGGACCTTGACATGGTTGTGAGATGTACTGATGCCAACCTGATGAAGTTTAACCATGACAAGTGCAAGGTCCTACACCTGGGTCGGAGCAATCCCAGGCACAGCTACAGGTTGGGCAGGGAAGAGATTCAGAGCAGCCCTGCGCAGAAGGACTTGGGGATATTGGTCGATAAAAAAATAAACATGAGCTGGCTTCAGTGTGCACTTGCAGCCCAGAAAGCCATCATGGGCTGCATCAAAAGGAGTGTGACCAGCACATCCAGGGAGGTGATCCTGCCCCTCTACTCTGCTCTTGTGAGACCTCACTTGAAGTATTGTGTACAGTTCTGGTGTCCTCAACATCAAAAGGACATGGAACAGTTGGAACAAGTCCAAAGGAGGGCCACGAGGATGATCAGGGGACTGGAGCACCTCCCGTATGAAGATAGGCTGAGAAAGTTAGGGCTGTTGATCCTGGAGAAGAGAAGGCTGCATGGAGACCTCATAGTAGCCTTCCAGTATCTGAAGGGGACCTATAGAGATGCTGGGGAGGGACTCTTCAGGAGGGACTGTAGTGATAGGACAAGGGGTAATGGGTTCAAACTTAAACAGGGGAAGTTTACATTGGATATGAGGAAGAAATTCTTTACTGTAAGAGTGGTGAGGCACTGGAATGGGTTGCCCAGGGAAGTTGTGAATGTTCCATCGCTGGCAGTGTTGAAGGCCAGGTTGGACATAGCCTTGGGTGGCATGGTTTAGTGTGAGGTATCCCTGCCCACGGCAGGAGGGTTGGAACTTGATGATCTTAAGGTCTTTCCAACTGTAACTGTTCTACGATTCTATGATTCTATGTTGTTTCTATAATCACACTGAACGGCCTGATATTGTCGGTTTTTAATTCTCCTTTTTAGGGCTCCATGATAAATACAGCACGTGAACATACAGGGTCTATATGTATGCTAGCAAATTAATTATGTGGTTCTTTGGCACTGAGGCAAACTGGAATGAAATTATTGCTACTCACACTGTTCAACTCTCCTGCCTTCCAAACATGATGGCCTCATCCCAACTGCCTACTGGAGTCGTCCTTAGCCAATGTTCTCTCCTGCATTATGCCCAAGAATTGTCTGGAATGGGGCTTGTTGGCCTGAGCTAGAAACGTACTGGGACCTTGTTGAGAATTTAATGGAATTAACATTTCCTGGCATTGCGTAATTTGTAAGTGTAGAGTTACCCTTACAGACCTGTGTTCTATTTTTTAAATACTGTCATCTTTACTTGAAAAATAAAGGATAAAATTGCACTGCTTTTGTAAAATTTTTCCCCAAATTAAAGCAAAAAATGCAATCCTTATGTACTATAGGCCAGAAGTTTAATGGTCTGTGTAATTCTTCAGGTTTGTGCTGGAATCTTCTTAGATGCTTTTTGTAGATCAGGATCCTTTCCCTACATGAGTTTTCTCCAGAACCACATAGGTTTTTCTTTCTGAACCAAGACAGCTTGTCTTGAATTTGTCTGGTTCCTCAATGAGCTCAAGCACCCTCCTGAATCTTCCTGTGTGAGCCCATTTTATATAACCTTGCAGGTGCCATGGCTTCTTTGTTTTGCCTTTGGAAATTCTGCACTATCATAGTTTTGGTTTTTTCTTGCAAATTAACTGGCTTCCTGATTTAGGCTTTCTCTTTTTCATGCTAACTATCTAATGAATATAGCCATTAATTACCTTTTATTGTACCCATCAGTCTGGTGGAGATTTTCTGGAGCAGTGGTTCTCAACCATTTTTAATCCATAACAAATGCAACTGTTTTAAAAATAACCAAAAGATGTCTTAAACCTTTCAAAAAATATATGTAGATCATCTTATGCAGTACTACCATAACAGCTCTTATCTGCAAGTAAAAAATGGTTAATCTAAAATAAACATCCACTCATTACTTTTTTGTTTGTCTGTGTCCTGTTTTCAGCATATATTTTTTCCTTCTCAAACTCAAAGGCACTGTTATTTTCTTAATTACTTTCTGATGTCCTATGCACAACCTGTGACCAAAGACTGCAAGAAAATTTTTCAGAATTGGGGTAAAAATGAAGAAATAAATATGTGCAAGGAGTATTGAACTAAATTGTTCTATTTACAACTAAGATGTTGTAAATGAGAACACAGCTGGATGTCTAAAGATATTCAGAAGTCTAAATGTGCAAATAAAGGCTTATGGGACTGTTTCAAAATGAAATGAAAGAGGTACAGAGAGCTAAGAAAGAGAGGAAGAGGAAGAGAGAGAAAAGGAGAAAGAGAAATACAAAGAGAGAAAGAGAGAAAGAGAAAGAGAAAGAAAGAGAAAGAGAAAGAGAAAAAAAGAAATAGAGAAAGAGAAAGAAAGAGAAAGAGAAAGAAGGAGAAAGAAAGAGAAAGAAAAAGAGAAAGAAAGAGAAAGAGAAAGAAAGAGAAAGAAGGAGAAAGAAAGAGAAAGGGAAAGTGAGAAAGAGAAAGACATGAGGGAAAGGAAAGAGAAGCAGGAGAGGGAAAGGAAAGGGGAAAGGGAAAAAGAAAGGGAAAAGCATAGGGAAAGGGAAAGGAAAAGGGAAAGAGAAAGGGAAAAGGCAAGGGAAAAGATGGGAGAGATCATAACAAGCAATAGTTCTTTTATACAGTCTAGATAGTATCTTTACTTGCTATAAGTGCATCTATGCAAATTGCATTTGTATGGGCAAACCAATATTTACATGCAGAACTGAAAAAATCAGTGAGTATATTTCAGGCAGTTTTTCAAAAATATGATTCATCATCATTATCAATAGTATCTTGGAAAAAAATTTACTTCCTTGAGATGCTAGGTTTAAATTTGCTTGGAAAAAAAAAAGGTTATGAATATCTGCATTGTAACCGCTTTTTGATGTAGCCATATTGGTAGCCTTTGTGGCACTTCAGATATTCTTGGCAAGGCATTTATGGTACCTAAATATGTCAGTCATTTTCCATTTGTTCTTCTTAGCTTTAAGTTAGCTCACAGGTTTCTAACTCTGTTTCTCCCATCCTTTAATTTCTAGTCTTTTTTTTCTAAAGAAAAAGGGTTTGTGTACACCTTAGGAATAACTCATCTTGAAGCTGAAAACATTTAGCATTTTCCCTTAATACAGAAAACATGGGATGTATTATCCCATTCTCAAGTTGGCTACTCCTGGGACATGAAGGTTTCACTCACTCCTAGACAGCTGAAAATAGGTGATTCTTGTATGGTTCATGGGGACGAAGCCTGGGAAGTCAGCAGATTTTCTGAGATGCAGGCTGTAGGAGATGAGAATCTCTTACAGTTTAATATCCTGCAGACAGTACTGTGTGATATTGCTTCATGTATGTTCATTGACCTGGTCAGTGAGGTGAAGCTGCTGAATAACCATGGTGTGAATAACTACAGGAAGCCAGCAGATCAAAGAGCCATCCACTGTTTAAAAAGCTCTCTCTCACGAGAGAAAGGATTGGAGAATGGGGTCAGTTCTTTGATGCCAATCTGTTGAGAACAGACAGTGATGGAAGAGAAGGGAACCTGTGGTGAAGGAAACCAGAAGTTGGTATTTTTCTTGTAGGGTATGCTCAGTGCTCTTCTTTATCTACCACCCAAATGAAAACTTCTGCTGTGTCCTCAGTGTCTTCAGGCCTTATATGTCTAATTTACCTGCATTTTTAGTATTTATTTTGGTACCAGGAAGCTTGGTGTCAACCCATTAGATTATGAATGTTGAAAATGTGATCCCTCTGGGAGAATGAAGCAGCGCGATTTTGTACAAAAACAGAACCTATGTAAGTGTCTTGCCTGTCTAGGTTCACATATTCTCAGACTTGTACCTTCTTTTCCCCTGCATATGGGTGAAAAGGTCTGAGGAAAGAAACTGTGTTAAGTCAGAGAATCTGTTAGTAAGCCCCCAGTATAGCTGCACAAAATGATCAGCAGCTGTAACCCAATTAAATGCAACAATTTCACAGTACACTACTGCTCACCAGAGAGTATATATTGATACTCTCTGAGTAGTCAGCCAAACTATTTAGTATCAGCACTTGTAAACTTCTCCTCAGGAATACTTAACATTTGGCTAGAGCTCCTCAAATACAAAGGGAAGATGAGAGGTAAGAGAAAAAACAAAGGAACATAGTGAAATGAGAGCCAATTAGTAAGTATAAATCCACTCAGTCTCTTGAAGACAAGTAATAGCTTCACAGGTGTGCACAGAAAAAGTTGCAGTTATAACATAACTAGAAGGTTAACTATTTAAAAGACCATCTCAAGAAACATTTAGATTGGGGTACCCTTTCTTCTTCAGTTCAAAGCTCCTGCTGCGTGTTTATGAGTCCAAAGTGAGAGACCAAGCTTTTCCTGGTTTAATGTGATCTTTTTAATAGCTAAGCCATTTCTAACTTTGCTTTTATACATAGCATGGCTCCAGACTCTGCTGATCTGAATGCTCTTTTGCTTACTTATATGTGTGTGTCATAAAAGTAATTATTTGGCTACCAATTACTGAGGTGAGGGGAAAAAACCTTCCAAACTACTCTGTTGCAGTGCTGAGGTTATGTATTTTGTACTCATGGATTCAGTGGTAGACGTGCCAGGAAGCATCTTTAATAAATAGTTTTCAGAACAATATAACAACACACAAACAAACTTCTGATTATGTGAAAGAAAATTTAAAAACCACCTTTACTTATTAATTTCCTTTTACAGCTGAAACTCCAAATCTTACCTACA
Source organism: Myiopsitta monachus (assembly GCA_017639245.1). NCBI lineage: Eukaryota > Metazoa > Chordata > Aves > Psittaciformes > Psittacidae > Myiopsitta > Myiopsitta monachus. The sequence continues at coordinate 30,410,886 of CM029922.1, forward strand.
TCCATGTACTGTGATTTTGGTCCTATTTATCAGCCAGACACTTAATCTTAGGAAGGCTTATCACAAAATGTGAAATGTAGGACTCTTACATTTCCTAGTCAATGGAGATCATTTAAAGTCATGGATCTTCTGTTTATATATCTCCTGCTGGAATCACTTATTGGCAGTCATCTTGCAAACATGGGACTCAAACAGGGGATCATATAATATTTGTGCAAATTACAAATGTCTTCATAAAGGATATAGATAATATTCTCCTGTGCTAACTGTCCCTTAGCATACGCTGTCTTGGACTGCAGTTTTCTGAAAAGACAAATCTTTTGCCTGCAGTTATGTGGCACGATACCATATACAAAGAAAAGACATAAGAAAAGAGCCCAGAGCACTACAGATCTTTGTTGCTTCACTCTCGTTGTCTGAGGCAGATGCAAACTAGTAACTTCTTAAAACTTGTCAGAGCTTTGGTTGCATCAGTGGTGCTCAGCTGCTGCTTAATTGACAGACTTTATGGCACTCTGAACAATCATGGACTAGGAGTCACAATCTTACATCTGGGGAGATGAAACACCAGCAGACAGGGATTTCTGCCCTCAATTTTGTTTCTGTAGAGTGTCCTTGTTCTATAATCACTCATTTCTGTAAATAAATCATATAACACTCACTTCCCAATAAACTGGTGTTTGCCAGCCTAAGGTTATCAACACTATGTTTTTTCCCCATTTCTTTATGCCCATATATTAAAGTCCTAATATAAATTTTATTTTATCCTTTACAGACCTCTGTTTCAGTTCATTTTAAGTGACTAATTTGCCTAAATTGCTTTCAGTTTGGCTTGGAACCTTTTCAGCTGAACATGGTAAGAAAATAAAAGAATGTATATGATCTATTTAAATAATTGCCCCTTAACATCTCTAAAACTATGCAGAATATTTTTCTAAGCAGCAATAATGCCCAGTACTCATTTTCTGCCTATTTTTGTCCTTTGTCCTCATTTCTGTAACTGAGCCCACTGTCATCTGGTAGAAATATTTACCAGTTGGATCTGAATTGGCCTGGTAACAGTGAGAACACATCTGGAGTCTAGACTCAGCGGCTCTATGGGCAGGGTCATATCTCTGTGCTACATCAGCCCCAGCGCCTATTTCTGTTTACATAGGTGGTGTGCGGCATCATCTGTTTCAGCTGTCAGACACTGCCAGTCCCCCGCCCCCTGCTCCCCCCAGCCGCTGAGGAACCAGCCCCCTTCCCTTCTCCCTGACCCTTCGCTATCCTACCACTATTAGCTGGAAACAGGAAGCAGGGACCTCTGGCATGCACATCAGGAGAGAAGGGGGAAGAAAATCTGTGGAACCTATGAAATCTAGCATTATCAGCTCATCGGAGCTATACTTCTGCTCCACAGGATTCGTTTGAGAGGGGCATCTTTGTCAGATACAGGAGGAGACTGCATCAAATATGCAAGGGACAAATATGCAACTTCTTGATACATGAGGAAGTGTGCTCTAAATTCTTTAAAAACCCTTCTGGATTTTTTTCCCCTCTTCTAATTAAAAGTGTGTTTAAACCCTTTTTACTTCAAAACTAGGAAATATACTGATATGTTTTTGCTGAATACTGCTGTTTACCTTGAGGAAGAGACTAAAAGAAGGTTAGAAATTGTATCAGGATAAAATATGTAATTAGAAAAGGTTGCTATGACAGTAATTTTGTCTCATAATGACCCTGAGGTACTTGAATTCTGTAATGCGTGAGGCAGTATGTGTGTGTGTGTGTTTGTATATGAGTAGGATGTTTGGGGATAAGAAGAATTATATAAGAATACTTCATTATTGCTTGTTTAAAACTGGTGGGATTTTCTTTTCATCACTGTTTGCAAAATGAACCAGTCTCAAACAGAACAACTATCTCATCAAAATAATATTACGTTTTGTTGGGTTGACCTCAGCTAGACACTGTGTGCCCACTAAGCTGCTCTATTACGCCCCTCTTCAGCAGGATGGCAGGGAAAAACTCATGGATAGACATAAAGGCAGTTTAATAAAACAGAAGAAAAAGCCAGTTGTGGAAGAAAAGGAAAACAAAAGATTTATTTTCTACTTCCCATCAGCAGGTGATGTCCAGCCATTTCCTGGGAAGTAGGGCTTCAATACATTTGGCAGTTTCTCTGGAAGACAAGTGTCATAATGAATGGTCCAACCCCTCCCTTCCTCCTGGACTTTATTCGTGATTTTCTTTCCCTCCTCCTGGAAAGTAGTGCAGGGAGATGGGGAATGGGCTCACCATTGGCCACCTTGGAGTTATCTGGCATTGGCTCTATTGGATGCGGGAGAAGCTTCTTGCAGCTTCTCACAGAAGCTGCCCCTGTAGTCCCCTTGCCATTCAAACCCAATACAAAGATGATCACATGTTAAAGTGATGTTCATTTCTAGAGTCCAGTAGAACTGTTGCACAATGCACCTCCAGTGCTTTATCATGGTGAGGTATGTACAGCTTGAGCTAATCACTCAGACCACTGCTGAGAGGGAGGCAACACATTCTATCTTCTGTTTATTGGCACAGTATAGCACTTATAGCACACTCTTAATAATGACTTACGGTATAGTGCTGCTGCTTTTAAAACAATGAGCAAATATTTATATGTACAAAATGATGGTGTCTCTCTGTTTCTTTCCACAATGTGCAAGCAGGTCCTATTAATACTAAGAGGAATTCTATTCACGGATAAAAATAATAGACCAATTTATACAATCACACTTATATAAGTAAACACCTTTTTTTTTTAATGTGTATACTTAGGACTAATCTGCTTGAATGGGGACAAACAAAATTTTGTTAAAGGGGAGGAGTGTGCTAGATAGTCTACTGTTTTTCACATCTTCATCATAACGGGAAACAAATCTTTAGTTGCTGGGCTAAATTCTGTCATCATTACTAAGAGTTCTACAATCTTCTTCAGTGTAATGGAGCTGAATAAAGTTAATGAATTTAAAAAAGGGCTTGAAAAGTATTTTGGTATTGGTGATGTGGCAAAAATCAGAAATAATCCTGCTTGATTCTTAGCCTACAGAACAGTTGGCAGAGCAAGCACAATTTGTATTTTTCAAAGACACTCTTTGTCATAAACTCTGAGTAAAATTTTGAAAAGTGAGGCTTGCTGGCTCAATTCAGCACATGCTGGAGAAGGTGTTAATACATCTTTTGACTTTATTTGGAGCAGAGTTTACCTAATTCTAAGTATTCTTGAGAATGCCTCAACATTGCTGTAAAAGTACCACTTCTCAAAACATTTTTTTTCCCAATAATATGATGTTTTTTTGAAAGTTGAGGGCCAAAAATTATCAAGTCTACAAAAGACCCACATATCAGGTTTGAGTTTTCCTTTCAAACACATTGGTTTAGAGATACTGACTGTCATGGGTTCAGCAGCAGCAGTCATTTTTCTCCTTCTTGGTAGCTGGTGCAGTTCTGTGTTTTTGATTTTGGGCCTGAGAACTGCACTGATAACACCAGTGTTTTCAGTTACTGCTTGGTAATGTTTTGGTTTGACCAAGGACTTTCTGCCAGGGAGGAGGGGAAGCCGGGAGGAAGCAGAGACAGGACACCTGACCCAAACTGACCAAAGAGGTTATTCCATACCACAGCACGTCATGCCCAGGATGGAAAAATGGAGGGCAGAGACCTGGAAGGGTGGGGGTGCACTGTTTTGTCGGGCTGGGTGGTGAGCAGTTGTATTCTCTTTTTTTGTATTTCTTTTGTATTATTACTGGTAGTAGCAGTAGTGGTTTGTGTTATACCTTAGTTACTAAACTGTTCTTATCTCAGCCTGTGGGAGTTGCATTCTTTTGATTCTCCTTCCCATACCCCCAGGAGCTGGGGGGAAGAAAGAGGGGGGAGTGAGTGAGCGAACTGGTTGAATTATAGTGGCTTAAACCACGACACTGACAAAACAAAGCTGGTTGGATCCTCCATAAAAGAGAAAAGTTAATTCAGATCATATATCATGGCTCTTGGAAGTAATATGTATATGGAAGTAATATGCATTAAAAGGGTGAAAATTGTCCCATTATGATACAAGAGGTTAGTTTGCAGAAAAATAATACCGAGAAATTACTTGAGCATGTTTTTATCATATATCTTATCATCACAATATTACCATGAATTTCCATGATAATTTCACCAGGTGTGTTAAGGAGGCACTTAAAAAATTACAGAAAGTAAACGGAGAGTGGTTAAAAAGTATTCTATAAAAACTGATATATATATATAACTTTAATTGACATATATGATACAGTGTACAGCTAGCTGAAGGACTATGATTCAGTTCACAAAACTTACTTGTGATAAAGATCTCAATTTGTTGTGAAATACTGAGAAATGCTCATTCTCTAAGGTAATTTTAGTCTCACTGAAAACGCTGCCAGTCTAGGGTAGAAAAAAATTAGTCGCCACTGGGAAACAGAATAATGTATCTGGAACTGATCTTTTAACTTGGTTTTAATCTGGACACTGCAGATGGTGTTGATAACATCACAGGTAAAATGTGATTAACACCGGTATATGACTAGGAGTGCTCTGTGGATGTACAGCTATCAACATACCCATTCTCTGCTTTTTCTGCCTATGATTTTTGCTATTAGCAAAGTATGCAAAGCTCTCAGGGTCAAAACCAGCTCTTCTATCTTTGAGTGAATGAAGGAGAATTTCCTTCTTCCCTGATTCCCTGAAGTTAGAAATAACATTAAATTTGCTTTTCTTTTGAAAAACCTACCAAACCCAACTTTTGACTCTATTTTTTTATCCCCTTCTCCTATGATAAACTCAGAAAAGTAAGAAACATGCTGTGCTTTTTGAACACACATTGAATTAAGGTGTTAGAAGATCATACATATATATATATATATATATATATATGTATGCACAGCATCTCTCAAAATCTTCCTGGGGATGGGAAAATATACTTTGCAATGTGTGAAGACAAATTTTTGAAATTACTAAAATTAAAAGTCTAAACCAGAAAATATTAAGTAACATTTGGTCAGGAATAACCCCCTGGGAATGAAACTGCTCAGTTACAAGGTGCGAACTTCCATGATCTGTCTTTAAAGAGTGAGCTCAGATAATATGTTTGCTGCTATAAAATGTTTAGAGAGCATTCAAGAGACAAAAAGTGAATGGACAGAGAATATGCTCTGAGTTTCAGGTGTTCTGCTGATTCAGCTGGCCTCCTTCAGCCAAGTTATTCCCTCGAATATTTTGTCCTGATGCTCTAACCCCAGTTTCATAGTCATGTGTATTTTTTCACAGGAGGCATGAGCAGCATCAGGGTGAGCCACAAAATGGTGCAGCTTAGAGGGAGGGAACTATTCCTATTTAGCTTTTAGGAAAAGAAGGTTAGACTAAAACTTTAACAAAATGGAAAGCTTTGAAAAGAATAGCCATGAGCAGTCAAATTGCACAACTTTTAATGGTCTCATTTGATCAAAGTCAAAAGAATCTAAAGCAATTATAACAAATGGTGGGAGAAGAAAACAGTAACTTTCTAACTTGATGGTCATGGCATAATAGGCATGCTTATTTCTAGGCCACCATTGCAAATCTGGCTCAGCTAACAAGGGTGGAAAATCATAGCTTTGTAAGAATTGTCAGAAATTACATGATTTGAGTAAGAGATTTCAGTCAGATTTCTGTGTGTAAATCCCAGTGTATTTAAACATACGACTACAATGCACAGCACATGGCATTTGGCACCTACCCCCCACTCTAAGTGGGACACAGGGATGATATTAGTTTGGTATGTCCTAGAAGTAATCGTATATTCTGTGTTTTTGCTCAGTCTGGCAAAAGAGGAAAGAAACTTGAAGTCAAATTACCAGAAGGAACAAGCTTCCTCAAGGACTTCAGATTACATTGTTACTCTGGCAATTTTTACTGTGGATAAATTCATGAAATGGAGAGGGGGTCATGAAGATAGGGGATGTGGCCATAATTCCGGCCTGCTATAGAAAGTATGGAACCAGATGTGGAAGTAGGAAAGGAACACTGAGGGAGTATAAACAGATGGTGAATAAAGTAAGACCTTTCTATCTCATATTTATGAAGAAGTTGCATGTAAAAAAATGAACTTCTAAGAACCCACTGTGAGCAATGAAATAGGAGAGTCTGAAAGAATGAGTCTGGGACTGGTCCTATTAAATAAACTCCAGTGTCAAAGAGCATCGTGGGATATATTGCTCAAGAACCATAAATCCTATCACAAAGATTTCTGCCGCCAAGATGTAGCATCTAAAGTATGCTGCACATACTGCTGGATCAACTCTAGCCTGCAGACCAGCTGATAGTTCCTTAAAAAATAGGATTTCTTTTGGTCATCATTTCCACTGAAAAGTCCCACTTTGCATCAAAAACATTTGAAATTCATTAGTTTTCAGTAAACCTGACACTTTAGTGTGTACTGTTTTCCCTTAGGATTCCCTTTGCAATGGTAGCATTTACACTGGTAAAGCATCCTGGGGCACAGTCCTCACTGTCTAACTAAATAATCCACCTACTGTAATATAATTCTATTGAGAAAAATATTAGTTCATTATGAATTTAAAAAGGATACAGTGTTTCTACCACAACATTATAAAGAAAAAGAAATCCAGTGAGAATTCAAATCATGAGGAAGGCCTTGTTTTTACATTTGCATGCATGTGGATGCTGACGTAGGGACTGAAAATGTACTTTTGTAGCTTGAAGGCCAAAATGAATCCACAGTATTTTTATTTTAACTGATAATAGTACCAGAAAAGTGACATTTACTTTGGATTTCTTTTTTTATATTTGACTCCTTTAACTGTATATATCCTGAAGGATGCATGATTACATGTGGTAGAAATTCTTTGTTGAAATAGTACATCAATTACTACAAAGTCATATTCACTTTAGAATTGAATTACCATCTAACATGTGTTCAGTCAAGGTTATGAATAGAAAAATGTGGTAAATATGGTGCATGAAGAGTGATCATGAAAATAACTAAAAAAAAAAAAAGATCTGGACATAATTATCTAGTTCAGTTTTGACTTTCCTCAGTGACTAAATACAAAACATCCCAATTTACATAATTCACAGATTTCGTTATGTTTGTACAAAATTGAAACAATTAAAAAAAAAATCTAAACCCTGCAGTAGATGTAAAACACAAGCCAGTAATATAGGACATATGTTACAACAATGTTGACACTTGAACTCTTCATGGAATTTTACATTTGAAATTCTATCAGTTATTCATTTTCTACTGACTGAACGCAATGAGCTCCTCATGGATTCTAGACTTTGTCCAGAAATAAATTAGGTATGAATGTCTCTTGTACTCTTCAAGAAAAAGCACTTACACTTAAAATTTTCTGAGGCACTTTTAAAAAACAGCAGATGTGCAGGAAGGAGAAAAACTCCAAATGAGCAAAATACTAAATCTTTTGTTTTATCTTTTAAAAGAGGGAGATGGCATACATCACAGAAGGCCATACAAATATAGAAGAGAAACAGGTGGAAATGCTGAATTCAGGGGAAAATTCCTGGTTTAGAATGTATTGCAACAGCAAGTGAGAATCAATATTATGTAGTCTCTCTCTTGAATATGTAAAAACTCTTTTGATGACAGAAATTTGGATTGCAAGCTGTCTGGAGAACAATGAAGTTGTTTCTTTCAGATCTGTTCTTATTCCTTTTAGGGTAAGAAGAATATGTAAAATCTGAAGTGCAATGATCATAAAGTTGAATGAAATATTAACTTCAAAGTTTATCCTTTGTAGGCTAAAGAACACCTTCTTAGTTTTTAAGTTTCACGGCAGCAGCCACCCTATAATTTGACCTTGTTTCAAAGAAGGTAAAGGGTAAAATCCTTGTCAGTAGAGTTTTGTTACTGACAGAAATGGGCTTCAGCTGTCTCAGGAAAAAGACTCGGAGGATAATGGTCTGGATGGAAGTGACTTCAAGGAGTAGTGTGTATCAAGCCCATATCCTCATTCTGTGTTGGAAGACGGGGAAGGATTATGTCAGACAGAATCACAGCATTACAAAACGGCTTAGGTTGGAAGAGAATTCTGGAGCTCATCTGGTCCTGCAGCATGTTGTCCAGGCCCATGTTTATATAGCTTTATAATACCTCCAGGGATGTGGATTCCACAATTAATCTGGACAACCTGTTTTAGTGCTCAGTACCCTCACAATAAAAAAGTGTTTCCTTGTGTTCAGATGGCACCTCCTGTGTTAGTTTGTGCCTGTTTCCTCTTACCACTGGGCCTGGAGTGTGGCTGAAAACAGGGAAGAGAATTCTGATCAAGCCTTGACATGAAGAACAGGCAGGTATGGTTGCAAAGCAATCCTCTTTAAATAATAGGCCAGTTAGGGACAGGAGATGGGATTTGTTCAGAAGCAATGAGTAGCAATGGCTTTTTCATGCTTTGTCCTGTTCAGCAGCTTGCTAAGTCCAACGTGCAGAAGACTGAGAAGAGTCTTTGCTTCTTTTCCTAGAACAAACTGACCGTGCTTGCTGACCATGCTTGCTATTGCACCAGCTTGCAGTAAGCTTCTGCTATACTACATTACAGACAGCATAGGTGAAGAACTAAGCATCTGGGTCACTGATTTGAAAGATGAAGTAACAAGTAAACAATTAAAACAGAGTACAATTTGGTCCAAGGCGACCCTGTTATGACGAAAACTCGGAAAGTCTTTGCAAGGACCTAAGTATTAAACTTACTCATAGCTGAAAAACATTAGATGTATAAACATATTTTTAAATGAGAATTGGGGAAGCTGAAAAAGTTGACTTTATTGACACTGGCTACTGACACTACATTAATACTGGACTTTTACCCAGGGTCATTTGGCAATATAGGCATGAATGAGTTATAATTCAAAATCTGTAGTAATTCACCATTGTACAAGTTTAAATCTGGGCTGCTAAAAACCCATCTAGCGGCAGATTGCTCTCCATGTTTCTTCCATTTTCCTCCTTTCTAGCAGTAACAGTGAATGTTGTCAGTGAACTAATCTTTTGGTGACCCACAAGATTTCATGTCATAAATATAGTATTGGTGTCCTGGGTTCAGCAGTAGCAGCCATTTTTCTCTTTCTTAGTAGCTGGTGCAGTGCTGTGTTTTTGACTTTTGGCCTGGGAACAGCACTGACAACACCAATGTTTTCAGTTGTTGCTCAGTAATGTTTACTCTTTCTGAGACTCATGCTCTGCCAGGGAGGAGGGAAAGCTGGGAGGAAGCAGGGACAGAACACCTGACCCAAACTGACCAAAGAGGTATTCCATACCACAGCACATCATGCTGAGTATATAAACTGGGGGCAGTTACCCAGTATGGTTAGATCACTGCTTGGTCGGGCTGGGTATCGGTCGGTGGGTAGTGAGGGGTTGTATTTTCTTCTCTTGTTATTTCCCTTGTCATTATTATTATTGGTGGTAGCAGTAGTGGTTTGTGTTATACCTTAGTTACTGGCCTGTTCTTATCTCAACCTGTGGGAGTTACATTCTTTGGATTCTTCTCCCCATCCCTCCTGGAATGGGGGGGAGGAAGGAGCGGGGGGGGGGGGAAGTGAGAGAGAGACTGCATGGTTTTGTGAGTTATGGCTGGGCTTAAACCACGACAATTGGTTGAAAACATAATATAAATAAATATAATGCAAATGTAATGAACTCCACTCAAATGTCTTACAATTATATACAAAAACATTTATACACAAATTGTATATCATATAATACACTGAACAGGAGATGTTGTCTGAAATAGCATAGCTTTGAATATTTCTTTTAGAGATAAAAGGTTAATACCTTAAACAATGTACCTCAGACCTCCAAACAGTCATATGTTTTTGAGTGTTCTGAAATGTTTGGCTAACCTTTTTTCCATTTTTCTAGTTTTTACAAGCTTCTGCACTTCTGGTTTATGTCTGAGACTAGAAACCTAAGTACCAAAATACCACAACAAAGACAGTACTCAAGATATTTCAGGCTTGATTTAGAGCAGGAAGTATTTAGATTCTTTTAAGATTTCCAGTTAAATCTGCAAACACAAGAACATTCAGGTAAGCATGCAAGCTGACTGGTGCTCTTCTGAACTGAACCCCAAAGTGAAAACGTTAGAAAGTAACCTCTTAGAGACAATAAAGAGATCTACTTATGGGACAATTCTGTATTAGTATCATGTAATGAATAAAACTTCATTACACAAAATGCTTGAATTAGACTAGTTCAATTGCATGATTTCGAAGCTCTGCTTGTGTGAAGCACACTTTATATTGACTTACAGAAACTGTAGATTGCATACTGAAATCTTTTAGAGAAGCATATTTATGAGAATACTACAAAAATAATTGTCATATGTATACATAAATATAAATAGATTGGGTCCTGAAAAGACACTTCAATATTAGATATTTGTGGTATAATAAGATTTCACTGTTTGGATCATTACTGTACATTTTTTCTAAGAAAGAAACAAATAACTTTTTCAAAGAAAGGGAATGAAGATAAACATTGGCTGTTTATCACATGTGGTATTTTTCTTGTAGCATTTGCATCATTTCCTAAGCAAGGAATGGTAAGCACTGCAAAAAGTGCAGTGAAATAAATATAAGTACCTTTAAATACTCACCTGAAAATAACCTATGTCATTATGGCTTCACATTTTTATGCAGCTCCAGATCCCACTCAAATCAATTCACTAACTGAATTTCATATTTTGATTTGAAAGTGTTAATGTTTGTCTTTCAGGGAGTAGCTGATATAAGCCATGTCTTGGCTAAACAGGTGTTTTGGCATACACACACAAAGATACTACTTTTTGAACCAAGACAGTTCCCCTGACAGAAAAAGAGTATCTGAACAAGAAAGGGAGCATTTGGTGATCGTGTAATAGGGCCTGAATACAGAGTTCACTAACTATGGATTCTAAAGTCAGGACTTTAGAATAGATTTTAGAGACACTTAAAGAAGGATGCCATTTAGCTAGCTGGAAGAAAGACTGTCAGGAAAGGCTGGAAAGAAGATGCCAATGACTGCACATGGTTAATTTCTATCTGTATGTGTGCAGGGAGAAAAACTCATGTGTCCAAATAGATCATAAGGCAACTGAAGTTTGTTTAAAATATTTTGCCTTTACCTTCAAATGGAGTCCAATTTCTATCGCTGAAACAGAAAATCTGCAATTGCCACATGAAATGCTAAATGATAAGGAATTAATAAACACATGCAGATTCTGTTGGCAGCATAGAAAAGAGTTCTCTACATTTTTAGTTTAAGAATGATTAATATAAAATTCACATAACAAAGCTTCAAAATTGCCAGAATTTTTAAACAATAATGAGGCATTGAGAACTTATTCTAGATGATCTAGAAGACCAAAAAGAAGACTAATCCCTATTGGGAAGTTTATGTAGCTCATTTATTTACCTTGAAAACATGCCAGATATCTCAGAACAGGCTGTAAGTTAACTGGCTCAAGAAATTTTGGCTTCTGATCTGATAAACTTCATATATCAAAAAAATTAATTTATGAAATTAAAAAATGATCTCTGAAGATCAGAAGAATCCTATGTGAGGCTGCCTTGAAGGGCAAAGAACTGTTTAAGGCTTGCTGATCTATACATAACTTCCAGAAACAAGAACAACCCATCCTGATGTAGAATAGGAGAGCAGCTTGACTAAAGGGGGAACTTCATTAAACTGAATTCAAAAGCAGAAAGGGAGAGATGGAAAGTGAAAGCAGGTATGGGCAACCAAGGAGGAATATAGCATCAGGAAAATTTGTGGAGGGGATGAATAACGTGAAGCTTCATAGAGGGTCACCTTAAGGACTACTCAAGTGAGCTGATCATAGACATTTACAACTCCACAGGATATATCTAAGCATGTTAAGGGAGCTGGCTAATGTCAATTTTCATTTGATACCACAGGTCCTCACAGGATGCATCTAAGTATGTTGAGGGAGCTGGATAATGTTACTTTGCATTTGACATTAGGGCCGGTAAACTATTCATACGGATAGCATGTTTGAGGGCAACACCAGGCTAGGGGTGTGACTGATAAACTGGAGGACAGGACCATCATACAGTGTGACCTCAATAGGTTCAAAGAACAGGAATGTCATGAAGTTCAACAGAAGCAAGTGTGAAGTCGTGCTTTAAGGAAAAAACATAGTACAAACTGGAAACTGACTGTTCAGCAAACTACAAAACAGTACCTGTGAGTCCCTGTGGACACCAGATTAAACTAGTTCAGTTGTGTGCACTAGCAGTGATGAAAGCTAAATATATCCTGTGCTATATTAGCAACTACTTGGTAATCCATCACTAGCACTGCACTAAGAAGACTGTGATTACTTATTACTTATTTTGATTGCTTACTTCAAAAACCTTTAGGACATTCCTTGGTTCTTTAAAGATATATTTAGTTATTGTATCAGGTCACATATTCGCAGGTAACAATCTGCATGTGGTTCAGATAACAGATTAATTAAGGAGTTTCAATATGTTCTCATCAATGATGATCCTGCTTCAGTTTGGCACACTGATTAAATCTTAAGGTGTTTGATGAAGCATTCATTTTTGCTTCTGAAACATAGGTTTACGTTCTGTCTGTCTGTGTAGAAAAGTCTACATAAGTGAAGGGGCTTCTAGAGCCCTCCGGATATATTAGATACACATTATGTGATGGAAGAAAGAGGCTGTGGCGTGTTTCATGTCCTTTCCAAAGAAATACATATTAATTAAACGAGATTTCTGTTTTCTTCCAAGGATCCCATGATCACAAAAGGGAATCAAAGGTGAATACTTTTGATAAGTGAAGAGGCCTAATTTACAATCTGCTAAGGAAAAGGACTTTTAAAGACTCTTTGTGTCTTTGCTTTGTTTGGGTCAAAACCACGTTATTAAATAAAAATGTACATTTCTTTCTGAAAAAGAAAAAAAAAACACTCCAAAAAAGTTGTGACAGAAGATTATCGAAAAGGGTTTCTTTAATGTAGAAACTCACAAACATTTCTGTGTACAAATTCAATACTAGCCCAATATTTAGAATTAGAATAATAATCATAGAATCATAGAATAGTTAGGGTTATAAAACGTCCAACCTGGCCGTGAACGCCACCAGCGATGGAGCATTCACAACTTCCCTGGGCAACCCATTCCAGTGCCTCACCACCCTCACAGTAAAGAATTTCTTCCTCATATCCAATCTAAACTTCCCCTGTTTAAGTTTGAACCCATTACCCCTTGTCCTATCACTACAGTCCCTAATGAAGAGTCTCTCCCCAGCATCCTATAGGCCCCCTTCAGATACTGGAAGGCTGCTGTGAGGTCTCCATGCAGCCTTCTTTTCTCCAGGATCAACAGCCCCAATTTTCTCAGCCTGTCTTCATACGGGAGGTGCTCCAGTCCCCTGATCATCCTCGTGGCCCTCCTCTGGACTTGTTTCAACAGTTCCATGTCCTTTTTATAATGAGGACACCAGAACTGCACACAACACTCCAAGTGAGGTCTCACAAGGGCAGAGTAGAGGGGCAGGATCACCTCCCTGGATGTGCTGGTCACACTCCTGTTGATGAAGCCCAGAATACGGTTGGCTTTCTGGGCTGCAAGCGCACACTGCTGGCTCACATTCATTTTTTCATTGACCAACACTCCCAAGTCCTTCTGCGCAGGGCTGCTCTGAATCTCTTCCCTGCCCAACCTGTAGCTGTGCCTGGGATTGCTCCGACCCAGGTGTAGGACCTTGCACTTGTCATGGTTAAACTTCATCAGGTTGGCATCAGCCCACCTCACAAGTGTGTCAAGATCCCTCTGGATGGCATTCCTTCCCTCCAGCATATCAACTGAACCACACAGCTTGGTGTCATTGGCAAACTTGCTGAGGGCGCACTCAATCCCACTCTCCATGTCACCAACAAAGATGTTGAACAAGACCGGTCCCAACACCTATCCCTGAGGGATGCCACTTGTTACTGGTCTCCAGCTGGACATTGAGCCATTGAGCACAACTCTTTGAGTGCGGCCATCCAGTCAGTTCTTTATCCACAGAGTGGTCCACCCATCAAATTGATGTCTCTCCAACTTAGAGACAAGGATGTCATGTGAGACAGTGTCAAACACTTTGCACAAGTCCAGGTAGATGACATCAACTGCTCTACCCCTGTTCATCAGTTCCGTAACCCTATCATAGAAGGCCACCAGATTGGTCAGGCAGGATTTCCCCTTAGTGAAGCCATGCTGGCTGTCACCAAGCACCTTGTTGTTTTTCATGTGCCTTAGCATGCCATCCAGGAGAATCTGCTCCAAGATTTTGGCAGGCACAGATGTGGGGCTGACTGGTCTATAGTTCCCCAGCTCATCCATTTTCCCCTTCTGGAAAATGGGGGTTATATTTCCCTTTTTCCAGTTGTTGGGAACTTCACCTGACTGCCATGATTTTTCAAGTATGATGGACAGTGGCTTAGCAACTTCATTTGCCAGCTCCTTCAGGACCCGCAGATGGATTTCATCAGGTCCCATGGACTTGTGTACGTTCAGGTTCCTAAGATGATCTCGAACCAGATCCTCTCCTACAGTGGGCTAGGGTCTTCATTCTCACTGTCCCCACGTCTGCTTTCCAAGACTTGGGTGGTGTGGTCAGAGCATTTTTCCAGTGAAGACTGAGGCAAAGAAGTCATTAAGAACCTCAGCCTTCTCCAAATCTAGGGTAGCCAGTTCTCCTGATAGCTTCTGGAGGGGCCCATGTTTTCCCTAGTCTGTCTGTTATTTGCAATGTACTTATAGAATCCCTTCCTGTTATCCTTAACACCCCTAGGCATGTTTAATTCTAAGTGGTCCCTAGCTTCCCAGACAACATCCTTGTATTCTTCCCCGGCCACCTGTCCTTGCTTCCACCTTATATAAGCCTCTTCCTTCAAATTTTCCTCAGCAGCTCCTTATCCATCCAAGGAGGTCTTCTGGCCCTCCTGCAGCACTTCCTTCTACTTGGGATACAACACTCCTGAGCTTGCAGCAGGTGACCCTTGAATATCAACCAACAGTCTTGGGCGCCCCTGCCCTCTAGGGCTTTATCCCATGGAACCTTACTGAGCAGGTTCCTGAAGAGGCCAGAGTCTGCTCTCTTCAAGTCCAGGGCAGTGAGCTTGCTGCACGTTCTCCTCACTGTCCTGAGGATCTCGAATTCGACCATATCATGATCGCTGCAATCAAGGCTGCCCTGGAAAGTGACATTTCCTACCACCTCTTCCCTGTTGGTCAGCACGAGGTCAAGCATGGCACCTCTCCTTGTTGGCTCCTCGATTACTTGCAGAGGGAAGTTGCCTTCCAGACAATCGAGGAACTTCCTGGATTACTTGTGCCGGGCCGTACCATCCCTCCAACAGATATCAGGGTGGTTGAAGTCCCCCATGAGAACAGGGGCCTGCGAGCATGAGGCTGTTCCTATCTGTCTATAGAGTGCTTTATTCACTGAGTCCTCTTGGTCAGGCAGTCTGTAACAGATCCTCACAATAATGTCTCCCATCGCTGTTCTCCCTTTAACCCTGACCCACAAACTCTCTTTCGACTGCTCACCTGTCCCCAGACATAATTTATACAAAAGTATAATATGCACTTTTATATAAAGTAAGACAGACAATATAGATCAGTGTATTGAAAATGGGCCACTGTATCTAATGGACTAACTTTGGTCTGATTTTATTAATCAGATTCTGTCAAAACTATTGAGACAGAAGGACCCGTAGCACTGAGCAAAGGGCCTAACTGCTGCTATACCTTTTCCTGAAGAAGCTTTAGTTATTAGTTGAATGAAACAATTAAAACTGCCCTGCATGGGAAGCCACAGGTATTAACTTTTTTAAAAGCAAAGGGATTTTAAAGCAAGAAAATAACTGAAAGTGTTGAATTTACTGCAGCTATTCTTGTGATAAAGTTAGGCACTGGTTTAAGCTTTTTGCTGGCTTTATCCTACTGAATGCTATTTAGATATTTCAGGAAACTGAAAGCAAAGCTTAAAATTTCTCCTTTACATTCAAAAATGTAAGAAATAAACTAAAATTCCCTCTCCTGAACAGATGTTAATTGGCTGTTCTTTTCAAAAAAGTTAAACTTGAGCAAATACCAAATTTCCAAATCCAACCGAAAGGCAAAAAGAAACAGAAATGTTATGACAGACGCAGAAAACTGCTGTCCAGGCTGGTAGCCAGGCCACCTGAGACCAAACAAGAACAGCTGGAAACCAGCAAAAATCATTACTGCCTCAGTAGAGCTACAGTCATGTATTGTAGAAATGGAGAATGAATGGTACTAGAGGAATCAGCTGAAATACTGCAGATATCTCAGAAAGCTCTTGAAAGTGGAGGAAAAGTTTAAAAACTGAGTCTTTAAAAATTGAGGCAATAATAAGGCACACTATATCCTTTTCAGAAGCATCATTATAAATACTAGGAGCACTGAAATGATCAGTACAAATTGCTTCCAGCTGAGATTGCAGCCTTTTCATTTCTGAGTCATGAGTATCCTAACAAGGTATGCAGTGAATGTAAATTACACCTTGCTGGCAAATTGTTATCACCTCAGAAATATATTGATCTGTTAGATTAATTATGTCATGACAGAAAAATGATGGCATCTAAAATTATTTAAGTCATCAGAATGGAATTGAAATATTTATGTTTTGATATTGATGTATTGTACTACTGGTGCTACCAAGACTTTGATCCTAGCAATGTGAGCTGAATATTTTTCAGGACCCAGCAAAGAGATTGTGCAATTAATGAAAGGAATTACTCCATTTTACTTTTTTAAATGCTGGAAGTAAAAATTCTTGGTCATAACTGCTATAGACTGAGGTCAGTTAGGTTGTAACAATAGGGCTCATTTCACTGAATGTTGGACAACCATTTTTGCATTCAAGGACTGATCCCAGACTCGCCTTTTTATGAAGGAACACAGGACAATTTATCGACTCTGTTTAGGACGTATTTTTGTTTGTGGTGAATAATGGCAGAAGCAGCTTTCTCTCAAGTCTACCTACTTGCTATTTGTCATATTTGTCATATTTGTCTATGACCTCTCTGTCATAGACTGATATAGATGTGTTAAAGTGCTGCATCATGTGATAAGTCTGTTTCCGGGTTTAGACGACCAGCTCCTATATATATATTACATTATAGAGGCTGACTATTTGGCCGGATAGATGCCATTACAGACGTCAAAATCTTAGTGAGGAATTCCGCTTACTTCATATAATTCACATAATTCAGTTACCAGATTACCCCCGGGCACTCAAGCCTGTGTGTACTTCCACTTTTCAAGAACGTAAGCAGATGCATCTACATTTGTCTCTTTGTATAATCTTTTTTGATTTACCACATGAACATATTTTATTGTCTAGGAAGAAATTGATGACTGCGGAGAAATATACTGTTGTCAGTCAAAGCCTCTTAATCTAAATGAAAGCACTCTTGGTGCTGTAGTCAGTAGATATGGGATTGTGGGAATAAGGTCAATCCTTTTTTACTTTTGCATTCCTGCTGAAATATCCATTGTATTTCACTGAAATTAAAAATGACACATTGCAAAGGCATTGTATTGTCCCATGAAATACAACAATCCTCAGCATGTTAAGTCAATTTTTTTTCCTTTTCATATTGCCCCAAACTGCAAGAAAAAACATTGTTTTCAAAAAATAATAATAATCATTCTCAGCAGTTTCTAAGTAATGGAGTCTCTGAACATTTCAGGCCTTTAATTCTGTTTTGTTTCTTCCACTGAGGAGATGTAAAATCCCCTAGATCAATTCAAACTCATTTTTCAAATGTGCTCACTTCCCAAGCAGAAACAAATTACCACCATCTCTCTGAGATTTAATTGCTTTCACTCCAGTAAAACACCCCTTCTGCACAGAGGAATGAAGCAAAAGAAGAAATGCTAGATTAATTAGTAAAGAACGAGTGGTTTTGAGTTGTTTTTTCCTTCTCCTAAATTAACTTAGTGTTACTTGTCAGTTAATATACAGTAATTTGCACATCGTGAAGAACTCAGTACTTCCCTTGTTAAAATCAGGAGCTGAAATATCTGTTCACATACAGAGCTCCAAAAGAAGGTGCTTTTGGAGGAAAAAAAAAAGGCTAAGAAATGAATGAGAAAAAAAGGGAAGAAGGGAGAGAGAAGGAAAGAGAGAAAAGAGGTCAGATGAGAAAGCAAGAAAGTGAGAAAGTGTGCCTGCGTGAAAGAAAGCAAGCAAGAAAGAAGGAAAGGAAGAAATTTGATCTAAGTTGTAATATTTCCAAAGCACTGGATCCAGCATGAAATAATGGGCCAATCATGTGTAACATAAAGAACCTCAATGTAACAAGATTTGGTATTTGGTAAGGTCAGAGTCTTTTTTTTTTTTTTTTTCCAAGTGAGATGCTGTTCTTGAAAGTGGCGCTGAGCTATAGTAGGCAATGGTAGGAAAGGAAACATCTTGTTTACAAATGTCAGCCAGCAATTAGCGTCATTTAAAGAGTGGAACCACAACTGCTGTCTTTTGTTAGCTCTGAAAACCTTGTCTCTTTCTTGTGGCCACATTTTAAGAGGCAAAGTAGACAGCAAGACTCTGAAACCAGTTCATAAATAGTTGATTTCATATTTTAAAATCTTGCCTATAACTGTCACCCCCCTCGCGTGGATCACAGATGGTGAAGAACTAATTTGTTACTGTTTGATAACGGCTTTTATGTATCAAAGCTCTTATTTACTACTCTGTGGGGGGAAATGACAGACTAAAAGCAATTATGTGTTTTTCTTTCAGTTTTTCTTTAACCACTATGCTCTTTGGCTTATTTTTTTTTAATTTTTTTTTCCACTCTGACATGTTTCTTATTTGAAATATAGCATTGTGAATTTTTTACATATGTTGGGTCTCATTTAACCCTCTTTCTGGGTTTTCAAGAATGCATCTGGCTGGGCAGATCAACTGTAATCTTTCATGATTGTTTGTAATGGCCCAGTGATAAGTAATAACACTCAGGGGTGTCTCCCGGTAACAGCGTATTATATTTCAGTATTAAAAATGCAAATTGGGACTTTGCTTTTGAAGATTGTCAGGAAAATGTTTCAAGGAGGGAGAATAGCTACCAGGATGCCTGTAAGTGAAATAACCCCCTCTTCCCCCCATCCATGTGCGGCCTCCTGCCCAAAGGCTTTTTGAAGAAGCCCCCCTCCTCCTTCCCCCCAAATAAATAAATAAGTGAAGAGACTTTCCTCTGTATGTGGCATTAAGTAACTGATGTTAAATCCTTGGCCCTGGCAAGTCATGAACTCTCACATCTGTGCATTTTTTTTGTTGCTGGTGATATGCAAACCACGCACTTGGTGTTGCCACCAATAATGATTTTGCTGTGGGTTCTGTTTTCTGGTGTTGCACTGCAGCAGAGCTGACGGGGCTGCACATAGCTTTATTCTGAATAAACAAAGGAGGTTCCAACTTGGTGATGACCAGAGCTGATTTGTTGGTGGTTTTCCTTAACATAAATCAGTTAATCTGCTTGTGTGCTTAAAATATAGGATGCGTGTGAACACCATTGTGATTTTGGTCTTCAGTGTAGAATTTGTACTGCTGCAGTAAAAGTTAAATTTAAAGGCAAAAGAATGCTACTACACATAAGAAACTTCAATATAGCAATGTAGTATCATAATTATGGCTGTAGACTGAGGGAAACATTGCCTATTGTTGCTGAAATCAATACAAATTTTCCCACTGACTTAAATGAAAGAAGGAATAAGTCACCATGGAAAAACCCATGGAAAGATTATAAGCTTTTGTTTGTCTCGTTACATCCTTTAAATTACCTCCCAGCTCTCTTTCCCTGTTTCACTCTCTTTTTCTTCTTTCATATTATGCCCACACTGGCATTAGGTGGTGCCTGTTAACATCAGTGGGACTGCCTGTGGTACTGCTCAACATAAGGACAGAATATTCTCATCAAATAAGAATACAGAGCATGCACTTCCATACTCTCTGAGACATGTCTTTTAGCCAAAGCTTAGACTACCAGGAAGAAAAATCAAGAAAATGCAGAAAACCAGAAGAGGAGTGAAAAGGGCAATCGAATTTAGGGAGCTAGTATGCCTGTTTAAAGATGAAACATCACAATTTAACCCTTTTTTCTAACCAAAATATAGGAATACCACTTATTTCCAGGCTTTAATACCAGAAACCTTCAATTGAATCCGTAAATCACTTCCACATGTTTTTGAATAAATCTCTGCTCTGTATTTTACAAATTGCTTTCTCAAGACATAGTTTGAGTAAGGTCAGCAATCCTCCCCTCCTCTTGTTCACTTTCTCAGGGTGAAATTCACCCCTGGCAGTTGTCAAGAACAAGACCTGTGTCACCGAACTCCTGCCTAAGCCAATTGATTTCTAGTGAGAGCTATATTTAGGCTAATCAGGTCCACTGTGTCTGGATGTGGCAATGAAATAGCTGAAGCATGCTCTATCAGGGCCCATTTGAAAATGCTGGCCCAAGTGTGCCTGTCATTTCTGCTGTATTTCAGACTCTCCATCATTTTGATAATTATACAGCTTGGAAACTTTTTTTCTTTTTATAGTCTTTGAAACTATAATGAAGTCTTCAGTGTTGCCAACCCAAACCATCCAAAAATCTTGAATTGGGCTTGAAATAATCATGAGATTGGCCTGAAAATCATGCAAGTGAATGTACTTGGCTTCTCTTTATTTGCCTTCTGGTTTTGAGTGCTTAAGGTGCAATGGGGTCACATTTACAGGGTTTCCTCTGTGTCTGTGTGGGCCAGAAATGCAGTCTTTTTATAAGACAACTGAAATTCCTTGGGTATTCACATGACTCCAGGAGCTGGGATTTAATGGGGGGGGGGAAGAGGGGAGTGAAGGGGGAATCCACTGTGTTTGGGCTTGCGATAAAATTGGAAGCCTTGGCAATACAGAGCGTCTCACATTCAAAGTTTGTTTATAAGGGGAATATAGTTTGATGGAGAGGGAGAACAGAGTTCCCTTCTGTTCTCTTCTGACTTGAGAGAAATTCCTCCCAAAGGGTGAACTTCACTTCTCAGAGCCTGGACAAGGCCTATTCAGCATCTGAAGTGATGCATAGACCTGGCTGTGGCTCTCTTTATATGAATTTACTTCATGCAACTTAAAGAGAAGCTGCAGAAGTTATTGTAGCTGAGATAGTTTAATGTTCTCCAGTAAAAAAAAAAAAATTCTTTATAAAAATGCCCATTATCATGGATTTGGAAGCAAAGTCCAATGAGGAGGATAATAGGACTGAAAGCCCTTATGAAAGAGGATGGAGGAGGCCCTTGAAGCTGAAAGACAGCTGGGGATGAAAGCACATAACCCATTTGTTATAACTGAATGTAGGAATCCAATCTTAGGACATGTACGTGTTTGTGGAGTAGGAAGATGGCTGGAGATGCCAGTAGGAGCAGCAGCTGGGAAAGTAAGCAAGCAAAGATGTAGGTGAGAAAAATATTCTTCCAAGTTCCCCTTTCTTACTGCTGTTATAAGTGGGACATAAAGCTTTGAATGTAGGACCAAGACACTAAAGCTGGGATTCAAATTATCGGTTAAAAATATCTGCAACACAAGATATTTAAAGTGGGATTCAGCTCATCTACCATCTACATGTGCACTAGTTCCTTGGTAAGCAATAGAAATTAACAGAGACTTCTGGGGTCCAATTCATCTCATCCTCAAACAGACATCTAAACAGATTAGATAAACTGCATCATAAAAATACCTTTTTATTTCCAGTGCCTATGTAGGAAACTCAAGTTGAAGCTTTTTAATACGACTAGTTCTTAGACTATTGACAGTGCGGAAGTCTAAAGGTAAGCATTTTTTCCCATGTTTTCTTAAGAAAAGTCTTAGGCGACAGCTTTTGGAGCAATTCAGGATATAACTGTACATGTTCTTGG
Source organism: Myiopsitta monachus (assembly GCA_017639245.1). Lineage (NCBI taxonomy): Eukaryota > Metazoa > Chordata > Aves > Psittaciformes > Psittacidae > Myiopsitta > Myiopsitta monachus. The sequence continues at coordinate 30,432,855 of CM029922.1, forward strand.
TGCAGCACTGTGTTTATGTGCACATGTATGGGGTGTTTGGATAATTTTTGCTTAAGTTAATGTCTTAATTGGGATGTAGCAAGAGTAGTAAGGAGTTTATTGCTGCTCTTGGAGAAGAATGTCATTGGACAAAACTGAACTGCATGAACAGGGAGATATAGGTATGGCTTTCAGCTATCTATACTACATGATAAATGTCTATATATTGCACAGTGTCCATACTCTGAGAGCCTCATGTCCAAACCATGCCTGAATGTCTCAGATCAGTTTGTAATGCTTTAAAATCATTTGACTGGTTTTGCTTTCCTTCTGTGACTAGCGATGCCTTTAAGTAATGCACCATTAGCATCTCTTATCCCAGTTGTGTATGTCTTAAAAATTGGCAGTGTTTTCACTCAAAAGGTATCACATTTAATTTAAGTACAGGATTTAGAGCATGCCAAGCCAAGTACTCTTTGCCAGCAATTTGACATCCTGAACAAATAAGGTTTGAATTCCTGCTCTGAAACAGGAAAAGGATCATTTAGTCTGTTTGAATATCATTTAGAGTAGGATAGCTTTATTTTTTTGATGCAGCAGTAGTGTCAAGTGTTGATTCTGACAGATTTATTGAACTGACGGTTGTACATTAAACATACAGCTTTAGACATAGCTTAAATATATATCCAATGTTTTATGAAATCTAATTTATGAAAATACCCCATGATACGTAGATTATAAATGCAACATAAAATCAATTATAGCCAAAGGTTCTCAGGGCAGACTTTTTCCATCACAGCTATGATAGAGGTTAAGAACAGGGACCAGGGAAATTGCACACAACGGAGAAGATCCACAGAAAGACATAGGTACTTATTTGCCAAATTAGGCATAGAAGTAAAACCCCATATTCTCAGCCACGCCTTCCTCCTTCCCTCTGTTTCAGCTGCTGCCCATCTTCTGGGACACGCTCTTCAAGTCAGTAAAATTTTCTGGGTGCTTCAATTTCTGCTGCAGAGAGAGTAAAATATTAACAGTGCCTGCTGCGCTGAATAATCCTGACATGACCATGTGTATGTGGAAACCCTGACATGACCATGTGTATGTGGAACAGTGGGACAGGAGATAGACTGTCAAGTGACAAGATACCTTCTTGGACCTGAAAGAAGTGTCAATGTGGCAATGCACAGTAATAAGCACTGCCTCTTAAACAGGGTGATCAACTTTAAGTAGCACACCCCACCAACTGACCAAACTGTTTCTGGTCTGCAAGTTGGCTTAGTTTACAGCTATCTTGGGTAGCTCTGTCAGGAACTGCATCAAGAGGAGGTATGCTCTTAGCGCCCGATGTCCAGTGGGAGATAAAATGGAGGAATCTGGGGGCAAATGCAGGCAACAGCACAAGCTGAGCCAGGCTCCTCTCCTAATGCTTTGAGCCCACCTTCCAGTGCCAGCTACGGACTGACTGCCATATAGTGGTCTTCACATGGTGCTGCACACCTACATGTCCTCCTTACATGGCTGTGTGGTGAGGTGTTACCATTAACAGTGTTGTCCAGCAAGACGGAATGGTGATATAGGAGTTTAGATAGATAGGAGCAAAATTTTTCCTCGTACGCATGCCCACAAGACTGTGTCTTATCCTCTTACTCCTACTCTTAATTTAGACTTCCAAATGATTTATAGAAATCCTGGTGTGGCATGGTAACATTATCTATACCTCATCTGCCAGACTTAAACTACTTTTCATTCATGGTTGTGCTATGCCACTGTTGAGGAGAAAAAAAAAGTGTTTTCTGTCTCATGGCTGCTGCAGCACAACCTTTACAAGGAGCTTTAGCTCTTATCTGCTTGTCATTGCTTTAAAAAAATACCCAATTCCACAATATTTTACAGAGCAGTTGTAAAAATAGTAATAGTAATAAGAAGAACACTAATAACACCCCCATCTGAGTTCTGAGGCTCCTTGATTCACATGCTTCCCTTATTGAAGCTCAGATTGCAGTAGGAGAACCTTTACCTGTGTCTAACTATGCACCTTTTGAGGTGAATAGAAGCTGAGGCAAGTCGGTGTGGATGGCTTCAAAAAACCTCACCCAGGAAACACTAATTTGTTTTAAAAAATGGCTACAGCCTCTGTTGCTTTGCGATTAAGGTGAAGAATCTGATTTTTTGTATATTTTTGTTAATTAAGCTTATGCGTCTGATACTTGATTTAATTGAAGCTATGATCATGCAATAGAAATTGACAGTACACTCAGACAAACTTATTTAAGTGCTCCCAGTTTATAGAGAATCTATAGAAATTTTCCTTAATTTACGTTCAGCCTGAAAGCACCTAGCAACAAAATATTAAGCAGAAATCACTAGACATTTACCGCCAAATATAAGCTGAAATACCACACTTAGCACAAACACTGCATAACCCATGGTATATTAAGTATAATAAATACTAAACCTCAAAATTTACCCTTTCAGCGTTGAACTTACGATGTCCTTGTCCTTTAGCTACATGGATTCATTTGCATTATGACAAAATACTTGCAAGATAGTCCCTGTGAAATAAAAATGTCATTAATGGCTTCTTACTTGTAATCATGTGCAAAAATATAATAAAATCACACACATACAAAAGGAAAAAATACATTAATGTTATTGTTGTGCTATTAGCAATTGTTAATTTGACAAATGAGTGTTTCAGGAGCTAGCTCTGGCTTTTGCTCTGATGGATCTGCTGTACCATATGCTATTATTCAGGCTAGCAATGGTGATGCAGAGCTCATTTTCTGTCTACTGATCAGTGAAACTTTCTGAGCTTGTTCTGTGCTACTGATAAAAATATATCCTTTTTTTTTTTTTTCCTGGGCTTTCTAGCAATTAAAAGTGATCTCAGATATTGCCATTCTGCACTGCTGTTTGATGCTTATTTGTTCCATCTCCAGCACAACAAAGGAAAGGCAGCTTTAATTTGCTGTATTTTGTGTAATGCAAACGTGAGTTACTGTACATCCCTTAACAGCCTATCATTAATTTCCCTTGCATGCCATTTCCAGGTTTTGTATATTGCTGGCTGTTGTTATAGTATGTAAAGCATCAGCTGCTGTTTCACAGCTTGGATTTTAACGGGTCCACAAGGAGAGATCAAAAGCTGAAATTCTAATATTGCCTCTAATGGAAGAACTATTACCCAAACAAGCAGGATGTAGATTTCTTTCCTAGCAGAATGCTGCTATGGCATTCTCGCACTAATAGCCCTGCATCACTCAGGACTCTGGCAATATATGGTTTCCAGTTCTGAGAAACGTTTATATATTTTACAATTACTCTTTTGCCTAAGGAAAAAATAAATAGCCTAACTAATTTAGAAGTGTATTTATTTGTATAAATTCTCACTATGTACTCATCAGCTTAGTATACGGGCATTGTCAGTAAAAACAATGTTACTGACATCAAACATTTGTGATAAACAGAGATTAAGCTTAAAGACAGAACTGTATGACCGTGTGAGAATCAGACTTGTGCAGAGAGTTAAAATCTGGTAATTAGTAAAATTATAGATTGGGACCAGTTTCTACACTAATTCTAACGTTCTTCCTAAACTGCTAAGCCTCTTTAGCAGTTGTCTTGGAGGCAATGTGACTCTCTTATTTGACTGACTCATTCAAACCCTGCCCTTTTCTGCAAATGTAAGAAGTATTACATAGTCCAAGTGAAATGAGAAAAACTAGCATATCACGGACAGTCTAACCTTTTATTCTTTAAAAGGCTGCTTTGAAAAGAAAGCTACCATGGCAAAGAGAGGTGTTAGAAGGAGATTTTCTTTCTAAACACGGAAGAATCCTCATCCCTCAGAATAAGGAGAGAATGTATTATTATGGCTTGATCAAAAAAAAAATCTGATTTACTTTCTTTCATGGTTGAAGATACAGACTCTAGCTCTTGAAGGAATTTTTTAATTTTTTAATTTTTAATCTTGAGATTTTTTAATTCAGTCATCATCACTGTTCACATTCTGAACTAAACATAAACATAGAGACTGATATCATGAGAACCTCAAATAAAATTTTATTCCATGATTAGGCATTCAGTGCCTTTTAGGAAAAGATCACATACAGCTTCATGTATTGGGTTAAGATTGCTATTCCACATAACTATTTCTGAAAAAATCAGTTGAGAATATTTACAGAGCTCATCCTTTAGAAGGAAAGTTATTTAACACACAGAAACTGTCATGAAGAACTGGTTACTAATAAGATGGGTTAGCATCTTCTGAAACTCATGTTTCAGAAGACAGATAACAAGCCATTCACAAAGTAGAAAGAAAGAAATCAAAACAAGAGCCTAGAAGGAAGGAAATTACTAGGGGAAAATCATAGGTGCAGGAAAGTTAAAAAAGACATTCTGTACAACTACTTACTGTATAAATATTCTTCTTTTGTGTTAAATTATTGCCTCCTCTGCTATCACAGCTTGAAGCTGCTTTAAATCTTCTTACCTTGTTGAACCTAGTCTCAAAGTCTCTGTCTATTCTGAACACTGCAATGGACTGTGATAGGCTTTTAACTTAATCACAATAAAGCCCAGAGAAATTAAGGATCTTGACATTAGAGCAAAGACAGAGCTTTCTTTAGCACATTAGGCATGTAGATAGCTGGTTTTCCTTGTCTTTAACACAGAATTTCCTTAACATTTTTCTGTAGAGGCCATACTTGTAAAAGGATTAGTTTTCTCTCAGAAACTTTTCCTTTGCTACAAAATGACTCATTTTCAAAAAATCTAAATGTTAAAAAAAAAAAATAATAAAAATCCAAGTTGCAAATTTCATGCAAAACTCTGGGTCTTTTTAGCTTTTAAACTTGATGGACAGGGGGATGTATGTGATGGGATAGAAATCTGGGTCACAGCATGAAATTCCTGTTTTTGTATTCATAAAAAACAAACTCCATATATCAAAGGAAGGAGGTGTGAAGTAGTAAAAAAGAAGAGGAGAAAAGCAGTCTAAAATATTCTCAGCTCTTGATATTTCTCAAGAACATGCTGAGATCTTTTAAAACATTACATGATTTCCTCTGATCATTATTGAAACAAAGATGTTCACCGCTGTGCTAATAACTGCTCTAAACTTATCTTCTGAAGATGAATTAGTGAAACAGTTCCAGTTTTCCACTATTTTTTTTTTCTATCAAAAAATGGTCTTAGGTCCTGTATTCTTGAGAAGTATTCAGGTGGGTACTTATTTATATAGCAAAGCAGGACACAGACACTGAATACATCCTTCTCTACCCATATGTGATCAGGAGCAGTAGGGATAATGGTATGTAAACAAACCTTTTTTGGTACCATAATGTTACCCTGATAATTTTAAACCTTTGAGGTCTAGAGTGTCTCATCTAAATATAATGCCTAAGGAAAGAAACTATTAAGTACATACCTCTTTTAAACAAAACTAATTTTTATGTCTCCCGCATGGTGGACCAAATTTTGGATCAATTACAGTGCAATCTGAATCTCCAGAGTAGATTGCTTGAATGATTTTAGTTTACAGGCTAATGATGATTACCAGGTTAGCACAAGATCTCACACTATGGGATAAACCTTTGGGTTTTAAGTGAATCTACAAGTTAGACGGAGCTAAAAATGTCAGTTTGACATCCTCAATCTGAGGATGACAAGGAAATGAGATATAGTTCTTAAAGAAAACATACTTCAAGCATGGCATTTGTAATGGTAAAAATTGTGACTCTTTCAGGCAGCGGCAGGGAGATTGTTTGTTCTAGTGCATTTCTGTTGCAGAAAGACAAGGAAATACAATGTGGTTTGAAGAAGAACTTGTCAGCAATTACATGAAGTGCTATTCTGATGCTCTGGGACTTTTTCTGTTATAAAATTGCTTAATAATAACCTAAAAATAACCTAATAATGAGTGAAAAAGCGTAGTTTTAAGTTGTTTACAAGAGGAATGGAAACAGGGAAAAACAGTTGCCACTGAACCTTATTGTTTCTCAGTTCTTTTTGAAAAGCTTGCTAATCTCACTAATGCTTGTTGACAAGGAGTTCCACTGGCCACTATTGTACTTGCTTCCAAGGGATGAGTAACATCAGAGAAAGTACATGACTACCTCAATCTGTTAGTAATATTTCTCGTGCTGTTTGTTTGCTACTAAATATGCTCCTTGTGCATTCATTTGCTAGAGCAGGACACAAGGGTATCAGCCACCACAGGACAAATCAAATGGGATTCCATGGACCAAGAGAAGGATAGATTTTGTCTGTTTGGACCCAGTAAAGATTCACAGTGCTCAGCTCATTTTGTAACTTGAACCTCTATTTACTCTCCTCTTTCAAATCTACTTTCCCTAAAACCTGAAAAGTACTGTGATTAGTGTCAGAAAGGAGGTATTTTTGCTGTGTAGTGGCCATAGATATTTATATTGGAAGAAGAGAGATGGGTCAGCTTCCTCTACATTCTTCCAAAGATATGCATCTTCTCAAAAGGGGAAAATATCATGTCTTAATATCATTAAAGGGATACAGTATTCCCAGATATTTATGAAAGAATTGTATCTTTATAAACCTCTTCGGCATACTTCTCCATTTGGATGGAGGCTGCGTCCTAATGGCATAACTGCGCCCTCATTGTTTTCATGTCATAAAACTCCCTCAATAATGAAATATCAGTGGAATTCTAGCTGAATGTGCTAACCCCTGAGAGATACAACTCCTCTCTGTCATAATACAGTCAGACAGAGAAAAAAAAGATTAATTTATAAAAGCCACATGTTTACCCAACGGCAGAATATTTAGATGTTGATATCAGTTCACAAGAGTGGTGTATGATGATTTGCAAATCAATTATACACTTGGATCGCCAGAGATAGAATGTCAACATTTGCTGGGATTTTCATGAATGGTGATTTAGGCTTCAAAACATCACTTACGCTCATGCTAAACTTGAAGCACCTCCTCTAGTCCCAAGTAAAAACTCAGGACCTAAATGATATTGTGCATTTCATTTGGAACTAATAAAATATAAGTACAAAAAAGGGAACATTTGAGTCAGTTTATTATACAGTATTTGACCCTATCTACCCTACTAAACCTTCACATTGTTTCTCCAGTGGCGCCGTATGGGAACACAAGATTACAATTGTGCCCCAAGAGCACGACAGCAGTCCTCATAATAGTTTCTTCAGTCTTTTTTTACATTGCTTTCCAAAATGATGCTGCCATATGTGCTGTTATATTTAAGCAGCAGATGCTGTGAACTCACAAAGTTGAAGAATGCTGAAGTATGATACCATTTGAAAACAGGTTTTCTAGGGAAAGCTGACTTCTTGCAAGGCTTTGGATTTATTTCAGGCATTTCATTACTAATTACAAAAGGCCATATAGAATGCATTTATACCACTTATTGGTTCTGTCTTGGGGCACTTAATATATGGGCTATCTAGCTTTTACACTATATTGCTCTTCCCACAGCTACAAAGCTGCAATAACCTCTATTTGCGGCAGTGCTAATGCTTTCATTTTGAAAAGGAGCTGGGAATGGGTCTTCATTTCCACTTCTTTACTTAACCAGAGTTTGAGCTAAGATGATGTTACAGGTTAGGTTTAGCTAACCAGAGCTAAGGATGATATTACACTGTAAATAGACTCACAGTATTAGGTAAATATGGGTATTATGAATACAACATTAGGAAAGTCAAATTAATTTTAATTGATAACTGGCTTTCTAATCATTCTCATGTTTGAAAATACAGCAAGCAAATTCACAGCCTACTCTAAAGTACAATGAGACTGGCTGACCTGACAGACTTATAGGAAGTCAAGTCAGTGCCTGTAGTATACACAGGCTAGGAGTTGGGAGAGGACACAGTAGAGATATGGAAGAAGAGGTGGCTCAGGGGAACATTTCTAATACAGAAATGTTGCTTTTCGGCTGTTGTTTTAGGAAAATGGCAGGATCTGGGGACTAAAGTAAACAGAAGCATTCTTTTAGTACTGATGACTTGAGTCAGTTTGGTTTTATGTGTAACTTCAGTGGGTTTATGAGACCAAAATACCACACACTCTGTAAGGCAGCTGCTTTCCACATACAGCCAGCTCTGAATAGCTGCACATAGGGCAAGTTGCCACCATGTCTTGTCTTAGTCTACAGCAAATCTTGCAGCTAGAGGACAAAAACTGATTTGGAAGGAAATGAATTGCCCGTTAACAAGAAATGTCTGGGGGTTGGAGGGTCCTACACCAGTTTTCCGTCCTTTCACACATAGGTAATACATAGAGTGGTTTGGGTCTTCTTTCACCTGTGGCACTGATTGACACTCCCATCAAATGTATCAGTGGAAGTACAGGTTAAATTTTCTCATGATCAACTTACAAAAGTTCATTTTCTTCATAAATGTATTTGGTATAAATGGCAAAGTTTTGGCAGAGAGGGGGGCTGCAGGGGTGGTCTCTGGGTGAAGAAACCAGGGTCTGCCTTATGTCATATACTACCAGTATTTCCAAAACAGACCTAATACAGGACACAGCTGAGCCCATCAGCTGAGTTGGTGGTGCCTTTGTGAAAAGAAAATGCCAGAGGCAGGGGAGGGGCAACAAAAGAGGGAGGAATGATAGAGAGAACACCAAAGTCAGAGGAGGGGGCTCTCCATGGCAGAGCAAGTATACAGCTGAAGGGACTGTGGCCTGAGGAAAGACCACAATGGAGCATAGGAAGAGTGATAACCAAAAGACAGAAACCACTGTGCACTGACCTTCACCTCTGGTGCTGCTTGTTGGCTCACCAAGGGGACTGAATGTAGTGTGTCAATAATGAGAGTGGAGAGGAGTCTGAAGTGAATGAGTGAAGTGGAAACAAGGAAGAAGGAAGAAGAAGAGTCTAAAGTAAGACTGAGTCTGGAAAAGTGGAAGGAAAAATATTTTTTTATCCCCTAAGTGTTTTAATACTTGTCATATGCTTATTTGCAAACACTCTATTCAGTAATTAAATAATTATGCAAAATGGCAATAAATTAAATAACTCAAGTTTATTTTGCCCAGGACACTACTTGGCAAACGCTTTGCCCTGCCTTAACCTTGACCTATGAAATCTCTCACTCTCATTCTTCTATTTTCTCCCCAGTTCAGCTGGAGTTGGAGGAAGAAAGAAGTGAGTGAGCACCTGGGTGGGTGCTTGTATGCTAGCTGGAGCAAATTAACCACAGGAATGAATTTTATTATAATCTTTACCTCTCCTTCCTTCCCTCCCTCCTCTTTTCTTTCTTTTTTCTTTTTTTTTCTTCTTTTTTAGCTTTCAAATATATACATTAAGTATACATTTAGGCAAGTTGCTCTTGAAATTAATTCTTGCTTCTATCAGTTCCACAGTAAAAGAAAAATGAAAACAGCCCTAGTTAGATGCTTCCAATAGTAAGATTTTGGAATCCAGATCACATCATGCAATGAGATAGTCTAACCAGACTGCCAGCACTGGAATGAAAAATGTAACTCTTTATTCCAAAGAGCTGTTAGATCAGCATACTCTGTATGGTTGCCACCCAGAAGACATGTAAATGGGCTTGTTTGTCATGCCTTTTCATATATTACTTCCTTTCTCATTGTGTTTCCCTTTTCCTATTCATGTGCCATTTTGGGGGTGACATGTTTGTTTTTATTAAATGTCCATTGATTCATCCTTCTTTTGTTGCTGGTCTTTTCAGTTCTTCTATAGCATTGCGGATCCAGCACCACTGGAAGAAGTACTGATTCCAGTAACTTGACAGTATTTAAAGAGACTTCTTCGCTGACATGTCTACTAAAAGGAATTTGATCCTTCCACCTCTAAATCCCCTACATGGTTGCTGTGTGCTGCCCCCTTCCTGCTTGAAGAAGGATGAAATGCAAATGGTGATGAACCCCTTCGCCCCTTGGAAGGGATCATGCAGCATGACTGGGGTGCACTGGTAGGATGTTGTGTTAAAGACACAGTTTCCAGGTAAGGTGCTTAAGGTTCACAATATCATAAAGGAGAGCGACTGTTGCAATGGGGAAAGAATCCTAGACTGCTCTCTGGGTGTCATGGGCTTGAACCAGGACACTGGGGCTGCAGACTCCTTTGTGTGAAAAAAAAAATTTGTTAACTCTATTCAGGTCAACAAGTTTTGTGTCTCAGCTATAGTCTTGTGGTACATCTGAGAAGCACAGAAAGGAAATGGTCTGACAGAAGAAAGTCTTAGGTACCCGCTGTTTTGACAGCTATGACAGACCTGCAGTGGAACTGGAAGAAAGGCACAGATGAAAACCAACAGAAAGGAGGACAAAGTGTTAAATGTGTTGACTGGGCTGCTGGATTGAGCTGTCTGGAGAAGAAGGATGGAGCTATAAAATCAAGATTTAGATTGTTATAAGTTGAAGGGAGGGTGGCTCCCATTTTCAGTTCAGCTTTTGGTCCCTCTAGTCAAAATAATTAGGCTTAGGATGAAGTTAGTGAAGTTTACCTAACACTGTCATTAAAGTTTCCAAAGAATCACTCACTCAATCCCCCATCACTTATCTTAAAAACAGATTATATGAGGAAGTTATATGAATCTAGGGGTTTTCAGTATTTATGGTTTCTGAACTGAGTATCTGAAGCAGCTGAAACACTTGCATGGTTTTGCTTTTCCTTCCAAACCTAGCAAGGGTGCTGTTCTAGTAAATGACAAAATCCAGACAGAGTGTGGGAGCAGCAGGATCCCAAATTAAACAACTGGGAGGTTGATAAATGCTTCCAGTAGCAGATTTAACTACAGATGGAATCGTTTGACCATTCGACATGCCACAGTCCACTTGTTGGAGGCTTCCGACCACCTCTCTGCAACATTAACTTCATAAAAACTTCCATCAAAGAGCCCCCACCAGAGTCATAGTGCCTTTTTTAGAGCATTTTCAAACAGCAGAAATAAACATTAAAAGATTCTGCCCTTCCTTCCTTGACATATTTCTGACAGTAAATTAGAATCAGATGGAAGGTATCATTATTTCCACAAACGTGAGCATGCAAATGAATTCCTGTAAAATAATATTTTCAAAAAATATAACTTCTCCAAAATATGTATGCATTTGGCCAATAAATTCAAAGACATAAAGAAGTTCTGTTTAAGGCTGATATTGTATTCCTGTCCTTGGGCAAAAGATGTTCTTTACTAACCAGTGCTTTTAATAATCAGTTTTCAGTATCCTGGACATCTGATATTTTTTGTTTTAATTTGTATTTTCTCCTTTCCAGGTTGTTTGTTTGTTTTGATTTTATTTTTAAAGCTCTGCACTGATGTTCTGCACTTAAAAAATGACAAAATAATTGCATACCTCACATTAGGAAAATAAATCTGCAAGAAATTAAGACTACTTTGATTACAAGAATCTCTTAGAACTGGAGATGATGTAATTTTAAAACAACAGTTTTTGAAAAGCAGAATTGCAGACATTAACAGGTGGTTCCCTGTCTACACATTGGTGAACATGAAGCAAAAGATTGTCAGTGCTCCCCAGAGAATCTGTTCATTGAGAAGGTGCTTTACCAGGATATTGATTTTGTGGAGTGGTAATTTAACAGATATGTGAGATTGAACAGATGTGGCTGAATGTAAGTAGAGATATAAGATAGGACTCAGGTCTATACATTTATGGAGGTTGATATTAATTTATTATCATTCACTAACTGATTCCACAATATAATTTAGCACAGTTTATGACAAAATCACTTTTCTTACCTGCATACATGACATATTGCTAAAGAAGATAGTGTTATACCTTTGTCCTTTAATGTCTGTGCTCTTCACAGTCTTGGAGTCAGAAACATCCACTGCTGCTCTTCTCTCTGCTTTTTCACAATTTGACTCCAAATGCCCCTGAGAAAGCATGGGATGATGACACAGACAATGGCTGTATTTCCATCTGAATTATTCAGCCTTGCTTTACTTTGAGCACTAATGACTTTTAGAGTGGTGAAAACCAGAAATATTTCAGCTCTTCCCTTTATAGTGCTTTGGAAATTCACTCAGGATCTAACAACATTGAAGTTGCATCTAAATTCTAGTTGGGAGATTACTTTGTAATTATAGTGATCTGGAGCTACAACTAAGTGTATAGCTATGTATATAGCTATTATTATTATATTATTATTATTTGTATTAATATGCTGTAATATTCACACCCCACTATCCAACATTCACCCATGCATTGTACACACATACAAAGACTCAGAGCTTATTCAGAAATCCTCATGACCTAAATACACAAGCAGGCACTCAGAAGTCCCCAGAATTTTAAATTAAATTTTAAATACTTTTATTCACACATTTATATATTTTTTAATTTTAAATATCTTTCCAATTGTTCCAGCTCTAACATAAAAATGTATTATCTGTTAGGATTACAAGTCTGCTCATATATCACCTCCTTTCTATTCATATTACATACATCACCCAGGTGTTTAGAGTCTTGTTTTCTAAACTCTGTGGAGGCAGAAACTCACTATTTATTTTCCTGTAGTGAAGATACCTCTTGGTACCTAGTCTGCTCACAGCTGTCCTTTTAGAGTAGATCTTTTTCAGGCTTCTATCCTTTCCTTCATTTATGAGTCACATCTTTATTGTCACTCTCAGTGGCTGTTGAGGCAGGCTGTAGGTGCAGAGGTGTTGGTATAATGCCCCTGTGGAAGTGCCAGGCCAGGTCTGCACCTAAGCTAAGATGGTATTTGGTCATAGGGCAATGCTCCCTATCAATGACTGCCATGTCCATACCGACTATTATATGTGTTTTAGCAAATTCTGGCACCGATCTCAACTCAAAAAAAGTGGTAGCAGAAAATGTCATCACAGTGTTTCACCAGGGTCAGGAGGAGATGAACTTAATCAAGATAGTTATTCCTAATGAGATAGTTACTGAGCTTCTTTAGTCTTAACCTCCCAATGTACATTGTGAATAGCCATAAATTAGTTATCACATTTAAAGGCTTGCTAGGATGCTCATTTTGCAAACAGCAAACAAGAAAAGCTGAAGGCTGTGGATGATTTAGGACCAAAATTCAATGTGATACTGAATGATATTTCAACTCCTAAATACTTATTTGGGTTCTCTTTCTCTTCTGAAAGGCTAAAGATCATGGTGGCCAGGTTGCCTGTGGCAGAAGCAAGTATCCAGACCTCATGTTTGCCATCTTTATTCTCTGGCCACAAGAAATAACCTTCCTACCTATATTTATCCAGCACTGAAGTAAAACTTTGCTTCCTTCATAAAGAAAAGTCAGAAGCATCTAGAAAAGACATAGAAATAATCTTAAGCAATTTTCTGCTTATTATTAATTTCAATGTCCTTCTGATGGGTGACTACGCCTTTGCTAGTGGCAGGTAAAGAGCCAAAAGAAACATATGTTGTGAGAAGTACCTTTAGCAAAACAGACAGATGGATAGGTAACACTTTAAAACAGGGTGGCCAATGATTAGCAATTCATTTGGTATTCATTGCTATAACATTAATTGTGGTGAATAAATTGCATCACTTGGAATTTTGTGAGAAGAACGTTTGCCTTTTCGATGTCTTTGTGAAAAGGAAAAAAATAAACCACTTTTCTATTTTTTCCATTTTGTGTTATTTTTCCCATCTCAGAAAACAGTTGACAGCAGAGTTGAAGCAAGAAAACCACGATTTTTGCATCAATGCTTTAAAATTTTAAATGTCTCTGATGTAATTATCATTTATAAGTAATTTTTCATTCTGATAATGCTTTGAAGCTTTTCCCATTTTTCTCACAGCAGCTGAAAACTTCTGAACTGCTCAATCCTGTCTGCTGGTTCATCACTCTCTCATTCAGTTAAGTATACCAGAAAAGTGAAAAAATATACCTATTGCTTGTAAGCTGTAAACAGTCAGTAGATTGTGTTCTGTTGATTACAGATGGTTTACATTGGCTGGACCGGGCTTTAGCTGTCAGCACATAAAGAAAGAAATAGACAAAAGAGGCTCTGAGAGCAGATGTTGACACTGGAAGCTCAAATTCTGGTATCCTCAGCCTGTGGCTGTGGAAGCCCAGCTGGGAGGAAGAGACAGGCTGCATTCATAGAGCCTCTCTGGGATCCCTGCCCCATGCAGGTATTCAGCCATTGAGGGACAGGAAGATGAAAGGCTGCTTCACAGATGTCACCTGCTGAGGGTTCAGCAGCCTGTCCAGAAATGTCATGTTTGGCAGCTGGTGGAGGATCCCTCCCACCAGCTCTGGCGCACAGATTCTCACAGTATTCAGGGAAAGATGCTTACAAGGGGGCTTCCTAATGAGACAACATTAAAGAGAATTTTTGGCTTCTGCCTCTAATAGCACATTGACATTAACCTAGCTGTCCATTCATTACACAGTTCTACTGAAGATCAGTCACTCTAACAAAATGAATTTTAGGCATAAACACCAAGCCAAATTACCCTGGAAAATTGTCTTGATAGCTATCATTTCTCATTCTGTTAAACTGGTTCTGCGTTCTTTAGTTTCTGTGCAAGTTTCTGAAACTGCTCTAAATTCCACTGGTACATACTCAGTCGAGGCACTTGGCCTCAAAAGCAGGAGAAACTGCAAAATTCCAGAGGATATATGGCACTCAAACATGGCACACTGAAACTCCTGGGTCCTATTACCTGTTTGGGTAGTAATACATGACCTTGTCAGAACACACATTTAGAACATTTGCAGAAAAGATCAGAGAGTATTGGTAAGAAGATAAAAAAGAAAGGCAATGAGAATTTGGCAGAATGATGCTAAGATCCAAGTAAAAAGGTGCTAAAGGGAAGCAGAAAAAAGCTATTGCTTAAATTGGTTGGTAGGGGTTAGTGTTTCTCACCTATGGCCCTCAGGTCAAAGCAAATGGAACATGCTTTGTCCTTTGCCTTTTGTGTCACTTCTCATCTGCATAGAAAGATCAAGGGGTCCTTTTCCATACTGCATAGAGGCTCAGGGAAGTGCCAGGATCTGATTTTTCTCTCATGAATCAATTACATTCTCAGAAATATCAAGAAATATTACTTAAATGCATGAAATCCGCATTTGCTATTGACCAGTAACAGAAAAAAAAAATGCTCAGAATGGTCAAAATTCTCATTAATTTTTTTTTTTAAGCTTTACAATCTTCACTTTTTTTCTGTATTCAATGTAATAATAAAAATAGCTGTGCTTTCAACCAGCAAGGTTTTTGCTACATATCTAGTAGTGTATTGCCTCTAAATAGCATTCAGACATATCAAAATGTCACTGAGACCCAGGAGAGGACTTTCATCATCATCTAAATTCTTATTGCAACTATAATTGTTACTGTTCTGGTTCTTCCTAGGGAGGCTGCTTGCATACCAGGCTAGAAGAGACAATGCCTCTCAGGACCAATAGCATGAAAGGTGTGCCTGAGGATACCAAGTAGAAGAACTGACAAGAAATTTGTTCATTAGTTACATCAGATGGTCAAAATTAAAGTCACTTCTAGTGCTAATACCCTTTTTGGCTGTAGGGACTGAAACTTAGGAACATTAGGGTCGACTTGACACCTTGGTCACTGTTCTGCAAAAGGGAAGGAGAGAAAGTAATGAGTGAAAAAGTGGAGGGATTAACAGCAGGAAGTAAACACATACTGAACAACATGACCCTAAATAAATTCACAGCATTCACCAATTAGAGAAACATACAGTGTAGAAGTCTTGAGCTTGGAATGGCTCACTAATGTCAACAAAGTCCTGATGATTAATGTACCAATAGCTCTTAAACTGACATATAATTATTTCCTTCTTTTAAGAAGGACTGGGAGGATGTTCCAATCTGTGTCAGTTCAAGCTGAGAAATCTTTAAAAATATCTAATTTTGAAAAGGTGAAAAGTTCAGCATTTTTTGAGAACTGGATATTTATGTCAAAATCCAACTAAGGAAAACCTGTAGTTCCAATGACGCTCATAACAGTAGGGCATCTAAAGAAGAATAAAGCCATAAAATAAAAGGATGTCATAGACAAAAACAGAAAAACAAACAAACAAACAAACAAACAACAAAACAACTTAGGTCCTGGTACTTTCTAGTGGTTTTAGTGCATTTCATACCTACTTCATGAGTGAATCTTAGCAAATGTTGGAATTTTCTCTTTAGGAAACATTAATGAACTGATCTATGGAATATTAAATAAACATATCAACGAATTTTTATGTTTAGTGTTTATAAAAGTTATGTTTTAAATACAGTATTATATTCTCTACCACCAGGCTAGACTTCCATCTAGTTGAGAGGGATTTTTTAATTAAAGAACATAAAATTTAAACGGTTCAGAAAATGTCAACATGGGTTCCTATTTTCAGCCCAACACAGATGATAGAACGAGAGGGCATAAATGAAAATTAAAGAAAAACAAATTCAGAACAGATGTCAGGAAGCATTTTTTTCAAGCAGCGAACCATAAATGTGTGGAATGGCTTACCAGGCAAGATAGTTAACGCAAAAACACGGAGGTCATTAAAGAAACAATTAGAAGACATCATGGTGTAGATGGAAAAGGGAATGAGACATGAGGAGCCAAATGACCTCTACTCACTCCAAGAGTGTCTCATGTTCTCAAGAAATCTGGACACTGGTAGACTTTTTTTAGAGCTCTAGGGTAAGTGCACCATAGAAATCCAGACAGCTCTCCCTCTCCTCCTCCCTCTCCCCTTTGCTTTCTAGAGGTGCACTATACAACTTTCAGGAATACCAACAAAGTGGTTTTAATGATGCGAGCATTTGCATTCAATATGCATTATAGGTGACAGTTTCCTATGAGAAGTGATCTTATTGCCATAAACCAATTTTGCCAGTGTAGAGCAACAGGCAATCTCTATTAGCAAAGATAACTTCTATTAGGAACATTTTAATATTCTTTTTTTGTGACTATTAACATTATAAAGGAACATTCAATACCATATGTAAATACTGTCAAAGATGGCATGGTAGAACTACTAAAACACATTTTATGGTGGAAACAGACTCCAATCTTGCTGTTCTGTCAGAATAGGGCAACCAGAGGATCTGACTTAGGCGACGACAGATAATGGAGAAGAATTTGGTTTATTATCAATCACCTACAACTATGAATGAAAAAGGAGGACAAATAAATAACCTCTGTTTGCTCAAGATTATTTTGAAACAAAATAGAAGAGCTGAAGTGATAATTATACCTAGAAAGCAACAGATGATAAAACAAGATGCTTTATAAACAAGTACAGGCTAGAAATGAACTAAAATGGAATTCTTGCACTATGCCAGCTGACCACAATTATTTCCAGCTTATGCTATTCCAATAACCTGTAAAATTCTGAATATGTGGCAACTAAGAGTCACACTTTCACTTTACAAGTCTAGCAAGAGTTCATTAAAGAGAGAGTGCTTTAGGAGGGTAAGATGATTTAAAATGTTCAAAGGTCCAGCTCATGCTTGGTGAAAAATAGCTTTCCTGTTAATCTGTGTATTATAAATGGAAACCTGTATCTTGCAATGTTCTTAATCTAATTAATTGTGGTCATAATGTTGAGTTCTCACCTTGCTACAAGCACTCTTCTGATCAATTTACACATGCAAGATCCTCAGCTTCTTAAGAAAAGTGTTCTTTACTATTGTTTCTTGCAAGCAGGTAGAGGAATAGAGAACAAAAGTCTCAGTGGAATGATTATTTTACTCTCCCACTGACGAATGAGAAGAGCTAAGAGAAGCCAACAAGCAGGTCATGCCTCTGGCTGCACGGAATCCAAGCAGTACTTCAATAAAATTTATTCCTGCAAAGAACATCAATAAAAAAACTAAAAAAAAGTAAATATTTGCTCTAGAATTCACCTGTGGCTGTTCTTAAATTGTACAGTGTTTGAACATAACTGAAATTATATCCTGAAAGGTACTTTTCTTAGTTTCTTCGATCTCCCGCTATTTATAGAAGGGAGATTAATATGAAATTACAAAACTGAGATATTATTTGGAAGCCAAATAGCATGTAAGGATGGGATGCCTCTCAGGTGATTTGTGCTATCTGAAAAACCTGATTATTTGATAGGACAAGGGGAAATGCATTTAAGTTTCAACAGGGGAAGTTCAGGGTAAATATAAGGAAGAAGTTCTTTACTGTGAGGGTGATGAGGCACTGGAACAGGCTGCCCAAAGAAATAGTAAATGCTCTACCCCTGGCAGTGTTCAAGCCCAGGATGGACAGAGCCTTTGTTGGTAAGGTCTAGCGCGAGGTGTCCCTGCCTATGGCAGGGGAGTTGGAACTAGATATCTTAAGGTCCTTTCCAACCCTATTCATTCTACGATTTTATGATTTGTAAGGTGATGTGGACTATATCAATGCTCAGCAAAGAGAGGCAGAAACATAGAATGGTTTGGGTTGGAAGAGACCTTAAATATTATCTAGTTCCAACCCCCTGCCATGGGCAGGGACACCTTCCGCTAGACCAGCTTGCTCAAAGCCCTTTCCAACTGGGCCTTGAACGCTTCCAGGGAGGGGGCATCCACAACTTTTCATCCACAACTATGGCTGTCTGTAGCTGGAGGCCTCCACATTCAGAGTGCTCTAAGGCAGTGCCATGAGAAACACATAGAACAAAAAATAATTTTCAAACTTTCAGAAGAAAAGCATAAAAATGTACATATACAAGCAGACATGTCTCAGTTGGGCTCAGGCACCATTATGTATGTTGCCAAATTTCACATCATTACATACGATTTGCAGTAAAACAGAAATACCTCAGATGACAGAGGAATTGGCGATATAGGCTTATAATTGTGTTTGGGTGGTTAAGGAAATGCTCACTAAGGTTCATCACATGAAGTGCCAGACCTGCTGTGACTTAGTGATTCTAAACACTGTGGAAGTTTAATAAAACAGAGAGTAAATTGGCTTATGCCATTGGAGCTGTGCTTTTGGCTACATGGCTGCTCACTTTTTTGGAAGCTGGAGACTCTGGTTTTGGTCCCAGTGTTAATTAATTGTACCATGCATTTGCACTGCAGTCTGCAGAGGAAGGACCTCCAAGTGACTCTGTGCTGCTCAGACAATTTTGAACTGTTGTTTTTTGTTTGTGTTTTTTTTTTTCTTTTTTCTTTTTCTTTTTTCAGTAATTTGATTTATTTTTAAACAGTTTTAAAGAATCTAAGTCTTAATGTTATTATACTGCTACTCTGCTCTGCCAGCACACTCTGTTCAGAGGCCACAGGCTGCTCATCCTTGCTTTATCTTAATGGGAAATTGCTCTGTTCAAAGCAATGCAGAAGCAAAGTACTACGTGCAAATTATTTTAAAATTGAATGTTTCTCTGTGGAAAGATGATGTCAACTCTCCCTCCAAAAGATAAATTAAGAAAAATAGTTTTTGAATGGCAAAACAGAAAAAGCACATCTCTCCAAACAATTACTGGGTAGCTATTCAGATCTGTGGAACTATCAGTACCTTCTTACATCCCGCTTTAAGGCTAGATTGACTTCCTGGAGCAGGTAACTCATTCTACTCCTCACACTGCACTCAGGAATATTGAGACATCACAATCTGTATGGCGTGAGGGGTGCTCCATAAGATGTACAGGGGCTCCCCTCCGAGCAGCAAGACACAGGACCGCGACTGTGCTGAAAAGTAGCACATGCTCTGCACCACAGCATCTAGCTGTATTTGCAAGTCACTGGTAGTGGTGGAACCAAGGCCACTGCACCCACTCTCTACTGTGAAAGGGAGTTTAGCAGGTCTATAGCTGTTTTTAATAAGGAATGGCTGGAGCCATGGCAAGGGGTAGATATTAGAGTAGCATATAGCCTTTTTTAGTACTTAGACTACCCTGTCTTTAGGTGGGTATACGCTGCATAACATATTAGGATTCAGAATTATTTCTCCTCTTCTGTTACAACTTAATTTAGAGGATCCTGTTGAATAGAAGGACTCTGGAGAGAAAAATGTTGGTGATATCTATTAAAAAAAAAAAATTATGAACCTGAGAAAGCCAAAGCAGTGGCAAGTTCTGCTGTGGGGCCTTGACTGCATTCCATGGAATGACCACAAGCTGACAGAGACCTCCTTCATGAGCCTGGTTGCCTCAGGCTGCCAGCACAGTCGTGGCATCTGTCTAGTTTGGCTTCTACTCCAAATGTGAATGCATTTGGAGACAGCTTGCCTGTCTCCACAGACTTGCACAGGGAACTTCATAGTCTTCTGCTGACAAATACAATTTTACACTTGTGCTTAAGCCTAGTGGAAGCAAGTCCAAACTCCAAAAATCTGAGTCAGTTACTTGATTTTTTCTGTAGTCAGCCAACAAACAGAGTTTCTGGGCTGCAACTCATCACTAAAGTAAACTTCTAAAATAGCATTGACTGCATCTTAAAAATGTGTCCACCCTTCCTTTGTGACAGAAAATGGGCCTGACTACTTCAAATACTGACTCTGAAAACTTAAAGCTAGGCAAGAGGGACTTCTCAGGCATGTCCATCCTTGATAATAAACTGGCCTAATTTTGTCCTTTGTGCTCCTGCAAACCCAGCAGCAGAAAGCCCAGGCACTGCTGGGCCACCCAGGTGCTGGAGGTGTGTGTGGGGCCTCTGACCAGGTGTATGTGGGGAGCACATAACCAGGTGTAACAGCAACTCACCTCTGCCATGCCTTCCTCCTCCATCAGGCAGGATGATGACACTGGGCTCCTAGAAGCCAGGCCAGCTAAAAGGTTCATAGAATCATAGAATCATAGAATAGTTAGGGTTGGAAGGACCTTAAGATTATCTAGTTCCAACTCCCCTGCCATGGGCAGGGACACCTCACACTAAACCATGCCACCCAAGGCTCTGTCCAATGATGGAGCATTCACAACTTCCCTGGGCAACCCATTCCAGTGCCTCACCACTCTTACAGTAAAGAATTTCTTCCTCATATCCAATGTAAACTTCCCCTGTTTAAGTCTGAACCCATTACCCCTTGTCCTCTCACTACAGTCCCTAATGAAGAGTCCCTCCCCAGCATCCCTATAGGCCCCCTTCATTCATCTTCTCTATCTTGTTTCTAATTTTAGAAACCACTCTGGCCTTCCCAGGCAAACCTACTGAAGCCACTGAGGCTGCAGCATCATCACTGATGCTTTTGAATACCTTTGATCCAGCTTGAAGTCACCAGTGTCCTTGATCCCCAAGAAGGTTCACAGTATGTTAGAAAAATACCTTCTACTTGTGAAACTAGTGCATTCAATGAATAAAACTATTTCAAGACCATCAGTATGCAATATTAGCAATATATGACCATACATTTAATATTGTACAAGTCACTCTTATGAAAGCTTTTGTACATACTTGTACAAGTCTGATGGAACTGTGAGTAGTGAATGAAGACAGTACTTAAATGCACAGCGCAGAACAACATCCTCCTCTCAAAAGGAAGTCACAAGGTCAACTTTTCCAATTTCAGCTGCTTAAAATGAAGTATCTTACTCTACAGCAAAACATTTAGGAGGCTCCATTTTTACCAAGGTGCATCACATAAAACAGCCAAGGTTTAAAAAAGAAGAAAAAGCACTGACTGAAGTCCTGAGGAGAGAAAACACCTTGAGCAGTTTAATGTGGGATCATAGGTGACAGTCACAGTGAGGAAACAGTATCTGTAGACATTGGAGCTGCAGGTGGAGAATAAAATACCTTAATATAGAATGCTTTTAAAAAACTCTGTTATTGTTTTGATGCTAGTTTCCTATTTCTTCATAAACTAGGGGATTCAGTGAACCACAACTGAAGAATATTTCTTCAATTTCTTGATTCTATCTTAAGTTTCAACTTCTACTAGCAGTCAACGGCAAGTAGGTAACTGGTACTTTTGTTCTGACATATCATTCCTCTAGAATAAATCCACATATGTTAAAAGATTTGTTTTGATTTTAGATGCTTTAAAGATATTTTTCTATCAATACTGTTCACAATTTAATTACAATAATTAACACAGTTTTCCAAATTTTTTTTTTGTGCTTTTGATTATATGACTAAAAATGTTGCAGCTGTGTTTACCTATATCCTTTCTGTCTAAGGCTTCATCTGAAATGAGAATATCATTTTATATATAGCTTTCTACTGGCTTTGTGAACTCTTTTTCATAATACCCCAGTTTAGCTTCATACACATTTATACAAAGGAATGTACTCAGCTCTCTCAATTTGAGTGGTTCTGGAACAGGAATCAGGATAGGCAGAAATTCCCGGTGTAAATTGTGTGACTTTTCAAGAAACAAAAAAAATATGTTTTCTGTTTGAAAAACACAAAAATATGTATTATCCAATGAATGCTGCACAGAAAACAGTGGTGGAAAGATACTCTTTTACCTGTCATTATTCAACAGAGGAGGTAATATTAGACAAAGCTGTTGATCAGAAACTGATTTTTCTCGTTTCTAGTAATATATGCAATGACTAAATGCTGTTCCATCATCCTTTGTCCAGAGATATTAGTTTATCTTCCACATAGCTGACCTATTTCTGGGAAAGGGGCAAGGTGAAATATAATTAAGTTTTGTACAGCTGATGTGGACAAGAGATCTCTCACTCATTATTGAAGCATCAGCTACCATATGTGGTCTGTAGAGCAGCCAAACATTTGTGGTTCAGCAGCTGCTAACACGAATTTCTGATGGATTAGGCATAGGAGTCTCTTCACTGGGAATTGGAAAGGCCCACAGAGTTTCCAGAATGCCTATTGGGATTCCCTTCCTGCACCAATAGAATCCAAGAGGGCCTATCTGAAAGCAATTGTTTCCTCATGTTGCTCTGCTGCCAGCTCCTGGAGGCAGCTAGCAGAAGGAGAAGAGCTCCTGTTTGGGTGGGAATATTAAAACAATCACCAAAGGACTTTAGAATTGCTAGTTATGCAAAGATAAGAATGGAAAGCAAAAATAGAGGGAGGAAGAAGAGGACAAAATCTGGGGAGGAAGGAAGAATGGACAAAAAGATAAAAAGAGATTAATAATAAAAGGTGGGTGAACAGGACCTCCAGGTCCTAAGGTGGATGTAGAGGCAGCTTTCACATTTCCTGCTACCATTTGTCATTGAAAACAGTTTGCCTGAACTAGATGTTTTGAGCACACAGTATTTTAAATCCCCAGCTATTACTGAAATATACACATTCCATAGTCCGCTGAACAGCCAAAGAATAAACTGAGGGATGGAGGCAAAGTACTTAAATGGCTTCATTTTCTCTGTAGCCTGTGCAACACAGTGGAAGTTCTCTACTGAAATGCCAGTGTGCTAGGGACAGCATCACCTTACTGAATACTGTGTGTATTGAGTGGGTGACCCTTCTTTCATAAATGCGCCCAATAGGCTCTTTATAATGAGACTGGGCACTCTGTTACTTGTTTGCAGTCCATGTATATCTTCCAAAGTATTTTCCAGGGAAATAATGTTATCAAATGCTGTAATATTATCAACCCCAAGTCCTCAGTAACCAAAAAACTTATAAACTGTAAGATAATATTTTTTAAATTTAATTTCTGATCTCCATGTGGTATGATTCAACCTGTTCGCCAGAGCTAGAAAGCTGCTGTTTTTATACTGGAAGTTCAGATTTCCATTTATGCAGTGTTACTTCAGGATTTCATTTTTCAAGAGAAATGACAAATATTTCAGTATTCATAGTAAATTCATGAATTGCACAACACTCTTGACTTTTGAAGACATCTCAAATAGCTGCATATGTTTTGTGGACATCTGGACAAACAGATCATTTCCTGTGACAAGTGCTGTTTTTATTTCTTGGTCACATAAGACAGGTTTCCCTCTACACTTCATACCCTAAATACTGATTTGGCAGTTTAGTTTCTGAAGGCAAAAGGAATAAAATGCTTCCTTCAGGCATTTTAAGTGAACCTGATTTTAATGTTAAACCCAAGAAAGTTACTTTAGTCATAAAATACAATCAGAACACTGAAAATGTAACTATTTCAATACTCCATACAATGGCATATCCCAGCATTAAATATAGTTCGAGTTAATTAATATAGTGCTGTAATTCTGAATGTTTAATTTGCTGGATGTTTTTTGAAATTTGGCTTTGATTGTGGAACATAAATATTTGTTTTACTACACAGAACATTAGGGAACAGTCAAAATGGGAAACAAACCCTTCCATACCTCACGTCTGGGTTCAATAACTGGTGTCAGGTTAATTTGCACCAGTGCAGGTTTCTGATGAACTCTAATTCGTCCAGAGGCATTGCCTTCTCGAGGACTAAGCCCCATTATTTAAAACGTGGCATTTCTTCTCTCAGATCCTTATGTGCTTTTTGATTTTTATGAAATAATTTGAACTTTTGGCTCTCATAGCAAAAGACACAACATCGTGTCTAAGCTCCGCTAAGTGCAGACAAACAAGTGCTGTAAGCTGCTGAAGAAATGTAATGAAAAATGATCAACAGTTTGGGGTTCCTCCATTTCTGGGCTCTGAAGGTTTAAAGTGTATGGTTTGTGTTGTTGTGCTGGATTTGGTTTTTGTTTTGTTTTATTTTTAAGAGGTGTGTGTTGGGAAGCACAGTTACTATGAACGGTTAGTAACTTGGGTATCAAGAGATACGTGCCCCATCCTCTCCCTCTCTTTCACTTTTTATGAGATATTCAATATCTGAATGATATTGAGAACTGGCTATTTTCCCAAAAGAAAGGTTTCCCGATGGCTTACTCTTTAACTGAGCTGGAGAAAATAGTTGCAGAGTCTGTAATCACGGCGCTCAATGCACAGCGGGTGAATTGTCCTGCAGTAGGTGCGAAGCAGCGAAGCAAACAGGCAGCCTCCCAAGCAAGGGACCCAGGCAGCCTCAGCCGCAGCGTGAGGGCGAGGGGCAGCCCCGACAGAACAGCGGCCTCAGAGGGGCAGGCCGAGGCAGGCCGCAGCCAGGCCTGATGGGCGGCGGCAAGCGGCCGTCGCAGGCCTGGGCAGCCTGCCCCCAGCGCCAGCTCCGGGCCCGGCCGGCAGCGCGGAGCCCGGTCCGGCCCACTGCAAAGCAGCCCGGTGTACTCCCGGCGCCCGGCAGCAGCGGTGCTCGGTTCCAGAGAGCCCCCGCAGCGGTGGGACTGCCCCGCGGCCGGAACAGCGGTACGGAAAAGCATCGCCTCATCTTCCGCGAGGGAGGCTTTGGGCCCACCTATGATCCCACATTAAACTGCTCAAGGTGTTTTCTCTCCTCAGGACTTCAGTCAGTGCTTTTTCTTCTTTTTTAAACCTTGGCTGTTTTATGTGATGCACCTTGGTAAAAATGGAGCCTCCTAAATGTTTTGCTGTAGAGTAAGATACTTCATTTTAAGCAGCTGAAATTGGAAAAGTTGACCTTGTGACTTCCTTTTGAGAGGAGGATGTTGTTCTGCGCTGTGCATTTAAGTACTGTCTTCATTCACTACTCACAGTTCCATCAGACTTGTACAAGTATGTACAAAAGCTTTCATAAGAGTGACTTGTACAATATTAAATGTATGGTCATATATTGCTAATATTGCATACTGATGGTCTTGAAATAGTTTTATTCATTGAATGCACTAGTTTCACAAGTAGAAGGTATTTTTCTAACATACTGTGAACCTTCTTGGGGATCAAGGACACTGGTGACTTCAAGCTGGATCAAAGGTGTTCAAAAGCATCAGTGATGATGCTGCAGCCTCAGTGGCTTCAGTAGGTTTGCCTGGGAAGGCCAGAGTGGTTTCTAAAATTAGAAACAAGATAGAGAAGATGAATGAAGGGGGCCTATAGGGATGCTGGGGAGGGACTCTTCATTAGGGACTGTAGTGAGAGGACAAGGGGTAATGGGTTCAGACTTAAACAGGGGAAGTTTACATTGGATATGAGGAAGAAATTCTTTACTGTAAGAGTGGTGAGGCACTGGAATGGGTTGCCCAGGGAAGTTGTGAATGCTCCATCATTGGACAGAGCCTTGGGTGGCATGGTTTAGTGTGAGGTGTCCCTGCCCATGGCAGGGGAGTTGGAACTAGATAATCTTAAGGTCCTTCCAACCCTAACTATTCTATGATTCTATGATTCTATGAACCTTTTAGCTGGCCTGGCTTCTAGGAGCCCAGTGTCATCATCCTGCCTGATGGAGGAGGAAGGCATGGCAGAGGTGAGTTGCTGTTACACCTGGTTATGTGCTCCCCACATACACCTGGTCAGAGGCCCCACACACACCTCCAGCACCTGGGTGGCCCAGCAATGCCTGGGCTTTCTGCTGCTGGGTTTGCAGGAGCACAAAGGACAAAATTAGGCCAGTTTATTATCAAGGATGGACATGCCTGAGAAGTCCCTCTTGCCTAGCTTTAAGTTTTCAGAGTCAGTATTTGAAGTAGTCAGGCCCATTTTCTGTCACAAAGGAAGGGTGGACACATTTTTAAGATGCAGTCAATGCTATTTTAGAAGTTTACTTTAGTGATGAGTTGCAGCCCAGAAACTCTGTTTGTTGGCTGACTACAGAAAAAATCAAGTAACTGACTCAGATTTTGGATGTCTAAGTTGGTCAGCTGAATTTTGACCCCAAGACAGAACTGGTCATTAGTCATTATGAGTTGCTGTATTTGTCATTTTAACTGTGCATCATTCATGTTTTAGGATCTTTTCAGTGTTCTCCAGTGTGCTTCTTGCCCTTAAGAATCTCCCACCATGAAAGTTTATGGCCCATATTTTTCAGCTTTTCTTCTGTGGTGTTCTCTTGACTTCCACCCCCAGCCCCCTCCAATACTCATGTGCTTCCAACCCTGACTAACTTTTGTTTAACAACACTGTCCTTACTCTCCCCCTTCTAAAGTAAATTGATCTATATGCGCGGGTGAAAGAAGAAGGTTTTCTTTTGATCAAGCAGTCGTCTCCTCTAGTTTCTTCTCTTGTATCTAGCTGCTTGGGTCAGAGACACATGATTTGCTTTGTGTTTCTATAGTGTGTGATACAATGGAGCCTGCTCCATGGCCAGGGCTCTAAGGCACAATGGTTGGACAAAGAACAGGGGAATAATGAATAGTAAATGAAGTAAGAGCTAAGTAAATAGAGAACTGTTGTGAGGGAGAGGGGAGTATATGGACATTGATATGAGAGAAGACCAGAAACAAAGGGAAAGGGAGAAAGAATCAGGAGATGCAGAGAGAAACGTATTGGAGACTGAGTTGAAAAGTCAGCCTGCAACAGGAGTGGAAGGGAAAGGGAAAATGAAAATCAAATGGGAAAAAAGATGCCTTATAAAAATAAAGTGTGAAGATGAATAACATGGTAGTTAAGAGAATCCACAGAAGGATGAAAAAAGTCCCAAACACTCAGAAGAAAATAGAAAGGGGAGGGGTGAGAGGCAAAAAAAGAGGCAAACAGGACAACCAAGGCAAGATGTAATTTGAGATAAACTAGTTGACTTCAGCCCTATAATCCAACTGTATAAGAGCACAATGCCCTAAACTAAGGCTATAAAGCTTTTTCACCCATAGACTGTCTGGATTTGGTTTATTTATTTATTTCATTTATGCAAAGCTCCTTGCCACGGTATCTTTATTGACTTATTTTCCTGAGGTGACAGACTAGTCCCTTTTTTCCACCTGGTTCCTCTGCAGCTTGCATTCAGGAACGGCTGAGTGTTAGTGCGCAAAGATAAAATCCGCACGATTAATTTTGCAGCCTGAGTGTGAAAATACGATGTTCAGTCCTCCCTTGGCAGCCAGAGCCCACCCTCAGATGCATGGCTCTTACTGAGCTACACATGTACAGTTGAGGGCAGGGTTTAGTACTGTTTTCCAGCAGCAATTAATACAGAAGGTCTATACATTATCTCATCTTGCATTTTTATTATTTGCAGCATATTTTTCAACTAAGCATGTATCATTGGTTAATTAGTGCTGCCAACACTCAGCTCCACTAAATGATTGTTTAGCCTAGAGTGGAATAAAATACTACAATGACTAATACAGTATCATTATGTAACAGAAAATTAAAAATCTGATAATTTGATTGGAAGTCTCAGGTGAGTTTTTTGTATGAAAGTGTTAACCTCAAGTAGCTATAAACAGGTAAATGTTTTATTCAGCTGACTGATAAGGAATAAATGCTTATGATATAAATTATGTATAATTAATACTCCTGGGATAAAAAAATGTATGCTAATAGGTTGTCAGTTAATTAGGAAAGGAATATGAGGTAAACAAAGGTGATTAGAATATACCCTGGGACCATAAACAGAAATTGTGCCTTAAATAATCTGTAAAAAAACCCCTCACATTAAACAGCAAATAGTTCAGTTTTAATTCAGAGCAAAAACATAATGCTTTATGGAGAAAGGCACAGTGGAGATATTAAATGAAGAAACAGCTTGTGATAACAGATCTAGGGGCTGCAGCATAACTCACCGTCCCTGTTCTGCTCTACTTTGTTTTCTATATTTTCTCCGTCCTCAGATGAAAAAGAAGGCTAAAATAAGCTTTGCAAAAAATATGGCAAATAATGTGCTACAGGACTAATCTTACATTTTGCTCACAAAAATGAGAACTTGTCCTGGTTGGTCTTAAATTTGCAACATTGAAAATGTTTCCCAAATCAGTTTATGTCTCTTACCTTCCCTCTCACTCACTGTTCCTCCCTGCTTCTTCCAGTATTTTCAAGTGATAAATGAGACCTTCCTTCTTCCTGCCAATCTGTAATTTCATTTGGGGTAGACATTTGAGATATTTTCTCATGGAATAGAACTAAAGTAGAGAAAGACATGACAACGATGAATGCTCATGACAATGGCAGCCAAGTCTTTCCTTTGTGTCAGAAAGGGACAGACCTGCAGTGCCCTTAAGATTGGAGTGGTGCCTTGTAAGAACAGCCATTCTGGATAATACTGGAGATCTGTCTCTCTAGTGCCTTGTTTAGGACAGTAACCAAAAGCAACTATTGAGGAAAGAGTTTAAGAACAAAACAAGTCTATATAATACTTCATTTTAGTATTCTCCTAGCCTTCAATCACTTGCAGCTCAGGGTCTTCCTGAGCTTGATATATGTGTGTATGCGAATTTGCAATGAATTTATCTTCAATTAGTTCAGCCATTCCTTCTTTTTACATAAACCTTCCTGATTCCTGAGGCCATGCAAGGGGAATGGTGAGACTGTTGTCCTTGGTGTGAAACAGAGCAGAAAATGCTGAGCTGAGCCACTAAAAGACTAATGAGGGTCATTGACTAAAGGAGCATAGACTTATTGTGGGTTGTAGAGGGAAGAGAATTTTGAGATTCTTCAAGACTTAACCAAATGTTTTAAATGGATTACAAGAATTATTATGGGTTGGTTAGGGGAAGGACCAAAAGTTGGGAAAGGGAAGGATAAAGGTGGATTGGATACCAGCAAGCATGGGAAAATTGAAGATAAAAGGGATAAAAGGGGCTGGTCTGACTGAGACCTCTGTTTGCTTTCTACAGTCTATCATATAAACTTATTAAATGCTACTTATAAATATGCTCTGCGTGGGTGTACTCTTTATTCTAAGCTTGTGAGTATATGACAGCAAGCAAACTTCAAGTTGGACTGGGTGGTAGGTAGGAGAGGTTTCACTGCCAGCCACTGCAGCGAGAGGCTGTCAACCTAAGGGGCTTACAGGTCCCAGTGCCATTCAGTGTCTAAGAACATCTACCATGGAGAACCAACCCGTGCATGTACATACTCCACCAGTGGATTTAAATCCTGACAGCTGGAGAGGAGGAGCAGGACTGAGCCTCTGTGTGATTCATGTTTTTTTGAGGGGAGTGGGTGTTATCAAAGGCACTATTCTCTGTGCTGGTCCATGTGGCCAGCTATATGTCCTGTGCCTGTGTGCCTGCTGGGAATACGTGTTCAGCCACCTTGCCACTGGCTGGACCTGGGGACTCAGCACTGTGGCAGCCTCACATCTAAAGGAGAGAGGAGGGATCATGGGGTGGGAGGGATTCCCACGGATGCCAAAGCTGCTGCATTTGGTTACCTCTAGCAGTCTGCAGGTACAGGTACAACAGAGCACATTCATACTGAGAGGAGTTGCACAGGTCAGCCACATGCTGATGGCTGCTTTTCCTGAATCGTTCTCCTCCTACCTTACGTGACAGCCTCTGGTTCATATCTCAGTAGAGACGATTAAAGTCAGCGCCTATCTCCTTTCTCTGTGTCTAATGAAAGTTTATTTAAGCAGTGCCTTGAGAAAGCTATCAGGATGTGGAGGGATCATCACAAAACAGAGCCCTCTGGGACTTACCACCTGCTTTCTGCAGTGAGCAGCAATTATGGTAGTGGCTATGGTATGGGGGATGTAGCTTTCCCCTTGCAAAACCCAGTCTCTTTGGAAACCAAGTTCTTTTGCCCTAAAAAATGCTTTTTAGAGCTGTCTTAAATTACTGTAGGGGGGTCTAATGCTGCCGTGTTCTTAACAGGTCTCATTAGGTGTGCTGAATCAGGTCATTGCTGTTTTCCTAAGGTGCAGAAAGGGATATTCTTCTGTCCCTTACATAGTTTAGTCTTAAAAATGACATGAAAGCATTTGCAAACATGTTCAGTCTGCAGAGTGTGTCATTACCAGTTTCTCAGTGAATTGAATATATAACTTAAAAAACAAAAAAATCAATGTAGAAAACAGGGCCTAATTTCCCAAAGAACTCTATAATGTAGTGTAATCCTTGACGGAGCTGCTTGGTAAGTTAGGTATGTTTTCTTATCTGTAGAAAATGCATGAATTTAATCTCCACTGTATGTTGTACAATTATGTCAGGGAGCAGCATGGGCTGGAGGCTCACTTGGGGTCCTGCAACCAGACCTGAGGGTGATTCAGGGCTGGATATGCCCTAAGCCACAGGGCACAGTCCCACATGGCTGGCAGTGGGGTCCATTAACAGGCCTCAACACAGCAAGTGATGACCTGGGGGCCAGGCACCGTGAGGGGCTCCAGCCAGAAGCAAAAGGAGATGGAGGCAGAGATGGGGCTGGAGACCAGCACTGCAGCAGCATCACTGGGGCAGGGACTGATGCCCTCAGGGGGCTGCAGTGGTGTCCTGAACCATGGGCAGGGTTGGGGGAGGTCCAGAGGGGCTAGGCAGTGACAGTGCTGGTCTTACGCTTGGGGCCCTGACAGATATTTATTGGATGATTGCTTAAATTATGCATGATGAAGAAGTGTCATAAATTTATTATTAGTAGTAATATTCGCACATACTAACAGACAATGACCTTTTCCAAGAGAAAGTGACATCTGAATGATGATGGCTACAATACACAACAAAATATATGCATTTTCCCTGAGCTTTTCTCTACACGAGAATAAAATCAAGTTAATGTTGGCTTGAGGTCAAGATGCTTTTCCATGCATATTAATGTAAACTAATTGCTCTCTTTTACATATTGTAATTACAATTATACAGAAATCTACAGGATATGATATTGCAAAAGAGGCGTAAAACAAAAGATGATCTCACAAAGCCAGCTATCTTTGCTGGGTGGTGCAGATGTGGCCATATACTTGCATACATTTGAGCTATCTGAAAGGGGTATTTGATTTTACCCAGGTATCAAGCTACCACATAAAGTGGGCTGAAATCAAAACTCTTTCAAGTGTAGTATATGACCCCGTCAGCTGCTTTTAATGCATGGAAGATAAGAAAATACTTTCAGAGAGAAACTTTTAAAGTCACAAGACTTGTAAATGTAAATCAGAATGTAAAAGATCTCAGACATGAGAAACTGTTCAAGTTCACATTTCAGATCATCTCGGCTCCACAAATTATTTGTGCATTTCCAATATTGCTTTTGTACAGCTTATATACAAGTGACTAAGGCCATATCTATTTTCTTTCTCCAAAGCATACTCTGAAGATGGGAAGTACAAAACATTTTGCCAACCTTAAATATGGAGGTTTAAAATTACCAAATGTAAAGCTCTAGCAGTGGGCTTTTAATTTGGCTCAAGCTTTCAGAGTCTGGCAGGCTGATGAAGTGCAATTGCCATGGGTGAAAACAGAGCATCAATTAACAGACACATGCAAGGTTGGCACCTACCAAGAATTCACCCTGAAAGATTTAAAGACAAATAACTCAGTGATCAGACACACCTGGAAATCTTGGAACAAACTTCATAGTTATGAAAATTAAACCCGCTAAAAACTTCCAGTCGAGTATCTGGAACAATGCTATGTGGAAGCCAAGGAGGGAAATGATACTGTATATTACTTACTGTAAATACCAAAGTATTTATGGACCAGATTTTAAATAAATTTCTAGTTATGCAAAAGAGAGTCAATATTGAAGAGCACAATAGCCAGTCTGTTAAAAAAAAAAAAAGTTCTCTGAAGACCTAATGGGTCTGAATCAAACCTGTTGGTGTCTTATTTTTTCCATTTGCTTCAAAGTGCTTGGAATCAAACTAACAGTTTGAGAAGTCTCATTAAAGCCTTCACAGATGCACAGGGGTCTTAGGCCTGTATTTCAAGGCATTTTCCCATTGAGTAAAAGGTAAAAGTAGGGACAAATACTTACAAAGAGATGTTCTTTGCCTTAAGGTGATTCAGGAAATAAATATGTTTAAAACCTCTAAATCAACTCTGACTCTTTGTTAGAATTAATGAAGTGTCTTGTGAAGCGTTTAGGTCACAAGTAGAAACAGGTCAACACTAAGAAATGTGAAAAGAGTGTCCTCCATGATGTGGTGACTGTTCCCCAGCACTAGCTCTGGTACATTTTACTTGTATCCTTTAGATGGTATATTATGAAAAAATATTTCTGAGAAATTAAAATGTACTTTCAAAGAACATATTTATATGATCAGTTCTCCTTGTTATCAGAAGAAAGTTCATGTGGATGAATTCTTGAAAGGTGAGACCAAATGTTTTAGAAAATATCTGTTTATGAAGGAAATGTTACCAGACAATTTATCATTTCTTTGGTAGAAATGCAGAACCTTCTTCATAGTAGAATACAATCTGTTACAAAGGCATTGATATATTTTAGAGTTTTTAAAATTGCTTCCTAATTGTGTCAGTATTGTTTGGGCCCCAGTACAATAAAGCACTTCAGAGTGTGTCAACCTTGAAATCTGGCAGGAGTTATGTGCTGGTGACTTGATGTTAATCAAGCGTCAGCCATTAAATAAATAGTTAAGTGCTTTGCTGAAGAATGCTTTTTTTTAAAGCATGCCATGCTGAATGAAGCCCCAAGAATACATCCTTTTCTTATTAGCCTTCTCCCCTCTTGATGTTGCTGAAAATCTCCTCTGATTTTCTCTTCTTTTCAGATTGGCTGCATTCACCAGGTCACTGAGACCCCAAAAGGTTTTGGGGGACTCAGCACTGTAAAAGTCAGGGCTTCCACTGTATTCTTTGGGCTACAGTGGTGTGAGCTTTATTCCTTCCCTGCAGTTTCACTGGCTTCCAAGCCATCTTGCACAAGTAGGAGTATTCTAAATCACATTATTTTTGTGAGGCGTCTAATAAATGTATTCAGGTGGCTTTTCTTTTGTCTATGCTACAGATCAGAAATTTGTACTTAGGAATAGCTGCTCAGAGCTGATCCCACCAGGAGTATGCTATGTTAAAAATAACTGTAATGGTTGTTTTAATATTCATTTTCACCATAGTAATGCTATGTTTATGATGCTGAAGATGAAAATAATTCTATTAAATCTCTATCAAATTCTGGATTGGCAGCCAGCATCATTTGAAGTTTCTCAGAAACCACATTATGGTTGAGATGGTTTGAATTCTCTTTGAATGAATTGTTCTGAGCAGAGTCCCTTGGAGAAATTGAAGATGACAATTCAGTTCAGGCATTTCAGAGACACAGATAACTCTGTCAATTCCAAAGTATTTTTTGACAGGTCCAGACACTCATGGGAAGCTGGCATGTTATAGCTGAGAATACAGAAGGGTGGAGCCCAGGTAGGTGCAAACAGGTGCAGCCCTCTTGAAGTCAGGGAAAATATTCTGATCTGAACCAGCTGAGGCCATGTTATCTGTAGTTTGTCTTAGGAGATACAGTTTGTTCTGGCCCAGAGATTCAGTTCCGACTTTGAAATAACTTTTTTTGGGGGGCAGAAACCAGGTGTTATTTCCAAGAAACATTTGGATTTTGTCTGTATTTAGTCATACTGTATTGTGGAATATCTTTTTGCTCTTTTCTTGGATAGGTCTAATAATTCATGCTCTGAAATAAGAGGTGGTTTTTAATTCTTCTGTTTCTTTAGCCACATAGGTATGATATAGTGAATATCTCTTACTCATAGATCTGTTTCAGGAGGAGGCAGAAATGAAGGGAAGAATAAACACGGAGTAGGAGTAACAAAATAAAAGGATATTTAAATGATTTCAAATGGATTGTAAAGTGTTGAATCATAAAGGATTGGCAAAAAACCCTCTCCTCATGAGGTCTGGCTAATATTAGGAATTATTGCCTCAAACACTGCAGGTGCGGATCCATTTCTTTCATTGCTAGCAAATGGGGTTGCAACTGCCTTTGACAATGTAAAAGCTGCACAATCCCCATGCCCCAGGGCAGACAATGATGTTGGTGAGATGCTGATTTTAGGATAGAAAATTACAATGGTTATATAGTAAACAGCACCTGGAAGTTTACTAATGATTTTTACAATTAACAGCAGCACTATGGTCTGATTATTCATGCATGCTTTCTGTGAAAGAAGAGACGCAGATGTTGAAAAGAATCGCATTGGTTGACAGATATTTTTATAATTTTTTTAACCGGAGGTAGAGTCTCTTTCCTGTTATCAGTACTTCTGATAATGATATGCCAAATAAAGTGAAATAAATATATAAAAAAAAAAAACCCTAAAAATACTTGGAATGCTCTAATCTCCCATTAACTCCAGATACTCACAAATGTGTACTCACATGAAATGCATGTGAAGATGGACAAGTATGTGTATATGTGTTCATGAATTCTTATTCAGACTTTAATCTCTGCCTGTGGTTTGACATGTAGATCTGGCATGCAGCTGAAATAAAAAAAAAAAAAAAAAAAAAAAAAAAACACCAAAAAGTGCATGGCCATGCAGTTCTTCAGCTTTAACAACTGGATTGTCTATAATAATGGTTGGATCTCTCCCCTTAGAAGTCCACCAGGTGTGCACCTGCCAGGTTAGTTATTTCAGAGTGCTGAGATTCGAAAACACTCCACCATCTGCAGCATAAATTTAAAAGTACAGTAAGGCATACTGGTACCTCATATATTTTCTCTCTCTCTCTAGTCATCATTTATTTTCACAGCTGTTCTCGACCCACTGCCAAGCAAAGACCTCTTCAGTTTCTTTTCTATCATATTGAGGTTTAGTCATTATCTTAACAAAGAATAGGTGAGGCAATGCACAGAAAGTACAAACTCTTTTCCTTTAACCCTTTTTTGAATTGCCACAACTAAACCTTTTAGAAGGCTCTGAAATGTTAGCTTTGTCCTCATCTTTTCTCACCAATAGGCTATTGAATCTTGTTCTTACAGTTCTTCAAGTCTAATTTTGCAGATCCAAGGAATTATAGCAAGAAATGATTAGCAAACTTCAGATACTCATGCCAGCGTGTTAGGGGTTATCTGAAACAGACACAGCACTTCTGAGGTTTGTTGATCACTAGTCTTGTGTATATGTGGGCAGGTAAAAACATGCACATTTTGTTTTTATCTCCGGTCAGCCAGCTTGTACAAAAGTTGTAACGAACCTTGCTTTGAGGTAAAGTTAATATTATGATGAATGTGAAACTAAGTAAATCCCTTCTCTGAACCAAGGCCAGGGCTGGACATGGTATGAATTGTTGTCTGTACAACATCCTGATTTACCATATATTTGAAAGTTCCTTGCTGATTTTCTGGTAAGTGTACAGAAGAGGTAAGTGAGACTGAGGCTAAACTGTTACTAGTAGTGGCAAAGTGACTGCTAGATATTTCAAACTTCTTTGATGTCTTCTGAGATCTTCGCTGTGGTGGGTTACTGCCTTTAGTCTTGGAAGCTGTCTTGGACCTATAAAAAAAAATAGGTGAGAAAGATGTAAGGCACAAACAAATGACTTATGGGAAACACTTTACCACAGCAGGCTGATGAGCTGAAAGGCAGGATTGATCCCCATCACCCTGCTGAAAGAGCAGTAGGGGGAGTGGGCAACAATGAGGTGTTATCCTGCTGAGTGGGACATGGGTCTGGCGTGACACAGGACCTTCCTGTTTCCTGAACATTCTTGGTTGGACAATTACCTGTAACTGCTGTAACTCAGCCCAGGGAAAGGGGTGGTCTCTTGTAGATAACACTATGTCTTTTCTTCCTCTTTGTGCACAGATATAGAAGAATCTCTTTTTTTAGATTTCTTCATATCCTTACTTCAGCGAGCATTTTGGCTCCCTCATTACTCTTGACTCCTTTGGGCTTTTCATTGCTTATTCAAACTAGGACCCTTAACATTTTCAGGTTTAACTTTCACATGTGTTTGGAATGTACAAATATACACTTATATGTGTAAGCTATTATCTCTCTATCTAAACCTACTCAGGGACAAGCTGAGAATATAAATGTATGTCTGAGATATGTCTTGCAAATGAGAATTTCTGACACTGCTAATGAAGTCATCTGTAATAGTTCAGGTACGCAAGTACTTGTCCAATCAGTGACAGGTTCTCAGTTAAATTTGGGTGCTATCCTAGCTGATTGCTTCATGCTCTTATGAGCTGAATATGATATACATAGTGTCTGTTTGTGTGCACAGTACAGCATGAAGGAAATCAAATGTGAACATAGAGACATTAAAACATCTAGATACTTAGATTTTCATTTACAGCCCTCCATGTTAAACTGGACATATGCCCACACATGTATGTATACTGGGAAATAAAAGATCAGATAATAAATTTTAATAGCTCAAAATTCAGGTAAGACAAATAAACTAAAACAGATTGCAAGACAGTCTCCTGAGATCAGTGAACTGCCTCCTGGACTTTGGACAAAAGGACCTTGATCATGCTGGGGAATATTTATATGGAGAAAAGCTGGATGAGGGAGGCTGGACTTCCCACTCCAACCATCTGCATGATGTGGTGGCATCTTTGTAATCAGGTGAGGAGGGGCTGGCAGTGTGTCTGTGTGGTCTCTCCCATGTCCGGTTGTCTCCATGTCAGGTGCTGGTTCCTTGCCATACTAAGCATTTTCTGTGTCTGGTGGATCCCACTTGAATTTCTTTATGTTGAAGACTTTGGAATGCTGAATTTTCAAAACAATTTTTTACTTGCTCTTTACCAGGTAGGATTAGGTATATCATTGTTAACATGTCAGATAAAAGACAATAATTGCAAATATCATAGCAAATGAGACCTTTGTGACAAATTATTCTCTCAGGTTCCTCTGTCAAACCAAGTGTTTAGCATGAGTATCATTCACACTGCACAAATTATTTTGTGTTTCTGGTGTGTGTTACTCAGAATCATCCTGTTATGCCCAGAAAGTTGTGGCTAGCTTGCATTTCTGACTCTTCATGGCTTTGTA
Source organism: Myiopsitta monachus (assembly GCA_017639245.1). Lineage (NCBI taxonomy): Eukaryota > Metazoa > Chordata > Aves > Psittaciformes > Psittacidae > Myiopsitta > Myiopsitta monachus. Next base: position 30,470,321 of record CM029922.1, read on the forward strand.
GTTTTTTTTCTCAAGGGAAGATCCTATGGACAAAGAAGTTAATCTGAAGGAAGGTAGCATTTGATGTAAATGATGCAGATATAGGATCTTTAGGATCCATTAGGCATGGAGAGAAGTCAAATCTGAAGTAAGCTGTCATGTTGTTTGTTGTACTACAGTACATTAAGTCCATCAACAGGCTGATGCAGTTGTGAGCTCCACAGAGTGTGTGGGCAGTCTGACTTGTCCAGCTGGGGAAAGCTGTCATTCCGTTTGGTGCAGAAACATCAGGGATACTTTTTTTTTGGTGTTATCTTGAGGATTGGCTTATAGGCTTATAGATGATGAGCAGAAAAGAGTAGGAAGAGGGATAGTTTAATGAGCTCAATTAAACCTTTCTTATGGTGGTACCAGTAGTGTTTGGAGGGTAAGGACACACCTTGCCACCTGTAACACTAAAATTTTTGTATCTTGATGGATCAAACCAGGACAGTGTTCTCTGGCTGTGCAAGCCATGCACCACCTGGGGCCAGCTGTGCTTGTTGTTGACCTAGCAGGAATAAATGGAAGACAAATAAGACAGCAACTGCCTGTGATAATATTTGCTGCCCTTGCAAATACTATTTCAGTATCTTTATATTAGTTTGGTTCAGCTTGGGGCCTAATCTTGCCAAGCACATTTTTAGCATGTGATCATATGCCATCAGTAGAAGTAAATTGAAGCAAACAGAATCTGAGTGTGCTCAGTGTCTGTGAAAACTGGACTATTTATTAATGTGGGGTTTGAATTCAGTAGCATTTGAAAATTGTGCTTGCCCTTCCCTTCCCTTCCCTGCCCTGCCCTGCCCTCCCCTCCCTTCCCCTTCCTTTCCCTTCCCTTTCTTTTTGTGATTGTTTTGGAAATGATTACATTACAATATGCAGATAGACTGTAATATGTCATACTTGAACCATGGAAACGTTAATAACCAAATTCTCACCTTTATAACCTACAAAACTGGAGTGATCAGAAAGACAGTAAGTGTTTGGACTGACAAATGTTTCACTGAATAGAAGAGACTTCTGACAATCTAAAACTGTCATTGCAAAACTACTTTAAGGTCTTTTACTAACAAATACAGCTGATTAAAATTACTTGAATGGTACACTTTCTGCTCTTGTGTTTCTGGTCATAATTATGTTCTCTCCTGTCACGAGCAGACTCCCCTTTACTGTCCTTGGTTAGCTCACCATTCATAGTCAGCCAGTACCCACTGACAGATTAACCCAGCAGAAAATACCAAATGGGAGCAATGGTGGCTGAGCCAAATACATTTAAAAAGAAATACCAGTCTTCCTGTGTTCCGCTCTACCTGACAAATAGCACTTTGCTAAGCTGTGGAGTTGGAGAAAGCCATGGAGAGCATTGTATGAAAGAAGAAGGTGGTAGTGATGCTGTTGGTGTCACTCTTCTTTCTGAGTCAGATCCGAACCTATGCCCTAGCCTTGTGTTAGATAGTATGGTGCTGCTGAGATTGCTATGTTTCAGCTGAGATATCAAATGGAGGTCTTGACCTTGTTCTCATTAGAGATCCCTGGGTACTTGTTCTCATTAAAGATCTCCTGGCACTTTTCAAAAGGAAAATAGTGTTAGCCCTAGTGTCTTAGCCAAATTCCAGCTTGGGTAATTACGTTCTACCTACCTAAATTCCCTGGCTGTTCCAATTCAGTGTTATTTTTAATTTCTTCCCTAAACCTGTGAGTAGTATTATTATATGTTGGGAGACATCTGCCTCTGGCACCCTAGATTTGTTTGCATTATTTTTTTATTTAGGAGATCTGATATTTGTATATAACAATAATTTTTTAAGTCCACAAAGTACTTGCAGTCTTATGATTTAATGAAAGATCATCTTAGAATATAATCTAAATGCTTCATGTCTTGCAATAAGTTTCAGAAAGTATTTCTATTAAGAAAGTACTTTTTCAGATGAATAGTTTGAATGTACCATTTACATAGTTTATTTTAGTTGATACTTTTTTTAAACATGTGATTTAATGTGTATTGAATGTCAACACCCACAGAATATAGGAAGACATGCTTAGCTGAGAAACTCGGGTTTTTTTTATGAGCATGAAGAGATAGAACATGGAACATGGGAGAGGAGAGAAGGTTGCTTTAAATAGCACATAGTGTGCTTTAAATGATGTGTTTACAGAGAACCATTCTACAGAAAGAACATGAACCCATCAAATACAGAAGATGTTAGTCCAATCTTACAATCATAATGGAAAATTCTCAGAAGTAGTAAAGACAGAGACAAGAACCCAGTGATTAATGAAATACAAAAGGTGAAAATCCTCTTTGAAGTTCCAGCTTTCTAACGTGCCAGAGATAAACTCAAGCCAGCCTATTGCTATATTTTCAAATGTATTCTCTCAAATGCATGTCTTGTAAGGTTTGAAAATGCAATTGGTTTGGTACAGCTTCTCACAGAAAAAAGTAACTCACATTTGAAAGTTCAACTTCACTCACTCAGTGATCCATCTTGTGCTAACACAGTCCTCAAAGACTGGTGGTTGGCATAGGGGGGAGGTATATGTGTAGTTAGCTGATGCAATGATTTCTGTCCCATATAGTCCAGCTGTGATCAGATGTATGAGTGATTTGGCCCACTGTTCAGGACTGATAAACTTTGTCTCCTTGTACAGTCAATGGAAACAGATGGCTTCAGGTAGCCTACTGCAGATATAGCTCATGGCTCATGGTCTGAGCAAACACTTGGGACATAAAACCAGGTACGAGGTACACACCTCTTCTGAAAGGAGGTTGCACTATACATGCAGGAGCTGTTAATTTTTTTTGGAATTTCCCATGTTACCTATATATATATTTTTTTTTTCTGGAAAGCTCCTTTGTTTGTTTCTTCCTACTCCTGCTATCATCACCAAGTTTCATTTCCTCAAAGAAAGGGATCCCGGAAGCATGAGAAGGGATTATGTGCCCAATCACATCTGGTGCTGCTCAATGGTTCAGTTTTGTGAAAGCAGAGGGTGCTTAATTTCCTGTTTGCACTTGGCACATGCAGAGATCTACTGCTGACCAAATGTTGAAACCTTTGGTAGGAAGAGGTGAATTGTTTTACCTGCTTTCCAACCTGGAGAAGTTATTCTGTATCTGATTGCTTTTTTATCTGGGCCATTAACTTGATGTTTTACTGATCTGTTTGCACATGTTCCCCTAAATTACACATTATTTTCATTATAATTTGTGTCTACATTTCAAATAAAAAGCACACCAGAGCTGTTGCCATGTAAATACATTAAAATTAAGAAGTCTATAATTAAAACATTAGCCTGTAATTATTACAACAAACTATAATACAGTACAGAGCAACAAAACAGGAGCAAGAGTCTAACAACTCACACACACAACTTTGTTGACTAACACTAACCAGCTGACTGTAAACTAAGAAAAAACAGAAAATCCTGAGCCAAGACTTCCACTAGGACTGAAGTCCCTGTTCTGGATAGCCCTGTTATATGAGATCACAGCCTTTTCTGAGAACCTGACAAATAACCAGGCCCTGGGAGAGTTGCGGGTGGAGTTTATTCTGAAACTCCCTGGTAATCATTTGTATCTAAAAATAAACATAATGACACAGACTGGAAGGATATAACTCCACCCAGGGCTGCTCAGGGGGACTTTGCCTTGTGGCCATGCAGAAGTAAGAGCAGCAGTGCTTCATATGAAGAGGCAGCTGTGATTTTAAGTGCTGGGTCTTTCTTCTGTCATTAAAGAAACCCAAAAGGTGTGGAGTGGTCTGCCTAAGCACAAGATCCCACACCAGATGTGGTGGTTATGGTACCCACTACTACGTGACATTTATGGTGATGGTGATATCCACTGGAAGTGAATGAACATGTGATGATCTTGATTGCATATACCCTTCCAACACTCTTCTGAAGTATAATTGAGACAATGAGAACATGGGGACTACTTTTAAAACTGTTTTAGTACCTGCCTATTCATACTTCCCTAGATGCTTTTTGAAGTCCCACTCAGCATCTCATACACCACTAAAGTTCTAAGTGATTTATCTAAAATCTGCTTTTGAGCAGAAAATAGCAAACAGAAAGCAAGACTAAAGCTGTAACACAAAGGTTGATACCTTGATTTCTGGCCAGCACTTCTCTCTGTTGAAAAGGGGTATTCTTTTTGCTGAAATGAGGGATTTTTTCCTGAAATATTCTGTGGAGTTTTACCAATTTTTCAAATAAATTCATTTGAAACAGAAATAGCATTATGCATTCCTTTTAGAGCTGGGAGCAGGGAAGAGGACTTGTGAGCTTCAAATTTAAATTTTACCTCTTAAATTTTATTTTTAATTGATTTACTGCAGTTTGAACACTGTTCTTATTAATTTTATTTCCTTTTTAAAAAATAAGTCAGGGATTTTAAAAACAAAGTGTTTAAAGAACTTTTCTAGCCATGTTCTAATGCTTCAGGACATACCTATACTGGGTCTGCTGCTTGCACCTTGAATGTGGCCTCTGTTCCTTGGATGTCTTTGCTGATATGAACTGAGGTCTGCCTTGCTCCAGCTGGACAGCCAGCAGGACCTGAGACATGTAGCTTAAAGCTGTCTTGAGTTCTTTAAGTTACAGGCATTGTTTTACATCTAGTTAACAGAAATAAATTAGAATGAGAACGTAAGTCTTATAGAGTCATAAATTATACCTACTTCAGATGCTCCTGTTCAATTTTCTAGGAGGCAACAAAAGCCAAGGTCTTTCCACTGTTCTAATTCCTGAGAAAAATACAATCTCTAAGAGTAGTAAGAAAGCCTGCTCCATTTGCATTCAATAGCTGGGAGGAATCTTCAAAAAGATGTTGTCACCTTCTTGCCGCAGCAACCAAATCTGACCATATCTGAAAGAGATACAAATGCAACTTGCAGGGCATATGAATCTCTTGTTTTGTCTATCAGCTGTGCTTATACGGAGGACAAAGTTCTATTCTTAATTCTCCAGTGTGTAGAGCCTCAATTTATAAGATGAGCCAAAGATAATGGAACTGGTGTCTCTTTCTTGCAGAGTAGTCTTAGTTCAGCATCCTGAGTGGAAATAGTATTAGCATAGTCAGCGTTCCCGATTATGGAAGTCCTGTCCGAGACTTATTCCACAGAAAACTGTCCACCTGGAACAGCTAAATTAGAATGGTTGAAATATAACAATTTCCAGGATTAGAGAACAAATTGGCTTATCTTCTCGACACACTAGTTGATTCTCTGCTTTCATCAAAGAGTAATTATTATGGAAGAAGTTATTTGAGAACAGAGAACAGAAGGAATAGAATTGGCATAATTATACTAGAACAGCATCCCTGACCAGCCCAGGCCTCAGTGTCACAGCAAGTTCTATGATCTGCTCCAAGGACACTGTAGCCACAAGCTTGCTTTTTCCCTCAAGACAGAAAGTTAAATCACAGTAATTCCCAAAATTCTTTAAGGAGGAAGAATTCCAAATTAAATTAAAAAAAAAAAAGAGTATAAGGAGAATATACCCTGAAGATACCAGTCACCATAGACTTCTTTAACCAAATGTTGTATTTCAAATAATAACAGTAATTAAAAATACATATTTAAGAAGCCTGAGCAGATTAGTTAAAGAGCATTTTAGGATTATAACAGTACTTCCAGTTGCATCAACCAGATGCCATTTCAAATGGTGCTGTTTGGATTAATTAACTGAGTTCAGGACACCACATATATTAAAACTGCGAGTTGTACTACCCATCCTCCCCCACACCCTTTTATAATTTGTTATTAAAATCTTGGCCAATTAGAAAAACACAATGTACTAAGTAAAACAGAACACTGAACCAGTCAAAAGTAATTACTCAGACTAAGATTCATTTAAATGATTTATGGAAGCAATTAAATGATTTTAAAATGCTTTGTAAAGGTGTGGTATGTTTCACACATTCACATATACTATATGCAGAATGTGTGGAGTGTGTGTTAAAAGGCTACTATTAATTGCTTTTACAGAAATGCCACAAATTGTGTATTTTAGCAAAAAGATCATTATAACAGGATATAATTGATTTAAAGCACTATTCTTTTTAAGAAATACAGCTATAAAGTGCTTCAGACTTTTGTGTAAGAGCAATTCTATCTCTCTTATAGAGATACTTAATTACTTTAATAAGTCTGTAAAACTATTTTATAAGGCAGTAGCTTTTAAATTACTTTCACCCTAGCAGAGATTGAGATCCCATTGTGGAATATAATGCAAATGGATTTCTGAGCATATTAATAAAATCCTAACATTTGCTGCACTGAAAGCTGGAGGAAAAACACTATCTTTATTTAAATATGGGTGGCCCTCACGTAGATTTTACCCCAGACTAAAATAAATTAAATGTAGATTAAGTACATCCTTAATACATCCTTATCTAAACCAAACAGCATAGCATAAGTTTGGATGCTATAAAGTGGGTCCGTTCTCCGTCTGGGTTGGGCCCAATGTCCTGTCTTCAGTGCTGGCCCATGTATGGTTTAGAATTTAAAAGCAGGGTATTAACAAATCTTATTATCTTTATTATTATTTTGTTTTCAGCCTTCCGACATTGTAAATCATCCTTTTCTTCCCTTTGCTGCTCTGGTAGATGACAGATCTTCAATTGGAAGACCTGCCCATTAAAGAACCAAACACAAAATGGTGACAAAACTCGTTAGTTATATCAGTCAGTATCTCGGTGACTGTCAGAAATAAAAATTATTTTTAGATGTAGAAGCTAATTACCATGTGCATTTGCTTAAATAATAAAGCTAGCATTTACTAAAAGGTATTAATGTAGCTATATAAGCCTCTGGTTCCCTTTTTGTTTCAAAGAATGACCTAACAGGAGAAAGTCATTGGAAGCCTTTGCTAGATCTTACCAATTTACAGTGAAGCTGGGTGAATAAACTAGGATAAAAAAGCTGTTAAAAACAAAATCTGTTGTAAAAACAATATAGAGTAATCAAAAGGTTCATGATAGATCACTTTTGTCATACAGTTAAGAATAAATTGTAGCTTCCAATAAAGGCAAAATAGATACCCCATTTTTATTGAACCTCTAATATTTTTCTTGTGCATTCAATTTGTGACAGCATGACAAAGTTTGTATATGATGACAAAAGGTGATATGATCCAGTAGTGTGTTATTTGGATGTTCATCAACTTCCAGAAGTGATATTGTCTCTTGAAAGTAGTACTGTGAGGTATGATGGCACTGGAACATTTAGTCTGAGGTCATGGCAATATAACGCAGTTGGACATGCTCTGGAGGTGTTTCAGGGATGATGCTGCAGAACATCTGCTTTGTAAACATACAGAAATACTATTCCTTGATCCTGAGTGTTTCCAGAAGAAAGTGCATCTTTTTGTTTTTTTACTTTTCCTAGTAAGAGGCTGATTGGGAATGCAAAAGTAATTTAGATAAAGTAAACCAAATGCATTTCTTCCTACTTCTGCAGCTTCTGCCCACTTGCAGGCTAAAGATAGGATCAGCTGATTTTAAGCAGTTTATTAAGCATGCTTTCTTTGTAATTCTCTTTCACCTCTCTTTGCAGCAAGTCCTTCATTTAATACTGATCAAGAAATGTGATGTGAGAGACTGGATTCTTGGAGAAAAGCTATGGAGAATAGATGAGGGTAGTTCCCTAACGGTATATGAGTCATACAATTTCTTTGGTCACTGGAATTAAGTTTATAGAAAACACATAGTCAGCTGGGTTGCAGACAAGTACTTTGAGAGCAGAGCACATGGAAATCATGCCCTTATATCAGCAGAGCTATCAAAGATGAACAAAAACACAGACCACATTAAAAAGGCAAGAAGACACATTTCTGCTTTCATTTAAGCAATTCTTATGCAAGCTGCAGATGCAGATAGATAGCAACTATTTTATCAGACACATGAAAATGTGCTGTTTAAATGGCATTTTTTTCAAGATATTCTGTTCCCACAAAATTTTAATGGTAAATTAAAAGTATGTGAATAAATTTGTATATATTAGTTTTCTGAGTGTCCAACTGTTTATTATCTTCATAGTCTTATTTTAGGGAATTTCATGGCTATACAACAATCCTATTTGGTGTGTTATCTTTGTAGAAGAAGAGGCATCAGAGAAATTGGGAAAGGAAGACAATTAATTAGTAGGTTTTTAGTTCTTACTCCTACTTAAAATCTAACTAAAATAGGAATTTGACAGGTGTTTGGCCAGAATGGAGAAATTAGACATTTTTTTTTATCTTTGGGAAAGTGAGTAGGAAAAGATGGTTCTTGAAAGCCATTTTGAGAGTATTTTATAGTAGCTTTTATCTCATTATTTGATAAATTCTCTTTGATAGCAATTCTAATATGGGATTTTTTTCCTGTTTATTTTTAACATCAAATCACTGCTTTCACACCCTTTGCTTCTCTCTGGGTATGGTAAATCATTTGGGAGTCTCTTAATCTATTTTTTTTCTTGGCTTAATTTTTTCCTTTTACCCTGTTTTTATCTGCTTGGGTTTTATTCCTCACTGATTACTCCCTGAGAAGTCAAAAGCTTAGAACTTACACAATCTCACCTTACTCTGCAAAACTTTGCAAAAGCCTTTTTAAGGAAGGACATGTGTTGAAGGTTCTTTGTGCAAATACTCCTCCATTTCATCCTGTCTGGACAGCAAAGATGAGCTTCACCACAGAAAAAGCTGTGTCTTTCAAATTAGATGCTAGAATATGTTTTACAAATAAGCAACCAACTGAATAACTAAAATTCTTTAGTAGCAATTTACTGTGAGCTATATATGGAAATAATAACTTTGCTTATAATTTAAATTATTCTTCTAATACATTATATCTGTTCTGAGCATGTGAAGAAAACATTAGAACTTGACTGAAGTGAGCAGCTTTATACATTTGGCAGGAATTCCCTTTGGGGCTTCCTAAGAGCTTAACTCTAGCTTTGCTCTTACTGTAGGTTTGGACACAGGCTGTTACATGTGATTCACATAGCTGCCTCAACAGCAAATGGAGACATCCCTGGGAGACCACTTCTGACCAGATGCATTTCTGGTGGGCAGGTTATTTGGCTGTAGCCTTGTGGGCAGGTGATCTGCCCAGCTCCGCACCAGCTCCCTGGCTGCACATGCCATCACAGGGTGGAAATAAGGAGCACATTCGGGTTTGGAAACACTAATCCATCCTTGCAACCATGATGCTGTGGTGTTTCCTATGCCAAATATTGTGGAATTAGAGCTTTATAATACTATCATCAATCAGGAAGTGGGGGTCGTGTGTGTGTGTTATTGACTTGATTTACAAAAATTTCTTTTCCAAGACCTTGTCCCATTTCTGGGGCAGATCTTTATGGAGATCAATGGCAAAACAAATCCTTGTTGGAAACCAAACTGATTGCAAATGAACATAAAGGCTCATGAGACCTGCAGCTTTTCTTCATCACACCAACCAGAGCAACTTTATCTGCAAATTATTCAACAAACTTGTCAAGGGAGCAGCTGAAGAAATTGTATTGTCATGGAACCCAGATGATTATTACATGGTCTAGAGTAATTAGACATTACTCCACTTAGATGCTTCTTTTCGATATGTAAATGTATAAAAGAAATGCTGTCTCCTGACCTATGAATACATTTCTATGGTATGTGTGCATTAAAAGTATGCATTCTGAAAAGACAAACTCAGGTTGTTTTTTTGACTAATTTCTCTAGGGACTCGAGGGATACTAGGAACACTATCAGCTGGAATGACCTTTATTTACAGTTCAAAAGCAGGGTGCAGGTAATCAGTAGGTAATCTTCAAGTCTTTCAAGTATCAAGGGATACTAACAAGGAAGGCACATCTCAGTATTCTTCTATGTTGATCAAAAAGAACTTTACAGCCTCAACAGCTTTGAAAACTAAATCAAAAAATAAAAATCAGCATATATGTATATTAAATATGACACTCAGAAATTAAATTTAATTGAATAATTTAAAATTACATGGGCTATGTGTTACCACCTGCCTCCCTGGCCCATCGCTATAGGTCACTAAAATCTCCAAAGCATGTGTCATTCAACTTGCTTCTATAGAATTACTGTACTTGGGATTTCCATCTAATGGATAGAAATCTGTCTGTCCTACTATCCTGGTGCTGACAGTAGCCAGTACCAGATGGTTCAGAAGAATATATTAGAAAGACCATGAAATTATAATTTCCTTATGAAGATTTCATTCTAATTCCCTGACATAAAGTGTATTTCAAACTGTAAAGCACAAAGTTTTCCAGTTGCTAAGTTTCGTTTTTCTTAGAAGTAGCTTATAATCTTGGACATTGTTATTCTGTAAATCTTTATGGAATTGGCCTAGATGACATCCCATCTCAGTAAGTACCACAGTCTAATTATCCTTTCTGTGAGGAAATTTCATCAGTTGTGATAGAACCTGAAAAAGGAATTTCATTATTTCTTTGCCTTAGGCTTTAGCTAGAGAAGCTAGTAGTCCTTTGCAGTTTGTTGAACCAGGAACCTAGCTAAATTCAGTTCAGGGTTTTGGTGAAATAAAATTCACAAATAATTCACAGAGGCAGAATAGAATTCATCCTGTGAAAAAAAAAATGCTTTATGAAGTTTGCTTCAGGTCTGAAGGTTTGCAAAGAAGAGGTTTTTACATTGCCCTCTCAATCAGAAACAAATTGTTGGCATTGACACTTATTGCAACACGCAGCTATAAAATCATAAAAAAAAAGACTATAGAAGGCATTGAGAAAGCAAGGGGAAGCTTTTCCTTCACTTAAACTTGTCTGTGTTTCCTTCACTTAAAATTGTCACTTCACAAAATAGCAGGAGTACAGTGACACTCACTTGTCATGGGTTCAGCAGCAGCAGTCATTTTTCTCCTTCTTGGTAGCTGGTGCAGCGCTGTGTTTTTGATTTTGGGCCTGGGAACAGCGCTGATAACACCAGTGTTTTCAGTTACTGCTTGGTAATGTTTTGGTCTGGCCAAGGACTTTCTGAGTCTCATACTATGCCAGGGGGGAGGGAAGCCGGGAGGAAGCAGAGACAGGGCACCTGACCCAAACTGACCAAAGAGGGTATTCCATACCACAGCACGTCATGTCCAGGATGTGAAAACGGAGAGCAGAGACCCGGAAGGGTGTGGTGGTGCACTGGGGGGTTCGCTGCTGGGGGGTGCACTGGCTGGGTCAGGCTTGGTGAGCAGTTGTATTTCTCTTTCTTTGTACTTCTCTTTTTATTATTATTATAATTATAATAATAATAGTAACTTAGTTACTAAACTGTTCTTATCTCAACCTGTGCGAGATGAATTCTTTTGATTCTCCTCCCCATCCCCCCAGGACTGGGGGAAGAAAAAGAGAGGAGTGAGCGAGTGAGTAAAACTTTGTGAGTTTTAGAGGCTTAAACCACAACACACTGTATAATGTTTGATGCAAAGGTAGGAAAATGCCAGCTCTAAATGGGTAAATGTGCTTGTTCTGCACTGCCCTGTTACTCCTCCAAATTACTTTACCTAATCTTTAGATCTACATGTCAGGGAAATAACTGCTTATGATATCTCAGAAGTGCTTAACAGGAAGGAAGTTTCAGCTTAAAACTGAAGTTCCTAATTTTAGTAGTACTAACACTACTGTTCTGTTAAGATCACCTGAAAAACAAGAACAGTTCTGTGGGAAATAAAAGACCGTGGGTTTTGTTGTTATTGTGGTTGGCTAACACAAAAAAAAGTGAAAAAAGAAAAACTTTCACAGCTTTCTCATTATTAGTTCTGGGAAAATACAGTAAAGCCACAGCTGGCAGGCACTTATTTTTTTTCTTAGCATTTGATAATAGAATTAATTGGGAAGTGGAAAGCTTACAACCCTTTTTCTGCTGCAAGTTACTCTCTGCTATCATTATGAATCGGTGTTAAAATCCAAATAATTGTAATTCACTAAATAATGAAGAAATACATTTGCATCATCAATAATCAAGACTTTTTTTTGACAAGTAGTTTTAGTACAAAATGTCAATAAACTGGAGAAAGAGATGCCCAGGGCAGCATGAAGAGTTCCAGGTGGTGGGTTAAGTTCTAATGTAGCACTCAAACATATATATGCACCAAGTCCCTGTGACTCCTTTTTGATGGCAAGGCTCCCTTTAACAGCATTTCAGCAAGCATGGAGTGGGGAGAGTTGGGTGGTAGAAAAATGTCTGTCTTGCTAATATACTGCAAAGCTGAAGTTAGCAGTGCTGTGAGTGATGAAGAGCAGTTCCAGTGGAGTTGTCTACAGTAGTTTGAGACCATTACTCCATACCCATTAGAGACATTTATCATTTAGTCACTATGCTTATGCAACAGTATTCTAAAGCTGCAAAAAATACCTTGCCAGCTCTATATTAGGGATGGGTGAATTAATTCTGATAAAATGAGAACTGTTCTTATTTTTTCCCAGACCTGTAACTGAACCAAAACCTAATGTTCATCCATCATTATTTCAGACATGAGAGCTTGTGCTTTGCAAGCTGGGCCCCAATGTATCAGCTCAGCAAGGTCCCTGATGCAATGGTGGTGGACATGGTATAAGAACCTGACCAGAACGGAACAGATTATTTGGGAATTTCTCCATCCCTTTCCGTCTGCAAACTTCTCTCCTAGGCTTCTTGCCAGTGGCGAAACCATGGTGAGGATGTAATCTGCTAGCAGGCCAAAAGAAGCACAGTGTCAGCAATATGGATTGATATGTGGATTTAGGAATAGCTGGATCTGAAATACAATATAAACACAAATTAATTCTGGAAAATATTAACTCATAAAATACTGCACTTTTTTAAACCAAGCAACCAACCAACGAAACAAACAAACAAAAAACCCACCCTGTTTCTACTTTTTCGATTTCTGTGTCATTTTCTCACATTTCATTATGAGCCATTATAATATACATGGTATTTGTGAGCAGCTTTCAGCAACATCTTGTACAAGTACAGAAGAGAATGTGCCTGTAATTATAGCAAAATTCATGTCTTTCAATGCAAAGCTACATCGCATCTTATTGACTTAACACCACTGCCTAAGTATAGATTTGTACATCCTAAGAATGTATTTCATAAGTGAACACTTTTTCATAAATCAACCAGGTTAGAGAACAGAGCTTCCTAGTAATTGCTAGGAGATAAAGGAAGAAATATGTCTTACAGCATAAAAGGAAAAAAAGAAATATATCTCATAGCATAACATTTTCAGTCCTTAAAAATATTGCTGATTTTCAGGTTGTTTTTTTCCAAGAGTGCCTAAAGCAAATAAAATAAGCAACAAAAAAAAAAGTCTCAGTGATTGAAATTAAATTATTTTCAGTGTTTAAACTGAAACTGTGACATTTCAGCACTTTCTCTCCAAAAAATGATCTCAAGTAATAAGTTTTCATCCTTCAGTGAATGCATATATTTCTGCCTGTTAATATTCAAGGAATGTTCACAATTTGCATTTAATCATTTGCAGCCAAGCAGCAAAAAATTTTACAAGAAGCTCTGAAGAGTTAAAGCAAGGACTCGTATAAGGATAACTTATTTGAGTGTTATTGATGACCACGGTCATAGATTCAGTACTGTGGGGTTTCAGGGTGGCCATAGCCAAGGGATTATCTCAGAATTCCATCTTTAAGAATTTTTGTCAGTGTTTTCAATGACAAGAAACACTTTTCATTACAATTAAATAGGCATTGCAGTTATTGCCTTCTCTGCCCCATAGGGATGTTGGAAAGAACTCTCCAGTGGGCAAGTGTGCTTTTTGTGATGAGGAATATTTGATCCAGCTTCCTATAGCCAGTCCGGTGATATTATTGGACAAATAGGTGTGATCTTTGATTAAGATTTTCAAGTTATCTGCTTCTGGCTCCACAGGTTTTTGGATATTTTCTTTGTAAGAGTTATTACATCTTTGCCAGCAGTGCTTATCCAACTAGCTGAATGCTGTCCTTGATGTTGCCTAACATGTCCGTGTTGGAAGAGAACAGCTTAGTAATACTGCAGGTACAGAGTCCAGGAATAGGCCATCTATTTTAGTTTGAGATCACTTCAGGGGAATAGTAAATGTATATGTAGGTAGACACTTGTCATGGGTTCAGCAGCAGCAGTCATTTTTTCTCCTTCTTGGTAGCTGGTGCAACGCTGTGTTTTTGATTTTTGGGCCTGGGAACAGCGCTGATAACACCAGTGTTTTCAGTTACTGCTTGGTAGTGTTTTGGTCTGGCCAAGAACTTTCTGAGTCTCATGCTATGCCAGGGAGGAGGGCAGCCGGGAGGAAGCAGAGACAGGGCACCTGACCCAAACTGACCAAAGAGGGTATTCCATACCACAGCACGTCATATCCAGGATATGAAAACGGAGAGCAGAGACCCGGAAGGGTGTGGTGGTGCACTGGGGGGTTCGCTGCTGGGGGGTGCACTGGCTGGGTCGGGCTTGGTGAGCAGTTGTATTTCTCTTTCTTTGTACTTCTCTTGTTATTATTATTATTGGTGGTAGCAGTAGTGATTTGTGTTATACCTTAGTTACTAAACTGTTCTTATCTCAACCTGTGGGAGTTGAATTCTTTTGATTCTCCTCCCCATCCCCCCAGGACTGGGGGAAGAAAAAGAGAGGAGTGAGCGAGTGAGTAAAACTTTGTGAGTTTTAGAGGCTTAAACCACGACAACACTAAAGAAGAATTTGAGGTATCTTCTGGGCAATAATCTTGCATGTTGTGTCAAAGTATTAGAGGGACTTTGGGATTTCTTCAATACTGTCTTTTTTTTTTTTTTTTTTTTTTTTTTAAATCAGTGTCACACAGACAGAGATTTCTGCATGTCAGTGGGAATCCTGTTAGAGATATTCTTGATTTGCAAACTAAATGAGTAAAATTCACTGATTCATTAGTGAAAGTCTGGAGGACAGGAAAATGTAAAAAAAAGCTCATAAGACTAAAAAAACCTCTATACCGGTATTTAACTATACAGGAGGTTGTTGTTGGATCTCTCAGATCTTATAGCTTGGATCATGTGTTATATGCTTTCTTTTCTACTGTTTCAAAAAAAAAAAGCTGATATGGCAGATATGTCATAGAATCATAGAATCATAGAATAGTTAGCGTTGGAAAGGACCTTAAGATCATCAAGTTCCAACCCCCCTGCCATGGGCAAGGACACCTCCCACTAAACCATGCCGCCCAAGGCTCTGTCCAGCCCGGCCTTGAACACCGCCAGCAATGGAGCATTCACAACTTCCCTGGGCAACCCATTCCAGTGCCTCACCACCCTCACAGTAAAGAATTTCTTCCTCATATCCAATCTAAACTTCCCCTGTTTAAGTTTGAACCCATTACCCCTTGTGTCTTATCACTACAGTGCCTCATGAAGAGTCCCTCCCCAGCATCCCTATAGGCCCCCTTCAGATATTGGAAGGCTGCTATGAGGTCTCCATGCAGCCTTCTCTTCTCCAGGATCAACAGCCCCAACTTTCTCATCCTATCTTCATACGGGAGCTGCTCCAGTCCCCTGATCATCCTCGTGGCCCTCCTCTGGACTTGTTCCAACAGTTCCATGTCCTTTTTATAATGAGGACACCAGAACTGCACACAATACTTCAAGTGAGGTCTCACAAGGGCAGAGCAGAGGGGCAGGATCACCTCCCTCGACCTGCTGGTCACACTCCTTTTGATGCAGCCCACGATATGGTTGGCTTTCTGGCCTGCTGAGCGCACACTGCTGGCTCACATTCATTTTTTCACTGACCAACACTCCCAGGTCCTTCTCCGCAGGGCTGCTCTGAATCTCTTCCCTGCCCAACCTGTAGCTGTGCCTGGGATTGCCCCGACCCAGGTGTAGCACCTTGCACTTGTCATGGTTAAAGTTCATCAGGACGGCATCAGCCCACCTCACAAGTGTGTCAAGATCCCTCTGGATGGCATTCCTTCCCTCCAGCATATCAACTGAACCACACAGCTTGGTGTCATTGGCAAACTTGCTGAGGGCGCACTCAATCCCACTGTCTATGTCACCGACAAAGATGTTGAACAAGACCGGTCCCAACACCTATCCCTGAGAGACACCACTCATTACTAGTCTCCAGCTGGACATTGAGCCATTGAGCACAACTCTTTGAGTGCGGCCATCCAGCCAGTTCTTTATCCACCGAGTTGTCCACCTATCAAATTGATGTCTCTCCAACTTAGAGACAAGAATGTCATGTGAGACAGTGTCATACGCTTTGCACAAGTCCAGGTAGATGATATCAGCTGCTCTACCCCTGTCCATCAGTCCCATAGCCCCATCATAGAAGGCCACCAGATTGGTCAGGCAGGATTTCCCCTTAGTGAAGCCATGCTGTCTGTCACCAAGCACCTTGTTGTTTTTCATGTGCCTTAGCATGCCTTCCAGGAGAATCTGCTCCAAGATTTTGGCAGACACAGAGGTGGGGCTGACTGGTCTGTAGTTCCCTGGCTCATCCATTTTCCCCTTCTTGAAAATGGGGGTTATATTTCCCTTTTTCAAGTTGTTGGGAACTTCACCTGACTGCCATGATTTTTCAAGTATGATGGACAGTGGCTTAGCAACTTCATTTGCCAGCTCCTTCAGGACCTGCAGATGGATTTCATCAGGTCCCATGGACTTGTATATGTTCAGGTTCCTAAGATGGTCTCGAACCAGATCGTCTCCTACAGTGGACCCAGGGTCTTCATTCTCACTGCCACTACGTCTGCTTTTCAAGACTTGGGTGGTGTGGTCAGAGCATTTGCCAGTGAAGACTGAGGCAAAGAAGTCATTAAGGACCTATCAAACAAGATCACGTCACAGTGTGGTACACTGAATGTACTCATGAAGTTAGATTTGAGTTTTTGGATCTGAGAACTATGTGTGTCTGTAATTAGCTAATGTATGTCTGATGCTTAAGCAGAGACTGGTGGCAGCAAGAAGTAAGTTCTGTAGCATTTAAGTACTTGTTTCCAGCTTTATAGTGAAGCAACATACTTGATACATAGGCTATTGAGTCAGCAAGGAACACTACAGGTATCATAGCTGTTGGCTAAAAGTTACTAAAGTGTATCCTGGAAAGTGTGTGTTGCGCCCCACTCCATTAATAAGTTGTTAAACTGAAAGCTCAGTTGTGCTTTCTGTAACCACTGACATTTTATCTGAAATAAAGATGAGAATTTTCATTTACTACAAAGTATTTAAAAGGTTCCTTATCTATGGGACCAGAATAGGGATATTAGTAACACTGTCTGCTTCTTTTTAAAACCCTATTAGTGTCAGGGAATAAGTTTCTCCAATGGCGCTTGACATTCACTTAGCTAAAAAAAAACCCATAAAATGAATTTTCCAAGGGAATAGTTGATGTAATACACTAACAGCCAGCTACAGAAAACATAACATTTGATATCAATAAAACATACGCTAGCTTTGTTCCTAAAACTGGTATCACAGGCATTAGCAATGTAATCTGTTATTTTACTTTTTTTTCTGTACATGTGTTTCTGTTTTGCTCTCTCTGTCAATATATCTACTAACCAAATATTCAGCTTGTGCTTTGTCTTTGAATTCAGCAGCATGCAAAAATGGCCAAAACCTAGTTGGTTTTTGTTGTTGTTGCTTTGTTTGTTTGTTTTTCCTGGTATATAATACAAGTTAAGAGATGGGGATCCCAAGCTACTGACTTAGAGATGATCAACCTTTTTCATGACACAGTGCTTTACTTTACATAACATTTAAAGTCTGTAAAACAATCTGTGCCTCACAGATTATGCCTGCAGAGCTAAAAGGCCCAAGGCTATTCAAATATCATGGACACGGGAGGGTGTGAACAGCATGGCTAGAATGCTTGTGGAAACATTTATGTTTTTAAAGGACAGAAAAGTAACACAGACTGCAATACTGTGATTGGAAGCATGAAGATGAAAACCACCATACCACATGCATCACGTGATGGACAGTCTATATCTCTGCTGCTAAATGAAGCAGAAGCAGATCGTGAATTTAAGTACTGGACTACTGCTTGTCCATACTGATTATTTGCCAGCATGTTTGTAGTCAGGGAAAAGGTTTAGTGTTCTCTTAGATGCTATCTGAGCAGTTTGGTGGATAGCAGATACTGTGGACTATGACCCAAAGCTAGTATGGATAGGGCTGGTTTGTCTCCTTGGCATGTAACCTTTCCTTTGTCTTGTGCCATGGAACCATTTCACTGTGATGAGCTATAAGATGGTTCTTCCTTGTTCCAGACCCTTAAACTGAGGAACGTATAACACACAGTAACTATGTCCTAAATCCACCTGAAGTCCCAAGAAGTCTTTGGACTAAGCATGATGTGATACAGATGACACCTGTGTGTGCCCTTTGGCCTCAGGTTCAGAAATGAGTCACACATTTAATTTGCAGGGCCAGTATAGACATATCCAACAAGAACAGACAGAAAACAACTCCAAAGCAGAATGTAGCAAAAGTTAGAGGCATAGAACTGAAGACCACTGTTCGTGACTTTCTGAAAATGTCATCACTTGTTTTGGTGTTTGAATGTGAGTAAACTCCCTGCAACTCTTGGTTTAGCCAGTTTCTGAGATGTCTTTCAGAACTATCCCTTAATTTCCTAAAGTGAAGCTTAAAGCAAAATAAATTGAATATTTGGGTAAGTGTAAAAAAATAATCTCCTAAAATCTGAATGTTCATTAATAAAATGATTGATTCTGATCAATAGTGGCATAAGGTTTCTACTGAAAAGTCCTTCTGGAACTCTGCAGTGAATTCCAGACAAATGTGAGAAAATGGTTCCAGGTGATGGATCACTTGCTGAGTGGCTCAGAGCAACTTTCCTCTGCATTCATTCTGTGGATAAATGTTCCTTTTGAGAGTGCTTCTGAGGTCAAAAGTCTTTCTGGACATGAAGGCTGTGAAAAAGGGGAAGGCTTTCACCAAAGCACTGTTTGTCACCAAGCTCCCTGGGCTTTGAAGCTTTTCATTGTTTAATGCCTAGTTCAGATGAACTGATTTGACAGCTGCAGTTTTAGAAACATCTACCAAATAAAAGAGAACAAAAAAGAATGAGAGTTGTGAAAAATTTTTGCTAAGAACATATGGGGCAGGAAAACATTGTAAAAACTGCTGATCTGTTGATTGGCTAGAGAACACAAAATCTATGTTTTTAGATGATTAAAAGCTAAATTCTGATTTGCTCACCCATTCTGGGTGGTAACTCACTGTCAAAATTCTCCTATTCATTTCAGCAAAGCTATGGGAGAGCTTATGCTCTGTGAGAAAGCAAGACAAAACCTCACGCTTATTCACATGCTGCAGTTAACCATGGCTGATAAACGTTTATCTCTTGAACATGACTCTGTGCCATGCTCTCACATTCTCTTTATGAAATATGATGGTGCTAAATATTGACAGAGATTTCAAACTTGCTGTGGAAAAAGCATTCAATTTTCTGTGGTAAGTCTTTTTCACAGCTTCTTTTGTCCTCAACAAAGGTTTCAGGCTCCTCACCTGCTGTCAGTGCAATATGTAACACTGGCAGTGCAACCTGAGCTGGAACTTACTATACCATCTAATAGAGGATCCCTTCTGAGAAATTCTGTAGCCAGCATAATTCTGGTGTACTGTTCTGCCGGTTGCCTCCAAAGTTATAGCCAGTATGTCCATTTCATGTTGTCCTTCTGTCATGTCAACCTCTGGGTACTTTTTCAGTTTTCTGGTCATTATGCATCTGCTATAAATTAAAGCAAGCCCGTACCTTTAGTTCACTGGGCTTTAACATCTGCTTCTTTACTTGCCACTTCCTGACCTTCACTTAAACAGTAACACAGTCCAGCTCTCTTGTTAAAGGGCAGATGGGCAGGCTACCAGGCCTGCAATCTCAGTAATCTATGCAGTAGGAAAATGCTGCGCAGAAAGCTGCCTGTATATGACCTCGTGCATCCATATAGAACTACAAGCCATGCAAATAAAGCGCTCTCTACTTTGTTCTTTACTTTAAAAGGCAATTAAAGGATTTTGAAAGGCAGATTACTCATTTTGGGTTTTGTTCAGTTCGTAGGTTAAGTATATGGTCATTACTATTTTGAGCCTAAACAGAAAAGATCATCCTTTCCCTTCAGACTTGCCATACAAAAATTAGCACTTTATACAGTGAGTCATGTTCACAGTTTCTTTTGTCCCCAATAAATCTCTGAAGTGCAAATTAGAGGGATGTGTATATAATTGACAATGAAGTTTAAAGACATTGATACACTTGGTGTCACCTGTGTCTGTGACAATAGTAGTGCAGCATCCTTTCCCTTGCCACATGCAGATGTTTGGTTTTTTTTCTTACATAGCAGTCTCTAATCATGGTTTCCTTGTTTCAGTCACCTGAAACCAGAGACATAATGTTGCCTGTTTGATTCCAAGGCAAGTTAAATAACTGTCATATATCATATGTGCTCCCCTTTGTTATCAGTGCCCAGTGGTTGGTTCTAATTAGAACAGTGAATTACTTAAGAAAGCAGAAGGAGTGAGTTGGTTCCCAGGAATGTAATTATCGACCTACTCCATGATTCTCTGGAAACTCCTGTGGCTAGGGATCTCCCAGACCTTCTTTCCTCCTTTCCAAAAGAGCTTGTGTTGTCTGTACTTTCTCTCCCTCACCTAGTATTTACAGAATCAGAATTTTCATGATCATTTAAGCTGTATGTAAAAGCTGATATGGAGCAATTTCAGCACTGCCTCGTTTTGAGAACAAACAACCCATTGCACCTTTTGAATTCCCTTGCACATGTGATTAGCACTTATCAAGGTTTTGTCAGCATATCTGTGAGATGGAAAAATACAGTTATTTCCCTTTTTACCATTAGAGAAATAATGGCAATTTGCACTTTGGTTAATTTAAGATGGTGCAACACAACGTCAACAAAGAAAGTGATACACAGAGATTTATTTGCTTATATTGATGGATGCAGACACAGTCTGCCCACACTTTCAGCTTTGCCCAGGATTTGTAGGTGTTGTTAATGTCTGAACTAGTATAATCTGCCTTTAATAATGCTTACCACCTGGGCACAAGGCAATGCTAAGATTTTTGCATAATTACCAGATCAGAAATGTCAAGGCAGCTGGGCTCTGGTCAGAGTGAACTTGTCTGAACCTGCTGGTGTAGAAAAGAACCCTGTGATACTTGGAGTCTATGATACAGATAGTGGATATCTATGACTTGCAAGGGTTTCTGTACTTGCTTTTTCTCAAGGTGCCCAATAGGAAGTGGTATCAGTGTCCTCAGAAATGTTATTTGAAGTTTGTCTGACTTACATCGCAAAAGTAGCTTACTAAGAAACATAATTGAAATAATATCTGTGCTCTTCCATCTACACTATGCTACCGCTGGTCATGTTTCATAAAGGATCCCATGGTTTGTATTCTTAATTCTCCAAAGTGAAAGTTTTATTGATGTACCCCTTATGGGATATGTTTGCTTCATCTTATATATAGCATTGATGAATTGCAACAGAGCAACTTGCCTAACTATTATTATTCTGCTTTACATAATAATTCTTCTAAGTCTACCTAGTATTATACCAGTCTTTTGGCCTTCCATCTCATTAACCTCTGAAAATGCTTACTTGAGAAGAGGAAACATTCAAGCTCTGACAGCTATACCTAGAAGCAGAAGCTATAGTATAGCAATACATCACTCTCCCACAGCTCTGCAGCCCTATTGTTTCCCCTTGAAGTTGAAATAGGTCTTCCTTTCAAAATCTTCTCTTTTAGGTACTGGAAAGAATCCATCAGGATAATGCTGATGGGCTCTACTCTGTCTGTGTAACACATCAGGTCATCCATCAGCACAGCCATTATTATGCCAGGTGCTTCAAAGCTTGGAAAGCTACTGGCTCTCAAAACCCATTGTATTGCAAGCTGCTCTTAATGCACAGTGACTGTCTTCACTATACATATCAGTGGGAACTTGTTAAAAGCAAAATGCTTCTACTAGAGGTTGAATCTCAAAAGGTTTAATTCAAGCAACACAAAAAAGTTTTTCAGTAGCTTCTTTGTTATGAAAATCGTCTAGGAACTCTCATGGAGAATGGGTCTTTCCCATATGAGAACCACAGTATTGTCCTAATTTTGGCCAAACTGAAAATACCAGTAGAATGGCCTTTTCTTAAAATACTTGAATAAGTCAGTGACTGATTCTTATCAAAACCATGGAGAGTTAAGGAGTCTGTGAAAACTCAGAATGCTAAACAGGAAAAGAAAATGTTTGAAAATGGATAACATCACTTGAGCTGACTTCACAAACCTGGAAAAATCCCCATAGGCCTATCTTCAAGAAGGTTAGAACCATATGTTTCCGTGCATTTGTTCTTTATCTTTTCAGCCAAACCAGAAAAGAAAGAGAAAAAATAATAAAGCCCTCCAGCTCTGTTATAGCTTTTATCATCTCAGATCTTTCCCTTAATAATTCAAGGTAAACTAATTACCTAATTAAGTTAACAGGTGTCAGTCATTCAAACATAAAGAGCTACTAGATAGACCTGAACTGGGGAATTCTCCTCCTTAAGTGTCTGCGCTTAAAATTCGAAACATAATGGCATTAAAACAAGTGATTGAGTTCTTTTAAAGACATTTCAGCTTAGATCCATACTAGAGGCATTCACCTGTGAGGCAATTAGGCTTTTACCTCCCATTACAATACTTTGGCAAGCTTCCTGATGAATCCTTTATGTGTGGCCCCTCATGTCTAGAAGCCTACAGTAAAGAGTTGTACTGTCTGAAAAGAGGATGAGGAGGTGCTTGTCAAAAGAGATAGAACGCATTGGCCTTGCTGTGAGTATAATGATGTTAGTAATTATCAGATGTCCATTATCTTCCTTATGCTATGATAATAGCCATAAATATTATTGGGGCCATTGTGCATAGGGCCAAGTGATGTAAAATTATTGGATGCTTTAAAAATATGCAATATCTGTTTTTTTATAAAAATTGAAGATGGTTTTATCTTCTTTTTAATATGCTTTGTGAATTCCACTTTTGTCTTGCCTTCCACGACCCCCTGTCCCCTCTCCCCCTGAATAAATGAAAATTACTGCTTGTGAGAGCTCTTCAGTTCCATAATTTCCTGAAAAGTATGAAAGCATTGTGTCTCAGCAATAAGCAGGAAGTCATTGGAAATTACAAAAAATGTCTAGGACCTAGGAATACAAATTAATCTTATTCTGCAAGGTAGAGGAGGCACATGTTTTACAAGTGTCAATATTGGCTTGAGCCTTTTCTTTCTTGTAAAAATATTTCAGGTTTTGAATGATTAGGATTTCAAGGAAAAAAATAATCAGGGAAATTCAGTATATTTGGTTGGTTGTGATGCTCAGAGGAAAAATTATTCTGACAAAGGCGAATTCTAATTATGAAAGCCAATAACAATACTGCTTATATTACCTGTAGTTAATTTTTCTGATCTGCCATATACAAGCACTAAACCTATGTATTTGTGCTTTCCTTCGGGTACACAGATATGTGTGTGTTTGTATGAATATTGTTTCTGTTTTCCTGATTTCTTACTGCTGTATTTGATCCAATGGCACAAGCAATACCTGTATGTATTCTGATGGTGAAAGGCTGCGATCTAAACCCAGATCATGATATTTCATAGGGATTTGATCCAGCATGACATTACATCAAACTAGAGAAGGAAGAGTGATAAAGAATGTGTGTGTGGCTTGATTGGGATTTAGGAGACCTATTTTTTTACCACTGCCTGCGAGACAGTGCTGTGGATAAGGAATGCTGCAGAAATACGAGCTGAGCCACGATGTGGACAGGATGCAGAACTGAGTTCTGATGAGTTGTCTTCTGCCAGTGTGCATATGCCTAAAGTTTGTCAGCTGGGAAATTCCTAGGCTTGCTAAAAAGTTGCATTGATTCTGTTACTCTGAACACCTTTGAAATATGTAATAAATGGAAGTGAATATGAAGTGCCTTGCTCAAATAACAGACAAATTAATGGGAGAATTGCTCATTAGAGCAGTTAAATACAAATATATCAACTCCTACTTTAAGTTTTTTAATGCCTTTTTTAATGCCTTGCTACTAGAAGGTGTAAAACTAAGCTGAGAATGCATCAGCCCACATATACCTTCTTCAGTTCTTTCTCTGTCTCTATCATCTGTTAATGGTGACAAATTATTGTGCTAAATGGACATGCAGTCTGAACTGAAATGGCCATTTGTATCTTCTTATGTTCACAGATCTTGGTGTTTCACATTTTTGCAGTGTTTTTATGTTGAAGTAATATGCAATAATAACATCATAGCTAGAAAAAACATGCACAGGAATGAACGAACTGGGAGCTAAAATTGTTCTTCCTTCTTCAAACCTGCTTTGGGCAATTTTACTTGTAGTCCAAAAGATACCTGGGAAATTGAATGAAAATCAAACTGTTGTGGGGTTGGTGTTTTTTGTTTTTGGTTTTTTTTTCCCCATTTTGTTTCCTTTTTTTTTTTTTTCCTTTACATTTAAACTTTTAAAGGCCACTTAAAAAAAATAAAAAAAAATACGTCTTGGCAACCTGCAGGTGTCAGGCAGAACCTGGTTCATTCATGTCAGTAAAAGCATTCAGCATGTGAAGTACTTCTGTGCATGGAAAGGGGAAGGTTACAGAGAGTAGAAGGATCTCTGAATAGAGAGCAAGGAGAAAACAGGTGCTGCTTGATGTTGTTTGATGTGGACACCTACAGAAAAACTTCCTGAAAACTCTGCCATCCAGAAAACTTCTTTAACAGATGAGCCATTATGCTAGTTGTCTGTTAATTTATTTATTTATTTTTTAGGAAGACTGAAATTTGTACCCACCAAGCAGTCCTATAATTAGACGTATATCCTCGCCATTTGCTTTTGAAAAATAAAACTGTTTCTCTGCCAGGAAAAGCTTATTTAAAGTTAGAAGAACTATCAAAGGACATAGAGAATGAATAGTGTGCAGCAACATTCCCCTGTGTTACACAAACCACTTCACTCAGTAAACTGGCGTGGTACTGCCCAATTTTCACCAGAGGCCCAGGAGCAGGTAGTGGAGCAGGTAGTAGAGCAGGGGTCTAAGGTTGCTTTTGCCTCTGGGAATTTAAACCCACAGCTCATGCTGAGAGGGCTTGAAACACTACATCACTGGGACTGTGGAGCAGAGATGAGAAAAATTAAGAGGAGTGATAATAATATTTCCCCAAACAAAATAGCCCTTTGCCTGCTGCTAAAATACCTCTTTTTGGCACTGCAGGAACCAGGTCAATGGCACAGAGACTGATGGCAGTGGCAAAGACAAAAAAGTCCTCTTATTTCAAGACAGACTGAGAGACTGTAGGATAAGGACTGTAGTAGCTGTATGATTCTATGATTCTATGACTCTGCAATGGCAACTGAGAGGTCTATATGTGGCATACCCACAGGAAGTCTTCGGTTGCCTTTGTAAGTCTTTATGGCTTGGCTGTGCAGCTGAAGTACCAGATTTTTCCTCAGAGAGAAGACACACACTATGTAGGCCTTTTTCAAAGATGAAAACAGTATATGCAATTCAGAATTGAATATATATATATATAATTCTGAGTTGTGCTTGAAAATAGCAAATCTGCAGTTTGTATGGGATGACTTAACTGATGAAGGACTCTTAAAGGTGGAATTGCTAAATTGTCTGCTAATACATATTTTTGCAGAGGGATTAATTATGCACAGGCACCATTTAAGTTAGTATTTAGTATACTGTGTGCTTATTGCTTCTAGTTTACTTCAATCTTTGAATAGGATAACTGTAATTCCTGGATAGGATATCTGTAATTCCCGGAAGGATCTTTACTTACTACTTGCTCTCTCATCTATAAATATACTCCATTTATTTACAGAGTAGCAACAGTTCCAAAATCTTATAGATGTGTTCTATGAGCTATTTTATTTTTAGCTTTGAAGAAATACATAACTGTTTTCCTCAATTAATTTTGACCTCGAAAAAGAAGAAACACCTCTTGGCCTGAAAATATAACAAGCTAAAACCGTTTTAATTTATGTTTGTATGCAATAGGATCCTATTAGTTGACTGAGAAGTGAACTGTTCCAAATATAATACTGAGTAGAAAAATCTTTAACCAGGTTTAGGATCTTGGCATACAACTAACTTCACCTGAGGAAAATAAATGTAGTCATCAGGTAAGTGCTGCGAACACCATGCATTTTTCAGCAGAACAAAACTAGAAATATAGATTCAGACAGGGATGGTTTGCAGTATATTTATGGTTGGATGGCATTTTTTCATCTCTGGTATGCAGTTTAAGCTGCATTTCACTGTAAAATGTCACTGTCCTGGCTGCTCTGTGAATCCAACAATATTATGAAGGTAGTAAATAAGAACTAAGAGAGAATCCAGCATAGGTACTTTATCAGCACAAGCACAAGGTGGTATGGTTTGAACTGGATGAAATGTGTCTTTCTTATGCAAGGCTACAAAATTCTTTGGATCTGTAATATTTTTCTCTTCTGAAAATGAAGGAAAAGAAGCCAGAATAAATATCTGAAATTTCTCTGGAAATGAAATGCTAAATATGTTGTTCACAGTTGACCAAATCATATAAAAAATGTAATTTGAAAGTAAAAATTGAATTTTCCTATTAAAAAATGCCAATTTTGCTTTCAGAAATGTATTTGACAAAATTGGTATGTCACATTGAAGTGTCTGAGTTATGAAAAACCTGAAATTTGTTGATGGGCAATAGACTATTGGAGGATTCTTAACCAGATACAACTGAAATTATTACTTCAGAACAAAATATTGTCCCTGTGATTAGAAACACAATGATATTACCGCACTCTCTAAAAACCCTTCTACCTGCTAAACCTCCTTCAAAGTAAATTGAAAATTTTTCATTTACTTTAGTAGGTGAGGATTTAAATCACTAGATTACTTAAAAAGCTACATTTTCTTAGTTCTTGAGTGTGTGTCTGTTTACAAGAGATACACTGCTGGAGTCTGGTCAGCAGTTACGCAGCCCTTTGTTTTCCCTTTATTTCCTTTGTTTTTTCTCTCTTCTCCCCTCCTTCCCCTGAAGGTAGTATGTAAAATCAAAAATCAAAAAACAAAACAAAACAAAGCACATCTTCCAGATCTGATGAGAAGGCAATAAGGGTAGAAGGACCATAGGATTAGACATCCATCACCCTGTCTCATTCCCAAATTTGATGCTGATTCTGCTCTTGTTGCACAGGGTTTCTGTTTGTCTTTGGGTGGGGCTACCTACGCCAAGTTTAGGGCAGCTATTTAATAGCGCTTGTTGAAGGTTAGCCATTGTCAGTTGAAATGGATGGGTTGTATTGTGTGGCTCAGCTGTGGAAACTGGTCTCAGCTCCTGCCTCTGCCACTGACCACCAGACCTTGTGACTACAACAGTTTTAATAAGGGAGAAAACCCTACGCTGTATGTGTTGGGATTCATGGAAAGAAACCCAGTAAGTACTGTGATCCAGGAGGGATTACTTCCCAAGACGTCCGTGTCCACTGTTGGATCATTTTACAAAGCTGAAATTGTGCAGCTTTACCTCCTTTCCAACAGTAGTTATTGCAACAGTGCTGGCGTGAAACCTCTGAATCCACTGTTGGATTTGCAGACCAGCTAGAAAAGGTGGTCTTGAGCTTGAAAAAATAGTGGGATTTTGGGCTGTATTATTTCAAAAGATGCTTGAATCGATGATATGCTTTTACTTGTCTTTCTAATCTTTAGAGAGACAAGTTTAAGGTTATACTAAAAATCTCACAAGCTTGTGGGGAAAGGTAGCAGAGGCCAGTGTTATCTTACTCATGAACAGCAAACATAAAAGCAATTTGCAGTTAGAAATGCTGGAGTTGAGGGGTTTAAAATACAAATGAGACTAATGGATTGCATCTAATAAATGGGGATGATATGGAAAAACTCACCTGTGTGTTTCAGTGCAGCTTTCTGCTAGTGCAGGGCTCATAGAACACCCTATAACAACCATGGGGGCACCACCAGCCCTGACTGTCCCCAACCAGTTTTCCTGGGCTTTCCCCACCATGTCCACAACCTGGACCCAATGTCTGCTATGCTGCTTAAAACTCCTTTTGCAAAGAATCTGTATTTTCAATTTATTTATTTTTTTTTTTTGTGAACTGCAGCACTGAAAGCTCATACAATTACGTTATCCAACAGAAAGCAGGACTGATATGAGACTGAATCCTCCTTTTGTGCATTAACTTGTGTTAGAGCTGTGCTATTATTACATGACAGAGATATGATCTAATGGATCAGGGCATTTATTGGTTACCAGGGAATCCAGCTGCCATTTTTCTCTGCCTGGCTTCTACGTGAGATGGTGGCTGGCAGGCACCTAGCTTCCTTGCAGCTTAGTTCTCTTGCAACAAGAAGGATGTTATTGCAGTACCCCTTTTTCTACCTTTCTGAGTTCTATGGATGTAAAATGTTCAAAATGTGAAACAAAGCAGGTGTGTTTTAAGAACAGTGGAGCTTCTTTGTAAACCACTGAAATAGATCAGTAACTAAGATTGTCCTCCACTTTTAGACCAAAGAGTCTTGCAAAACAAAGAAAATCCTTAATGAACTGGTAGAACTGAGAAACAGACATGAAATACCATTTCTTGTTCCACACTAAGTAGGCAATAAAGCCAAGAATATAACTCATATTTTCTATCTTCTGGACTAGTCCTTTTCACCATCAGTTCTTTAAGCTGCTTCTGTCACATGCAGTATTTCTTTAACTTCTACTTGCCGTGCAACTTGGAGTTCCAGGTGGGTGGTGAATCATCCTGGAATTCTTTCATTAAGAAAATAGAGCTCCCAGCACTTTGTTTTTCTCAATTCAGAAGAATAAAGGAATCTTTGCTGAACACTACAGACACACATTGTTCTTCCCAAATTGATCTTTTCTTAAAACAGCCTTGGTTGTTACTATGCTGCATTTCACGTGCAAATACATTGTATTCCTTTTTACTTGTTCATAGTTTAATTGGAGAACAGCAGGTGATCAAAATCACAGTAGTAAGAAAGGTGTATTTTGGTAGAACAGATGAGACTGCCATTTAAATCCGTACAGGGGTGCTTTTAGCTTTCTCTCTTAAACAGCCTTGCAACTTGCAAGTCCCATTGCTATAAAACCAGTGTGGAGTTTTACCTGCTTATGAGTTCCCTCAGCCACACACAGATGAAGAGAAATCTTAGGCCAGTTCGCAGTCCTAGTACTTGGCCTGATCTTTTTTTTTTTCTACCAAAGCCGTATCACAAGAAGGCATATAAACTTTAAGGGAAAACAGATGTTTTCCCTTCATTAAATAATTACTCTTTTTAAGTCTTTATCAGTAATGGCGCACAATTGTTTTCCAAGTTCAAAAAACCAGATACAAAATGCAATAGAAGTAGAATAATCAAGTAGCATACACAAATTGAGTAAGACATTTAAGTATAAAAACGCTTTTCTAATTAAATAAGAAGTCTATTTTTTTTTTTAGTTCGTTATTTTTTAGACATATCTTTATAATCTTTTATTAGTTTCTCCTGAATAATTGCCTGTGATTTGTTTTTCTGGAGTCTAAATCTTATTCCTTTCTAAGTCTCTATAAACACACAAAATAATGATATGATGTCTTTCTGACAAATTATGAACCAGGCCTGAAGAACCAAGTAGGAATGAATAAAGCTGGAAAAGTAAAGAACACAGTAAAAGATGCATTTCCTTTGTTCTGTTTTTTCATTGTATTTTGGTACGTTCTCACTTTGCTAGGGCTTTTCACTTGGTTTGTTTTTTTTTTTTTTTAAATATATATCCACACAGCTATCAAATCTGTGTCTATTGCATGACTTTTCAACCTTTAAAATATATGTTAATACCAAAAAAATTCCTAACAAACTGCCAGACACTGTCAGGAAGCAGATGATCCCAGCATTAATTGCTACTAACAGATACCATAAGTTGAAAGTCCTACAGCACATGATTGTTTAAATACGAGACATCTTCCATCTAATACCTCTATAGTCAGAAGTCTGGATAAACATGCATATGTTTTTTGTCTTGCAGGCCAACTCATTTGTATTCTGACTGAGCAGAAGGGCAATATTAGTCATTGCCACACATATTTTTGCTTTTCCTTAAAATCAGTAATCAGGGAAAGTTCTGTCTTCAGCATTCTAAGTAAACCTTAGCCCTGAACAAAAATTGCATCTATGTCAGCATTTCCTACATGCTTTATTAGCATGATTAAATAAATGTGGTGGATTTCCCAAAGTTAACTGAAGTACTATGAAACACAACTACTTATGGCTTAAGCATGTTTAGTGTTACTTGGCTTACCTCATCACTACAACAGATAACAGAGAGAACTGCTTTCTGTAGCGTCAGTGTGAATTGGTAACCAAGAGTGTTTTCTTTACCTCTGTGTACTTTCTGGAAATCTTAGAACTGCATTGCTCTGGAGTGTAGCTTTAAGGAGGTAGCATTCAAAGCAAATTCAGTTCATTACCCTGTGCTTATTAATGTGTTTTAAATATGATTATATATCTCACATTAATGTCTGAACATATTATTACTTTTAAATCATATTTCACTGAAACAGCAGTTTTAAGGACATTGTATTCCTGCAAGGTTCATGAAAATAGGCAAAGAGGACAAAGAAAGAATTTCTAAATAACTTATGTATTGCAAGTAGATAATCCGTACAGAAGAGGAACACCAGAAGCCAGTCTTCATAAATTGTGGGTAACTGCTTTTGGGACTGTCTTGTCCATGGTTGGGTTGGAGGCTGGATGTGAATTCTTAGGTGATGTGGCCTTTAATATTTATTTTTAATTTCTGCTTTGTATTAATGTAAATTCATTTAGTGACATCTGGAATATAATTAAGAAGCGGATGAATTTTAGATTCAGTGAATGTTTCCTAATTTTATTTGTCAGAAAAAGAAAATGTTAATCCTTTTCCTCCATTTGCCAGTTTACAGATACTTTTTCTGTCTAAGAGTTTATATTTCCCAAACATAAAATGTTTGTATATAAATGGCTTATTTAATTTTAATCATAATGAATCACAATCTCTTTTAGTTGTTACTGGAAGTATCTCTCACTGAAAATATCACCTGGAGTATAGGTTTGACAGGAATGTCATGAAGCTCAACAAGAAATGCAAAGTCCTGCAACTGGGGAGGGGTAACCCCCTGCACTAATATGTGCTGGCAGCTAACTGGCTGGAAAGCAACATATTGGAAAAGGACCTGGGGGAGCCTGGTGAACACAAAGTTGAACATGAACCATAACTGAGCAAGCTTTTTGCAGTTTCATGCCAGCTTTGATGTCCTGTGTTGCATTAGGAGGAGTGTTGACAGTGGGTCAGTGGAGGTGAGCAATCCTTTCTTTTTATTCAGTGTCAGTGAGGTCACACCTGGAGTACTGTGTCCAGATCTGCACTCAGTAAAAGGAAGATGTGGACATACTGGAGAGAGTCTGATGAATGGCTACAAAGACGGTGAAAGGACTGGAGGAGCTCTCCTATGGGGAAAAGCTGAGAGGCACTGTTCAGCCTGAAGAAGGGAAGGCTCAGGTGCATCAATGAATGGAAATACTTGGAGAGAGGGTGCGAAGAGGATGGAGCCAGGCTCTTTCCAGTGGTGTCCAGTGACAGGACCAGAGGCAATGGGCACAAACTGAAGCACATGAGGTGCCTTCTGAATGTCAGGGAACACTATCATTGTGAGGGTGACCAAGCACTGACACAGGTTGGCTGGAGAAGCTGTGGAGTCTCTCTCCTCACAAATATTCAAAAGTTGTCTGAACATGGTCCTGGGCAACTGGCTTTAGGGGCCCTGCTTGAGCATGAGGGTTAGACCAGATGACCTATAGAGGTCCCTTCCAACCTCAGTCATTTTTGATTTCCACAGCAGTCATATTCCTGTCTCTTCAGCTTTATTGATGTAAAGGACTAGTGTGACTGAAACCTCTTTGGACCTTTCAATACACGGACTCCAGATTTTCACATAATCACAGCAAGTTGGAAGTGACCTCTGGATAGTGTGGAGGCTAACACCTCTGCTCAATGCAAGGTCAACTGAGGCAGGTGTCTCAGGGCTCTTCCCACCTGAGTTTTGAGTATTTCCAAGGATGGAGACTCCACAGTCTCTCTAATCAACCTGTTTCAGTGTTTGGAGAGCATCAGTGTAGCTAAATTTTATTCTTAAGTTTAAATGTAATTTCATGCCATTCAGTTTGTGCCAATTCCCTCCTGACTTTTCACTGGAGATCAGTGAAAATTCTTTGGCTCTCTCTTCTTTGCTCCCCACCCAGCAAGTGCTTATTCATATTGATAAGATTCTCATGGGCCTTTTCTTCTCTGGGCTCTAGTCAGGTGGTCTAGTCTGTCATTTTATTGCTTTTTGCTGGATTTGCACAAGTATGTTCCATGTCTTCATTGTACTGGGGCCCAGAATAAGACAATTCACATTATGCAATTCCTTCCAACCCCTCTGGGTATTTTAAATTGCAGATGCTAGTTTAAGACTATAGAGGTATCAGTAAAAAATGCTGAAACTTTCAGAAACAAAAGATACTGTCATTTCTATTGTTAAAATAATAAATCTATCAAAAATCCTTGAGGAAGGAGCATGGACTAAATGAAGTCTTTTAGCATCCCTTTTTTTCTTATTTTTTAATTAGAAATCAAGGTAACATTTTTTAGACGGTTCTTGTTAATTTTGGAAACCATTAAAGAAAAAGATTTCGGCCCTTATTAAAGAATACCGATTATTTTTATGCCTCTAGATCTTTTCATAATTCAGCTTTATTTCATACTTTAATAATGACTAGGGATCAGAAAGTAATAAGAAACAGATATTTCGGAGATTATGAATGAAAAGACTAGCCTAACCTCTTACAGCAGTGAGAGAAAGCTAAATATCTTTATGGGCATTCATATAGTTAGAAAAACTGTTACACTGATGTAGGGCTTGATTCTTCTGCTGTGTTTTTTTGTTTTGTTTTTTTTTTGTTTGTTTGGTTTTTTTTTTGTTTGTTTCTTTTTTGTTGTTTGTTTTTTTTTTTTTGGTTGTTGTTGGGTTGGTTATTTTTTTTAATTATTTTTTCATTAAGTAACACTTTCCTTCCAAAGTACACATTTTTTTTTCCCCCCAAGCGGTTTTCCTTAGAAATCTTCAGAATTGCAATATCAGTGAAGGATTTCCCTGTTGGTTTTTGTACTCATGCATTCATTTGAGGTAAAGTCTCCATTGAAAGGAGCTGTAGCAGAGCACAATCGTGTTTTAAATGTTTATGTTCTACATTAAAAGTTTTCTATGTTGAATATGAACTTAAATTCAATCTCATTGGTCCTGAGAAGGTGTACCATGAACATCTGTAAAGTATCTGAACAAATGCCAATTCCTTAGAACTCATGAGATTATGACTGTACTTAATAGAAATGGAACTGTACTTAGTATCTGGAGCTACAGAAATAGCAAAGCGTGCTAGGTTTAAGATAGCGTTTTCACAGAACTGTTACGGAGTAGTGGAAGCCAGCCCTTCTTTGTCTTCTCTGTGCCTTCTGTGCTGTTAGCATCTCTGTCTAAGGAGACTTATTTAATTTACTTTGGTGTTGAATTGGGCCTTGAAGGAGATAAAGTCAAGGCTTTTGGAGTGCAACCATTAGCAGAATGCTCATAAATAATTTGGTCAGCATAATAATATTGGATCCTACATCATGCAAACAGGGAAAGTAGAAGGTTTTTGGAAACTTCAGTCATATGTGCTATCTCACAGGTGTCAGTGGAAATACTCAGAACTCATCCGTTTGCGCAAGTGTGGGTTTCTATCTGCGTAAAAAAAGCACCTCCTTTTTCTTTCCTTTCCTGTATCTCAGATTGTAAAAAGCATCTTCCTTGAAGCTGAAACATGGTAAGTATCGTAGTTTAAGCCTCACCCAGGCTAATAACTCACGGAGTCGCTCACTCATTCACTCCCCTCTCTTTCTTCCCCCAGTCCCAGGAGGATGGGGAGGAGAATCAAAAGAATTCAACTCCCACAGGTTGAGATAAGAACAGTTTAGTAACTAAGGTATAACACAAATCACTACTGCTACCACCAGTAATAATACAAGAGAAATACAAAGAAAGAGAATACAACTGCTCACCAAGCCTGACCCAGCCAGCGCACCCCCCAGCAGCAAACCCCCCAGTGCACCCCCACACCCTTCCGGATCCCTGCTCTCTGTTTTCACATCCTGGACATGACGTGCTGTGGTATGGAATACCCTCTTTGGTCAGTTTGGGTCAGGTGCCCTGTCTCTGCTTCCTCCCGGCTCCCCCTCCTCCCTGGCATAGCATGAGACTCAGAAAGTCCTTGGCCAGACCAAAACATTACCAAGCAGTAACTGAAAACACTGGTGTTATCAGCGCTGTTCCCAGGCCCAAAATCAAAAACACAGCGCTGCACCAGCTACCAAGAAGGAGAAAAATGACTGCTGCTGCTGAACCCATGACACTAAGGAATTGCTTTGGACACAAAAGTAAAGGCTTATTAAAGTCTTACACTTGGACTTCATTTTTCCTTTCTTTTCTACTGAGAGAGGCAGCAAACACTAGGGTCCTCTGTGGAGATCACTGAGGAAGTGGCACTAAGAATCTGCTCCCTGGATAGTCAAAGGTAAAATTTTCCTGTCACCACAAAGTTGTTAGGAGTATGAAAGGTATGTTCAGTGTGGTAGTGGTAAGATGGGGGAAAATGCTATTCACAGTTTTTATCTTTCATGAAAACATGTTTTCCTGTTCTTTCAATTTTTACTTAGGGTCAAGAACATTTTTCTACCATACCTTGCTATTTTCCCTGTAAAAAATGTAAAAGAGAACTTTCATTGTAATCAGCACTTCTTTTTTTTTCTTTATAGCTTTCAGTGAAGTAGTATTATCTTGCAGGTGCAGAAATGGAGAGTAGAAGGCCTAAATAACTTGTTCCTGGCCACCTACTTGTTCATGAAGGAATCAAACCCAGCTTTTTTGTGTATTGCTACAGGGCTATGACCCTCGTCAGATAGTGAATATCTGCAATGCAGTAGTCTTTATGGACATTCCTTGTCAGTGCCATACTTCCCTTATTCACTTGGCAGGTAATGTCTGAAAGAGTTTTTTGAAGAGCCTGACATCATATTTTATACAAAATTCATAAACTATGAAGTATCTCATTGTGGGGTTGTGGAACATAAGAAACAATATGTTTTCTTTTATTGCTTTCTTTTGCTACTGAGTTCCTCCTTCATCTGGTAGTATCTCCCTTCCATTCCTATTTACTGTCTTCATGGTCCATAATAAACAAAGCATTCAGCAGTGCTTGCAAAGCCATGTTGAAATCAGGGCTTAGGGAGAAGGTTAAGCAGCCCAGGGCATATGTCTTGCTAAGTACTATGCTTACTCTGTAACTTCTTCTTAATTTATCTTCCCTAATTTCTGGCACATTCCTCTTCTACAGTGTTTCTCAATTCCTTAGCAGTCTAAATAATTTATAATACAGAATGGAACTGTGGATGGATACAAATCTGTAAATCAAGTGTAGCCTAATCTTCCCAACTTTTAATTGCTCGTGAAGGGCTGGTCGATCTTTTCTGTTCTATGTCTTGCGTGCCTACATAGAGAATAGGCTGACAGGAGGTGTGTACCATTCCTTTCATTTTTTGTGTGGTTCCTCTAGTAAGCAGATACACAAAATGCATCTTTTGGATTGATATGTGAAGCTGAAATTTTGTAGGAATGGTAAGACCTTTTTATTTCATTTGCATATATTTACCCTTGGAACAGAAGTCATTTATATGGATTTCCAGGAGGCCTGCATAGGTTATCCAGAGACCATTTTTCAAAAGCAACTCTCATAAAATATGCATGGAAAACATGCTTATGCTGTCACAAGCAGGTAATTTCACATGCAAAAATATGCTGTTGTAGACTATGAAAAACAAGCTGTCATTCATGCAGTAGTGGTTCACTTGTGCAGTTAATATTTGCAGATTCAGCTAGGAACAGAGACCTGCAGGAGACCATCTGGGTCACCAGGTCCAGTTGACATAAGTGCAGTATAGTTCAGGTGACTTCATGAAACATCTATTTAGTGCACTTAGCATGCCAAAGAACTGGTAACTTTCAGGATGAAATATCAAATGACATAAAAGTCAGTGATGGGCCACATGGACAGGAGAATGTGAGACTGAGAATAATCACCAATGTCCTAGATTCTTCTGCTGTGGATCCATGACTAGCCGCGTGGTCATAGAGAGCACACCTTCCACAGAAAGGGTGTCAAATTTCTTTCCCTGGAGATTCAAAACTAGACTAGACAAACCCCTGGTCAGTTTGGAGGGGCTGACCTTGTTGTGAGCAGAGGTTGGACTAAATGACCTCAAGCAGTCCCTTCCAACTTAAACTATTTTTATTATACTATGGTTCTGTTCTTGTTCTCAGCTGCAGAGCTTATGTCTCGACTGAAGTGCTCCCATGCTTTTCTATTAAATTGCTGTGAGCCGACAATTAGTTTATCTGTTGACATTGTTGCTCAGTTTGAGATTCCCTTTGTCTCTGATTTTTGAGCCTTACTCTAAGACACATAGTTGAGAGTGAGATAAATGAGCACAGAACAAAAATAAATTTTAATGTTTTCATTAAGTCATGAGAAAAGTACTTCTGACTTACTACATATTAGCAAAACACCTAAGCTTGGCTCTAGGGTAATAGGAGAAAAGTGCACAGATGAAAGTCCTGAGGGAAGGATGAGCATTCTGTACCTTGTGTAGTGTGCTTCTCTAATACTGTATATTGCTGAAATTTGGGGGAACACCTTCAGGTGTTTAGGATTTTTAACTTGAAGTCTGTTTTGTTTGCTTGAAGGACAACATACAAACTAGATGGGAAATACGGTTGTGGGGGAGCTTGAAATCAGTTTCAACTTTCAGCTGAAATCAGTGGTAAAAATTGTTTGAATTTAGTAGAGCTGGATTAAGCACTTAGCTGTGGAATTCATTAGGGAAGTTTTCTTGCCCTTGTGTAAGCCTAGGAATAGGTCTAGTCAGCTAAACCCAACACAATGCTCTAAAGAATGATCCCATTCGTCATAAGAGCAGACAGGTCCTCTCCGTCAGTGAACATTTGTGCTGATAGTGTAATTCCAACTGAGCTCAGCAGAAAAGCAAGCACCCACATCTAGCTGATTTAATTTGTTAGAGCATAATTAATTAAAGTAGTATCTGTGATCTGTTAATTAAAAGAATGAAATCTGAAATTAGATTTTTGGTAAAACAGAAAATGTGGACTTGGCAAAAGTTTTGAAACTCACATAAGGCTTCTGATAAATTCGCATTGGATATGCAGTTATTTGGGGGGTGGGGTAGAGGTTAAAAGAGGGTCTTTTATCTCCCCCACAAAACCATCTGTGAGCCTTTTTTTATCTGACAGGCAGTAGAAGAGGAGGAGATGTGTAGGAAAAATTAAATGTTCACATTGTTCGGGAAGAAGAAAGGCATGTGTCTTAGAAGCTCTCTTATCTAAACTTCTGCTTTCCTAAAAGCTCTATAAGACATATTTAGGTCGTGGCCTCTGAAGTGCATCATTTGCCTTAAGGAACTTCTTTTAGCAGAGATCTTGGTGTGTCCAATTCCAATCTGAGGTCTGGATTCAAATATCACTGAAGTCAGTATCTCCACATTCCACCTCAGTGATTGTAAATGAGGGGGTGGAGGTCTAATGTGCTGAGACATAAAAATATCCTCCCTTTTCAGGCACGTGTAACTAAAAAAATCCCTGATATGTAAACAAGCATTAATAACCTATAGAGAAGATGGTTTTGAAATACAAAGTACACTCAGCATGTTAAATCCTGCATTTATCCAAAGAATTTGTCACATCACCCAGTCAAATTTATAGATCTTTTCCAGAAGTCCTTAGACATCTATGTGTTGTGTCTATCTAGCTATTCAGAATCCTGAGATTCATGATTTTTGAAAATAAAATCCAATGAAAAGTTAAATCCATGCCATACGATGTGGTAATAGATAATATAAAATGTTATATATATATATGTATATGCAAATGTATATAAATGTAAGGTATAGATAGATGTATGTAAGATAGATTATTATATGTGTAAAATACAAAGCTGAATGTTTTGCTCTAGTAAAATGTGGTGTTTTTACATCAGCAACATTCAGTGTTGTTCCGTTACGCACGCAGTGCAAGAAAAGAAATGGGAAAAACTGAAGAGTTCAGTATCAGTAGCTATTGTAAAGAATATCTTAAAAAGAATCATACCATTGAGGTTTAGAATATTTTCATAATTTCTTCATAGGGCTCTATTGGAGTGGCACACACAAAAAAAGCATATTAAATGTTTTTACAAATGCTTTAAAGGATTTGAAAATGTCCTGTTGGCTTTTTTTGCCCAGTGCAGTTTTCTCTCTAGCAGCCAGTCTGTGTACTGGTAACTGCTATTACATCAAGCAGGGCTTTGACCCAGCATCCACATAACTCAGTACTTGAAAAGCAAAAAAAGTGAAAAAGAACGTAGTTGTCCGAGTTCAACTCAAATGGGTTTATACACACAATATATATTTCTTTACCATAGCAAGTACTCTCACTAGTCTCGTATATAAGACTAACAGATATATTCTCAGTGTGTTTGTGTACATGAGCACAACAGACACATTATAAGAACAATGTGTCTAAAAGCTGGAAATATTTCTATGTACAGTTCCTGTAGAAACCAAAACATTTTCTTCAGTTGCTTACTGTTCAGGTAAATTCACATAAAGAAACACTTTAATCTACCTATAAGCAAACTGATAAGGACATGGGGCTTGAAGCACAATTTCAACAACCTGTGTGGTTGTCTTTATTTTATATTTTACAGAAAAAATATTTTTCATCATATGTTGTAGATAAATGGATGTGGAAAAAATTTCAGGTTTTGTCTTTGTGATTAAATTTTCTGACAACAGATCTGGCAATTATTGATGCTAACAAATAATTGTTGTTAATTAATAAGGGGGTATTTTTAAGAATAAAATTAATCAAATATTTCCAAACTGAGATATGGGTCAGAACATACTAACGAAGAAATTTTCGGTTTTATAGCCTGGAAATGTTCTCAGTATGTAAAAGAGAATGATTGTTCTCTGTGTGTTAGAAAAATCACACTTTTAAATTGATTTCCATAAATTCAATTTTATGATTAAGAAGAACATTATCTCTAATTAGATGAAAGCTGCTTAGCATTATCCAATTCCTGATTTAAATCCTTGTGTTTTCCACCTACTGTTTGAAGAGTCTCTCTAGTTAAAATTTGTTCTTTCAGTCTCAAAATATGTTGCATATGACACAAGCCTCTA
Organism: Myiopsitta monachus; assembly: GCA_017639245.1. Classification (NCBI taxonomy): domain Eukaryota; kingdom Metazoa; phylum Chordata; class Aves; order Psittaciformes; family Psittacidae; genus Myiopsitta; species Myiopsitta monachus. Next base: position 30,509,712 of record CM029922.1, read on the forward strand.
GTTTATCAACAGTCATGGTTTCTAGTATCTTAATAATCTGCAAATATTATGTAGTGACACTTCTCATGATGAGGTGAATTGCAATGTCTCCTGAGCTGAATGACATCATCTACTAGAGGACAACAGACCAAAGGGCTGGCAGAGCCAAATTTGTCAACAGAAGCACCAGGAGTGTCACTTCAAGCACAAATTCAGATGTAGTAAGTGATCTGCAGGCATTTAGTTACATCAATGCTAGGAAATAAAGCAGGCCAGGGCCTCTTCTGTGGTTCTATGGTCAGCTGTCATGGTATTCCTATGGCTGAAATGTCTACTCCGTAGTAGGGTGTCCTCAGCCTGGCTGCCAATAGACCCTTGCATATACTCTTTCTTCAGCTGTACCTAGTCTTTGCCAAAGAGTAGATAAAGAGTAGAGATGAACACATGTCAGGGCTTGTTTATGTTATCTGGTCCTAGTCTAACGGTATAGGTAAAGCCTTTTTTTAACAGTGTACTTCTTTCCTGAGGTTTCCTGCTTTTATGTAAAATTATAATTAGAGAATAAAATCTACTCTGTCAGAAACAATTACTTCAAAATGGCCAAGTAAGATCTTCTAGAGCTCTTCAAAATTATATCACTTGTTCCACAGCTCACTGAAGGCTGCCACACAACTCACTAGTGTCTGGGCGGTAGTGGTCTGTAGGGAACCAGTGCAAAGAGATAGGTGTGCAGAAGGATCCTTTGCAAGGTCAGTAAATCTGAAGCAGAAGGGTTATTGCTGTTCCTTTCCAACAGTCTACAGGCCACAGTCTCAGTTCTTCTGCAAGTCCCTCAGCCTCAACAAAAGATATGATGTTTTTAATTACCAGTAGAGCTGCAACATTTTCCTATCTCTGCTCTTAAATAAAGCATATAATCCTTCTGCATTCCTAATTCCTTCTTATCATGGGTTGTCCTGGGTTCAGCAGTAGCAGTCATTTTTCTCCTTCTTGGTAGCTGGTGCAGTGCTGTGTTTTTGACTTTTGGCCTGGGAACAGTGCTGATAACACCAATGTTTTTAGTTGCTGCTCAGTAATGTTTACTCTGACCAATGACTTTCTGAGTCTCATGCTCTGACAGGGAGAAGGGGAAGCCAGGAGGAAGCAGAGACAGGACACCTGACCCAAACTAGCCAAAGAGGTATACCATACCACAGCACATCATGCCCACTATATAAACTGGGGGCAGTTACCCAGAACAGTTAGATCATTGCTTGGTCAGGCTGGGTATTGGTCAGCGGGTGGTGAGCAGTTGTATTTTCTTCCCTTGTTATTTCCCTTATCATTATTATTATTATTGGTGGTAGCAGTAGTGGTTTGTGTTACACCTGAGTTACTGGACTGTTCTTATCTCAACCCGTGGGAGTTACATTCTTTGGATTCTCCTTCCCATCCCCCCTGGGGCTGGGGGGAGGAAGACAGGGGAGTGTGCAAAAAGCTGCGTGGTACTGAGTTACCAGCTGGGGTGAAGACCACAACATGGTAAAGCTAACAAAAATAATAGGTGTTTCAGAACAATGTATGGGACAGAACTGCACGTGTGGGTGTAACAGGATGCAGCATGAAGCAAAAGTTTCTTTTCCCTCAAAATAACTTATTTATAGGGGTCTTCTATTTATGGAGAGCATCATAACCAACAAAGAACAAAAATAAATCTTTACTATTCTCTGCATCTGGGTGCTAGACAGTATGTGTTGAAAATAAAAGTATTCTATAAAGATCAGTGCTGGTTTTTGGTTTGGTGGGGGCTTTTCTGATGAAATGTAACAGGCAACAGTTATATCAACTAATTAGAGCTAATATACATGTCACCTCATAGCAAACAGTTGAAAGATATTATACAACTCCAGACTAGAAGAAGGTCTAGAAACACAAACTGGGATCCGTCTTAGAGGCCTAGAATTTAGATTTTGATAGCTTTCTAAATTGGAAGTTAGCTGAAGTAGCCCTGGTTTTGCCCTCAACTCTAGTCCTCATTCCTGGCTACCTTCTCCCACCAGCTCCAATGAGGCATCACAGCTGTTTGTGCAGACATGCAATGAAGCAGATCAAGGAACTTCAGGGTGAAAAACAGCCTCCCCTAACCTTTTTTTTTGTTGTTGTTGTTTTTTCTTTTTTTTTTTTTTTTCCTGGGTGTTATACCATTCATGTCAAAAATGCACCATCCTTGCAATTTTCTCGTCAGAGGCCTGATGGCGAGAGAAGGACTCAGAATACTTTGAAACTTAGACAGAAGTGGTAGGTCTGCAAATGTGATAGAATATGTTATACAGGAAAGTAATCTGCCGTGTCTTTATGCAAAGGCAATCATAAATCTGTGGTTTGACCAATTTCAGTGGCATCTAATAGGCAGTGGTTTGTCCTAAACCCCTAAAATGAGTCTGGGCAGTGCTGGCAGATTGTCCTAGCTCAAACTGTATAAGAGATCATACTAACGTTAAAGAGTATGGACACTTGGTACCTTGTTCTCAATTCTGGACTTGCATAGTTTCCTATTACAAAGACAGATCAAGTTGTTACCACCAGGAGAGAAGGAAGAAGCTTGTTTGTAGAGGAATGTATTCTCTCTTTAATTCTAACAGTTCCTGGCTATTTCTATGTACAGTAGTTAGTTTTAAGACTGATGAGAAGGAGTCTCATTTGTGCAGATGGGAAATGCTTATTATGCTAATAGTGTTCTGCATTGTTAGCAGAGATTATTAGAGATGTTAGAAATACCTCTAGTGGAATTAAGTAGGTGACAAGGTAAAACAAAGAGATAAATGACAACAGTGATTAGGAAATAGATTGTGCTGAATACAACAGTGTAAAGGTAGAAGAGAAAGGAACTGCTCTGACAAGAAATGTTTAATCAGTGATTTATGTATGAAAAAGATACATAAAAGATAGTTTACTTAGATAATACCAAACCCTGCTTGTGAGATTACATGTGATGCTAAATCTAGAGAAAGCTGAAAGAAATGTTAAAATGGTCAGCAAGGAGGAAAAACAGAACACCTGAAAGCAAGGAAACCACAGGCAGGTCTGTGTTTTATAATGAATGTATTCTGCCAAATAGCTGTATTATGTATGGCCAACTATATATTTTAACATGTAATTTAGTGAAATGTGCTGTTTATCTTCTCTGAACTTGTAATAAATCAAGAAAATCCAGTATTACAGACAGGCATACAGTCTGCTTAGTTACACCAGTCTCTCATGTTGCATTGAAATCTGCTGCTCTTTGACATGTTGTTTCTATACCTACATCCATTGTTCCAGCTGGAAGATAGGATTTGTGACTTCAGTCTGAAAAATAGGCATTGGGCTTTGTTTCTGAAGCAACACATGTCAGCAGCCTAACTATGCTGTAAACTTTTACTAAATGCTTGATGGAAATCAATGCTCATTTATAAAGCGATATTGCAGCATTGCAGTTTGATATGACAGAACTCGTCATGGTAAATAAATGATTCAAGGAATATGGCTTTTTTCCTTGTCTGTGAATCAGCAGTGAATCAGCCTTGCCAATATATTGATTATTCTTAATTATTCAATATGGGTAAAAGCTTTCCTTGTTGTGTCAATTACCATCACATGGCATGTTCAAACGTTGATCATTTTGACTGTTCACACTTGCAATATGTGACAGATCGCTAAACTTTCTGGAGTCGTTTCGACTCTTTCATCATATGCCTGAAACTTCCATCAGAGGCAGAAGAACGATGAACAGCAAATAGTTACAGTCGTTAACTGATAACAAATGTTCTTGTTTGCATTCAAACTTTCCTGCTTTTGTACCTGGCAGGCAATATGATTGCTTTTTTCTCCCCGAGACTGTCTATATGTTAAGCAGGGAATTCTGATGGGACAAACGCTGCTTCTTTCGGATTAATTTTGTGTCACATCTATGGCTTCCTAGTAGAAATAATTTTAAACGCAAAGGCTTATTGACCAGATAATTTGCTTTGACTGGTCACAAAATGGGTTTCTGAAGTTTGTCTAAAATGGGCGTATGTAAAGTTGATCCTTGCTCATTTCCAGAACCACTGAAGAACATCATGCACCGGCTGGCTTTATTTCCTCCTTTTCTGAATGTGTTGATGGAGGGCCAGATTCTTGGGTCTACCTGGCCAAAATGGAGGACTATCTGTCTCCCTAAACACATGGGTTAGGGGTTGGTGTACCCTCTGTTGCAGTACCTGAGTGCCTTACAATCTTTAAAGCTTCTGAGAAGCACAAGTACAGTTGTATTCTTTCAGAGATGGGAAACTAGAGCAAAGACTCATGGTTTGTCTAATGTCACATAGGAAGTCTTCAGTTGAACAGAAAACAACAAAGATATTACAGGTCATGGGCCTTCAACATCTAGGACATAAACACCCTTTCAGGAGATACTTGAGCTGCAAGGAGTAACAGGAAAGGTCATTTCCCATGAGGATACAGAAAATATGCTCGTCTCTTTTTGATGGTTTATATATGATGAGAAGAGGAGAAGGGAAAGACTGTTTCATTTCTACTGAAAAGCAATTCATAACACATTGTGGACGTATGCAATTTTACACAATGATGCAGATGTAAACTGGTGTAAGCAAGGAGGAATCACCTGTGTCCTGTTATGGAAAATTCTTTATTCCTCTCCTTTCTGATACTGAAGACCAGGCAAGGACAGTTTGCTGGGTGACCCAGCAGGAAAGGACTGGCACTCTCTGATGGGAAGGGAGTAGGAGATATTTCTTTCAGAGTGGGAACTTCCTGTTTTAAACACTATCAGTTTTTATGAGACTGATTTGTTAAGTTGGATTGCTTCTGCTAAAAGAAGATTTAATAGGAGGGTCTACACAGAGTCTTTCAGTATTTCTTTAGGTTTGAGCAATTATTTGCTGTGCCCCCCTGAAGAAAGATGAGTGCAATGTGATCTTTCCTTTGGGTTGTCACAGCTATGAGAAGGAACAAAGTCACACTGTGGAGAATATTTTTGTAGCAAAATTGTCTTCATGAATCTGCATTTTTGCAACACAATCAATTATTGTCTTATTTTGCAAACATCTGAACAGCCTTGCAAGACAATGTTTTTTTTTAAGATGAGAATAGACACAGACACAGTGTCCTCTCTTTGCCAGTCAGCCCATTCCCACACCATCACAAAAACATTGTCACCAGGCACCAGGCTAAGCCTTCAATTGTGACTCTGACCTCTGTCCTTCCTGGACAGTAAAAGCATCAGTCAGTACTTGAGACCCCTGCAAACAACAGGGTTTGATGACAGTACCGTAAAGCCTCTAATGCTCCAAAACTCTGACCACTAAAAAAAAAAAAAAAAAAAGAAAAAGCAATATATGAATGAATCCCTGGACAATATGAGTCTCAAAATCAAGCACTCAGTCTACTTCTTTTCTAAATAAGGTGACTAAGAGGTTAGCAAAATGCCGTCCTGGTCACCACTTTTTCCTTGGATCTCTCCCTTGCTTTGGATTTGCATACAGCACAGACAGCAGTTCTATTGGGGAAATTATGACTTTGCAAAGATTTTGGGATTCTTATCAGGGAAAGCTAACAAAACATTTTGTGATAAGGTAATCTGAATTAAAACTGCAACATTTAATTCTGGGCTGTTTTTCTCTTTTTGATGTTCTATTGACCTGCCAAATTGCCTTCTCAAAGTTTTCAGATATCTTGGAATATCTGGAGATTCATGGTAGACAATAGAATAAGAAGAATATGGGGTACTGTAGTAGCTAGTCCAGGTACAATAAATTCTTAAATAGACCCAAAGTGAAACATGGTGATTCAGTTCAATAAACTGAACTTAAATGCCTCAGTAAAGTAATATTGTTATACTGTATTTTTGATTTTTAAAGTTATATCATTTCCATTCCATTAAAAAGAAATTTTTGTAATTTTGTATCCATCACAGGAGGGTAAACATTCTGCAAAATTGAAATTGCAATTTCTATTTATCAGTTGCAGACCTGGATACAATTATGCACACTTTCTGACTTTTCAGATTTATTTATTGCCTTTAAATATAAACAGTCAGCCTGGAAAACTCTACTTAATAGAATGAGCAAGCACACATAAAAAACATCTGAAAATATTTACCTGAATTATTGTATTTTTTTAATACATCTTGACGTTGGCTGGCAAAGAGTAAATGTACTGTGTTTACTTGGCTAGCCAAGTACTTACTTTCCCACTATGTAAATGGTAGATAACGCTGGTTCTCTAGAGTGAGTGACAAGCTAGAGTGAGAGCTAAGCTGTCTTGGGAGAAGGACCACAAGATCCCTTAATAAAAGTAAAAACCTAATTGCATGTTCTTCTCCCTATATTCAATCAGTGTAAGCACTGGAGAGGTACTGTCACTTCCATGTATTCTATTCTGATGGTGACATCTTTTTTCATAGCCTCCAGAAAAGCTTAACTATGCTCCTAATCCAGCTGTCTCAGATAGAAGCCTTCACATAGCTGAAGAATTCCAGATTGCCATCTGCCTAGAGCTGCATAAGAAACACTGACCCTATCTAGTAAAACTCTTCAGACACTTTTCTGTATTTTTCACTCTCTTTTGAGATGATCAGGGATCTTATAAAGTCTTTGAGCGGAGAACAGGAGGAAACAAAATCATAGAATCATAGAATAGTTAGGGTTGGAATGAACCATGAGGTAAAGCATTTGTGTTCAAATTCCTATTCTGAACAAGAACATTGTAACTAAACTAAAAATATATTGATTTGGGAAATAGTGAAAGGTAAGTAATGAGCTAGTGTGAACATGTAGCTTTCCTGCTTCATTCTATGCCAGTTCCTTGCAACTTCAAAGTTTTTATCAAAGTTTCTGCATTGTGTTGTTAAAATCTTGTGAGCAGTTTTTTTTCTTTCTGAGGGTTTACCTCTCCTCCATGAAGATCAGAGATTTGGTGGGTACCAGCAAAGCTGTTCCTGTCTAAGAACAAGCTGGTGAACTCAAAAACTTTCACAGAGCTGGATTTAGGCTGTAGAGTTGTAGAAGTGATCATTTTCAGCCTGAGCAACTATATTTTTATCTTTGTATTTTCATGCAATTTAATGAATTTTTTGTATTTTCTGAAATTTCATGAAAAATTTCAGGATGTATGAAATATCATCAGTCTTTTTGTTTCTTAAAGCATTTTTGAATCCACATGAAAAACAAGAACAATATGTCTATATTGCTTCTTCATGCAAGAAAGAAAGCAAGCAGCATGACAAAGATTGTAAGGTCTAGTTCTAAAACTTAGTAAATATTCAAGTGTAAAGCCAGGAAAGCTATAAAATAAATTAATACTTCTCTATGCAGTAGCATATAACTCCAATTAACTACTTCTTCTGTAAGTGTAAGAAAACACAGGCATATATTCATAGACTTTTTATATTAAAACTCTGAAGAAATTAATGATATAGATTAACTTGCATCATAACTTTGGACATAAGACTTCCCTGAATTAATTCATGCTTGAACTAACATAGAGCTTGTAGAAAAGAATCTGATCTCAATTAACATCTTTACCAATGCTTAAATAACAGGATTGTGACTAAGTTATGCTATGAAGACAAATTCAGTAATGGTAAGCTATGCTACATGTGCTGTCACAGATGCACTAACCTCCATCCAACTCTTCAAATGCTACTGTAGACCTAATAAAATTTTAAAAAGCATATTTGGAATATATATTTTCTGTGTTTTCAATCCCCTAGTTTTATTTATGGGTTTTTTAAATAATATTTTAAAGAAATCAGAACAATTCCTTCGGCCCAAATGTTAGTTCCTGTTCCCCAAAACAGTCATGCCCAGATCCAGGAGACTTTCACAGCAGATCATTTTGTAGGGTGTATGGTATGACTTAACTGAAAGCAACTGTCGTGGTTTAAGCCCAGTTGGCAAATCAGCCACACAGTCCTTAGTCACTCCCCCCCCCCCCCACCCCCCCAACCCCGGGGGGATGGGAAGGAGAATTCAAAGAATGTAACTCCCACGGGTTGAGATAAGAACAGTCCAGTAACTCAGGTGTAACACAAATCACTACTGCTACCACCAATAATAATAATGATAAGGGAAATAACAAGGGAAGAGAATACAACTGCTCACCACCCGCCGATCAATACCCAGCCTGACCGAACAATGATCTAACCCTTCTGGATAACTGCCCCCAGTTTATATAGTGGGCATGATGTGCTGTGGTATGGAATACCTCTTTGGCTAGTTTGGGTCAGGTGTCCTGTCTCTGCTTCCTCCTGGCTTCCCCTTCTCCCTGTCAGAGCATGAGACTCAGAAAGTCATTGGTCAGAGTAAACATTACTGAGCAGCAACTAAAAACATCGGTGTTATCAGCACTGTTCCCAGGCTGAAAGTCAAAAACACAGCACTGCACCCAGCTACTAAGGAGAAAAATGACTGCTACTGCTGAGCCCAGAACAGCAACTTACACATGCAGAACTCTTCACAAAGTAAAATTAAAAATAAAAATGAAAGGCTGTGCATATATCTGAAGATTTTGATTGCTCTCAAAAAAAAAAAAAAAAAAAAACAACTCTCAGCAAATTGAGTTCCCAGTGTTAGAAAAGATTTATTACTGTATTCAGTGTGTATATTCAAAGTCAGTCTGGTATGCATGTTTGAAGTAATAAGGTAGACATCGGAAAGTTAACAGTTTAATAGCAAGTTGCCTAAGAGTGGCAGGGCCCTTTCAGTGATCTGAACATAATTGGCAGCTATTATTCTTCACTTAGGAGCAATGGCCCACCCCAGGAGCAATGAACAGGCAAATCATATAGTATCATGTTCCTTCTTGATTGAACAACTTCAGGGCCCATGGCTAACTGCATGGCCTCTTGTTCAGCTGTGAAAGTGTCTTTTTATTTGTTTGAGGAAGTGCACAATTGAATATGGAGTTGAAAGAGAGGCCATTTCTCTTTTCTTTTTTTTCTTTTCCTTTCCCTTCAGCCTCAGAAAGGTCAGGAGCCTGCTTCATCTGTCATGCTTAATCAGCTGATGAAAACGCTGCTGATGCATGAGGTTGTGGCTACTCTATTTAAAGCATAAATCTTAATGGAAGAATCATTCTGTAATGTGTTACTTCCGGAAATGTGGAGCTGCTCTTATAAGAGTGTGCTGGAGGCTTCTGGTAGCATGGATGCACAGGATTTCTGGAGATTTGTTGGGTGATATATATGACAGTTTCCCAATTGCATGCGATAAGGCATGTGGTCTCAAACGACAGCAAAAGGCTGCAGCAAAGGGGCTAGACATCACAACTGGAATGTGAAACAAGTCATCATGAATACAGTTAACAGGATGCTACTGACTGAGGAACAAAGATGGCAGTACATTTCAGTTGCCAAAATGCAATTTCTCATTCTCCTCTAACCCATCATCTTTCTGGTTCAAAGTGTTTGTGGAACAGTGGTGAATGCTGTGTATCTAGTAAAGGTTGGCAAGAGATGTGCAAGAGAGGAAGAAAGACAGAATTATGCAATGTTGGCACAAGTAGTTCTTTGTCCTGGCTGGTCATGCAGAGGGATAGGTACTGTCCCTCTCTTTTCAGTGAAACATCGCCTTAAAAACCTTTTGAAATCTTTGCAGTAAAAGTTGTGTTTTCACTAAACAGTATTTATCTACCTGCCATGTTCTACTTATCAGTCTTCAGATATGACATATTTTTTATATACATGCATTCCAGGAAAGCTCAAGAACTTCTCTCAGGAAGAAGGCCCTACAAAAAAACCCTGCAATATCCTTACGTACAGCACCTTCTCTACTGTCAAAAGAGGGATGAGTTGCAACACAGAAATATGATGTCGAAGATAGTCATTGATACTGCTTTTTGCCACAGCATGGGGGAAAAGGAAACAATACCCAGCCTTACACAAAATGAAAGTAGTCTACAGCACTTCTCCTTTTCAATGAGTCTAATCTCTCAGAAACACATGACTAAAGAAAAAAAATAAAAGAAAATGGTACTTAGAGACTTTGTGTGGGCTCAGAAATGAAGAAGCCTTGATGTGGCCTGTATCAGGCATTCTGAAAAGAAAATGTCTGCTGCTTTAAAAAAAAAATCATCAAAACTATCTGGATTTCAAGAAAGTTTTATCCTATAGGCTGATGTGCAATTAAATTGTTCATCATTACATTCACATATGTACTAAATTTATGAAGCCAAACACTGAGAAAGGCAGGGCTGCAACAAAGAGCTTTTGCAACAGCCTCACTCTACCTGAGTTGGTCTCATAATATTTGTAGATATTTCTCAACCTTTTAACAATTTACAAGAAAACACAAGTGAATACACAGACAAGAGACATATTATTTGCACGGAGCATTCATCAGCTCTCTTCTGATGTACCCAGGTCCTTCTGCTTGCATGCCTTATGTGAATACTGCCAATGATTTCATGGCAGTTTGAACTTGGATATACTACCTTGGGCATAACATACATTGTGCACCTTCAGAGAAGCTGAAGAACATTTAAATATGCAGCCACCTCAGATGAGCACAAGTGTGTGTGGAGGCTATGTCACCCTCTAACAAAACTTCTCCAAACATACAGTCTGCAACCTCATGATGAGTCATGATGACAATTCTGTTTCTGATGCTAAGCTGGAAGCTTAGTTTGCAACCACGTGTGAAGTTGCAACTGGAAAGTATTTTGGAACTGGTACTCTAGTGACAAAATGCAACTTTGCAAGTTACAGCAATAGCTTGTAGCTTCAAGCTGTTATAGGTTGAGTGCATGTGAGTTCATGCGTGATTCATGTCACTCGTTCTCCACCTACTGGTGGCATTTTTAAGGCCTAAAAACCCTCATGCCCCTCCTATGAGTGACATGGAGGTTGCCACTAGTTGACCCCCTAAAAATGTGCAATCAGCTAATTGGAAAATTCTAATTAAGCCTGTGCTTATGGTACAGTCATCCACATACGAAAGGCACTCAGCTTGCCTGTATGACTGGCCTGCTTGCCACCGGAGAGCAGCAATGGGATTGGGCAAGCTTTCCTTTCCCAACCATTGGAGCATGATGGTCTGGATGACTCTGCTGATGGCAGGCTTGCTGAGGGCCAATTTTTCTGCTGCAGCCACCCATGGTTCCTTAGTTTCAGCTGCCTATTCATCTATGTTCCCTGTTCTCTGTAGTCACCATTTCAGAAGCAAAATGAATGGGGGTGAACACAACTACCATTAGGAAAAACGATGACAATTAAATATAATTAATAAACACTCCTATTACAGGGCATATGCATGCTGTGTGTCTAAACTGAACTGAGTCTGAAAATTAGTACACCTCATTACCCAAATGAATTGGAATTACACAGCACAACTTCCACTATTAATACAGCTTAAAGAAATCCTCTTTTTTTTCTCATGTATATCTGTTTCTAGAAAACTGTGTGCTTTTTAGTCAAAGTATATTAGAATGAACATTGCTAATCACATCAGTCCAGATGGTTGGCTCTCTACTTGCCAAATGGAAGTATTGTAACCTATTTAAAGTGCAATTTACGTAAACTCCATGTTAATAAAGATCCACGAGCTTCTGGGCTTTTTCTCTACTCTTTCATATATCAGAGGTTCAGTCCACAGAGGCAGAGCATAGTGTTTGTGAATGCCATTGATGCTGGTCACTCAAGCCAGGACTGATCAGTACCTTGCCCTCAACCTTTTGTCCCTGTCTTCTCATAGCAGTGTGGGATCCTATAATAGATCATTATCCTTTTTTGAAGTTAAAAGTATAGTTAGGAGCATATATGCCAAACCCACATAAATCTGTGGTAAAGGCTAGAGTGAACCTAGCTCAAAATAATATATCTGGTTATTGCATGCATCTAGCCTGCATTCTCTGACCAGCTGGAATGTGTTAGAATTGTTTTGTGTTTATGGGGATCTTCATCTAAACCTTACACAATTTAATTTTCTCTGGAAATTTACTAACTTTGAGGCTACTGTGTACGTTGTCCTTCAATCCAACTAGGATTTTCTGTGTGGCAGGTCACACTATGCTGGTGATCACAACATATTTTTCTAGTGGGTGGAATGATGTGCTTATAAATTCCTGTTGGTATCTCTATAACTCATACAAGAGAAGTTTTTGGTGCTGAGAGCATGTTTCCAGCAGGTTTGGCCAGTCGTACACCTTTCTGTTTTCCAACTATTATGTGGAAAGAAATCATCCAACCACAGATCTTCTAATATTAAATCATTGGCTTGGCTGTACATCCCCCATTTTCCTTGGATCTTCTAGAGAAACTTATGGAAGGCAGACACTACTTTTTCTAGTCACTGTAGAAACCCACTGGATGAATACTTGTTCCTTGGTACCTGTACAAATCAGACAGGCACCAGCTGAACTTGGAAAACAGGCAAAATTGTTTCCAAGACCATATAGGACTTTAAAGATAGAATCTCATTGCTCAATCTTCAATGTTGTGTTAACTAGATTAGGAATAAAATCTGACCCAAATCTGGAAAAGAGGCCACCTGTGTCTTAATATTTTCAGATTTGGTAGGTTGTTGCCCCATGTGGGCTTGTTCTGTTAGCAGCACCAGGACCTATTTAATTATTCATTTCATGTTTAGTACGAGGATATTTAATTTAACAATTAACATTACAAAATGTATTAAAGCCTATTGGGAGTATTCCCACAAGTATGGTGTAGTGGTGGAGGGTGCACATCTAAGTCTCTGCTGTGTAAAAAAACATTATAAGATGCCAAGGGCTTAGTGCTTTCTGTTGCTGAATTCAGTCTTTTGACACTGCTGGGGAAAGGCTGGACCTAATACACCTAATAAGATTGAAGATCAGATACACCAGGATGGGTTTGGTCCACACAGGGATTTCTTCTACCAAATAGATGACTACTAAGAGACGACTTTCTGGAGAAGCATCACGTCACAGAGTTGTCTGAATCTGCTGTTCTTTTGTGCTTCTTTGTCATGACAGACAAAACCATCATACTGGATCCCTGAAATATCAGACAACTTTTTGATGTCCTATTCATCTACCTTTCACTAAAATCTCATCAGCTTCCCGTGGAATATGGGAATGATAACTTGTGTTTTGTATGACTAAAGAAGAATAGTCCCCTATTCTCCATGCACACACTGTTGTAAGAGAAGTCCCTGGCCCCCCATAGATGGTGTAGCCCATTCATTACCCATGTCCTGGCACTGGGAAGGAACCAAAGGCAGCTGTGAGTGGAGGAGAAGAAAAAAGTGAAAAGAAAACTTCAAAAGTGCAGTTTTATTAGGGGAAATATATTTGTCTATTTAAAAGATTAGGTCATCAGACAATCTTTAAAACATGATACAGTATTTGTGGGGAGGGTTGCACTGTAGCCTCTGTTGGGGCTTCCTCTGGATGGGCCCAACTTTGCACAAACATGATTTCCAGTGTCCAAATGGCACAATCTAATCTGTAATAAGCAGCTAAAATGGCTCTGATGTCAGAATAGGAAAACTGGAAAATAAACAGGTAAATTAGAGAGAAATAAAAAATCAGAAAAAAACATACTGGTCAGACAGACTGCTCTAGTACAAATGGTAATTGATACTTTGGATATACACTCCAATAAAGTTCATATTGGTATTAAATTGAATATTGCTGCTAAAATTATGACATTAGAGAAGACTTTATAGTAGAAAGGGTAGTCCGTAGCATCAATTGATTAGGAGGGCTATGTGATCTTTGAATCTAGAAAGCTTGTACAGGCATCCAGTGGTCTTTTTAATGCTTTTCAGCTGCTGTGGATCTCAACTGAATTTTTTGTAGTGATTTATGTGTGTTTATGTATATGTATAGAACAAATTCTTATAAAGCAAGAACATCCTAGACTATCCATAGCCAAGACAATACTAATTATGGGTATATTTAGTGGTTATATGCTAGCAAATGTGAAGAACCCAGAAACACTACTTTGCAAAGGACCTTATGAATTTCTCCTGTGCACAACTTCCACAAAGCTCAAGGTGACACTTGCCTGTGTCTGCAAGCCTGGGGACAGTCAGTAAAGACACAGAACACCCACTGCTCTGTGCCATCCTTTACCAGGTCTGGGTGAGCACGTGTGCTGATTGCACTTAGACAGCAAGAGAGTAAGACTCAGCAGGTTTTACTGAGAGCTGCAAATTTCTGTTGGGAACTCCTCCACCTCAGTCTAACATCTGGTCTTGCAAGCCTTTGTCAGGGTTGATACACTAAAGTAGCCCTTAGGTTTGGAAAGTGGAAGGAGAATGGATAGGGTGACTCTGCCATGTCCCTTTCTGACTGGTTTTCTATGACTCCTTGAAAACAGACAACTGAAACTCTGAGACTATTTTCAAGCATTACCAGTCTCCAAGACCACAAGCCTGAAAATTCCAAGAATGTTTTATCTACAGGAAATTGTCTCTTTCACTTGTGACTGATGCTGTCTTGTTTAGTTGTTGTTTTGGTTTTTGCCTCTTCTAACTGAAATATCCTTTCCATGAGTAGGGGAAGATTGAATTACTCAGGGGAGATTTCTTCTAATCTTTAGAAAACACTTCTAGAGTCTTCTGTGGGCTGCTTCTAATGCCTCCTGCTGCTTTAACCTATTTTCTTACAGAATTGCGGGTTTATGGCATTTTAATCAAGTCTTCCTAGTAAAGGTGTGAGCGCCATTTTGTGTGAGGTGAAGGCTTGAGCACTTCAAGCACATCAACACCTGACAGAGCTTGGCAATTATGCATTCTTTCAATTCTCCTCCCTGTCCCTCGGGGGAGGGGAAGAAGGGAGGGGAGTGAGCAAGCGGCTATGTGGCTGAATCGCCAGCTGGGTTTAAACCACAACACCTACATAGCAGCTTTTCTGCTACACTTTTGACTAATTTCTCACTCATTTCCTAAACCTTGACAAGACAGGCAATCTGCCTCCCCATTAGAATCACATGCGCACTGCCCATCATTACAGTCAGCTATCAATGAATGAGATGACTGTAAACTAAGCTACATTTACTGGTACCTGCTAGTACCAGCTAAGTCTTCTTTATCTCTTAATATAAAAAAAAAACAAACCTGGTGAGTACATGTGCTTACAAGATTTACAGAAGGGATTAGAATCTGGAAGATAAATTTTCCTTCCCATTTCACGCATGCAACCTATTGCCAGGTCAGGATGCATTCTGTCACTTAACACAAGAGAAGACTCTGGCATGAAAACCAGGATGAGTTTCACTCTATTAATCAAACCTTGTGTAAACCTATCTTTAGACCTTGTCCAGACAAGAAAGAAAAATAATGTCCAAACTAAAAAAAAGCTCTTACCTGCCTTATTTCTGTGGGTCTCATTTTCCCATTGTTTCCTGTTTTTTCTCAAAATGTTTGAGACTTAGTTGGAATTTTACTGCTGAAGGGTGAACAGTGGTCCCTCAAATGACTTATTTCAGGTCTGTAATAGATTATGAATGTTTGTATTAATACTAAAATGGCCACAAGAGTCTCCAAGCAGGTTTTAATTTGTACTTGGTGTTATGCTAACATCTAGAAAGACTTTTCTTCTTCAAAGATTTTAGAAAGGTTTAAGAACCTAAAGATATTAAAACTTCACCAAAGTAAAACTTCAGAGCTGGACATGGCTGCTGAACACTAACAAATATCTGTTCTGTAACTGGTTCCTGTTTTGGACGTTCAGATTACTTTTATTCTCTGCTTCTGGGTTTGATCCTGACCTTACAATTGGTTCTGCTTAAGTTAGTTCAATCAACTTACTACAGTGATGTTAGGAGCTATTCCTTTCACATTTTCTGTATATCAATGCTTTCATGGGCAGTCTTACACGCTCTTAAAAATTATTTCTCTAAACAAAGAAGAAACTCATTGCAACCACATCTCATTAAAGTAGCCTATTGTCCTATAGAAAAATCAAGTAAATAAAACATAAACATATTTATGTTCCATCCACTCCACCTGTTCTATCAGATTCTCCCCCAGTAGTTGAGAACATTTCAACACAAGGATTTATCAACTGCCTCTCAAATTCAAGAGAGGTAATTTTTAACCTGCTCCTTTATAGCTGGCCTTAGGTTTTAAATCTCTCCATGTGAGTCTCAAGTAATAATTAGAGCAATTAGTTCCTACTCCTCTGTGATAATTGCTAGCATCAATCGAACTGATTTTCCTAAAAGTTCCCCTAAAGAGTCAGAAAGAAAGAAGGAAAGAAGGAAAGAAAAGAAACAAACCCCACTAAACAACTGAGGAAAGGAAAAGTCTGTAGGCACAAACAGGCAGAAGTAAATGGGAAAAAGAAAAGCAAGGCAATTTTCCACATTCCATTCCTGTGATGCTGCCTCACTCACAAGCACCACATATATAACATTCCTTCTTGCAGGCAATAGGCCTCCCTACCCCAGGTGCCATCAAAAATTATGGGAAGGAAAAAAAAAAAGAGCTCATATCTTAAAAGCAACCCTGTTTTTCATCAAAACGTATTGCTTTAAGGCAGCCATCTGACTGGAAAAGGGAAAAAAGAATGAAGAGAATCTTGTTCTCTCAATTTCTGTGTAACGCTCAGCCAAAAGAATAACTGAACAATAATGAGCAAGAACTTAAATTTACCAAGTTAAAGGGAGAAACACTGCAGTGGAATAATTTGCTAAAGGGGATTAAGTGCAGGTCAACATAGCCCTCTGTGGTCAGCAGCAGCAAAAGCAGAATTAAGCAGAAACTCAGTACAGATCTAGTGCCAAGAGTAGGAATACTGTATTTAATGATTTCAAAACTTGGCTTTGTTTAGAATCAGCACAAACTCCAACAATTTAAAATTATTTTTTTAAAGAAATAGTACAAGTTGTTTTATTTCTCTCAAAGCTTTCAGCTTAAAGATTAATTTTTTTTAAATTTTTTTCCTACTATGCAGCATATAAAAATATTTAAAGTAAACAAGAAACACTCATATTTGGTTTAAACAGATAGAAATGGGAGAGTTTAAGTAGTCAAAAATGTCCTCCACCTCCTTTTTTTTCGTAAAAATGAAATACTAATGAATCTCAAGAAGTAATTGAGTCGATCCACATAGAGTATATTCTCTCAATAAAGCCAGCTCTGCTTTACAACTTAATTGTCCAGCGTTGCTTTTACTGCTTTACTTTTTTATTGCTTAAGTGCACTCAATCTAGCAGGAAATACAATGAAAGTGGTTAATATGAAGTGGTTATTTTAAACTGTGAAAGAGGGAAAAAGAGTTGATAAAAGAATCTTGAAATTATTTCATGCCACTTTTCTAATTACATAATGTCCCAATTCCTTCTATTTTCTTCTCTCTGGGAAGAGACCCTGGTGTCTCCTCTCTCTTAATATTTCTTAATAAAATATCTCAGGACAAGACTGGCATTTTACGATAGTACTGTGGGTGAAAAATTATGTCATCAGAAATGGAAAAAGAGCTAACTAGGATTCAGAAAATGATTAAACTTCTGCTTACTGTTGATCCTTGGAAGAGATAATCATGCCCTGTGTATGAACAAATGCCAGTTTGCATGGCTCAACTGCCCTGGAGAAAAGCTCTGGGACATCTTCCCTCTTTTGCCAGGTGAGCAGGAAATGAGTGGCAGAAGTTTAAAAGAAGTGAGAGCAGATCTCTGACTCCATTGGATCAATGCCAGCCTCCCATGTAACCTCAAGGCTGAAGAAGATCATCCATGAGCAAATGCAACATGGAGCTGGTCTTGTGCTGGGTTGACTGGGACAGAAGAAGCACTGAGCAGCCTAGGAGTGATGAAAGTAATGCAGGAGTCACTCTCACCTCAATGCTTGCCCCATCCAGTCTGCTGAAATATGACTTAAGTTCTAGAACATGACTTTTGGTTTGCTGAAAGTCCTGCAATGTTCATCAGCTTTCAAAGGATCATGCCAGGTGCAGAATTCCTTTTACAGGCATTGCTGAAATGCCACGGAATTGGGAGCCACAGTATCAGAGGGAGGAAATTTCTTTTAACCTGGAACTCACTTGTCTCATACTGGCTTATCTGTATGTATCAGTGTCATGGGTTCAGCAGTAGCAGAAGTTTTTTTTCCTTCTTGGTAGCTGGTGCAGCGCTGTGTTTTTGATTTTGGGCCTGGGACCAGTGCTGATAACACCAGTATTTTCAGTTACTGCTTGGTAATGTTTTGGTCTGGACAAGGACTTTCTGAGTCTCATGCTATGCCAGGGAGGAGGGGAAGCTGGGAGGAAGCAGAGACAGGACACCTGACCCAAACTGACCAAAGAGGTTATTCCATACCACAGCACGTCATCTCCAGGATGTGAGAACAGAGGGCAGAGACCCGGAAGGGTGTGGTGGTGGACTGGGGGGTGCACGGCATGGTCAGGTTTTTGGTAGTGGGGAGTTCGCTGCTGGGGGGTGCACTGGCTGGGTCGGGCTTGGTGAGCAGTTGTATTCTCTTTCCTTGTATTTCCCTTGTCATTATTATTACTGGTGGTAGCAGCAGTGATTTGTGTTATACCTTAGTTACTAAACTGTTCTTATCTCAACCTGTGGGAGTTGAATTCTTTTGATTCTCCTCCCCATCCCCCTGGGACTGGGGGAAGAAAGAGAGGGAGTGAGTGAGAAAACTGCGTAGGTGGGGGCCTTAAACCACGACAATCCGTAAGCTGACTACTGAACTCTGGTCAATTAAGAGATTTTTTTGTTTTGAACAGACAGGCACCAGAACACACTAGTAAAGACTGGATGCTTAGTAACAACAATATTTAGATGTGTTTTATAGATTAGATTAACAAAATATTGAGTCTGTGTAGAGAGACACAAATGTCAGTACAAGCACTATTATTCAGCTTTCCACATTTTCATGAATTTGGAATAATCACAATGAAGGCACAGAAACCCTAGTGATATAAAATATTAGAGTACTATGCTGCTAAAAAAAAAAGATAGACAACACCTAAATCCTCACATAATGCACTCCTCACCTACAGTTAATGCAATGTGAATTCAAATGAAATATAGAAATCTAAAGCAGGGAGAGCAGATCATGGCTGAAATCAAACACTGCAAGCATATTTCTGTTTTCTTTGGTATTTCTTCACAAACCAGGAGTCACAGCTGACATATATTCAAATGAGGTCATTTCCTTATTCTTGAAGTCAGTGTAATATACACTTGGTCACTTCAACTAGATGAAGTGATATGCATAGGAACTGCCAGCTTCATTAAACAGGGTAAGATATAACACCTCATGTACTTCTAAGAATTTGCATCTTTTTCACTAGTGGTGCAAAATATAAATGGAAGGACATGTAACTGGTGAGTTAAGATGTCAGAGTAAAAATATTCACCAGTGAAGAATCATGGAGGTCATCAGGCCTTATAAGGAATCTGCTTTATACAAAAGGATAATCTTGTGATACACCACTCTGAACTTTAGGGGAGCTTTAGAGAAAAGCTTTAGAGAAACCTAAATGAACAGGTTAAATCTATCCAGAATAGAGATGCCAATGATACAGTCAGGAGAAACAACAAATAGACAAGCATGAGTTTAAAAATCTTTTCATTAGATAAAAGTCCAGTCAAGTTTGCACAATTCTGCTTCATAAATAAAATTTCTTCCATTTTATTTGTTGTGATTATATTTTTTATGTATCCGGGTCTGGGGGAAATGCTATTCATTGTTGAATCCTAATAAGAATGCACACTAAATTCCCACATTTGGTGGGGATTTGATGTTTTGCAAAGTCAAGTTCTTCTGTGAAGGTACAAAAGATGTTAAAAATGTAGAATTGAAAGATGTAATAAGGTGTGTAGTGGCACTCAGTGTGAAGCTGATTGTGGGTACATGTCACATACCTGTGTGGTTAAGACTACATGTGGGAGGAGGAATTCAACTTTCATAAGGAGATATCAAACAACAACCCATCTAGGAAAGATTTTTAGCTTCATAACTAAAAATTATGCTTTGTGATAAAGTGCAACATCACCTCTGTAAATTTTATTGTTTTGAAGCATGAACAGAAGGATCTTCCCCTCAGGTTTCTTTGACAAAACACTTACTGTTAAGGGAAGTACTGTGTAAAATCTCAGGAAGAGGCTGATTTCTCAAAGCTAAACTTAACAGTCACCAATGTTCTGAGTGGTATCACAGCACTTCAAGAAGGATGATTTCAAATGTAAAAACATATTTTTAAATATATTATAAAAATAAATATTTAAAAATATTTTAATGGCAAAATATAAACTTCGTTACCTGTTTCCAAATGCATATCTTAGCTTTTATGCTAAAAAAACATGCTTTTTATCAGTCCTGAAAACAAAAATACTGATCATGGGCAAGTAAAACTAGGTATGTTTTAGAGTCCAGAGGAGGATTCTGCCTGGTGAATGCCCTAGACAGTACTTTCACTTAAGGCTGTGAAACTTGAAACATGATTGTATTTTTCATCTGCACTTCTCTAAGTTGAAGCCATGTGGAACTTTACATGCCTAGGGAAGAGTGTGGGGAAGTGGAGAAATTCTGAGAGGGAATGTGTCAGATCTATAGCTACACAAAGTGTTAACACATGCTTGGCTTCCCACTCTCTTCATTCTCTCCTCTACATCACCTGCCTTCTGAGCTGAACATCTTGGAGGTGGTGAGACAAGACAACAAGGAAGGACTGTTTTCTCAGCTCTGGCAGAACACAGAAGTGTAAATGGGCCAGCTGATACATGAGATGTTAGGGTTTTAGAATAGGACATAGCTTCTCCTGCATTTAATTTCCAGTGCTCAGCAACCCGTTAGACAAAGGAGAACATTCCTGGGTTTTGCACGTAGCAGCTTATTTCTTAGCATTGATTCAGTTTGATATGTTATTGACTCTCCAAATGCTGAGTCTTCTGACTTCAGTGGTACTTGCAGGTGCTCAGCACCTTTTAGAACATGGATAAAAGTGTTGTAGGTGATTAGTTCCCTAAAATTATAATAACTGGATCAGACATTGAGTCATTTGGCCAAAACTCCTGTCTTTGAAGGCAGTTTCTTCTAAGCACAATCCAAGACAATTAAAAGGGCTGTATTAAGGCCTTCTAATCAGTTTTGGAGATAAGGCTCTGAAGAAGTAGTTTGCTATAATTTCAATAGCTGCATTAGCTGTTCTGACTAGAATCTTGCCATCCATGTAAACATACATTTTCCCTTTGAGTCTTACCACTTACAAACCTCAACTATTTACAAACAGTAAGAAGTAGGTCACTCCCACTTCTTCATATCTTGAAGCTGTAATGAAGTGTAAACATAAACGCATTCCTGTTGAGCTGATCATAAGTCAATTTTTATCCTCACACCTGTCTGTGGGACTGAAGCCTAAACATGGAATGTATAAGAAACTACAGACAGAAATGTTTGGAGGGGAATGCATTACAAGACCAAAATTACTCTATCCTTTTTTATTGTTCTCTCCACTTAGCATTATTTCTTTTTGTTGGTGTACCTTTTATATTTATTTTCTCTTCCATATTACTGGTCTTGCTTCACAGATTTTATTCCTGTTAGGTAGCTAATTCTTGTCAGTAACTGATCATTCTCGATTTCAGTAATATATTATTCCAAAATAATAATCTTTAAAATCAGATTTTTATTATGCCTGGCTTCTCTTGTATCATTATTTTCTTTGAGCACTCAAAAATTACAAAATAACTATATTTAGGTATGAAGACAGTGGAAGAATAAAAAATTGTTTCCCTTTATAAAAATAATGTAGCTGTATTTTTTTTATGGCAGTAAAACATAAGTGATTATAGCTCAGAGCTGGCATCTGAAGTGGTAAGAATCCTCATTCTCATAAGAGCCTCATTTGATCATTTTAAATGCTGATATTAATCTGACCAAACATACAGATCTACAACAGAGCTGGTCTCTTTATGCTCCCTTTATAATCAAAGCAGTGAGAAATGCTTTGCAGTGCAAGTTCTCAAGTTTATTTTGGATACCATCTTTGGATAACGAGCTGGTATACCTTAAAAAACTTGCAATATGAACAACTACTTTAATCAGATAAATCTGGTTTTTGTCTCTGATTTGCCACAGTTAACGACCTTTCACATCAATGAAAACGTAAAAGGTGTGTTTCATGATTAAACAGTAATGCAATGATGACTCTGGAGCTGTAGAGAAAATCTCAGAAAATACATACCCTTGTTAGCTGTGCTAGTACAGGAAACCTGTGGTCACATTTTTCTCTCTCCAGTGAATTTTTGCCTGTGTGCAGTTTAAAAGCTCTTGAAGAACTAGGCCCAGAAATATTTTGCACCTTCGTTATGGACATACATACTCATGAATCTCACATGAATGTCAGTGGGAGTAGCTTTTGCACCAAAGAAGCAATACACACCATTGTTGATCTCATTTCTCCTTCATTGTCTCATTTTCTATCCAATTCCTTCAAGTTTAGATGTCTCGTAGTATCCCTTCACTGTTGGTCTAGTAGAAAGTAATTTCAAGCACCGCAGGTCTGCTAGCAGTAATGACCATGCTAAACAGCATTTCGTGGTTTGGATCTTCACAAATCAAAGCTGTTATGCTACCTTCTTTCCTGCTCAGAGGTTATAGGTCTAATAAGTAGAGTGGCCCCTTTGTTGAGCACATTGAGATCCATTTTGCATGCCTTAATGGCAGTGATAAAAATAAAATTATAGGTCTTTGTAGCAATCTTTTTTGATACGGTGTTAACTCTGCATTGTGCAAAGTTGAACTGTGGTTATTATACCTTTGGATGCCAGCAGAATTTCACTCATGAGTAAAATGAGGAAGATTTGGCCTCCTGAGACATTCTAAAATTCCGTTTAAAGAAAGAAGTTAGATGCATAAGCCACCTGGACAAAAGGACCTTTTATTTTCTGTTTCAATCAGCAGTAGGATCATTATCTCAGGGTACTAGACCAGTAGGACAGAGTTCCCTTAACCAGTGACCCAGGTCAGACCAGGGTCTGAACACAGGGCTGTACCTTATTTCAGTGGGATTTTTGCATGTGCTTAAAAGCATGTACTTATCTGCTATTATGGAGTAGTTACAGTTTGCTGAATTAGGATCCAGTTCAAGTGGTGCAGTGAAAATAATTAGTGTAGGACTAAAGAATAACGGTTTTAATATTATAAAAATGCACACACATCTACAAGCAAAAAGAAAAAATGACAGTGACTGATCTATGGGTAGCCAAAAGCAGCGGTGTCATCTATTTGAAGTCTGTAAATCACTGAAGGACAGACCATTCTCACTTTGAAAAGGCTGAATTCCTGTGCAATTAGGGCTGCATGGATCTTTGTGAGGAGAGGTTGGGGTTGTTTCCATCTGTTTCTAACCAGCTCCAGTAGCTTCAACACAGGACACAGCAATCCCATCAGCCAAGGAGGTGGTGGCACCTCTAGAAAAGACCCTTAAGATCATCATGTCCACCCATAAACATAACACTGCCAATTCCACCACTAAAACATGCCATGCCATGTCTACACATCTCTTAAATACCTCAAGAATAGCGACTCAATCACTTCCATGGGCAGCCTGTTCTGATGCTTGGCAACCCTTTCAGTGAAGATATTTTTCCTAGTATCTGATTTAAACCTCCCCTGGCACCACCTGAGCTTGTTTATTCCTGTCACCTCTGTGCCTGGCAAAATCTTGGAGCAGATTCCCCTGGAAGGCATGCTAAGGCACATGAAAAACAACAAGGTGCTTCCTGACAGTCAGCATGGCTTCACTAAGGGGAAATCCTGCCTAACCGGTTTGATGGCCTTCTATGTTGGGGCTACAGAACTGATGGACAGGAGCAGAGCAGTTGATGCCATCTACCTGGACTTGTGCAAAGCATTTGAAACTGTCATACAATCATAGAATCATAGAATAGTTAGCGTTGGAAAGGACCTTAAGATCATCTAGTTCCAACCCTCCTGCCATGGGCAGGGACACCTCCCACTAAACCATGCCACCCAAGGCTCTGTCCAACCTGGCCTTGAACACCGCCAGCAATGGAGCATTCACAACTTTCCTGGGCAACCCATTCCAGTGCCTCACCACCCTCACAGTAAAGAATTTCTTCCTCATATCCAATCTAAACTTCCCCTGTTTAAGTTTGAACCCATTACCCCTTGTGTCCTATCACGACAGTGCCTCATGAAGAGTCCCTCCCCTGCATCTCTACAGGCCCCCTTCAGATATTGGAAGGCTGCTATGAGGTCTCCACGTAGCCTTCTCTTCTCCAGGTTGAGTAGCCCCAACTTTCTCATCCTATCCTCATACGGGAGCTGCTCCAGTCCCCTGATCATCCTCGTGGCCCTCCTCTGGACTTGTTCCGACAGTTCCATGTCCTTTTGATGTTGAGGACATCAGAACTGCGCACAATACTCCAAGTGAGGTCTCAGGAGAGCAGAGTAGAGGGGCAGGATCACCTACCTTGACCTGCTGGTCACTCTTCTGTTGATGAAGCCCAGCGTACGGTTGGCTTTCTGGACTGAAAGCGTATGCTGAAGCCGGCTCTTGTTCATTTTTTCATCGACCAGCACCCCCAAGTACTTCTGCGCAGGGCTGCTCTGAATCTCTTCCCTGCCCAACCTGTAGCTGTGCCTGGGATTGCCCCGACCCAGGTGTAGGACCTTGCACTTGGCATGGTTCAACTTCATCAGGTTGGCATCAGCCCACCTCACAAGCATGTCAAGGTCCCTCTGGATGGTATTCCTTGCCCAGGGAAGTTGTGAATGCTCCATCGCTGGCAGTGTTAAAGGCCGGGTTCAAAAGAGCCTTGGGTGACATAGTTTAGTGTGAGGTGTCCCTGCACATGGAGGGGGGTGGGGGTGGGTGGGTTGGACCTAGATGATGTTAAGGTCCTTTCCAGGCCTAACTATTCTATCATTCTTGTTATTTGTGAGAAAAGACTGACACTAGCCTTGCTACAACCTTCTTTCAGGTAGTTGTAGAGAGTGACAGAGTGTACAGGCTCCCCTGAGTCTCCCTTTCTTAAGGATAAACAGCCCCAGAGCCCTCAGCCTCTCCTCAGAGTGCTTGTGCTTTCGACCCTTCACCAGCCTCGTTGTTCTTTGGACTTGATCTATCAAGTCAATATCTCTCTTGTAGTGGGGGGCTGTTGTGGTTTAAGCCCAGTCAGCAAATCAGCCATGCAGCCCTCACTCACTCCCCCCATTCCTCCCACCCACTCCCAGAGGGATGGGGAGGAGAATCGAAAGAATGCAACTCCCATGGTTTGTGATAAGAACAGTCCAGTAACTAAGGTATAACACAAAACCACTACTGCTATCACCAATAATAATAATGATAAGGGAAATAACAAGGGAAGAGAATACAACTGCTCACCACCCGCCGATCAATACGCAGCCCGACCGAACAGTGATCTAATCCTTCTGGATAACTGCCCCCAGTTTATATAGTGGGCATGATGTGCTGTGGTATGGAATACCTCTTTGGCTAGTTTGGGTCAGGTGTCCTGTCTCTGCTTCCTCCTGGCTTCCCCTCCTCCCTGGCAGAGCGTGCAACTCAGAAAGTCCTTGGTCAGAGTAAGCATTACTGAGCAGCAACTAAAAACATCGGTGTTATCAGCACTGTTCCCAGGCCAAAAGTCAAAAACACAGCACTGTACCAGCTACTAAGAAGGAGAAAAAATGACTGCTACTGCTGAACCCAGGACAGGGGTCCAGAACTGAACACAGCATTTGAGGTGCAGCCTCATCCTGCCAAGTACTGGGAGACAATCACAACCGTAGTCCTACTGGCCACACTACCTCTGATATAAGCCAGAATGCCATTGGCCTTTTTGTCCACCTGGGCACAAGATAGCTCATGTTCAGCCACTGTCGACCAACACCCCGTGGTCCTTGTCCACTGGCAGCTTTCCAGCCACTCTTCCCCAAGCCTGTAGCATTGCTTGGGGTTGTTATGGCCCAGGTGCAGGACCCAGTCAGTACTGAGCGCCGTTGAATCTCATACTATTGGCCACAGCCCATTGGTCCAGCTTGTCCAGATTTCTCTTCATGGCCTTCCTATCCTCCAGCAGTTCTACACTTCTGCCCAACTTTGTGTCATCTGTAGCTCTACTGAGGTTGCACTCGGTACGCTCATCCAGATCACCAATAAAAGATGTTAAACGGAACCAGTACTGAGCCTTGGTGAACCCTGTTTGTGACCGGCAACCAACTGGATTGAACTCCATTCACCTCCACTCTTTTGCCCTGGCCAACCATCCAGTTTTTTACCCAGTGAAGAGGACATGTGTCCAAGCCATGAGTTTTCCGAGGAAAATGCTGTAAGAAATGGTGTCAAAAGATTTCCTAAAGTCCAGGTAAAGAACATCCTCAGTCTTTCCCTCATCTACTAAGCCGATCAGCTTGTCATAGAAGGACATCAGGTTAGTCAAGCAGGCCCTGACTTTCATAAACCTGTGCTGACTGAGCCTGATTGCCTGGTTCTCCTGTACATGCTGCATTATGGCACTCAAGATGATCTGCCTCCTAATCTTCCCTGGAACCGCATTAATTGTTGCACATTCAAAGTTTTTCATAATTTATTAATCTTAATCTCAGAAATGTTAGAGAAAACAAAACAAATGAAACAAAAAAAAAATTACTAATGATAAAAAGGGATTGAGATGTGATTACTCTGCATTTTTGAACTGTTGCATTTAAAGATGGAACAATATTGCCTGCATAACAGAGACCGACTACAGAAATCACTGTAAATGACTCACAGATCTCAGGGGATTGTTCTGCCCAGAGATAAAATGAAATAAGAATAATCTTAATTTATCTTTGGGTAGTTCTTGATGTATGACTTAAAATTCTTTGAAGTGTACAAACAAGTTTAATACAGTAAGGAGATAGTCTCTGAACGAACTTTTTTCAGAGCAATTATAGCTCCATAGATTCAAATTCCTCCTTTTTTTACAAGTTAAAACAATTAAGTGGAGCATACGTAAGCTTTTCAAATGGTCTTTTTGAAATAAAATCATTCCTTCAAGTCAATTTCAAACATTTTTCATATGTTTTGAACTTTCTAAAAGGAACATCTTCCAAAATTATATTAAATGGAGCCATGGGTAGCAAAATATTTCCCATGAATGTTGGTTTTGTGTTACTGCTAAATTGCTTCCAGTACATTAGATTAGTTTCTTGCATAACATTGCATTATTCAGTGTTTGTACTTTTTCTTCAATGCTGCTTCTAACCCTTATTGTTCTTTATTCACTCAATTTGGGGACAGGAAGTTATCTGACAGATATCCACCTGCTGAAGTAGAAACCTGGGGGAGACTGGCCTACGTTTAAACAAGTTACTGAACTAAAAAATTCTGGTTGGGTTGTCTGCTGAGATTGAGCAAGATATCTCAAAGTAGTTGTGCCTACTGGTTAGAGCTAAAGGATCTGCTCCACTTGCAGAGAGGCAATGACAAAGTTTTGCCCCATTGAGTATGGACTATCTAATGAAGAAAGGCGCTGACAAACACTGGCTTTGTAGATTCTTGCTTTCTGTGTCCCAAAGAGATTGCCAGGATCATCTGGACTAGGATCCTGCGTATACAGGTTGTAGAGTTTCTTATAAAACTAGATTAAATCTGAGTGATTGGAAGGGCCTCTGGTGATTATGTCCCTGGATGCCAGAAAAAATTGAGTTGTGAATGGAGAAAATTTGTGGGTTTGGCCTTATATGAAATAGGTCTACACACTAAAGTAACTGATGTTACTTGTAATGAGCTTCACCCTACTGAATACCCCTCCTTGCTAAATCAATATTTAAAACAAAATCTTTTCTTTAAAGTACCCGCCATAATTTATATTAATGGTTCTAAATTGTAGTACATTTGTGTAATGCTTTCAGTTCTTTAAATAACCTAATTTGAAGGAAAATGTATCTTGTTTTTCTTAATTCAGCACTCAGCTATTTGTTGTAGCTTTTTTTTTGGCAGCCAAATTCTTTCCCTTTTCTTCAGACGTGTTTTCCATTTACAAATATAGCTGATCAAATCACTTTCTCTTTACTATGCACAGAGGGTTCCTTGTCCCTGTCTTTGAAATCTCATATTGTTATATGCTGTTTGTAGAGTGAATCCAAGAACTAGTTGCAATCACTTCACTGTATCTGTGTTCAGGAATTTTACCAGTTATACCTTTCATTTGTTTTTGTGTTCGTGTTTGTGGAATTGTGGCGTTATGGGTGTGCATTTAAAAGAAGCATTCAGAAAACATCCTCTTTTTTTTTTTTTTTTTTTTTTTGTTTGGTTTGGTTTGGTTTGGTTTGGTTTGGTTTGGTTTGTTTATTGCTTCCTGTAATTAATTTGATTTTCCTGGGTATTTAGGGTTGAATGTTGGGATACATCTTCTTTCAAAATGTCCACACATATTTATTACGTTTTAATGTCACATTCTGGTTCCACAAAACTCAGCATAATCTATATTAATAGAACATAGGAATAAGTGTGTATTAGAAATGCCACCATTTCTCTTATCCACACACATTTATTATAGAACAGCATCCTGTAGTGTATAGGACATTATTATCCATCTAACAAGTGAATCTGCTGTACTGCAGATATTTTAAAACACAGTTCAATGGGTATTTGATAGCCAAAAAAAGGAAAAGTATATGCTAAAGGATGCACAAAAGCACTTGAATATTTTATTCCACAAGAGTTAGGTAAGTGAAAATTTGCATGTACCTATGTGGTCTTTGCTACTTACTATCTATATTACTGTTAGTTTAGCATGCAAAGTTGTCTTATGGTGCCTGATCTGGAAGCATGTAATGCATCTAGGTCCGTATGGGATTTTCACTTTTATTGAAGTTTGGACTTCTCCCACTGGAGTTAGTACACCCTCTGTTGAGAGAATCTTCAGCCTGCAGCTATATGCTGACTGATGTTTCAATTTTTCATCATCATGAAGAGGCAGACACTGGTAAGGTCTTGAGGTTAGCTCTTAGTTCCCAGCTTGCAGATTAAATGATCTGGAGATACTTCTGTTTTTTCCTCAGTTTCTGGTGTAACGATCACTAAAGAACAAGCTCTTGGCTCTATCCAGAGTAGCCACATATTGCACTGATATGGGTACAGATAGAGATAGTTGTATCACTGGCATAGTGTAGCTGGTATAGCCTAGGTAATACACCCTCTCACAAGCTGTGGGAAAGAGTGCTTTTACTGCTGTGGTTTATATCCCTATGGGAAGTGTAAAAGAAAATTGGGTTATAGGACCTTCTTGATTTTGGCAGAATTTTTACCTGTGAAAAGGCAAATTCCTTCAATATATGTTTTTAAATTGTTTATGCTTTGTGTAAGGGTTTCTTTATTGTGGATTGGGTAGTGATTTACCAGCTGAGAAGTGATACTCATTGTAAAAGAAAAGTTCAAAAGTGAAGCACAATTAGACCAAAGCTACCTTTAGTCTTTCCTTTTTCTTCTTCCTCTGAAGGTTCATATTTCAAAACAGTTTCTGCAAATTTGTCAGTGGAAGGCCACTTTTCACTGAAAAAAAGGAGAGAAAGCAGGAAGGCAGGAAAGAAAGAAGGGAAGAAGGAAAAGAGTTAGAAAGGAAGGAAGGAAAGAAGGGAAGAAGGAAAGAAGGAGATTCTTACATGTGTTCCAGCATTTTTGTGGTATTTTTTCCAAATATGGGAAAACATAATCCGTAGACTAAATGTAATTGTATGGAGGAAATCAAAATCCTCTCAAATGCATACTTATGTAAGGGAGATAAATTATGTCCAATCAGAGATATCGTTGTTCAATTTGGAAAAATGAACACACTTATGAGAGACTAGCAGAGAAAATACAGAACTAACACAACATTGTTGCCTTTTTAAAAGTGTTTTAAGATCTGCATTACCACTGACTCAATATAATTTAAAGGAATTTATATGGGTTTTGTCCTAAGGAAAGGCTATTTACTTAAAGTAATTTCGCCTCAATTCAGAATGTTGAGGAACTACTTAAATAATCAAATACATGTGATGAAGTAAGAAACAGCAGGGGTCTTCACAGATGTGTGCTCAATAGCAAGCTATCTGCATAAGTAGAAATTGTACCTTTAGCTAGCCCAAAAAATCCAGGGCTGCAGACAGACACTGGTCACTTTTAGGGCAGGTTTTAGATATCGTGGGCTAAAATAGCATTTACTGAGCTTATTTATCTAGTGGGTTTAGATAACATTCATTGGAGCAGACTGTGTTGATCTGACCTAGGTGACAAATCATGAAACCACTGGATTAGATTGCTAGCATCTCAAGGATCAGATTGCCACTTACTCTGTGATCAGTCAGGAAAATAATTAAAAAAAAGAAGAACTGGAGAAGAAAGCAGGACTTAGTATGTGATGAAGATGCTGAATATCCTTGCATATCCCAAAACTGAACAGGGAGAAGCACTGGAATTTATGAATCTTGTTTTTTCTTGATGTATGGAGGTGTCCAAATTGAAGAATTTAGTGCTTGCTGTCTTCATTTGGGGCCTTCTGTTCCCTGAATCAGTGTCTCCACCCTTGAAAGGTAATTAAAAGAACTCAGACTGTGTTATTATGGAAGCAGTCTTGTTAAACTCTCAGAATGTATGTACAGGCTTGTGATAGAAACATGCCTGTTTCAGTACATGTTGTCGCCACAGGTCCGTGCAAGAATTTGGTAGCAAAGTATCACAGGTAATGAAGAAGGCTAGTTTCCTGCACACTTGTATATGCATATTGGTAATGATGAGTGACTTATAAATGGCATGCTGCTATGTGTATTTTGGCAGCTCAGGAGTTGCTTTGCTCCCTGTTCCTACTGTATGTGTATTTTGGCATGTTGGTTTAGTGCATATTCCTAAATAGTATGTAGATTTATAATGTTGAGCCTGGGTCTGTGTGTTTTATTCTTTCATAGCACTAGACAGGACAAGAATAATTGAAAGGGGAAATTGGATATTATTTTGTTAGTTTAATAATATCGCAAGTCAGCAGGGAAACTGTGAAAGTGTGAAAATCTTTGTATCACTATCATATGATAATTACAAAGCCAAACTGGGTGTGGTGTAAGTTGTGGAGCTGAAGAAGCAAACAAAAAGTCTGATATTTTGCCAAAAACCCCCAAATAAAAATGACGACCCCTGCTCACCTCGGAAAGTCACTAGATCCCTATATATGAAACTTGAAGATGGTTTATAATGATTATAAAAGTTTATTTTAAATATGCTTATTCTGTGTCTAATTCATCTATTAGTTGACAAATTAAGAATAATTTCATAGAAGTAAATGGCTTTAAAATGGCTACAGAGAGAATCTGGTCAACTAAACCCAGTTCTCCTTTACTCCCTGCCACAGCTGCTGAATTAAGCAGCTGCTGAATTAAGCAGCTTGCTATTTCGGCTTCCCAGTACAAGTAAGAATAAAGATGTGGCTAAAGCAAAGTGCTGGCTGTTGAAAGGTCTGGTTTATATTGCAGTATCTAACACTAAGTCCTACTTTCTGACCTGGCATGAGTATTTAACCCATGTTCACAGCTTTTTCCTCATCCTCAAAGTGAAACTGGTATTTCACGGGGTCAATATGAATATTTTAATGATTGAAAACTTCATTTTGAATCCTTTAATAAAATATTCTATTAAGCAAATATTAATTATGAGGCATGTTTTGTGAAGGCTAAGTACAAACTTGCTAAAATACAATTTATAATCTACCTTTATAGAATTCCGAGCTTTTATGAGTTCCTAAAAGTTTGTAATATAGTCTTACATTTCCGAGGTGAAATTAATGGCATCAGGACTGGCCTTCTCCCAGAAATGGATTTCTCCTCTCTTGTCCCTTTGTGCTGAGATCCAGTTTCAAAAAATACCATCCTTGAAGTTCAGTCTGTGCCTCAAGGCAGGTAAGCTGACACTTTCTGAAAACTTGTATCTGTGAGAAATTAACTGATATTGTGAAGGCCGGAAGAGCTAGGTAGTTTGAAATAAACAAATAACATTTTTCTACCTAAATGTTCATTCTTTGTATTGCTTGGTGGAATACGAAGGAAAGAAGGACATGCTGTGTAACTTGCCAATGAAAGTACTGACATTTAGTGTGGAAATAGTCACTCTATCCTAGCTGTGTGCTGTAATGAAAAGGCTATGCTACACTCTTCTATGAGTATTCAGTGAGAAGGAATAATGGAATAGGTATAATACTAATGCCTATTATAAGACCCTCTTATCTTCACCAAGAATTAAGTACAGACTGTCACTCTCTTCCATATTTATGTACAATAAGAGCTCTGAAAAAATCAACAATTCCAGGAAGTCACTAGGTGCTTCTGGCAAATATGTCCTTCCACCTCTTTACAATTAAATTGTTTCCTTCAGCCTAATTACACTGGAATTATGTTCCCAAAAAATGACACTTTGCAGTGTTTTAAAGCGCTGTTAGTTGAAAATCCATACAGAGTAAGTTTCTGGAGAAAAAGTGAATGGTGGTGTAGTTAAACCATGCCATTTGCCTGTCTATACTACCCCTTTAAAGTATCCTTTTGTTTCGGACATTTGTATCTTGCCACAAGTTCTCATAATACCACAAATTTCATCTCTTCTTCTTGACAAGGGTATCCCCATGGTAGATTTGGCACTCTAGCAAGTATCAGTCACAAATCCTCGCACTCAGATAAGACAGCAGGAACAGTTCCAGAAAGAAGGCAAGTGGGTGTCTCTGAAGATTTGTAGCATTCTGACGTTTTGTTCTGCAAAAGGTTTTCTATTTTACATAAACATTTCAAAACACATTATTGTTTAGGTGGGATATTTTATGAGCTGTTTTACAATTCTCTTGGAAAAAAAACCAGTTACCTACCTGCAGGACATGTTCTTTTCATTGTATTAAAAAATCTAAGGCCAAATTTGACTCAGTTGCACTGATATATATTCAGAGTACCTCATTCAGCATCAGTAAACTCAGACTTACACAAGGTAAGAGAGGAATGGGATTCATATGTCTTTGTCATTTTTTCTAGGGAGACACCAAGCAAACAGAGAAGCCCCAGCATTTCAAGGCTCTTCAACCAGGTGCCTGCAAGGTCCAGGTGGAAGGTGGGAATGTGCTGCTCTGAGGCTGCTCCCCTATTATGTGCCAAGTACACAAAAAGTGTACTTAAGGACAAATGGTCAAAACCTCATGGTCTTCTCTCCCAGTCCAGTAAATCTGCTCCTTGTCCAGCCTTTTGCTGTTCTTTGCTACAATAGGACACTGAATATGAATTACAGATGAGGTCTGCTTTGCCATCATACTTGGATGGCAGAGCTGGATCTGAACATGGTGATCTGTGCAGATTGCTAAAAAGAGCTCTACTGTGTGAAACAGAGGTTGAGGATATACGGGAGTAGAAAAAAGGGGAGAATGGATCAGAAGTGGGTCAGTGGCAAAAGAGAAGCTTTGAATTTCAAAGACCCATTATCTTCTCTCTAAATCAGAGAGGGTGAAATTGGACAACTGCGATTTCCTGGTTAGCTGCTAAGTCATCTCTAAGACTCTTCTCCAAGACTAGGGCTTTTACAAAAAAGGAAAGACAGCTCCCCACTTCCAGTGTTAAAGAAAGATTTTGAATATATGTTTGCAAATCTCCAAACTTCACCATTTGAGGACTTAATCCTTCTTGTAAGTATAAAGACAGATTGAGACCTAATGTAGGAAAACCAATATCCTATGCTGGCTAACAAAAAGTATTTTACACCATGCTGAAGGAGAGGGGCCTCAGTCTGATCCCATGACTATTTCTACATTCTTGTGAAAGTGTTCAGTGAAGACAAAGCATTAGGGCAAATCTTCTGCAAGTGTCTTGTAAGTCGTCTAACTTCAGTTAAGTTGAAGCCATAGTTGACTATAATGTAGAATGAAGATGTACTGAAGAAGATTAAGATAACATGCAGAAAAATAATAAGATGTAACTTTGAATTAGTTTTAATAAACTAAGAAATATTTGCTAGTAAACCAAGTAATTTAAAGCAGTAATTTTTTTTTCTTATTTGTCTTATGGACCATTCTGTGTGCTCAGAAAGGAAAATCCGAACAGTGATTTATTTTTTTTTAATCACCTCCTTCAAAAAAAATTTTGTATAAGTGAAATGTGAAGGAAGATGGGCTTTTGTGCATGGCTTCCAGACAGGTTGATTTTCTGCATCAGTTGAAGTGCAGAAGAAGAAACCCCTAAGTCGTAACGCTATTTGTTCTTCAGGCAACAGAGGTGGGGCTTTAGCACTTCACAGCACTTTCCTCATCAGGAAAAATATGTTTTCTGTCTGGGCTATGTCACACTGTATTTGCTTTTGCACTCCCACCCTTTGGACCAGGTTCTGCCACTGGTTACACTCAGTGGTGCTTATAGAAGAGTACAACGGAGGGACAAATTTGGTCCTCTGTTTGTAAGCAAGCAGCCAGGGAATGACATGAGTTGCCTTATTAGGCAGCACAAAAGGAAATAGTGCTGCTTGGCAATCCTCACGTGTTCCAGCTGCCGGCATCTGTAGTTCTTCAGCCCTCTTGGGCCTGTTCTTTTTCATTGTAAAACAGCAAGCCCTTGAAAATACAGTACTGGCTTGGCAACTGACCGCTGCCAGATAACAATTGACACTAGGACTAATTTAGTAATGTGCAGCTTTTGGGAGAGACGTTTACTGTATCTCCTGGTGCAATTGATACAAAACATGGAGCCGTGGCAAGCCCTGCATGGTATTTGCAAAGTGTCAACTTGAAAGAGTCAGGCTGCTCTTACGTCTGCGCTCAGAGGCAATTGCTGCAGCCCATCAAATCAACCTTCATGTAATATAAACAGGGAGACATTCTCCCCCCATTCAATGTTACTATTCTGTGCAGTTGCTAGTTATATCATATGTCAACACATTGTACAGATAATGAAAATGGGGAGTCTGAACTTGTACGAGAGATAAAGGTTTAGCTGGAAAAGCAGAATTATAGTGAACCTGTCAGGCACAGATTAAGGATTTTGCAAAATAATCAGAGGCATAAAAGTTTGCCCTTTTGATACGACTGTTAGCTGTGGTGTGACTTACTGTGCAGAATAATTCTATCAAATTAGTTCATTAATATGTAAGTTACAGTGATCTCTGTTAAAAGGACTTTCAGCATAAAAGACTGGTAGTTCTTTCAGGAATTCCAGGTGGGTGGGCTGAAAGCTATTCTGATAATGATCGCAGAACTAAAGACCTCACAAAAGAAATTTTCACCTGGGTTTTTGCAATAGATAGATATTTTTGGAGGGGAGGTTTAAATAAGCGTTATCAAATCCTCAGATAGGGATATTGTTTTCATCATTTC
Organism: Myiopsitta monachus; assembly: GCA_017639245.1. NCBI lineage: Eukaryota > Metazoa > Chordata > Aves > Psittaciformes > Psittacidae > Myiopsitta > Myiopsitta monachus. Next base: position 30,544,963 of record CM029922.1, read on the forward strand.
TCCCCTTTCACAGAAAAGGGTTTTTAAGCAATGGAAGATTTCCAAATAGAACAATAGAAGGGTGGGTGTGTGCAATTTTACTTTCACTCACTGACTTCTTGCCAGAACAAGCAAAATGCTTAGTTTTCAGCAATTCAGCAGTGCTCTTTAACAAGAGTTGCAGTTGTACGCTATCACTGTGCTGAGAGCAGAATATCTTGTCCCAATGTTCAGCCTCTTCTGTAGCCTGGCTCACTGTGAATCTACTCTGGGGCTTTCTCAGTCAAGCCCTCTGATAGCCACATGCACTGCACAACTGTTTCTGCTTCAGAGGCCTTCAAAGAGCATGCAGACAAGCAAGCAGCATCACCTTTCCTACTTAGTAATGGCTTCCCATGCCAGGTTAACCCTTAGGAAGTGATTGATCTGAATACTAAAACCCATCAGAACTTCAGCTGCTATCTCATGCAGAAGAAAATTCTTTGTCTGGAATGAGATTTTACCATTTCTCCTGGTTATTTTTCATGTTTTGTACTTTTTATATTCTCTGCTATGTTTCAACAAGATATTTTCAAGCATATGAGCTTATAAAGTAGTCACTGATCAATAGCACTAGTTATAATGAATTTCTGCACAGGGGTACTGAAGGAATAGATTAAAAATTGATGTAATCAATTTCTGTTAAAATTTCATTTCTGAAAAAAGAAGTATTTGCAACCAGATAAAGTTCTAGCTGTGTAATTTTAATCAATTGAAGGATGCTTATAGCACATTTTTGTGCGTTTTGGATTAATTCTGAAAGTATCTTGATGTTTGACTGAAGCACAAACTGAACTGTGAACTGTGCCAGCCACAGCAGTGTTTCTGCAGTATATATGCCCCTGTACTTAATGTGAGAACATTAAGAACACGAAACGTTAAAATGTAATGATTTCATTTTTCACTCCTCTGCATAACCCCATAATGAGAAGTCACAAAATTCACTGTGGGAAAATCATAATGTCTCCGTGGTTTTATTATTCATTTCTCTTTTTCTTTCTTTTAATAATAACACTGTTGTTGTCTCAAAGCAACACTTCCATGTTCAGGTCAGTGATCAAGCTCCTGTATTTGCATCACAGCACATGGATCAAAACTATCCTGATTTCCAGTAGCATTCTTTGTATCACAGCACGTGGATTAAAACTATCCCAGTTTCCAGAAGCCCTGCCTGGCTGAATTCTGTATCTGGTAGAGTGAAAAGAAACTCTAGTTACCCAGGCTTAAGGATTGTTCTTAATAAGTCTGTGTGAACTAATTATATGGATAATATGAAGGCTTTGAGGGAGCAGAAGCCTGCTGCATTGTGACACCCAGGAAACAACCTCCTCTCACAGCAGCCTGGCCTGCAAATGATGAGCAGTCTTTCAGACACAAAGGAGATATAAAACGACAAAGCCTACATGTGAAGACAGCTCTACAGAACTCTGCAGGGCACAATTCAAGACACTTCTTAATCTCTTTTATGTTCTTATTGCATTTGTAAATGCTATTTCATATTGCAGGAGTGAGATAATTCATGAATTTTGGAGGAAATTGTGGGAATATTACATATCTGGGAGAGAAAATATTTCTGTTTCAGGGTTGTCTGCAAGCGACAGAAATGTACAGCTTACTGTGATGATGCAATTTTGCTTCAAACTATTTAGTAGATTATGATTAGCAATTTTTTAGCAAAGATTAACCCCATATGTTTTGTCTTAATAACATAATAAAGGAATTGAAAAGGGCAAAGGAATTAAAAATAAAAGTCACAAAGAAAACTGGTGCCTGTGTGAGGTTTCACTGGAAATGAACGTGATGTAGCAATGAAGTCCAGTGGATGATGAAGATCAGAGATCTACTTGGTGGAAACATCACTACCACATAGCTACATCAAGCACAGCGTAACATTTGCCGAGAAAGCTACGGTAGCTTTTGCTGTAGGTCATAAAACAGGAAAAATCCATCCAATTTTAAGCTCTGCAAGAAAGTAACGTCAGAAAAGTTTTTGTTTAGCCCTCCTCATCCTTTAAGTTAACTGCGAAAATGCATTTTGTCTGGAAATCACAGCTTTGCTGTCGGTAAAATCTAAAGGTAAATGTTTCTCTGGTGTTTGAAAGCAATTCACCAAAATGTTTCTAAATTAGATATCACTAAATCTTTCGTGTGAAATGGTGGATAAAATAAAAAAGAGCTTTGCCAGAACACCAGTGAGGCATTTGTACTTTTATAAAAAAATGTTTTCTTGTTTAAAATAAGACTGTTATTAACTGTTAACAATTTTCAGGCCAAGCTTCTGGGGAAACTGATGTGCCTTATTCTATCTGAAGGCAGCACTCTTTATGTTAATTGTTACAATTTTTTTTTTTTTTGAGACCAAATTGTCTGTGACCAGGAAAGACTTTTTCTTCTGCTTGCTTTTAATTTCTTTCTTTTTGTTTGTTTGTTTTGTTTCCTTAAGTGAAAGCAGAAATGCAGCGCTAGAAATAAAATTCAGGTTAACATTAAAGCCCACATTTTCTCTAGATGGAAGAATTTTCCTCACTGTTCCTTTATGTCATTTCATTAGATGGCTAAAAAATAGCTAGAAATTACAAATCAGATTGCAATCATGCTTCAACTTTTATGATACTAAATCATTTTAGTAATATAAAATACATCGTGTCCTTAAGTAGGAATTTTCTTATTTGATCTAGAATTCAGAAGATGCTACTCTCTTCTTCTTAGAGAAGATATTAAACTCCCAACTTGATAAGAAACTGTAAATTACTCACCTTTTCTAAGTCAATTTTGAAAAATCCTGACTTTACTTGAAGACTTTCAGCAACTTAAAGTGGCATGAATATTCCAAATCAAATCCCTGTTTTGTCCTGTTGGAGAGTCTTTCTTTGCATTCACCTTTACAGGATGAATCTAATCCTAACCTGTGGGCTGGGAGCTCCTAATTGCTACTTTGCTGAAATACTAGTTTTACAGACATGACAACAATGTCAGTTCTTCACTGTGATTGTTTTATTCAAGATGTTCATATTTAGAAGGCAGTGATACAAAATGCCAGACTTTTCCATTTCTCCAGGGAACAAATGTTGAGAATCAGTGCAACATTTTAAGCAATAACTTGGCATCTTTTAACACTTTACATCATTGCTGGTGGGAAGCATATTCGTATAGAAGTATAACAATGTGTGCAAGACAAACTCAATGTAAATACCTCATGAGATACATGTTGGCTGTAGCTGTCTGAATTAAATCATATAACTTCCTGTATTATATTAAAAAAATGTCATCCAATTTATAAGTTTTTTTTTTCTAAAGCTGTTAACAGAAAGCTCCAAAGTGGTGTTATGTGATTAAGAAGACAAAAACTTTTTTTTTAAAGAACTTTTCATCCAGACATTAAATCATTAAAATGAAATGGAAGGATGATATTTTGGATGAAAACTCAAGAAATTTGGGTGAAAACCCATCTGTGCCATAGATCTTCTGCATAAACTTTGAGAATAGATTTAATCTGTATTTTTCTTAAATCCCTCTTATGAGCTGAAAGTGATGATACCCAATTTGTCCTCCTTGGGTAACACCTCAAGAAATGCATATGTGACTTAGACCTTACCTCCCTTGTTTCCCATGATGCTGAAAGTATAGAAAGACGTTTTAAAAGTGAGTATCTGACTGAATACTTGACAAATTGATTGTTTTAATGCTATTGTACAGAGATGGTTCTGTACATACTCTAAGTATTAGGTCTAGTTATTAGATATGGCATACTGGAAAAAGATCTTCATTCTTCTGAGTCATGTGCTCTTGAAAATGATTCCTGTTTATATAACTAAATCATAAATTCAGTGGATCAAAGGTCATCTCTTTACCTTACTGAGACAGTGGTGTCCTCATTGTGACCGCTACCTGCTGCTAGAGTATGGACAGTAGTACAGGTGCAAATACCTTCGCATTGTACAAGTTGTTGTATCAAACTGGTTTCTGGAGAGCAAATTTAATTTCCTGAGTGGTACCACTGTGAAAAGGTTGCATAACAAACAGTTGCCTGACACTGTAAATCTCATAACATGGATAGTTATTGAATGGAACTGGGAGACCTTCAATATCCAACCAGTTTGTTCTTCTCTTTTTAAGTTGAAATTGTTGCCTCCAAAGAATGACTATTAGAATAATAATAATAATTTGAAATTGACAACAGAAAATAAGACCGGAGATTCTATTTTCAAGTCTATCTTGTGTTGTTGTTTTCAGAGATAAGCCTAAATCTGGAAGCTCAGGTCAAAACCAGATTTTATTGCTGTGGCAAATATGACTGTACACCAAGATTCATTATTACTTGCTTTCACAGTCTTTATAGTAGTTGATTTTTTGGAGCAACTTACACTCTACAAAGGGGTTTGAATGGCTTTAATTAAATGTTGATAAAACAGAAAAGGAATCTTGGGATATGAAAACAAATTAATTCTGGTCATTAGTCACCTGACAAGCATATTACAGTACAGATTTTTTATGGCTCCATGGATGCCTGTGAAACTAGAAAGATGGTATTCTTAATTGATTCCTTGTGAGATGCTTTGAGTCACTGTGGATATCACTTTAGTTACCTACAGCCTTTACTGAAAAGGTTCTGTGAAGTGCTTTCAAGGCAATATATTTCCATGTTTGTGTCTGATTTTGAAAATGAAATCAGAAAGCTAGACTGTAAAAAATATGGGATTAACTTAGTGCAGTTCAAAAGTTGCTGTAAAATCTTGAGATGACCAAAGTATAATGTTTTGGTGACATGCATCTGCTAGATTCTCTTGTGGACATTGCAGAATTATGCCACATATAACCCCTCCTGCCCCTTTTTTGCTTTTTTTGTCAGATGAAGTTAACATTTGTCCTCTGTTCTTTGCATCCAATATGGTCCTTTTGTCAGCTGTGAAAAAAATAACTCATGTAATAAAATAGGCTAGCCCCACCTTAGCTAAACCATGAGGAATTAGGATACAGATCACTCTGATTTCACACATTGATCAAGCCTGTTCTTTAATAAAGAAACTTGTCTGTGTAAATGGAAAAAAGCATGATGTATATGGGAAAAAGTCCTTCATGTTCCCTAGAAATCTGCTACTAAAATGTATTTTACTGGGATTTTCAGGGACAGATAATTCCTTCTATTTCCATATAAATTTTTCTGGCAGTTCCTGCAGACCTGAAATTCATTTTACCAATGTACTGTTGCTTGAAGTTACCTTATTTTAGCTGTTCTCCAGAAAACAGCTTCTTGGTGCCATCTTATCAGCACAGAATATTTGAGAGACTGAAGGATGTTTGGGTATCCAGATTATATATTAATTTGCAGGAAAATAGCGAATTGGAGGAGAGCATAAAGTAAAGGGACAAAACTAGGCCAGAAAGACTAATTTCTTTAACATAATATAACATGTTGTGATCATGAGATCTCCACCAAGAATGAATGTGGTTTGCATTTTGTCTGTAATAGAGATGGCAAAAAAAAAAAAAAAAAAAAAAAAAGAGAAAGGAAAAGAATGAAACATTTGCATTTTCCTGGCTGACTGGCACAGACTTGGAAATCCTTGAAGAGTGAGTCTGCCTAGTGAGCCGGTAGCTGATTGGTATATTCGACACCTAGATCACCTTTGCTGTCTGACTTTCAGGAATTTAAAGGTCATGTGAGCAGCCGGCCTGGGAAACTCTGGGAAACCCTGAACAACCTGTGTTAAAGCAGCTTCTCTGGGTGCTCACCCTGGTATTCTAGGTCAGGGGAGATATGGGTTTCTCTATTAACGAGCTAAGTCTGCACATGGGATGCTGACGATGCAGTGTTGCAGGACAAACAGAATTTCAGTGAATTTCATTATTTATGAAATTCTGAAAGTTTTAAAGAAAGAAAAAATGTTTGATTTCTTTGGCCAGCTGAACCTTCCTGAAACTTCCACCCTTCCTTGTGTGGAAGTTACCTTCTGGCTAAGTGGGAATTTACTGGCTTAAAGTGAGTGGGTTCTAGTTATTCTCCAAACACTACGGCTACCTGTTACATGGCAATACTACACACCTGCTAGAGTATCAGGATGGCTGCTGCATCTATTGTGGCTCAGATACTCACTTACTTTGAAACAAAATACTGAGTACAGAACAGAGAGCAATAAACCTGCCAGTGCAACACTGTGCTCCTGAAGTACACTCCATAGGAGGTCTGCATGGCTAAACTTCTGAGGAAAGGGCAGAAGAGGAATAGTACCCAGCAGTTAGCAACAGGAAGGCTCTTTCTGTCTCAAATCTCTGTGCCTCTGTAGTTAACAGCTGCCACCTACAAAATGGCATCTCTGGCAGAGGAGCATTAAGCAGAGCTAAACAAAAGGAAGAATTAGGTTCATTATCTTAAATTGGTTTATCTTAGAATGATCTTGGAACATAATATAATTAAGGAAATAAAATACTAATGAGCGATTCTTTTAATATGGTTGACCGAGAAACTGTGGTGGGTTGACCCTGGCTAGACACCAGGTGCCCACCAAAGCTGCTCTATCACTCCCCTCTTCAGCCACTCTCCTCTCTCTTCAGAGGAGAGAAAATATAACAAAAGGCTCATGGGCTGAGATAAGGACAGGGAGAGATCACTCACCAGTTACTATCATGGACAAAAGACACCGCTTGGGGAAATTAGTTTAATTTATTGCCAATCAAAGCAGAGTCAGATAATGAAAAATAAAACCAAATTTCAAAAACACCTTCCATTCCATCCCTTCCTTCTTCCTGGGCTTGACTTTACTCCAGAATTCCCTACCTTCTCCTCTTCAATGGCACAGGGAGACAGGGAATGGGGGTTCCTCACATGTTGTCTCTGCAGCTCCTTCCTCCTCAGGGGAGGACTACTCATACTTGTCCCCTGCTACAGCCATGCAAACCCAATAAAGAAACAAACAGATTGAAATGGGTAGTGTTCACCCATTTAAAAAAACAGACTGATCCTCTGAGCCTTTGTTACTGAATGTAATGCTTACATAAATAGTGTAATAGTTGGATATGATGATCTTCAAAGTCTTTTTCAAACCTAGTTGACTCCATGATTCTATGATTCTATGTAATGCCATATGTTCATATCAGTGGCATTGCATCTACCAAGCACACTGCCCTGCTTTGTAAGAATTTGGAGAGAAGAAGACCCCCGGGAAGTTACCACTGAGAATGTTAAAGTCTTCGGCTTCTGTTTCTTTGTTAAAACAAGATAGTCAGTTTATCTCACATAATAGCAGTTGATTTTGCTGGTTGTAGCTGGATGTAATTCTTGGAGATTGAAAGGGTTGAAATATTGAAAGGTACATCTTCACTGTGAAACACATATTGTGCAAATATAGACTGCCCCCCCAAAAACAGAAGGGGGAAAATTACAAAATTGGAAAAAAGAGTGTCGGTATTTCAAAACACATGCTACGGAAGACTCTTGTTCAATGTCAATGCTCATTTATTTTCCTGCACGTCTAAACCCCTTGTATTCTCCAGGCTCAAACTTCAGATTCAGGAGCTAGCAGAGGTTTAGGAGGAGAGTGAGAAAAATATTTCTTTTATGACATGACATTCTCCTGTTAATTTATAATGAAGATTCAGTCACTGAGCACTGAACTCAGATCTGACTTACTCTTGAAAAAGTGAAAAAACACCCTATAAAGCAGTGTTTCAACCATGGTTAATAAATTCTCCAGCTGCCTCCTTGTGCTATAATACATTCAAATCCACTTTTCAAAGACCCGAGGTGTTATGATGCATTGTTTTCCTCTACCTCAGAACTGCTGCCAGCGACAATGAGACCTTTGCATCCTGGAAAGTCAGCCAGTGTGAATCTCATCTTGCACCTCGTGCTCCAGGAAGCCTGTCACCCGTGACGAGGCAACTCAGAGGAAAACCAAAGCCAGCTAAAGCAGTAAGACTCCGGGCAGAAAAGTGGCTGTGAGAATAAGGAAACTGCACATCTTTTCCCTATAACTGAGCTGAAACAGCATGCTAGTCCCAGTGCTTTTATGTACATATTTTTGGCAGTAAGTGAATTGGAATATGTTGTTTTCTGCTACCACAGAGAGTCATCCAGCACTTCAGTTAGTGAACACATTATTTCATTCTGAGGTTTTACTATTGCCATTCCATATTCTGGTCTGCTTGTACCGTCTATAAGGAGACATAGTAAACATGGTTGATTTAATCCTACTGCATGAGAAAGAAAATAAGTTTTTTTATCACACAGAGAAGAATTAAGATTTTAATTGTGAATTCTCAGGAAAACTAACTTTGGCTTGGAGGCTTCCCATGTTCTTTATTGGGAGGTAAGAGGGGAGAAATCCTTTTTTCTAATTTTTCTGCAGTATTTTCCTGCATTTGGAGTGGCTTTAAAGCAATTTACATTTAAGGCATTTATGTGGCAGTTTGATTAGGCAGCAGGCACAACAAGCAGTGCCATTCGGATGGTTAATACTTGCACCAGTTGTGGAACTCTGAGGCACAGAGCTAGAGGCCAAGTGACATTAGCTTCTCAAGAAATGCACTAATCGCCTTAAAAATGCAATGCCTGTAGAGTCTTTCAGGTATTATGTAATGGAAATTGTAAGGGGAAGGATAAAAGTCAGGCTTTGTGTATTTACTGAGGGTTATTGACGTAGCTGTGACATCACTGATGGACAGTCACAAGACACCTTTTGTGTACATGGTCCAACCAGCAGTTGGCATATTAGTGCAATGCCACCCAGGCAGCTGAAAATTTGGTACTGTACCTACAACATGCTCCAGGAGGCATTTCACTAACAGCCAGCTGCCTTTCAAACTCCATATACTGACAACTGATTCCAGAATCATTTTGTATAGCAAGGTAGAGACAGAACATTCATAAGTTTATTCCTTTCTACATATCATGTTTTCATTTCTCTTGCTTTGTTCATCAGTTTTATTTTCTGAAACCAAGGCTAGCATCACCTTGAAACACCTTATTGTGAACAAAAGACGCTACTATTTTCTTGCGCTATCAGTTACTACTGTATTTGGCAAGCACAAGGACTAGAGGCAGGGAAGGAGTTGCTCATGAGCAGATATTCACATGCCTTCCCAGTCCCAAAGAACGGAAAAATTTCGATCTCCTAAGTGCCAAACAAATTCACTTGAGGTTTCATGTTCTGAACAGAGACTGTGCCCTTTCACAGAACCTAGAGACAGCTTGGCTTCATTCATGGAGACAATAAATGATGAGCTCTAAGTCCACTGCCAGCGAACTTCATACTTCCAGTACCTCCATCAAGGCAGAAAACGCTATCCAAATAATTATAAAACAGTGTGATTTGATGGGCCTTATCTTACATCCTGAAAGAAACCATTCAGCTGAAATTGAGAACATTATTCTCCCAAAGTAGGAAACTCTTAACAGCAAAGGAAATAACATACTGGTTTCAATTCAATAACTTGATTTTTGTAGGAGCAATATTAAATTCTAGTTCAGAAAAGTTTTAGACAATAGTGATTCAGATTGCTTCTCTACATCAAACTCATAAAGAGCTCAGGGAGAGCTTGCCTCATAACTGTGAGCCATGGTGTGCAACCACAGTGATGCAGTTTGCCATGCAAAAGTGATTAAAATCAGTATATCTACTCGTAAGGTAAACTGCAAAGATTCTGCTGATACATGCTTCCCTTTGGGCTCAGAGCTTATCCACATTAGCCTCTGTTTCTATATCTGCAATGCCCTTAAAAAGATTGTCATACAACCCACTTGTCTGCCTGGTAGGTAAGTGTCTGTGGGATAAAGTGCCTCTTCCCCAGCAATTACAAAACTGCCCATAGACTAAAATACAACTATGCATTTTATGAACAGACAGAAAGGCAGGATAGTGCTCAGTCCAGTAGGAGACCAAAGCACTCTCAAGTTTAAGACTCATGGTGGAAAAAAATTGCATCAGTGGTTTTTTATCTTCCAAGTCTTCAATATACCATGATCACGTTAACAGACGCTGATCGCTGAGTACCCTTGGTAAGCACGCAAATACTTCTTTGTCTAGAGGAATAAAATGCAAACGGTAAAACACTTTAAAAAGGGATTAATATGTATTTTGCTTTATATTGCAATTTATTTCAATTGCTACTGTTTTACTATTGCTCTCATAGATGTCATACAACATACTTCCCCAACATACTTCCCACTATTAGGATCTTCCACTAGTGACTAGTATTTGTGAAGCAGCTAAAAGGTAATGGAAGCTTCTTTATCTTTCATGCTTTCAGGTGGGAGCCATAAAATCATTTGGGATGCAATGACTACAGTGGCTAGCCTTGGCCAGATTGTTCTGATCTTATCTCCTTTCCTTATAGATTTTTATATCAGGAGTGGAATTTGTTGGCAATCGTAACAAAAATATTGTCATTTCTGGGAGTAACCATCAGCTCTTACTCTCTTTTGACATGTGTCTAAGTAAGGAAGGCTGATCTGTAAAGCAGTTGACATGTAAAGCAGAAAGTAAGTTACCTCACAAGGTTCACAGCATGGAATGAAAATGAAAACAAAATAATGCAAACACAAAAGAAAAATGAGTTCATGTTTACAGAGCATGAAATCATGCCTTTTTCTGGGGTTTTTCCCATATTCCTGGAATCCCCAATAGCTTTACGATTCTGAGTCAAAACTTGAAATATATCAATGATAGTGATTCCATTGACTTCAACATTTCATTCTTCGCAAGAGTGACATATAAATAACATCAGTTTTACCACAGAGCAGAAGATTTGTCCCTGGGTAGCATTAGAGAAAACAAGAGCTAATGTATCAGATGTGGGAGATTTTCCTTGTAGAACTGTGAAGGGACATTGATGATAGCAATGGGATATGCTACTTGCTTCAGCTCAGCAAATTATTTTGGCCATGGAACACTTTAGAAAAGTTAGAGTCAGAAACGAAATAAAGGGGAATGGAGTCAGTGTTTGGCAACAGCTACACACAGTGGGACCTGACCTGTCACAGTGTTGCCTTGTAGCAAGAATGAGAAATAAACATGAGTTTAGAACGCGAGTTGCCATGTGTGACTTTCAGAGCACAGTACAGGCCTTTTACAGCTCCACTGATACCAGGTGTCAATGTTTAGAGTAAGAGCTTGGTGGGAAGAAGGGCTTATAGAAGTCATTCTATTTGAACTGCCTGGCTTGATAGGGTTGGATGGGACAAACACAGCATAACACTTGTAGCCTGCTGAACACTTCCAGTGACTGAAGTAACAACTGGAAATTTTGCCAAACTGTTTACAATTAAAAGATTATATCTTAAAAAAAAAAAAAAAAAACAACCAAAACCAAAAAATGCAGAATACAGTATTTGGGGAGTAGAACAGTGATCTTGCACAAACCCTAGCATGCTGTTTCTAAGTGAGTTCTTACAGGGGTTACAACATCTCTTGGCACATGCCACACGCTAGTGTGAGTGTTTGCTCACAGAAGAGCAAAAGTGAGGGCTCTGCTATTGACAGCACCTCCAGAGCAGATGAGCACACAGGTGTCTGTGTGGGTGGGGAGTTTGTCTCTAAGGAAGAATAGCAAATGGAGAGATAAACCACACAAAGGGACTATGTTTGATCTTTGCTCTGAAACGAGCAGCAAGAGCTGTAAAAGTTACTTGCTGTTCCATGTGACGAGCAAACTGGTGCAATATCCTTCAAAGGCCTAGAACTCCTCCACGTTTCTTAAGAACAAATGAATGCATTTCATCTTGCTGGGAGCAAAAGCCCTTGTCTGCATAGATATAAGCGACTTTCATTCCCTGACATTTCTTCTGTGAAATTCTGTACTATGTTAAAATCTTCAATGAAAAAATTTCAGACACAGGTCATTCTGCGTGTAAGTTTATATTCCCTTGCCTATTGAGATATGTGTATTATACATTCTTAAGCTTTTTACAACCTCTTTGTGTGTCTCATGATTAAAAATTCTGTTTATATTTTTTCGCTTGTCAATACATAATCAGCTTTCATGCTGTGTCTTTGTGATATCTTCAATAATCAGTCAGTTTTATGGGGAAAGCAGGAGTAGCAATGCCATACAAAGTACTTCTCAGGGATGAGTCTGAAGCTGTGAGCTCGGTTTTCATTCTGTTTCACCTAAAATTTAAAGCTGTGGGCTGCTGTCAAGGAAGTATTTCTAATAATCTGGACTCTGTTAGCTAACTAGCTCCCCCTCTTGAAACTCTAGAAACACTGAAAGAAAACAAGCCTGGGATGCAAAGATACGCGAAATGAAATCCAGCGGCATTGTGGTGCTTCGTGCATTTTTTAAATGGTTGTGGATTTATTTCCCATTTTTCCCCATATACAGCCCTGACAGCTGGGGAATGTCCTTATCTTGCTGATGCTGCTGATTGCTGAGCTGACCTTTTAAGAACGTAGAAGGGGCTTTGGTTGCCTGTTCCAAAAGGGTTCAGGGCTGCAGAGCTCACCCTAGTGCTAGTGTCCATAGGAGGCAGGCAGCAGAGCTCCCCAGCTTGAAGGGCACTGGAGAGGGATGGTGGAGGACAAGGATGGCTGGGGGACACTATGGTTCATCTCCACCCTGCAGCGGCCCCTACTTTGGGGACTCCAGCAAACACCAGGGCAGGAAGGGAAGTGCCCATCTGTGCAGGAGCACAAACATCAGCTGTGACTCCTGGGGCATTCACGCCTGACAATGAGCCCAGCTGACACAGGGAGGTGGCAGCTGTGCCGCTGCACTGCATTGCTTTTCTAGGAGCGGGGTTATGAACATGGAAGGTAAATACACTCTGGCGTTTCTGTTTTGTTTCTTCTAGAACGGATATTACTTATATAAAGAAATTTTGTTCTGGGGTGTCAGAGAGGTAAATGCAGCTGAGGAAGAGGTTTCTTTGGTGTACAACAGCCCTCATTACATGGAGCTCTTTCCACATGGATTTTACAAAGAGCTGTCCTTGCCCTGAAAATTTACAGTCTGAAAATGATAATGTAGTGGCAGGATGGATAAAGGGCAGGAGAAGGGAAGTCCTGTTTCTTCCTAGAGAAGGGAAACTGAGATATAGAGCCACACTCAGACTTCATACTACATTGTTCAAGCATCCAAAGACTCCTTAGTTAAAAAAAAAAGAAACACAGATCGTCCCTGAAGCAAGGAACAGAACTTAGCATTCCTCATTTCCAGGGTTTTCCTGGCAGTGGGCTATAAATCCAGGCTATTTTCCTTTATTCTTCCTCTTTCCAGTGCCATGAATCTTTCATGCTTTTGGAGACTGTGGACAACTTTTGAGAGGAAAGACAGAAAGTAAGACCAGTGCTTAATCAGATAAGATTTCTTCTGGGTAGAGACAGAAGTAATTTGGAAAGCCTTTAGGCTGAAGAGAGTGTGACCCATTTTCTAGATAAAAGTCAATTGTTTAAAATGGAGAATACTACCACTAGCTTGATTTTAGGCCGAATTTGATGCTTTGTGTCATTTTCAAGGGTGTGTGAGAGTCAGCTAAAAAAGCTGTTTTGGCACTCCTGCAGACTGTGTAGCTGATGCCTTTCACCGAGCCACAATGGAGCAGTCATCATAGCTAGCGATACAACTGAGAGTTTATGCCCTTCTCATGCAAATGATGTGGCATTTACTCAGTTCTCATATAATCCAAATGGTTGAGGTTTTACAGTTCTTGCAGTCATGCTTAAATCTTTCTGATCAACCTAAGTACATCCTTGGAGATATGGCTTAGTTGTTTAGGTCTCTTGAATCCTATTTAAATCCATGGTAAATCTTAGGCATGAAAATATCTTTCAATATCTTATGTCACCTGTCCCAAGCCGGCCTGAAAATCTGTACTAGAAGCAAATTACCCATATTCTTCCCAAGAGTCTTGACCACAAAATGATGCTTCACTTCATTTCAGAGAGCAACACTTTTAAAATAAATGGCAAACACAGGGATCACAATTTTTGGGTACCCATTCTAGGACACTTTATGTGTCACTTAATTGTGCAGGCGGTGAAGTATCACCTTTTAGATATCTGCAACATCTCTCTGATACGTTTACACTGCAAACTGTAAACACTGACCCAGTTAGAATGAGTCTTCAAAAAAAAAAAAAAACAAGCACAACAGTCTTATCTCCCATCTCTAGGATGAAGAAAAATATGCAAAAATTCTTACAGGAATAAAGAAAGGGTTTAGAGTCTCAAATCTGCTGAGATACTTGAACTGTTCAGATGACCCATAAAATCAGTGAAAAACAAAGAAAAAGGATTCCAGTGTTTTAGTCTCCAAATGGTGTTTCTAGTTTACCTGCAAACAAAGAAAACTGTCAGAGGAATATATTAAGGTAAATCTTGTTTTAATCCCTTTACAAGTCTCCTAACAATATATTATTTGCCCAAAACTTAAAACTAATTTTAATTTCAATCAGTAATGATCTAAAATTCAAGAAAAGACAGGGATCCATTTTGTATCTGGTTTTCTCATATTTGTTCTTTCAGCCCTCTGAAAGCTAGCTCTCCGCATATTTTTTAAATATAGAGCTTTGCGATGCAGCTCTTCAGCTGATAATCTTAGAGAAACTCTGCCCACTTGAAAATCTGAACCTGAAATGATTTCACAAAAATCCCAAAGCAAAACAAAAAAGCCCCTCACCATACCCAAATTATGCATATCGGAAACATGTCATCAGGTGTGGCGGCATGTCTCATAATGAAGTGCATTATTCCTGGTGTACTTTTTATAAACTGCACAAATACCAGCACAAATTAAATGTCTGGGTCTCTATTCAGTAGTGCTCTTTAATGCTTGTCGTATTTAAAGCTGGGGGTCCTCCAGGCAAAAAGTGACTGCCTGTTTTGGAGGTGATGCAAAGAAGGTCATCCACATTAAATGAGCTAGATTGGGCTCAGTAATAGTGAGCCATTCTCAGATACTAATGACCATCTGGATTACAGATGCAGTAGCCAGATTGTCTGTTGTGTCCACCAAGTGAGTTGTCTTACCCTGGGAAAAAACTGTCATCTGTCTGTCTTGCCCTGTAGACATGAGCTTTCTTCCAACCTGTCCACATGGATTTACTGGTGGCAAGGTCATCCTGTTCTCTGGAACGTCACTCACATTCACTGGCTGCTTAGCAGCTGCCAAAATTTTTGGAACAGAACAGAATGGCAAGGGGCTGGGAATAAAACAGTAAAACTGAAATATTTTCTATTTCTTTCTGATGCACATTTACCAGTCGTTAAAGAAAACAATACCTATTTATTAACTGAATGAAAATTCTTTTCCCAGCTCTGTTTGTTAAATAGTTGATGTTGGTTTCCGGGTGTTTCTCTTCTCAGCTCCCATGCTGTGAAACTCCTTTCCTTTTGTTTAGCAGAATAAGCAAATACACTGCAAGGCCTAAAATCTTGTTAAAAAAAAAATGCACCAGTCTGATTTGGCATTTCATTAGCACATTTTTGTTTGGTTTTACTGTGTAAGTCCTGACTTTCCTTTAGGTTCCCTTTTCATTTTATTACTGTAACTATCTTTGCTTTTAAGAGTGGCCAAAGAATTCATGATCTATATATTTCTGCTCTGTTTTTTGTGGTTTTAACATCATGCTATTATTTATTCAGAAAAGGATGGTAAATATTTTTGTGAGTACAGAATTTCGAATTTAATTGTTCCTGAAGATTTTATACTGCTGAATGTTATCCTTGTATTTGAAATGCACAGTTCTGCAGAAGCTTTGCAAAGTATTGCAGGCAGTGAGTATATCAAGCACTTTCAATTGTTTTCAGAGCTTCCTTATATCTTTGCGAGCACATGAAAACCTAAAAGTACTTGAGTTAACTTCAGATTCCAGAGAAAATAGTCCTTCCGGAAAAGGTTTAATCCCAAAATCTACAGGTAGATATCCTGGGGATTCATTTGTGATTGCCATGGTGAAGTGTTTTTGCTAATTAATTTTGCTAATGAGGTGATAAACAAACTAAGGGATTCCTCTCCTTTTTGACACTAGCTCAGATTTCATTAGTAGGAGCTTGTCCATGACAGTTGTAGGTAAATCCCAGACACTACTCATTGCAAACAGTAAATGTAAGGCACTATGATGCTGTAACACCAGCTTCAGCCCAGAGCCTAGGAAGATTTTTATAGCTGTCAAGCTGCATTGTAAGCAGGGAAGGGCATGCTTCCATGTTTTACATGCTGTGAAGGACAGTGTAGATGATAGGAAGATGGGAAGCAAGGAGAGCTTAGCCTGCCCTGGAAAATGTGTGCTGCTGTCTGTGTTTAGGAACTTGCATTCATGCATTAGTATATGCTCTCTTTACATGCTAAATAGGTTTACAGTGTCCAGTGTGTGCTTAAGTACTTTATTACATCATGGTTGCAGGAAACATGGCTAAAAAAAGCAGAGAAGAAATTAATGGTGAAAAGGATATAAAAAAGGGAAGCAAAAAAAGGAAAGGAAGAAAGAACGTTACCTTTTGCTAACACAGCCTGTATATATGCATCTCTGTGTATATAGATGTAGACAAGTGCATATGGTAAGATATTCACAAAACCTGTGTGCAGATAGAGCTTTTATCTTCATTACATGTGAAAGAGAACCAAGTATATGTGCTTGAAAAAAATCTTGTGTATGGTATTTCATCTGGCATTGTCAGAAAAGGTGTTTTCCAAGCAGATCAGAAACAGCCTGTAGCTCACTGTAGCAATTCTGTTTGGAGTAAATGAGCTCTTAATTAGGCGAGGGCTGATTTCTTGGCATTTGAGGCTCTTTGAACCTCTCAGACTGCTCTTCACATAAAAAAAAAAAAACAAAAACGACCACGAAAACTGTTCTTTGTAAAACTTCCTAGAAAGTGGGAACACAGAATATAGGAAAACAGTACTGAAAGCACATGTCATTGCAAAGGGCATGATGTAAAAGTGAACCAGACTCCGTTTTGAACATAAAGAGTTCCACTGAGACACATTTGGAATGTACAAGAGAGTCAGATAAAAGTAATATCTGCTGGAAAAGTATAGGTGATTTGTGGAGAAGGACATGACAGCTCAGACCCAGCCTAAAAATCGTCTCTTGCTGTGGCAGGCATCACAAAACATATCAGCTTCCTTTTGAAGCTGGTTAGTTTCTTGTCCTCACAGCAACACTGGGAAAGCTGTTTCTTAGCTACATCCTTGTGATGGTTAGAAACTGTTAAATTTTCATCATGAACCTCTTCATAGCCATGGGATACCCATGGACCTTGTATACCTATCTATGTACAACAGTGCCTACAGCTACATTGCTAAGCACACCCGCACCACAAAGTGATCTCTAGTATCCTGGTCCAAGTAGTGCAACCTGGCTGATATTTAAAGCTGATCCTCTGCAGACCAGATGAGCAGATGAACCCAATATATAATATATTGCCCACATGGTGCTCCCATACATCTAAACTATAAAGACTGTTTTTGCCTGTGTGGGTGGTTCAGTTGACCATATTTCAAAGTGTGAGGGCTACATTGCAGCTCACAGAATGGTATTTCCGTGACATGAAATAGAGTAGATGTTGCGTGCTCTGGGCTGTGATATGTGCTGGGGATGTTTGAGGGTTCCTACATTCTATTTGGTGGGAACTGGTTGATTCCATCCCAAAGAGATCTTGGAATTAAATAAATATAGAAGATAAGTAGGCAATGAGCATAAAGGAGTGAAGATGGGAACTGAGCTATCCAATTTATTAGCACCCATAGCATTTAGCTTTGGCAACATTATTTCCCTTGGTGATTTTCACCATCACCAATATTTTACAGAAAGCAATCACATTTCCTCTTAGGATATGTTTTGCTAAGTGAACAATGCAAGCTCCATTAGTCTCTTCTCTTATAATAATTTATCCTCTGCCCAAACCATCCTATTATCACTTCTTTATGAGCAGTTTTAATGTATCTTCCTGGAATGGAATTACTAAGCTTTTACACAGTATTCCAGATAAAGTTTTTAATAAAACTCAGTAAAAAAGAAAAAAAAAAGAAAAAAAAAATGCTTTACAGAAAGATCTTGAGTTACTGGTCAGAATTTTGCAATTTTTAATTTTTTTTTATATTGGTTTTATGTACTAGTTCATTGTAAGCATATTTGCAGTGTAGACATCCCAAACTCATGCACTTGTCTAGACTTCTTTTATAATCAATAGAGAGAAATAAGTGATTCAACTCATTCTGAAGTAAAGGTCTGAAAAAGGTCAGATCAATAATGTCTGGAAATGCCTGTTTGTCTCCTTTGACTGCAAAAGCAGGCTGGGTTGAACAGTTAGGGGAAATATGTCTACACAGTAAATATCTGAAGTTAGGTCAGATGAATCACTGATCAATACTGAAATGATCACACTGACCTTCCTCTTTTCTGTCACTGACACCTAAGAGCTCCTAACTTACTGGAATTATTCTTGTTATGAACCTGTAATTGCAGGAGCTTCCATATGTTGTTTTAATTAGGTAATTCATGAATTTCTATTAGCTCAGTCCTCAGGGTCAGTATAACATTTCTACTGTGTGATATTCCAGTTCTCTTCCAAACTAATGGTGTTTCTCAACTTTATGTTAGAACCCAAGTTGAACTTGTAGGTTCCTACATTTTATGCTGCTATTTATGAAAACTTTCAATCATCATTTGGTCTCTCACAGATTTTTAAGCATATTTGAGAATATTATCCCTCAAACACAAGGGTCACCCTCAGCACAAACCGCTGCTATCTTGTAGTTGGCTCCATTTTGTATTTACTCTGCAATTCTTAGCTAAACCTCAACTCTTCTGTGAACTAACTGCCAGTGTAGAAGAAGCTTAAATGTCATTGCAAAGTCTGCATAGGTGAGCTGTATCTTAGATTAACTCTAAATTTCCTTCTTATTAAAAAAAACCAAGGAAGAAATATTCTGTTTATTTAAAAAAATATTTATTGTAATCTGTTACTGTATTTATCCCACTTTCAATATAATTCCATGGAAAATTATTTCCTTCTAGTTACATTATAAACAATGCACACTCCTTAGGCTTTACTGATAAAATCCTAATTTTTCCCTTCTTAAATATTTCTGGTTAATTTTCTGGTCTTTCCTCATATATTACCAGATTTGACTGACTTTGTAAAAATCCCAGCTATAAGACTCATAATTTTTTGTGTCAGTTCTTTCAATATTCTGGGTTGTTTCTGCTCCTTCCCATACCCTCTTCAGGTTGAGCTGTGAGTTGCATATAATTTTGATTTCAATGCTTTCATTTCTCTTTGTGTTCTTCACCTCATCCCATTCAGTGTTAGTTTCATTGAAAACTGGGGCAAAATACTTCTTTCCCAGATTGTTTAATTTATCCTGCACTCTCTCACCCCCAGTGAGAGAGTTCCATAAGGAACTCTCTTTCTCTTTCTTCTTTCCTTCTCTTCTTCCTTATATGGTTTTGGGTATTTGTTTTCATTTTTGCTGTTATTTGTAACTCAGTTTTCCTATGACAGTTCTCACTTTGTCCCTTCACTTTCTCACCTTCAAGATATTTATACCAAGACACTTATTTTCAGTCTTTTTTCAATTGCCTGTAGACTCTAGGCTTACTTCTAATATGCCTTATAAGGTAATTATTTATCCACTTATATGTAACATGTTTTCTCCTTGCTTGGATAATGAATGACAGACAAATTATTAAATTTGACAAAGGAATTCAAGGCCTCACATATGAGTCTTTGAGCTCTTCAGCCCAGCTGACCTCACTCCTTAATTGTATTATTTTCCCACACTCTTTTCCTTGAATTAAAAACTGAATCAGTGCATTTAGGGCTGGAGCACCTGTCTGAAGACAGGCTGAGAGAGTTGGGCCTGTTCAGCCTGGAAAAGAGAAAGCTTTGGGGAGACCTTAGAGCAGCTTCCAGTACATAAAGGGGGCCTACATAAATCTGGAGAGGGACTTTTTACAAGGACATGTAGGAACAGGACAAGGGGGAACGGCTTTAAACTGAAAGAGGCGAGATTTATATTAAACATTAGGAAGAAATTCTTTCCTGTGAGAGTGATGAGACACTGGCACAGGTTGCCCAGAGTTGTGGCTGCCCCATCCCTAGAAGTGCTCAAGGCCAGGTTGGATGCAGCTTTGATCAACCTTGTCTAGTGGAAGATGTTCATGTCCTCGGCAGGGAGGTTGGAACTAGATTATCTTTAAGGTCCTTTCCAGCCCAAACCATTCTGATTCTATGATTTGTTTCATTTAAACTGAATCAGCTTATTACTCAGCGCAAGTTGTTTTTTTTTTTTTTTCTGTGATTAGGCCTTCTATAAAGCCTTCCTACTTACCAAAAGAAAGCCAGAAATGATGTGTGAGGTGATAGGCTTCCTCTGTAGGCAACGAGGAAGGATGGACAACTCTGAAAGATGAGACAGCCCACGGAATGTCTGACCCTTGCTGTAGGAAGGCTGGTAGCAGCTTCTTGACTTAGAGGCATCTTAGATCAGACAGCCTGGGCATCCTCTCTGAGCCTTGATTTGGAGGCTACATTTGGTGAGCTGTCACTTTCACAGATAATTTGTGTTATCAGTGACATTTGTTTCCCACTCTGTGTGCATGGAGTTGGTCTCCATGGTTGTGTAATTCCCCGCAGTGTGTCATGTGTATTGTATGTATGCATATGTGCCTAAAGTGTTCTACAGACCTTGAGTCATATTCAGATTAAACTGATGGTCTGCAGGCCTCTAACACCATTTCAGGATGAACTCCTTTATAATGCTCCCCCAGTGTATTTGTGACCAAAGGTAATCCCATTTCACTTGACCATCACTTCCTATTTCTTTGCACTATCTCACAGAACTGATGTATTGATATAGTGATATTACTACGATATGATTCTAATGACCATGCAATAGAGTTCACTGCATTTACCTTATTTCTGACAGGTTTGGATTTAGCAGGGAGTCAAAGGAGACTGCATCTTAGCATCCATTAGCAGTACTTGGTGACGTGCATGATCCGTTACAGATACTACTGCAGAGTCTGCTCTTGCACTTTCCCTCCTCTATGTATATGCTGTAGTATACTGAATCCTTTTATTTCTCTCAAGCTACTTACATCATTAATTCATTTTAGCCTCTAGAACAATTAACTTTATCAAGCCTAAGTCTATTTTTTATGACCAAGGTAGAACCTGTAGGAATAGACGTGTCTCTCCTGTCAGTTAGGGAGTCACAGGTAGCTGATTTGCATTATAACAATGTTATTTTATTGTTTCACTGGGATCCATTTTCTTTTCTTCTTGCTGTTTTTCTCTCACTGTTTCTTCTTCAGTTATTTTGTGGCTTTACCTTTTTCTTGCTGTTGCCTTCCTTTAAATTTAATTTATTCCCATCCCTCTTATTTTCTAATGTCTTTCTGAGAAAAATCACAAGCTGTACCAGTGGTCAAATTAAGTCCCATGGAGTTTGAGCAGATGTAAGCCCAAGGTTATTAGTTCTGTTGTGAACCCTACCAGCTGCTATAGTAGCTGTAAGAGTTGATGCCATGTCCAAAATGATGGCTTAGGAGACCTCCAAGCCTGTCACTATATATGTATTTTTAGCAGTCCCCTAAAAGGAAGCAACATATTAAAGTAACCCCAGCTACTACTGATCTCAGTGCTGAGAGATATGTCGCTGCCTTAAGAGCGGTAAATCCCTGGAATTTGCAGACTTCTTTTGTTCTGATTTCTGAAAGAAAACAAAAAAAAACAAAACAAAAATCCAACAACCACAAAATTGCTATTTTGCTACTGTAAGTGACTTGAGTTTGCAATCTAGATTGTAGTACTGCTCTACTGGAAGTGTAGTGAACTATATAATCTAGCAGACTTTGTGGCTCCCAGGGGACAGCCACTGAAGGATTCCAGACACAATTTTGGTTTCAGTTTAAGCCCTACCAGTGAGAAAATGTATCTTTTTCTTGTCTAGATGTAGAGGTCATGCAAACAAAGAATTTTCATTCCTGAAGCTGAAGCAGAGAATGAGGTCCCAAGCCTACTTACCTTTGTTGGAAGAAAAAAAAAAAAAAAAAAAAAAAGGCTTAGACTTTGAGAATAATTTATTAAAAATTTAGCATGAACTTATGGTGCCTAAGTTCTAACATGCTCTTTAGGTAAAAGAGAGAAAGATGGGGCTTCTAGGATTCAGGTTCTTAATTCTGTATGAAAGTTCCCTGGAAGCCTAAACTTGAAGCAGTACACGACAGAGCTGCCCTGAAACTGCAGTTTTTGGAATTCTAGGCCAAATTTCCTTGCGCTTCAGTGGAAATTCATTTGAAGTAATATATATCTGCGATCCAATGCCTTTTCAAGGAATAAAAGTTCTTTTTGATGAAAACCTATTTTAGTGGGAAATTCTGTATGGGTGCTAAGTAAAATACTAGAAATAACAAATATCCCACTGAGGGAATATTTGGTAAGTATGCAAATCTGAAAGTGAACTGAATAATAGGGTGCAGCTGGTTCTTAGTCTTATATTTGACTGTTGCTGTTCACATACAGCATAACAGCCGTGCATGGGGGAGGAGTGTTAACATGATATTCAGTGAAGGCTGCATGGCGTGGGTGTATCACAGTTCCAGGAAGAGCCTGAGGTTATGGTTAACAGAGTTCACGCCAACTCTTCATTTTAAAATGTAGTGGCACACTGTAAGTCTACTGCTGACAGAATGAAGTTTTGCTGATGCTTGACATGGTGACTAAACTCTTAGGCCCATCCAAGCTCAAAATACAAAGCTGTTTTCTGACAGCTTATCAGAAAACAAGACTAACTGCTCTTCAGCTGAATATTTGTTAAACCTCTTTCATTTCTCAACCAATATAAATTCTTGTGACATTCATTTTGAAAATCCACTTATGTATTTCACTTTGTTTGGGAATTCAGGCCCGTTTTCCATGCAGAGAAAGCCTGAGCTGTCTTATTATTTTATCTGACATCCCAATCAATTTGCTCTTAGTTGGTGGTTTGTTTTTTTTTTCCCTAAAATTAGAAGTTTCAGGTAATCTCTAGTACCACTTCTTGTAAAATTTTAAACAGACTGATGCATGAAAAATAGACTTTTAGCAAAAAACCATTCTGCATTGTCAGGAGATAGGTTTTTCTCACATCCTGCATCTTTCAATGCTAGGTTTGATTGTGCGTTTCTGTGAAATGCATGTAATTCATCCTGAAGCTCTTATGCAAAACAATCACAAAACTCTCATTTTTGTTATAGTGAGTAGACAAAAAAACTCAGTGTTACCTCTAAAACTTTAGTTTCCTTGCAGCTGACTTAGAATGTGTTTCTCATTCACTCTTCTGACAAGTTTGGTGTCTTGGTAGGTTTTAGCACCTTCAAAACTTGTGTTTCTCATTCTTTATTTATATTGGTCACTATACTAAAATATACAGTAAGACATGAAAAAAATAAATATAATCAGTGTCTGAATGAGGCTCCTTATGTATCCAGCCAGTGTTCTGTATAAGGAGTTTTAGATCTTGTAGTGTCAATATCTATTTAGTTGGGAAATACAATATTTAAAAATATTTTATAGGGAGGATATTGTGACCCTAAAAAGCTGAAAATGGAATTCTTTACTTTTATGCAACAGTCATAAAATATATTTCTTCTCAGGTGTCTTTTTCAGGAAAATTTATTTCAGTTATTCACAGCAAAATACATTTGAACAAAAAATAACTTTTAACACATGGCATGGAAACTTACATGAAGGAACTTGAAAAAACAGAATACTTACCGTTTAGCCAAAATCATAGTTGGTGCCTGGAGGAGAGGCTACTTTGTTTTCCAATCACCATATTTCCTTCATAGCCTCCATTTTAGTCAGAATTTCCTACAGTCCAGAGGCTCATCATGTGATTGCTGATGTAATTTATTTCATTATGGAGAATTTGGGGCAAGGAAAATACATAATTGTCAAATCTTCAGGAAACAGGAAATATGGCTGCTTTCTCACTTCTACTTTCCATAACATTGTAGTTTGTTGACTGTCTTTTGTTTCACAACATAATAAGAGTCATATCTGTAGAATGGGAGTATCCTTACAATAACAATTTCTGTAATTTTCAAATACTTAAGCGTTGTTTGGCATTTAATCACATCCCTCTCTCCCCAAAGCCACTTTTGTGAGATCTGCACCTCTGTCAGCAGCCTTATTCTTTCATTATCCTACATTTGAGAAAGCTGTTTTATCTTGAAACATACATTTTTAATTAAAAATTTCACTTATGCTCAGAAGGCTTAGGTGTGCGTCACCATGTACAAGCCTATTTTTTAATCATAAAAGTCACATTCAAAAGCAGGTCTGCTGTAGAGAAGAGTGTGGATTTAATCAGTTAATTGTATGGTTACACTGTTCATAATCACTTTATTTGTTTTTAATGGCAATGAGTTGGATATTTCCAAACGAGTCTTATTGTCCTCTGCGTAAATAACTAATTGCTTTGTTATTAAATACTTAAGTACTCAATATGCCCTGTAAATGCAATCTGCATGTGAAACTAAATCCCCATACTCTACCCATTCTCATTTCATAGATAGACATGTAGTTGCATCGAAATAGTGCCCTGGTTCACCTTTGAGTAAATCTCAAATCATTCCTTTTCCTCGAGAGGTGAATACTCTGATTCTTAGTGATTAGTCATTGTAGGGTTCACTGATGATGACTCTAATTGATTTTCTCTGTCTTTCCATTCACACAGCTGGACAGTTGTCTCATCTAGGAAAGAACCAGCACTGAATCTAGGTGAGATATAAATGCTGCTCCTTGTTGTCTCAGCTGAGACCAGTACAAAGAAAGGATGAGCTTTTCCTCCTTGGATCTGAATCAGGCAGAAAAGGTTAACACAAACATCACCTAGCATATACATCTCTTGGAAACTAATCCACTCATTCTCCCACTACAGAAAATATGTTTGGGTACTGTTTCCTCAGGATCCAAGTCGCCTCCTTCCCCAGAAAAGCTTGTGCCTGAGGGCCCTTGTTTTATCTCATTTCATCCAGATTGCTGTCACTCATGTTAAAGTAAAAACAAGCTGGAGAAGATAGAAGACAGCCTGGAAAACAGCTGAGCTTAGATGGCTGCAGTGTGGAGGTCTAAATCTGATCTAGTTGCACTAGGCTCCCTTTATATTCAGTAAGGACAAGTAAGCACTTTAAAGACATGATTCATTTGACCTATATTCAGCATCTACTGTAGGTTAAGATGAATCATACCCTGAAAGTGCCTATTTCTTTCTATTGACTGTAAGGAGAGTCTCGACAATGGCTCAGTTGTAGACAGTTACATTCACTTTTGTTGCTAGTCAAAGATGTGCTGGGTAATTGCTAATGGGTTGCATTACTAAGATGGAAAGATTCTTGGTGGGGAAAATATAAAAGACTGCTATTACAGGAAAAATAACGTCAAGGGAGGTGCATGCTATTTTGAAGCAATAGAAGAAAAACCGAAGTAGTGAAATAGCACAAGGGGGCAGAAAAGTCTGAGTTCAGTGTGCATAAATATATGACTTTATTAGCAAATAATTTAACTCAATAATAGAACACATAGATTAATGCAGTCAGTGTAAGTTCTTCATATCTGTACTGTACACAGTTTGGGGATTTTACTTCAATCTAGGTTTAGTGTAGCGCACTGGACCAAACGTTTGTACAACAAATATGTTTCCAAGCTAACTAAAGGACTAACGGTTGAGAAGGTCCCTGAAGGACTAAAGCACATTTGTTGTGCACCTATAGCACAGCCTCCAGAAAGGATTTGGTTTGTAAACACTAAAACCTCTTAGCCAATGTGCAGTAAGTGGGGATGACTGAGAAAGTTATTTCAAGACTGCACAAGTGCTCTGAACCAATATGCTAAATGCAGTCTAAGACAGCAGTTTGCATATGAAATTTAAAATTGTAATGAAACAGTCCTCTTGACATAACTGCCTAAAATCCTGATGGAATTGGTGAAAAGTACATATGCCTGAGAGCTGCCAGATCATCAATTCACTAAATGAACTAAGGAGGACAAGATTTTCCTCTGGAAGTCTTTGCTGGCACTTCTCACTCTGTGTTGATTTTATGGGACACGTGAGGAAAATCAAGCAGCCTGGCACCCTCTCTGGCAGTACACAATAGTGTGTGGCAGGTTTGATGGGAGAAAAGTCAGGAGTAGGACTTTGTTAAGGAAGATGTCACACAGTTTGAACTCAGGTCTTGGCTGGAGATTGAACAGGACCTGATGACCAAAAGCTGACCAAAACCAGAAGACAAGAAGAAGACAAGTGCCTGGAATGAGGAGATGACATGGCAAGTGCAAGAAAATTAATTTAAATTTGAAATACTCTGAAGCTAAAGTACTATTTTACATTAGGCAGAGGGCAAAACAATACATATGGAGAGTTCTGTTTGCATTTGTACCACACTGTCCAGACCTTCTGTTGCTATGGTTTTGTACCACCTGTCTGCTCTCAGGAATTGTTTACCTCTTTCAGTACTGTGCAGGATTATTTAGATCGTTATCTCAGTGTGATAAGATTGAGTTACCTCTCTAGCTTCATATGCTGAGAACCTGAAGTCTGTTAAAAGTGCCTGTTGAGCCATCGTGTTACTCCCTTATCTCTGATATATTTTTTCTTAAGGAGCAATGTACATGTCTTAATCATAATTATCCATTGTTTCATAAGAAGCCAGATGTGGTTTTCAGAAAATTGGAAGAATGGTGAATGTAAGGAAAGCCATTTGCATGCAAAAAGACCACAGCATGAAGATGAAGCCAGTTTGCCTTTCAACTTCAAAGAATAACTTTTTGTATCAATTATAAAACTCATGGAGTTAGTGAAGATTGTGATCCAGCTTTTTCAGGTGGTGTGAAGCAATGCATTTTTATTGGTTTTACTTTAACTGCTTTCATTTACATCTTCTAAAGATACCACTTACAGAATAACATATACATTTCAAAGTGTTTCTTCCTCTTAGCCTTGGAAAGGCAATATGCCTAAGAAAAACAGAGGTGGATTCTTGTGCAATAGCTCAGCTGAATTGTTTGCTGAGCTCCATTTAATTATATCTGCAGAAGTCTATGGGAAAGCAGTGGAAAAATCTCATCTCTTAATCAAAACCAACTTGATTGTATCCGAGGGGCTCATTGGAGCACTGAAGTCCTCATTAATGTTGATAGGGTACAAATGGCTGTGAACTTACAAGTTCAGCTGGAGCTTGTAGACATAATAGTTGAAAGTAATGTCTCTTTACATGTAAGATGAATGCATTTAAACAAAAATTATTGACAGACAACAAGTGAGAAACTGTATTCTGCTTTTTCCTTTTTTTTTAATGGCTTTATTTTCAGCCCTAAACTTTAACTTTACTTCCCTCAGGCATTATAACCAAATTTCACAAAGGAAGTCAGTGTAAGGAACAGGAAGTTTAGGTAGGGCTTAGTCAGAAAGAGAGCTCCTGACTCTGAGGATTCAAAACAAATAATGTGTCATCCCCAGCCTCTGTATGACAGGGTCTGTGAGCAATTGAACATGTCCTGTTTATCTGATTCTTCATTCTTCTATGTATGAACATCATTGGTTTTTTTACACTTCTCCCCTTCAAAAATTCTCTACCTGGCCTTAATATGTACAGCTACACCACAGAGATGAGCCTCTTCATCCTCCCAGAAGTGTATCAGAGCTGCAAATCTTCAGTAAGAAGAGAAACACGATGCACAGACATCAAAGGGAAGAGTTGTAGATGCAGTCTACAGCAGTTAGACTCCAACTTACCTGAGGCAGAAATTGTGCTCAATTGAGATGAAGGCAGTCCCCTCTCAATTCTAATGGAGAAAGAATGCGCTGGATAAAAAGTTCCTCTTTCATCACAAAAATAAAAAGACTCTCTAAACCCTGCCCTTTGCAGGCACCTTTATTATTCATAAAGAGACTTTGGACTATGGATTCCCATCATACTTTTTTAGGTGCTTCATAAGACAATGCAAGGAAGTATTGCGTGTGGAAATGGTGTCGAGCAGGGCTTTGTGAATGGATATCTCTACTTGTCAGAAAGGGATGGTAAATCTGATCAGCAGACTTATCATGTCTTAAAAGGAGCCAAAACACAGATGAAGGTAAAACAGAGGATGAACCCTCCCATTGTTGTTGTTTAGTGTGGCTGAATGGCATCAGGAAACAGAGGTAACAAACTGCAACTGACACTGGGAAATTAAAATGCTAATGATCTAGAATTAGTGTTGATAACACAGGGTCACAAGAGAAGGGTTTCTTTGTACTGCTTTGGGGCAAGTGATGGAACCTCTTTATAATTTGAGGAGAGCTACCTGCGGAGGTCAAATTCCATATTTAGTATTTGAACCCTCATGGAGCTGCTCACTGTCCTATGTCTGTAGGTTGAAAGCGGATAAACACCTGTTAGCTTTGAGAACAAACAGACTACACAAAAACTTATAGTCTGTGTGAACTCTGATCAAGCATGAAAAGCTCAAATATGTGAACTTTTTATCTAAATCTATTTGATTTTAACCCAGTTCCTTAGAAGGTTTACTATTTTTTACTATTTAAAAGTTCAGTCACTAGATCCTTGGGGAACTTAGTTTATTATTTCTTTTAGAGAAAAATGGGATATCATTAAAAATAATTATTGCAATGAAGAATAATCTTTAACTTTTAAATACTATGTAGGTCTTTAAACGAAATATGTATTGTAAAAGGGCAGTTAACTCACACTCACAATAGAAATTTCAGATTCTTGGTCCTGCTTTCTATAAGTCAAACTGCAGGATAAAACAGCCCCATTTGGTCATAAATTCACTGTATCTGTGCCAATTTTAAATACTATTTTCTATCAAATAAACAAGTGTTTACCCCTGGTGCTTTTTATGGCACTAATACATATAGAATAGAAGAATTAAACTAATCCCTGGACTTTAGTAATTTTCAATAATTTGCAATCAGTTAATTTTTTCCTTGGGACTGCATCACAGGATTTCATTTTACCAGTTCAGATTAGTATTAGTGACTCTTCCAAAAGAATTTGAATCCTTCCTTCTTGTATTCGGACAATGAAATTCATAACCATTGTCTTTCCAAAATAATCTGCATCGACTATCTCAGTTTATTCTTTAAAATCTAATTCTGATTTTTTTTTCCCCTCAAAAGAATTTTTATTTCTATAGCTTTCTTTGCTACTGGTCGTGCAAAAGTGACCTCAACAGGTTCTAACCAAAGTACAGCTTTCCATGTATCGAGCAGCTTTTACCATACAGCCCCCTGCTGGAGTGTTCAGATGGCAGTTATTTGCAAACAAGAATTTGAGATGCAGAGCATAAAATACCACCTTCCTTATCATTTTAATTCTCAACATCCTATGAATCTCTGGGATCATCTCTGTCATTCAGTTACATCCACTCTTTCCATATAATATGAATGTACTTGCAATATTTATGGGATTTCAGGGGGTTTATTTTTTTTCATTGACTGAATTTTGTGCTGAAGTTCTACCAGCTTCTCAGCACCATCTAGCAAGGCTGCATCTATGCAATTTTCAAAAATCTTAGTTCTGAAAGGAAGTAATCACTTCAGCAGCCAGTATCTCCAGTTCTAGTGGTGTAGAAGCATCTTACTGCTGTGCCCCAGCAGTGTATCAGGTAGCAGACAACAATTTTTTCATTGTCAAGGCCTGTCTGGAGGTCTTGGGATAGTATAATCCAAATAATGAAAGACAATGCTGGGCAAGTGACAGACAACAATTCCATGAGGAATTCAGTCTTGTTCTAGGACTCCACCTAGGAGTGGAGGATCATTGATGGTGCATGACTCTTTGTATAAGATTTTGCCAGATTTTCATGGCTCCGCAATTGAATCACAGCTCCCTTGCTTTGCTGGCAGGTATTTCTGCAGCAGTGGGTGTCTAGGGAGCCAGCTCACCAGTGATTTTATTATATGTTCAAGCCAAGGCAGTAGGTTGGACCTGATGAAGATAGAACAGAAGTATTATCACATTGCCCTCAGATGTCACCAACAGATACCCAGTTGCAGCTGGTCTGGCACTGAAGCAGAGGTGTAAAAGAGTTTGGGGAAATTATTCCAGTAGGTGGGACTTAAAATTTATAACATTCTCTTCACTTTGGGTTACTTTTCTAGGAAAGGTTAAAAAGATTTTTTTGTATTTAACCTGGGATAAACTGGGATTCCCAGTCTTTATTATTATTATAAATTAATTTATTTATTGTTTTTTATTTTTGTCTCTTCAGAGTATGGAGCAGACATGTCTAGCAAGTACATGTAAAGGCAGTCCATAATTTGGAGACTCCCTCACCTCCTCTGCTTTTATGGACAAACCTTAATACCCTATTGTTTGTCAGATGCCTATCTTCCTTTGAGAAATCTGTGCCCATCTCTGTCCTTAAAAGGGCTTCTGTGTGTACTTAATCTGTTCTAAATGACCCAAATAAATTATGATTGTGCTGGCAGAACCCCAGTAAAGTAGGTTAGCTAGCCTTTAGGGACTGTGACTAAACTGCTTCTCTCAACCAAATGCACAGTGACAAATGTCTGGCAGAATGGAAAAATATTGGTGCATGTTGTCTAGGAGTGCACTGGTCAGAAGGGCATAAACAGAAGGCAAATATTTTGAGT
Source organism: Myiopsitta monachus (assembly GCA_017639245.1). NCBI lineage: Eukaryota > Metazoa > Chordata > Aves > Psittaciformes > Psittacidae > Myiopsitta > Myiopsitta monachus. The sequence continues at coordinate 30,575,572 of CM029922.1, forward strand.
TGGGGTTAATTTAGCTTGGCTTGAGGTGCAGATATTGGTATTTTCTTTCACATAAGAAGATATATTGATCCTTTTTAGTCACATAAGGAGGAAAGCATCAGTGATTTGAAATAGATTGGCAGTATGAGCATGGCTGGTGAAGAAAACATATGCAACTGGCCTACAATGATGAAGCACCACTATGATTGTAATAAACCTAGATAGATTCAATGAAGACTGTGGGGGAAGTGTGTTCTGTTGATAGTCTTGGAGCGGCTGGATATGGTATTCTTATGGAATGTGGCAATGATGCCAGAGTTGTCATAAGTCTTCTCAAGGATGAAGCAGATGGAGAACAGCCTTGCTGAAGCTCCTTGATAATGACAGCAATAAAAGATTTGCTAATTTGGAACTGTAAAACCTCAGTTCTATAAATGTCTGATATAGCCACTTTAGTGAAGTTAATGACCCTATTAAGATAGGGTCCAGAAAACAGTGTGCTGCTACTCTAGTGCTGTCACCATTTTCTGGCAAAAGGAGGGCTAGGTGGCCCTTTGCAGCCTGAAATCAGCCCCCCTCTCTCTATTGGAAGGTGTGGTTTCACCACATATATCATATATGGGACATATATCATGTGAGTGCTCATGATATACATCCCATCAAAGTTAAAGAAAGCTGCCTTAATCTTGGTACTGATCTTGTACAGTGTTTAGACCATTTACTGTACTACAGAGGAGCTGAGAAGTATCCCACAATCATTCTGGTCATGGCATCATGAGAAAAGGCTGCAACTTGGTAATCCTGCCATGATCCAGTCCTGCTCTCTGTCTCTTCATTGCCATCCTCCCAGGCTTCAGCTAATCACTTTTTCGCTACCACAAGAAGTTTACTATGAATGCTGAGACCGCAGTCTTCTTACTGGGGCAGGTGGTACACATGCTGTGGATGAGTCAAGTGTGGTGAATTTTGGAAAGGCTGTGGGGTGGTGGGTGCTGTGCCTGCAGGCAGCCCATGGTCTGTGAAATGTGGACATGATTAGACACAGTGGAGGTTCCCTACAGGTCTGCAATACAGAGGTAAACAGGGAAGCTGGGGAAGGGGTGGCCTTGTTAGTATAGATAGTCATTGGGAGAAAACTGTGTAGGCTGTAAGAATTCTCAGTAGTCTGAGCTTTCTTTATACCTGCTATGAATAAAAAATGGGGGTGGGGAGGATGTTAAGAGAGTTGTATCTCTTTAAATGTTTAAAAACAAAAGCAAAATTAATTGCATGAAAAGTTCCTTCTCAGATTGGGCTGACTTACTCTTGCAGAAAATTTCCTAGCTGTCAACTGCAGAGTATAAGTGGTTGTCAACATGATAATGCAGTTCCTGAAAGTGCCCACTTCAATTTAGATTGGAAAATTGAGGACTGGTAATAAAGTTGAAACCTAAATTAATATATGGGTACTAAATATCCACCACATCTTGCTACTTCTTTAATATTCATGTGAAAACAGAATTATCTTGCAGTTTTCAGTAGTCTTTGAATTCTAACAAAAAATTTTTCAAAATATATTTCAAGAATTCTTCCAAAATGGTATTTATTTCAGCCCATGGCACGACCCTTTTTTACCATATGAGAGACTTAACCTCATTGTCTTTAGAACTTTTATTGCATAATATCAAAAAGGGCCAGTTATCTAATAAAGCAGCTCGTCTTATTCTTCTATTTTCTGTTACTACTGATCAGATTCGGTTTGTGTGCAACTCAGAAGACAGACCACTACAAAAAGAAAGAACAAAAGGCAAATCATTGTAAAATCTGAACTGCCAGAATTAGGCCGTCAAGTTACAAAGTGGTAATTCTTTCTGACAGCCTCAGCTGTACCAATCATGACACTCGGCAAATTAGCCAGGACAAGAACAAATAAAGAGAAGAAACAGGTGTGAAACCAACTTCCTGCCTCCTAGGATAAATACATTGTACACTGAAGGGCAATGCACCTGCACTATTGTTTCTAGTTTAGGGGGTGGGGGGAAGCTTTTAAGTGCAAATACACTTGAGACTTGATAAAGACAAGAGATGTCTCTATAATTTGTAAGCGGGAATTTTCTTTCATGATCATTTATAATAAGTTAACTCTTTGAGGAGACATTTAAAACTGTAGCTTGGATAAATGGCTGCTCTGCAAGGGAAGATGAAATAAACCTAAGCAAAAAGCTTTTTCTGGGCTTGCCAGAGAAATGGGGGGGGGACCTCACAATTTCATTTCTGCATAGAACCTGTTTTTTAAAGTCATCTTCCTGGCTGAATAGCACCTCAGTAGGCTGCCAGTGGGGTAGGAGAAAGAGCCCACTGCCATCATCCTGCGGAGTCTTTGAAGGAATCCCTTCCCAGCCAGGCAACATGCAGTGTGCTGCCTGTGTTTATTTGCAGGAATCAGAAGAGATGAAGAGTAGGAGATGTAAGAAAAGAAAAGGGGCTGTACTCTGCATACTGTAATGGGGTCATTTTTTTGTTCTGTGCCCAAATTCTCTCCTGCCTTGGTGTTTGATTACTGTAATTGGCAGGCAAAGGAATTGGAAGGGAAGCAACTGTGATTTAAAAGTCTAAGAACAGCTCATTTCTACAAGCCAGATCACATCCACTAGTGAGACTACTTTTTTGGATATTTTCTCCACTGATACAGATATGGTTCTTAGAAGCACATTTTAATACTTAATCTCTGCACTGGAAGGCTGGTATTCCTGATATTCATGGTTGCTACAGGAAAAGTCAAGGAATAAGAGGGTTCAGTCTCTATTGAGGAATCTGAATTTTGTCCCTAATACATGTGTTAGAATATCCACGTTTACCTCTTCATTAGGGGAGATGGAGTGTATCCGGAGTAGCACACTGAATACTTCTTCAGCGGAATTGCAGGACAGCTGTGAAATGGTTCCTGGTTTTCCTACAACAGCTGCTGAGCAAACACATATCCCTGCTTTATAGGGCAACAGCTCCTCCCTCACTCTCTGGGACAAACTGACACCTGCAATGAGCGCTGTTTTTGAGCAGCACCTGTGTCTGAGGAAGTGCAACGGGAAATTTCTGTCATTCTCATGAATCCCTGGGAAAAGGACAGGAAGCATGGTTTTAGAATTATGGGAATCAGAGAAGGTCCAAGAGAAGCAGACAAGGAGGCTTCTTGTGTTGACCTCAGATTGTCCCCACATTTGTTCGTAATATCATATACAACAGGTTCTGCCTGGTTTTGTTTAGTGCTTGGTTCCAACTGAGAGTTCTTGATGTTGCAATATGTCTGAGAGCTGACAAGGCTCTGAGCAAGGCCGGTTCTTCCAGCACTGTGAACAAAGTCAAGTGAAATAGGAAAATGAAGATATTTCATATAAACTTTTCTGTTCCTGCACTATAATTTTGCTAAATAAGCATTTGTACGCAGGTTTTCAGGGTGTTTTATTAAAGTGATCAGTACCTCCTGGCAGATGGATACCTCTTCCATCTTCTACTGCAGCTCTTTCATCCTTAACTATGAAATTATCCCTGTGACAAAATCCTCTGGGAAATGGGTACCTGTACACTCTTTATGTCACATGGACCTACCATTAATCTGAAGCAATTTAGGGATAGAGAAAGAAAGCCGTTTCCATGTTAATGTAAAAGTAGACTGTGAGACAGTAGGTTACAGGACTAGTACGGGCATGGCTAGTAGTCAGTGTTACTATCTGATTATTTCATAGAGTGATGGAGAGCCAAGGAATTGAGATCTAGAGGACAGTACTGCTACTGTGGCAGCTTTGTCTAGCTAAGAAGCAGAATTTTAAATAAAGAGACCGTAACAGCTTAAGTATCATTCAGAATGAGTTGATCACTTAAAGCACAGATTAGTGCTTGACTGCATATGACTTTATTTATTTATGATTTTATTCTGCGGGAAATATGTCAAAAAAAGATTTACTGAAGTTCTGCAAGGGAACACAAGCACTTGCATCACTTTAACATCTGTCACCAAGCTCAATTGATAATGGTGACTGCTGTTATGGCATCTTCCTCCCCTCTGCACAAGGCCATCTGGGATTTGTGTTATGTAAGAGGATTAGCATTTTTGCTTTCCTCTGTTATTTAAGTATTTCTCAGAACTAGTTTTTGAATAATAATAACAACAATAATAATTGGGTTGTTTTCTGTGGGGCTTTCTGAAAGGAAAAGTCTGGAATTCTAAAGCTACTATTCTTAAGTTGAACACCTGGCCTTGCCATTTGGGTTTGAATGGGATTCACTTGAAACAGGATTTTTCAAGCTGTGGTGGATAGGACTGATGGAAGTCTGATATCACTGGATAAAATGAAGGATAAAGCATAAATGATCATGAGTGGATCAGTTCCAGCAAGGAAACAATTGTGATTTCCCTTTTTTTCCTTTCAGGCCTGATTATTAATCACATTGTTTTTTAGGGAAAACCTCAGTTTCAGATCCTATCTCATAAAATTATAGTGGTGGCTGGTAACACTGCCTGTGAAGAGAACTTAATATTTATCATTATCTGACCCTGGCTGGGGTTATTTATACATTTACAGAAATTGAATTATTTGGGATAAATTGCCTCATATTGAGTGTCTTCTTAAGATGGAGAAATTTGAAAAGTTCTAATGAGAATATCTGACTATTTTTCAGAACTTGCTAAAACAAAAATCAATAATTTTAACATGGAAAAATGTAGTGCTTCAGGCATGTCAGTCAAATTCACATAAGCTGGAGCTAAGAGTATTTGACGACAAGATCAGGGAAAGAGGCTGGTGAGAATATAGGTGGTTTTAGATCTGTGACAATTTCTGTTTTACAATAGCTTTTAAAATGTAGCCAGGAATGTGTATTTGAATGTCACTGTGATGGAACCCTAATGTGGCCATAGTTTTGAGGTTTTGGCCTTCATCTTTTCCTTAGAGTAAGCATACTAAGGTGAAAAAAAAACAGCCAACCAAAAACCCCCAACTAACCAAAGAAAGAAAAGAAAAAAAGAGAAAAGAAAGGAAAAGAAAAAAGAGAAAAGAAAGGAAAAGAAAAGAAAAGAGAAAAGAAAGGAAAAGAAAGGAAAAGAAAAAAGAAAAGAGAAAAGAAAGAAAAAAGAAAAGGAAAAAGAAAAGGAAAAAAAAAGAAGAGAAAAGAAAAGAAGGAAGAGTATATTCTGATACTGGACTTTGTTTTTACAAACACTGTAATAATTGACTATTGCAATAATTAAACTTTTCTGACTTGCGTAACTCATACAGGATGGAATAAAAGTACAAAGGGTAGTGTACAAATCCCACTCAGGATAGTAAGTTCATAGAGTCCCACTAGAGAAACATTATACTGCAGCTAAAGACCCTAAGGACTCCAGAAAAATTAGCAGTGCTCCAGTCACTCACGCTTCCTGGCAAACCCTTGCAGAAGTAACCTCTGCAGCAGAGTTTATTGTGCAGTAGTAAAGAAGGGTACAGCATTTTGTAAATGCTGCTCTCCCACTGGTGAGGAAGCAATAAGGAAGTAGTCATAGCCTCTGGACTCATTGCTGGAGCTACAATTGAGAGAAAAAGAATGGTTGAATTAAGATGGTAATTTGGACCTGGGAGCTCAGTACTAGTACTAGCATCCTAGTGCTGGAGCTTGAATGGGAAACTTGCAGCAGTAGTAGTAACTGACTGGAGCAGGCAATGGAAACTGAAACTGGCTGAGGTTGGAGGCTAATGCTGGAACAAGGCACTTGGGCTGGGACACAAGAAAACTAGAAGCAAGCGGCAACTCTGCATGCGTCAGCATTTACTCCCTTCAAGTCAACAGAAAGCCAGAGAACCTTGAGCCTTACCATTTCTCTGCTGCCAGCAATTTTCATGAAACCTCTAGCAGATTTGAAATGAATAATGTTAAGTACATCAGACTGACTCTGCTGGGTCGGACTGCCTAACCCAATATCCTGTGTCCTCCAGCAGTAAATGCCTAGGGAAGAGTACAAGAACAGACCCACAAAGTATAAGTTAATTCATTCCCAGTTTTTTCACATAGAAAAGGTCTCTGCCGTAGATACAGTGTTTTCAAGTAGCTGCTGACTCAGAGCTGTCAAAGTAGTGTCACATGATGGCTTTGCTTCCTTTTCAGTTAGCTTTGTTGAAGAGCATTAGGAAACCACACACAAAAGCAGCTGTGCCGATGCTGTGCACTGAAGGCAAGAGGCATTCCTGAACTGCTGCTTCTCCCAGGCTCGCATCTGACCCATAGCTTTGTCATCACTTACACCCTTGTTTTCCGGGAGGATTCACTCTCCTTCAATGCCAAAAGCAGATCTGACACAGGGATAAATGTATGCAATGGACAGGCCTGCTGTCTGCCAAAGTTCGAAGCTGGAAATAGAGAAAGACAGTCTTGGGGTGGATCAGTGGCATTTTCCCTAGGTAATTGGACTCTGTCGCTACCCCAAAGACCCGTAAGGTTAGGGAAGTCATCTAAAAGTAGCCATTTACTGTCAGTTAGACTAGTCTCACCTTACTTTAGAGGTTTAAGCTTCCAGACAACTAAATCTAAGTTAGTCATTACTGGCAACTGTTCTAATCAATGAACCCAGATGCCTTTAGTGGATCTCCATCTCAAACCTACCTTAGGGTGAAAATAATTTGGGGATGCTTGTTTTTCTCTACTGATTGTAACAAGGACTCAGGACAAATGAATGCTACTTTACTCACCTTGCATTTTTACCTGCTTTGAGACTGTTATGTGCAAAACCACTGAATTATCATAGCTTGTTCCCTCAGAAAAAAACCCCAACCTAATGGATTGAATTAAGAAGACTAAAAGACAAGGATAAGGAAGTGAGGAAGCAAGAAGGGTAAAATATATATCAAACAGCTGTACATTGAATGATTCCTGTCTCCTTTACATGCTGAAAAATTTTGCAGCTGTAAACTTCTTTGCCATTATAAGTAAACTTGTACAAATATCTGTACAAAATTGGTCACACTTTTTTTTTTTTTTAAATCCCATTTCTTGATTGTCAGCTAGATAAGAAAGTCATTTTTCATGAAGTAAAGTTTCTGATCATCACCATGCAGGCACCATATATTCAAATTAAAAATGTCCCAGTTAAATTTCTTGTCAATTTTTGTCCTATCTTCATGTCAACCTGTTGTGGCTTTTTTCACTTCTCAGCCTATTTCCTGGTTATACTTCGGCAGTGCAGCAATCCACATTTTAAACAGAATCTGCAATAGAATCTGAGGTGAATAGAAAAAAAAAAAAGAAAAAAAAAAAGAAAAAAAAAGAAGGGAAATTTATTTTAACAACACAGCAAATAGCTAAGGAATGTTATCCCTCCTGCACTGTTCAGGCAGATGCGTAGTTCAGCAATACCTTCCTCTTCCTACCCGCACTTTCTTGGAACCAAGTAACAATTCCTACGAGGCCTCAGATTTCAATTCTGTGCACTGCAGAATTGCATGATTTTTCTGCACAGTGCGTTTTCAATATGAAACAGAGTATACTTATCTGTGAAACTTCCAAATTCTGTCTCCATGCGGGTGGACTCATTTTGCATTGTGTTCCTGGTTGAATGCCGAAGAACAACTGTATTCCTAGCTGAGAACTAGATTGCAAGAAAACTAATCCTTTTATGTATGTATGTTCCTGCATTCTCACTTGGACATAGTGAGTATTGTTAAGAATCTTGGCACTGCTCTTTGCCTTGACCTTCCATGCAAATCCATGTGCCAGATGTCATCAGAGAGTTTTTTTCCAGCTGTGCATATTTCCTCATATGCTGGTAGACCGTTATAACAATGTGGTCATAATGTGGGGTAGTAGAGTTTGGTCATTATAGTTCCAGAAGCCTATCATAGCATTTTCCAGTATGGATTTGAAAGAAGCCTTTATTGCCCCTCCCCATCCTCAACTGGCCTCTTTTCCGTATAATCACACTACAAAAAGTAAGGTCAGCAAAAGATATGAGGGTGGTTCAACAAGAGGGTTCTTTGAGAATATATTCCAGTCTATAAATAAGTGAAACTGTACATTTCTCTCTGTGAATGTGCTGCAGAGCTGGAGCCCAATTGCTTTTGCTGAGGTCTGGACATAAATGCTAATATTTTCCTTAGCATTTTGCAAGAGACTATTGTACAAATGCATTGTCCAAATGAGCTGCAGGAGATATTAGTGTGCAAGCTGGTGAATTTTAGCATATAGGTAGCGTGCTAATATTGTATTTTAACATGCACACTCATATGTTTTTGGAGGCTAAGCTTCCTTTTAGAGGAGAAAAAAAGGAAAAAAAATTATAATATTATGGGTAAAGGATTTCTTTTAAAACAGAAAGATATCGTTGGAAACACGGCCAGATGCAAAACAATGACTCGGGCTGAAAATTGTCCACTGATTTTTTTTCCTGAAAGATCACACATAGGTTATTTACCCTCCCCTGTACAGCTGGTCAGGGTTGTGATTTTCAGACTGTGAAAACCATTACAGCAGGATTTTCGTTTTTGTAATACGTAGCTCTCAACTAAAATCTATGTGATATGTTTGTATGAGGAGTGGGAAGCACAGGAATTAAAGAAATGATAAAAAAAAACAAAACAAAAACAAAAACCAAAAACCAAAAACCAAAAACAAAAGACAAAGGTTTTCTATTTGTCACTTTGTAGATATGTCAAAATAGCCTCAAAAACTTGAACTTAGTTATGGTCAAAAAGAATCTATTTTATTAATGCAAGAATCTAATCTGTTCTCTGATATTTTTTTTTTCATGTTACTAGTATGAATTGTTTTCACTGTATTCTGAACTCTTCATTTTCCCAGTTTTGACATGCTACCTGTACTGCTGAGACTGCTGAGAGATGTTCCAGCATTTTTTCAGAATAAAAGGATGATTTACAACACCTTGCTATCAGTCAAGCAATGAAATTTCTTGTAAGCTTGTATCTAAAATAGGGGTTGTGCGTTTGTGTGTGTTATAAAACTCTATTTTGTATTATAACTGGCCTTCTGCATTGAACAGGCTGTAAAATCTTACCTATACATCCCTCTCAAAACCCAAATTATTAAAACATAACTTCCATCTAATTTTGATTTCAAGATACTGAGATATTGTTGATTCTTCATTTGGTATTTTACTCACATGATTATTTGTCCTCCCCTAAAGATCTGTATGGGATTTCAAACTGGAAATTATCTGATGTGAATTTCCAGCTATATGTTATTTTTCCACTTTTCTTCTCTAGATAAATAGAACTTGATTTTCAAATTTAAGAATACCTGAAATTTAAGGAATAATGAAACTGAGATTATCTGGAACTTCATCAACCCAGATGTGTATTTCTGCATAGCATTCAGGTAATCCCTCATTCCTTCTGAGAAATGAAAGAGTCTAAACACTTGAATGAAGTCTCTGCAGACTTAAAAAGATAGTGATTGTGCTCATCTAAACATTCCTACTATTACCTTATTGTCCTGTATATAATATGAAGCTCAGGAGTTGATGCAATATTGTTCCCTTATTTTGTTCTGTTTTCCAAACTAAAAACATCTAATTTACTCATGACATCACTTTCATGCATCTAGTGACTTCATTGGATCTTTGTATGTTGTTTCCCAATATATCTATATATAAAACATGCCTATGCTCTGTGGGTTTTCATGTTTATTTGTTTGTTTTTTGTTTGTTTTTTTTTTTTTCTTGTTTTTTTTTGTTGTTGTTGTTTGTGTGGTTTTGGTTTTGTTTTCTTTTTTTTTTTTTTTAGTTTCAGAATTCCCAAATGTATTAGGAAACTGTACTGCATTTGTAAAATCTGTATCAGCCACACTATAATCTCACTCAAACAGCGGAATCTCTTTTGTTCTCATATCTTGTTTTCCATTAAAATATTGACATAGAATAATAAATATTGTATACCTATACATTAATTCCTTCTCAATTGTATCCACATATGTTTTAATTATTTAGCCCAGAATTAGATTCAGGCCAGCTAGCTTATGCTTATCTAGGTCATTTCACTCGCCCTTTTAAATATGACCCCAACCTTTTCACTTACAATTTCTTGGCTATTCAAAAATGCAGCAAAACCAAAAAAGGACAGAAGTTGTTTTCATGTCTCTTTTAGGACTCTTGGTTGCAGGATTAATTTGATAAACCTAGACCTTACCCTGCAACCAAGTGTTTCTTCAGTCACAGTTGCTGTATAAGTGCTTCCAACATTGCTTCAAATGAAATCCAAATTTATTTATTGCCCTTTTTTTTTCTGTCTTAGTAACAGGGGAAAATGTTTTTGAACAGCTAGCAATTTAACTGTTCAAGAAAAAATAGCAGGTGAACACAGACAAGCAGAAAGAGACAGAGCGCAAGGAAACCACATTAGGTCATCAGGGGAGATGGTGATCTCTGCACATGGGCAGCCGAACTGATGCCAATCTCTGGCAAGCATCGTGGCAAAAAAAAATTTTAAGATGGATTTGAAGGATAATAAGTAAGTGAAGGATTCTGCATCCCTGACTAAGCGTTTGCTACCTGGTATACTGGGCAGATGGCACCTACCTAAAGCATCAAAAAAATAGAAATTGAGACATTGAAGGGGCAGAACCAGTCCTTTTCACCTCATCATCAGGTTGTGGGTAGTATCATTTTTGTCGAAGCACTTAGCAACATGCTAGCTGACAAAGTTGTGGGGTTTCTTCTTTTTTTTTTTTTTTTTTTTGAAATAAGTTTAAACCTCCTCCTCTTGTACAATTAGCATTTTTCAAGTGGAGCTGAGTTAGTTGAAGCAGATGGTTTATCTTTTTTGGTAGCGCTTCTAGTTGGACAAATGAGACTTATTTCTACATCTTCCTCTCTCTTGCAGTGCCTACAAAGTCATTCCACATTTTATGCACCGTGTTTTGACTTATTTAATGCAGACGTACTTTCCCTGCAGTAAACATGATTACCCAAATACTTTAACTAGAGAGCTTCTGCTTTCCTCTCTGGTATAATTAGTCACACTGCACTCACACTGCATTTAAAGGGGGGGAGAAAACCCACACATGGAGCATCTTGCAAATGTGCCTATAATCCCGTACAGCTGCTTTCTTCACTTTATTCTTTTTTGACTGCTTATAGAACAAAATTGCTGCAGCTGGGCAGCAAACTGAGCAAAGTTGCAAAGACACCTCTCCTTTCTTTTCTTTGTGGAATCCACCCATTCAGGTGTCGAGGGATAGCTCTTGATTAGCAATAGCTTAACATGGGGCTAAGTTTTCTTGGATTCTAGCATTGAGTAACTTGGCAGGATTTGCATTAGGTTTGAATTTCAAAGCCAAAAGAGTGATCTGAGATCGCATACTGGCAGTTCCACAGTGGTAATTTCCATGTTAAAAGAATACTTATCACCAGCACCACAGCGAAAGAGGCAGCTTTACACAGAAAAGGCCTCTTGTGAAATTAATTTGGTGTTTATTTTATTAAGAAACCATTTCCAAATGTGGTGGTTTATTTTTTTTTTAAATTTCTTATAAAGAAAACTGTTTCTAATTCTATTGATATTTTTAAGGCAAAGATTTAGTTGTTTAAAAAACGTTCACAAAAATTTTACTGAAGGGTTTTTCATTTATGTGGCCATCATGCTTTTTATTCCTGCTTGCTAGAAATGGAGCAGGAGATGGAAAGGAAATGATCTGTGTTATTTATTCAGATACTGGTTTGATCAGTTTGGCTCCTCTTAAATTTATTGGAGGCTGGCTCGAAAGATTATTGAAGGATTTACCATTGCTGAGCTTAAAAGAATAACCTCCTTGACAACATAACTTGTGAATAAGGAAAGAAAGATGCACTTGCTAAGAAAAAAGCATCAACAAGTGCATAAAAGGTTTAAGAAAACCATTGCCATAAACAATATGATTACTTTTTAAAACACGGACATAGAGTACCAGGTGAGATTTGCTTACCCATCCGTAGAGAATAAAACCTGTCTGAAGTAGTAGTTATGTAGAATCTTTTTGCTGTTGATGGAAACAAATGGGCATTTCCAGGTCTGTTTCATCTAATCTAACAGTAGGCATCTAATAGAGGTCAGCTAAACAATGCCCTATTCTCTGCTTATTTCTGTCTATAAATGAACTTCGGGCAACTTGTTCAGATGTAAACATCTAAAGTCAGCTGAGATTAGTTCCTAGCTTGGTTTTATTTTTGCTGTAACACTAACTTGTTATGTTGCCTCCAACAAATCATACCCACTCAATGTCTTGTATGTTTGGACAGAGACCTCTTCCGACACAAAGCAATCTTGTCCTGTGTGTTGGTACAGTACTCATTGGTGCAGTAGCCTTCCTGCAGAATAGGAGTGTTCAGGATTCTTGGAAGAGTTAATTAACCTAAGGAAGCAGCTATCAACAGACATTATCTTGTGATCACAAATACAGGAGCTTTATCTTCAATGGACATGTTAGAACAAGGTTAAAAGCTTCACGGAGAGCTTTCCATCTGTTACTATTGGTGAGGGGACAGACGTGAAAACATGCTCACACAGAATGCTCTCTTAGCAGCATTTATCCTGTATAAAGAAAGAAGAAGTTAAAAGAAAAGAATCAAGCCTGGTTTATATCAGGCCTTTTTCAAGCTCTGGAAAAAAAAAATAAATCTGACTATATTTGCCAATGCATACTTATTTCCTGATAGAACAGTTAAAACAGACCACTTTTTAGAGTAACAGAGATTGGTGCAACATTTATATTAATGTCTTTCCACCTCTGAGGTGAGTGTTAATATTGATCTGTTGATACAATAAAGCAATAAGCTGGATGATTTGGAGCTAAAAAGCTCTTTGGTTGTTGTGGGAGATCATTTAATGCACAGAGAAAGGATCACATGAAATGACAGAAGCAGAAATGAAAATGTAGAAGGAAGAAGGCAGTAGGATTGGGATTGCCTGTTCAAGAAGATGCAACTCTGAGAAGTGTGATCTGAGAAAGAGTGTCTGAATCTGTTGCATTATTAAAGAAGAAGAAAACCTAACACAATAGATAAATAAATGAACTTGAGAGTTTCTGACTTTGAAGAGATTGCAAAATTTCTGAACTCTCCTCTTGTCATTTAATCAAAGGTTCTTTTTCATATATTCTTTTATTTTTAGAAGATTGTGCAGCTAGAAGAAATGCATAGCTATGGTACAGATAAAATTTTTTGATTATGCGGTATACAAAAAGATAATTGCTAATACATTTAGAAGACTAAAATTTTATTAATTTAAAAGAACTGCTTTCATAAGATGGAAAATTACTATTTTATTAGTAAAATTTTATTAGTAGAGTTTTCTTCATGCAATTATCATTTTCCTCCCCTGCTTGGCTTATTCTTATAATCTTTTCCTGCTTTTCCATTTTGGTCTTTTTTTCTCTTGGTTTAAAAAGGTATATATTAATTATCTACATTTTCCCCAAAGCCAAAGCAGAACAAAAATCTAGCAAACATGAGGACCGAACTCTCAACCCAACCCTGTAAAAGTGGAATCATAATTAGGCAAAGTTAGTTCGTCTGTCGCTGAATGTAAACAAGTTGAATAACTTCATTATTTTCAAGCTTTGCCCCTACATTAGAATAATTCACACTACTTCAGGGAAATGACACCTGCTAATTAACCACAAGCAGACAAAGCACTTTAACAACCATAATCAGTCATTTTCTCCTGCAGTTTTAAAAAGATTAAAAAAATAAAGAGAAAGAAAAGATCAAAACTTTTGTGTCAAGATGTTTTCATGAATCATCCTCTTGAGGAAACCTTACTGCTTGAAGTAGACTCAGCCATAATAATTCATACCTTTGTTCAGAATAGGAATTAGTTAATGGCACATGTATACCCCACTGTATTTTGGACAAATACATGTTTGGGACAGCGAAGTGACCTCTCTCCAACTAAAACAAAATACCTAAATTGTTCAGTATGTATAGTCAGCATGTTTTTCTTGGATGAGTCATTCCTAAAGGAGGTTTTTATAATAATGAATCAGTAACTTCCCTAATTTCCCTCCCTTTCCACTGACAAGCCTTGCCTTTGACAACACATCAGCATTGTAGATGCCTGAATCTAAGTGGTATGAACAATTCTATCCCCAAATAATTTATAGTCAATATGAACACAAGAAATAAAAATACTGGCAAAAGGAAATATTATTCGTATTTTACAGTGAGAAGGTGAAGCATGGAAAATAAATCTTTTACACAAAGGTTCATTGAAAGTCTGTGATGAAATAAGAAGCTAACCCCAAATTGGTTCAGGAGTTTAGCTATACTTTTTTCACCCTCTGCTTTCACATTCTGAGACCCTGCAAAATTGTTGTTTCAATTGTAGTTTGAAGAGTTCCCGTAAATCCTAATTTCTCAATTCATTTGCAATAATTTAGAAAATACTTTACATATCCTAGTGGGCTATTGCATTAACCAAGAGTGTGCTGATACTCTCAAGATCTGAGTGAAAAATTTAAAACTAAACCAATACTCTTTGCTAAAAACAGCAAAACCTTCTAGCTGTTTTCTCATTCACTCAATACCTATATTGGGTTGGATAGACCTGCTTCTTGGGACATAGTAGAAAAAATTTTGTAATGCTAAATGCGGAAGACATACAAGAAAATGGTTTTACAGTAATTAATAGTTAGCTAGCTAAATATAAACCCACAAACTCCAGATAATACAGTCTGAGTTCTACAGTAGTAAGTATATAGAGAAAAATGAGCCCTGGGAAAATGCTCTGAAACATAGGGGAAAAAAATTATGGAAATCTATTTAAGAAACTGATACAGTGAATGATATTCACAAAATAAAAGGGGATCCCAAGGGCAAAAAAACCCCTTCACACCCTTTCCAGACGTATGCCAAGGAAAGTGAATTTTTTTGATATTTCCATTTTATGAGTGAGAACTAGGTAGACACTATTATAAAGAAACAGTGAAAAGGCTGCAGAACTGCAGAGTTTTTCTCCCATCACATTGCTCAGAGTGTGTTGGACAACCCTAATGTTAGACCTTTAGTCCTTTGTCCCAGCTGGCCATCTCTGGACAAGTACTGATCCCCACAGCTATTCTTCTATGTATCTGCATACCTTTTAACAAAACTTGAGCTAAATTACAGAAGCCTTTATTTAAAAAAAAAATATTTTCTCAACCACATCTTCAGCTATTGTCATGAAATAATTGCACACTTTGATCAGCCTCTGGAAGGGCTTATAAGATGTGCTTGTTTGAGATGGTTTGAGACTGGAAGTTTTCGCTAATCATTAAGGAAAGCTCTGCCAGGAAATCTCACTCTGCAGATCATCTAAAAGATTCTCTGTGGTCTTTGCTTCGAGGAATTCTAATAATCTCCATCACAAGACTTTGTAATCTGGCATGTGACATCTCTACAGGTGAGAGTAGTATATTTCCTTTCTGTGATAAAATTCCACACAGCTGAGCTGGGAACACTCCAGGGTTGCTGTCATTTGTGGTAGACAGTGACCTAGGCTTTCTTATCTTCATGTCTTGCAATCATCATATAGTGTCAAGACGACCACCTTTTCTTTTGGGAACTTTCTGAGAAGGTAGTCCTGCTGCTAAGGGACAGAGAGCTGACCTCCTGAATGCTGGTAATCCATGCTGTGGCAATGGGTGATCAGGATTTTCTGGTATAAAACATTACTGGATTCTACCTTTTCTCTACCAAAATGTGTGCAAAATTATTCCTAAAAGAATATTGCTTAGGTTTCAAAGTCCAAATCCTGTGGATTAGGGAAATCTCCAGACAGCCTTAATTTGGTCTATCTGTATTTGTATTGGAAGTTCCTGTGAAAATGTGACCTTGTCCAGTATTTTGAAGGGACATCACAAACAGAATTAGGCATAGATGTCCATATATTTGGCATTTCTTAACATTTAATTCACTTTGTAGGCCAGGAAACTTTCCTTTACTGTTGTATTTTTATTTCAGAGATATATGCTCACATAAATTTATAATACTGAAAGGAAACTATGTTTTCCATTCAGTGTGAAGAAACATGTTGATTGACTTGCTTCTCTGTAATGATTCTTGAAGAAGACAGGTAAAATAAAAAGGCTAAGGACCTCACAAACTGTATGCTACACTTGCAATTGCAGTACTTAAGGGTTCTTAACCACAGCGATGAAGGACAGAAGGAAACTATCTCAACACAAGCACTCTTGGATACATGCTAAATCTGCTTACTTTCTTGGACCACAGCCTCTCATCAGCTGACCCAGTGAGTAAGTCCCTTCCAACTTCAGAAGAATCTGTTCTTTATCCATTCCATCAAGGCATGTTGTATGTTGCCATGGCAGCAGTTAGACTGAGAAGGGGATAAATAGAAAAGGTGGCAAAGGCAGCCAAAAATAATGTTATAAAGAAGTGGGATTCTGTTTATTGGCAGGTAGGTGAATGGGGTTAAGTCCCCACCCTGGTGCCAGGGAACCCTGGCTGTGAAAGTGTTTTAAACTCCAAATGTCAACATGGGATCTGTGGTTATGGGTTGTTAGCCTATGGTACCATCAGCTTTTAACAATATCTCATTTGTCCAGTCTAGAATCATCTGTTTCAATGCACATACCTTTTCTCCACTATCCATTTAGTATTCAGCACTGTACGACGCAAGCTGTGGTTCCTCCTTGAGCAATATAAGCTTATTCAACTCCAACAGAGTAGATATCCTTGAGTAACAAGTAACTGTGTAACAGAAGTTCAGAGATTTCATAAGTTTCTCTTTGGTCTCCTTGAGAGTTCATCACAAAATTATGCCTGGCCTTCTTTGAGGCAAAGAGTGGTATTCTTGCAGGCAAAATCCTGGTGGCTGACAGATAGTTCATAGTTTCCATTTTTAATTCTGCACTTCCTGTTGTATGCATTTGCACTCAAAAAGTTTTGATTAGATGGCAAAACACAGCACACTATAAAGAAAATACTTACATCAGTAATTGCAGCCAAACCAACCATGCAACTCAAAACCCACCAAAGAAGCTGGAATCACTGAGGGCTGTAAAAAGTTTAATTAATTGAAGAAAGTGTTCATGACAGTTTGATATAACCCAGCTATTTGACATATGACCCATGTGGGATTCAGTGTGTGGCTGGTAGGCTATATTCAATCAGGAAGTACAATTAATTGTCTCTATGACTTGTTTTAACTACTTATTTCCTCCTCCTTTCTTCTCTGAGAAATCTACAATATTTTCTTCACCATTATATGATCATCAGGCTGTATGGGATGGATAAGGGTGGTAGTCATGGGATGTAAATGAGCATGTGTCTCAACATATCACTTGTGTGTCCTTTCATATAATGAGAAATGAGCTAATCAAGATTTACCTTTCTTTTGGTCATGTTATGAGAGAGAGGCTGGCACACACAGTCCCTGAGTGCTTCCATGTGAGGCTGTGTGTTCCCCCTTAGCTAAAATGCAGCTCACTGTTGCAGGTGGCAGAACAGTGGTTACAACTTAAATTAAGACTTAATAGAGGAGATGGCATTTGAAATGTGTCATTGCTAATTTCAAAAAATATGATTGTCTTGATGTCATCCCCACCCACACATGCCTAACTTTGTCCATCTATTTCTTTAATCTTTCTTTTTTACCCTAGAGCAACTTTGTCATCGTCCTCAGCTGCCATCTTCACTTAATTATGAAGGGAATATCAGAATATGTAGGCCCGAAGAAGCTATGAAAAATATAATTGATGTTCTCCTGTAATAAAGAAATAACAAGGCATAATGTGGAATAATCTCTGAACACCCATTTCTCAGAATAGCCCACTTATGTCAATCAGATTACCGTAGTGATTAAAAGAATAAAAATAGGAGCAATAATTTTTTAGAAGGAATCTGTTAATTTGGCTTTTAGGCCTCTTCTGTGTTAATCTAATCATAGAATACTTAGGGTTGGAAAGGACCTTAAGATCATCTAGTTCCAGCCCCCCTGCC
Organism: Myiopsitta monachus; assembly: GCA_017639245.1. Classification (NCBI taxonomy): domain Eukaryota; kingdom Metazoa; phylum Chordata; class Aves; order Psittaciformes; family Psittacidae; genus Myiopsitta; species Myiopsitta monachus. The sequence goes on from CM029922.1 coordinate 30,593,483, forward strand.
ATGGGCATGGACGCCTCCCACTAAACCATGCCACCCAAGGCTCTATCCAACCTGGCCTTGAACACCGCCAGCAATGGAACATTCACAACTTTCCTGGGCAACCCATTCCAGTGCCTCACCACCCTTACAGTAAAGAATTTCTTTCTCATATCCAATCTAAACTTCCCCTGTTTAAGTCTGAACCCATTACCTGTTGTCCTATCACTACAGTCCCTAATGAAGAGTCCCTCCCCAGCATCCCTACAGGCCCCCTTCAGATACTGGAAGGCTGCTAGGAGGCCTCCAAGCAGCCTTTTTTTCTCCAGGATCAACGGCCCCAACTTTCTCAGCCTATCTTCATATGGGAGGTGCTCCCGTTCCCTGATCATCCTCGTGGCCCTCCTCTGGACCTGTTCCAACAGTTCCATGTCCTTTTTATGTTGAGGACATCAGAACTGCACACAATACTCCAAGTGAGGTTTCAGGAGAGCAGAGTAGAGGGGCAGGATCACCTCCCTCGATGTGCTGGTCATGCTCCCTTTGATGCAGCCCAACATATGGTTGGCTTTCTGGGCTGCAAGCGCATCATGTTCATTTTCTCATCGACCAATACCCCCTTGTCCTTCTCTGCAGGACTGAATCTCTTCTCTGCCCAACCTGTAGCCACGCAAGGGATTGCTCCGACCCAGCTGGAGGACCTTGCACTTGTCATGGTTAAATTTTATCAGGTTGGCATCAGCCCACCTCACAAGCGTGTCAAGGTCCCTCTCGATGCCATTCCTTCCCTCCAACGTATCAACCAAACCACACAGCTTGGTGTCATCGGCAAACTTGCTGAGGGCACACTCTATCCCACTGTCCATGTCACTGACAAAGATGTTGAACAAGACCAGTCCCAACACCAGTCCTTGAGGGACACCACTCTTTACTGGTCTCCAGCTGGACCTTGAACCATTGAGCACAACTCTTTGCATATGGCCATCCAGCTGATTAGTTCCTCGTGTTCCTGTGAAATTTGCTGACTTGGTCAATTATATGGTCGTAGTACTTGCAGTGTCCACACCAGGAGCAATGCTTTCCTTGGAGACTATGCAGTCTGCTCCCACCAGAGCTTTGTTATCCTTGCTGAATCTTTTTTCTCTGCTGGGCAGTGCATGTGCCAGCACCAGGATGAGGACATACCAGATCAGGAGGTTACTGTGCCTGCCTGCTGAGGTCCCACCTGCAAAATAGCACTGCCGTTGCCACTGCTCAACACTTCTCTGAGACAGTCACTGAAATTACATTAACACATTGCTTTGAAACTCTTTGAAAATATATTATACATGCAGCAGGCTGTAATAAAATATCCACCCTGCTTCCTATGCCCTGGTCCCTGTGAAAAGAGCACAGGCACTCGAAGGGACCTCGAGTGCTCCCAGTCACTATTGAGCACAGCTGCCCTGCAGCGTAGATACAGCCAGAGCTGCCTCACATTTGGAGTAGATTTGCTTCACATAACTCAAGGTGTCAGCTCTTTAAGTCTCAGCAAGTCATAGCTGTCACTTTGAAGAAAATATAAGAGTTTACTGCAATGGGAAATAAATACGTACTTCTGGAGTGCAAGTTGAGAAAGGCTGATAAAAGTAATTTGGGATGAAATCACTTTCCACCAAGCATAAATTTGGCTGTATGGAAGCTAATGACTAGCCAAAAGCCAGACAAGTGTTAGACATTGAAGTGTATGCTGTCCTTTGTATGTTATTAGAGAATAATATCAAATTTGCATATAAGATGACTTTTTACTTATGAGTTCGCAAGCTTTAATAGGTATGTGCTTTTCCAATATAAGACCTGAGCTTTTCCTATTGGAATGTCATCCCCTCTCACACTGTAGTTGTTTTTAAAGGGTACTAATCAGTTTACAACACGTAGAATCAAATTATGTGTGTAACATATATTGATTTAGGTAGTGATTTACAAAGTCAAGATTCAGTTTTATGGACACACTATGTAATGCCCAAACTTTTGCACTCTTTTTGTACCCTTTTTGAACCCTTTAGTATTTTGCAATTTCAGTTTCCCAGTGCAGCTAACAGAAATTTGGTAACAGCATGTGTTTTGTAGCTTCATCTTGGAAGGACAAAGCTAGATATATTTTAGAAATGAATAGGTTATAGAATTACATTTTATTATTTACTATTGAAATCGTACAATGTTGTAGGACCTAGAAATTTAAATAAACCTTGGAAAGACCTTATATTGCTTTTTGGGATTCACTGTAATGAAGATAAAAATAAAACCAAATACATTTCTGTGAAAAAACTCTAAATATAACAGGTCAACAGACATTACAGCTTTTGCAATATCTATGGCTATAGAAAGGACTTTGGCATCTTGAAAACCACCATCTCTTAAACAATTTAAGTGAACAAAGTCCAAAACATTAGAACAATATAAACAAAGCAAGAAAGAGACAAAAATCTTCTTATGGAAATAAAACTGCAGGAACGAAGCAGTACCAGAAATGTACACTCGATTGATTTGTAAGAACTTGTTTTTGTTCAGGCTTTCAGATCTTTCAAAGAAACAGCATGTGCCTTTCTCAGGTGTTTCTGGATGCTCTGCTCTGTTACTGAAGTATTAGCAGACTGACAATAATCAGCCCAGTGTGGATTGAAAATACTGCTGTTTAAACATCCTCTACCCCTGTACATATTGCTCATTCTTTATGCTGGAAATGGAATACAAATCCCTTTTTCTTGAAAAGTGTGTTCTTAACATAAGCTAGATTCCTGTTTTTCTGATTTGGAACATCTAAACTCTCACTTCATGAACAGTCATGAGTCAAAAAGCTGAAGAATATTATTGGCACGTTCTGAGTCATATTGCTATTTTAATATCTACATATTACACTTGCACAGATTCTCACAAGGGAATGAATTACCTCCAGTCAAAAAAAGAAAAAGAAAAAAAAAGGGAAAAAAAAAGAAAAAAAAAAAAGAAAAAAAAAAGAAAAAGAAAAAAAAAAAGAAAGAAAAAGAAAAAATTACATTCTTGATGTTTTCCTAATCTTCTAACTCAAACTTTATATAAAATCTCTCTGAAAATGTATTTTTGATTACTAACAGGTTTTCTATAGCCATTAAAATAAATGTGTCTAATGAATTTATGCAGGTTACACAGAATTTCATTTATCTGGATTTACTGTGCTCAGATACCAGGAAAGATCAAGGAATTCATATTGGTTACTTATAATGAGGTAATCAGGCTTTAATGAAAATCAACAGTTATTAGATAATCAGTTCAGCCTGGCGACTATTGGTCTGTTATTGTGGGGCAAGAATAATTAAAGGGCACTTAAGGTATGGAAAAAATGGCAGCCAGAAACTGATGTGCCTATAGAAGTCTCCAAACGACAGACATTTAGTAGTCCTTTATACGTTACTATAGCAACACACTTTGATAACTCATCTGCCCGCACCATAGTAAAACAAGGGGCACAGGGCTCCTCAGAAAGTGCAATCTCCTTTAAGCAGACCTATAAGCATTGCAGATGAACAGAACTCTAAACATTCCTCCATGAATATTCATGAACTAAGTTGTTTTTTGTTGCCTGCCTAGTCAGCAGTCACAAAACACATGGTGTGTGTTGGCAGCATCTTGCCTAGGTAGAGGGCTATGGACTGAGGCAATGGCAGGAACCAGGACCTGTGAGGCTGACTGACATTTCCATCTGTAGCGAAGGCTGGTAATTAACAGGAAGGAGTGTGCCTGCAGCATTGCACCATCTGCTAGGGAAACGGCTCAATAAGAAAGGAGCTGGATATCATCTCAGTGGTGGCTCGATCTGGTTCCGACATGAGGCTGGGCATCTGTTAGCTGAGGAGATAGGCTATTAGGAAATTCGACTGGGAATGAACAACATGGAAAGAGCACTCTGACCTAGCCCATAAAAGCATCTCTTTAGAAATGGTGTCTTTTTATCTTACTTACACAAGTCTTCTGAAAATGGTTTGCTGAGGGACTGTTATGGATCTGTTTGAAGTAACACAATGGTTTCAAAAATGCTGCTTAATTCTGACATCAGATTCTTGAAATCAGGATACAGCTGTCATCTTTTGACAATAGAGCTAATTTCAGAGTGAGGATATGAGGTTAAATTCCTTCTGTTGTTTATTTTTTGGGGGCAGGAAAAAAATTAACTTGTAACTATTGTATAGGTTAACTCTCAGAACACAGTAAATCTGGGATACTGAAATGGAAAACATACAGAGATGAAAGCATAAAACCTTGCCATAATTTAAATACAGGATTGTGAAAAACATGACAGTAGAAAAGAACATCAATGTATATTCTCTGTGTGTATATATACATATAGAAATATATGTATATGTATATAAGTTTCATAATAAACCCTTTTTTCTGATAGGGATATAAGTAGCTTGTGGTTTGGAGAAAGGCATATGCAGAGATTAGTTTTCTACTTCAGGTTGTAAAGATAGTTCTTTGTGCTGGGAGGTTGATCTACGTATCCATTTATGTAATTAAAAATATTCAGAATGCAAATAGTATTATTAAAAGCTTTTAAAGCATAATAAATTATGGGATTTGTGGAAATGACAGCCTGATGTTCCTCAGGCCTCTGTTAATGTTCAGATTCAGCAAAGTTTGGGTAAATGTCTGGTTTTGTCTGCTGACATTCCTGAAATTCTTTGTGTGAGGGACAATTTTTGAATCCTTTTTCTCTCAACCATAGTGCTGAGAGCAAGCATGCCCTTGTTGTACATGTAGCAACATGCTCTGTTGACATTACCATTGGTTACATCATATCAGTGCCTATGGACGCAAAGCAATCTTGGGCTGTGTTTGTGCACCTATGAAGTGCTGAGACACCTACAGAGTTGTCATAACTTAACAAGTTGAACAGTGACAACCACCAGCATGTGTTTTATTTTCTATGTATGGCAAATGTGACACAATGTGATTTAGAGCAACTCTCACTGATTGCAGGATAAAGTAACTTCAATCACGCTGCATTTGCAGACTGAGAGCACGTATGGGTACTATAGCTGGGCTGCTCTTTGCTCAGACTGCGGTAACTTGGTTGTATGAGAGAATCATAAAGGTGACTTTAGTCATCTGTGAGTTTTCCAGGATTTGTGTACAGTCAGTGAACAGAGGTAGCACTTCCAATGGACAATAGTGGTGTTCCAAGGGGCTGATATGACTGTATGTCGAAATTAACCCTGACACTTACCTTTTAAATCACCATCCTAATTGCCATTCCTTGACATAGAGTTCATAGAAATGTTGACATGCACAAATAACTGCTGGGAAAATCAGCTCACATCAAGTACCCTGGCAAATAAACTGAATATCCAGTAGAGACCAACTATTTCTTATTACAGCAGCTTACAACATGGAAAAGAAAGATGGTACATCTCACAAAGTGACAGAAGTGTTTTGATCATTGCATAGAAGTGTCTGACAAAAAGGAACAAAGTTTTACTTGCATGCATTTAATATTTTGTTGTTGCTGGTTTTGTTTTTTTTTTTTTTCATTTTTTTCTGTTTCTCCATAGATTTTAAGCTATCCTCTTTGAAAAAAACAGTTCTGTATTGTTTTCTGGAAACACTGATGAATATCTGGCTTTTCCCCATAATAGGAAGCGACTTTCCCCACACACAGGTTATACAGCTTTATTTGTGTTTCAACTCCATCCCTTTCAAGGGGAAACAGAAACCCTATAGTGTCTACTCTCCTAGGGACTCAGTTACCAGTTAAGTGTAATGCAGTTTTAATAAAAAATATTGTCAAAATGTGTGGTGTGAAAGACTGGAAGGCTGCAGCCTAGGTTGTAGATATGGTCAGGATATGTAGGCTTTCTGCTACTATTTGTCAATACCTTTTACAGGAAGCTGTGCAAATTACAGTGCTCATGAGTTATGCTCCTCTTAAAGCATTCCCTACTCACAGAGCTACAGGCAACAGTGTTCTTGTAGTAAAAATCAACAGGCAACTGGAAAAACAATTGTTGTGAACTTGGGGGCTAATCAAGCAGAAATCACCATTGTCTATCCTCAGCAATTGAAGGCTGACAATTGAAGGCTGATCTACAGCCAGTGAAATGGGCAAAACTTATTTCTTTTTTTTTTTTTTTTTTTTTTTTCCAGTTTCCCAAATATCTATTTTCTTGACAGCAGGTTCCTCACTGTTCAATCAAGGGCAATATGTCTTCAGTCAACAATTTTCCCTTTTTTTTTTTTTCTTTGTGTATATGTGTGTGTGTATAACACTGTTCTTAAAGCTCTTTGCAGCTGGTTGTCATCTGAACGACTGCCAATAGCCTCCAAGAGCACTACCCCCTCCTGAACACATCATTTGGCTCTCTGAGATTATTTACTAGTGAAAGCTCTGCATGCATGGAGTCAGTCAGATATAGCTCTCGGAGGAAAGAGCTGGGTGTGGTTGTGGCATTTTGGGAAATGAATTAGGAAAGGAGATAGAAATGCCATTTGGCAAGTGAGAAGTTGTGTCCTGCTGTTGTCTAAAGCCACGTGCCAAGGCAGGGCAGCCCAAGAAGGCCAGAGGGAAACAAATTTCTGATGAGCAGAGTCCTAAGACAATGAGTAGTTTAACTAAAATGCAGCATAGCCTTTCGGACAGAGGATTTCCTTGAAGATGGGGGAGTTGAGAGGGTGGTGGTAGTGGAAAGGGAATGATGCAAAAGTGTTTTAAATCCACAGAAGGGTTAATTGATTTCAGTGGACTTTCTCCTAAGCCTGAAATGTTTACTTGGGAGTGAAAATTATTTGAAATATACTGCTATAATTGGTTAGTTTGATATTAATTGAGAGTAAGTGGATTCAGTCCCAGAAGATTTCAGCAATGTGCTAAGAAGAATTCATTTAGGTATCATTGCTAAGAGGCTGAGATTCAGCACTGAGCTATTGAACCCACACACATGCACATACACACACATACATACAGTCCCAACATCCAGTTCCCATCTGCAAACATGGTATGTTACTCTGTCCAGTGAAATGAGCCCAAAACTTGTGGGTCCTGACATCATCTTCAGTGTTAAAATTGAAAGCATTCTCCAAGGGAGAGATTCAGAGGTAACTTGGAAGACAGATTTGCATTTCCATAAACTGAAACAGGAGACACCTAATCACAGCAGCTTGTAGTGCACTAAGTTGATACAAAAGAAGAAAAAGAAATATTATTATTCACTGTTTGAACTGCATTTGTATGTAGAATCCTTTCAAACTCATCCAAGGATGCTGAGTCAAAAAACAAAGCTGCAGTTCAGAACAAATGAGATTCTTGCTGCCTTATTAACCATATGGGATAAATATGAAAAACTGGGTCTGTTATCAGATAGCACATAAAAGATAATAAGTCTAGCTGCATTTCTTAAATGGGTTAAAGTTCTGCTTACCCAGTATTGAGCACTGGTTTTAAAAACAGTTCCAGAAAATTATGAGTTTAACCCAAAGAAAAGGATGGGAGGAAACTTTAGGCAATATTAATTTGAACCCAACATGAAGACCTCCCATAAAATGACTTAGACTGGCATGATTTGTCCCAGGTTCGAGCTGCACAGACAATAGGATGGGCGAACATCCAAGGCGAGGGGCTTTTCTTCAGACTCAAAAGTCCAAATTCCACTTAGATTACAAAACCTTCTGAACTCTCCTTCAAAAAGGCTCTGAGCAGTTTGGCAGGGCAGTGTGGGCGCCGGGCTCTGCCGAAGAGGGGAGCAGTGGGGGCCCAGGGGAGGAGGGAGGCAAGTGGTGTGGCAGGATGCTGCAAATCGGTGATGCATTGGCAGAGCTACATGGGGAGAGTTTGCACAGCACCTGCCTGTGTGCTAGCTGGCTCTAGCCAGTGTCGTTAGCCACTCATTTCATAAAGTCAGCCATACAATTATAAATTAAATATCGTGAAAGAAAAAAGACCCACAATGTAACAGAAGAGTGAAAGAAAAAGGATGGTATTGTGCAAAACTTTAAAATACTTCAACTTCAGCATTGATGCCTGTCCACTGCAGGTGCAGAGAAACAGTTTCTGTGCATAAAGGCATTTAACTGTACAGAGATGGTACCTATATATGTACAAAGCTTCCAGTACTACAGAGAATGAAAAGGGGAGGAAATAAAAGCTTAAGGTTTACTGTATAGTGAGGACAAAATGCTCAAAGGCCACAACATTTGGAACATGTTGAAATCAGTGTTCTTCTCAATATTCTTCATAATGAAGAAAAGAGGTTGTTTTGTTGTTTTTTTTTTTTTTTTCTCTTGCCTAAGTCATTCTACTAATTATTTAGTGGTCTTTCAAACCTTTTGTAATCTCGACTTGAGAAAGCACTGAAAGATATTAATTCTTAGCCATGTGTCTCATAAATGAAGGCCATTCTGCTATACTTAATGACAAGGCTGAGGCAGCAAGATGTCATTTGCTTTTTTCTCGGTTTTTAAATTGCTTTCTAAATGAACTACAGCTGTGAGGGCCAGGTGCTGTGATCCCTTTAGAAAGATCAGGAAATGATGAAATCCAAAATTTCAAAGTGTGATGGATGTCAGCTCCCGATTTGGTGTGTGTGTGAGGTCACCCCCATGCACCTGGTGCTATCTCCACAGCAGAATCACTTCACTGTGAAAAAAAAAAAAAAAACGAAAAAAAAGAAAAAGATGCACATGTCGAGTGTAAGAGTAACAATATGAGATGCAGTTTATAATTATCCCTTTGTTTTCCCCTCATCGAGATGGAAATGACAGATATAGAGTGTCTGTGCTTCTTGTTCGAGGTGCTGTGGAGTATATTAAAGCAAGTTTTTAGTTAAAATAACCAGCATTGGCTGGGTAGTGAGTTGAGCAGCCACCACATGGGGAATTCAGCATTAGAAAAAGAAGAGCTCGCTGACTAACTTCACTTAATTAGGAATCATATCTGCAAGGTCAAGAACTCTATTAGCTAAAATTTATTTTACAGAACATGGCTTGGAAGGTGAATGGGGTGCATTAGAGCAAACAGTGCTTTTGTTGCAGTTACTCCAAGCTTTTTATCTGGCCCTGTAATAACTCAAGAAGATTGGCTGACGCTTTTTAAAATGCACTGTTGAAATATTATTCCTGTCTTTACTGAAGATATAGCTTAGTCCTAGAAAATCAGAGCACAACCCTGTCAAGAGAGACACACTGTCAAGGAAAATGCATGTAAAACACGGACACTGAAAGCCAGAGTCCTACTCTCTTATACTGCCATTTGACACATTGCTGTGTTGCAGCGGTCACTGCAGATCCTGGGGTATTTGTGGACACTGCCAACTGCTTCTCCCATTATGCTTCTCTCTGTGCATTTGCCAGATTGCTCCTCTGAACCAGCACAAAGACTTATCCACTCTGGCAAGCTACCAAAAAGATTCAGTCCACAAAGCAGAAGATATGTCAAATTCAGCCCCTGGACCGTCCAACTGCAGCACGAATAAAATCAGAAGGCAGTATTCTCTGCTGTGCAAGGATGCGTGGCATCTGTTTCTGAGGTTTAGTTGCAGAGAAATGAAAACAAAATAACTCTACCCTAAGTTTTCCAGGGACTGGGATGGTTTTGTTGCTGATTAATCTTTTGAAAAAATGTATAGTTTTACATTAAATATATCTAAGTGCTGGACTTCATTAGGAGCTCATCCTCAGTTCTCAAAGCTCTTGCTTCATCAAGCTGAATTATAAATCTTTTGTGAACAGCATGTTGATTTCCAGTACATTGTTATTCTTAGGTAAAACATAATCAAAGCGATGTGTAGAAATGTGAATAAAAAATTCAGTTAGTGAAGATGAAAACTTCGCAGAAGAGCGTCACCAGATCTTCAAAATGAATGACTGGGACATTTACTTCACAAAATTCTGTATTTATTAGGAGCAGTGAAATTTTTTAATTTGCTAGTAGTTTTTCTACGTTGATTAGAGTAAAATCACAGCACGTCACAGAACTGTCTGCAAAACTACCAAGTCAGGCAGTTTTAGGATTCTTGTAATAGGCCTAAATGAAGTAGATTTCTTGTTTGAATTTTGGAAAGAGGAAAAGTTTTGAAACAACTACCTTAGAGTCACTTACCTGAGAGATGACTTTTGCATTTTATTTGTCAAGAAAGCAGAACACTCTAATTTTGCCTAATCCTGTAAATTTAAAGGGATGTCAAATCGACTGTTTGTTAAAAAGAAGTTTGCATCACCTACCTACTCACAGATTTCAAAGTGATCCATTGCCATGAATGAAGAGCTACAAGGAGGTCTTCAATCTGAAAGGCAGACAAAAAATTGTTCCAAGTAAGCAACAGTGAATTATTGGTACAAACATGTCTGAATTCCTGACACAGAAGTTAAAAATTTATTATTTTTTGAATCCATTGAAGATTTAGACTCAGACTAACTTCAATACTATCAGATTTACAAAGGCATCATTTAGCCATTGAGATTGATGATGGACTTCGACCTGCTTAGTATGGGCCAAAGTCGTCTTCTCTGATGGCTCCTCCAAGTTTAGAGCAGTGATAAAAAGGGTATATGAGCCTTTATGCCACAGCAGTCCAATTATGGTATTACCCAGTTGATGTTTTCAAGCAATTGGTTCCAGAAAAAGGGATCCTTCACTTAGATCCAAACGTTCAAATACTCTAAGAAGAAGATACCATTCTCTCATTTCATGGTAAAGCACACTTTAAGAGACATTTGTGCTATGTGCATAGGAATGGCTGAACAGGGCCTTATGTTCCCATATTCTGCATTCAACAATGGCCATAAATAAATGAGAAAAAGAATACTAAAATATTCAAGTATATTTCCCCTAAAATTCTCCATGGTGCATTTTGTGCAGACCACCCTTTGGCCATGAGCTGCAATTCGTGCTAATGTGGACAGCTTTATTAAAGCATCATCAGGTTCTGGACTGTTATAACCTAGGCTCTGATCTTTACAAAGTGTTTAGAAAGAAAAGACAAAGATGATAGGCAGAAATAGACACTAAACAAAATCCCTTGACTGAGATGCTCCTGGGTTATGGGGCTGTTAGTGTTACAAAAATGCTCTGAAGATCAGTTCTGGAAATGTCTTTTTATCTGTACCAAAGTCTGTACTGAAGTGCCAGATTGAGATTTCGTGTTTCTGAAATCCAGATTCAAAGTCTGGTTTGAACCTATTTCTGGCTTTCTGTTGGTTCAGTTTGCAGGAAACATTGTGAGAAATTAAACCCACAAATACCCTGTATAATGATAAGCTAATTAAAATTTAAGAAAAGGGGAAAAAAAAAAACCCAAGCTAAAACTGCAACCACCTTTCAGTCTTGTTGGAGCAAATCGTTCACCTCTGGGAAACCACTAATTTTTCAAACACAGATGCAGTAAAGCAACTTTATCTAATCTCATGCTTCTATTCTTTAATAGCTTTATTGTAGTTCAAATGAGTGGGATTTGTTATTGTAAATATGTCTTTAAAATTGCCTGTTTCAAATAGTTCCAGGTATTTACTTTATATTGTTAAAATATTTTGATCGTATTCAGTGGTAATATAGCTTGATGTAGTTGGAGGATAGGGGGAGAGGAGTCTTTGGTAGGCAGGTTTGAATATATGGTTCCGTGGATCAGCTATTTGTTAATTTTATGCAGGCTGTCTCCAGTTTCTGCATCTCACAGTTTGGGCACAACAGGAGGTGACACTGTTAACTGTTACTCTTTTCACTTACTTTTTTTCCCCTAGCTGAACATAAACATATCATTACACAGTTGCACTACACTATATTTAGAGTTGATTTTTAACTATCTATTAGATAAAAAGACTAGATCTGAGCTAAAATACCTGGAATGAACTGGGAAGGTCTAACAGAATGGCACTACCCACAGAAATTCTGGTGTGAGTAAGGTATTTCAGCACTGTGGCGATGCTATTTCATTTGCTACTGAGACTTGTCTGATGTGACTGGACAAACTGAGTCTGTGAGATGTGAGAGAGGTGGCTCTCAGTAATTTGAGTTGCCTGGATGCAAATGGTATAGGACACTGCTCTGGGCTCCTTACATGGGAAAAGATCAAAGGCATCAACAGCAAGTCCCTCGGAGTCTTTTTTATTCCCTGAGGGAAGGGACTATGTCTAAATTGTGAAATCTGTGAATGTTTTCCAAGTCTGACTTGGCAGCCTGGCAGCATCAGAAGGGCACCTTGGTCTGCTTCTTGCATATCTCTCTCCAATATCTGGCTCTTTGCAGAGAAAACAGGTCTCAGGCCAAGAGGGAAGTGCTAGATACTCCAGCAGATCCCCCAGCTTTGATATTTGTGGGATAAAGCTCAGGCTGTGGAGCACACTGTTTCCACCACGTAACTCAACCTGCCTGCCTAAGTTTCAGCCAATGTTTATATATATGTAATCATTAAAGTCTCGATGAAAGATCAAGTTATTGCCACCATAACCTTAGCAAAAGACTTGTCAGACATTGTGTCCCTCAGAACAGGCGTGCTCTGAACACTGACATTTCCTCACATCATCTTTATCTTCTGGGACCACAGGAAAGGGCATGAGGAAGATCTGGCCACCCATCCCCCATTTGACAAGCAAGTAAAAGAATTCACCTAAAAAGTGAAATCTTTCTCCACATCGCATCTGAATATAATCTGAAGCACAGATTCAAGTGTCTGTCACCAACATCTGAGCTGCAAGTTTATGAACCAGACTGGCTGATTCTTCACATAGATCTCTATCTCTGCCTCCTGCAGGAACTGTTCTTTGTAAAATGATAGGATGCACTGAACTTAGGACCTGAACACTTCCACATACCAACTCAGTGCTGTAACTGCTGGTATAAAGATCCCTTCTGCTCTGTTTTGTTGTCTGTTGTGTATTTTTTTTTTTTTGTGATTTTTTTTTTTTTTTTTTTTTTTTTTTTTTTTTTTGTGAGAAAAGTGTACCTGGCTAAGGCATCTAACTCTGAATGGCTGGAAGTGTTAAAATATATTCCATGTGTTCAGACAGCTCTCTTCCACATTTGGATGCAATATTTATAATACAGAACATACACACCCCACTTAAAAATATATAATTTGCCTGCAGTTCCCATATATCTGAGAATACTGAACCTTTCCTCTGTATTCTGAATAAGAATTAATATAGACTCACCATCACTGGGTGATAGCTGGACTGATAATTCAATGACTTCCTCTTGGTTGCAATTTTCTGTTTATCCCTGGGGAAGGGAAAACACCTTTTTAATATACTTAGTAAATTTATTTTGCTGGTGGCCTGTTTCTTACAGTGCAGAGTTTTTCTGCATAAAATCTGAGAGCTATAAATAACTACATGGACCAAAGTAATCCCCAAAATAATTGCATTAGTTCAGATGGGGTTAGGTGAAGTATAAATTGGACTCTGTGATGCTTCAGTGATGCATCTGGCCAGTACAAAAGAAGAGTGAAACACTGACGATCGAGTATTTTTCTTTCTGAAATGGAGACTTACTGGGGGAACAAATATACAGATGCTGCCTTTTCTGCTTATGTATCTGATCTGTTATATACTGTGTTTTCTGCATGCTCAATCTTAAATACACCCTGGAAAGGAAGCACTGCAAACACTGCCAGTCTCAGACATCTGTGCTCCACACAGAGTCAAAGTATCTGAGCATCTTTACATTGACCAGGCAACCTGAGAGAAAAAAGAAATGTAGGCATTTCCTTCTTATGCATAGGAATAAGCATAACAAGGTGCTTATTTTTTAAAACTAGTTAAAGAGTTGTTCTGCTTCTGGAAATGAACTTCAGGTTTTAAATCATTAATTACATTTTAATTGTAATATTAGGTGGTGCTTTACCAGTGCACTGCCTTCTGTGAGTTGTGCTTTGTGAGATATAACTCTGAACTGGATTAGGGAAAAATCTGGCTTTAAAAAAGCCCATTCAAAATTTCTATGGCACTGTTGCTTTTCAAAGCCAGCACTCTTCTTTGGTTTGGCTCAGAGAATGAGCCAAATGAGCAAATGAGTTGACATCTCTGGAGGACTGGAGTACTGTACACAGGGTCAGGTCTGTGTACCCTGAGCCCAAATTGCTGATGCAAACAACATATCATAAAACCATTGACTTATCTTTTCATGAGAAAACAAAGATGGATGAACGGGTGGTAAAAAATGTTTTAACTCATTCTCTTACCCTGTACTGAAAAAGAAATCAGTATTTATAAGGATATATGGCAATCCAGACAATTTTGCTTATTTCCTGCTTTTCTTGAATCAAACCAATGGAAAACTCTTGAAAGAAAGAAAGAAAAAAATATTTGTATCATATTTAGCTGGCTTAAAGGATGGACATGCAAGTGGAGAGGTATTGAACCATGAGGTCTGACTGCACCTAGTCAGGACCCTCATTGCTACACTGAGAGGAGGCCTATATGACATTCAGTGGCTTCAGCATAGAGCTAGATGGTTCCCACTAGTGATGAGCACTCCAGCATATACAAACCTAAACCATCAGATTTTCAGTGTAATAATTGCAGTTCACATGGGTAGCAGAATTCAGTAGTCAAGGTAAAATTTCTAGTCTGCATTTTATTAATTACTGCAGCAAAACAACAAACTTTGAAAGTATTACTCACTGTATTCCTACCTTGAATGTTGAAATGTTGCTTCTTTTATGTTCAAGAAATGCCAGGAGAGGATAATGCTTCATCTGAAAGAACACATCCTCAGAAAACATGCATCTGATTTGTAGAACACTATTGCATGATCAGAAAGTTTGGTGAGAAACATCAACATGCTTTATTTCATGTCGGCAAAGGAAGAGAAGAGAATGGGAGAACTACTGAGAAGAGAATGGGAGCTATGCCCTATGTGAACCTGTTGTCCTGGAGGATCCTATAATAATGTCACAATATGAGCAGAGGTAGTAGGATTCACTGATGTAGGAATAATTGAGGTCTGACTTCTGTTTCTGAGCCTGGATTTCTTAAACGTCTCACATTTTTTGGAAGTAAGAAAGAACCCAGCAGGGGAGGGTTGTGTAAGATTTATCAGCTCTGGTTTGAAGTAAACAAGTCAGTTTAGTCATCCTGAATACTTTAGTATCAACAGGGGCTCTATTGTTTCCAATTGCAAATTTTGGAAGCACCACCTCCAGAAACTTTCAAGAGTTTCTTGCGCCTTTTGTGTGCTGAGGCAATTGCACAAACACCACAAACACTTCTGCTTTGCTACAGCAATTATTTGCTCTACATCCCTACCTCCAACAGTACTAGTGTTATTTCTACCTTATGTCCAGATATTGAAGGTTTTGTGTATAACCATGAAATGCAACACTGAATAACAAGCAGAATTCAGTGTTAAAAAAGTTATGACAGAATCCACAGTGGCAACACCATGTTGCAGGACAAATAGAAATATTCTGACAATATGTAATTCATCATTCAACCACCTTTCTCTTTAAAAATTATGACACTAAGAAAAAAACCCCAAACCCAACAAAAAAACCCTCCAAACCAACATGGTAGCTGAAAAAGTCCAAAATACTACAGATGATATTGTACTTGCCATAGTGTGCAAACTGATGAAACTTCCTGTTCAGTGATTGCTTTCTTTATAATGGAGTTTTGGAATGGAGTTAAGTATGATATAAAAAAATCTATGGCCAATTTAGCCACTCAAGCAGGACTAGAAATCTCATGTTTCAGGCTGCAGTGGGAGATAACTTGCCACAAGATGCGCTGATTGGAACTCTGCAAAGTCTCTGCTTCACTGACTCTTGGAACAGACAAAAGCTGTGCATGAATTCAGAGGGGAGCACAAAGCAGGCAAAGGCGTTCACCAGCAGTGTCAGACTTTGGAATTTAATAGGGGATTGTTCTCCCACTGTTCAAAAAAAAGTATTGGAATCTGTGTTAATTGCCTTAAAACCCAACTGCTGCCTCAGGGTATAGAAAGAAGAGCAGGACTCAAGTGGTAGAGGGCCCAGCAGTCCTTGTATGCTTTGTGGCTGATCGGAGAGTTCAGAAACAATGAGATATATATATCTACATGAACAGTCAAATCATTATGTTTTAACAGGACTGGAACATGGCAATGCTGTTTTCATGGGTTTGGTCCCAAAGAACAGATCATACTAGGCATTTGATTAGTGATTTGAAGCAAAGCACTGTATTTTATTAAATGAATAAGCAGACAGCTCAATCCAAAATCTGTGTTCCATTCTGCTGACCCCCTGAAGAAATCACAGAGTAACCCTTCCCAGAAACATAAGCTTTGTTGTCTGACCTTGCAGCACACGGCAAAGGCAGCCATGAGTTGAAAAGAAAACCTTTAAACAGAAACTGAATTATTCTAGGATGCAGCTGAGACCTGGATGTGGTTTTGAGCTGTCCCAGTCTCCAGCCTGAGAAGGGCATGCATATATGTTCAAATATACCCTACATGTGAAATCTTTGCTTCTGAACTGCCATATTGGCTCTTCCATTTTAGCAAATCATTTAACAGTTGCCCATGTTTTGGAGCTATAATTCTTTGCGTTAGCAAATGGCAAAACCAAACTTGTGCAAATAAAAATAACGGGCACCTGAGCACAGGAAGAAGTCAGAGTTAGGGACAAGAGAGAAAGATAGACCATGATAACTTGTTTACATGTTTGCTTTTTTTTCCCCCCCATTTTTACATGAAATTCAATTCAGGTAGATTCAAGTCACTTTCTATGAATATGTAAGGGAACTGCTGTTCTAAAAACTGAATTTTACTACAGTGAAAAATAAAAAGGCCCAAAAATCCAAAAAGTGATGGTTTGCCATCTCAAAAATGCATTTTTAAAGGAAATATAGGTGGACTGTGCTTTTTATAGTACTCTTCTACACAGACTGAAAGTTCTTTGAAGCCTCATAATAACATGTAAGTAACCTCATAATAACATGTCTATCCAGTATGTATTGAGAAACATATGATATGTTGCAACTTTAAATATACATTTTTGTATATACAATAAAAATAGATTCTTATCCTTTTGCGTTCTTTTTTTTGGTTCTTTTTTGACCTGGTAACATTAATTCCTAAATTTAGGAATTAATTTTTCTTTTATTATTTTTATTTTTCTTTTATTATTTTTATTATTCTTAATGTTTCTTTTATTTTTTAATTTCTGAAATGAGGAAAATTCAGAAAAACATACCAATTTAAAATCTGGAAGACCAAGTTCATTTATCATTATACAAAATAGCAATCGGCTCAACTGAACAAAAATAACTTGGGCAGTTAGCTTTCACCAGCTTGCACACTCTACTGATATATTCCATTTACTACTTTATATCCATCTGCCAAACCCACCTGGGTTTCAGATGGGGCATTTGCTAGCTCTGTTAATGATTAGCTTCTCTCTATTCCCTACACCATCCCCTAAATACTTTAGGAACAAAAGTTCTACAGTGTGTTTTATGTCATGGTGTGTTAATCTAAATGCTATATCAAGTGGAGAGCATATTAAGAAGTATGTCAGAGAGTGTTTCTTTCTCATTATGACCCCCACAATGAGTCAGGTGGAAGTCATAATCTACAGTCAAAAGCCAAAAATAGATGGGTTCTGGATAAGGCAGTGTCATATTCGTTTTTATGAGGTACCTTTCACAATGAGATTATCTCTAAGCACTAACAGAAATACTGGAAATGTTACTATTTTGGTGGCTTAGTTGTAGAAATATTTAAGGTCTGCTGGAGATGGAAATAATAATTAACAGTTTCACAGGCTTTGCTGTGGGACTTACAGGGAGATGAAGGTCTGCACAGAAATGATACTGAGACAGTGATGTGTCTCCTCTCAAGATTTCATGATGTGAAGCATTACTTTTTCCTCACAGTTCTCCCAGGTCCTGGTGAACTAGAAGTTTCTATCCAAGTAGGTGTCACTACTGTACACTCCATAGAGGTATCCTGATGAGAAAGTGTGACAGAGAGTGGACAAGTGAGTAACACACCCTCACTGGCATGGAAAGAAAAACCCGTATAGTCCTCCTACTCTCTGTGGCAAGTGGTGTCTCCAGTCTTTTTGTGGGAAGCTGAACTCAGTGTTGTTTTGTTTAAGAGAAAGGCTGCTTAGTGTAAGGAAAAGCCCCTTTTGTCTTTTTAACACTTCAATGCAAAGGCTGAGCATAGGAAATCTGCATCTCCTGAAAACTCTAGCACTGTCTGAGAGACAATGAGTCAGTCTAATGACAGCAGGTATAATAACTAATGGTTTAACTGGGTCATCCCCATTGTGTGTTTTCACATATTAGTGAACATTATGGGTAATCCTCTTTCAAGAAAAAAGATTGCACCAAGCCTTCTTGATGCAACCTCCACAAGGTTGTCCCCTTCTTAAGGCAAAGGTGCTTGTCAGGCTTCAGTGACTGAAGGCTGTCTTAACCTTGTCACCCAAAGTCCAGCAGTTTCTTATAACTGACAGTCCAGCTTTCTTCACAAACACAAGGACTGAAAGGAAATCATATTTAGACATTATCAAGTAAATTGACTTTCAGCCTTTTTACTTTTCATTTTGGTACTGACCTGAACAATAAGTAGTGCTAGAAACCATTTCTCTATTAGATGAAGGGTGAAAGAAAGCAACAATATTTTTACTGTGTCCCCATATCAGTCACAGGTCACAAGAGATGGCTCTATCAGCTGAAGATGAGCAGTATCATCAGCTGCAAACTTCTGTCAGAGCTAATTTTCCAGTCTCCCTGGAGAAGGTTGGTTGTATACACATCCCTCTCCAGGCATCTGCGCAGGATGTGGGCACACTCAAGGACAGGAAGGCTTTCTGTTCCCCAAATATGCAGGTGTGTGCAATGTCAAGCATCAGCTTGACATTTACAGGATCATTTCATAATGCATACATAGTGCAGTTTTCCTGGACATCAGCAGTCTGAAATTGTTTCCTTACTGACAGAGGTATGGGAAATACAAAAGTATATGGACAGCTTTGCTGGACTCTTCAGCTCTTTCTAAAGAGAGATTATTTGTGTTCTTGCTGCTCTCTCCAAACCACATCCACAAAATCTCCTGCAAAGAAAGGAGGGTTCAGTGCGAAAACCATATATTGCACTTAAATGTGGCTGAGGAAGAAGGTATTTTTATTTCATTTACTGAAATGTAAGACAAATAATGAGAAGGCAACAGTTGCTGGCTCACCATTTTCTAGGTCGCTGCTTATTTTGGTATTTATTTCATAGGATAATTGTGGACTTCCCTCCATGAGCAAAATGAAGTGAGCATGAGAGAGAAGTAAGATCAGGTTAAAGGCAAGAGAAACAGAGAAAAATATGAAGCAGAGAAGCTAAGCATATTTAAAGTCATAAGCAATTAGTTATTATAAGATACAATAAAACAGAAATAAGGACTTTGACATATAATATTTATGTGGTTCTATGTAATTGCTTCTAAGCTTGATGATAGTATTTGGGGTCTCCTTCTTAATCCTGCAAAAATGAAATTTCATCATCCCCAATAGCTTATTCACATTTTTCTACACGTGATGACCCTTAAGTAAATATAGCTGTTTATCATAAAAATTATGCATTTAGAAGTGAATTGGAATGTTATTTAGATATTCATTTATTTCCACGTTTATGCTGCTTCTATATTTGTTTACTTGTATCTTAATTATGTAAGTCAGGGGTGGTCTAATCCTAGCAACAATGAGGGGCAGATGGAGATTTTTTGCCCTCCAACTGGGTATGTGACATTCCTCCCCTCACAGCTGCAGCCTGACACAGACGTTTGGCTGGTGCTGCTGCTGCTGCCAGAGAAAGGAGATGTTTTCGAGGATGTGAGGGAAAGTGTCCACACTCCCTCCCACAGGTGACATCAGCAGCATTGGTCCATGTGCTGAGTGTGTTGGAAGCAGGAGATGGCTTTCAGCTGCTTTTGATGCATGCATGGCTACCCCTCCTCTTTTCCAGAGGAAATACTCCGCCTTGGATGAGGATGTTCACTGGGCCACCATCTAACTGAGGCAACAAGACCAGAAGTCCTTCCTGGAAATATTGTATTAGAGGATTATGAGCTGAGTGTATTGTGTTGAGAGATATCCTGAAACTGGGGAAGCTCTCTTAAAACAGAGCAAAGCAAAACAGAACAGTGTAAAATATCAGAGCTAAAAAATACCCTCCCTATTCTTCAGAAAGTCAGTTTTCACCCATGAAGGTATAACACAACAAAGCTGTGATATGTTACTGATGTTTTAACACTGGGATTTTTGACACAAATCCCCATGTTCATTCAGGTTTTAATACTGTGTTACACAGAAGGAATCACTTTACCTACTGGGAAAAAAAAGAGGAAATATTCCAAATTTTATTGTCCCTCTTCCTGGTTCAGCAAAACTGCTTTCTTCTAACAATGGGGAGGAAAGAGTGAACAGAAATTGTCAGAGATGCTTTAGGCTTTAAGTCTATATTTGGAGGAAGGACTATTTTTGATATACCATTGATATATTTTGATATACCATTGATATATTTTGATATATATATTATTATATAGCTTAATCTCTGCGGTTGTAAAGCTTGACCTGGGGCTGAGAATAAAACCAGATGAAGGCTTCCAGACAGATCCCTCTTAAAACACTTTGAAAATACCTGCCATCAATACAAAATGATGCTTTCTGAAGTCCTGAGAAGGTTCCTCAGCACCATGTCGTGTCCCTGACAGGTGACTTATCTCTGGCAGAGATTATTCAGTACTACCTAGACAAATGTCGACTTTTATCAGAGGAAGGAGAATCATCCCAATTTTACCTTCAGTTTGATAGTGAAATTATAACAGTCATGAATCACTCCCGGCTGTCCCTGAAACCTCTCTTTCAGCAAATCACTGTAGGGAAGGCAACAAGTTCTGCAGCAATCAATCCCTTTTATGTTTCTTCACAGAGAGATAGGCATTATACTGGAGCTTAAACTGTGTTGCTGTCTGAAATAGGTAATTGGTAAATAAAATACCAAATGAAATCATTCAAATATCATCCACTGCCCCCATTTAAGGAAGAAAGCTATTGCTGAAATACTTTCTTCACCTTTTAACCCATGCATATATCCAACCCATCATCTCCTCCTTAATCTTCCTAACCCCTTTTCACCTCAGATATTCACTCCTGTGGGGACCATCTCTGTCATTGCATGACCCACAAATTACCTCCCTGTACTTCTTTTTTTGTCTATGGTCCTCTATATGGTCTTCTTCCCATGTGCCCTCTGTTCAGAATGAGCTTACCTCAGGCACTGGACATCATCATCGTCTTCACTGTTGTTTCTTTGCTCTATGGATGCTTTTTCTGATTCCTGTGCTATGGTACTTTCAGGGCTGAATGGATCTCTTGCTGACAGTGATCAAAGCTGTCAGTTGCTGTTTATTTCCTCACCTCTTCAATTTGGTTCCTGGGAGGATGTTTCAGCAGACGTTTTAGAGAGACAGAAAAAACCAATATCCTATTAAACTAATGACCCTTGGCTATGCTATCTACAAATGAATGCAGAAACAGACAATCACCCAGGTTTCTACTGAGGGTCTCTGCACAATACTATAGTGTGTATTTTCTAGCTATAAAATGTGTATGTATAACTTCAAGGAAAAAAATTATTTCCATTTAAGAGTAATTCTTCCGATGTAATACTCCACTAATTGCTTTCTGGCTATTAAGAATATTAATAAAGTTCATGTCCAGATTTTATAGTAGAAAGCACTGCTGTCTCTTCTGTATATTTTTATTCTGAGGGCTCCTGTAAAGAATGTCTAAAAGCTTTTTATAACAGTTGCCTTCTTACAAAATCAAAAGTCTGGAATAAATTTGTTGTGACTAGCTATTAGCAAGCAAGATTTTTTTTATTCAAGAGTTGCAATGGATACCTTCATCAAGAAAACATAGATGTAATTTGTCACATGTATCTTCATGTCCTACGATCTCTGTTCTAATCACAAATCATAGAATCATAGAATAGTTATGGTTGGAAAGGACCTTATGATCATCTAGTTCCAACACCCCTGCCATGGGCAGGGACACCTCCCACTAAACCATGCCACCCAAGGCTCTGTCCAACCTCGCCTTGAACACCGCCAGCAATGGAGCATTCACAACTTCCCTGGGCAACCCATTCCAGTGCCTCACCACCCTCACAGTAAAGAATTTCTTCCTCATATCCAATCTAAACTACCCCTGTTTGAGTTTGAACCCGTTACCCCTTATCCTATCACTACAGTCCCTAATGAAAAGTTCATCCCCAGCATCCCGACAGGCCCCCTTCAGATACTGGAAGCCTGCTAGGAGGCCTCCATGTAGCCTTCTCTTCCCCAGGCTGAACAGCCCCAACTTTCTCAGCCTATCTTCATACAGGAGGTGCTCCAGCCCTCTGATCATCCTCGTGGCCCTCCTCTGGACCTGTTCCAACAATTCCATGTACTTTTTATGTTGAGGACATCAGAACTGCACACCATACTCCAAGTGAGGTCTCACAAGAGCAAAGTGGAGGGGCAGGATCACCTCCCTCGATGTGCTGGTCATGCTCCTTTTGATGCAGCCCAGGATACAGTTGGCTTTCTGGGCTGTGAAAGCACACTGCAGCCAGCTCATGTTCATTTTCTCATCAACCAACACCACAAGTCCTTCTTGGCAGGGCTACTCTGAATCTCATATTCCTGATGCTTGTACTAATAAATGGTTTCTCCACTACCAGCCTGCTACTTGAATAGGTTATATTTAATACACTTGCATTAAACACACTTTCTAGGATGAAGTCTTCAAAGGAGGTGATTCTGACCACCTGCTCACCAAGATAAAGGAGAAGACCATAGAAAGGCTAGGAGGATTAGCCAGGTTAATAAATGGTTAGAAGGGTTGTGCCATAGTCAGAGGTTTGAGTGTCTTGAACATGGGACTCGACTTAGTAGGCCAGGTCTACTGGGGGCTAGTAGAGATGGTCTGACAAAGAAGGGGAAGAGCAATTTTGGTAAGAGGCTCGCCAGACTGGTCAAGGATGCTTTAAATTAGATGTGTTGGGGGAGGAGGGACATAATTCCATCCCAACACACCCAGTCACTGGCCAGAACCTATAATAAATGCTTGGAGGAATGCAGAGATATTCCAGCCACTCCAGCCAATGAACCGACATCATTTGGAGCTCAGCTCAGATGCCTCCATGCAAACACCAATAGCATGGGGAACAAACATGAGGAATTAGAGACGTGTGCACGTTTACAGGGGTATGATATAATAGGTATCACAGAAACATGGTAGGATGGCTCCTATGACTGGAGTGTTGGAATGGAAGGCTACAGGCTCTTTAGGAAAAGACAGGCCTGGCAGGTGGGGAGGGGGAGTTGCTATTTATGTTAGGGGTAGGCTGGAGAGTATGGAACTCTGTCTGGGGACAGGTGAGCAGTCAACAGAGAGTTTGTGGGTCAGGGTTAAAGGGAGAACAGCGATGGGTGACATTATTGTGGGGATCTGTTACAGACCACCTGATCAAGAGGACTCTGTGGATGAAGCACTCTATAAACAGATAGGAACAGCCTTGTGCTTCACAGGCCCTTGTTCTCATGGGGGACTTCAACCACCCTGATATCTATTGGAGGGATGGCACAGCCCAACAGAAGCAATCCAGGAAGTTCCTCGATTGTGTGGAAGACAACTTCCTTCTGCAAGTAATAGAGGAGCCGACAAGGAGAGGTGCCATTCTTGACCTCGTCCTCACCAAAAGGGAAGGGCTGGTTGGAAATGTGATTCTCCAGGGCAGCCTTGGTTACAGCAACCATCAGGGGGTCAAATTCGAGATCCTCAGGACAGTGAGATGAGTGTGCAGCAAGCTCACTGCCCTGGACTTGAAGAGAGCAGACTTTGGCCTCTTCAGGAACCTGCTCAGTAAGGTTCCATGGGATATGGCCTAGAGGGCAGGGGGGTCCAAGGCTGTTGGTTGATATTCAAGTATCACCTGCTACAAGCTCAGGAGCGATACATCCCTACTAGAAGAAAGTGGAGCAGGAGGGCCAGGAGACCTCTTTGGATAGATAAGGAGCTTCTGAGGAAAATTCGAAGGAAAAACAAGGCTTATAAAAGGTGGAAGCAAGGACAGGTGGCCTGGGAAGAATACAGGGATGTTGTCTGGAAAGCTAGGGACCAGGTTAGGAAAGCTAAGGCCCAGTCAGAATTAAACTTGGCTAGGGATGTTAAGGATAGCAGGAAGGGATTCTATAGGTATGTGGCTAGTAAAAGACAGACCAGGTACAATGTAGGCCCCCTCTGGAAGCCAACAGGACAACTGGCTACCCTGGATTTGGAGAAGGCTGAGGTTCTTAATGACTTCTTTGCCTCAGACTTCACCAGAAAATGCTCTGACCACATCACCCAAGTCTTGGAAGGCAGAAGCGGGGACAGTGAGAATGAAGTCCCTGGGCCCACTGTAGGAGAGGATCTGGTTCAAGACAATTTTAGGAACCTGAGCATGCACAAGTCCATGGGACCAGATGAAATCTATACGTGGGTTCTGAAGCAGCTGGCAAATAAAGTTTTGTCTGTCATATTTAAAAAATATGTCAAAAAAACCCTGTCCATCATATCTGAAAAATCATGGCAGTCAGGTGAAGTTCCTGATTACTGGAAAAAGGGAAATATAACCCCCATTTTCAAGAAGGGGAAACTGAATGAGCCGTGGGACAACAGACCAGTCAGTCTCACATGTGTGCCTGGCAAAATCTTGGAGCAGATTCTCTTGGAAGGCATGCTAAAGCATATGAAAAACAACAAGGTGCTTGGTGACAGCCAGCATGGCTTCACTAAGGGGAAATCTTGCCTGACCAATTTGATGGCCTTCTGTCATGGTTTAAGTCCCTCAATAACTAACCCAGTTCGCTCACTCACTCACTCCCTCTCTTTCTTCCGCCAGTCCCAGGAGCATGGGGAGGAGAATCAAAAGAATGCAACTTCCACAGGTTGAGATAAGAACAGTTTGGTAACTAAGGTATAACACAAATCACTACTGCTACCACCAGTAATAATACAAGAGAAATACAAGGAAAGAGAATGCAACTGCTCACCAAGCCCGACCCAGCCAGTGCATCCCCCAGCAGCGAACCCCCCCAGTTCACCACCGCACCCTTCCGGAGCTCTGCTCTCTGGTTTTACATCCCTGGACATGACGTGCTGTGGCATGGAGTAACTTCTTTGGTCAGTTTGGGTCAGCTGTCCTGTCTCTGCTTCCTCCTGGTTTCTCTCCTCCCCAGCAGAGCATGAAGCTCAGAAAGTCCTTGGTCAGACCAAAACATTACCAAGCAGTAACTGAAAACACTGGTGTTACCAGCGCTGCTCCCAGGCCCAAAATCAAAAACACAGCGCTGCACCAGCTACCAAGAAGGAGAAAAATGACTGCTGCTGCTGAACCCATGACACCTTCTATGATGGAGCTACGGAACTGATGGACAGGGGTAGAGCAGTTGATGTCATCTACCTGGACCTGTGCAAAGCATTCGACACTGTCGCATGCAATATCATTGTCTCTAAGTTGGAGAGACATCAATTTGATAGGTGGACAACTTGGTGGATAAAGAACTCCTGGATGGCCACACGCAAAGAGTTTTGCTCAATGTCTCTATGTTCAGCTAGAGACCAGTAACGAGCGGTGTCCCTCACGGATTGGTGTTGGGACTGGTCTTGTTCAACATCTTTGTCAGTGACACAGACAGTTGGATTGAGTGCGCCCTCGGCAAGTTTGCCAATGACACCAAGCTGTGTGGTTTGGTTTATACGCTGAAAGGAAGGAATGCCATCGAGAGGGACCTTGACAAGCTTGTGAGGTGGGCTGATGCCAACCTGATGAAGTTTAACTATGCCAAGTTCAAGCTCCTCCAGCTGGGTCGGAGCAATCCCCTGCGCAGGTACAAGTTGGGCAGAGAAGAGATTCAGAGCAGTCCTGCCGAGAAGGACTTGGGGGTTTGGTTGAAGAGAAAATGAACTTGAGCCGGCTGCAGTGTGTGCTTGCAGCCCAGAAAGCCAACCGTATCCTGGGCTGCATCAAAAGGAGCATGATCAGCAGGTTGAAGGAGGTGATCCTCCTCTTCTACCCGGCTCTCCTGAGACCTCACTTGGAGTATGGTGTGCAGTTCTGGTGTCCTCAACATCAAAAGGACATGGAATTGTTGAAGCAAGTTCAGAGGAGGGCCACGAGGATGATCAGAGGACTGGTGCACCTCCCGTATGAAGATAGGATGAGAAAGTTGGGGCTGTTGATCCTGGAGAAGAGAAGGCTACATGGAGGCCTCCTAGCAGGCTTCCAGTATCTGAAGGGGGCCTACAGGGATGCCGGGGAGGGACTCTTCATTAGGGACTGTAGTGAGAGGACAAGGGGTAATGGGTTCAAACTTAAACAGGGGAAGTTTAGATTGGATATGTGGAAGAAATTCTTTACTGTGAGGGTGGTGAGGCACTGCAATGGGTTGCCCAGGAAAGCTGTGAATGCTCCATTGCTGGCGGTGTTGAAGGCCAGGCTGGACAGAGCCTTGGGTGGCATGGTTTAGTGTGAGGTGTACCTGCCCATGGTAGGGGGTTTGGAACTAGATGATCTTGAGGTCCTTTCCAACCCTAACCTATGATTCTATGATTGTATGGTACAGTACCTGAACGAGGGCTATAAGGATGCTGGGGAGGGACTCCTCATTAGGGACTGTAGAGGTAGAACAAGGGGTAACAGGTTCAAACTTAAACAGGGAAAGTTTAGATTGGATATAAGGAGGAAATTATTTACTGTAAGGGTGGTGGGGCACTGGAATGGTTTGCGCAAGGAAGTTGTGAATGCCAATCCCTGGTGGCATTCAAGGCGAGGCTGGACAGAGCCTTGGGTGGCATGGTTTAGTGTGAGGTGTCCTGCCTATGGCGGAGGGTATTGGAACTAGATGATGTTAAGTTCCCTTCCAAGCCTAAGTTTTCTATGATTCTATGATTTATTTTACCTAATTTGTTGAGGGATGTTGGACACCATGACTGAGGAAAAAGTGGAGAGAGCTACCCAAGATGAGGTTTTAGTGAAAACATGAGAATTATCTGAAGCAGAAAGGTAGATATTTGCATTGAAACAGCTGTTGAATGTGTACTTGAATAAGATGTTGTCCTGGGTTCAGAAGTAGCAGCCATTTTTTCTCCTTCTTAGTAGCTGTTGCAGTGCTGCATTTTTGACTTTCAGCCTGGGAACAGTGCTGATAACACCAATGTTTTTAGTTGCTGCTCAGTAATGTTTTGGTCTGACCAAGGACTTTCTGAGTCTCATGCTCTGTCAGGGAGGAGGGGAAGCCAGGAGGAAGCAGTGACAGGATACCTGACCCAAACTAACCAAAGAGGTATTCCATACCACACCACATCATGCCCACTATATAAACTGGAGGCAGAGACCCGGAAGGGTGAGATCACTGCTCTGTCGGGCTGGGTATCAGTCGGCAGGTGGTGAGTGGTTGTATTCTTTTCCGTTATTATTTCCCTTATAATTATTATTACAGGTGGTAGCAGTATTGGTTTTGTGTTATGTGTTATTTACTGGACTGTTCTTATCTCAAACCATGGCATTTCGTTTTTCCTCTCCATCCATCCAGGAGTGGGGAGGGAAGAAGGGGGGGAGTGAGAGAGCGGCTGCATGGTATTGAGTTATGGCTGGGCTTAAACCATGACAGTTTGTGAGGTAAGGTGATGTGGGGTGAGGTGAGGTGAGATGAGGTGAGGTGTGAAAAGAAACAAGGAGACCCTTAATGATTTGTTGGGCTGTATGGAAGGATGAAGGTGGGACTCTCCAGATGCAAAACCGTAACATGGAAAGAATAATAAGTTAGAGGAGAATTATTAGAAATACTATCATGGAAGCCAAATGCTTGTAAGATTTCTAAAGAGAATTATCTGGTAAGAGAAAGATAAAGACTGACATCAGGTCAGGGCAAGGACAAAATGCTCCAATAGAGTTTTGGCTAAAAACTCAAAAGCACTAGAAACTTTGTTAAGAGCAGATCCTGTAGAGTACTGTTAGAAATGAGGGGAGGGAAAGAGGAGAAAGGGATCTAGAGATGAAAGAAAACACTGTGAGAACAAATATTCACAATTAATGTTTAGAATACATCCTGTAATTTTAAAAATGAAAGAAAATGGGGAGAATAACAGTTGGAGAAGCAGGGGAGTTCACTTGACAGTTTTTAAAATTTATTTTTACATGCATTAAAATTTATTAAGCAAGAAGAAACTGAAGAATGTTTTTACTGTGAAGGAAAGAAGTACAAGGTAGAGGGACTGTGATAAAGTAGTGAAGGGTGACAGTAGCCGTGCTGGAGTTGAGAAAATGGGATCAGGCAGGGCCACATAAATGGAAATGTGAGGAGGTAAGATAGTAAATGCTGAGGAGAGCAGACAACAAAGGAGTGACCTTTTCTATAACTGAAAAACATACAGACTGTGATTGAAAGGAAAGGGAAAGGAAGGAGGAGCTCAAAGCATAGTGTTTGTTAATTTTCTTCTAGAAGAAAGCGTCCAGCTATGACTGGGAAAGGCAAGGAAGCTTTCTTGTGAGCTCATTCCTCATAGCTCTGTGTATGTAATACACACAGCACAGAAACTAAGCAAAACACTGTGGACTGTAAAATCAACCCTTAAGAACAAAAGAAAACAGGTTTTCTAAAATCCATTAAGAGGTTGTGCAGGTGATCTAACCAAAATTACCATTGTTTGAATAAATGTGCTACTAAAACATGTATTAAAATACAAACCACAGGTCATTATTCACTGTTTCCAGGGCACTGTTCATATGGAAAAGCAAATGAGAGATCATGAGAATGGTTTTAGCATGATTGTTGATTCATGCCAAATTAGGTTTCTAATCTGTGCACAGAGCTATTATTATTAAAACAAATCATTTATCCTCTTGAGTACACTACTGCTCTGTTTAACTTCAAATGATGTCCTTTAGCTACCACTGTTATGCACCCTTATTTTAACAGTGTTTCTTTTGGCACAGTTCCTTGATTGTTGAGCAATAGATTGATCTGCTTTCAGGGAATGGAAGAAAGATATGCTGGTTTATAGTACTAGCACACACCCTGTGGTATTTTGAACACACTGGAAACACCAGCTAATGATAACAGGCTGTGATTAAATATTTCAGGACTGTAAGGGTGAATAGCATCATTTGGGAGAAAAAAATATCCCTCTAAATCACAGCAGAAAGTTGCAGGGAGGAATATGGTAAAAGATTCTGTACCTTGATGTGTTTGTATGCATTTTGCATGTACAGGAGGTAATGTTTAAAATGACAGTAACATTTAGCCTAGGCATTTACCAACCAAAGATGCTTCCAAGACATTTATGCAGCTGGTTACCATTTTGTTTTTTTTAACAGGGGAATATTTATATGATAGCCTTGAGTTCCTCACACAAAGGGCACTAATTATGCAGCAGAGATGAATAAAGCAGCTCAGATAAGGAACATATCAAATTCATATCCTGTGCTACCCCAGAAATCTGATAGGAGATTGAATTTATTTCCATGATGCAGATCATGGTTACAAAAAGCTTTTCACTCATTTCTGGCCAGAGTTAAGACACATGAGAAAAGTTATGGCAAGGTAAGCTGTGCTACGATTTTAAAACCCATCAGCTTCCATAGTTGCTTCAGTGGATACTTCAGTGCAAAATATAATAGCAGAGCAAAGGTAAAACAAATTACCTATCTTTTACCAAAGAGTAAGAGTAAGCTCCTTTGTACACAGGTAATTCCCACAGACTGGGTGGTTTGCTATGAGCTACTTCTAAATAACTTACCTGTTTGCCAGTACCATGAGACTTCTCTGCTGTTAAGGGTTGACTTTATATCTGCACTTTCTTTTCATGTTGAAAATTAACCTTAATAAGGAAGGAAAAATATAGAACAAGTTTTAGAGGAATATAGTTGCGAATACTCATTTAGAAAATAAAACTGTCTGTAGAGGGTGGCCTCATTAGGATGTCAGACTACATGGCCTTTCACTACCAAAGACACTTCTAATCAGCAAAATGTTTCTTCTGAAGTAGCCTATTGACCTGTAGAAGTGGATTTATCCACAGAGCCTTACTGAGTTTGTTGTGGGCTATATTTGCATGTTTGATCTCGGTCTTGATGATAAAAAGATACAGTGAGGTGCATGCTTCATCTGGAACTTACCAGCCTAATCCTCCTCCTATAAGATACCCAGAATGGTCCTGCTTCATGAACTCTCTGGGCCTTGAAAAGTTTTCTACAGACTTATTGAAAATCCAGTTTCTCTAGGAACTCTTACAGCGTAGATTTAATATCTCTAAATCCCACGGAAGAAAGTTTGTTTTGAGATACAAAGCAGCACAGAGAACAGAAGGCTTTCCAAGCTAGGTCAGACCTATGGCAGTGTTCGCTTTGTGCCTGCTCTCCATCGCCATTCAGAGGATTGTGCATTCAGAGGCATTCAGAGGACAGTGCAACAGATCTCACAGTGGTCAGCAAGAAGTCAGTCACTCACTTAATGAAATTCTCTTGTGTTCCTAATAGTTGGAAGTTGGCTTAAAACCTTGAACACAAGGTTTATGTTCCTTCTCATAATCTATTTTTAGCATTCACTGTGTTATAACTCTGCATATTCTCATAAATTCTTATAAATGTCCAGTTCCCCACTGACTTTTGCTAAACTCCAGGCCTTCGTAGTATCTATTGTCTGTAATTTATGGAGTTTAATTGCACATTGTCTATTTTCCATTTTTTATACATTTTCAATTAGCTGTCTTCAAATTTAATCAAGTGTGCTAATCAGTCACTGTATTATTTTAGAATGGCTTATCCTTCATGAAATTCTTCACTGTCCCACTGGGTTTAAATAAAACCTAAATAAATTCATGTTATCTGCAAATTTTATTATCTTGATACTTGACCCCATTTCTGGAAAATTCATAAATACATTAAATCATTCTTGCAACTCTGATGCAGCCTTAAAACCTTCTGTTGCTAATGTTTTACTATCATCCTCTCCCACTTTCTGACTCTTAGCTAATTTTGGGAGCATAACAACACTTTTCATCCTTTTTCTTGTTCATAACTAAATTGAATCCAATAAACTTTTACAAGCAGAGGCAAACATATTTCCTCAAAACATATAGATTATTGCCAGAGGTGTTGTTCATATTCCACAACAGGGTAAATTAACTGGTATTTTATCCTTGTTTTGGACTTTGAATATAAACCGACTGATATTTGTCTCACAAACTCGTAAATAAACATCAGCTCTTATGTGGTGCACTCACCTGGCTGCCCAGGTCTGTTGGAAATGTCCATGGAATACTTTCACCCAATCCTTGAGGATATTTTTCCTTTAATTATTTTGAAATGTGGCCCTGTATTTCCAGTTTGGGAAAAAGCATCCCAGAGCTCCATCAATAAACTCCTTTTAAGCAAGCAAATTTTAAATATCTGTCTTCTAAAGTGTTTAGTTTAATTCCTCTGAGTTTTCCTTTATTATTTCTCCTCTAAGCAAGCATTCTGTGAATCCCAGACTCCAAAGTACAGTTACTGGGCCCACCCATGCACCCATTAGCACAGTGGAGGGTTGCTATGTGGATTTTAAGCACTATGCTTATATGAAATCATAAAAGCATTAATAATAATGGCTTAATAAGTTATTAAATGTTGTGTGAAACTGTAAAAAGAAATAGACCTGAGTTTCATTATTATACTTTAAAAGGGGTTTGATGCTTTAGATTCCTTTCAAGAAAAATACCCTCCCCAATATATTCAAAGCATTTCCAAATTAATTGTCTTTTCAGATAATTCTAAAATAACTCTGGGAAATAAAATAATTTTTTGCTCTTTAGTTATTCTGCTTGGTTAGAAACATACTAAGTTAAAAAAAAAAGATATACAGGATGACATGGAAACCAGCAAAGAGCTGAAAAAGTATCTCTTATCTAAAAAGGCATTTTTTCCTCTTTAGTTTAAAATGCTCACACAAAACCTGTATTAATTTTAAATTACTAACTTGAGAGAGAAATGTAATAAAATGTTTTGCTAATGTTTTGTTATCCTTGTGGCTTCAACTCCAGCTCAAAAATGCAATTAATTCTGTAACTTACACTCTGTGGCGGATGTCATTCAAGCTGTGACAGCTTATTGGGTAGTTAAAAGGATAAAATCAAGTAGTCATTCTACTAATCCCTTTACAAGGAAACAGCTTTATGCATAAAAAGTGGAACTTATGTGGTCATTAGCAGATGCTACATCAAGCAACCAAAAATACACACATTTAAATTCTTAAGCACAATCTATGAACACTACACAGATGGTTTCCAAGAAACTGTACCTAAATTGATTACGATAAAAATGATCTGCTGCAATTGTTTCTGTCAAAAGGGAGAACAGAATTTGTCCCAATGTGTCGCTCTGCCCACTCATGCAGAGAACCCAGCTGCTGAGACAGATGTTGCTCTAAGCACTTTATTTTAGGGTCATTAAAATGGTTACAGGGGTTAGTCATTCATTGTTTTATAAATTGTGCTTACTAGCTGAGCTCCATAGATGCTAGAAAACTTTGTGGTTGATCAAAAAAAGTTACATGGCATATCACATTTACCTTATGCTGGCAGTAAAAATGGGTGAAGCACTGCATAAGACAGGATGAGAAAAAACAATTACTTTTTCTGTTTTATTTAAAAGAGTATGTTTACTTAAACCTGATGTAATATTGGTACCTATTCTGTAATCATCTGAAATACAAAACCTGCCTCAAAGGCCTTCTTATCTTTCATTTTAGTTCCCTTAAATTTTCAATACGGCTCATCCCTGTACATCTTCCTTCCATGGTATTATGAACAGGTGTCAGACAAGCAAAGGTTAAGACCAGTTGATTAGATCAGTGCAGAGTGGGTCTGTCTACCTCCCCGCTCTCTTTGCAAATGCTGCTCTTTGGCACTTTGAGCACACTCAGGCTTTTCTTAGAAATATTTGGCTAAATCTCTTCTCTGTTGGCAGGTTCTATGGTTTTCCATGGCTCATCTAATTCAGGATTGACTTATCCATGTGCATGTGATGTAGTGGTGCTGCAAGCTAGTGTGTCAATGAGAAACAGAACAGTAAAAAGATGAAGCTCAGTGAAAAACAGCAAGGTTGGCAGATCCAACTCCTTTTCAGATCATGCTGTAGCCTTTTATAGCCTCCACTAGAAAATGAAGCCAACTTCCGCTTTTTTATTTCGTCTCTGTCCCTATGCACTTGTTATTATGTTGACTGTTCAATTTTTTCCCCGAATTGGTGGCTGAACTCTGGTAGCCAAATCTCTAATTCTAGGTGGTGATCATAGACACAGTCTAAATGCTATTTTTCCACCTTTCCTTTGCATATTTAGGATAAAGTCAGTAATCTATAACAAATTAGTGAAAAAAATTAGTATCATTTGACCTGCTTCCTTAAAACATGGCTGCTTTGGCAGTGGGTTGAGTTCCTGCAATTTTGCAGAGATTAATTTCTCTCCCCTGGCTTAATAGGCTTTATTTAGGTAACAGTGGACTGTGCATGTGACTAAATAACATAGCATGTCACTTGCTCTGAAAATATCCCTGAATGTACAATTTTAAAATGAAAATCAAAATATCCTCAGAAAATTCAAAAGCCAGAAGAATGAATTCACCTCTGCCTCCAAATCTGTCCATTTCTGAGGTCAAATGTCTCAAAAAAAACCACATTAGGTTAGGAGTCAGACAGAAGTCACTCTCAGAAAGCATAATCCCTAAAAATGCAGTGAGAGGCTCACCACTCTCAGAAACAAGCATATTTCATCCACTTCAATGTTCAGTTCAAACTTACCAATAAAAAGAGAAATCAGCAAAGAGAGCCATGTTTTTGCCTGTCTGTGTATTACAATCTATAAATTGTCTTAGTTTCACATAAATTTGAATTGAATTTTATCTAATCTGAATTTTGAACTTTCAACAAAACCCTTGAATAGGCAATCTTTTTTTTTTTTCAGTTGGCAATATTGTAAAACAGATTCACCCTCAAGACTTCATCTGTATCTGAAGCAGAGAGGGGGTCTTCCATCTCTAATGTTAATAATAGTTTTATGACAGTAAATTTATTATTATCTAAGTAAAATGTTAAGATTTGTTGTAACTAGTAGCTGATCTTCTAGCAAAATAGGCATAATAAGATGAGGGCTGCGTTAGAGGCCTAGAGACCCACAGAGTGTGCTGATCTACACAGAAAATTACCTTTCCCTTCTAATTTTATCTTCTGCTATTGTAAGGTCTTCAGGATAACAGCGACCATCTACTTTGCTTGTAAGCAATACTCTTCCCATTTCAGGAAGAGCTTCTGGGAGGTAATAGAATTGTAGAATAGGTAGGGCTAGAAATGACCTTAAAATTCTCTAGTTCCACCCCCCCTGCCATGCTACATTAAATACTAAAGGCCTCTCTTATCATCTCACATGTTGTATTTCTATGTGAGATTTAGCAGACCAGTGCAAGTCCAGAATAGTGGTAGATCCGCACTTGATGAACTTGTCCTTTTTAGCGTTCGTGGTTCATGCACTGCTTACAGAAGAAAACATAAAGAGAAACATCCTGCTGAAAAGCAAGCTTGAGTTCTTAAAAGAGTTTTTGATATTCTGCACACCAGGCATTACAACATAAGGCTGCTCACAGCCTGGGTGTCACTCCAAATTCCATTATACTTACATTAGATGCTGTTTGTTCCTCCTGCAAATGCACTGACAGATTTTGCAGCCCTGTACATGTTTTTTTTAGTGTATGAAAGGTTTGTAGTTATTTTAGCCATGGAGTTGCTAAAAAGTTATTAAAGAAAATCAAAGTTCACTCTCATCTACCCTGAACGAAGACAAACAACATATTCCTCTTTTAGAAACAAATGAATGGGAATTGGCTAGTAAGCCACTTGCACTGAGATGGCTGGAGCTGCAAAAAGGGTGTGATGACTTGATGTACATTATAGAAATGAAAGCATTTCTCCTTGAAAAGCCATTATGATACCTAGCTTTAACTCACTTTCTTTTTTTTTTTCTTTTTCTTGCATTCTCTTTTTGTTATGCAGCACCAGAGTTACATCTGAGATGGCAAAGAAAACTGGTACTTGTACTATTGTGGAACAATACTTACCCTGAAAAGCATAGATTTTATATAGAGCAGAACAAACACAACACGTGCAATTGTGAGAAAAAAAGAGATAAAACCTGATAATAGAAACTCAGTCTGCTGGCACACTACAGCTTTTCTGAAGGTGATATTGTTTAGCGCTAAGATGAACAGTTCCTCCTGCCGTAAAGCATCACTAAATATAACATAATCACATCTACACTTGGTCACACTGAGTCCTTCTATCCCAGCCTACAGTCTTCAAAAGCGGATGCTTAGGATGAAGTGTAAGAATAAGAAAACCGTTTTTCCCTTTTCTCTGAACACTCAGCCTTCAACAATTTGTGGCTCAAGGACTTCCTCTGGTTAATGAATCACACTCTCCATGGTATCCACAAGTTAGGAACAGTAACCTTGCCATAACTGCCTTAGATTGAACAGAACAGGGTTTTACCTAGATGCATGCACTTTTTTCTGCCATTCTCCTCCACCCCCTACAGAAACGACTTAAAAAATCCAGATCACAGAGGGGAGATTTGAAGCTTGGAACTACACTCTAGGCATTGGCCCCTAGATTCCTCCCTAAAAGTTTCTCCACAGGCTCCTGTTCACCCCCACTGCATGTGCTCCTGCCCTTTTGTACTGTTCCCTTACATCTCTTTCAACATTCTGTGTCCATAAAGCTGATAAAGATAATTCCCCCTCTGCTGCTTACTAGTGATCGAGGCTGTCCTTTTTCCCTCCCCAGTTTTCTCCCCAGAGAAACCCTGCCTAGACTACTGCAATCCTTGAGAAAACAGCATTTTTTGAAGACAGGGGAATATGGCTTGTACCAAACTGACAATACTATTAAATCCTTCATTTGCCTGGTTCTGGTCCTTGACTACTTTTCATCATTCCACTTGACTGATGCCAAGCATTTGTGCTTTTAACTAACTCTCTGGGTACAGCCACTTCATGAAGTCAACAGGCTCTAGAGAGAGTGTGAAACAGCCCAGATGTGCTAATGCATCCAGTCAACTTCCCAGACAAAGCAGCATTTCATAGAATCACAGAATAGTTTGGGTTGGAAGCTTAAAGATCACCTAGTTCCACTCCCACTGCCATATCCAGAGATACCTTCCCCTAGACCAGGTTGATTAAGGACCCATCCAACCTGGCCTTGAACACTTCCAGGGATGGCACATCCACACCTCTACTGGGTAACCTGTGCCAGTGTCTAATCACCCTGACAGGAAAGAATTTCTTCCTAATGTTTAATATAAATCTACCTTCTTTCAGTTTAAAGCCATTTCCCCTAGTTCTATCTCTACATGCCCTTGTAAAAAGCTCCTCTCCAGATTTCTTGTAGACCCCCTTTAGGTACTGGAAGCTGCTCTAAGGTCTCCTCGGAGCCTTCTCTTCTCCAGTCTGAACAAGCCCATCTCTCTCAGCCTGTGCTTCATAGGAGAGGTGGTCCAGCCCTCTGAACATCTTCATGGCTGTCCTCTGCACTCACTCCAACAGGTCCACTCTTTGTGTTGGGGGCTCCAGTGCTGGACGCAGTACTTCAAGTGGGATCTCATGAGAGTGCAGTAGAGGGGGGAATCCCCGTCCTCAACCATCCTGATCATGTTCCAGCATATGGTTGGTGATTTCAGACAGAGGCCTTTTTCAGGAATATAATTTTGGAAAAACAGAGTCAAAATTGAGTGATCAGTGGGAGGTATTATATCAATGTGATAAGAAGACTAGATGACATTTAGATGATCTTCAGGAAATTCTGAACATATATACATATCTTCAGTTTGGAACAAAGCCAGCAAGGAGCTACAAAAAGCATTGATCTGTCACCAAGCTATGGACTACTGTATTTTTATGTAGGAGTATGTATTAAAGCTATGTGACAGCTGGAAGGTGAGAAATAAACGTCCTCTGGTCCAACTGAAACTATGGCCTTTTACATCCATGAATACTTTCACCACTGTGCATTTTCTAACTTAGAAAGAACCCTAAGAAAAAAACAAACATTTCAAATATCTGGTTAAACTTAGTTCTCAGGGTCATACAAAAGAGAGAAGATTAATACATTTGGGCTGCTCATTCACTGTTGGCTGGAGGATCTGAAAGCACCTGTGACTGCGTAGGTGTGTTTTTCTACTCTTGTTGATTATCTTCTAAAGGTTTCTGATGGAAACCACATCCTCTCACCCAGAATTGGGAGGTGTTTATTAAAGAAGCTGAAAGCACACAAAAAGCAGCCCTGCCTCCTTCCCCCCCCCCAATTTCTGGTGCAGATATGGTTGCCTATAATTTTCTCTGTAACTGAACTGTAAACGTGACCTTTGCAAACCAACAGTACTTTCCCAACTGAAAAAGTGTTTCAGCTGCTTGACAGTATGGTTTTGCAGAGCCTTGCACTTTCATCCTTGGGTAAAGTGAATTCAGAACATGATTGTCGTGATTCAATAATAGATGGACCCTTTTATTTGCCTGTACAACTGACTCTCCACAGAGAGAGCATGTGACCACCAGATCCTATTACTTTTCTGTAATAGCTTTAATGTTCTGTCATTAAAGGAGTGATCACCTTCAGCATCAGGTGGAAAGTCCAAAAGAAACAGTGGCTAAAACTGCCATTCATTTTGTCATCCTATTCATTGTCTCTCTTAGAGGGGTGTCTTGTAAGTGCTATTAATGTTGATTGCAAAATTTGGGGTGAGGGAAGGAGTAAAAAAGCAAATCAGAAAATGGATCTTCTTTTTCCATTCCAAGCAAACTAGACTAGACTAACCCAGGAATTCTTTTTCTCTCAATGTTATCCGTGCAACTAGTATCAAAGCTACATTAATGCAACAGACACTGAAGACATTTGTTTTCTTCATTTTGCTATAAAAAACTCATGCAATTAAACATTCAAGGAAAGAAAAGCATTGTCAAGTCATTGTAAACCACCAGGTCTTACATCATGAGCACAGCACATCTCTGTTTAGTTGGTGAGTCTACAGGAATGCTTCTTTGTTCTATTAAACACATAAAATTATTACAAAAGGCGCAATGGAAGTGTGTTTATTCAAGGCCAAATCACTTTCTCATAGTTACACTTAGAAAAATCCATTGCCATTTTTTGAGGTTGAACTTCCATAGGTGACATGTATATAAATATAGTGATATTTTGCTGTGGGAGATACTTCCAGCTGCCTCCAGCTGTCTTCTGGAGGCATGCAAGAGTGAGCTATGTCAAAGGATGGCAGACATATGAGCCAGTAGGAAGCCATCCACCAACCTGCCCACAAGCTTTTCAGTTTAGCTGGCAAGGGATGAGTTCCTCAGGCCACTGACAGGATATGTACACTCAGTCTACAACCCCGAAGTTGCTGCTGAAATATTCAAATGCTAGTAAATTTTTTAATAAATATGTTTAGAGAATAAACACAACCCCCCACCCTCCCAGTTCTTTAATCTAAATTTACTGTCATTATTGTCGACTGCTTGCATCTAAATCTTGAGGATGAGGCCCAGCTTCACAAAAGACTTGGGACTTCAAGTCTGAGCTAAGTGCCAAGTAGCTTGTATATTGCTGAATGTCTCTGTAATGTGATTTCTATAGAATAGTTACACAAATTTACATTTTCTATTCAGAGGGATGTTATCACAGAGCAAGTAGGGGTTAGCTATTTTTCTCATCCTTACCATCTGGGTGCTTTTCGTGTACAGTAAATGCAAATAAATTTGTTACTTTTTGAAAGTGAAATGATATACCTTGACTTTACTGGGATGTAGTCATGCAGAGAGACAGCAGAGAGCAGTAACTGCAGTGTCAAATCTCGCCTTAATTTATTTTGGTTTTTTTTTCTCTTTTTTCTTCCTCTGGAGAAAAAATCTTTCAAAGACTTACTGGCTATTTTAGTATCACAGATTAGAATTAATCATGTGCAACTTTAAGATCCTAACAGAAACAGCTAGGTAGAAGACTGATGGGCTCTTAGCTCACTAACAGCTGGTGAAGAGAAGAGATAATTTCGGATGACAACTGACTTCAGGTAGCCTGAAGTATGAGCTCAGGTGCCCATCCAGTGCTTCTGGAGTCAAGATTTCACCCTCCTTCTGTCATCCCAGAAGAACTCTTTCACTGTCTTCCTTTTATTTCTCTCTACCCCAGCATTTATAACAAGACACCAGAGAAAGTGACTGTTTTACGAGCTTTTAGGTATGTAATGTGCCTAATTCTCAGAAGGTGGTAGAATATTCCAAAAATAGCTTTAAACATTTTACAACAGGTGTTCCTAATAAGTTAAAGATTAATCAAGTAAAGCTTCAAATAGTTTTCCTGGAAGACAAACAATCTAGTGTTGGTGCAACAAGGGGAATTTCTGGTAATAAGAATTAGAAAAATTTCAGATGATGCAATGATAATAAGGTTACTTTGATCAAATGCAAAAACAAGGTGATAAAAAGACACCTAGCCAACAGGAAGTCAGTGCATTATGGGAGACAATGAAAAACTGAAGAAAGGAATACATACTCATGCATGCGAACTAAAAAATCCAGATGGAACTAAGAACCGGAGCAGCAGGTCAGCTCTGGTTATAAAGGGAATACTCAGCTTTGGTCCTATAAAGCTACAATTCTGTTTTTCTCAGCTGCTTTGTTGTCAGTCATGCCAGGGTTAAACTGGTCTCTAGTTTTATTTGATGAGCAAGTCTACCTGCCATCTGCCATTAACCTCCAGGGTGAGGATGCATTGTCACATCTTACTGAGGAAATGGAAAGGAAGCATCAAGGTTTTTTTCTCAGCTTTTCTCTATTTTCTGAACAGCATCTGGTACATGGCACAAGCATTTCACAAAGCTTCCCATTCCCAGAAAGCACCTTTAAAGTCAAGTAAACAGAAATGATTCAGCGCTAGAGAGAATGGTGTATCCCCTTGTCATACGAGCTCCATACCTCAGTATCTTTCCTGTGCAATGTTTCCCCAGCTGCAGTGAGCACAAGGTTACAGATCAGGTTATTACTTTCAGGATCTAGTTAACAAGCTCTAATGAAAGCTGGTTCATAATATTTGCCTAATAATGTTATCAGGATGAAGTTTATTATGAAGAGGAGAGTGAGCAGCAGGCTGATAAAGCAGC
This sequence comes from Myiopsitta monachus, assembly GCA_017639245.1. Lineage (NCBI taxonomy): Eukaryota > Metazoa > Chordata > Aves > Psittaciformes > Psittacidae > Myiopsitta > Myiopsitta monachus. Next base: position 30,633,696 of record CM029922.1, read on the forward strand.
TTTTGAATTAAGATCTATAGATAGGTTGGCACCTAAATCCTGTACTGAACTTTCTATCCAGAGATCTTAAAGCACTTGGAAAAGACACATCAAGGTCACACGTGAGGATCTGGGAATTGGCAAAGTCTGAGAAGTCACTGAGCTGTATCACCGATGTTATGAGACTTCAGTGTTGAGACCACAGTTTAGCTTTGCTATGGTGACGTATCTGATAGCGAAGGGAGTTATTAGGAATTATTAGTGCACTGCACTATACCCTGAATACATCCTTGCTATGTGCTTATGGAAGGCAAGGCACAGACAACTGCATCTTCTTCGGCAGTAATAAATCTGACTCTCCCAACCCTTGGTCCTGTAACCTAATAGCAGGACTAGCAGCACTATCTCTTTCAGGTATATTCAAGTCTATTATATGGTGGGTACAGAGACTTTCTAATAAAACATAGTTAATATTCACTCAACTTAGATACCAAGTAAAATTTTCTGTTGGTATAAGTTGTTTGAATCTTCACGTCTAAAAGCTAGGTCCAACATGGGGCTACCGAAGAACTAGCCAATTTATTTATGTACTCCACCCAATCAATGTTATATGAGAGTGTTATCCAAAGGAGAAAAAGTTGTTCTAACCCAATAAATTACATTCAAAATAATTTCATTAAAATGAATCATGTAATATAGGGTATGGTTTGAAGACAGTGTAGAACTATTCATATAACAGCCAAGTACATTTTGGATTAGATACCTATGTATTCAATTTCCTTGTAAGGTGGAAAATGATAGCTTTACAACATGTTCCAGCACTGTGACATGCTAACTTTGCTGTTTGAATTTGAAGCATTTGGCCACATGAGATACAATTTCATGTTAACAGTACCAGTAGAGATCACATGTTGAACTAAAAAAAATTGAGTCTTGCCGAAGAATCCAGGCCAGTTGCTCCATTTTTTAGGAATTTACTTCATTTTATAGGAATTGTGCTAAAAGTGTTTTGTTTTTTTTTTTTTTAATTTAACACCCAATGTTTTTCCATCCTGGTAAGTGTTCTGCTGTCCTCTAACTGTTTTATGTATGGGGTCAACCCTATCCTCATGGAAATCAGTTTTAAATCACCAGAATGGGAACATGACTGAGATTTTTTACAAGTTATAAAATGTCTGCCATGATATGTTTTTTAATGTGATGTTAAAGAAGCCAGTCCTGCAACACTTCACAGGGATGGGAAATTTACTAATAAAGCACAGTGTGGAACATCTTCAGTATTCACACCACAGATTTACTAGGATGAAATTGAAGGAGTGAAAGGCAGCTTAGGTGAAATGGCAATTAGTCTATTGGCCTTTGTGCAGGAACTTCTAAAAGGGTAAATATTGATGATTTGGTTTTGCTGTTTTAAATCATAGTAGCACTTAGAGATTATTCCACTGCCACTGTAGTCAATGGTGAAACTTTGACAGAGTCAGCCTGCTTGCTTCACATTGGTTATCAAACAGCTGTCAGATGATAATAGCTGTTAAATATCAATAAACTGAGCTGAATTTGAATGAGCAAAACTTTATGCAGTTGGTTTCTAATGCCACAAGTTGTCTTTTACCATGTGATATTGTAGATTTTAATGTATAACTTCAGAATATTATCCTTTCAGCCTCCTTTTTCTTAGGTAACAAATTTACATGCATATTGTTGCCATCCTGATAGCAACAAGGGGATTAATGATTAGTAATTGATTCCCTGCAGTTGAGAATAGATATGCATGTTGGCTGAGCCTTCAGTATTTTATAGTAAAGTGTCAGAGAGGAAACCAAACCATTATATAAACAATTACACAATGATAAATTTGTCACTCAAAATGACACGTATGGCTTTAGTTGTTCTCTCTGTTTCTTCTACCAAGTTGTTAACAAGAATGGGAAGACTTAGAACAGTTGGATTCTTCTGAAAGTGATTTTCTTTACTGAGGTGATATTTATCTGTAACTGGATAATATGTTCTCTGTGCTAAAAAATGAATAATGAGCAAGAAAATTCAGGTTCACTTATAAGATTGTCTATAGAAATAACTAACTAGTGATATTATGACCTTAAAATATGCTTCTCATATTGAATAGGTAAATGGCCTAATCCAGCTAAAGATACTGAGTCTTATGAATCAAAATTGGAAGTAGAAAGTGCCTTGTGTCAGTTGGGTTTAATCCCAACCACAACAAAATACCATGCAGCCAATTGCTCATTCCACCTCCTCCCCCCGCCCCAACCCAGGTGAAACCAGAGCAGTCAGCTTCATACAAAAATATTTAATGTCTAACTTTTGGTAATGTTTTCCATGGTGACGGTCCCCTACAATAAACATAATAAGAAGCATAAGTCAATTGATGAGGTGAGTAGCTCGAGAGAGGATGCCTTCAACACCTGAGGCGGGGAAGCTCAGTGTCCACGAGCTTCAGCTCAGAGTGCCAAGAGCCACCGAGGGAGCCTCAAGTCCTGGAAAGGGTTTGCCCAAGAGCCAGCAGCTCAGCTGATGCGAGCAGCTGACTCAGAGGGGGCGGTGCCAGGAGGAGCAGCACCAGCCCTGACTGGGTAAGAACCTGCCCCTGGGAGCACGGGTGACCAGGGCAGGTTCGAGGCAGTTTGTTCGGGCAGGCGAGTGGGGTGGTGAGCACTCGCCATATGACCAGGGCTTCGTCTGGGAGCTCTGCTCTGGCTGCCCTGGCGGTGGTGGCCAGTGTAGGCACCCAGACTGAGCCGATGAGAGGGGAGGCTGCAGCGCAGAGTTCGGGGTGTAGAGAGCGCCTGCACTGCTCTCCTGAGAGGAAGGTGCACAATGGGCAGGGCTGCACTCGGTGCTCCCTGGTGGAGGTCCTCCTGCAGCAGGTGGCTGAGCTGCGGGACGCTGTCAATAGGCTGAAAGATGTCAGGGAAGCTGAGAGGAAGCAGCACTGCTTGCTCCAGGACCAGACTGTGCAGGGGCCTCAAGTGTCCCACGTAGCTCATGGAGGAAAGGAGGCTGCTAACCCAGGAAGCTGGGAAACAGTAACAAAAAAACAACAAAAAAAGGAGAAAGAGGACAATTAAAAGCAAGGGGCTTCCTCCTAAAGCTGTGGTACCCACCCAGAACCATTTTGCTGTCCTGCAGGGGGCTGATGAGGAACCATACTTGCACCAGGAACAACTGGCTGATGCACTGGTAAAGAAGACCACTACTGGTGCTGCCAGGAAGAAGTGGCAGGTTGTAGTTGTAGGGGACTCTACTCTGAAAGGAACAGAAGCACCCATCTGTCAGCCTGACCCAATCTCAAGGGAGGTGTGTTGCCTACCAGGAGCTTGGATCAGGGATGTTGCAGAGAAGTTGCCTGCTCTAGTAAGTCCCACTGACTATTACCCACTTCTACTGATCCCTGTGGGTGGTAGTGATAGAGCTAGCAGTAGCCAGGAGAACATAAAGAAGGACTACAGAAACCTGGAAGAAGTGGTTAGTGGCTCTGGAGCTAAGATTGTCCTTTCATCAATTCTCCAGGATAAAGGGGAGGACCTTAAAAAGGCTAGGGGGATTAGCCAGGTTAATAAATGGTTAGAAGAGTAGTGCTATAGTCAGGGGTTTCGGTACCTTGAACATGGGACTCAATTTAGTAAGCCAGGTCTCCTGGGGGCTGGTGGAGTTGGTCTGACAAAGAAGGGGAAGAGTGGTTTTGGTAGGAGGCTTACCAAGGATGCTTTAAACTAGATGTGTTGGGGGAGGGGGGCATCATTCCATCCCAACACACCCAGTCACTGGCCAGCACCTTGTCATGGTTTAAGCCAGTTCACTCAGTCACTCCCCCTTTTTCTTCCTCCAGTCCCAGGAGCATGGGGAGGAGAATCAAAAGAATGCAACTTCCACAGGTTGAGATAAGAACAGTTTGGTAACTAAGGTATAACACAAATCACTACTGCTACCACCAGTAATAATACAAGAGAAATACAAGGAAAGAGAATACAACTGCTCACCAAGCCCGACCCAGCCAGTGCACCCCCAAGCAGCGAACCCCTCCAATGCACAACCACACCCCTCTGGCTCTCTGCTCTCCGTCTTCACATCCTGGACATGACGTGCTGTGGTATGGAATAACTTCTTTGGTCAGTTTGGGTAAGGTGTCCTGTCTCTGCTTCCTCCTGGCTTCTCTCCTCCCCAGCAGAGCATGAAGCTCAGAAAGTCCTTGGTCAGACCAAAACATTACCAAGCAGTAACTGAAAACACTGGTGTTACCAGCGCTGCTCCCAGGCCCAAAATCAAAAACACAGAGCTGCACCAGCTACCAAGAAGGAGAAAAATGACTGCTGCTGCTGAACCCATGACACACCTATAGTAGACATTCGGAGCAATGTAGAGATATTCCAGCTGCTCCAGCCAATGAGCCGGCTTCAATTGGAGCTCAGCTCAGATGCCTCCATGCAAACACCAATAGCATGGGGAACAAACATGAGGAATTAGAGATGTGTACACGTTTACAGGGGTATGATATAATAGGTATCACAGAAACATGGTAGGATGGCTCCTATGACTGGAGTGTTGGAATGGAAGGCTACAGGCTCTTTAGGAAAAGACAGGCCTGGCAGGTGGGGAGGGGGAGTTGCTATTTATGTTAGGGGTAGGCTGGAGAGTATGGAACTCTGTCTGGGGACAGGTGAGCAGTCAACAGAGAGTTTGTGGGTCAGGGTTAAAGGGAGAACAGCGATGGGTGACATTATTGTGGGGATCTGTTACAGACCACCTGATCAAGAGGACTCTGTGGATGAAGCACTCTATAGACAGATAGGAACAGCCTTGTGCTTCACAGGCCCTTGTTCTCATGGGGGACTGCAACCACCCTGATATCTATTGGAGGGATGGCACAGCCCAACAGAAGCAATCCAGGAAGTTCCTCGATTGTGTGGAAGACAACTTCCTTCTGCAAGTAATAGAGGAGCCGACAAGGAGAGGTGCCATTCTTGACCTCGTCCTCACCAAAAGGGAAGGGCTGGTTGGAAATGTGACTCTCCAGGGCAGCCTTGGTTACAGCAACCATCAGGGGGTCAAATTCGAGATCCTCAGGACAGTGAGATGAGCGTGCAGCAAGCTCACTGCCCTGGACTTGAAGAGAGCAGACTTTGGCCTCTTCAGGAACCTGCTCAGTAAGGTTCCATGGGATATGGCCTAGAGGGCAGGGGGGTCCAAGGCTGTTGGTTGATATTCAAGTATCACCTGCTACAAGCTCAGGAGCGATACATCCCTACTAGAAGAAAGTGGAGCAGGAGGGCCAGGAGACCTCTTTGGATAGATAAGGAGCTGCTGAGGAAAATTCGAAGGAAAAACAAGGCTTATAAAAGGTGGAAGCAAGGACAGGTGGCCTGGGAAGAATACAGGGATGCTGTCCAGGAAGCTAGGGACCAGGTTAGGAAAGCTAAGGCCCAGTCAGAATTAAACTTGGCTAGGGATGTTAAGGATAGCAGGAAGGGATTCTATAGGTATGTAGCAAGGAAAAGGCAGACTAGAGACAACTGTCGTGGTTTAAACCTCTCACATAGTTTGCTCACTCACTCTGCCCTCTTTCTTCCCCCCAGCTCCCAGGGAGATGGGGAGGAGAATCTAAAGAGTGTAACTCCCACGGGCTGAGATAAGAACAATCCAGTAACTAAAGTATCACAGAAACCCACTACTGCTACCACCAATAATAATAATGACAAGGGAAATAGGGGAAGAAAATACAACTACTCACCACCTGACACTAAGCCCAACCCAGCAGTGAAACCTCCTCTTCCAGGTCTCTGCCCTCCACTTTTATATCCTGGGCATGACGTGCTGTGGTATGGAATACCTCTTTGGCTAGTTTGGGTCAGGTGTCCTGTCTCTGCTTCCTCCTGGCTTCCACTCCTCCCTGGCCGAGCATGAGACTCAGAAAGTCCTTGGTCAGACTAAACATTACTAAGCAGTAACCAAAAACATCGGTGTTATCAGCGCTGTTCCCAGGCCGAAAGTCAGAAGCACAGCACTGCACCAGCTACTAAGAAGGAGAAAAACGACCGCTACTGCTAGATCCATGACAACAACGTAGGCCCCCTCCGGAAGCTATCAGGAGAACTGATTACCCTGGATTTGGAGAAGGCTGAGGTTCTTAATGACTTCTTTGCCTCAGTCTTCACTGGCAAATGCTCTGGCAACACCACCCAAGTTTTGGAAGGCAGACGCAGGGACAGTGAGAATGAAGACCCTGGGCTCACCGTAGGAGAGGATCTGGTTCGAGATCATCTTAGGAAACTGAACATGCAGAAGTCCATGGGACCTGATGAAATCCATCCATGGGTCGTGAAGGAGCTGGCAAATGAATTTGCTAAGCCACTGTCCATCATACTTGAAAAATCATGGCAGACAGGTGAAGTTCCTGATGACTGGAAAAAGGGGAATATAACCCCCATTTTCAAGAAGGGGAAAATGGATGAGCCAGGGAACTATAGACCAGTCAGTCTCACCTCTGTGCCTGGAAAAATCTTGGAGCAGATTCTCCTGGAAGGCATGCTGAGGCATATGAAAAACAACAAGGTGCTTAGTGACAGCCAGCATGGCTTCACTAAGGGGAAATCCTGCCAGACCAATCTGGTGGCCTCCTATGATAGGGCTACGGAACTGATGGACAGGGGTAGAGCAGTTGATGTCATCTACCTGGACCTGTGCAAAGCATTCGACACTGTCTCACATGATATACTTGTCTCTAAGTTGGAGAGACATCAATTTGATAGGTGGACAACTTGGTGGATAAAGAACTCCTGGATGGCCACACGCAAAGAGTTGTGCTCAATGTCTCAATGTCCAGCTGGAGACCAGTAACGAGTGGTGTCCCTCAGGGATCAGTGTTGGGACTGGTCTTGTGTAACATCTTTGTTGGTGACATGGACAGTGGGATAGAGTGTACCCTCAGCAAGTTTGCCGATGACACCAAGCTGTGTGGTTTGGTTGATACGTTGGAGGGAAGGGATGACATCCAGAGGGACATTGACACGCTTGTGAGGTGGGCTGATGCCAACCTGATGAAATTTAACCATGCCAAGTTCAAGCTCCTCCAGCTGGGTCGGAGAGCAATCCCTTGCGCAGGTACAAGTTGGGCAGAGAAGAGATTCAGAGCAGTCCTGCAGGGAAGGACTTGTGGTGTTGGTTGATGAGAAAATGAACATGAGCCGGCTGCAGTGTGCTTTCGCAGCCCAGAAAGCCAACCGTATCTTGGGCGGCATCAAAAGGAGCATGACCAGCAGGTTGAAGGAGGTGATCCACCCCTTCTACCCGGCTCTCCTGAGACCTCACTTGGAGTATTGTGTGCAGTTCTGGTGTCCTCAACATCAAAAGGACATGGAACTGTTGGAACAAGTCCAGAGGAGGGCCACGAGGATGATCAGGGGACTGGAGCACCTCCCGTATGAAGGTAGGCTGAGAAAGTTGGGGCTGTTGATCCTGGAGAAGAGAAGGAAGGATGCATGGAGTATCTGAAGGGGGCCTGTAGGGATGCTGGGGATGGACTCTTCATTAGGGACTGTAGTGAGAGGACAAGGGGTAATGGGTTCAAACTTAAACCGGGAAAGTTTAGATTGGATATGTGGAAGAAATTCTTTACTGTGAGGGTGGTGAGGCACTGGAATGGGTTGCCCAGGGAAGTTGCGAATGTTCCATCACTGTCAGTGTTCAAGGCTGGGCTGGACAGAGCCTTGGGTGGCGTGCTTTAGTGGGAGGTGTCCCTGCCCATTGCAGGGATGTTGGAACTAGATGATCTTGAGGTCCTTTCCGACCCTGACTATTCTATGATTCTATATGATTCTATGAGCTTTTGAGAAAAAATTAGTGTCTTGTATTTTTGGCTTTGATCATAGTATATTAGCCATACTGAGTTCAGTGTCCTCAAGAACTTGTGAATCTGATGTTTCTTATGGTACATTTTTAGAGCAATTTAGCTATCAGAGAAGAAATCATCTGAAACAAAACAAATTTGCAGTAGCAAGTTGAATGTCCATATAATCACAATCAAGCTGTCTTCCCAGCAAGGTTCTCAATGGGAAAAGCATTTATAAAAGGGGTGCCATAGGCAAAATTCTCATTAATGAGGTTAATTCAGTTCCTTTGCTGAAATTTAAATTTTGTGTAATATGCAGATTAACTCAAACAAATTTTAATACAGTAAGCAAAATGCGATAGAGTCAATATTAGTTTAATTTTGATGGAATAAATATCACAAATATTGGAAAATCAAACTTACAGTCGTTGCCTTTCAGTGTATTTTTTTTTAAAGTAAAGTAATATTCTGAAGGACTCCATTGCCTCTGTAAAGGTCTGCTATGATTTTTAAAGTAAAGCATGCAATTTGCTACGTCATTTTTGCTTTTTTAAATTTGCATATATTCAGTAATATCCTGACATGTCTCAACTAAAATTATAGCCATATTGCTGTCAAACTGAAAGAAATTAGGCATGTTAGAAATTAGAAATGCTGCCCGCCCCAGTTTTCTTTTCTTCCTAATGGGATTCAGCTGAAGCTTTCAGCGTGGATGAAATGGCATGTGAGGCAGACAGCAGATACGAGCAAAACTTGCTCTACTTTTACTTTCTGCATGAGGACAATGAGCCTGATTTTAGGTTGAGAATCTGGAAAGGCTCTGCCATTTGGCATTTTGCAGTTTGTCCTGTGAGGCACTGGGGAATTAAATGTACCTCCCGTCTAGGCTAGATGTATTTTAGAGGATGACTGACATCTGGTGTTGAGGGAATGGACACTTGGTTTTCCATGGTGATAGTAAGCTGTTCCAGCTGGAAAGGGTGTTAGGTCGGATGGCAAGGAGCAACAGAGATGAATTCCAAGGCAAGCTGATCATTTTACAGCTGAGTGAGCAGTGTGTACTGTGGTGGACAGTTTGGGGTCTTTTCTAGGAACATTAGGAAGAATTTAAATGCTTTGAATGATGAATGCCTTAAAATATCCAGGGGGTATGGACTTGAAAGAATATTTAGTGAGTAATAATTATTGATACCATACATCATGGCCTAAGGCTTTAGAGTAAGTCTGAGCTTTCTAGAGGGTAATACTCTGATGCATGTTTGCTAATTAGAATTCCTTGTCATGAATCTGCATTAGGAAGGAACTCAGGAGTTATTATTTTCCTTCAACACCAGGCAGCATACATCACATCATCAATGTGAAATATCAGATGTCAGTCAACAGTTATTAAGTATAGGTTATAATCATATTGCATCTCATGTCGAACAGCAGGTTTGCTTTGAGGGGTTATAGGCATCATACAGCAGATGGTGTAGACGCAAATATGTCCTAACTGCCCTTATAGCAACTAATATATACTAAGCCACCCTGTTAACAGGCTCACAATCAGTGTTCTGTTCTATTACTTTTGTGCGTTTAAGTCAGCCTTTGTCTGAAAATATGAATTTTGTTACCATCTTAAATATATTCACTTTCCCCTCAAAGATGAGCAAAACATCTCTGGAGACTTCTCAAGTCTGACGCATTATTCCATTTCTTTAATACCACAGTGCAGGTAGGTCAGACTTGCCTTTAAACTATCAACTCAAGGGTCAGGAAATATCTTTCTTAAACTTCAGAAAGGTGTTCTTGTTATTATCATAATATCCAGTTACAAAATGTAAGTGATACTACAGAAACAAATAACCCACTTCATTGTATACGCACATTGAGAATGTATGCAGGATTGTATGGAGACATTTGAAAATGTGCCATGTAATAACCAAATAGCCCGAATACCAGACAAGGAAAAACATAATAGTGATTCCAAAACAATGACCAAAATTAATTGTTACAAGTAACACCAAAAAATTGCAGAGTAGGGAAGACTCTAGATGGAGATACGTTTTTTTAATGAATATGAAAGTGTAACTTAACCATAATTATGACACAAAAATTGGAAGGAGAGCAATACAAGTGAAAAGACTGAAACGCTTTAAGTGTCTAAGAAATACATGAAAAGTAGGTTACTTTCAACACATTGTAGAAACAGTATTTGGAAGTGAAAAAAAAAAAAGAAGAATTCATCTAAAAGTTGAGCATGTGTTTTAAGGCAATGTCCTGGTCTTTCTCTTTAAGGTAGTGGAGACAAGTATAGGAGCCTTCAGAAGATTCACAGAATGTAAACAGTAAATAATGAAACATAAACATCTGAAAAAAGCCCCATATTTCATCCATGCCAGGTCTTCCAGTATAACTTTTGACTGAATATTTTAATGATATGTTGACAAGCAAGCCTTCATGTGCTTTTTGAGTCTTTTTCCTCTAATTTCTATTCTCTAATTATTGTAATTATAGCTAATATGTACACTAGTGTAATTCTAAAAATGCTTTTGATGTGTATTTACTTCATTGCATTTCTTATATTTTACACTTCTCAAAAATTCACAGTTGTGGAATTAGCGTTGATTTGCGTTACTATGGACAATCGAATCAGAACCAATGTCAAATTCTTCTCCTTGTGTCTGAGAAATGACTACTGTTCTTGATGGGTCTAACACCTGCTACCTCTAACCTGAGGGTAAAGGAATAAGTAAATGGAATTGATTTAATTTCTTAGCAAATATTAATGCAGAAGTTGACATGGATGCCTGCTGTGATTTCATTTTCTGATTTAAACTTAATAAGCCAGCATTTTGGTAGTAGGTGACTTAGTATACAGGAAAGTTAAACAGCAATAATATGCTCAGGACCCCATTTCAGTCCAGTGTGGGGCTGCCAGTCCCTGCATTCAGACCCCAGCAATACTGGTTCCAGCCTTGTCTCTGCTCCCATCTCTTTTTGCTCCTGGCTGGAGCACTTGACTGTTCCCTGGTCCTGTTTCATCGCTTGCTGTGTTGGAGGTTGTCAATGGACATTGTTACAAGTCCCATGGGACTGTGCCACATGACTGAGGGCACGGCCAATGCTGGGTCCCCAGCTTACTGGCCCTGGGGCTGCTGCTGGGTCACACTGCTCCCTGACAAGATGCATCCCTGACAGGCAGCCCCAGCTTGTACTGCTGCCAAGGTTTCTTCCTTCCCAGATGCAGGACTTTGCATTTGTCCTCACTGAATTTCATAAGACTCCTGTTGGCCCACTCCTCCAACCTGCCTAAGCCTCTCTGAATGGCAGCCTTGCCATTTTGCTTCAAAATATATGTATGCAAAATATACACATATATACATAAATGCATCTCTGCCCTACATTTTAGAGTATCAAAATGGTTTAAGTATCTGTCACCCTTCATGACTATATATGCTTCTACAAGAACTACAGTGTTAATGAAATTCTGTACAATAACTGTGCTGTCTACTGTGTTTGACATGTAGAAAATAACTCTCCTAATTCCCAAGTGAATAATCACCTCCCCCCGAATTCTCAGTTCTCAAAATGAGAACTAAAATTTACTACACCGTTTCATTGGCTCAGGCTTTCTAAAAGCAGAATAAACAATCAAGCAGTTGTAAGTAATTTACTTATATTTGTAGATCTCTTGTAGGTATAATAAATTATTATGGCTATATTTAATTTCAACCTTTGGATAAAGACCTTGTGCATTTGTACTTCATAATAATTACTTTGCTGCACTATTTTTACAGTATGCTGTTTTACTTGGAAAATGGTATGAGACTTCTATGGCAAGAGATGATTTCCAATGGTACCATATAAATCTTATTTAGCCTTTCTGGATGCAGCTGAAGCCTTATTTTTAGAAAGATCATATTCTGGGCAAAGAGAGTTATTTGACTTTATATATTCTTTCTAGCTATCCAGGAAAATCAGATCAAAGTCATGCACAGTTGATTTCACTTACCTTAAGATTTGCTTATTTCTTGCTTGTAATATGAAGATTTTTTTCTACTGTCTGTGGATATCTGAAATTTCAACATTACATTTGCTTTTTTGCTGAATTGCAAATGAAACTTTTCTAAATAGTCGTAAAATCCAGTGAATTTCTCACAAAATAAATATGGCTAGACTGTCTTGATGATGAAAAAGTTTCAGGATTAATTTCTTATTCCAAATAAAAAACAAAAAAGGCTGAAAGAGCCCCAAAGGCCAATGTCTTTCTTCTGAGTATATTGGATACCTAAGCTATCAACTAGGGAACCTCAGTTAAGTTCCTGAAATTAATCTTGATGAATTGGATGTTTCCTATCTACAGAATATTTAAATACATGATATGAAACAGTTGCGTAATATGTGATAAAAGACACTGACTCTGCTAAAAGCACTTTCCTGTTATGAGACCTAAGTCCAGATCCTTCTTTTGAAATGAGACAAAGGGGGGCACAAAATTACAAAATGAAATATATAAACCTTTGGAATCAATTTTAAATAATGTTAAGTTTGATGGCTTTGTAACAGTAGTAATGGAAAATTACTGAGATGCATGATATACAGACAAAAAAAATATAGAGCACAGCTAGAGAACATACTGAGAATTCTTGTACAAGAAGAACTGCTGTAGTTGACGTAGTTTAGGCCTTAATGACCTTAGTACAAAATGAGTGTAAGAAAAACAGGCTAGAAGAACAGGATGTAAAGATAGGGAGTATCTGGAATGACAGGGACCCAGGACGGGCTGCAGTTAAACAGGAGGATAAGCAGGAGGATGGGATGATTGTTGTGTCTATGGTGTTAACGAACTGATTAAGTTGGTATAAGCGTCTACTGCTCGTGCTTCAAAGGCTGCCAGCAGTGATGAAGATTGTTGGAAGAAGTAAACGACCCTCAGAGACCACCACCACATTTTTGTACACATGCGGGGAACTTTCTGGAAAATTATATAATCCATACATAGCCTCATGAATATGTATGTATGCTCCGTAGCTATATAAGGACTGCTTGTGTAGCAATACATGGACATATGTTAGGAGGAACTATCCCCCGTGTCTCCCAGCGCCGCAATAGAGAATACCTGCTTGTCAGCTAGAAAACTTTGTTGGCAAGTTTGTTCCTGGAGTTTTCATAATTCAGTGGACGTGAACTCTGTGAATTCTAGGTAAGTGCCCTGCGCAGTTTCTGTTTGCCTGTCTCTCCAGAAACTACGTTCTGGCCATGAGGTATGTTAACAAATATGTGAAGAAATCATTATGTTACCACAAGTTTGTTTCAGGTGAAAATTTGTTGTCCAATTAGCAAATGCATACAACTATTTTTTTTCTTAGTAGAAGCCACTAACCAGCTAAGTTGTGAGAGGCAGCATGAAAGCACCTGTGAAAAAGAGCTTTCTGCTCAAAAAGCAGCAGAGAAGGTGCCAAGAAGAGAGTATTATCTGTTTTTTTTCACAGATAAACAGTTGAGCAATAGAAAGCTCAATTTGGTGAGGCTCTGGAAGGGGTTGGTGAGGCACTGGAATGGGTTGCCCAAGGAAGTTGTGAATGCTCCATCCCTGGTGGTGTTCAAGGCCAGGTTGGACAGAGCCTTGGGTGACATGGTTTAGTGTGAGGTGTCCCTGCCCATGGTGGGGAGGGGTGGTGGTGTTGGAACTAGATGATCTTAAGGTCCTTTCCAAACCTAACTGTTCTATGATTCTATGATTCTAAAATGCAAGTTAGCTAGGGATAACACAAACAGTCCATGCTAGAACCTAGCATTTGATGTAATGATTCTATATCCCACTATTCTGCAGCAACATCAAGGCTTTTCCTCATACTAACATTTGTTTAATTCTCATGCAACTGGCTTACTCTGAGCTTGTCACCTAAAGATCAAAGAAATATATGCCAGCCATATGAAAAACAGGATAATCTGTCCACTCAGCAAATTATATGCAGGTGTATCTTTGTGGACATAAAATGATACAACAGGTAAAAATAGTCACAGGAATTACACCAGCTTTAAGTCCACTCCTCCATTTTATTTTTGCAAATTCCTCTCTTCATGAAGTTGGGTTAAGGGCATGATTTCACATTGGCATCTGATCCCACTCTGGTGTAAATATCTTTAGAAATAAAGGGAAAGGAAAAACAAAAATACAGAGGGAGAACAAAACCTGACTTTGAAGAGCATATCACCAAAGTCGTGTACAAGACATGCAGCATTTTGAATGGCTTCTCATTTCTCTTCAGAGGGTCTGTGAAAATTATCTAAGGTTTATGCATGCTGCTTCTGTATCTTGTGTAACAGTTTGAGAGACTTTATGATGTGACAATTTAAAAGAAAGTCTCTGTCTTCTTACAAACATTTTCCTCATTTCCCAACTGTCTTGTTATTTCTAGGGAACACTCAGCAGTTCATGAAACTGCATATAAATTCCTGTTCTTGCACTGGATAGCCTTGTTATGCTGAAAACAGCATTCGAGTTTGAGGGATACGATAAAGCCAAATGTTGGGTTTTTTTATTTGTCCTTAAAAGCAATTCTTTTAAAATTCAGTGATTCTGTAGTAGTACAAATCACTTCAATAATTGTAAGCTGAGTGTGACAGCATTGCAAAGAATAGGTCAGGCATTTCCCAGTGAAGTGTGTTTTCATATTTAATGGATGTATAGTGATGTCAAAAAGCTTCCAACTGGAAATCTGACTGTTCTCTTTCCAGTTTACTTTTGCCTGCAGATGCCTAGGACTTTCTGTGGGGACTTTGTAGTGTCCCAGCTTTGTAGCCCCAGGCACGCTTGGCATTGAGATGGTTCAAGGCTTTCTGAGCATAAACCTTCTCTTTGTCCCATAGCAGCACAGCCTGTATGTGAGATTACATTTTATGGATTCATGTGATTTCACTGTAAGCACTTATGTGAGATACCTAAATTAGAAACTGAGAGCAAGGGAGACAGTGGCTTGCAGACTGCAGCTGAAATCATAGGTGGATCGGATCTCCAGAGTTCAACTTTATTTTAAAAAGTGTATAATCCAAATATGTATATATATATATACAAATATAAAAGTATCTACACCAATGTTTCTTATGCCTCTACTCAAAAATTTGTATTTTACTTTCTGAAAAATATACATTCCTCTCCCCCCAAATTTCCACTAAAAGAACATTTCTAAATGTTAAACCTTTTCTTTCCAGTTCTGAACTTTAAGCAGATACAATTTGAGGTTCTAGATTAAAGCATTTAGTCCCATTAAAAAAAAAATAAAGTGGGACAGAGCTATGCCATCCTGCATGGACACAGAAGGGACAGATAGTACTTGTCACCAGTTAAAGACAACACTATCCTAAAATGCAAGTGTGTAAGAGGATAGTGAGGACAGCTTCTGCTATTATTTCCATATTATTCCTTCTGCTTGCTGCTTTTTGGGGTGGATCAGAAGTCCTAAACAATTTGCAGAAGGAGCCATCCTTCTCTTCCCCAAAGCAGCTGTAAGAAGAGCTTTAAAATGGTATATGTTTCTGATTGATTTTTCCCTGTTGTTGACACCTGGGATGTTTGATTCAGATAATTTGTCCAAACCACAAAAGCACAGAACTGCAGACCATGGATACTGATTTTCATCTGTGGCTTGCAGATGTCCAGAACTGAGGATTAATTTGGGCTTGTCTGTAACATAGCTAGCTAGCCTGGGAGGTCTAGAAATTCAACTATAAATCTTGTGAGTACAAACCATTTTCTGATATTTCCAGAATTTTGAGGTATGGTGGGGCCACAAATATCACACAAACTGCCAGATTTCAGCTTTTGATCATTCCACCTCTCAACATAATTGAGAGATATTAAAAACATAAGCATGATTAGAAAAACTCAGTCTCTTAAATTGTATTTTCTAGTCTTTGAGAATAGTTCTACTCATCCATTGGGGGGGAAAAAGGTGATTGTATTCAGCTGATGTTTAACACAAATATGTTAATAAGCTTCCTCCAAGTTTAACCAGTGTGTTTAAGTTTTAGTCAAAGTCATTCAAATTTCCTCTCCCAGGGCAGGCTCCCTTATTTTTGCTTCAGCAATGCAAAGCAGCCGCAAACCTAATTAAACATGAAAGTCAACTCAGATTCACAGTTCTTCTGCATAGATAGCATGGCTCAAAATGTCTGGAAGGTAACAATATACACGACCTTTCTGCTCTATGCTGCTATTGTGCATTGACGATACAGCCCCTGCTTAGGCCTTGGAGAGAGAAGTATGAACTTCAAGCAAATGATGATTTCAAATAAAAAAAAAAAGGCTTAAATCCCTTTTCTTGAGAGCTTGGCCAAAGCACGTCTAAGAGGCCAACCTGTAATTTAAAAACTAAGGGAAACTCTTGAATGACTCAGAAGAGCCTCTTTATAGTTTAAATAGTATGCTGGTTTGGATTTTGGCAATCTTTGGGATTTCATGTATCATTCAGTGCCAACTGATAGTCTGTGAGTTGAATCCGTATTTAACAGGCTTGTGGTCTTGTCCTTTTTTTTCCACTAGATCGTTGTGGGACTTCTGGTTCTCATTTGAACTTGTTTTTATACTTTTGCCAGTTGTTGAATATTTCCCCATCCTCCTTTGTCAATGGGATTTAATATATTTTATGTTTGGGTTTTTTAATGAGTATCTCTTTTGTTCAGAAATTTTCCAACACTGTAAGCAGGTTTCCTCACTGCTTTTAGTGTTTCTGAAATAGGGTGGTACATTAAAGAAAGACCTTTTAAATTGATTACTGGTGTCGATCTTTTGTATAAATATATTACTGGTGTTAGTCTTCACAGATTTTCCTCATTTCTTAGACAAATATACTTATTACGCAAACATTTAATGACAGATTCTTTACTTCTTCATGGGTTTCCTGTTTGGTTTACCCTATTTGTCTAAACCATGTAAAGCAGAAAAACAGAGATGAATATTACTGAATATTACTCTTGCAACATAGGTAAGTCATGCCATATCCATATCTTAGTATGTGTTGTGGTTTAACCCTGGGCGGCAGCTCAGCCTCACAGCTACAGCCACTTATTCACTCCCTACCAATGGGATGGGGGAAAGAATAGGAAGAGTAAAAGTGAGAAAACTCACAGGTTGTGAAAAAGATAGTTTAATAGGTAAAACAAAAGCCACATGCACAAGTAAAGCAAAGTAAGGAATTCATCCACTATCACTCATCATCAGGCAGGTGTTCAGCCATCTCCAGGAAAGCAGGGCTCCATGATGAGTGACAGTGACTTGGGAAGACAAGTCCCTGCTATGTCCTTTACCAGCTTCTTGTGCACCCCAGTTAATTTGCTGGTGGGGTGGGGTGGTGTGAAGAGCAGAAAAGGCCTTGTCTCTGTGTAAGCACTGCTCAGCAGTAACTAAAACATCCCTGTATTATCAACACCGTTCTGGTCACAAGTCCCAACCATGGCCTCATACAAGCTATTTTCACAGAAAATTAACTCTATCCCAGCCAAAACAATTACAGTCTGTCACCTTTTTTTCATAAACAGTGCTGTCATCCTGTCCTGAGAAGCATAAAGTTCATGTCAGAAGTAAAACATGTATAAATTGGCAAATCATTAAAAAAAATGCTTTACCCTCAGATATCACATTTTGAGTATTACTCCTCACTTAGGGATGATAACAGTTTATTTGGAAGCATCTTTTATATTTGAAGTGGGGTTTCACAGGAAAAAGACCAATGATATCGTGACAAGACTATTATTGTAATTATTATTATTCTTATTATTATCATACTAAGACCATTCCACAAATTGCTCTGGTATTTCTCCTTAATTATTGCCCGAGGAAGAAACTGACATGAGATAAAAACATTAGCTGCACCCTGATGACTTTTCCAGCCTCTTTTTTGCTAAGAAATTTTTCTTCATTGATACTTACTTATTATTAAAAATAGGTTCTTAGATTGAATTATTAGATGCTGGGAAAGTGAGGCTTGGTTTGTTTTCTTTAAGAAAAAATGTTTAACAAAATTTTAGCATTGTTTATGATTTATTGTATTTCTCTGGAGCGCACGCCAACTCTAAACTCTCAACAGGATCAAGAATTATTAAAATGTGGATAAGGATAACTGAATCTTAAAAATATCAGTTTATTCTAGTAGTTCTAATATAAATATTTTTTTTTATTAATAGATTTGATTAGGATTATATTGGTAATGATTACTGTTTTTTTTAAGTAGTGGCTTTGTTGCTCATTGGTGACCAGGTTTTCCACAGAAGTGATCCCAACTCCTGGCTTTGATTAAAATATGTAATTGTATCATAGCTAGTTGTTTATTCAGCATGTCACTGTTACTTCATGTCATGTTGTAAATGGAAATTTTAAGTTTTCTACTTTAGAAGTTAGCATATTGGAAAAGTCATATTGATTTTGGATCTTCTGCTAGGTTTGGCTTAGGATTTTGGTGTGCTTTGTTGAGTTTGGAAAGCTGATTTCAACATATCTCTGAAAAAGCTCTTAACATATTTGGGGATAAATTCTGGCCCTGCTGAAGCTGATGGCAAGGCTCCAACTGAACATTAGCAGTGTAGGATTTCGTTCTTGCTATATACCAAGTTTTGACATCCATATTAAGAGGAAGTGAATCACATTCTAGAAGTGCGTATTTTCCCTATTAGATATAAAAGAAATCTGCCGCAGATGTAGCTGAAGTTAGGTGAGGTGAACTCATTCAAAGTAACTGAGCCATCTATCTTTTCATTGCAATGCAGACATATGAAAGTTGTATAAAATCAAGCCCTCAGAAAAGCTATTTATGCTTGTATTGAAGTATTAGCTATGAGCTTGCTTATGATCCATGTTTTTTTTTTTTTTTCATATAGGACATGGACAAACACAAGGCTTTCTAGTAGAAAGAGCTTTAGAAAGCTGAAGCACAAAGTTGGGGCTAGTAGCTCACATACATATACATACACATATATATATAAAGTATGTAGGGAAATAACAATTTATAGTTGGCAGTTGATAGAGTGCTCTCATGTCAACTTTAGTCCTTCTGTTGTCACACATCTTCATATATGTAAGGTTGAAGGTTGGATTTCAAGGAGGAAAATTAAATTATGAGAAAGCATTTATAATAGCATCAGTGTAAAAATTAAGCCAGAAATAAAATGCGAAACTTAAGAAGGGGAAGCAAGTCTGGTCTCTTAACACTAGGAAGTGGTAGAGTGAATTAGCAATGGCCATCTTTGTATGCAAGACAAGCAACTTGTTTCTTGAGATATTTCAGGGAACAGCAAATGGAAGGATGCAAAAAGAGAATAGAAACAAAATGATGATCCAAGAGCAGCATTATTCTGAACATAGGAAGGTGTGCTAGAATTGCATTTGCTGGTTTCAGAATAAAAGATGTCATCACATTTGAGACAAGTGTTCCCTTCATACATAGTCTGTAAAGGTTGTATTTCAGGTGTTTAATTCCATAACAAGAAAGCAGAAACAAAAAAACATTGGGGATCAAAATAGATTTTCAATCCTGTATGTCTTGGAAAAAGACTAAGAGGTCCCATGCAAAGAAAGAAGTTGAAGCAGAAGAAAAAGGTCAGAGATGGAGCCAAGCAGGGAGAAATAATCTTTACTGAATGTTACATGTGCCCTTGCATCTGATTCATTTAATTACATATGTTAATATGCCTATATAGCAAAAGTGAAATATTTCATCTTACTACACTGTCAGTGGAAACTTTCCTGTGAAAGGAGAACAATTGTTACTTTGTTTGGAACACAGTTTAATAACATTAATATTTCATTATTACTGTGATTACACTTTAACAACATCAATATTTCAGCATTATTGTGAGTATAATATAATTCAGTAGGAACTCTACTGTAATTAAAATAATTTCATCCATACTTTTTACTTTCTATTGACATTTCTTTCTCTTTCTGATCTGCTTACAGTATGCATTGCACATTTATCAAAAAGGTCAACATGCTCTAACGTATTCAATATAAATTTTTAAATGGGAAATCAGGCAATTTAGAAAATTAAGGGATATAGTCTTTATTGGCTGATAATGACATTTCAAATTTGACCATCTGTCGTGGTTTAAGCCCCTCACACAGTTCGCTCACTCACTCCCCCGTCTTTCTTCCCCCAGATCCGGGGGGATGGGGAGGAGAATCAAAAGAATACAACTTCCACAGGTTGATATAAGAACAGTTTAGTAACTAAGGTATAACAGAAACCACTACTGCTAACACCAATAGTAATAATGACAAGGCAAATACAAGGAAAGAGAATACAACTGCTCACCATGTATACCCAGCCCTACCAAGCAGTGCACTCTGCCCCTGTTTTTACATCCTGAGCATGACATGCTGTGGCATGGAATACCTCTTTGGTTAATTTTTGGGTCAGGTGTCCTGTCTCTGCTTCCTCCCAGCTTCCCCCCCTCCCTGGCAGAGCATGAGACTTAGAAAGTCCTTGGTCAGACCAAAACATTACCAAACAGTAACTGAAAACATCGGTGTTATCAGCGCAGTTCCCAGGCCCAAAATCAAAAACACAGCGCTGCACCAGCTACCAAGAAGGAGAAAAATGACTGCTACTGCTGAACCCAGGACACCATCCTCTAATTCTTCTGTATGGAAGTGCAGTGTTTTCTTAGCTCCACAGAGGCTCGGTGCCGCTATCCATATCATTCTAGTGAGCAAGGAACATTAGATTCATCCTTGTCTGAACAAAAAAAAGCAAGAACATCCATATTTCTGTTTGATATCTATTAGGTTGTCTCAGAAGTGAATTGAATTGAAGTGTCTGTGTACCACTTCTAACAGACCTCTAAGAAAGTGCACTCTGTAGTCTTAATATGCTTTCCTGCCTTTTGCCAGTCATTACCAAGAAAGCTGTACTTCTACGACCTCACATCTCTCCTCCATGACACATAAACACTATCCACACCTTGCATAGTTACCTAAGTTCCAACTTTGGTTTTGTGTCTTCAGAAATAAACAGAGGTGAACATGGATATGGTTAGATGAAAGAACCTTTTAGGCTAGAAGAATCCTTGCTCTGATTTAACAGGTACAACCCGAGACCTCCAGTGTATTATTACAGATTCAGCATGGGATTTGGCGTTCTAGCTGCAGAGCTCTGGGCAAATGGTAAATTACAGGAAAGATTTAGATTTATCTCTGAATACTAAATACAGCTATCCATGAGAGGGAATAAAGCCCTGAGCTGAAGAATCACCAGCCTCCTAAGATGAAATGTTCTGCGTCCTGGAGATGATAAAATTAAACTTATTCATGATCTAATGGAAATAAAACATATATCAGAACAAATATTACTCCAAAACATTCTGATAGGTCTTGTATTGTAGCTCACCAGTGTGAGCTGACATGGAAAAGTATCAATACCAGTTAGATAGTGAATGCTGACAGCTAAATAATTTTGTGGAAACAGCTACTAGATAAATATAACTGTAAAACTAGGTCATTCAGTCACAGTTATGAACTGCATTAGAAATACATTAACTTTCAACATGCAGTAGACACCAAAAAAACTTTTTTCAAAGGTGGAGCACTGGCTCTTTTCTTTCCTGCAGTAGCTGAGTAGCTAGGACACAATGAAAAGGAGAAATTTGGGTTGTAAACTCTTCTTGACCAGATGGGGGTATAACCCATGGCACTTATATCTCAGGAACATGTCCCAATTACTTCAGTATGAGATATTTTGGGAACTGAAGAAGGGCAACATCCTCTCTGTCAACAATGAGGTGGAAATGGAAAAGGGAAAAGAAGGCTACCTTCCTATAGGAGAGAGTGGAATGGAGTTCCTGGTCTTAGTCCTTCAAATATTTTCTATGCTATATTTTTCAAAGAAAATAGAAATGCTCAGATTAAGATGTCTACATTTAGGGGTCCTCACATAGGTGTCCATAAGCAATCTAGGTAACAAAAGTTCCCTAAAACTGATGGATTTGTAGTTAACACAGTCAGCAGGGCACCTAATATTGTTGACAAAATGCCTACTCCCAAATCAAGCAAATCAATCCCTCAGTTACATGACTCTAGCTCTCCTGTAGACATCTGTTATGGTTTAAGCCCAGCCATAACTCAGAATCACGCAGCCGCACTCTCACTCCCCCCTCTTCTTCCGCCCAACTCCTGGAGGGATGTGGAGCAGAATCGAAAGAATGTAACTCCCATGGGCTGAGATAAGAACAGTCCAGTAACTAAGGTATAACACAAACCACTGCTGCTACCACCAATAATAATAATGGTAAGGGAAATAACAAGGGAAGAGAATACAACCACTCACCACCCACCGATCGATACCCAGCCCGACCACAGCAGTGATCCAGCCCTTCTGGGTAACTGCCCCCAGTTTATATACTGGGCATGATGTGCTGTGGTATGGAATACCTCTTTGGTGAGTTTGCTTCAGGTGTCCTGTCTCTGCTTCCTCCCGGCTTCCCCTCCTCCCTGGCAGAGCATGAGACTCAGAAAGTCCTTGGTCAGACTAAACATAACTGAGCAGCAACTGAAAACACTGGTGTTATCAGCGCTATTCCCAGGCTGAAAGTCAAAACCACAGCACTGCACCAGCTACTAAGAAGGAGAAAAAACAACTGCTACTGCTGAACCCAGGACAGTATCCACCCCTTATTTCATACCATTCATGTCATGCTCAGATCCCACATTTTCAATATACCATCACTCTTATCTCATACATACACATATATATATGCATCCACAGAGAGAGAGAGGGAGAGAGAGATCATTCCTTAGTGCATGGACCAATTGCTATAAAGCTGCTGAGTCCATCTGGTCCAGGATGTTGGGTTCCATCTCTTGTAGCTGTCTTTTAGAGCAGGAGAGGCTGTGTGCAGTGTTGGATAGTTGCTGCTGATGCTGATCGTTCCTGTAGTGCATCATCTGGTTTCATCAAAGTTCATTCTTTGTTGGGATGATGGCCAGAGGAAAGTCAGGGCCAGTCACTGGTGACCTAAAGATATCTAGTCGGTGGGCTATAAATGTTCTACCTAGCAGGCAACAGCATACAATTGAGTTCATTGGCTGTTTTCCCCTAAAAATCAAATCCCCTTGAGGTACACATCGGGCTTCACCATCTCCCCATGTTACCCTCCCAAGTACATCCAGGTCCCTGAGCAAAAGCAATCCGACGAGTGAGTTTGCCTTTACCTGGAGCAGGAATAACCCAGACTGTCTTCCCCAGCAAATTCTTTATGCGCACAACAGGAACTTTGTCCTCTTCCACAGTACGTAAATGTCATGGTTTAAGCCGTAAATTTCACTTCTCCCTCCTTTCCTGCCCCCCCCCCCATCCCCACTCCGATGGGGGGAAATGGGGAGAAGAACCAAAGAAAATGTAACTCCCACGGGTTGAGATAAGAACAGTCCAGTAACTAAGATACAATACAAATCACTACTGCCACCACCAATAACAATAATAATGACAAAGTAAATACAAACGGAGAGGATACAACCGTTTCGCCTCCCGACCGAGCCGAGAGACCGCGCGCGCAGAGCCAGCGAGAGCCCGCCCCCGTATTCCACCTCCTGGGCATGACGTGCTGTGGTATGGAATAACCTCATTGGTCAGCCCGGGTCAGGCGCCCTGTCTCCCCTCCCCCAGCTTTTCCCTCTTTCCCGGTGTAACATGAGACTCTCTGGGGGGAGAAACCGAACCCATAACAGTAAATTTCTGATTGGGCTGGACCAGCCCTGTTGGCAGATCCTCTGGTGTTGACCAACCAGGTGGCTTTTGGTAAATGTATATCCCAATGTTTGAAAGCCCCACCACCCATAGCTCTCAGTGTAGTTTTTAACAGCCCATTGTACCATTCGATTTTCCCAGAGGCTGGTGCATGGTAGGGGATGTGATATATCCACTCAATGCCATGCTCTTTGGCCCAAGTGTCTATCAGGTTCTGGAAATGAGTCCCATTGTCTGACTCAATTCTCTCTGGGATGCCGTGTCGCCACAAAATCTGTTTCTCAAGGCCCAGGATAGTGTTCCAGGCAGTGGCGTGGGGCACAGCGCATGTTTCCAGCCATCCAGTGGTTGCTTCCACCATGGTCAGCACATGGCGCTTGCCTTGGCAGATTGGTGGGAGTGTGATATAAACAATCTGCCAGGCCTCTCCGTATTTGTACTTCAGCCATCGTCCTTCATACCAAAGAGGCTTTAACCATTTAGCTTGCTCAATTGCAGCACATTTCACACTCATGAATAACCTGGGCAATAGTGCCCATTGTAAGTCCACCCCTCGATCAGAAGTCCATATGTGTGTTGCATCTCTGCCCTGATGGCCTGAAGTGTCATGGGCTCACCAGGCCCAAAATAACTCACCCTTATGTTGCCAATCTAAGTCCATCTGAGCCACTTCAATCTTAGCAGCTTGATCCACTTGTTGGTTGTTCTGGTGTTCCTCAGTGGCCTGACTCTTGGGTGCATGAGCATCTACATGGTGTGCCTTCACCACCAGGTTCTGCACCCAGGCAGTGATATCTTGCCACAGTGCAGCAGCCCAGATGGTTTACCTCTGTGTTGCCAGTTGCTCTGCTGCCATTGCTGCAACCACCCCACAGGGCATTTACCACCATCCATGAGTCAGTATAGAGATAAAGTACTGGCCACTTTTCTCGTTCAGCAATGTCCAAGGCCAGCTGGATGGCTTTCACCTCTGCAAACTGACTCAATTCACCCTCCCCCTCAGCAGTTTCTGCAACTTGTTTTCAAGGTCTCCATACAGCTGCCTTCTATCTCTGATGCTTTCCCACAATACGACAGGACCCATCAGTAAATAAGGCATATTGCTTTTCACTTTCTGACAGTTTATTATATGGTGGGGCCTCTTCAGCACGCATCACCTCCTCCTCTGGTGACCTTCCAAAATCTTTGCCCTCTGGCCAGTCCATGATGACTTCTAGAATTCCCGGACAACTGGGATTTCCTATTCGAGCTCGTTGTGTAATTAATGCGGCCCACTTCCTCCATGTAGCATCAGTCGCATGATGTGTAGAGGAGACCCTGCCTTTGAACATCCAGCCCAGCATAGGGCAACCGGGGTGCCAGGAGGAGCTGTGCTTCAGTGCCAATCACTTCCGAAGCAGCTCAAACCCCTTCATAGGCTGCCAATATCTCTTTTTCAGTTGGGGTATAGTTGGCCTCAGATCCTCTGTATCCCTGACTCCAAAAGCCGAGGGGTCAACCTTGAGTTTCCCCTGGAGCTTTCTGCCAGAGGCTCCAGGTAGGACCGTTCTCCCCGGCTGCGGTGTACAGTACATTTTTAACATCTGGCCCAGTCCGGACTGGTCCGAGGGCTACTGCACGAACTATCTCACGTTTAATTTGCTCAAAGGCTTGTTGTTGCTCAGGGCCCCATTTAAAACCATTTTTCTTCCGGGTCACATGATAGAGAGGGCTTACAATCAAACTGTAATTCGGGATGTGCATCCTCCAGAACCCCACAGCACCCAAGAAAGCTTGTGTTTCTTTCTTATTAGTTGGTGGCGACATTGCTGTTATCTTGTTGATCACATCTGTGGGGATCTGGCGACGTCCATCTTGCCATTTTATTCCCAAAAATTGAATCTCCTGTGCAGGTCCCTAGACCTTACTCCATTTTATGGCAAAACCGGCTGTCAGCAGGATTTGGATTATTTTCTTCCCTTTCTCAAAGGCTTCTTCTGCTGTATCACCCCACACAATGATGTCATCAATGTATTGCAGGTGTTCTGGAGCTTGCCCCTGTTCCAGTGCAGTCTGGATCAGTCCACGGCAGATGGTAGGGCTGTGTTTCCACCCTTGTGGCAGTCGGTTCCAATTGTACTGGACGCCCCTCCAAGCAAAGCGAACTGTGGCCTGCACTCTGCTGCCAGAGGAATTGAGAAAAATGCATTGGCAACATCAATCGTGGCATACCACTTGGCTGCCTTTGACTCCAGTTTATACTGAAGTTCTAGCATGTCTGGTACCTCAGCACTCAATGGCAGTGTGACTTCATTCAGGTCATGATAGTCTACCATTAGTCTCCACTCTCCGTTAGACTTTTGCACTGGCCATATGGGGCTACTAAAGGATGAGTGGGACCTACTGATCACTCCTTGACTCTCCAATCTACGGATCAGCTTATGGGTGGGAATTAGGGAGCCTTGGTTGGTGCGAAATTGCTGCCAGTGCACTGTTGTGGTTGCGACTGGCACTTGTTCTTCAACCTTCAGCAACCCCACAACAGCAGGATCCTCTGAGAGACCGGCAAGGTGGACAGCTGCTCAATTTCCTCTGTTTCCAAAGCAGCGATACCAAAAGCTCATTGGTACCCTTTTGGGTCTTTGAAGTACCCTCTCCTGAGGTAGTCTATGCCAAGGATGTATGGAGCCTCTGGACCAGTCACAATGGGGTGTTTTTGCCATTTCCTCCCAGCCAGGCTGATTTCAGCCTCCAGTACAGTCAATTCTTGGGATCCTCCTGTCACTCCAGAAATAGAAATGGGTTCCACCCCTTGACAGCTTGATGGCATCAGAATACACTGTGCACCGGTATCTACTAGAGCCTTATACTTCTGTGGGACTGATGTTCCAGGCCATCTGATCCACACTGTCCAGTAAATCCGATTGTCCCCTACCTCCACCTGGCTGGAGGCGGGGCCCCTCTAATAGTCATCACAGTGTTGGATGCTTAAGTC
Source organism: Myiopsitta monachus (assembly GCA_017639245.1). NCBI lineage: Eukaryota > Metazoa > Chordata > Aves > Psittaciformes > Psittacidae > Myiopsitta > Myiopsitta monachus. The sequence continues at coordinate 30,660,214 of CM029922.1, forward strand.
TTGTAGAAAGGGATTATTCTTCTTTATCACAGGAGCTGAAGTAAAATCAGCTCTTCCACTCCATCTAGGAACTTGCTCACCAGAGACTGAAGCCGCAGCTTTCATGGCATGATCATCCTTGACCTTTGTTCTCCTCTTCAATTCACACACCCGTTCCTCCAGAGCTGAGGTAGGTTTTCCATCTGACTTCGTCATGTCTTCTCCGTGATCCTGCAGGTAAAACCATAGGGTGGCCCGTGGTGTGTGCTGTCTATATCTTCTCTCTCAAACAGTAGGACGCCTTCTGTTAATAGCTGAGACATGTGTTGGTACACGTGAGCTGCTGGATAGATCGTCTCTCAATTGTTTGAGGTCCTGGGACAGTTTTTCCACAGCTGAGATGATGGAAGGCGTGAGATTGTCCTCAAACTCTCAGAGTTTATGAATCATTTCATCCGCTGTTGGTGGTATTACGTCATTCCAGGTTACTGTTGCCAATGAATGGGCATATGATTGGGGTGCATTCTGTGTAAATTTCCACCACATGGGTTGTGTACATTCGACTTCACCTGAATCTATGGGCACACCCCCGGCATTCAGCTTGATGTGATAGATCATCTCTACAATGGCTGATTCCCTCAGAGACTGGATGCCTTTCTCTAGAGCAGTCCACTTGGCCAAACAACTCATAACATCATCCTTGTATGGAAACATGTCTTTCACAGCTGCTAAGAGCCACTTTCAAAGGCTGAGGGACCTTTTCTCTCTTGCAATTGCTTTGTCAATTCCCCCTTCCCTGGCAAGTGATCCCAGCTGTTTGGCTTTCCTACCTTCTAGTTCGTGACTGTCGGCCCCATTGTCCCAGCATTGGAGTAACCACGTGATGAAGTGCTCCCCTGGTTGACGGGTAAAATCTTTTCGCATGTTCCGTAGCTCAGTTGAGGTCCGGGGTTGAGACATCACCTCTTCTTCCTCTTCTTCCTCTGATTCACACACTAATAACTCCTGGTCAGATGCTGTCCCGGGTGGTGAGTACATTGTTTCTTCATTTTGCTTAATCTTGTCTTTGTTTTGCTTTTCCCCTTGCGTACAGGGGCAACCAATATTGACATGAACTGGTCCTCTGGTGTAGCTGCTGTACTTGGAGTTGAAATAGCTTTTCTGTCTGTTGTGGTGGAAGTTCAAGTAGCTACTGTACTTGTCCCTGGGGCTGGTGTAGCTGTTGTGCTTGTAGCTGGAGTAGCTGCACTGTCTGTTGCTTTGCCATCAGATCCAGAGACATTTTTTTTCCTTTTGAAGGTGCTGGACAGTGTTGAACAGGGCTCTGTAAGCATAGGCCAAGCCCCAGCATGTTGCCATGATTTGGCCTTCTTTGGTACGACCAGAATGAAAACACACCTCATTTAAGTGTTTTACTAATTTTCTGGATTTTGCATTTGTTCAGTGGTAAAATTTCAAAGCACTGGAGGGGCCCACTGGCCTAGATACTTGCCCATACTATCCCACACACCCTGCCACTCATGACTGTCCAGCCTCCGGGAAAACTTCTTGGTTATCCTATATTGTCTCCTACCCTAGACAAGGCCCAAACCTGACTCTGTTTAACTCTTGAGATCATAAGAAATGGTCATGGGTAAAACACACTCTGTATGTGTGCCAACATGGTGATCCCCATCACAATCAGCAAGCAGGTCTCAAGTGTACCTAAAGGCCATTCAAAACCTTCAGAACTCTCAAATGATGCTGTAAAGAGTCTGGTGGGGGGGCTGAGAACAGAAGGGAATGTCTCCTTCAGGGGCTGTCCATCCGAGGTCAGGAAAAAAGATGTGTAATTGCTCAGCACTTCTATTATATACCTCCCAAAGTACAGAGGTGGTGACCACACTGGGAACGCAAGCCAGATCAGTTTCATGATCAGTGATACTATTGTATTACAAGTCATTACCATAAAGTACAATGAAACAAGAACCTTAGCCCAAGGCCCCCAGCCAATAAACACTAACACAGCAAATACCGGCTGTAAGCAAGGTATGACATGCTGAAACTATGAGATCAAGAGCAACAACTTTGAGAACCAATAAATCAGCATTGTGAGGAGTGACTTAATCCAAAACAATGAAGGCTTATCACAAATACGATTAGACACACTCCAGTCAGATCTGTCGTTATCTCAACCCTTCAGCCCCACACCTGGGCAGCAAAAAGAACTGTCGTGGTTCAAGCCCAGCTGGCAATCCAGAAACCACGCAGCCATTCACTCACTCCCCTCCCCCGCCTTTTCTCTCCCCTGTCCCAGAGGAATGGGGAGGAGAATCGATAGAATGTAACTCCCATGGGTTGAGATGAGAACAACCCAGTAACTAAGGTATAACACAAACTACTACTACAACCACTCACCATCCGCCAACCGATACACAGCTGGACCGAGCAGTGATCTAACCCTTCCAGGTAACTGCCTTCAGTTTTTATAGTGGGCATGACATGCTGTGGTATGGAATACCTCTTTGATCAGTTTGGGACAGGTGCCCTGTTTCTGCTTCCTCCCAGCTTCCCCTCCTCCCTGGCAGAGCATGAGACTCAGAAAATCCTTGGTCAGAGTAAACATTGCTGAGCAACAACAGAAAACATTGGTGTTATCAGCACTGAAAAATGGAGAGAGGGGGGCCCAGGACAACATCTAATATCTTAATCTGTAAGATGTCTGCCCTGCTTCCCCAAAACCTTCCAGAATCAGGAGATTCCCCTGCCCGAGGTTTGATAGCCCAGTGTCTACCTAGAGTTTCCTTCCTGTCCTGACTCTTTATGCCCAATGTCTCTCAAGCATTGAACTTCGTTGCAGGAATAGTTTGACCGAAAAGAAACATGAGGCCCTCAGGCAGGAAGAACCAGTCTGGCAGCTGGAGAAGGTGGGATCTACATATAGAAATCTGCTCAGGCTGATGAGTGTCTTGGCTCCAAACTTGATGGTTCTTAGGTAACTAATCACTAAATGAAGGATGAGCTTTGACTCCTTTAGTCGGTAACTAGATAGACCAAGGCTGCATACTATAATGAGAAGGTTTGGTGCACAGCTAACGACTCAGTGTTGGAAGCTGGGCAGGATGCCAGCATTTGTCTGCCTAAACCTGAAGCACAAAACTTGGAAAGAAAATGTCTCTTTTCTGCAATCCTTTTTCTTCTTTTTTTCTTTTACAATCTTAGAGTCTATATTGGAAAATAAGTGGTTGTTTGCTAAATTGGCAGATCATGAAAGTCAGGTGCTTGCACTGTTGTTTACGGAGGATTTAGGAGAGCTGCTCTATCCTAGCATTTACAGACTTAATAGAACTGGCTTCAGGAATGGGTTTGTGCATTATTTTCTGGAAAGTATATATATACATGAATACACATATACATGTATTTAAATATATTTATCTTTTGAAAGATACACTGCAGATCCAACTTCTTCTTTCCCTGTTTTACATTTATTCACAAAAATGTGAAGCAAAAGAATTCTGTAAAAGAATAGTTCTTATTTATTTTGGCAATTGTTTCAATGTTCAAAGTCAGCAATCATGCTTTACTTGCACTGCAGCTGCAATGAGATGCCTCTCCTACAAGCTAGGTACCCAGCAATCTGGAACTGGTGCAAACAGAATGAAAGGACCAAAGAGCTTGTCATATAACTAATAGGACCAAAAAAACCTTTTTCAGCATTGAAACTGAACTTTTGAAGATGAATGCTAATGAAAGCACCAGTATAAAAGATTTCTTTAAGCATTTCTAGAAGATTAGAAACAGAAAGATTTGATGTGCCTGTCAGGATAATAAAGTGATGCCTTATTCCAGCAGGGGTGGTAGGAAATACTGTTCCTGTGATTCATGCTGATGTAAGACTTACTTATACAATTTGCCCCTTTTCCTATACCTGCTTGAAAAAGTAGCTCTTTCAAAGCGCCTTTTGAATTCAGTACAAGTTCAGATATCACTGACTTGTCAAACAAAAAATCATAGATGAAGATACTGTTTCTTCAGACTAAGCAAGGTATATAACTGATCATTCAGGCAGTATAACCCACTAGAAATGTGTCCTTCACACCCTGAGACTCAGTATTTTGAAATTCATGGCATTTTTCTGTTGCATTTGCTTTTCATGTAAACTTCTAGATATACTGAATCTCCTAACTATTTGCCGTCTTCACTGGAAATAAGGGCGCCTACACCTTACAATTTCTCATCTTTATGTCATTCATACAAGGTATCAGGCACTTTAGGGTGAGTAACAGAGCTCACAGAGAGACAAAATACAGGAAGACAAGCAGGCAAAAATTAGGAACTGGAAGCAATGAAGTTAGCTTATCCTAAAGTACATGATTTTATGAACAGAGAACTAATGAAGTTAGACTCCCATAGCTTTATGTCATGTGGCTGGGCTTCTGGTGTCCAGTGAGGAAATGTGGAAAAGATCTTCCTTTGATGAAGAACTTTCTAACATCTCTCTTCTGTGTGCATTTACTGCATTAACATATCAGCCTTTTTCTCTCAGTTAGGAACAATAGAGGAATCTTTGTCCTTTACCAGACATTTTTCATGAAACTTGTAAGAACTTATTATTTTGGAACTCTAAACACTCTGACAACATCTGTTCAATCTGAACAATGACTTAGAATCATAGAATCATAGAATAGTTAGGGTTGGAAAGGACCTTAAGATCACCTAGTTCCAACATCCCTGCCATCGGCAGGGACACCTCCCACGAAACCATGCCACCCAAGGCTCTGTCCAACCTGGCCTTCAACACCACCAGCAATGGAGCATTCACAACTTCCCTGGGCAACCCATTCCACTGCCTCACCACCCTTACAGTAAAGAATTTCTTCCTTATATCCAATCTGAACTTCCCCTGTTTCAGTTTGAACCCATTACCCCTTGTCCTATCACTACAGTCCCTAATGAATAGACCCTTCCCAGCATTCCTACAGGCCCCCTTCAGATATTGGAAGGCTGCTAGGAGGTCTCCATGCAGCCTTCTCTTCTCCAGGATCAACAGCCCCAACTTTCTCAGCCTATCTTCATATGGGAAGTGCTCCAGTCCCCTGATCATCCTTGTAGCCCTCCTCTGGACCTGTTCCAACAGTTCCATGTCCTTTTGATGTTGAGGACACCAGAACTGTATGCAATACTCCAAGTGAGGTCTCAGGAGAGCAGAGTAGAGGGGCAGGATCACCTCCCTCGATGTGCTGGTCATGCTCCCTTTGATGCAGCCCAGGATGTGGTTGGCTTTCTGGGCTGCGAGCGCACACTGACGCAGGCTCATGCTCATTTTCTCATCGACCAACACCCCCAAGTCCTTCTGTGCAGGGCTGCTCTCAATCTCTTCTCTGCCCAACCTGGAGCTGTGCGGGGATTGCTCCAACCCACATGTAGGACCTTGCACTTGTCATGGTTAAACTTCATCAGGTTGGCATCAGCTCACCTCACAAGCGTGTCAAGGTCCCTCTGGATGGCACTCCTTCCCTCCAGCATATCAACCGAACCACACAGCTTGGTGGCATTGGCAAACGTGCTGAGGGTGCACTCAATCCCCCTGACCATGTCACCGACAAAGATGTTGAACAAGACCGGTCCCAACACTAATCCCTGAGGGACACCACTCGTTACTGGTCTCTAGCTGGACCTTGAGCCATTGAGCCATTGAACACTACTCTTTGCGTGCGGCCATCCAGACTTCTGGAATTATTAGCAAGTTCATGTGGTTGAGTAGACATAGACACTCATGCACATAGGCAACAAAATGAATTAACTATAAGAATTTGTATCTTAAAAGACATGAAATCCACAACAGTATTGTTTATAAAAAAACCAAAACCAACCCAAAACAAACTGAAAAACCAGACCAACCACAGTGTAATGCACAGAAATCCTAGGGGACAAACAAACAGAAAAAAATAATTCTTATAGAAGGTTATGCACAGCAAGTAATGGGAGAATTCCCCTATAAAATGGCAGTGATAAGCCAACATAGTTTAAGGCACTGTGCGATAACATACACAAAACAAAGAAGTTCCTCTCAAGACCTCTAGGCCTTCTCAAGTCAGAAAAAATGCAAATTTTTACTTTCAAGCTTTAATGAAAATAAATCTAAAGTATAGCATTTTACTAATCTCAGGAATGGAAATATATGTCAATGAAGAAAATAAAAATGTGCATTTTGCATGTCCATATGCAATTCTGAAGAGTAAATTCTAGTGGGCTATGCAATTTAGTCCACTAAATTCTAGTGGACCCTAAGGGAACAAGTTTACAAAGATGCTTTCCAACATTACCAAGATCATAATGCAGAAATAAAATAACCTGGAAAAAAAATACACCAAACTAATAAGCTGCTTAAAGAAGGCAAAGTGCCTGAAAATGTGCCATAAGGAACAGTATTTCAGTCTACTAAAGGATAGATGAGGATGGCAAAGACTATTTTCCAGCAATCATTTCTATATTACACTGCTAGCAAAAATTCGATGTTTGAAATATCATAACGTGTATGGATAAAAACTTCTTTAACTGAAAGATTTAACTGATGCCTAAATATGTGCTGATCTTTTATCTTAGTTTTAAGTGGTGAAGCTGAAAGATGGACTTCAAAGGATCTGCAGTCAAAACCAAGTCATACACATAGTATATGTAAGAAAGTTCAGAGATTTCCTATGGCAAAAAATGGCCTTAACCAACATTTCCCCATACAAATATCCCAGATCTGTTTCCGTGCCTTCGCATTCTTTATGGCTGCATTGCTTTATAGTGTCAAAGTCACATCTTTGCCCTGATGTTACAGGACGGCTCAAAGACATGAAACATGAACAGCAACCAGCTCTACTGACAGCAGAAGGAGCTGTTGGTGAAATCTCCCCGCTGTTAAAAAGCTGATGTTGCTAATCCCAAGACTATCTTCTTGTATGTCTCATCCATAGATGAGACATACTGTAGATAGGAGGAACATAGAGCATTTTGATTTTTGACAATTCAAAAACTCTAGGAAATGTAGATTCAGCCTGCAAACTCAGGGAGAGCCCTGAGTTCTTCAGCAACATGTTGGAGCTTATCGGGTGTAACACTGATCTCTGGATTCAGGATCATCCTGAAGTGCCTGGTAGAAAATGGATGCAGTCAAGAAACCTCCTTGTGATATTTCTCTAGCAATTTAACTGTTTAATCTTTGAGAAGTCCAAATCTCTAAAATTAGTGAATAAAAATTTTATGCTTCACCAGGGTTATATATGTGATGTCCTTATGATAATGAACGCTATAAATTGTTTATATGAAAAATATTCAAATGAATGATAATGCATTTTCAGAAATCAGTGGTGGATTCTGGCATACTTTATAAGTCCCAAAGCAATGTATTCTTGATATTGTTCTGGCTAGTTTTTCTGAGTTTTCATGCTATTTGTTCATCATAAATTGAAGTCATAAATAAGATGTATATCCAGTCTTTTCAGCTGTCAGATCATCATCAACAACAACAAAATGCTCTTGTTTATCTCAACAATTGTAATTTGCAGCATGAGGCACTTGTCTGCATGTGATTCTAACTGAGACTAGTTACAGCAACTGGTGGTAAGTATTATGCAAATGAATAGCCCATTTCCATGAGATGATTGGTGTAAAAAGCACTAAGACAAAAGACACCCTTTTGTCTAATTGGTAACAAAAGAATCAATTAGGAGGATATTTCCCAGGATTATATCATTAAATGGTAATGATACAGGTACATAGCAGCATGTTTGTAAAATCTAATGTGGAGGTGAATAATTTTCACTTTAAAAAAAAAGCCACTTTTAAAAAAGATTTTGGCAGGCTGATGAGCCTTTCAGTCATGGAAGTAGTCTGCCTCTTGTACAATTAAAATGTATGGCTAAGAAATATAAAACTTCATGAAACATGAATATCATTTTACAAGAAAAAAGAAACTGCAGAGTCTTCAAAAATCTGCAACAAACACATCACATAAGTCTTAAAAGTGATTGCATATTGTCTTTTTTAAGTATGAAACAATTTTCTGATTTATGAGGAAATAAATAAGTACTTAAGACTTAGGTTTGTGCTTTGTAACCCAGCCACTGAATGTCCTAAATAGAAAATTAGCACCATTGCACATTCTTCAAATGAAAGCCTGTAATTCCTTATAGAGGTATCTTTACCCTGTCAAAATGAACATCCTCTCTGTGATGATGGTTAGGTGTAAAATTCATTGTCCAGGTGCTGAGTTCCGCTTGCTAAAAAAAATAAGCAAATCACTAAGCTGCTGCTGCTACTCTAATCTAATCATTGGTTTTCTACTGTAAATGACAAGTCTGTTTTCCTGGAAGTGGCGGCAGCAGTGGCTTTCTTTCTTCCTTTGTGCTTCCACAAGGCTTGATTATTCTTGTGTTCTAACAATAGCAAAACCCCACATGACCCAGCTTGTATTGAACAGTTAAGGATTTTTATAGTGACATAGGTAGCAACAAAATTAGCAAAGTCCATGCATATAGCAGCCAGAATTTTTAGTCTATATTGTGTTTATCAAAACAGAACACTTGTTTTAAACAGGTGTTTTGCCGTTCAGAAAATGTGATCATTTGAGAGATGTGTATTTTTAAACTGGCAATTCCAGAGTGGAATCAGGCAATTTCTAATGACATTAGCAAATCATGTGTCCCAGAGAACTGGTAGTTGTCACTTTGTCAGACATCCATGGCCACTCAACATTTTGTGATGTCAAAAAGGTAAATTTCTTCCAGCTGTGCAAAATATCATGCATAATTTGCAAGTGAATGGTTCTCATGCCATTAAAAATGGTGGTTCAGATTCTTCACAGTATGCAATGCACAAGACAATCATGCAAACAGTGAGAGTTTTCAGCACAATATTTTATGTTCTCATGAAAACTTAGCAAGAAGCAGAAGTTCCACCAATAGAATGGTGTGGACATTGCCCTTTTTCACTGGTGCTCAGACTTGGTTTGTATATAAACAAGCAGGAGAAGAGAGCTGCAAACAATATACAATTTATCCCTTGAAAAAAATTAGCTTGGCGTTATCTTGCGGCCTGTGAACATGTAGGAGTATATTTGCACATCTCCAGCACTTGCCTAGATACAGCTGTATATGTTTAAGTTATCTGCTTCCAAGGAATAGGAGACAGACTGTAGGTATTTACAATGAAGTGTCAGCACATACATAGTGCCTGTCTTTACGTAACTACTCCTAAATGCTGTCCTCTCAATCTCTCTCAAATACGCAAACAAGGTACAATGATATTTAACATGTAGCATGACTTGTATATTGTATAAGACAATTAAAAGGTATCTAGATTTAGCTTTGAAAATACAGGAATACTTAAAAGTTGCCTAAGAGAAAACTTACAAGGAATTTAACAGGATTAAAGCCAAAACCCAGAAAGGTGCAACTAATTCCAAAATTAAAGAGAATATGTTGAGTATGGGAGAGGAGGTTGCATGAATATCGTGTGCAGTTCTGGTGTCCTCAACACAAAAAGGACATGGAACTGTTGGAACAAATCCAGAGGAGGGCCACGAGGATGATCAGGGGCTGGAAAACCTCCCGTATGAAGACAGGATGAGAAAGTTAGGGCTGTTGATCCTGGAGAAGAGAAGGCTGCATGGAGACCTCATAGCAGCCTTCCAGTATCTGAAGGGGGCCTGTAGGGATGCTGGAGAGGGACTCTTCATGAAGGACTGTAGTGAGAGGACAAGGGGTAATGGGCTAAAACTTTAACAGGGGAAGTTTAGATTGGATCTGAGGAAGAAATTCTTTAGTGTAAGGGTGGTGAGGCACTGGAATGGGTTGCCCAGGGAAGTTGTGAATGCTCCATCGCTGGCGGTGTTCAAGGCCGGGTTGGACAGAGCCTTGGATGGCATGGTTTAGTGGGAGATGTCCCTGCCCATGGCAGGGGGGTTGGAACTAGATGATAAGGTCCTTTCCAACCCTAACTATTCTATGACTCTATGAAAGAGAATTTGCCTGTTTGCTAGTCAGTCCTTCCTTAATAGCTTTAGAATATGCTACTAATTGCAACCAAATTGCACAGAGGAATAGTTCTCTCAAGGATATTAAGTTTCTTCATATTGGAGTGACCAATACCATAGTAAAGCTTTAAACGGAGCTGTCATTGTTGGAGCTCAAAGAATCAAAAAACCCAAACTGTTAGAGAATTGCATGTCTTTGCTCAGTTACCTAGACCTGCACATTTGTTGAACTGTACAACCAAATTATATAGCAGAAATGAATTTGATACAAATTCTAACTCTGTATAACAGTAAGAAAGGTTTATTTTCTTTTCATATTCTTCAATCTCTTTCCTATACATGATAAAGTACCATTGTAAGCCTGTTGACAACATGAAATTTGCTGACCTTCCATCATCTCAGAAAATAATAATCTCTGGTGGAATCATTGCAAGCATTTTTGTATCTAGCTATTGTGGTATGCTACTTGCGATGTTTTGCCACCAAAAAAAGCAAGGATCAGAGAACAACAAAAAGTGTCAAACAATATTTTTCTTCCTTTCTGTTCCCCCACTGCTAAAAATACCATTTCCTCTCAAATGAAAGCTTTTAATACAAATTTTCTAGTTTTGATGAAACTTCATTAGAAAGATTGGTCTAGATAGAGAGTTCAGACTAATGTGTCTATTAGCCCAGGTACCAATGCAAAGAGTGTTATAGTAAATGCAAATTCAAACACGTTTTCTTACTTACTGGCTGTCCTTTGACTGATTCATTAAACCCATTGGAAAGAGTTCTGTCTCTTGCATAAAAATTATACCCTCAGAGTTTTTACATGATTTAAGATAGTGAGATAGAGCTGTTCTTTTTGTCCAGCTCTAGTAATGACTGTGGCTTAAGGAAAACATATTTGCTGTGAAGCTGCCACATGATGCCACAGATGACTGACAATGTGGTTCATAAATGGTCAAAAAAAAAAAAATAGCTTAAAGGAAAGCACATTCTTTATAAGCACTATTAAAGCATGTGGACACTTCACCCAAAAATAAATTTTAGCTGAGGCATTGTAAACAGCCATAATTCACTCTTCCTATGAGCTCATGGTTCAAAGGATACTTTTATGTTTTTATATTAAGCACTTAGAGTTCTTTGCATGCAAAAACTTGTGTAAAGATTTTCAGCTTTTAAGAAGAGCCTTTACAAGATTACTGGGAGATTGCATACATATAGTCCTCAGATCAACCCCATAAAAAATAAACTTTGACATACAAATGTCTATCACATCTTAAAAATGTTTAGTTTTTGAGCATTTTGGAGAAGTTTTTTTCTTATATGTAACTTTCAGCCATTCTGCCATCCAAATACAAAGGCCAAATTTTATTATTAGAAAAACCTCTGCAACCCTCAGAAAACAAAAATGAAAGTGTTTTGGAAAGTGAAATTTTAGGTTGTTATGTTTATCAGTAGGAGCACTGAGTTCATAAGAAAGATTAGCTAAAAACTCCAGTTAGGAGTGAAGGAAGAAGACCCATGGAGCCCATGACACTTGTATTTCCTACATGAATATTCCCAAATCACAGTTACTTTCAAAACTGTGTAAAAACACTGAGACAGAGCACATTGAACAAAGAGAAAACATTATTTGCTTACAATAGATAGCCTGAGGCAAAAAATTCCCAGTACATGTAAGGTAGTGTTATCCTTGAAAAAATCAAGAAGCACTTCTTTTGCAAGGTGTATGTTTTGCAAATGACTCTTGAAGTTTTAAACCTTGTCTGAAACCATGTCTTACCATGATAGGATCATGTCAACATCCTTGAGTCCCTGAGCCTATTCCTTACATTAAAATAAACATAATAGTCCACTTGGACTTCTTAAGGAGCTACAAGCCAGTTTGTTTTCACAGCATCACAACTCTATTTACCTAATATCTTTTCCAGAACCTCAGTTTAATAAAGATTAGGGGCTGGATAAGGTCAGTGCATACTGAGGACAAAAGAGAAGTACACCTGGGAAGTGGCTGATTCCTATGCTTAGTAATTTTATTGTATAAAGTCCTTATATTTTATATTTTCATAATACTTTATACTGCAAAGCTCCTGGAGTATTAAGCAAAGAATAAAGATACTGGAACATATCAGCACTGCTGACTTATAGAGAAAGCAGTCCAGAAACCAGTACCATAAATATTTTATTTTCTTTATATTGTTTTCAGTAATTCAGATTCATAGATTTGAAATCCACTGCACATGAAGACACTTAAAATAATATTTTGAATTCTGCTGTCATGGACACTGGTGGCATTTTTACTTTCTGGATGTGGTTAGGAAACATCGTACAGTACCTTGTCCCAAAATAAATGATCTTGATAGTCATGTGGAGTTTTCTTAAACAATGTAACCATATAAGATTTAATAATAAGTAGATTACAAAAAAAAAAAAAAAAAAAAAAGACAACACATCAAATGTAAATTATTAAACATCTAAGCACAAACTTCAGAATCTATCTAGAAGCTTGTCAGAGCAATTTTACTCTATTAGTTACAGAGAGAACAAATGATTTAACCCAGTCCTGATCAGTATGGGGTAGATTTTCAGGAAATTCTATACTTTTTCTCATGACAAGGAGCAGTTGTCTTTTTGACTATAGTGTTACTGGACCTGTGGCATTTCTCTAAGTATCTCTTTTTCCACCTATAAATTTTATCCAGGCAGAAAAGGGAACTCTTGCTATTTTTCTAGGAAACTCCTGGCATAATACAGTAGTCCAGTCAGGGCAGCGTCTATAAATCCTTGGTCAGTGAATGTGTTCAAGTCAGTCCTGCTGGACTTGCAGGGATTAGAACACACTCAGGAAAAGTAGGTGCCTATGGCTCATTTGCTGTTCAGGTGCACAGTAACAAAATTTCATATTCTGAGTAGATTGGAATTGTTACACATCACTGTGTAGCTGACGTGTCTGATGCATATGGAACATATTTGGATGCACAGAACAAACACAAGCTCCCCATAATGCAATGCCCAGTGTGCTGGATAAACCCCAAACACACTAAATGCAACACTTAGTGCATGTGCACTTATATCTATCAAAAAAAATCTGACATAAATGTGCAAGCTGTCTCTCTGTCTGCCTTTTGTCTTTCTTTTTCTCTTTCTTTCCTCAGCTCATAAAAAGATGGCTCAGAGCTCTGAGGTATTGTTTGATAAAGCTAAAAGCCAACTGAGAGATCAATATCTAAACCAAAGATTTTCTTAAGGCAAACAATGAGAATGCAGAAAAGGAAATGTCACTCTACACCAAATGATGACTTAAATTCCAATAAAGAAACCCTATAAAATAATTTGCTATAAATGGAAGAAAGTTTTCCACCAACCCGGACCTATAGTTACAAGTTTAGAAGAACAAGCTAGTTGCAAGATTAAGGTCAAAGACGTAATAAGGATTCAAATGTCAAGAAGATGTGCAAAAGTTAGAGTTGAAAATCAAGGTAGTGATGACTATTGGTTTAAAGTATTTTTTTTTTTATTCCATTTGTCTATGGCAGAGAAGCTATTTACCAAAATGATATCAGATTCTAGCATGATGTAGTGGTTTTCAAAAAATTAAAAATAAAAAAATCAATTAAGTAGATAGTGTATCACATTTGAGACTGATATAATTAAGTTTCTTTCCACTAGGAAATCCACTACAGGCTTGAATCAAAAAACTCTCTAAGTCATTTCCATAAGGTCCTGGCTATCTATTGTGACTATCAAGGGACAGTTTCCTGTACTGGCTAAGGGACTGAAATCTGCTTTATGGAATTCAGACTTTGCCTTAAACTTTGATCTGCTTTAATGTTTCATCTCTGCTAGAAAAAAAGCTTCACAATAAAAAAGAAAAACAACAACCTGAATCAGTATTTGGACCACTGATCACTGTAGATTGGAAATAAGTAGTAGGCATAAAAGAAGCGTTGCCCTCAACTGTGCATAAAAGCAGACTGTAATCTCCCTGAACCCCATTTTCTGTAGCATTCTTCCAAAACAACTACCTTAACACTACAAGTATTTTCTGTGTTCAGTGATTTTTGTATATTTTTCTGGTTTTATCCTCATTTTAGACAGCAAGTTTTTTTTGGAAGGACTTAGTAAAATTGGCAACATCTTTTAGCAAGTTTTAGTGTATCTAGGATGCATTCGGAGCCTGAATAGCCTGCTATTTAACCCTGAAGATTGGCTCCTGGCTATATACAATACTGTAGCTCGGGACCACTGTATTGGAACAAAAATGGACAGAAAGAGGGGATACAAAGCAATATGTTCAGTGCTTCTTGGAGTCTTGACAGCTGCATTTATTTCCAGCTAGAACCATAACTGTGCATGAACCCCGAACATACAGGGCTAGTAACAGTATGCTTGGGAATTCAGCGACAAAACAGTAGACGGGATCACTTTGGTTCCAGTTTCTTCTGTGAAGAGGGGGTTGTTTGTCAGTAACTCTCAAAAAAAAAGGACTTTTTTGTCAGACAGGCTACTACTTTACCTAGAAATCATGATGAGTCAACTGGACTCCAAGGATGAAGATGATGAAGCAGGAGGCAGGAGAAAGAGGTTTTGAGACAAAACCAAAAAAAAAAAGATTGCGAAGCTCTAGCTAGTTGTTTTTTGGCTAGGATTTTATATTGTTTTCTTCCCAGTTTCATCAAGGGGACAGTCTCTTGCAGGCTTTTTGGCTTCATTATGATAGGGCCAACTAGCCTAGGAAATGGAACATGCATCAGGGTGTTACTGCCATTGTCAGGGCAGCTAAAGCTTCAACACTTGAGACATCTATTCATCCTGTGTCAGGTCTGAAAAAGGAGAGAAGCAGTATGAATAAGCATGCTATCCAGTAGGTTGGGGTTTCTGGAAAAAACATACATTTTGAAATACCTGGCTCAGCAACAGTTTTTCTAAGAATTCCATATGTATATAAAAGCTCTCTCCTCAGCCTAACAAAGCATTGCTACAGTGAACAGAGGGAGGCCTGACATTACAAATGGGAACAAAATACTCCAAAATGAGACTATGGGATGGAATTTCCGCTGGAGCCTTTTGTCATTTATTTTGTATGGTCTAAATTAACCAATTAAACATTTCAGAAATAAAATTATTTGGCCTGTAAACTGTGCAGAATAAAATGTTTGAATAGCTGGATTCTATAAATCAATCTGTGTAATATAAGACACTAGTCCTGTTTTTACCTACCCTTTTAAAGGATTAACAGGGAACTGGCAAGAGGAACAGTAATGTTGATATGAGCTTCCAGCTGGGATTGATTACAGGCTACAGTCTAATGCAGTAATGTTTTGAGCTAGCACAACAGTTTAACTAGAGAGTGATCACAAAACATATCCCCACCTTCTGACTCATAAGGAGTGATATAAAGGAATCAGCTAATTTTGTTGTTATTCTGACCTTTGATCTGTTAAATCCCCAAATTTATTATCTAGCATGCATGTGATCTTCTACTGCTTAAATTAAGAAGCATTTATAAAACATATCTCCTGTTAATAGCTTGTTTCTAGGCAAGTCTTTTGCCCAGCCCCCAAATTTATCCAAGCCCAGTGTGAAGTGGACAGGCTAGGCATAGAGAGGGTGTATGTGATATTTCCTTACCAGCAGGATAAAGGCCAAAATAATAGTGTAGAATTTAAAATCAAGAATTGCAGGGAATCATCAGGGTACCCATGCTACAGATTGCCCGATGCAAAAGAAGAAAATTAAATATAAAGTAATAACAGCAGAACAATTAATGCTTTGCTTAGTGAACTGAAATATTTGGAAGTGGTTTTCATCATAAGAGAAATTCCTGGGATGGAATCATTAGGCAGGAAGTGTGTTCTAAGACATGTCAACAGATACTGCAGTCTAGGACAATGAGGATCAACTGTTCTTGTCTAGCTATTAATATTTCTGTAGATATTTTTTATAGATATTTTTAAGTTGCTGAGCCTGAAATGATTTGTTTCTGAGTATTTCTGATTTGGAGGAACTGTATGCTGTCCAGAAAGTCATTGAAAATGCAGAACTCATATGAAAGTAAAATCTGGCACATATGCAGCAAAGTGCTTGTCATTATCATTACACTGTCCATTGTGAAAATTAAAGGTGACTTTAGGGTCAGTACTGATGTGAAGTCTTGGATCACTTTAACTCTAGATCTAGTAGTAACAAACATTAAATGTAACCTTTTCTTCTGCAATTTAACATAATGTGGAATCACAGGTCAGTCAGACAGTAAGGATGGCTGAGTACTTGGTTTATTCGTGACTTGAAAGGGCTGGGGCAGAGCTGAGATTATCAGAGATTTCTGGGGATGTGCAAAGGTAAAAATCGAACAGGAGAGTCAAAGTGAAACACAGATGCAGAACACTGGAGTTAAGCTGTGTGTTGGACATTTCAGGCTTGGCTGTGCTGTTTCATTTCTGTTTAAGGGCTGCCTCGCATACCTGAGTCCATAGTATGCAGCCTTACCTGAATATAAGCACAAATCGTTTTACGGAGACATTCTAACAATCAAGTTTTCCAGTCTATTAACAGACCTAAGAATTTACAACAGATAATCATAGAATCATAGTATAGTTAGGGGTGAAAAGGACCTTAACATCATCTAGTTCCAACTACCCCCCGGAAATGGAACTGTTGGAACAAGTCCAAAGGAGGGCCACGAGGATGATCAGGGGACTGGAGCACTTCCTGTATGAAGATAGGATGAGAAAGTTGGGGCTGTTGATCCTGGAGAAGAGAAGGCTGCATGGAGACCTCATAGCAGCCTTCCAGTATCTGAAGGGGGCCT
The DNA here is from genome assembly GCA_017639245.1 of Myiopsitta monachus. NCBI lineage: Eukaryota > Metazoa > Chordata > Aves > Psittaciformes > Psittacidae > Myiopsitta > Myiopsitta monachus. Next base: position 30,676,995 of record CM029922.1, read on the forward strand.
GTAGGGATGCTGGGGAGGGACTCTTCATTAGGGACTGTAGTGAGAGGACAAGAGGCAACGGGTTCAAACTTAAACGGGAAGTTTAGATTAGATATGAGGAAGAAATTCTTTAGTGTAAGGGTGGTGAGGCACTGGAATGGGTTGCCCAGGGAAGTTGTGAATGCTCCATCGCTGGCGGTGTTGAAGGCCGGGTTGGACATAGCCTTGGATGGCACGGTTTCGTGGGAGGTGTCCCTGCCCATGGCAGGGGGTTTGTAACTAGATGACCTTAAGGTTCTTTCCAACCCTAACTATTCTATGATTCTAAATTATGCCATCCAAGGCTCTGTCCAACCCGGCCTTCAACATCACCAGCGATGGAGCATTCACAACTTCCCTGGGCAACCCATTCCAGTGCCTCACCACCCTCACACTAAAGAATTTCTTCCTTATAGCAAACCTAAACTTCCCCCGTTTAAGTTTTAGCCCGTTACCCCTTGTCCTCTCACTACAGTCCCTCATGAAGAGTCCCTCCCCAGCATCCCTATAGGCCCCCTTCAGATACTGGAAGGCTGCTATGAGGTCTCCACACAGCCTTCTCTTCTTCAGGCTCAACAGCTCCAACTTTCTCATCCTATCTTCATACAGGAAGTGCTCCAGCCCCTGATCACCCTCGTGGCCCTCCTTTGGACTTGTTCCAACAATTCCATGTAAGAGGCATGCAAACGTACACTGCCAGCTCATGTTCATTTTCTCATCGACCAACACCACCAAGTCTTTCTCCACAGGGCTGCTCTGAATCTCTTCTCTGCCCAACCTGTAGCTGTGCCTGGGATTTTCCTGACCTAGATGTAAGAACTTGCATATATATGCAAGTTTGAATCATTTGTGCAAGGGAGAAAAAATTAGTTATGAATATGTCATAAAGTGCATATATGACTTAGATGTTGTTGTAGGCCTATTCTGTATATTGTGTACCATAGAATCATAGAATCAGTTAGATTGGAAAACACCTTTAAGATATTCAAGTCCAATCATGACCCCACAACTGCTAAGACCACAACTAAACCATGTCACTGAGGGCCTTGTAGATTTTTGAACACTTTCAGGGACAATGATTTCACCCCTGCCCTGGGTGGCTTGTTCCAATGCCTGATCACCCTCTCTTTTCAGTGACGAAGTTTTCTTTAATATCCAATTTAAACCTCCCCTCATACACCTTGAGGCCGTTACCTCTTGTCCTATCACTTATTATTTGGGAGAAGAGACCAACTCCCACCTCACTACAAGCTCCTTTCAGGTAGTTGTTGAGAGGTATAAGGCCTCCTCTGAGCCTGCTCTAGTCTAGACAAGACAACCCCACTTTCCTCAGCCATTTCTCATAAGACTTATTCCCTAGATCCTTCACCAGGTTTGCTGCCCTTGTCTGGACCTGTTCCAGCCCCTCAGTGTCTTTCTTGTAAGGAGAGACTGAACACAGGATTTGAGGTGCAGCCTCACCAGTGCCTTGTACAGGGAGAAGATCACTGCCCTGGCCCTGCTGGCCACACTATTTCTGATATAGGCCAGGATGCTATTGGCCTTCTTGGCTGCCTGGACACGAGCTGGCTCATGTTCAGAAGCCATCAATCACATCCCCAGGTCTTTTTCCACCAGCAGCTTTCCAGTCACTCTTCTGCAAGCCTATAGCATTGTATGGGGTTGTTGTGGCCCAATTGCAGGACCTGGAACTTTGCCTTATTGAACCTCATCACACTGGCCAAAGCCCATTGTTCCAGCCTGTCTGTATCCCTCTGCAGAGCCCCCCTATCCTCTGCAGAGCCTTCAGCAGATCAACACTCTTGCTTGATTTGGTGTCATCCACAAATTTACTGAGGGTGCACTAAATCCCCTCCTCCAGATTATCAATGATCTGGATCAATACATATCAATACGGGTGTGTTTGTTCAGGAAAGTTTCATCTGCTGATATATTAATGGGACCTAACTTGAGACAGAAGAAACAGCAAAGAAGGAAAGTTACAGTCAGGATTTCTTTACCTTATAGAAATGGGAATACCATCATCCTGTACAAAGATCCATTTAACAGTGACTTCAGGGGACAGTTCTCTTAACTGGGGTTCTTAAGGTGAATTGCAGGCTGAATGGATTTTGAGCATACTATTTCTGAAATACTCTCTATGTGGGGTCCTTTCCTTCCACAACCTGACCAAACTCTGATGCTGAGTGTTTATCAGCCCACGGAATCTACTGTATGTTGTCATATCCTTTGAAATATGATTATGCACAAAGAAAGAAGCAAAGACTGGTGTTCGCTTTAAAAATTGCAAGAGAAAATGGAATTCATAAATGTAGCCTTCATAAATAATAATGCAGATTTGTGAAGAAACTAATTATTCGATGATATTAAGGTCCTTTCCAACCCTAACTATTCTATGATTCTATGTATGTTTGCTTTACAGAGCTAGTTAGAATAAGAAAGCTATTAATATGATTATATGCAATTCTTCAGCCACAAGATTTTAAAACTGGAAGAAATCACTTGATCACCTACTCTGACCTTCTACATGAAATATCTTTTAGGAACTTCTGAATTAATTCTTGCTTCAAGCCTAATAGCTGCAACTATTAGTAAATTTGTAATTAGAAATGATAGTAATTAATATAGTCACTGACTATATTAATAGATATATAATAAGAGGTTATTATACATTATATTATATATCTTTTAATATTATATATTATATACTATAAGTAATATATTATGTATTAGATTATATATTATATTATTACTATTATGTATTATGGTATTCATATATATAATTAAATAGGTTCTGCACTGGAACCTATATTTTAAAGGGAAAACAAAAAACAAAGCCTTGTAATAAGGGGACCATGACCTGTGATAAGTTTTCTAGCTGAATGTGCCTCTTTTCCATGTGCATTACAAAACCAGACAGGAGCTGCTTCCCTCTCCTCATGTCCTGCCACAACCTAATGCAGCAGGACTCGGATATTGGTTAGGGCTTCAAGACACTTATAGTATGCTAGAATGTGAAACATATGCCAGATTGCTTTTCCACGGAAATTAATGCTGTGTAATGGTATTTTCTATGTGATTGTCTGTCTTTCTCTGGAGCCATTATTTGCTTCACTTCCCTTAAGTGAAGGAGCCTGTTAATCAGTTTCACCATACTTGACATGGATATAGCCAAACAGATGAGGTAAGGTTTTAGGGGAAAGGGAAAGAAGAAATGAGCTTGGAGGTGTATAAGAAGCCTGTAACAAACCAGGCTTCACTAGCTGTTCTGCTGACAGAACAGCTGGAGGTTTTTTTTCCTTTTTTTAAGTGATCTATGGCCCCCTCTATCCTTGAATCATATCTACATACTTGTCTGACAATAAGTGCTTTCTGTTTACTACAACATCAGAGCCAAGATAGCTAAGGACAAGAAAATTGGATTCTATTCTTCCTTATGAGTCAGAAGTAAAAATGCCAGCTATGTGACTGTACAGTCTTTATTATCAAAGACAATATAAGAGAAAGAAAACAACCAGATTTTCTCATTCCAGGCTATATATGCACTTCTGGAAGCTGGAAAGTTTTTCTCCAGGGCTATAAACTGAACACATTTGTACATATTGGATACAAATGTAAAAAATCCTCAATATTTTTTCTTTCCTTGACACTTGAAAATGTATGAAGTAGAACATTTAGATATGCATATTAATGGCTGGACTGAACAATTCTTCAGTGCTGCATAATAGTGGAATAGTAGTCCACCTTAATTGCCACATGAAATGAGGAATATTGAAATAAGGGGGCTAGATGCCAGGTTAATATCAAGAGACTACACAGTACTAGTGCCACATGGCTTGGTCGACCACTACAGACATTGAGTTTTGCTGGCAGAAGCATAGCAAGACTGGGCAGTAAGATGGGACATTCCAAAGCTGAATCTGTTACTTTCCAAATGAATCATTACTTACAACTGGAAAGCTGTTAGAGACTAACTTAGCATCCATAGCTCATTAAAAGCATCTTCAAAGTGAATATTAATTGCATCTTGGAAAATGTCAGGTTTTGAACAGTTGGAATGACAAAGTAGGCTAGTTCGGTGGGGAGACTTATCTTGCCCATCAGCAACCAGCCTTCCGCTTATGTTCCTTTGGACATCTCTTGCTTTACTTTCTTGTTGCTGCCAAGAAAATATTTCCATATTGCTGTACATACTGTACTGGACACTGCATGGCCATGTGCTGTTTACAGAACAAGAAAGACAGCCAATATCAAAGTAATTTTCCATACCTCTTGTTTTTTCTCAAAAAGGAAACCAAACGAAGTTAGTTATTTGTTCAGTTATTAGCAGTACAGGAATTAAGGCTCTGCTGCAGCAAACTGGGGTCTAGGTAACATGTCTTACACAGGAGTTCAGATTAAATGATCAGTCCAGATCCTTCTGAACCTACACATCTATTATTATATTTTAATAATATTTATTAACATTTATTGCATTATACAATAATATTCTGATCATGGGAAATTGCTTCTACTTCACCAGTATACAATCATACAATTATATAGTGTGGCAATGAAAAACAAAAAGACTGCTAGAAAAAAGAAAAAATACTGTGGAATGCTCTTTACTATTTTGGGAAAATCTGTCTCATAGGAGTATATCACCAATTAATCACCGTTCTTGTGGTTTGCAACTTATACAGAATCATGTTGAGGCTGGCAATAAAATACAGGGCAGAGACTGTTGAAAAGAAACCGTGTTCTGCAGACTCTCAGAGTATAGTTTCAGAAATTTCTTTCACTTTTTTACTGCATTTTATGATTAATAAAACATAGGGTAATGCAACCACTCAGCTTCATGTTCCTTTCAGTGTTCCTGCTGCTGTCTTCCGCTCTTCACAACAGAATACCCTTTGTATGACCTTTTCTCATACAAATCATGACAGACCAAAAGACAGAAATCCTGAGTCCATCACTGGTTTATAGCATATGTAGATTTGTTTTTTATTAGTTTTTTTTATTTCACAGATCATGGAATAAAAGTGAAAAGGAATGGAAGGGAAAAGTGTACTTTTCCTAACCCTTGTGTTAACTGGAGACAATGGCATTATTGCTTTCACCCTGCTATTTCTGTTACCCAGTATGGATGCTACCTTGCTGCTGAAACTGCTCTGCTGTACTACATTCCAGAGCGCAGACCTATTCCATGCAAAGAAGTGTAACTTCAGAGAGTTGACTGGGATACCATCTTTTTTTCTAGAGATTTTTGGCTACACATGCAGTAAACCCCATGAAAACAGCCAAAAAGCCATGATTAATACTTGTCATGTCCTCCTGAAGTTTCAGAATCCTCCTTCAAGAAAGTAGTTTTATGAAAGTATCAGCTGTTACAATAACGGCTTAAAAAGATCTAATTTGCTATGTAGGGCATGATCTGAAACTCATTCACCCCAGCCCCTACCTTCTTAACAGCAGGCAGGTACAAACTCCACCTAGAATGGAATGGAGTGTATCTTTTCTCATGGTAGCAATGATATATTCCTTGCAGACTATTTCAGACAGCATTCTCAAGGATTCTTCTTCTTTCAGTTTTCAAGGCAACTAGATAAGTACTTTTAAGAAACAAGGCCTTTAAGGAGACACCAGGTTTCAGTAGATTTTATTTTAAGCAATCCTACTGAGATAGAACTATACCATTGTCCTGAATTGCCATAGAAATATGATCATTTTCAAGTGAAAATTTTAGAAGAAATTTCCAAAGAAGCTTATGTATTTCATCTGCATCAGCATCTCTATAATTTTCCTTTGTAAGACTGTTCAAAATGCTTTATCTTTTCTCCTAACCAATGTCTTAGCTCAGCAGCATTAACACACCTAAAAATCCCACAAATTCTATTAACTTGAAATTCAGAGGAATACAGAAAACAGCTGTTTGATGCAGCTTTCCTCTGGATGACATGCCTCTGCCACTGAGGAACTTCTCTTTTAACTTCCTGAGCCAACGAGTCTGCTCTGGGCTGAATCCTTTCACCTCCACTCAGGTGGAATAAAATGTATCAGAGACCAACTGTAGTCTTTTACATCAAATTATTCACACAGCCAGGGCCTGATACATCATCCCAGACAGAAACAGGGAAGCCAGGGATAGTCAAGGGCAGTTCCTGCCTTGGCCATCTGTGCCTCCATGGATATAGGGGCATAAAAACGTGGGTGCACCTGCTTGGTAGAACCTGTGGCTGGGCAGAGGTGGGCTTTAAAGAGCAGGAGACCAGCCCAGCTGCAGTATATCTAGGGCAGGGTCTGATGGTCCTGAGGGTCTGAGATGGGGTCCTGGGCAATGGACAAAGTGGGGGAAACCTCAGAGGACTGGGGTTAACCATGCCAAGTACAAGGTCCTACACCTGGGTCGGAGCAATCCCAGGCACAGCTACAGGTTGGGCAGAGAAGAGATTCAGAGCAGCCCTGCGGAGAAGGACTTGGGGGTGCTGGTCAATGAAAAAATGAACATGAGTCAGCTTCAGCCTACGCTCGCAGCCCAGAAAGCCAACCGCATCCTGGGCTACATCAAGAGGAGCATGACCATCAGGTCAAGGAAGGTGATCCTACCCCTCTACTCTGCTCTTGTGAGACCTCACTTGGAGTATTGTGTGCAGTTCTGGTGTCCTCAACATCAAAAGGACATGGAACTGTCAGAACAAGTCCAGAGGAGGGCCACGAGGATGATCAGGGGACTGGAGCAGCTCCCATATGAAGACAGGATGAGTAAGTTGGGGCTGTTGATCCTGGAGAAGAGAAGGCTGCATGGAGACCTCATAGCAGCCTTCCAGTGTCTGAAGGGGGCCTGTAGGGATGCTGGGGAGGGACTCTTCATTAGGGACTGTAGTGAGAGGACAAGGGGTAACAGGTTCAAACTTAAACAGGGTAAGTTTAGATTAGATATAAGGAGTAAGTTCTTTACTGTGAGGGTGGTGAGGCACTGGAACAGATTGCCCAAGGAAGTTGTGAATGCTCCATTGCTGGTGGTGTTGAAGGCCGGGTTGGACAGAGCCTTGGGTGACATGGTTTTGTGTGAGGTGCCCCTACCCATGGTGGGAGGGGGTTGGGGGGGGGGTCAGAGCTAGATGATGTTAAGGTCTTTTCCAACCCTAACTATTCTATGATTTTATGATTCTATGATTCTATGACTGCTCATGAACAGTTGGGGTTGGTGGTGCACTCAGGACCCTAGCCCCTCACCAATGACAGAAGAGATACCACTCTTCCAGAAGCTGCACAGAAGAAAATAAGAAGTTCAGCCACTGTTTTTCCAGTACCTTTTAATTAGTGAAATAGGTAATTTGAACGAAACAGATAGAAAAACCATAATAACTAAAAAAGTATTAGTAAAGACAAATGCATCTCCAATATGGTTTTGTAGTTACATTATAATAACATGAAAATGCAAGTGAGGTGTATGAAAGAAAAAAGTATCAACCTTCTTGCTGACAAGCCATTTTAAATGATACGGTTGTGACTGATAACCTATCAGTAAAAGAAATGCTTCTACTCATGAGTATTGCAGCTTTTTTTTGCTGCAGTTTCCTAACATAACATGCACAGTGAAGCCTTTCATTAAAACACAAATCAGCAACAGCAATGAAAATCTCTCATCCGCCCAAAACAGTAGAAATAGTTTCAAACTTGTGGTGCTACATTAAAATGTGAGTTCTTTTGAGATATGTGATGCTGCTGTTTCTCTGAAACTGCACCAGTTCAAAACTAGTTTCACTCAATTTAACTTACTATTGATCCTTCAGAATTACAGATACTAAACACTTGGTTTTACAACAAACTTAATGAACAGTTCTGAGTCTCTTTAAGCATGGCCATTGGAAATGCATGGACCAATTAGAACCAAAGATTACAGCAATGTCCCATTGGCCTGCAATTTTCTGGCAGCTGAGAGTCATTGCTTGGATATGGCTCATGCTGCAAGTTTTTCTCCTGAGGGCTGAATCTGAACTGGAAAATCCTAGCTTCAGAGGATAAATCTACTGAAATAAATAATTCTGTTTCTGTGGGATGTACAAAGCTGTACAGAGGGGTTCAGTGCAGAGGACAGGCATTTATGTTAAGACCTTTAGGTAGATTTATCTTCTGAAGAAGAAAAAAAATGATGAAATGAAAGATTTGAAGAGGTAAAATTGAATGTGTGCAGAGTGTGAAAGTAAAGAACTGAAAGGGAGAAAACTGAAGGCAGAAGGAGAGGTTCAGGCTTTCTGGGATAGCATGGCAATGCTGTAAGCTATGATGACTTCTATTAAGCTGGAAATCTCTATGATCCCTTCCTTGAGTCCAAGCCTATGCCTTACCTCACAGTATAACCCAACTATTGAATCCTTAAGCCAAATTACCATGTCCACAGCTATGGTCAGAGGACCACAGCTCTGTGACAGTCATAAATAAGATCGTGTCATATGGAGTATGTGTGATATGGAGTATGTGTGATATGGAGTGTGTGTGATACGAAGTATGGATGAAACAGTAATCTGCAACTGAGGAGTGCTTACAGAAAGTGCTTCCAGCCTTCTTCCAGCAAATGAGTTGTTTCTTTTTGATTGATACCAGAGCTGAATTGCAAGAAGGCTCATCCTTTCCTCAGTTTCTAAGAGGCAGTAGATCCAGCTGGGAAATTTATTAGCAGTAGATGCTTTTTGGCAGCAAACTTTACTAGCTATTTGAGAAACTCCTCTGCACCACTTATACACGCCCCACCTCCAGGTCAGGTCCTTTCAGAGAGAAGCATTTAACACACAGGCAGACTCTGGTTTTAGCTGGGGGGACCCAGTCCTACAGATGAGGTTGGTCACTACCTACATCAATTTGATAAGCTGTCGAAGAAAACGTACCATTTTTAGTTTGAGTGCATTAAAGCAAGACACATAGTTTAGACCTTGGTCACAGTTATTGTATATTCAACACAGAAATGGAAGGGTCAACTGAATATCCTAAGATGTAGTTGTGATTTTATGGTTGCGCTGCAGGATGACAACAGAAGTTGAAGGACATGAACTGCATAAGCTCTTCTGTGGTCCTGGGCATGTACATCGGTTACCACCTATCTCCCTTCTGATGAAGTGCTATATCAGATTCCATTGGCCTTAGCTTGGATGTAATTCTCTTCCCCAGTCTAAATGTGGCTTGGGTTTCAGAAGTGAGGAATATTTTGTTATTAGAGAGATTTCTTTGCATAAAGAAAATGAGTCAGTCATGTTAGTCTAGTTAAAATTATATAAACTGTTTTGAAAATGTTGAGTAAAACCTGAAAATTTGGGAGGAACCTAAGTGCAGAAGATAGTGATATACCAGAACAGTGTCTCAGAAAGCCACCAAAGTTCGATCGCTAGAAGTTTCGAAAAACAAGTCAGAAACAGCTGTCAGGAAGCAGTTCAGGTATATCTGCACTTGCTTGAAATAGAGAAAAATCTAGATGATATCTTAAGGTCTTTTCCACACCTGTCTTTAATTCCAGTTATTGGTTGCTATTGGTATTGCAAGATGTCTGTGTTGTCTGCTATCACTTTCAATGTAAAAAAAAAAATGTATGCACTAGAGGAAAACACATTACCCCAAGTTATTTGACTGGAAAAAGGTTCATCTTTTCTCTGCTTGCTTGTGTTTACTTGTGCAATTGTTGCTATTAAGTCACTTGTGTTTACTGTAAGTTATATGTGCTATAAAAGAAATGTTAATATCTGAAGTCCAGATTCTATAATGAACTTTCTGCAGTGAATGTATCATTTAATAGACCCACAATGGTCTGTGGTTTTCTTTACTGTAGAGGGACTGGTTGGTGGTAGGCGATTGTGCTTTCAGAGCTCACTGGAGATCAGGAATTAAAACTAGCAGATAATGTAAACAAAGACCTGCAGTGATGGCCTGAAGGAGGACTTATCCTGATTTCAGACAAATAACTGCACTCAGAATCTTTGATGAAGTAGATACATAAACCTTAAACAGCATCATCAGCCATTTCTAGAATGATGTCATGATATATCCTTGACTTTCTGGAAACCTTAACCCAAGACAGGAGTAAAATATTAGGCAGATTCTGATGCTCTTACCTGAAGCTTAGCGTTGTTTTTTTTTCAAGAAGTTCTACTTAAATGAGTGTGGCAGTTGTGGATTTTGTTGTGCTTCAACTAGCGTGGGAAAAAAAAACGTTTCTAAGTTAAAATAGAGAAATAGAGTCAAGGAGATGCTCATTAGAACTTTCTTTTTTTTTTTTTTTTTTTTTTTTTTTTCCCAAGATGTACTGATGATCAAAGAACAGTGAGATTAACAATGATGCTTCCTACCTGCAAAAGCTGCATCAGGACTCAGCTCCATTTATTACTCTGAAATAGTAGGAGCACCAAAACCAACTAGAGAATACCCAGTATATGTACTGCTTTTCATGTACTTTTTGTATAAAGAACAGATTGCCTTTATGGCTCCTGACCTTACATTTCTTTGTCAAACATATCAATCACTCCCCCTAACCTTTAATAGGAAAGGCTGAAGTTGTTTACTGCAGCAGTTCATATTCACCACAAGGACACCGCCTCCATTCTGAACCAGTCAGATCTGCATATCTTCCACTGATTATCCCAAAAGATTGCTTCTTCCCTTAAGATATTTGTCTATTTTACACTATTTTTTTTTTCAAGGAGATTGGTCATTCATTGCCAGTGAGGTTAAATCTAAAAGTCAGCAGTATTTGGCAGAGATTTATATGGGAATAGATATAGGTCTGTACAGCTCTCAGACTGATTAAATAAAGAATGTCATGGGAGTAGTATGATAGTATATGCATACTCCAGTAAATGAAAGTAATGCATTAGAATGCAGCTTTAGGGTCTAATTTAAAAACATAATTCAGACACAAGCAGAAGCCTTTAAAATATTGGCAGATGTCTTCATACTGTATTTCATACAGAGGACAAAGTGGATTAAAGATAAATTTAATCCAAATAATGGTGCTGTTTCATTTATTTTTTCACTTACATTTTATTTCTTTTAAAGAAATTTAATTTGTAGAGGATTGTTTTCTGGGGTTTCATATTTTTATGCAGATCAGCTTAAAAATGTGAGCAGGAGAAAAACCCTCATTCATTACAAATTGATGCTTTTCCTGAGGCAGCCTATGGTAAGTCACAGCCTTTACTCAGCCTAGGTGAAATAAATACTGTTGCTAAAAGAAGCATTTCAATAAGCAGGAACTTTGATTCCTCTCTGTCTCCCATCCTCTTTCAATCTCATTATATGTCAAGGTGATTAGGCTTAAATGGTTATTCTCACTTAGGATTCTCAACTTTTATTGTAGCCCATTGCTGAAGGACAGACAGGCTATTATTATCTCTGCTCCACGTTATATTTTTCCCTGGTGACATTCTATCAGGTTGGTGCTTTTACAACATTCTTTTTCTTCCACCTTCCCTGAACTGCTTTAGAAGTCAGAAGGAAATGAATAAAAATTCAAATGTGGCTCAAGTACATTGTTAAATGGAGTGAAAGATAGTTTTTCAATTCAAGAAAAGTTGTCTAGAGGTTCTGACACATATTTATGTCCTAACATATTCAATTGATCTTAAGTGGAGACCTGATTTCCTTACTCATTCATATGCTTTTGACTTCACGGTTGTGACTGTCACTGGGACACAACAGCACCCACTTCATCAAGCGTTTTTCAGTTATGAGGGTATGAGAAGGAAAGTTGTTTGTGTTGGGTTTGAGCTTGAAACTTATTTGAAAAAGATGGAAAAAAAATTAATGTTAAAACAATATTAACTGTTTTCCCAGCATTTTAATTCCATTGTGATTGGTTTTGTCAAATCAATTTAGTATCACTCTCTATTTAATAGCTATTAAAACCACAGGGAAATTCTGAATGTCTTCAGTGGAATAGGATCCTCCCAGACTTTCATATCCATTGGCTTGATTTTTTTGGAGGTAATGAGCACTTCCACTTTCTTGAGACCTACAGCAACCACCAGCGTTCTCTAATTTGAAAGAAGAAACCCATAGCTAACATACATCTTAATTGTAGCACACAAACCATTTTTTTTCCTGCTTAAAAAAAGTTTGCTAATGTTGTTCAAACTGAACACCATTCATATTCATTTCCCCTTATTAGGTCAAAGTGGTCTTGGAAACATGCCAGTAGTCAGTGGCACCAACATTAATAGAGTCCAGGAGATGAGAACTGCACCTTTTGTTCTGTGTCTTCTATCAGAGAAATATAGGATTTAATCAAATCTTAAAACCCACTGTAATTACAATGAAAACCCATCAGCTTTACAGCTGTTTCCCAGCAAGCTGATACAAAGCATGAAACGTAATGTTCCTATTACAGAGAAAGGATGCAAGACTGTACATAACTCCTCTACACTCCCCTAATCTGGAAGAAAAAATATAAATAATATTTTGAATTGTGAGGCTAACTGAACTTTGAAGTAATTTTCTCACTCAAAAAATAATTTCTCTGTTCCCAGGACAGACTGGGACCTTTAGAAAGTAAAGCCCAACTCAGAAAGAAATTCTTAATTTGAAGAAGGAAACCTTGTTTGAAGTTTTCTGCTCCCTGTTTTGCAGAAGGTCCAGAGGAAGTATCAGAAAGACTCCTTGGTTCTTAAAGTCATAGAAATGTTAATTGAAAGGTGTCTCTGGAAGCCATCTTGTCTAACCTTTCGCCTGAAGCTTGACTATTGCCAACTCAATCATATCAGTCATGGCCTTGTCTAGCAGAATACTGAAAAACTCCAGGAGTGGAGAATTGATCCATTATGAACTTAATAATTTAAAATGTCCACTAAGGTACATTTAATCATGTACTTTGACTATAGTTCCACAACCAGGAACAATCCTTAGAGCTGAGGTGAGAAGATACAGAGAATTTATCTACAACATTCTGGGTCTGGAGTGGACTGTACATTTTCCTTGTGTATAGCATTACATCTAGATCTCCCCAAGAATAGAAGGGATGTGGATGCAAAACATAAGTGCTGTTGTATTTTGGGTTTCTTCTTTCAAAGTACTGGAGCCTTCCAGAATTGATATTTTATATCATGAGTGCAAAGATATTGGTAGCATGTGAGTGTGTGTGGGGTGGTGATGGTTAAGATGTATTAGGATAATATTGACAACGGCTGAGGGAAAATTACTTCTTAGGTGTTTCTCATGGTTGCAGCCCACAGAGAGTCATATCTGGAAGGGAAGAGGGAATGTTGTTTCTCAGAGGAAACTTAAATTTATTCGAAAACAAGCCCACATATCAACTAACATATATGCAGTGCAGATGAACTGCAGACAGGACCAAGACACAGTACCAAACTGGTATGCAGCCTTGTTAAAAGTGTGAAAGTACCAAAAGTTAATGATTTGACAGAACTGTTCGGGTATGTGTTTTTATAGACATGTATTTCAGGCAAAGCTAGTGCTAATAGATATTTTCTCTACCATCCTAAAATCTTTTAACAAAAAAAGGAAAGCATTTTTAAAATTATCTTGTAAAACTGGAGAAGGTGAAAAAAGAAGCCACAGAATAATGATAGGACTTGAACAAATGCTTTATAGTGAGAGCTTGATCTGTTTAACTCATCAAGTGTTGATTTGACTGTAGAATAATCTAAATACTTTGGTAGGGAGAAAATAATGTGTATTTCAGCCTTTCATAATATAGCTGAAAAGGTGTAAGGGAAACCAAAGTCTGTACGTAAAGGCAGATGAATTCAAATTGAGAAGAAAATGCACACTTAGAAGAATGAAAGTGATTAGTCCTTGAAACTAGTAAACAGAAGAAATGGTATAGCCTTCATCTTTTGTTATCCTTCAGCTAAGGTTATGGATAGAGCTAAATCCAGTCTCAGAGACGAATAAGGTTTAATGCAGTAGCGTACATGTTTTTAACTCAGAGGAAAGACACAAAAGGTGAGTCTGAGACATTATTTTCTCGTCATGTACAAGGCTTGGTCTATGACTTGAGATAACAACTTTCAGTGCTGCACAGAAGGCTAGCATAAATTCTGTAACAGTCCCTTTTACCTACATTATCTATTTTTTTACCTTTACATAACTGCATCACCACAGGTCAAATAAAATGGTTTTCAGAACCTCCAAAGTTGGGTGAATGCTCTATATGCCATCATTGCAAGTTAAGAATCCTTACAGATTCTTGGAAGTATGTTCCTATGTATGTCATAACTGTTTAAAAATTCCTAGAGCTGTATACCATGACTACAGATGAAGTCTTAAGAAGTAGGCAGGTCCACAGTGCCTATTCCTAGTGCTAGTGATCCCTTTACTATGAATATTACACTGGTGTGGTTGTGAAAGACACCAGCCTTTTTCAGATTTGACAATAAGCAAAACAAAGGAAACACAAAAAATGTAATAATAGCAAAAAAATAATCTGAAAATAAATAAAGAAAAATAAACAGGGAAAATATAAAAAATTAACATTTTTCCATTTGCCACAAATGTTAAATTTCTGAAGGTGATTTAATTCAGAAATTACAAGTGCCTCCTAATTTACAGTATAATTGTCTCCCTTAACATCCAAATGATTTCAGAAACATTTTTCTGTTACTTTTATTTGGCTAACATGAAAAGGAAATTAAAAAAAAAAAAGAATGTTTTAGGTTTTCAGTGTGGATCTTTCAGTGTGGAAGTCCTGGAAATGGGAGCCATATCCTATATCAAAATTATGGTTAACAAAAGCAATTAAAAGGTGGATTTTCTTGAAACATATACATCAAAAGCAGCATGACCAGCAGGTCAAGGGAGATGATCCTGCCCCTCTGCTCTGCTCTTGCAAGACCTCACTTGAGTATTGTGTGCAGTTCTGGTGTCCTCAACATCAGAAGGACATGGAACTGTTGGAACAAGTCCAGAGGAGGGCCACAAGGATGATCAGGGGCTGGAAAACCTCCCGTATGAAGATCAGATGAGAAAGTTGGGGCTGTTGAGCCTGGAGAAGAGAATGCTGCGTGGAGACCTCCTAGCAGCCTTCCAATATCTGAAGGGGGCCTGTAGGGATGCTGGGGAGGGATTCTTCATTAGGGACTGCAGTGAGAGGACAAGGGGTAATGGGTTCAAACTTAAACAGGGTAAGTTTAGATTGGATATGTGGAAGAAATTCTTTAGTGTAAGGGTGGTGAGGCATTGGAATGGGCTGCCCAAGGAAGTTGTGAATGCTCCATTGCTGGTGGTGTTGAAGGCCAGGTTGGACAGAGCCTTGGGCGGCATGGTTTAGTGGGAGGTGTCCTTGCCCATGGCAGGGGGGTTGGAACTAGATGATGTTAAGGTCCTTTCCAACCGTAACTATTCTATGATTCTATGATTTAGGGGGAGAATAGGAAAGAATGCACACCTACATGTCTACATATGGTGAGGGAGCAAGTAATCAGATTATCTGTTGAACAACACTTTCAAAGAAGCCTGCATTGTGACAGAATAGAAAAATAATGGGAAAAGACAGCCTGGATGAAACTGACTGAGAAAAACCATGACTTTTGTCCCTTAAAATATGGATTTAAAAAGAAATTATAACTGCACCTTTATAACCTGCTTTAATGAAAATTAAAGAAAGCCAACCAGTCATCAAAGAGAAAGCAAAACTATTATTGGAAAAAGTAGATTTTTACATAATAATTAGATCTTGTCACCCTTTGTAGAAGATAGGAATGCAAAATTATGAACACTGGTGCCTGCTATACTATATATGCTGTTTACTATGTACTATATATATGTATGTGTGAGGTACTCCATAGTTTGGGATTATCACTGAAGACTGATCTTGTCTTCTTTCCTTAGGTACCTACCCTGTGCTTGTATTTGGGTGCCTTGTAAAACAAGCACCTAAAATTCCTTGCATTAATAGTGATCAGAGAAAGGCTCTTCTGAAGGCCATAAGAGAAAGACTGCATCCACCACCTATTTTTAGCTGCTCAAGCCTCGTATGACAAATATTTCAGCCTGGTCTCTGATGAGAAAAATTCTTGGCTTAGCTCTTACTCATGGTGTCTGGACAGAGTAGGGCAGGGAGGGAAGAACTGCAGCCCAGTTCGAAGTGCTGCTACCCAGACACACGAGCTGACTCCAAGCTCTAGATGAGCTAATAGACAATTACAAAGCCAGAAGACTGGCAAATCACAGGATTTCACTTAAATCAAGACAGTTCTTGAAATCTACATGTCAGAGAACGTACATGCACAGAGAGATATTACAGCATACATTAGCCAAATGTCTGCTGAGAGACTGGGTTGACTTGCCAGATCTCTAACACCATTACACAGCTATGCAGAGTTTTAATCCAGCCATTCCTGCATTTTGCTTCAGCCAGGCTACAAAATTACTGGTGCTGGTTACCAATGTCCCTTGTTCACCCAATCATAACACCATGTCCAGGAACACATTTGAACTTCTTAGACAACACATTTTCTGAAACATAGAAATTATTTAATTGGAAATCTAGAGAGGCAATATCTGTTAGGAATAGTTAGCACTTATCTCTGGTTCTTCTTGTTCAGCATTGTAGCCTTAATGAGTCCAAAACTAAAACATTAGCTTCTGGAAATATCTGGAAAATATATTTCTGTGAGGGCAAAAATTCTGAGTTAGTTTGGCATATATTCTTCCACTTAAAAACTCCCTCCTCAGATGCATATTGCATTTAAAATTCAAATCAGAATTTTGTACTCTTAGCATGATTTGGGGGATTTCAAGCATCTTATTAAATGCTGGTTAGAGTAGGACTATACTAGAGCCATTTACAGTCTATATAACATACACACACACACCCCCCCCTTCTATATTTGAATTGGGCTTATATCTGGAAAATATTGATCTTCTCTCTGAAGACTATTACAGTCTTCATTAACATGTTTTCAAACATATCTTTCAAATATACAGTATTGCAAAAAGCTCCCTTCAGGGTGTGTTTTAATAACATGTTGACAGAATAGACACTCCAGTCTAGACTGACAAGAAGTCTGGCTCTATTATCAGTAGCGAACAAGTATAAGGGACTCAACCTGGCAACAAATTAGCTGAATGTAATGCAGTTTGGCATTAACCTAACACAAAAAAAAATACTTCAGAAATTAAACAACTTGATTTTTGCTCCATTTAGGACAGGAAAAGAAAAATAATTAGGGAGCACTTTCACTTGCAAGAACATCAATTACCATAAGCTACATGTGAAATGCTGCTGTCTTCCAATAAGGAGTTAATCTTCTTTACTAAATAAAATACGTCACCCTCGCATAGATGAATTATAAAATTAAGCACTTAAATTATATGTAACCAATGTATGCTGTAAGATTTACTTTCATAAATGCTTTGGAGATTCTGTGAACAGAGTGCATTTATATCTCTTATAATGTATGGTTCAAATGATGCAAAAATCAGTAATTAAATGTAAGGAAAGCAGTAATTAAGTGTAAGACCAAACAAATCTCCTTCTGTATGTTTAAAAAAGAAGGTCAGTATTTACAGCATGACCTTTGTGAATAAAGAAGATACTGGAAATTTTTGTGAGCATATTCTCATTTTATATATACACCTTGGTATAAACATAGAATGAACATTATACATTCAATTCTAGGAAAGGGCATAAGTATAGAGAGTAAATATAGGATGATAATTTTATTTTTAGTTACAGAACTGGTGAGAACCAGTGAGTGAGGATAGAACATCCAGTTGTGAAATTCCTCACATTTAAAAGGATACTGATTAAAATGAGGAGAAGTAGGAAAGGGTTATGAAAAATGCACCCTTGGAAGTTTCATTTTAGTCAATTTGAGGAGCTTGTCTATCTGTCTGTTCACTTTTTCACAAGATTATGAACCTGAGTCCAGCATAATCCACAGTTTCATATCTAACCAAGTTCACAGATATTAAAAAGTCCTGGACTGGGGGTTTAGAACACTTCAGACTTTTTCTGCATGGACAGAGTAACCCTGTTGAGCACTTTCACTGCATAGTGCAACATTTGAAAGCATCAGAGTCATTGTACATGTTTTTACAACCTATAAGTAATTCTACTTATGGCACAACTTATTCCAAGAGTGAAGACTCCCTATTCTACCATTGATTCAACATGTGCTCTTATGGCACAACTTATTCCAAGAGTGAAGACTCCCTATTCTACCATTGATTCAACATGTGCTCTTATATTACCAATTTAATGGAAATGTTTTGAATTAGAGTTTTAAGTTAGATTGCCTTTTAAATCAGTATTTCTGTTTTCTGTGCTGGTGGTTAGCTTAATAGGGAGGCTGAAATACACTTTTTTCCTTCAGAAACCAAAGTAAGCTATCTGACTTTTGGCACATATGGTTCAAAAATTTTTTACTCTCGGTTTGTTCCCCTACTGATCTGCAAGGGAGTAACAATATCTATATCAGAAGGATGATGTAATAATTGATACCTGAGAGGGACTTTGGGCCCTATTAAACTTAAAGAACTTAAATGAACAGAAAATATGAGATCCTGTAGTGTGACTTTCAATATATCTTTGAATAATGTCCTCTCAATTTTTTGGAGCTTAGCACCTAGTCCTCAGCTGAAGCCTTATTTATGTCCAATGAAAATATTCCTCATAAAAAGGTAGCCATCAGTCTCAAGTGGAAGACATTGGAAAATGATCAGTCCATCACTATCATGAGGTACTTGTTCCCAAAGTAAATAATTTCCAATGATAAAAATACAAGCCTAATTTTAATGTCAATTTACCTGCAATTCTGAAAACTGTTGTTTTTCTATTATGTCTTCTTATCCCTCTAGTGCCCAGATTTTACCCTTATTTTCACTTCTCATTTGTAAAATTAATGTTTAATTCACTATACCTTGTTTTTAGAGGCATGATTTTCAAGGAGAGAGATTGGATTCTTTTATGAGAGTGAACAAAATTATTATTGTTTTTTCTTCATATTTTTCCTTTCCACTGAAGAACACAGTAATATAAGTTCATCATACTACCACTGTAGACTTTGATCCTTCTGAACACGGATCACAGGTACTTAGCTCTCACCACTGATAACAGAGAAAGCTAACTTTGGGTGCCTAACTCAAGTACCGAAAGCTATACGAGATGAACATAGCCAAGGATTGATACTAAAGGACTTAATCATGTTCCTGACTATAAGGCATTTCTCTCCAGATGTGGCTAGATAGAACAATTGTTTGAACAGGCCCAGGAGGTATGGTAAGATCCAAGGACACACTGTGCTACTTCCTTACTACCATACTCTTCAGCCAAGCTTCCTGGGTTGGGAAAATTTTTATGAAATGATTTTCACATTTGCTTCCAGGTTGCTGATGAAACTGTTGAATGGTATCAGGCACAATGTAGAGCCTTGTGGATGCCCACCGGAACATTTTTACTTGCATTGAAGCTTCCACCAACAGGATCTTTTTGAGCTGGTAAAGTGTTAAGTATTTTCTTTTAAAGGAAAAGAAAACTATTCTTTTGATTTAAGAACGCAATATACAAACTTTGAAAGCTCTTGAAATTTGTTTTTACAAATCATTGCTCCTGTAACCAGAATGAGCTATTACTGTAAATTCTGCAGAATGCATTTAATGTGTGGGTGTTCAGCAAACCACACTGAAAGCGTGGTGTGTTGGTTTTTTTTCTTCTATAGTTAGGTCACATTAAATACTATGTGCCAAGTATCTTCAGAAATAAAAAGGAAAAAAAAATAAAAAAAAAAAAAAAAAGGAAAACAAGTCTCCCCCTCCTTCCTCAAATAAGTGATTAAACCTCTAGTATTTACTACATTCTCAAAGGCAATCAGCTGCCACAAAATAAACAGCATAACCAAAAAGTCACAGCTGCCCACTTTCAGTGTCAGGCATTTGAGAAATGAAGAGCTAAATGCAGTCCATTTTGCTGTCTTGCAGCTGGGTTTCCTATGATGAAATATCCATTGATCCTTTCCATTTTATTGGCTTTAGATGAGTTTTTCCTGATACACCAGTAGGAAGTCTCTAGTGGCATACAATTCAATCATTGTATTGGGAAAAAAATTCACATACTTTGTAGCTTTTGTCCTTGATATTCTCCACATGTTTGGAGCATTGAACAGCTGGGGCCATAGAAAACATTTAGAAATCACATTCTTTTATGTAGATCAATCAGTTTTGTATACATTGCACCAGGCAAATGAAAATTGTTCATTTATAAGTCAGTGGGAGTTTGATGTCTTAAAACAATCTTCCAGACATTAGTGTGGGCCACTGTTTTCCTTTGGAAAAAAACCCAAACAAAACCAACAAAACAACAAAAACTATATATTCAAGAATAAAGTACTACAATGCATTCAAGTTTGAGAAATGAAATGTATAAAACAATAATCTCTTCCCCCTATAACAGTATCTCTGACTTAACCATAAACAGCTAATGTTTTTTGGGGGCAACTTCAACAAGGTTAGAGAATGTGATAGACAGTGTGTATTATGAATGAACAGATATTGTTAGTTAACAAATAAACTGTAATTGTGACAGAGGCTGATAGAAACTATAAAAGGCCTTATATCATGATTTTTCCCCTTATGACTATGTCTCTCTTTCACACTCCTGCCCCCCTTTTCTTTTAAAAGGACTTTCCATAAGTTGCTTTAAAAGGAGAAAAGTCATTTTTTAAGTTATCTTATATTGCAGCAATATGTGATAAAAAGTCACTTCAAGATGGTTTTGTTGGGCAGCTGCAGTTACATTCAAGGTAACATTGTGCAGAATACTCCCCTTAAATGTCTTATCAGGGCTTTTTAGAAGCCAATTAGAGAGTTTAGCTACTCCTCAGCTAAGTTAAGTTGTGTACCACAAAGATCATCAGTGGCACCTTCCCTGATGGCTCAAAAAATTCTGCAGAAGACTTTATCTGAAGATGTGACAAGCCTGGAATAGTTCTATGTTTGACACTTTGATTTCCTTCAGTCCCCAGTTGTAAAACGGAGAGATCTTATTGTCCAGGTGCTCCCTATTAGAAACCTGAGCTGTTGAAGTTCCCTATTTGTTCAAAACAGTTTGCATATAACAATGTTGGGGCCCTCTGTGTGTAACATAAGGCCTGTAGCAAGAAATAGGTGGACTGAAGCACTGCACTGTATATCAGAATGTTCATGTTTACATGGAGACCTGCAGCTTGGTCAAAGAGGATAGGCGATTGAAATGTTTATTTGGCCTGAAACTGTAAAATTCTGTCAGACACTTTAGCTCATGTGTTCTTTTAAATCAAAAGAAAAAAGATTCATTGTTATAATTTGTGTTGTTTTACCTGCAAATGTCAGTGGCACAGTCTGTAAGTGCTCAAATAGAAAAACAATTAAAACATTTTCTCCTGTATGTTTTCTTTACTCCTCGCTGCTTCATGTGTCCAGTTTTTGGTTATACTTAAGTCCCCCAGGGTAACATTAGCCCTTGCTTTCAGATGTCAGTGCTCATTCCTGGAATCCAAGGATACCTGTGATGACTACAGGGCAGTGGGCAACAATAATACGATAAGGAGAAGAGGACCTGACCAAAGACAAAGAATACAAACAAAGCAAAGGCTGCCCTACTTTAACAGGAATTTAGTGTCAGCTGCCTTCTTATTCATTAGCACACAAAAGCATTCCTCTTTTTCTTTAAAGTCAGATGTCCTGGGTTCAGCAGCAGCAATTATTTTTCTCCTTCTTAGTAGCTGGTGCAGTGCTGTGGTTTTGACTTTCAGCCTGGGAACAGTGCTGATAACACCAATGCTTTCTGTTGCTGCTCAGTAATGTTTACTCTGACCAAGGACTTTCTGAGTCTCATGCTCTGCCAGGGAGGGGGGAAAGCTGGGAGGAAGCAGAAACAGGACACCTAACCCAAACTAACCAAAGAGGTATTCCATACCACAGCACGTCATGCCCACTATAAAAACTGAAGGCAGTTACCTGGAAGGGTTAGATCACTGCTGTGGCCAGGCTGGGTATCGGTCGGCAGGTGGTGAGTGACTGTATTCTCTTACCTTGTTATTTCCCTTACCATTATTATTATTTGTGGTAGCAGCAGTGGTTTGTGTTATACCTTAGTTACTGGACTGTTCTTATCTCAGCCCGTGGGAGTTAACATTCTTTTGATCCTCCTCCCCATCCCTCCAGGAGTAGGGGGAGGAAGAGAAAGGGTGAAGTGAGGGAACGGGGAGTGAGAGAACGGCTGCATGGTTCTGAGTTACTGTCTGGGCTTAAACCATGACATCAAACCACTAAGTTCTTTACATATTTGGTGTCTCCTAGCAAGTAGAATATGAAAAGGCATATGAAAATCTGTGGTGGAAAAAAAAGCCAAACAACAAATGGTAAAAAAAGTCAGGTTTGAGACCAACTATACTCAGAACAATTAATATGGTATATATACTGGAGTTTGGGTCAGAAGTATATATGATGTACTTACATGTTAGGGGCATAGGAAAAGGGTACTGATTTCAGAGCTGTCTTTTACTGACCACATGGAAAGGCTGATGGAAACAGAAACCCAGCACAAATTCACAGTGAAAAATAGATTTTGAAAAACTCTCCCATTAAGTACTAGAATTCTGAGGCACTGTGACTACATAGTGCAGCACATAGAATTCTTTCACTAAGACTGAAAAATATTCTGTGTTAGTTCCTAACAGCAGTACTGTACAGAGAACTGCCAGCAATGGAAATGAATAGGTTTAGTTGTCAGACAGTGAAAGCTCAAAGTGCCAACAACCAGGGTTATTGACTCTGAATAAAACTATGAAAATCTCTCTCTCAACATATTTATTTCCCCTGGGTTCACCTGCTTTTCTCTGTGAAGTCAAAACAAATGAATTTTCCTGTTTTCTGGCCTAAACAATGTCACATAGGAATGGAGATTTCAATGCCTTCTCTTCTTTTCCTAAAACAATTCCTTGGAATCCTAGATTTCAGGTGAGAAGGAATCATTCTGCTTGTCTAACCTGACCTCTTGCAGAACTGTAGCCTAACTTCCTGGTCACACCCACAGTTCCTGCTGTAAAATTAATTATAAACAACCTGTTTGGGTGTTGTGATACGTTTCAGTGATGAGTGATCTTTCAGCATTGTAAAAAAGGCCCAAGCTAGCAGCTGAAACCCCGTAATCAGTTACCTATAAGAAGCTCTTTTTATTTTGAGTAGCCTTCATAATGCTTAAAGGGATTTTGAGAAGGCAGAGGGGTTCTTTTGCATTGGCATGGATGAAGTATTTGGGCCTATGCAAGTTTGAGTAAAATCTGAATGACTTTCATTTTCATGGTAGCAGTGGTGGCAGGTTTCTGGACTTTCTTCCTAGCTGAATGCTCTCTGCACTTTCAGAATATAAATTAGGTGCCTTCAGAGCTTTGTCATCCTGGGATGTGTTTATCCGACATTTGGAAGGTGTTTAGGGAAGCTAAGACCCGATTTAGGTGGAAGGGATTTAGGCAGAGGAAGTTCCTATGGTATTTTCAACTACCAGAGGCTGTGTGGACAGGTACAGACAGGTCTAGCACACACTGCTTGTGTGCCACATGGGCCAGGCATGACTCCAGTGGCATGGCTCCAGTCCAGAAGATATTTACCAATGTTAAAACAGTACTATGTATAAGCTGTTACATCCTCCTATGAGACTTAAAGAGCTAGAAAACCATGAGAAATTATTCAGCAGAGTAGGGCAGTGGAGGCCACATTAGCCAGATGAATAGCATGGCTATATGGACTCCAGACTGGAACTGTATTTGTCCAGACTGCTGCAGCAAAGGAGCTCAGGTTTATCTGCACTAGCCTGGGCAAACATTCTCATAGTTGCATTGCTTTTGAGCAGCAGTTGATGCTTTCAAGACCAAGGAATATTTTTATTCCACACTGCACTGCTTTATGAAACTGATATTGAAACTTGGGCAGAATGCCACAATCCTCTGGTTTCCATTTTGTAGGCATTCCTGATTTCCTCTGTTATTTATATTTAAATCATGTGAGTAATAGCCATCTCAAACCATGTATCTACAATCCCAATAAAAGAGGGAAAAGTAGGAACATGGGTTGGAGTTTGCAGAGTATGCTTAATGAACAATAATTTATGACTTGATAATGAGATATGACTTCTTGAACTATTTGAAAGCAAAGTTTAAGCAATCCCTGCCTTTTAAAGAAATTCAACATTTGTGACAGAAATGTTTGTTTTCAAGTGGAAAGATATTCCTTGACCTCAAGTCTAAACCTCAAAGTATGTCTTGGCTGACATAAAATCAAAGAGTACCAGCTGATCCAAGACTATTGATAGAATATTTATTTTCCTCAGCCCATAAAAACTAGCAAAATACTGCAGGGAACACTTCTGAGCTGGTATGAAAGAAGACTGAGTGACATCAAGATCTTTGCAAATTCCTAATCACTATAATTCTATGATTTGATTTACACAAATACCAACCATATTAGTATTTTTTCCATTTTGGGACATAATGCTAAATATTCTTTTTTTTTTTTTAATACCTATGTAAGCACTGATTTTTACAGATGTCTTAAGATGTATGGTACATTCAGTAGTTGCAAATTAGCATATTGTGCATACGTTGCTTTGTGTGCCTTCTGGAAGGGGTCCAAGGATGACTGACTAACACATGGGATGTTTCCTCTTCACAACATTAATGCGAAGTCAACACCTGCAGTGATGTAAGCCCATGACTCACCTGCCTGAATGGAGGTCTCTTTAGGATCAACTGTTGTGTGCAGAATACATCTGCAACATCCAAATAAATGAGCCCTTCTAAAGTAAGTTAGCACTACCCCTGTTTAGAATGCAGGGCCCTTGTGAAGGCTGAGGTGAAGCAGCTGGCTAGCAGCTTTTGTGAGTCATTTTAAAAAGCCACTCTCACAGCTGGAGAGAAAATAGCCCTGGCAGCACTGTTAATCCATTATGAAATGTAAAAAGTCCTTCTCTGGGCGGAAGGAAAACTTCACCCAGCTGTCAAATGTTTGAAATGTAGGAGGAAAAGTGCGCGGGCACACATGCACATGGCCCTGGCTTGCAATGCAAGGAATACTGAGACCATGCTAGATAAAATTAAATCTCCTCTGAGACAGAAAAGGGTATGCACCAATGAGTTCATTTTTTGGAAATCGAGGGTTTTGGGTGAGCGGAGGTATCAAGCACCTTTTATCATATAAGAAAGGCTGGCCTGCAAGTGTCTTTTCTGACTTAAATTCTCCTTTTCAGTGTACCTGTATCAAAAGACACTTGACCTCTGCTTGCATTATTGTCCAGCTGTATTGATCTGAAAGGTTCAAAGTGCAGAGAAAGGAAAATCTAAGTGGCAGAACAATCAATCCTTAATCTCATCCTTTTCCACTTGGCAAACACAAAATGTAGTTAGTGAATGGCTTCTAAATGTAAATCAATTTAAGCTGAAAGATGTTGAAGCTGCATATTTGCAGCATAATAAAAGATGACTAATTTTGAAGACTCCATCAAATAAAGCAATGAAAAATTCAAGTAGAAAGATGTGGAGAAAGATTACTTACATAGCTGTGAAGCCTGAAGGGATTCTGTGTAACTGCAGTTTGCAGACCAGCTAGAAAGGGGATCTTTAGAGGTGAAGCTTAAACGCTGTTTTCCTGAACTTTCTGCAGTTTGCCTTATTTACAGCCACACAAAATGCGCTCTGGAGACTATTTTCATGGAACAGTACTGACATCTAGTGGCAATTTAAGCTTGTCCTGCCTAACTGTGGCTCTGGGAAACTGGAATAATCTGCCTCTTGCCGAAGTTCTAATTATGACCTACTCCATCCTATGGCTGGTTAGCAGCAACACGTTATTCCCCTTATGCACTGCGGTGATGCAAAATGTAGGCCCATCTGAGGTCTCAGAACTTATAAAAACTCTGGAATTTTAGAAAAGCAATTTTTGATTTTTTTGTGACTTTCTTTTTGAGAAGGATTAGTGCACAGAGCCAGCCAAGGACTCTAACTAAAGGTGAAAGTTATCTACAACTGAATGTTGGCTCTCAGATAGCATGTGACCAGGGATGTTTATCAAGTTGGTATGTTTAAACAGGAACTGTTGAGTAGAACAAAAGTTTTGTTGTCTGTATAACTGGAAGTGGTATAAGGTTGTCTGAAAAAATTATATTAATTTCAGATACCTATAGGTCAAGAAAGGTGATAAACTGGAGGAGATTTAGAGGAGAATTGCTGTCCAGATAAAAGACTGAGAACATGGTATAGTGAAAGACCTAGAGATCAGTTTGTTTGCTTTAACAAGGAGAGAGAAGTAGTTACAGTTTATGAGTACAAATATCTGGAGAAAAAGAATATGATAGAAAAGAGCTCTTTAAGCTGGTAAACAGAAATATAAAAAGATGGCATGACTGGCAGTTAAAAGGAGACAAAATTAGAGCTGAAATAAAGCAGAACTTTTTTATTGATAAAATGAATTAACCCTTAAAAATTGGTGGAAAGAGAGGAAAATTACATGAAGTGATAGGGAAAGAAATCTAACATCTCATGAAGAAAGCACTGCCAGCTTCAGACTACTCAAACACCTTCTCTACATTATTGTGACTTGAGACATAAGAGAGTTTTCAGTAGATTACAGCTGGACAGGAGGCATTCTAAGAGGATATTTCTGAGTGAGACTTTGGCATTTGGGATACCCAGAAGTTGCCACACATGGGATTAATTTCCCTCTCATTCAAAATCTCTGTTCCACAAATGCAAGAAGGACTATCTGAAAGAAAATACACCCGTTTGTTTAGGATACTGGAATGAAGAAAAGCTATGATATAAAGCTGCATTAATTTATCAGGTGTAGCCTTACCATTAGAGAGCAAGTTATCTGAGTTGTGTTCAGTGGATTAAATGTGAGAGGGTTGTAGGCGGAGGAAGAGGGAAGAAGAGGAAGTAGAAAAAGAGAAAGATGAGAGGAGAGAAAAGATAGCATCACTTTTCTGTTTTCTTAGCTCTAACAGTTCTGTTGCTCAAAACACACGTATTTTTCATTTTAAGTGAATGAACAAATATATATATATAAACCAACCAAACAGAACACAAACCAAAAATAGTACCATTAGAAGTGAGTAAATAGTAAAATTTTAGCTATTTGAGGCATAATTACACAAGTGCATACACATTTTTACAGTTTATTGAAGGTTACCAGTTTACCAGTTGAAATACTTTCACAAACTACCAGTATTTGTTTTTTCCCCAGGGAAAGAGTATCAACAGTACACCACCCCAAACTACAAGGGAGAGATTTGTCATTTCAGGCTAGAAGAAGCTGTACAGAGCTGCACCACATTTGTTCATTCCCCTTGAACAATTAAGGAAAATAATACTCTGCCAAACTTGACCAGCAGTGGATAATGTAATTCCTTATGGCAAAGGAGCTCCAGTAAGCACCTGTTCATGATCACCCTTGTCCTCACACCTGTCAACCACCTGTTTTAAGACCTCTCAGACTTTTCCCATGTAATATATAGACCACACAAGACTGGTTTTGCATTTATGCCTGGTCCCAGGAAAATGTATCATACTGAAATTAATTCTTCTCATTCTTCATAATGTCCCAAACCAGCAGAAACACTACTTTGCAGCTCATTGTCTATACAAGCAAGTTAGCCAGCCTACAGCACATGATCAAAGAAGAGAACAAAGAAGAGAAAGCAGTCTGGAGGTAAGGTTTAAAAAATTTGAGATATTTCCAAATTAAATTCTGGTAAATATATGAATTTTTTAAATGGTAGATGCTTATGTTTCTGTATCATTTCTTCCATTTCCAAATGCAGATAACCTCTACAATACCATCTGCCAGAGTTTCACAGTCTCTACATATTTCGTAAGAAAAGGCTATTTCTCACTGCGTACCTTGTTTGTGATACTGTTGAAAGTCACACATTTCTTGCTATTGCAGAATGAGGCAAGATGACCAGTAGATTCTACTTCCACCATTTCTATATCCTTAATTGTTTACTTTGCAATAAGACCTGTTATTATTCTTCTTAAATGCATACACTGTTGATACTACCATACAAAAAATAATGTGGATGAATAAAAGCATACCAATATTTTCTTTTCTCATTTTTTTCACCTTGTCACTAAACATGTTTAAATTTATTTCCTTTCTCCCTAAGCCACTGACTTCCACTGACAGAGAATATACCACAAAGGAACGAAGTATATTGTTAACACTATTCTATAGACAGAAGTGACTGTGGTCCCTTTAAATACCATCCTGAAATAGATGATAAAAATATTTTCCTTATCATAGAGTCAAAGAGATTATTAGTTTGAAAAAGAACTTTGAGCTCAAGTCCACCCATTAACCTAGCACTACCAAGTCCACCACTAAACCATGTCCTTAAGTGCCACATGCACAAGTCTTTTAAATACCTGCAGGGATGGATGGTGACGCAGCCACTTCCCTGGACAGCCTGTTTCAATGCTTGACAACTCCTTCAGTGAAGAAATCTTTCCTAATATCCAATCTAAACCTCCACTGGTACAACTTAAGGCCATTTTCTTTCGACTTATCATTTGTTATTTAGGAGAAGAAACCAACACCCACCTTGCTACAGATTCCTTTCAGGTAGTTCTAGGGTGCAGCTGAAGGCCCCAGGGAAACGTAAGTTGTCAATGTACAGGCTTGGTTGATATTTGTTGTTAAAATAAAAAGAAATAATTATACCACTATAGCCCCTAATTCAGAAACACACTTCTAAAAAACTGGTTGCACAAGTATAACTTATTTCTTTTCTGCAGGGAATAATTTCATTATATGAAGAGCTCCAAACCAGGATCGTCCACGCTTGGTGATAGTTGATACCCTACCATATGATAGCTAAGTAATGTAGCTAAAACTGTACCATCTCTGTGTACAGAAAACTAGGACTGAAGTAAAGTCACCATAAACAAGGCTACTCTTCTGAAAGAAAATAGACCTAAAGCCTAAACCAGCCAAAAGCACTTGAAGTCAAAATTGCCTGACTGCTAACTTAGAATCAACCCGAAGACGTGTTAGGACATAAGCAATATCCTGTTGCTGTCTTCTGTAAATCTGACTTTAACTGCAGCTGTTTGACGATGAGAACTCTTTTGAAGAGAAACTGAACATGAGCCAGCAGTGTGCTATCGCAGACCCGAAAGCCAACTGTATCCTGGGCTGCATCAAAAGGAGCGTGACCAGCAGGTTGAGGGAGGTGATCCTGCCCCTCTACTCTGCTCTCGTGAGACCTCACTTGGAGTATTGTATACAGTTCTGGGGTTCCCAACATAAGAAGGACATGGAACTGTTGGAACAAGTCCAAAGGAGAGCCACGAGGATGATCAGGGACTGGAGCACTTCTCGTATGAAGACAGGCTGAGAAAGTTGGGGCTGTTGATCCTGGAGAAGAGAAGGCTGCGTGGAGACCTCATAGCAGCCTTCCAGGATCTGAAAGGGGCCTATAAGGATGCTGGGGAGGGACTCTTCATTAGAGACTGTAGTGATAGGAGAGGTTAAAACTTAGGTTTTATCCTTCAGATGGGACAGGTCAAAACTTAAACAGGGGAAGTTTAGGGTAGATATAAAGAAGAAGTTCTTTACTGTTCGAGTGGTGAGGCACTGGAACAGGTTGCTCAAGGAAGTTGTGAATGCTCCATCCCTGGCGGTGTTCAGGGCCAGGCTGGACAGAGCCTTGGGTGACATGGTTTAGCATGATGTGTCCCTGCCCATGGTGGTGGTGGTGGGGGATTGGAACTTGATGATCTTAAGGTCCTTTCCAGCCTTAACTAGTCTATGATTCTATGATTCTATGACTAGCTCCATTCTTCACTTATGGTGTTTTTAGTAATATCAACCAGTGGACTGGTGTGTTCATAAAAGAGTAGTTTAGAGGTGAGTGATAATCATATTATAAATGGTGGGCATGAATGTGACAAGTCAGAGAAACTGTTCATTTAGTAAAAGACGCTATACCTAAAAAATGACAGGGAGAAAAGTTTCAGCAGAACTTGCAGAAGATATTCTAGCAATCCAAGGTTGCACTACTGACCTTGCTCAGTTTCTCTTGTTTTTATTTTCCTTTTTAAATTTTACTCATTCCAAATGCAGTAAGAACAAATGGCAGTGACCCAATATGTATCTCCTCACTCCCCTGAATATCCTTGGGGTCACTAGGAACTGAGGATTTCTAAGGGGAATGCAAGGTTGAGCTTAGAGAGCAGGGAAAGGACACAGGAAATAGCAACAGAGGGGTAACAAGTTACCAAGATTCTTCTTTAAATTATAAGACTTGTTTTTAGTTTTGGTTTGGTTTGGTTTGGTTTTTACCTGTTTCCTCTTAATTGAGATCTGGAGGGGGAAAATATAGTAGAAAAATGCAAAGATGAAAAGAAAGTCCACTTCCAAGATAGGAAGGGAAAGATTGCAACACACATTTGGAAAGAGACTGAAAAAACTCATGAGTAAAACTCTATTTGAAATATTAGAGCTGCTTTGTCTGGAAATATTGGCATAGAGAATGGAAATAAAATCAAAATTAAAGCCTTTGTACATATTCTATTATTTCATATATTTAGCCGTAAGACTTTAGAAATAAAATAGCCCAAAGAAAATATGTTGGTAGAGTATTTCATATGGTTTAACAACAACAGAAAGGATCTGAATGATTCAAAAAGCCTGTATAACTGTTTTGTTTTATTCATTTACATAAATCACATTTACTGTAGGTCTTTTATTCAAAATAAAGTTTTTGGAAAATAAATTGAACAGATGAACCTAGGCAAACCTGGTGATTTTTTCATGAGTAGTGTTTGATGATAAAAGCATAAAAGCATAATGTGGTATCATTTCACCAAGGCACAATATGGATCATCCATATGGAGCAGAAGTTGATAATACTGCAAAGAAGCAAAAAATAAACAGAACAGATGTACTTGTAAAATCAAGTCTGCACCCACCCCAAGTACCTGCTTCTTTGTGTAGAAACTTCTACAAGTTTTGTTGGATGGCTCTGTCCCACAGTGTAGCTGGAACTATCTCTTGATATTTCTTGAGAAAATATCTCAATCTGCTTCACTGAACAGTCAGCTTTATCATTTGACTGTCATTGAGAACAGAGCTCTCTCAGCCCCGGTGTGGATATCTGCTCACTCCTTGTAGTGCTGAGCACGATGGCAAGGGAATTAAT
The DNA here is from genome assembly GCA_017639245.1 of Myiopsitta monachus. NCBI lineage: Eukaryota > Metazoa > Chordata > Aves > Psittaciformes > Psittacidae > Myiopsitta > Myiopsitta monachus. The sequence goes on from CM029922.1 coordinate 30,708,166, forward strand.
TTTATTTTCTATCGTTCCTCTGCAGCCTTCATGTAAAGGGACAACTCATGTCAGATTCAATCTACCTTAGGTCTCAGGTTCTTCTCTGACTGAGTAAAAATACATCTCTCATAATGCACTGCGCAGTGCGGAGGCATGTGGAACCTCCTGGGATATGAGAAGCTATGCTGCTTTGTCTTATTTGTCCTGACTCTTTGGAAATACCATAAGTTTTCAAACCTTTGCTTTTCATAACCTACAGAAAATAAAGCAGTTTTCCTTCACTTGTGAAAAGTTCACCTGTTTTTCCTTCTTAGCAGAGAAAACAAGACATCAATTATTCGAACAGCATAACTCCATCCCTCATGCCACAGTGCGTTTCCCATGCACCTAGGCAGATGGATTAGTTCTGCTGAGATCTCCATTCGCTGATTATGGATAACCAAAAGAGGTGGGCAAGACTTGGTTTGGGGTTGGGCTTGACATGGCTCAATATTTCCGTGTGGTTATGGAAGTCCAATAGCCAATGCCTCCTAGCTGACACTGAGATTTATTCCTCTTGTACTGAACAGTTGTCCACCTAATGGCTGTTCACTCTTCTATATCCTATGCTTAATAAAGGCTTGAAAGTGTCCTTCTCTTTCTTACTGGTGCCATATTGCTGCTTCTTTAAATGCTGATGTATTTATAAGCATACTGTGCCACTAAAACATACACCACAGTACTTGAAATAAAATGACTTCAAAGCTCTATTGTGTGTTTATAAATGAAACAAAGTACTTAAAGTTATATGACATGCTCTCAGTTGTTGTCTTCCTTTTTAAAGCCCATCTCCACTATTCTATTACTAAAACAAGGCACATGTGAATCAGCAGCTCAGCAATTTGGTGGAATGAGCACCTATGAACCAGATTTTTTAAAAATGGGCACACAGAAATAGTTTCTTCATGCCATAGCAGAGCAGATCATGTGGTCAACATCTGGAAGACATCATACATGGACTCCGATTTAATAAAGTAGTCACCCTTCTGCTGCTTTCTCAGCAAGAAGAAAAAATAGCATGCCACATCCCACACACTCCAGCTGTCCCCAGCATCCAGTGCTCTGCAGTACTGCTAAAAATAAAGAAGAAACTTTACTGTATTTCAACAAAGATTGCTAGTTTAAAAAGAGAGGGAGACTGTGCAGTAAAGAGAGCTGTTTAAGAGCGCCTATAAGCATTACCAAGTAAAGAAGAAAGTTGCCTTTTATTTACAAGCTCAATATGAGTGAACAGTGTGCTGCTACAGCAAAGCCAACAAGATGCTGGGTTGCAACAACAGGGCCATCACCAGGAGAGATAAAGAAGTCATTATCCCACTCTATTGAGTGCTTTTCAGGCCACATCTGGAATACTATGTTCAGTTTTGGTCCTTGCTATGAAAAAAAGATGTGGACAGGCTGGAGAAGGTCCAGATGAGGGTCACAGAGATGATCAAAGGACTGGGAATCCTGCCATGTGAGGAAAAGCTGATAGAACTGGGTTTGTTCAGCGTGGAGAAAAGAAGGCTTAGGGGAAACCTCATCACCATGTTCCAGTATTTAAAGTGTGGCTATAGAGAAGATGGAGAATCTCTTTTTACTAGGGGTCACATGGAAAAGAGAAGGGGTAAGAGGCACAAGTTACTTCTGGGGAGATTTCAGCTGGACACAAGTGAAAAATCTTTTATGGTGAGAACAATCAACCATTGGAATAATCTTCCCATGGAAGTGGTAGATTCCCTGGTGTTGGATGCTTTTAAGATTCATCTAGATAGGGTGCTGGCCATCTTGTCTAGACCATGCTTTTGCCAAGAAAGGTTGGACCAGGTGATCCTTGAAGTCCTTTTCAACTTGGTATTCTATGATTCTGTGATTTCGTGATTGTTTCAAGATTATCTTCTTTTCAAGCACTGTCATATAGTTTGCCAACTTTTATACCATGTGCCAGCAAGCTTGTCTTTTTCAGAAGGTATTCTAGTTATTTTTCCTATATTCTGGTGCTGGTGTGTTGATAGGCAGTGATATCACTATAAAAGGATTACTGAGTCCACAATTAATTGAATGCAGCTCAGTAATAGCGACTTTGCAGCTTTACTTAATACAAGCCTCCTAGCATGAATGAGTTAAACAATACCCCTACCTCTGTTGTGGTAGTGCAAGTTATTACAGCACCTTAAGAACTGACCCTTAGTCACCTAGACAGAAGACAAGTCTAAAGCAATAGGTCTTTATGGGTTTTCAAGGGGGGAAATTACAGGCAGAACTGTTAGTAAGAATCCAGACTAGGGAGTTAGTAAACTTTCACCCAGCCTTAATATCCTTGGAAAGAGGAGTTTAGAGTATAGCAGAAAGTGTGGTGTTTAGAGGAAGCAAGAAGATTAAGCAAGGGATATATTTTTTTTGAGATGTATTTCTAAATTGTTTACTGGTTTAACTAATTCCTTGCAGGCAACCAACAAAATGATGACATATGTATTTTTAAAGTCACTTTTGATCTGCATTGCTTTCAGAGCAAATACCATAAAATTGACATTACTGTCTTCCTTAGTGTGACTCAATGTCTTGCTAAGTGTAGCAGGACCTCCTACTTTTCAAGATATATCCACTCTGCAGTCTGGCATGTGGCTGCAGCCCACAGAAATATGCATGTACTTACTTCAGCTTACTTAGCTCGGAGACTAAAAACCTAAAAAAACCAGCACAGGTTCAGCCCCTAATACCACATCCCTGGCTCCAGATAGCTGCCTGCTGCCAGGGCTGATGATTTTTCTGTTGTGCTTACTGGTGTCAGGGCCAGTTGGAATGAAATATAAATGATTTTTATTTTCTAGTTATTTCATGGGTGTAGCCAGAATAACTTCTTATTTTCTCCTATATTCAAATGTGCTCATAGGTATGAATATGAAACCCTGTTACTACACCCTTTCGTGTCTTTTTCAATCTGAACATAGATAACGCAAAGTAGTGCCAACATACAATAGCATACTACTATAGGAGTTTAAACTTGATTATGATAGCCTGGTGTTGTCTAGAGCTAGTGAGCCCTACTGATGTCCCACTAAATGCATATTTACTGCTTCTGGCCCCATGCTCACATGATTAGACACAAAGTGAGAGTCTCTGAACTGGAGTATCCAGCAATGCAAGGGTGACTTCATGCATAGACCACTGTGATACCTCACTACACACTTTCATCTCTGAGTGAGCCTGCATGAAAAGAGACACAATTCACTAGTGGCTGGATCAGGATAAAATCAAATTGACAATTTAAGATACAGTAAAAGCTAGTTTTAATTCAGGACACTGGAAGTTCCGTAGGAACAGCACTGCTCATATATTGTTGACTAGTTCTTCCTACCCTTCATGCATTTACTCATTCTCCTACCTTCCTTATAACTGCAAAATTTTTTGGCTACAGGGAGAGGGAAGATTAAGAATGTCTCATGATGCAGGAGGGAAAAGGTACACAGCACCACCATTCAATGATTATGGGGATGCCTAAATCATATCACTCCTCCAGGGACCTGGTACCCAAATTTCTACAGCAAGACCTTCTATAACTATCCAGCTACATAATTTTATATTTTATCCAGCAATGTATTTTACATTACATCATCACTAGCTCAGGATAACATTTTCCAGGGAGTAAACTTTGTAGCAGTTTTGCCATCTTCTAACTGCATGCCTCATCTGCTCAGCTACTGTAAAGAACCTTTTGAGGGATGACAAGGGCTGTCACTAGGACACCCCACTGCATAACTGCATTGCAACCTCCATCATATTCATAGACATGATGGTCTTTTATTTCCCAGGTAAATACTTTAGGTACTAGCCTTTTGCACAAAAAATAGGTATAGCCTCCAACCACTAGTATCGCATGAAACTGATCACAGTCCCGTATGCCTACTCCCTCAGTGACTTCCTGTCTTTATCTAGATCCTCATGAAACACTGTTGGAATATTAGTGTCTTATTTCCTAGAAGAAATGCTTTGGACAAGTGTAAGCAATTAAACTTAAGGTCACCAGGAAAAATTAAGCTAAAGATAAGAGTACCTAATAAATTCACTATAAACCCAAAAAAGAGGTGTCCCGAAGTGTTACATGGAAGTTAAATGGGACCTTAAGTCTAACACAGGTGGGATTCCAGCAATCTGTATCCTGGTTCACACACTAGATTTCTTGCGATGATTTAATGGAAAATAGGATGGTGTTATCCAAGACAACACGTAATTCCAGGAAAGTATTTTTCTCTAGCGGAAGAAAAACCGCTAAACTTCTGACAGATGTTTAGAGGATTCTCAGCCTTGTGCAAACAAGTTATTATTGGCATTATCTAAATGTACTCATGTGCAGCCCTTGAAGTGTGAACACCCTTGCTAGAATCAACAATGCATTACTCAGAAGCACAAACATGAGGGTAATTAATTGGCTCAACCTATGACTAAGTCTTATCCACCTTTGAGTCTTTCTTACCAGGTCATTTATCATTAGCTCCAGTTCTACTTAACATCAGACATATAGAAAGTACCATATGAACTTTGCACATTCCTTGTCTTCAAGGATTTCTTCTTGCAGCAAAGATATTTGCCATCTGGTGAACCTCCATATGCCCAAAATTATAATTAAATTGCCCCTGGTCCCTTGCATTCTGTTTGTCAGAATGTTCTCTGAAACAGTCATGGAGTGTGTTATAAAGCTGGATTTTATAAAAACAATTGATTGTTTTGTTTTCTACACTTTTTGAGGAAGAAGCGCAGTGAACTGCATTCTAGCCTGTTTTCAAGTTCACAAGGAGTAAATGTTACATTGATATAAAATGAATTTGCAATTATTCCATTAATCCAGATTCTAAAAGTCTGATTGCCAATTCTCCCTTTTGAGCCCTACCTTGCACAAATTCCTTGCAGATATCCCTAGAATGGCATTTCATCTCTGAAAGCAGAACACAGTGGAAGTTTGTTTCTGCCTTGAGAAAAACCTGAAACTTCTCCATGAACTATCAATACATAATTTTGTGTGGTCCTGAAATGTAAATTAGATTATATAATAATACTGATGGAGGGACTTCAGTCCTAACTATGAAAGCTGGATGAAGAATTCATAGTAAGTGATTTATTCAATTACATGACCCTCTTTCTCTGCTCAGAGAATACAAATGAGCAGAGATGTATATTGATTTCCCATTGTCTTTTTTGCTTTGAAGACTGATTGTGACCAGCATGTGATAAGTATTTTTTACTTAATGTTTGAAATCTGAGTCATACTGGCTTTATCAGAAAAATCATAAAGCATTGTTTCTCTCCTTCTCCCTGGCTGAATGCTGCTCTTGTAACCTAGAGGGCAGCATAATGAGAATATTTTTCTCTCTTTCAGGCAAATAAATATAAAGGTAAGATATTTTAGATGAATTCTGTGCCTTTTCTTTTTTTACATCACAGGCCTTTTGATATGAATATGAGATGCTTATTGTTCTGACACACACTGCAGTACTGCATCAATAGGTAGGTCTTAGGAGAGGAGAAAGGCAAGAGTGTTCATCCCAAAAACTTTTCTCACATTGTCTCAAAATAGTTGGATGTGTCTGTGCAGTCTTTGTTGTAACAGTCTGACCAGAACTTGCTTAGTTGCTTCTATGTCACAGCTTTGATAAGGAAGTTTGAGAACCTCATTCTTCTGGTCTGGTTAAGTATCGTCTTCTATAAAATACACTAACTGCCTTTATGGATGACTGCCACACACCAAAAAGAAGTAGTTTCAGCAGCAGCAGATGGAAAAATATTCCTGCCAAGCAGACGTCTGTGCCCCAGGTTATGCAAGGGACTGGTCCTAACATCAACACCAGTATAGCTTCCTCATTGCAACCTGGCAGATATTCTTAGTTGAAAGCCAGCCCTACAAAAACCCAACTTAATTTTCTGACTTTGGTTGTGACAACAGGATGTCCATCACACAAGAGGATATGGTACATGTCATCTGTATGTGAGGATTGCCACTCAGTGCATGGTCTGGTACAATTCTTGCTATGTATATAACGTGGCCTTTGCCAAGGTCATGTTTCTGCTCCTGCACTAAGAGAAACTTTTCCTCCCAATTCTGTTTCCAGACCCAGATCCCATCCCTGGGACAAGCTTTGTCTGCGTTTTTGCTATCACAAGAAAGTGTCACTTCTTTTCCATGTTGTATCTTCTGCCAAATGCAATCAGCATGGGCCTCATGTTTCCCATCCTGCATTGAGCAGACTCTCAGCTTGACCATCACACTGCTGCTACTATTGTTCAAATAGCATCCTTATATGTCTATAATGAAAATACTTTAACCTACCCATGGTACCTTGGAAGGTTGTCAAGATATGTGATTTATACTGCGTAACCATTAATATTTATTGGTAAGCACACAGGATTTTCTGGGGACTCTGCAGCGTAGACTTAGCTGACTAAAGAGCCTCACATTCTGTAAAGAGTACATTGTCAGATTCTTTGTTCTTTAGAACTGGCAAGAGCACACAGAACTGCACACCTGTAGCTGGAATAATTTCCCCTATTACAAGGCAGACTAAAGAAATGCTGAATTTTGTATTCACAGGACTTTGCCTAATCTTTGAAGAAATGCAAAACCAAAAACTGCCCATGCTTTATTTTTCTCACTACCATTAATGCACTTACAGCATTGTTACTAGCTTACTTGAGAGGAATTATCAATACATTTAGGATACATTTTGAATTAGAAAAAGAGTAGTCTTCACATGCATTGAATAAACATCTTTTGCATGAATATCCTGCACTTCAGCTGCCTCAATGCAGTAGAGGTTTATTGACTTACTGCAAGCTACATTTGAATGATTGCTTCATATATTATGATATGCAACATTACATCCTGTTTCTTTTCTATTTCTATAGCCCAAAGACTTATTGGAATCGGTGTATCTCAGACTCATAAAAAATACATGACTTTAAAAAAAGATTATTATACAAAAATCCACCAACTTTGAGAAACTGCAGAGGTGGGGAATTTTTGTGCTGGAATTCGTTTTAGATTTCTAACACTATTCTTATGTATTTTCAGTTTGAAAGCACAATCTGGCAATTTATAATAAAGAGCCATGAAACAGCTTTAAAGCAAGGAACTAAAAAAACAAAATAAATAAAACCTCCCAAAATCTGGATGTCTGATTGCAAGTGAGAGTAATACACTTCAGAGCTAGTGGAGAAAGAATTCAAATAATAATCTCTGGTATATAAGGACTCTTCTACTTAGTCAATAAAAGATGGGTAATCTTCTCCCCAGAGCTTTGCAATATGAACAGGAGATAACCAAAGTAAAATGTTTTACATGATGTTATTGTCTACGATTATTGAGCAAGCCAGAGAGGCAGATGAGAAGCAGTACCCCAAGAAGGAAATATTGTTACTAAGAGAGAATGTCGGACTACTGAAATGGCTTCCTTTTCCCAGATGTTCAGTGGCAGGCTACTGATTAATCGCAGGGCAGAGGTCGGGCTTAGATCAGAGCAGTAATCAGAATTAGTAATAAGGCATAATACTGCTGCATTACAATGTAAGCTTCTCTCTCCCTGAGCATTCATATTTGATATTTTAGTATTAAATTTTACAGCCAAGGGAAGAAAAATATGCAAATATATATAAGTGCACCTAGTCAGTGCTAGTGTTGGATTTCTAAACTAATAACAACCTGAACCAGCACTTGAGAATCAGCATTCCAAAATAGGGTTTGCTTTTTGTTGAGGTTTTTTGTTGCTTTTTTTTTTTTAACCTCAGCACAGAGAAGAACACTAAAATACAAAGCTCTCATTTTGTGAGAGACTATATAGATCTGGAAGAAAGTAATTGCTAAGGTTTACATTCTTTATAAAACCCCTCACAATGTTCTGAACTAGTTCTAGGGTAGCGTCAAAGCCGGGGCCATGCAATTAGGTGTTTGGAGAGTAGGATGAAGCAGTCAAACTAAGAAATGGATCATTGACTAATATCTTGCATTTAAGCTTTTCCAAGAGCTGCTGTAAGGCTTTGAAGGAAGTACAGATTGTTTCTAATCTTTTATTACTCTTAACTAGTAGTCATGTCAAGGCAAAATTGAAGTACGGCTATGGCTTACTATGCTTCCAAAAACCTATGCTCCCTCTTCATGTTAGGGACCCATTCTGTTGCATCAGTATCTTATGAAAATCACTGTCTAAACTCAGACTAGACCAAGTTAATACAGTTGACCTAAACTGTATAAAAAATGTCTTTCCTAAACCAGTATTCTTTAATGGAAATGGGCTAAGCAGCACACACAGTAACCTCCACAGGACCTAATATGCCAGCATAGCTGTGCCCAAAAGATGGTGTGTGGCCATGTCCCGTAATGTCACTTGTCTGGAATACACATGCTTTTGAAGTGCAATTGGTTGAATGTGGACTACTGTATCAGAGAGTATCTGAAGGGGGCCTATAGGGATGCTGGGGAGGGACTCTTCATTAGGGAATGTAGTGATAGGACAAGGGGTAATGGGTTCAAACTTAAACAGGGGAAGTTTAGATTGGATATAAGGAAGAAATTCTTTAGTGTAAGGGTGGTGAGGCACTGGAATGGGTTGCCCAGGGAAGTCGTGAATGCTCCATTGCTGGTGGTGTTCAAGGCCGGGTTGGGCAGAGCCTTGGGTGGCATGGTTTAGTGGGAGGTGTCCCTGCCCGTGGGAGGCTTCCCTGCCCATGGCAGAGAGGATGGAACTGGATGATCTTAAGGTCCTTTCCAACCCTAACTATTCTATGATTCTATGATTCAATGAAGAACCGTAACTTTAGGCTTGTGTTGCATACAGTAAGAGGAGTCACAGTCACTTCCAGTCTTCTATTATTAACTTACCTCATGTTTAATTATCTGTGCTAAAAACAAGAGACCAGAATACAGGCTGGAGGTGCAGGAGGTGCTCCTGCTTGATTCTTTTTTCGTGATCTATCAAAATAAGGAATTTAAAGCCGCTGAAACTGAAGTGGGAAGATAGGTGTCTACATGCTTAGACACAAACTGGGGCCTTTATTAGTTTTGCAATATTAAAAGTCTGTTAGCTTTTGGGCATGCAGGGAATTTGGCAAAATTTTGCAAGAGACTATTTGACTAAGGGGCAGGATTCAAAAAGTCAGGTAAGTCCATTAGAGACCTTACTCACACTGCTCAAAATGTCATTATTTAATACAACATTTTCAATTCAACTGAGAAATCGAATGAAAATCAATGAGTCATTTCCTATTCAAAATGTATTAAAGTGTCCTCAAAGACATTTAGTAGCAGGTGTTTCAGAGGTAGTCCTGTATATTACTCCAAGTCAGAATGCTTCCCCCAGAAAGAATTAAACAATGTGTAAGACCCTCAAAAATTTTTGAAAAAATATTAATTTGGAAGATTTTTTTTTTTTTTAAGATAAAATTGCTGACCTGTATGCAGTCACTTGTATAGATCAAGTAAAATAGAAAAGCAAGGAAAATATTCAACCAGTATTTCTGCACAAATTCAGTGTCTGTCAAGGAGACAGCATTTCCTTGTCAAATAAGCTGAACTTGCAGTCTAAATATTCCTCTCTGGGTTGGTATATAATAAAGTACAAACTCAATTGGGAATTGTTTTTGCTGCTGGAATTTAAACTAGAACAAGCAGACGCTACAGTGAGATAAGAAATACTCCTGCTATGCTCCACAGCTACATTGTATGTCTGCAGTGTGCAATGTGTGCAATAGTCTTTGGTCTTCCAAGCATAGGCAATGTGCCAACAAAGCTCTTGCATGTATCTTTGTGTCTTTGCTGTGGTTGTATACTTCACTGAAGAAAAGGATCCACAAGAGTATGGAATTAATTATGGGGAGGCTATAGGTAAGGAGCAGATGGAAAAGGGTGTTACAGCCATTCAACCTGCATATTCCTTAAAGTGGAGTGGGCACACAAATGGAGTGGAAATTTCAACATACAGTGTGTCTTGGCAAACGTCTGAACCACGGACTTATTCTTGTCCTTATTTAGCTATTTTACTGCAATGTATTGGGAAGCACAAAGCTTATTTTTTGTTCATAGAGCACCAACAGCTATAAAACACTTTTCCAGCTCATTAAAGCAAATTTTATGGGACCTGCAGCAGCAAACTTAAGTCCTAATGGCTGCCACATTAAAAAATAAACTATGTCATTGCTTTTCTCTATGTCCTTGGATTTTAATAAAAAAATTTGAAAACTTTAGCTTTTGTATCTGTTTATGTTACTTAAATGAATTTCATTACTCTAGTATCCAATTCTTTGCAATACTATAAGAGGATGGAGTTCTACAGGCAAAGAATACCATTACAGGTTGTTTCAGAGGTAGACCCAACAGTAAGTAACAGCGATTTAGAGCAGCCTTATCTGAATAAATCTGACTTGTTTGTACTAAGCAGTGTCTGAGCTAACCATATAAACGCAGCTATGCTTCCTCGGTAGCCAAACTGACTTTTTAAAAGCATGCTGGGTACCTGTATACTTGAACTAATACCTCTGGCGGGGGAGTGGGGAAGCCTATCTATTCCAATAACATAATTAATATACTTAGTACTAGCTCCCCAGTTACAAGTAAAACCTAATTTCTACCTACACTGCAGTTGGCATAATTTGAGTAGTCTTTTATAAGCTGCTGACTATTACTCCTTGGCTTCTGCTAAAAGAAAGGAAAAAAAAAAAAAAGAAAAATTAAGACTTAACAGGAAGAGTTAAGCATGTAAAGGAATGTGGGAACGTAACTGTATTAAACAGAAATAAACTCTAATTTACTTAATTTACTTTAATTTACAGAAATACACTTTAAGAAATTTAATTAATTTAATTTAATTGCTTAGAGTAATATCTTACCAGTGAAACAGCAGCAGTACACTTCAAACAGTGACATGTTGGTATCAGGTCATTAGGCAAGGTTTTCTATAATGACAAAATGTACTAGGTAAAATTGCATTATGAGTATAAACAGCTATTCTCTTTATAATGCAGTCTTACCACTTCGTAATTGCAATCTAATCACAGATGTGCTAATATTTACTCATTTCTTAAAAAAAAAAATATTTCTACAAAGTGTATGGAGCACATAATGAGTCAAATTTTTACTAAGAGGCGCAGAAGCATTTAAGCCAGGTATGAATGAGTTAAATGACAGAGAAGGTAAATAATAAATAATAGTTTTAAAAGGAAATTGGGCCAAAAGAAGCTTGAGAACAACAAAGAGGTAGGGAAAATATAAAATTCAAAATGGAACAAAAATAATTGAATGGGTAACAAAGGTGCTAGGGAAATCTTATAAAATAAAACATAGAAATCATAGTTTTAAGATTTACAAAGAGGATGTGGGAGGCTTAATGTTTTATATTTGGTTTGAAGTAACTTTTTTTAAGAAAAGAAGTTGAAGACTATTGGTAAAAATCAAGTGTTTTCAGAACCACTCAGGAAGACTTCCTTATAAAACACACCAAATTTGTTATGTAGTGCAAAGTGATCTGAAGGGAAAACTGGGCTCTGTATCTGAGAAAGTAGCATAGCAGAGTCGTTGAAAAGTAGAGGGAAAAATATTCCTCAAATGAATCAAATTCACCTGATTGATGTGCCTATGTTGTGACTGAGCCTTATATGTCTTAAGCGCTTCCTAAAGCATTTTCTTAAGTTATGAATAGAAATACTTCAAAAAATCTTCAGTGATAGAATCTGAGTGATCAAGTTAAAGCATCTAAATTAGATATTGAATTTTCCTACTGTAAGCTTTAGATTTATCAGCCTCTTTCTATTGATTGGAAGAAACATTGCCAAATATTCAAGAAAAATACTTTGTGAGGGATTTGAAATTTATGCATAAATTAGACAGAGTAGAATTTTGCTTTAGATTTAGATTACTGTAAGCAGTGTACAAATTCTAATGTTATTAGTCTTCTTAAACCTACTTACATGCACAGCTGAGGCAGAATTACATCAAAGGCAAAATGTTTGACCATAAACAAGTGATGGAAATGAGAGATAAAAGTATAATCCAAAAAAGTATTTAATTTTTTTGAGTTAGGTAGCACAGAGGTGTAACACAGAACAGATAGGTTCTTTCAGCACATGAAGTTGTGGCTGCCCCATCCCTGGCAGTGTTCAAGGCCAGACTGGAAAGGGCTTTGAGCAGCCTACTGTAGTGGAAGGTGTCCCTGCCCATCGCAAGGGGGTTGGATCTAGGTGATCTTCAAGATCCCTTTCAACCCAAACAATTCTGATTCTATGATTCTATGATTCTATGTAGTTATGACTTTTGTAGTAGAAAATTTTTCTCCTAAGCAAATATTGGTTCAAGGCATCAACATATAGCCTGAAAGAAGGTAGACTGCAAAGAAAATAACATGGTTATGTATTGGCACCCTGACCAAGTAGCTGGTAATTTTTTTCAGGAGATATCAGCATGTAGCATTTTGCAACGTGTATTGAAGGGTATTACTGCTCATGGAAGTGATTTTATAAAAGAAATTGGACTGACAAGGCATGATACTTGACCTCGCTAAGCTTCCAGGCAGAATTTTTAATGGGAGCAGGAAGAAGTGAGTTTCTTTTTGACAATCCCTTGTTTTTCACTATGATCTTAAAATTTCCCTAGTAAAGTAAGAAAAAAGATTTATCATGTTCCTTAAAATCCTTTAAGATATCAATAGACCATCAGAACATGAGTGGGCTGAGGATTACATAATCAACTCGCCATGTGCACATTAAATGCATTTTTTAAAAAAATCTATTAACTGACAAATTATAACTAATTTTCTTCAGACAAGTAAACTAAACGGTTATGTTAGGAAACCAGTTAAGTTTTTACTCTGTAACACATAGTAATACAGTACTTAGCTCTAGTAAACTACAATAATATAGTGTCTCAAAAATGTCAGTATTTTTAGTAGATATTACACCAAAAGCATAGCTGAAAAGTGGAAGCAATTTAGGATAAAATATATTCTGATAACTAGTGCATGGTGAAGCTAACAAACAATGTTAAGACTTTCTTGTGATACATCACACAGTATCCATATGGTAATGCATAAGTTATATTAGTGGTTTCAAACAAAATTAGAGTAATTATTACAGACATGTTAGATTTCTTTCTCCACATAATGTCACAGCAATTGGTCTCATGTTCTAAGAATACAATGATAGCACCAGCTGGATTAGGAGTTCTTGGTCTGCTGCTCCCACAAGAATACACCTTATGTTTTTAATTAAACTATTTCAGGTTCAGGATGCACTAAAACAATGAGATGGAGAATAAAGGGATGAAAATAAAATGAAGGTAGCATTATAGACCTTTAAAAACAAAGGGAACGGGAAAAGGAACATCATCTGATACTTAAGTAGAGACTGGGTAAGGTGGGCTAAGAGGAGCAGGCAAGGTAGCTATACAAACTGCATCAAAGGATGAGGATTTTTTGGGAAAGGGTCTTAAACAGAAGTGTGAGGGATCTTTGAAAAATAGCAGAAGAGCTTTGTGGACTCAGCAGACTGCAGGTGATAGGATTGTTCTGAGTCTATTTTGGTACAGAATTCCATTGCTTAGGAGCTGTACACAAAGAACAGGATGGCTCAAGCATAGGTTCGCTCAATTTATTCTATATGAAAAAGCACTTGTGTGAAGACCCTCAAGTCTGTAATCTAAGAAAAACAGACACACTTTTAGTGCATCAGTTTAGAATTTTTTTTAAACATACTTTGTGCAATCTAAGTTGAAAATTGTAAGATGAGGCAGATGCCATTTAGTTTATTTCCCTTAAAAAAAACTCTAAAAATAAAATATATTGCTTAAGCAGCACGTACCTTTTCCTTTCAAGCTGGTGCTTATGCCTCAAGCAGAATTCTTATAGTCTGAGCATTTTTATTATAGTTAAAAAAATATATATATTCCGGAACAATGCCAGAGACTCCAGCAGCTGTGAGCCAAAGCTAAATATCACATGGGTGGGATTGCCATAGTAACTAACTCAAATGCATCAAATACATTAGAAAGGAGTCCACTCTTCAGTTTACCTTTCACCTGTAGTATAAGCTGTGGTCACATCTGCTGGTGAAAGCTTACTGAAGAATATTTAATCTATTATCTGTCTGCTCATAAGTGTTTAATATTTCATTGACATTAATGGCATCATACTAGAAAAAAAAAGAGGAGTGGGTGTCTGAAAAGAGAGAGGCACAAAAAGTAATATGAGGTCCCTACTTCACTTCATAACAGGATTAAGTCCCTAAGTTGTTTGCAAAAAAAAATTGATTTCTCAGAAGAAAGTAATGGCTGTGAACAGTAATATGGAAAAAACCAAACCAGCCACCTTCAATAACAGATCATGGGAAAGCAACAAAAACAAAGTTGGTGTTACCATATCTCTGGTAAAACCTTTCACAGTCTCACAGGATAGTCTTGTATGCATGTTGGCCCTGTGGACACCAACAGGCCAAGATGCCCCCAGCCAACTTACTCCCCCATCCCTGGTCAGGACCCAATTTCATCCCCGCCAGGGCCATTAGCCCCTGACCCAGCAGTGCCTCAGCAGTGCTGGCCTCCAGCCCTGTCTTTGGCCTGTTGTTTCATTTTGCTTCTGGCTGAGTCCCTGGTCGGGCCCTGGCATTAGTTTATCACTTGCCATGTTTTGGGCTGTTGATGGATTATACCTGTGGTGTGGCTGTTGATGTACTGTGTTCCAAGGGTGAGGGCACAGCTAGTGCTTGGTCACCTTTGACTCTGGCTGACCAACCCTGGGGAATTTGCTGGGGCATACAGCTTTGAAATGACTGCCATGGAAATGGTGAGCAACAGGCTGGATGGCCATTAATTACCACTACTTGAGTGCAAAAATGGAAGACTGCTTTGCATGCAGGGGGTTGTTCTTGGTTCAGTTTTGTTCAGTGTTTTCATTAACAATCATCTGCCTAAAGGAATAAAAAGCACGATTATTAGTATTTTACAGATGCTACCTAGGGAGGAAGGACTAGATGTTGTTTGGAAAACAGCATTAGAATTGAAAAGTGTCATGACTGCATTTTTTAGTAAATAGGTGTAGACATATGAAAGGAGCTGCATTTAAGTAAAAGCTATCAGATGAAGGAAAGGATGAGGAGCATCAGAGCCTTAGAAAAGAATCTATAGGCAAGGAATGAGAGAAAGCTGCAATGAACCATAGGCCAGGTATAACATTACTGTGAAGAAGGTAATCATCACAGGGGAGTATGCCTGTCAAGACATGTGAATGGGTGCTTTCTGCTCCATCTGGCAGAGAAGACCCAAACTAGAGTCTGGTGAACAGGTGTAGGTACAGAATGATGAGAGGTGGACACTCTAAAGGAAAGCATTCTCATTCTCTAATGAGAATGACCCAAGGTTTGGAAAACATGACCCATGAGGAATGATTGAAAAAGCTGATTTTTTTCCCCTTTAAAGACTCAGGTCTCAAGGGAGGGCATGATAAAAACTTTTAAGTATGAAAGGTTATTGCAAAAAGTTGAGAAGGTATGTTATATGTCCATAGAATAAATCGTGTCAAGAAAAAATGAAATTGAAAATCTAAACTATGAAAAGCTAAGAAAACCAGTGTTGAATATTTTGCTTTGAGACTCTCCACCATTAACGTCATTAGGAATACACTAGACAACCATCTATCAGCAATGATAACATATAGTTAATCTTGTCTTGAGGGATGGAATGTCTCTTGAAGACCCTTCCAGAAATTTTTAATGTAGCTATTGCCAAATCCCAGCAGATGTTTAATGGGACCATTGGCAGCATAGTACATACTGCAATACCTGTAGGAGAAACACACAGCATCTAGAAATACGGTCTACCAACATTTCAGACTAAATGCTTAGGGGTATCTGCACTTAGCTCTTGACACTGCCACATTTTGTGGGGGAAAAATAAGACACAGAGTATTATTGGTTTACAGTGGTAGCTTCTACTAGATTACCAGTACAAGGTTTTCCAGAGAAGTAGAAATTCAAGGACATTTAAAAGATAAAGAGTGTCAGGCAGAGTGTTATTGCTACAAAATACCATGACAGAATTCATTTGGAGGTAAGTTTCAAAGACAGCTTCAATGACATATTGTGAAATCTAACCAAGAAAGGCTTACAACTACTCTATGCCAAATCCAGCATTTCAGGGGGGAATTTTATTTTTTTGAACAGTAGAGAAGATTTGTGGAGGGAGCAATTTTAGCAAACAAATTAAAAGGGATAAAGCATATGACATAAGGGATCTGATTGACAGTGATTTAAGTTTTTGAAGAGGCTGACCACTGAGAACTCTCTTTCCCTTTCACCTCAAAGGCAAGAAGGCAGATGTGTAAGGCTGGATTACAGCTTCTGCTCTTCTTCTGGCTCCAGACAAATGACTTATTAAATTCTGCAAAACAAAACAAGTGAGCTTCTTGTGTAGATAATACAGAACTGGCACTGTTTTTGGAATATATCTGACTACTAAACTGTGCCCTTTTGTAATTAAACTCTGTAATTAAACAAGCATAGAATAATCCTCACAGATTTCTACGTCAAAGGCCAGTTCACCCCACTACTTGCAAACTTGCACTGAAGACATTAGTTGCATCAGAAAGCACAGCTGCAGCAGCAGTGCAAAAACTGTAATGATACTTTATAAGTGATGGTGGCAGAAATGTTAAAGGTGAGCACACATACATATGTGGGTCAATGCAGACAGAGCAGCAATATCTTAAAGGCAGGGACAGCAGTTATACAGTGTCAAGTGTTAGACCAAATGACATAGT
This sequence comes from Myiopsitta monachus, assembly GCA_017639245.1. Classification (NCBI taxonomy): domain Eukaryota; kingdom Metazoa; phylum Chordata; class Aves; order Psittaciformes; family Psittacidae; genus Myiopsitta; species Myiopsitta monachus. The sequence goes on from CM029922.1 coordinate 30,724,947, forward strand.
CTGTAAGGTTCAGTCCTAGAGAGTTGTGCAGAAAGGAAGAAGGTGGGTTAAAAAAAAAAGCAAAAGCAACAGCACACATATATGGTAAATCTTGTTGGGATCAGCAAGGCGGCACAAAGCCAATGGCAGGAGTAAAAATGCTCTGGATACGTAACTAATCTGGACAGGTTGTGGTTCCAGATGGCTAAAAGACAAATCACATCCAGTTTGAACATTTTAAATGTTTAATTTTATTAAAAAGTCCTAACGGAGCTTCTCTGAGCAGGAAATGGCATGATTGCTGATATGCACAGCTCCAGGTGGGAAAGAGTGCGTTGCTGTCATTTTTATTTTGTGCAAAGTCCTCAGGGTGTGGAGCAGCTGCATGGTCCCTTGGGTACCCTGAAAGGTGGCACTCCAACAGGATGTCTGGAAACACGGCTGGTGTGTCCCAGACGGAGCTGCTCCAACCAGCTCTGCACAGAAGGCTGGGAAACTGCTAGTTCCCATGTTGGTCACCAGTGTTCAGAGTGCCAGCTTGGAGGCCAGTCTGTCAGAATTTAAAACTGCCTTCACAAAATGTATGAACTTTATGCATGAGAGAAGTAGGCAGCCTGCAAGGGACGCAGCAGGGATGCTTTCAAAATGATCTTAAGCATTAAAAATAAGGCAGGGGGGAGGGGAGAGAGGGGAAGTTATTACTGACATGGGAGTAGTTTTAAAAACAAAATATAAAAATATTTCCATTGAACAAAGCTTTCTAAAAGCATCATCCTTCCACTCACAGGGGCACCAGTCAGAGTGTACTAGACATTTAAATTAGCACCATGATCCTTCTGGGAATTTTCTAAGGGAAAAAAGTTATTAAGAAAAACGTATTTTGACTTTTTTTTTTTTTTTTTTCTGGTTCATTTCTTCCTACACTATCTAAACACATTCTTCTTCTTAGTAATTAAAGACCAATATACTCAGCTTAATAGCTGTCCCCGATTCACTGAGAAAGAGAATAAGCTGTCTTTTTCTACATAAAATCATCTATAAACCTACATGACATCACCCTTTATTTTTAGAAGCAGGCTTAACAGCTTCTCTTCCGGGCCTTGCTCACAGCATGTGCCTCTGTGCATTGCACCTTGGCCATCACCAGCACAGAGGATGCAGAGTGCAGGACTTCTAAATAGATCAGGGCAAAAAAAAAGGGTAAGAGCCCAGACCATTAAACCTCACTAACTGGCCATATGTGCCAAAGGAGATTTCTAGAATTATCTTTAATCAGTGGTAACATTGCTGTTGTCAGGAAAAGATATGAGTTTTGAACCCCTTAGCCCCAGATGTACCTTGCAGCTGGCGGGTCATGCACAGAATGCCTTTTCAAAAGCCAATAGCTACATGTGAAAGGGCTTTCTCTTCTCTCCTCAAGAGATGGCCTCCAGATGTCATATAAAATGACTCAGGGGAGTTTTAAGGCAACAGGGAATACAGGTATGGCAGGCTTCGGCTTTCTTGTAGGGATTTGCTATGGTGTTTTTACCAGTCTGTAACCTGAGCAGAAGGAGGTGTCAGGAGGCCGCTAGGTCTGAGGAGGAATATTGTTGTCACATACCAGCACAGCATCTCTGTGTCTTCCTGGGGCATAATATTACAGACCTCTTTTTATCTAAATTACTCACAGGGATGGTTCATTAAATAAAGCCAAACTGCCCTCACCACAAATTAGAGTACTCAGTGGCAACACTGAATAGATAATATTATTATAGATATATAATATAGATAATATTACCCACATAACTCCTTTGAGTACATGGGTCAACTGTACAGTTGTTCAGTCATGTTTACTAAACAGATGTGAAACAGTGACAGTGATTTGCCCATATTACTTTAGTTACCTAAACATCACCCATGAATCTCACCCTATAAGCTGTTTTGCAACAAACTAACCTCTAAATTAGCCTGTAGATCCATTATGCCCTAGAGCTTTGTTTATATTAGAAATGCTTGAGAGGTTGTGATTTCCCATTATTTTTGATATGAATACCATGGGTTGCAAGATAAAGTGGAACAACATTGAACAATAAATGAAATTAGAAAACGGTTAGCATCGATCAGTTCACGTCTGTTGCCAAGGGCAATCTTGATGTGTCTCATTTTATATTCTATTGAGAAAATTGATGTGTAATTTCCTTACCATGAGAAGCGACTGATCTAAAGAAGCTTCAAGAGGTAAGGAGTGCTAATGGATCTTGAAATTAGATCCTAGCCATGGCAATGAGCCTGGAGATGGGCATCACCAGTAATGGACGTTCTATGAGTACAGAGTGAAGATATAAAACATTGGTCATAGGTGCTTCTTTATGATGTGTTTTCTATAACAAAGATTCTTTTCTTTAGAGCATCTCTGCTTTCTTTCAAGATTTTTTTTTAATTTAAATAGAATTACTCATTTTCTTTGCCTCTGCTTCTCCTGTTCTCCTGCACTCTTCCTCCTTTCGTTTATTTTTAATTTGAAGCATTTTAGGAATCATCTGCAAATTTTTGTAGCAGCAGCAATCACAGCTGCAATCTTTGTGTGACCAAAGGAGTACATGTTCAGGCATTTACACAAGCATGCCTGAGCTATCTTATAGTAGCTTTTTTGTGCTTTGGGGAAGGAAATGGAACAAGGGAGAGAAGAGTGAAGATACTGTTATTTAACCCCTCTTGTTATGAAAATCAAATCACGGCTCACTTTTTTTATTTTTAAAATATATGATAAAAAGCAAATTATCCTGGACATGCATGCGTCTATCAAATACATGTTTTTATCTCTGTAGAGCCTATTCAGCTGGACTTGTATGTGAGACTGAAAATATTTTTCTTTCCACTGGCAAGCTAAGGGGCTTTAAAACCTCACATGGAAGTTGGACTGTTCATAAACCCTTTTGAATAGTCACTTTTATGCAACTGGATTTCTTCACAGGAACTAATAAACAGGAATGACTTCTGCTATTTTTTTTAAAAAGTTTGATTTACAATCACATTTTCACAATTTCAACATAAATGGTTTTCTTTCTAAGAAATGCTAGAGCAATTTTCTTTTGGTTTTGGGGATCTTAGTTTATTGTTTTCTTTTTTTTTCTTTTGGAAGTACCAAATGCCTTTCCAGATTCCTCCACAGAAGAAAGAGCTCAGAAAAGGCAAAGGTTTCAGTTCCAGTAGAATCCAAATGGAATTATTTGATATCCCAGATACACAAAGCCACCTGCCAAGAGGAAATACTGGGAGGATGAACGGCAGTTATGAGGAAAGTTATTTAAGAAAAAAAATCACAAAAATACATATCACCAGCGTATATCACAGGGCAGAAGTGTAGGATGAATGTAAGAAGAGAGGAGAGAATGCACAGATGTGAGAGTCAATTAAATGTAGAGGTCTGAGGAGAGAGAGTGGGAGGGTACACGAGTGGCTTTGGTGCAGAGTGTAATGGTTAGCTTTGATATTCATTGTGCCGTAGGATTTCCCTGGTCTTAATGCAAAATTTGCTCAAACCTCAGTACGATACCTGGTGTGTATTGAGAAGAGCTGATGACTCTGTTATTCAAGCTTGGTTCACAGTTCTGAGAAATTAATTTTTGACTTCTCTGGAGGGGGTAGCTTTTGTGATTACATTTTGCTGTGATATAATTTTACAAATGTCACATATATAATGCAGTGGACCTAATATCCTCTTTGCCACTGGTAAATGGTAAATGTCGTCAGTAGCAAAGACGATTTATGTATGGTTATAACTGAGGAGCTGATGAGTATTCTTTTCACTAATTCACTTTAACAGTCCTTTTTGATACTTCCTTTAAACATATCCCAGAGAAGCAGGTTATTTTTAAATAGAATGTGATATCATTTCCATGCAGAAAAACAACCACATACAAATGAATTTTTGCACAACTAAAAATAATCTTTAAAAATTTCTTACCTGTTTGTACTACTTATCAAAATTATGCCTGTCCAATACTTCTATTCTCTGCAACTTTCATTCCTTATTGGCTACTTTTACCAGTAATTTATTCCTTAAGCTTTCTCTCCAAGGCTTTCTTTTCTGATGTCTCGACTTCTAGTTCTGCCACGAGCCTTATTTCTGTAATAAAATATTCATACCCATTTATCTTCCTGACTACTTCAGCTCATGGTCTTGTAACAATTGCAAAGATTGCTTACTTTTACACTTTAAGTTCTCTCTAAGCTGTTGGTTGTTCTCAATGACTGAAAGTTACAGTTCTGGTGATGCACTCTCTGGCTGATTACAGAGAAACACCCTTTGTTTTCAGTTATACAAAATTAACCTGTTTCCCAGAAAGAAAAACACATAACTAATATGGGAGAATGATTTGCTCTTGAAAGCAAATACCTGATAGGCAGAGGAACTGAAAACCCCTGAGGCAGAACATCATAGTTCTATGTAGAGCAAACTCCTGAAGGGAGTGGAAACTATAGTGAAAAATTTAGGTAGGCATTTGCTAGATGTCAAGGTTTATATTCCTTGTATCCTAGAATTCCTAAAATAATCAATCTCTAGTTGTTCAAAGAGTTTCTGAGTTCACTTAAAAAATTTTGTGCTGACTGAGTAAGATAAACATTTAAGTTTTAACAAAATCTAGAGCAAGGATTGAAATCAGGCTTTGGTATGACAAAACTGAAGCTTACTGTAAATGACCAACAGCCAAAAATAATGCAGTAGGAAAAAGAATTTGAGCCGATGAACTCTCTGCTTCCTTTCTTGCCAAACCAAATGCAAGTCAATATTCTACAATTGACTCAAACAGAGCAATTAATAAATATTACCCTATATAAGATTTCAAATTTATATTGATTTTACCTTCTTTAAAGGTAAAAATCAACAAAGATTAAGTAGATTCCTGAAATTCTCTTTTTTGTACACAACATTTCACAACAGTTTATGAAACTATTTAAGACAAATGTCTTTGCTCCTCTAATACTCTAGAAAATACTTCTGGGGAAAATTTTGTAGATCTACAACATGTATTATGGGGATTTAACAGTGTACAGATTTGGCATCTCTCTCCACCATCACAAAGCTTTGTTATTGCATTGAAGCTATAAGAAGCTCTGTCAAAGCAGTCTGTAAGCAGATCCTGGTTAGCAGTAGCAGAATTCATGAGGGATTATTGATGACAAAATAGTATTCAAATATTGCTATCCTAAAGACATATATACATGCAGCATGGGCTTTTTAACAGTCTGGCCTCTATTTTTTCTCACATTCCTTGTATGACGTCTAATCAACATGGCACAATTCTTACTGATGGAGGACAGATCCTAGAAATTTCCTGAGTATCTAAACATCAGAGCATTCAGGAGGACATTTCAGGGAGCCTTGCTATTTGCTGTGTTCACAGCAGGAATTTTTTCGTTACTTGTCAGCAATGTAGGCAGTGCAAAATAAGGAGCCACACAATGAAGAAAAAACCTGCCCACAAGGTCCAAGTCAATAGCACCTTCCAAGAAGTAATCCTGACATGGTCCTGACATGGTCACCAAGAGATAACTTCAACAACTCTACTTGGATTTTTTTTTTTATTCATTGATAAATACCGGGATCTGCTTCAGAGAAAGGTCATTTTTTTCATGGAAATATTGAGCAGAAAAAGCAGGAAGCATACTGCTTTCTGCCTAAAAGGATTTACAGTTAATCAGAAAATAAATTTCAGCCACTGGCCCCATATTCACTTTTCCAAAGAAATTTCATATCAGTAAAACTTTATTTGCACAAATGTTCATGGAGATTTGTTGCCAAAACTGTACCAGAATGTTTCAAATTGGGTTAGTGGCTGCATTTTCTGTACATTCTAAGTCTGATAAAAATTATGTTCCAGATAAATTAAAATGGTGAAAAGTTCAAAAGTGAACACTGAATTCTTAGGAAATTCCTGAATTATACAACCTTAAACTCAAGACATCTCTAAGCACTACATTAAGTGTTCGATATGGACGACCAGATACAGGGCACTAACTAAAGAGAATTTAAATCTCATTTGGTATCTCCATTTCCGTACTCCATGTACTCAGCCTGACTGCTTTAGCAGTTTGGATTTGGCAAAGCAATTGCAAAAAAAAAAAAACACCACTTGTTTTTTTTTGTGTTTTTGCAACGCAGAAGCATGAAGTAATTTTAATAACCTCTCTACTCCAATTGCATATACAGTTCTCTAGCCACATGGACAGAAGTCTTTTGTGCATGTTTTTAAATAAACAGGAGAAGTTACCAATTACAATATTTTTATGTACCACAGGACCACTAATCACAGGTAACATCTTCTATTTCTGATATTACTGAAATGTTAATAATCAGAGCAAAGCATTACCAAGTCTATGCTTTGGCTATTCCACACAGCAAAGCTATTATTCAGCATATAACATGAGTTTAAAGGTTAATTAAAAAAAAAAAATGTAAGAAAAGCTGCTGGCAGATGACTGATCAGTTTGGAACTATCAGTCTGCCATCTGTCCTGTATTAACAGGTCTCAGTTATTTAAACCACCCTAACCGTACGCTGAGACTATTAAAAAAAAGTATTAAAGGTACTTAAGGGCTGACTCCTCAAAAAGTGACAGCATTACAAGGACCTGAAGTGTCCAGAAATCCAATCTAGACACCGAATTTTCCATTTAGCAGAAACAATAAACTACCAATAATAAGATTTACAAAAACTACAACATGGAGAGAATGTTACTTACAATAATTAATTGAAAGTGCTGAGGACACAGGTGGGACTAAAGCCAGTTATTTGACAGGTCTGGAGGAAAGAAAAAGTGCTTTATCTGCCTTATCAGCAGATAAAGAAATCAGAAATAGAAAGTCATCCTTGGATTGTGATGTTTCAACAGGTGTCCAAAGAAAACAGTAGCATCACCCCGTTGAGCATTCCTGTAACATGCTGGATCACCAGTTCAGCTCCTTCTTCAGCTGCCTAAATTAGATGCATAGTTATATCTTTCACTTCCTCATGTTACTGGATCTCAGGTAGATGACACAACAAATGGACAGCTCCAGTTTCTCTTTAGAGACAATACATTAGTTATTCACAAAGATTGCAAACCACATCTGCCACTGGCCTTTGCACTGTTCCCCACTCACCTTTTAAACTCCAAAATCATGAGCTCTTTCTGAACAATGAAAATATAATGACAGAGCCTGGCCTGCAGATGAAACTGTATAAATCCTTACACACAGGGTATACCATCCTGCATGAGCAGCTCAACACCAATAGCTGTGTATGTGCCCAGCATTACAAGTTTAGATAGTAAATTTAGGCAGGTTAAGATTATGTAGCAACTGAGCAGAGATGTTAACAATTTCATTATAGGCTTTGGAGGTTAAAGCACTTTTAGGAATGTAAGTCCCTTCTTGGTTCTACTGACTTGTCAAAACCCACACGTTAAGGGACATTCACTGCTTGGCCAGTGTTCTTCTCCTGTGGATCTCAGCAGAAACACGAGGTCTCATCAGAAGTGCATGATCCACTCCATCACTCCTAGAACCCTCATGGTTTGGATGGAAAGAAGCTAAATATTATGGTCCTCAACAAAATGTCTCTTCATTTTATGTCATTTCTAATCTCCAGAGGCACTTTTTGAACATTACAAAGGAAACTGGCAAAGATGAACCAGTTGTTGCTGTCTATTGTCCAGATATGGAAAGCTCTACTAAAAAATTATCTCTGAAAGATGGAACATACTAAGTAATTGTTAACTTTCTGGCTTTGGTGAGTTCTTCTGGTATTGCCATGACCTTGCCTATACAAATCTTATTCCTGGAGAACAATTATTCATCATTTTTTTTCAATTTACAGCTGATTCCACGTATCTATGTAGTGAAGCAGCGGCTCTGCACTTCTAAAATTGTCTTCTGATACATATAATAGTTAACGAGTTCTCAGATAAAAACACAGGTACATTAACCGAAGAGTTTAATGAATGTTTTTAGTTATGGGAACTGGATGCCGTGCACTGAACAACTGTGACCTTTGGTTTAGGCTCTGAGAGTTCCCTTACAATAGAATCATCCCAGCAGTGGCAGCAAACAAGGGTCAGCTTTGTGAAAGATCCATATCAGCAGCTCCTGTCAACATCTCAGGACAGAATTAAATACAGTAGCTAGAGTTTTAGAGTTGGTCTGATCTTGTACTCTTATCTGCATGGTTCCAGGACAAAAAAAATGCTCAGTAATACCAAATTTAAATGAACAACAGGTTCCCTGTAAGCAGGATGCTGTTTTATACAAATGGGGACTCAATGTGTCATTTCATAAAGTGCCAGTAATATTTTAATTGGAAGAACCCAGCAAGGGCTTAGCAGTTGGTGTGCTTGGTGTTCACCTCAGGGAACAATCCAGGGAATTTCTTTGTCTGGAGCTTTGTACTGACTTCATGCTTAATGCACAGTAACATTTATTTAACCTTTCTATGACTCAATTTCCCTGACTGTAGTATGACTACTTTCCCATCTTTAAAGACTATTGTGCGTACAGATCCCTGGGGTATGTGAAGTAGTATCACTGTTATTATAGCCATTTTCAGAGTTGGAGATCGGATAACACCCTCATCTGTGTTATCTTTTGTGGACATATGTGTTCTATTTTACCTGTGTTCTGAAGCAGGCCTAACTGAGCATATCTTTATTTTAAATTTATACATCTGTGGACTTGTATAGCTTGCTGCTGCTTGAATACAATGATTTTTTTGCTAATTAATATATCATTGTCAGTAAATTGGTTTGACATATGCTATCTCAGTGGATTGTAAAATGACACATTACATAGAAATGCTTTAAAGACTGTAAAAATTGCCACATTTGACAATGGGGAAAAACACAGGAAATAACCTTAAGGGTTTTTGAGTTCTTTCTATTCTCATTATGGAAAAAAAAAGAACACTGAAGATGTTCTGCATCAATAAGAAGATGATTAGCTCCCGAACACTAAGCCCTTAAATAGGAATCAGAGTTAGATCAGAGGTAGGCTGAATGAAGAATCTGGGAACAGTATTACAAATTTGCCGAATTTCACACACATAAAATATTAGAATCATAACTAGATGTCATGGGTTCAGCAGTAGCAGTTGTTTTTTCTCCTTCTTGGTAGCTGGTGCAGCACTGTGTTTTTGATTTTGGGCCTGGGAGCTGTGCTGATAACACCAGTGTTTTCAGTTACTGCTTGGTAATGTTTTGGTCTGGCCAAGGACTTCCTGAGTCTCATGCTCTGCCAGGGAGGAGGGAGCTGGGAGGAAGCAGAGACAGGACACCTGACCCAAACTGACCAAAGAGGTTATTCCATACCATAGCACGTCACGTCCAGGATGTGAAGACGGAGAGCAGAGACCCAGAAGGGTGTGGTGGTGCACTGGGGGGTTCGCTGCTGGGGGGTGCATTGGCTGGGTCGGGCTTGGTGAGCAGTTGTATTCTCTTTCCTTGTATTTCTCTTGTATGATTACTGGTGGTAGCAGTAGTGATTTGTGTTATACTTCAGTTGCTAAACTGTTCTTATCTCAACCTGTGCGAGTTGCATTCTTTTGATTCTCCTCCCCATCCCCCTGGGACTGGGGGAAGAAAGAGAGAAAAGTGAGTGAGAAAACTGCGTGTGTGTGTGTGGGGGGGGGGGGGGGGGGGTGTTAGAGGCTTAAACCATGACATAAGGGAAACTAAAAAGAAAATTATTGAATCCCAAACTGGAGTTAAGCTATTATTTTCATAATATACTCAACAGAGAACCCAGATTATGCAAGCAGAACTCCAAAGAAAGAAACAGGAAGATAGAAATCATTTGGTCCTCCCCTTAGTCACCTCTATCCTCTTCTCACTAGATCATCCAGCTATGAAGGTTAATGATAAACCTCCTGACTGCCAAATTGAAGTTCTACATGGTTATACCAGTTACCTGATAATTATTCTCTAAATATACTTCTAGGAAAAGCTATTATCTTCAGGCCTGAGGGAAGAAAATTCCATTCACATCAAACCATTTTATTCATGGATAAAGTTTTTCTTTAAGTTTTGTTTAACTACTATAAGCCTTTAAGGTTAGGTTTGTCTCATTTTTCCAGTGAAGGTGATGCTGAAAGAGAAGGGAATGGAAAATACTGGTTTACATTATTAGAATGAAAATCTGATTTCTACCAAAAGATATCTTCCTTAGAACAGAAATATACTATCAGGAGCATAGCTGTACTACTACAGGAAGGCTATATTTGATGTGCAAAAGAAAAAAATGACTTTATATTTTAAGAAAATATCTTAATAACTTTGCTATTTTAATTAAAGAAACCTGAGAGGTCCTATAGCCTAACCGGACTGAATAAAAATATATTATCATAAACCATGAAAACATTTTAGGATTACTAGAGAACAAACTGATTTCGTAGAATCACAGAATCACTGAATGGTTTGGGTTGGAAGGGAATTCAAAGATCATCTAGTTCCAACACCCCTGCCATAGGCAGGGACACCTTCCTCTAAACTAGTAAATTTTGTTCCAAACCTTTTATCATTTATAGGAGAAGCTTTAATGGTCATGTTACCTGAAAATCACGTCTATAATGGGAAAACGGATGACTTGTGTAGTGTCTGTTTTGTGGTAATTTTCTCTCTCATTGTCATTAAATAGAAGATGAATCCTTTAATTATAATTTAAAATTCAGTCATGCTGTTATCTCACTAGTTAATTCAATTAAAATGAATCCTTGTTAATTCAATCAAAAGGAATCTAACCAACTCTTGAACTGTTTTTCTTCTTTGCATTTTTCTTTTGGAGGACTGAGGGGATGAAGGGAAGAAGCATGAACTGACGCCAGAGTGCTTGTCCCTGGACCCTGCCAAAGCAATGCTTGCTTCCTTTCATGTATATACAACAGCTCCCTGTAGGAAAGGGCCTGCTGCTAATTCAGTCACTTTTCCACATACCCAGAGTTCTGTCTGTCACTTCTTTGCAATGTGTAAGCAATAAAGTTATTATGAAATTCTTAGATATAACATTTAAAATGGTGATGAGAATGGGTGGTGATTTATTATATATGACATGCATTTCTGTTTATGCATTCATGAAGGCCATGTCTGCAAGATCTGTAATGTCAGCTTGCACACACTGCACAAATATGAATAAATGAATAATTGTTTTGATATTATTAAACAGCATGTGTGATGTAGTAGTGCAACATCTGTTATTAACAGTATAAACAAAAGGAGTTTTTACTGATTGCATGTCATTCTGCATACAGGAACAATATAATAGGTCCAATTTGGTGACTCTTTGCAGGCAGCAGGAGGGATTGTGTAGGCCTGCTGTGAAAAACAGGAACAAGATTGGAGCAACAGTTCTTTCAAATATGGAGACAAAAAAAGCTCTATAAAAATTCTAAAGGAGGAAAATGTAAAATGTATATGGAATTCCTTCAGTTCATAGAAATAATTTCTTCTTTTGAATGTTATCATCTTCCCTTTACTTTTTCCTGAGTCCTGCAGTGAGTTGAATAGCAGTAACTGAATAACCTGGATTTTAGACGAACCTGGTAACATTAAAAACTTTTAAAGTACCATCTCAGATTATAACCATCTAGTTAAAATATCCTTTATGCTCACCAGAAACCAAGAAGAATAAACCCCAGCATTTCCTGTATCTAAGTGTATTAATAAATCTTGACTCAAGAATGACACTCTATACTGGGGATTACACACACAAAAAAAGTTAGAATGTGGTTTTGTTAATACAACTAAGCAGAAATTATATCTCACTGCTGCTTAGACAACTGATGTCTACCAGCAGCAACTGGCTGTAGGTTCCTTCACCCTCACTGATGCCATTTTTGTCACTTTTCTGATCCTGAGATGAGCTATTTCAAGAAACTACACCAAGAGAGAAGTCATCTCTAAGGTTACTTTTCTGATAGTTAAGATACCTGAAGCACCTTTTAATGAGGATGAATGAATACAGGAGTAAATACAAGAGAAGTCAATGGAGCACAAAGATGGAGCTACCTGTTCTAGATACTACTTACTATATGATAAACTATATCATGAAATTGTACCTTCAGTCCACTAAAGTAACTTATAACTAAGTATGTCACAGTGTCTGGCTGGATACTTCCTTTTTGCTTTTCCTCCATTAACCGTCTTTCACTACCACTTTTACATGATTACTTATTTCCAGCTGTTGAATGGAAACCTCCAGGTGTCCCTGAAACAAGCTCTGTTCTGAATTCATACCAGAGTTCTTCACTCAACACTAGCTGTTTGTAGCCCCTTTACTGATTTACCTACAGATACCCAGTCACTAGATCTCTAAGCCCATCACATATTTAGTACTAGATGCAGAATGAGGGCCCTTTCCTTAACTAAGTATATTAAATGGCTGCATTTCACTGTCTTTCTGAAAAATTACAATGGAACATCAAAACAAAAGCAGCAAAATACTTTGGAAAAAATAAATGGTACAGCTCTGTATAAGTAGGAAACTTCACCTTCTCTGCCATGGCCAGCACTGTCTCACTCATCTCTGATTCTTTTATAGCATCACGAGAGCTCTGCTCATTTCACCCCACTACCTGATGGTACGAACTTGGGAATGTCAGTCCTGAGCTTGCCTTCTTTTGAGTGCAATCGTGAAATGGGCTTTCAGATGCACGGTATGTCTAAGACTAAAAGTAAATGCCCATGTTCTCTTACTTGTGCAATTCTACACTTTCTTTCAAGTACCTAGGTGGTTGAGGTTTTTTTATATTTCAAATGTGCATAAAAATGTACTTTTCATTTTCAGTTGTTCCGTGTAAAATAGAAACTTGATATATTTTCATTTCTGAACAAGGCAAAAATTCATTCCAAGACCTTCTTTTGTGTTTCCATTTAACTTCCAATTATTTGTGTACAAGACTGAGAATTTTGCACTGAGGACATGAAATCACTGTGAAGATAAGCTTTTTTTTTTAGTAAGAACTCTGAGAATTGTAATAAACTGATAAGAACGAGTCTTGCATGGATATCTGAATATGAATGCTTTATTTTATTCCTTCTGGATGAGTCAAAGTCAGTTCTGGAGAAAGATATAGAACATTTTCATGGATATTTCGGTATAGTAAACACAGCCATTGAAAGATTTAGTAACCCCAGAGGTGAACACATTAAATAGCTATCGAAGTAATATTTAATCTGAATCATAGAATCATAGAATAGTTAGGGTTGGAAAGGACCTTAAGATCATCTAGTTCCATCACCCCTGCCATGGGCAGGGACAGCTCACACCAAACCATGTCACCCAAGGCTCTGTCCAACCTGGCCTTGAACACTGCCAGGGATGGAGCATTCACAACTTTCCTGGGCAACTCTTTCTAGTGCCTCACCGCCCCTACATCATTGAATCATCAATGAGATTCAGAAATCTTCTAAGAGCAGACATCAGTAAATATTTTGATCCACTACTTAATACACCATTCAGTGCAGAACTGAGAGGCCAAACTATCTTCAGAAAGCATACAGTATGCAGGATTGAGCCAACAGTCTCATTCCTGAAGCAAATAAAAAGATATTTGAAAGAAGGGTCTGGGTGAAAGAGGGATGTCTGTTGTTTCACAGGCAATTAAAACCTGCCTCTACCTGGTGTTAAAAGGACAGAGTAGTACATTTATTTTATTGTTGATTGGAATAAAGCTATTGTACCATGGGATGATTTTTAAATGACCACAGCAGGTTTTCATTCTAGTCATGACTATTTCTTGTTAATACACCTCATCTGTCAAAATTTTAATAGTAGAAACAATACCATACTATTCAAGGACAACTCACTTTTTAAATGCTAAAAATAAATATTTCAGTAAAACAAAAAAACCCCCTATACATTACTGTATCTCATATTGGACCATATCCATAAAAAATCAAATGCTATAGAAAAAAAATGCTTAGAGAGCTTTTTCTTACTTTGCTCTATCCATTTCACAACAAATAAAATCTACAATACCATAGGGAGATCCTAAAATCTCCCACAGGTATCAATGAGACACCTTCTTTCAAACAACAAGAAAAATGGCAAATCCTATAGCTAGAATTTCAGAATTTCATTCACACACTCCAAAGCAGGGTTTTGATGCAGATCCTGTGGACCTCGCAGGAAATGGATAGAGACATGTGATAGTACACAGATTTTGCAGTAGGAAAAAACCAAAATGACATTCTAAATACTTCAGTGTGAATATGCTCAGAATACATAGGCCTTTCAAAAAGGGCCTTACAGGGTTGAATGTGTTGAAAAGACAAGATAGATGGAGTGACGGATTTTTCTCTGCTTTCAGAATAGAAGAAATGACAGCAAAAGACTGCAAGATAATGAAGTAATTCTGAACACTTCTGTTCTTGAGCTGATCCTGGGATTTATTTGGCAGTAAATGCTTCCTGAAAAGAAAAAAGAAAAGAAAGAAAGTTTTCTATCAGCAGCTCCCATGTGAGTCAGATCACAACACTGTAACTCTTCTCCTAAATTGAGCTAATGGCAAAATGAAATGACAGAAAGGTTGCAGTCCGCTTAGCCCATAAACAGATTTTCTCACCTTTATCTCAGAAACATAATCATCCCAGAGTCAGAAAAGATCACTGGAAAGTTTTTTCTCTTACATCCCTATGTGAGAAAGCAGAGCCGCAGACACACACAGAATATGTAGAGAACCATATAGGAAATACGCATAAAATCAAAAGTTAGCAAACAGTACATTTAAATTCTGTATCACAAAATAAAAGAAGGCAAAACTATGAAAGTGGAATAATATCATGCTACTTCTCAGCAAAGCATCTTGAAATTTACTCAGTATTCTGAATAAACCAGTAGTACAGAAAAAGGTCTGAAAGGACAAGTGTAGCGGTAGTATGCCAATTGTGAAAATCAAACTTGATAGCAACCTGAAGGTCATATCTGCCAGTGCTTTGCTTTCTAGTGGCAGCCTATTGCAATTCTAAATGTTCTACTGAAGTCCCACACGTGGTTCAGTTGCCTTCTTGTTCTTCTGCAAGCGAATTTGGAATTCCTCCATACACTGTAGTCCCTGATTATCTATTTTTAATAATCACAGAATCATAGAATCATAGAATAGTTAGGGTTGGAAAGGACCTTAAGAACATCTAGTTCCAACACCCCTGCCATCAGCAGGGACACCTCCCACTAAACCATGTCACCCAAGGCTCTGTCCAACCTGGCCTTCAGCACCACCAGCAATGGAGCATTCACAACTTCCCTGGGCAACCCATTCCACTGCCTCACCACCCTTACAGTAAAGGATTTCTTCCTCATATCCAATCTAATCTTCCCCTGTTTAAGTTTGAACTTGTTATCCCTTATCACTGTAGTCCCTAATGAATAGCCCCTTCCCAGCATCCCTATAGGCCCCCTTCAGATACTGGAAGGCTGCTAGGAGGTCTCCATGCAGCCTTCTCTTCTGCCGGCTGAACAGCCCCAACTTTCTCATCCTATCTTCATACAGGAGGTGCTCCAGTCCTCTGATCTTCCTCGTGACCCTCCTTTGGACTTGTTCCAACAGTTCCATGTCCTTTTGATGTTGGGGACACCAGAACTGCACACAATAGTCTAAGTGATGTCTCACAAGAGCAGAGTAGAGGGGCAGGGTCACCTCCCTCAACCTGCTGGTCACGCTCCTTCTGATGCAGCACACGATACGGTTGGCTTTCTGGGCTGTGAGAGCACACTGGTGGCTCACACACTTCTCGGCAGGGCTGCTCTGAATCTCTTCTCTCTGCCCAACCTGTAACTGTACTGGGGATTGCTCCAACCCACATGTAGGGCCTTGCACCTGGCATGGTTAAACTTCATCAAGTTGGCATCAGCCCACCTCACAAGCGTGTCAAGGTCCCTCTGGATGGCATCCCTTCCCTCCAATGTATCAACCGAACCACACAACTTGGTGTCATTGGCAAACTTGCTGAGGGCGCACTCAATCCCACTGTCCATGCCACTGACAAAGATGTTTAACAAGACCGGTCCCAACACTAATCCCTGAGGGACACCACTTGTTACTGGTCTCCAGATGGACATTGAGCCATCAATAACCAATAATCAAAACACATCGTTAAAACTTCCCTTCCTTTTTCTTCTATTGCTTCTACAGGACTGCTTCAGATAAAGAGTATGGCAGGATACTGTTCCCTCTGAGAACAAAAGTGCAATATTTGTCATTGTTTTGCAGGTAAAAGAAGAATCATGAAAAGACTAGTGGAGAATAATAATTTGCTGGGCAGAGAAGTGATTTCTAGCTGCTCTCCAGGAAATCAAGTGGACATCTGGGATCCTTTTCTGTTAAAGAAATAGCTTAAAGAACTTGTCTAGCAGCTTGAACTCCCTACGAGTATCTTCCTGCTTTCTGAAATTTGGATGCCTCATAACCTGTGTTATTAAAAATGTGCTTTCTGCTCATACTGGAAAGAAAAACCTAGTTTTTGAGAAAGACAATACAATCGCACTGAACATTGTCCTCTCCTGGAATGAAGGCATGAAGGAGGAGCATAAGGTGTCCTCTGATTCATTTATCTCTGTGTCATTAAATCTCTCTGTAGGGCACAGAGATGCAGCATGATCTCTCTGCAGACTACCATGGAAAAGAAGGCTTTTAGACATCTGAGATGAGTGATGGAAAAGAGAGACTTTTTCACCAGCATGTTTCATAACCACAGGTCACTTCAGTGATGAGGCAATACTGATACATATATTTTAATGTACAAGTCGATGCCTAAGGATTCTTTTCTGAACCATTGTTGGATATGACTAAGCAATGTTGTGGTCATGCAACAAGTACAAGTAAATGTACCTCAAGAAAAAGGTTAAATTCTACATTATCTAGTCAGAATTATATTAAAAGGATCCAGTATTTGTAGAGACAATTTTTCAGACAAACCACCAAATGCAAAAATAAAGCACAAATATTTTCATGCAGATTTTGAGAAACACATTTGATCCACTATTACATAAAAAAGTTATACAGCATTTTCACAAACATAAATGTCTGTGGCCTGATTTGCATAAAAGAGGAGAAAGCCAGTAGTTGTTATGGCAGCAAAGAGCAGCAACATGGTTGCAAACCTTTCTTCCATCCTACATTAATTACATGTACCACAGTGTGTGAAGTAGCTCTTAGTAAACTCGTATTATAAAATTCTTGAGTGTTATTGAAAAGCTCACTGTAAAGAATGCAAATGGCTGCTGGACAGATCAAAGAGCATATGAAGAGTAATTCAACAGGTTTGCTAATGGAAAGATAATGGCTTTTATGAGAATGATGGAGCAAAAATAAAGCAGTAGACCTGTGGATAAATTGAAAGACAATAAGAGGCCTTGTAAAATGAAGCAGTAACATGAATCCATTAGCTGTAAACACTGGGTAATATTAATACTGTAAATGGTATTCCACTTCCATTTTGTGCATCATCTTGGGTGAAAGGTGGTAGCCTGTAGCAGAGAAAAAGTGCTCTTTTGTTTAATGATGTTGAATAAGGCTGTTGACCATATTGACAGCTGCGCTGAGTAGCAGCTGGTATCTAGGCAAAGTTGTTTAATGTTTATAACAATGAAGAATAGATTTGTAGGGTTTAAAACTAAAAGCTCTTTGGAAAGTATCTAGAATAAGTATTCTAAAATGCTGGGAAAATATAAATTAAAAGTTATTCTTTTATTCAAACAAAGTTTTATTGAAAGAAAGGATGGAAATGTGGCAACATAATTTTTCTACAGCACATGCTCAGAATCATTAAGTAAGAATAAGTATAATAATATACTAACTCAGAATCACTAAGTAACAAAAGGTAAGGAAAAGTGGATTTATTTTTTTTTTAAATTAAATACTCATATTAAATGAGGAAAATGTAAACGAAGAGGATATGTGGCCTGATTTGGCTCCTGATGGCTTCAGTAAGAATTGTGTGTAATTAACGGTTTGCTAAATACTTAATTAGAAACACTACTGAGGGCAGTGTAGTTCCATTACTTTACCATCAGTTTTCATGGGGCCACGATTTTGCCATTTTTTTTTTTTTAATTGTCTTCCCAGTTGGGTGTGATATTTTAAAGAGTTGAGAACACCAGATGCTTGAGAGTAGGACGATACAGATAACTGACTGATCTGATTTATTGGTTAGTAAATGAATTTATTTCTTATGTCCGACTAGCAGACCACTATTGCTGAATGGAGTGTGAAGTTATCACAGTGGTAGAAAACCAGAAAATTATTAAAAAAATAAATTAATCATTCACCAGAAGTTGAAAACGCTTAATCATATCTTAACGCTAATCAGTTTAGTTTTTTCAACAAAATTCCCTAGTACTGATAGTTCAAAAGATGATGTAAAAGCTTTAATGCATCCATTCACTTGTCCTGTAGACAGCACTTAATCAGCTTTTAGAACCTGCTATGTTCTTTCAGTTTTTGAAATGCATATAGCAGGTCACACAGTGGTTTATTTTTACAGCCTATTTCTACAGGCCTGCTATGGCCAGTGCATTATGCTGCAAAAGACTAAACCCATTTTAGGAAGCTAACCTATTTTGTGCACTGTTTTCTGTAACACTGTCCAGAAACAAATTCTACAAAACCTAAGCAAAGCTGCCAGTTATTTCTGTTTGTGGAGGAGTGTATCACAGTCCTAACTTATACAAGGTCCTGGAGCAATACGTACTGGGCACTGAGGAACACTCTCTGTCTACAGTATTTTTAAGATGGACATATCACTGGAGCTGACAGATATAGTGACAACCCAGTGCACTGAAAATGCCTATTGTCTGTTTTTCGAAGGTGAGTTTGGACAGCCAAGTTGCCTTTACATAGGTTGGCTTTTTTTAATGCAGAAAGTCACATTCATCCCAGCCAAGGGAAAGAGTGGTTGGCAGGAATGACCATTGTGTTCCTTTCACCTAGGGAAATCACAATACTTTACTAAATTATGGACTTATTTTAGAATGCTGGAATTGATTGATTTAGTACTTGAAAAAACTTCTTATGTTTGTACATAAATCATTATAATTGATTGATTAATGTGCAATTGAGTGATCTGTCAATTCTGTGT
Source organism: Myiopsitta monachus (assembly GCA_017639245.1). Classification (NCBI taxonomy): domain Eukaryota; kingdom Metazoa; phylum Chordata; class Aves; order Psittaciformes; family Psittacidae; genus Myiopsitta; species Myiopsitta monachus. Next base: position 30,744,011 of record CM029922.1, read on the forward strand.
ATTTGGGAAGACCATTTCTGCCAGGAAAACATGTCTCTTTTAATTATCCCTAGATCCCAACCACTAATTTAGAGGAATACGTCTTCAACAAAGTAGTTTTACCCCCCAAAGTTAGTTTAATTAAATTCCATTGCTCAAAGTTGCAAAGCCTGGTTTACATTTGAAACATTGCACACTCTTTAATGGCGCCCAAAATAACTTTTCCATGTAAAATTCAACAAATAGAAATAGATGAAAGCACTTGTATGACTTTGATTACTTTTTTTCCATATTTTTAAGGCATGTAATTGCATGAAGTCAGCAGTATGATCTAACATCTTGGCTATATCTTATCCAGTCTTCAAAGGAAATTTGAAAAAGGAAGTTCTTCCCTAAATGGGAACTAGTACAAGGACTGGAAAAAGAAGGAATGCTTTTTGGTTTTTTGTCTTTAAATAAACTCTTTATTGTGGGGAAGATAGGAAGTACCTTCAAATACTAAAATAAGTTTCCAGTTTTAAAAGCCTATCATTATGAAAATAATTTCTAGAGTGCAGAATTATTCTGGCAAAACCAATGACTTAAAATTATTTGGAATTAAATGAAACATCAGAAGAGAGCTCCCTGTGTTTCATAAAGTTAATTTTGTGGTATTTCATAGTAGTTTTTCGTGCTCAGACAAGTTAATAAAGAAAACTGCTTATCCATTGATGGCCAACCACTGACACCTGATTTGCTACTGTAGAGCTGCCAACAGTTCCAGAGTTCTCTAAAACTTCACCTGGGTTTTCTGTGTCAGCAAGCCATGACATGAAAAGGCATTGTAAGTGCTGGGGGTAACAAAGTTTCCAATCATGGTTCTGATAATGCCATCGGTCTCCAAATTCCTAAAGCAGTGGCAAAAACAAATGACAGAGAAGGATTTTCCCATTATAAAACAAGGTTGGCAGAAAGTTAAATGAAAAACAAAGGAAAAATCAATGCATTATCTGGCTAGAAATAATTTCTACTGATGTTAGAAAATGAGAATATTTATTTTAAAAGTACAATTACAATCTTCATAAATAGACATACTTTTCTATGTATTTATTTACATTTCTGAACTAATATGGGTCAGAGCTGAAAGGAGATCTCATAATTTTATATTCATCAGAAAATTGCCAATCTGATGGTCCAGTCTCCCAAATACCTGTTTTATTAAAAAAAATAGGAGGAGGAATGGGGAGCTGTTGTATTTTGTTTTCTGTCAGGTGTCATGGTTTAAGCCATAAATTTCACTTCTCCCTCCTATTCCGCCCCTCCCCCCCACTCCGATGGGGGGGAAATGGGGAGAAGAACCAAAGAAAATGTAGCTACCAGGGGTTGAGATAAGAACAGTCCAGTAACTAAGATACAATACAGATCACTACTGCCACCACCAATAACAATAATAATGACAAAGTAAATACAAAGGGAGAGGATACAACCGTTTCACCGCCCGACCGAGCCAAGAGACCGCGCGCCGCTCCCCAGACCGTGCGCCACTCCCCAGACCGCGTGCCGCGAGAGCCCCCCCCCCTAATCCTACCTCCTGGGCATGACGTACTGTGGTATGGAATAACCTCATTGGTCAGCCCGGGTCAGGCGCCCTGTCTCCCCTCCCGCAGCTTTTCTCTCTTTCCCAGCGTAACATGAGACACTGTGGGGGGGGGGGGGGAAGCCGAACCCATAACATCAGGGAAAATTTATGATTTCCTTAAATGTTTTTTACTTTTTGATTATTCAAAAATAAAAACATATATGTTCATTTCCATTAATACTGACTGAATTACTATTAAGGCAAATATACCTAGTAGATTTAGCCATAATGTTAATATGTGACATTAGGGGTCAGAGTTGGTTAGATAGAGAACAGACCTGCATAATTTCATGGCTGAAGGCAGTATTTGTGCCACCCAGCTTTGAGAAGCGTCTACATTTTCATTGTCCTGAGCAGTTCATTGAAGGAAACTAGTAATTGTACATCAGTGTTTCATAGCTTTATTGTCTATATTCACTCTGGACTAGTTCCGTTTTCTAGTATTGGCACCACAACATAATTGTGATGATAGCTTAGTTTATTTTGAAGACAGCATCAGCTATCAGTGTCTAATGCTAAGGCACAGCTATTCTGAAGCATCCTTGGAAAAGGCACAGAAATCTTAGAGGTAACTAAACTCATAGAAACCTTGTAAAAATCCCCGAGTAGAACAGAAAATTAAGAGATTGCTTCTTCTCACTAAGGGAGAGACAAATACAGCACAGTTGTCACCACACTTTTATGTGGTGTAGCCCAAGAGCCCATCACCAAGCATGAATTGGCTGATTGATGTTCGTGCATGTGGCTCAGTACACTGCTCCACAGTGCTTCCTCACCTGGACCCCCTGCGTTTGCCACAGCAAGACTTGGAATTGGCTGCTCCTGCACTGGAGGGTACAGAGGTTTCCAGAGTGCAGATCCAATGGAAACAAAGGTTTACTTGTTCTGCTGAAACCAGAACAGCTCACCTTCCTAAAGATGGGCATATCCGCTTAGATCTTCATGCTAGAGTATCAGAGTTCTAGCAAAACTTCTTTCTAGTTTCGACTGCTGAAGGGTTCCAGTTGCAAATGCACCTAGCTGTGTAGTTTTCCCAAACTGCTTTTACACAATACTCCTTTGGATTGTTGTGTGCAGTTCTGGTGTCCTCAACATCAAAAGGACATGGAACTGTTGGAACAAGTCCAGAGGAGGGCCACGAGGATGATCAGGGAACTGGAGCACCTCCCATATGAAGATAGGATGAGAAAGTTGGGGCTGTTCAGCCGACAGAAGAGAAGGCTGCGTGGAGACCTCCTAGCAGCCTTCCAGTATCTGAAGGAGGCCTATAGGGATGCTGGGGAGGGACTATTCATGAGGGACTGTAGTGATAGGACAAGGGGTAATGGGTTCAAACTTAAACAGGGGAAGTTCAGATTGGATATGAGGAAGAAATGCTTCACTGTAAGGGTGGTGAGGCACTGCAATGGGTTGCGCAAGGAAGCTGTGAATGCTCCATTGCTGGTGGTGTTGAAGGCCAGGCTGGACATAGCCTTGGGTGGCATGGTTTAGTGTGAGGTGTCCCTGCCCATGGCAGGGGTGTTGGAACTAGATGATCTTAAGGTCCTTTCCAACCCTAACTATTCTATGATCTATTCTATTCTATGACCTTTAGGTTGTGTTCACTTGCATTTTTCTCCATTTCTGCAGCAAAATGGTGACCTGTAAGTAAAATGGGTGATATTTCAGAGATAATAAAACAAGCTCATTTGTGTATGGGAGACATGAAATGTCACATTTCCAAGTGCTGAAACAGAAGATTTTCAGGTATAAGGTTCCAGACAGGTTTCTTTAAGTTGCTGGCAATTGCAATCACCTGATTTTGCTTTTTCTCCTGAAAATTAGTTGCTTAGACTAAACCACTTGGCCAGGTCACCTCTCCACTGTCACTGGGGAGACAGACATGCAGGAAGGGAATTCTTCCATTTATCTTTCTCTGCTGCTTAAGCAAGAGGTCTAAATGAGCAGCGTAGACAAGATGACAAATAGTAGATGAGCTAATCCTCTCCCTGTGGGACTAATAACAATGTGCTCTAACAATGTTGAGAAAAGTGTCCCTAGGTGGAAATCTGGAGTCATGTTTTTTTCTCTAGGGAGCCTCCTGTCTATTCTTAATGATAAGGAACAGTTTGCTTGCTGTCTGTTGCCTGCCTCCTGAGTATGCAAAAAGGTTGTGTGCAAATTATAAAGCTCCAAAAAGGAATAGATCCTCTGAAATGTGATGGCTTTTATGAGAGTGTGTTGTTGATGCTGCTTCCCATCTCCAGGTGCACCATTCACTTCAAACCACACACTTCTTTTCCACAAACCATGTAACAAAACGCAGTGATGCAAAAATATATCACTAATGATAAAATCTACAGCTTCAACAATCAATATTTGTTTTGACACTTTGGTTTGACACGATACCCCGTTTCAGAAAAATTCAAAGAAATACTTGTGCATTTCCCAAAAACTTTATCTTTAAACTTATATAAGCAAAATATTTATTCATCTCAAATACCTGAATCTGTCAGTTTGTTTCAGGTAGAAATATGCGCACAATATTTTAGTATGTTGTTTCCACAGTGAGTTTTCTTTCCACAGCAAGAAGCGTGATTAAAAAAAATATAATTTAGGGTTATAAAATTTCCTGATAATGATTTCCATGCTTTCTTTACTGTTAACATAACTGAGAACATTAAAAAAAAAAATATTTAGGAACACGGCTCATAAATTCTGCGTTATAATCAAGGTACCTGAAGAATGCTTCATAAGCAAAAATAAAGTATACTTTAGATCAATACATACTGAAAAAACAGAATTGCATGAAACAAGTCCCTACAGAATTTTATTAACTTCACACATTTCATTGCATATAACACCAATAAAATCCATCATTGTTAGGAATTCATAGAAATATGGAAAATTTACATTTTGTCTAGATCTTATTTGATATTTTAACATCCAGAAGTCAAATTTCCAAGTGTAGCAGTGTTATGGGTAAAACAACTGGAATCCCATGGTAGATAGATGAGGCATGGAGTGTCACTTTCTGCTCACACCAAAAAATAAGGGAAAATAGTGAAATTTAACGTAAAAGTATTCCTCAGGAAAATCTCAGAAATGTCTGTTTGTGTGATATATATGGTTGGAGGAATTAAATTAGGCATTTTAAGTGCAGTGTAAAAACACATCTATGAGTTCTGTGCTTTGGTCACAGTTAATACAGTAAAATGCTATGGACTGCATGAAAACAAGGCTGGTGGCTATAAACAAAGAGGCAGAGAAACAGATGGTAAGTGAAAGAGAAGAAAGAATATAACATCCAAAAAAATCAAGAGATATAATACTTCTGCAAGACATGCATTCTCAGAAAATTTGCTAAAGCAGTATTGTGCCTACTATTGGTAACTAGTCAACTGACATTTAACTGTCTATGCTGCCATTTTGTGATAATATAGGGAATTCACAGTTATCACCAATGTCTTCTGTGGGAAAATTAGTGGGTACCAATATAGTTAGGTAAAACCTCACATATTTGTAGCAATTGTGAACTGTAACATCTCTTAATCAAATCAGAGATGAAACTTTATAATTTTCATCCTATTAGAGTCCCACCAGAAGAAGGAGTTAGAAATTCTCACATTATTGCCACACTCGCTGCTGTCCCACATTAGCAGAAGCAGAAATGGTGTTGTTTTCAGAAACTATTCTCACATTCCATCTGTTTGGTTTTTTTGGGTTTGTTGGTTTGGGGTTTTTTTAATTTTCTGTTCCTCCATGTGGGAAAATAAAGGTGGAATAATGAGGAAAAGATTTTTTAAAAAATACTGTTTTTGAAGACAGTGTGACTAAATAGCTTGCTAGACAAGTTCAATGATGTTTAGCACCATACTACTTAGCTGTTACAGGGCTCTCTCTACACATGCGGCTAAGTTTCTGTCAGACAGGCAGAAAAAGAGCAGCGCTTCTTCTAGTCCTGCAGAATATTTTTTATGTTTAACAGTACTGATTAATGGATGTGAAAGACAGATGTTGCATTTAAGATGTATCACTCAGATCAAGACATCACAAAGAGTGGAACCAATCTCCTGAGAGAAGATCTGTGCCTTCAGTGGTAGGCCACACTTTAGGTTTGATAACCCATGTGAATCAGACAGACGCACTTCACTGGATGACACACATATCCTTGTGAAGTAAGCGATTATAATTCTAGAATCTGGTGCAAATATTATCTTTATAGAAAAGAATATTAAATTAGATTAAGAGTTATATCAGTCTTTGAACTTAACAGTAGATAGCCCATGAGAACAAGAGAAGTTTCAAAGTTTGCTGATAATTTGTGTTAGATGTGTCTGCCTGTTGCTAGGACTTATTGTTACTGTCCATTATAAGAAACTTTAAAAAATTACTAATAAGTTTCAAAAACTTTAAGTGGTTCAAAGATACTTTTTCAGTCTGGGTACCTGCTGCTGCATTTTGGGTTGTTGCTTGTGTTCATTTGCCTTTTATTATTTTTTTTTTAAACCTTTGCCAAACCAATTAGATTATCTTGAAGAAGAGAGCAATAAGATCAGGAAAAATATTTCTTGGCAAAATTAGACAATTCTGAACATTTGCTCTGTGAACATCATCCATTTTGTGCGCTTCAATGAGGAAGGGTTCCTATCCAGAAAATAATGAGTGTGCAATTAATGGTCATCCCATAACATATGCACAAAAGTGATTAGAAAAAGGCTGGCCAAACTTCTGAGTGCTTTTGGTCGAAACTTGGTTTATTTGAACTTGTAACTTAGTCATGCTCTTATAACACAGCTTTTCGTTGTTGTTGTTATTTGCAAGTCTATTCATTTCCTCATTATATGTTCATGGGAAGTGACTCTTCTGGTAATTCTTTGCAGTGTTCAGATCCTAGTGAGCCTAATGCATGAATCACAGTTGCGTCATCTCTTCTTCACAAATCAAACAATGCCTTACTATAACCCCGAATCCTAATTGCTGGTAATAAAGTGGTTCTAGTTTTGGCTGGGTTCAGCTTTTCATACTGCTGGCCTGCTGCTGGCTTATGATTCTGTCGGGTTGTCTGGCTCCTGCTTCCCTTTCCTCTTGCAGCTGGGTTGGCTTCAGGCTATGATAATTTTGCCTGCAGTTCTTACCTCCTGCTGTTCTATCAAGGAGAATAATGCTTGAGGCTGAAACTAATATTTTTAATCCTTTATTCTGCAGAGCCTCAAGGCACACTCCACTGCTTTAAGAACCAAATCACAGAGTGATGATTTTTGTAGTTTTTGTAAGTTTTTTCTAAATCCTGGGATATGAAGTTATTTGTGGCAAACACTGATCAGGGTTGCTGTAAAGACTGCACAGCCTAGATAAAAGTAGATCTGCTTTATAACGTAAGAATTTCTAAACACACAGCACAGCGCCTTTCATATGTACTTTAACTGTTTCTCTTACAGTGCTTCTCATTGCAAAGCAAACATTGGCCAATATTATGAGACAAAAATGTGTACACTTCATTTTCTTGCAAGTGCAGGAAGGAAATATATAGAAACAGATATGCCATTCACAATGTCTTAACTTTGAAGGTAAATTTTCTCAGCACAATTCTTTAAAAAAATGTACTCACCAACTTACAACTAAATAATCAATTGTTGAACTATGAGCTACTTAAAAGTTTCACATTTGGAATTATACCCACTCAGCTATTCAAGTAACATGTGTTACATAAAACCAAAATCAAGAGAGTCAGAATCTATATTTTTTCGATATCATATTTGCTGTGCCAGGTCATTAATAGCTTTGTAATCTTTAAGTGAAGTATATACTGATATTTATAAGGATTACAGCTTTCTGAAATGGCATTGTTTGTCCACTGTGTCCACTGTAATTTTGTCTGACCCTCTCTTTTGTTCCTTTGCAAAGGAGAGGAGAATATTTACAAAAACTTTTACTTATAAACATTCCTGCAAAACAGTAAGTTCAGTCATTAGCAAAGTATAATAATTCAATGGAATTAAATCAAAGTACTTGAATGATTAATGCTAAAAGTGGTTAAGTACATTGATCTTTATCTACTGAGTGGTCCACCTATCAAATTGACGTCTCTCCAACTTAGAGACAAGGATGTCATGTGAGACAGTGTCGAACACTTTGCACAACTCCAGGTAGATTACATCAACTGCTCTACTCCTTGTCCATCAGTTCCGTAGCCCCATCATAGAAGGCCACCAGATTGGTCAGGCAGGATTTCCCCTTAGTGAAATCATGCTGGCTGTCACCAAGCACCTTGTTGTTTTTCATGTGCCTTAGCATGCCGTACAGGAGAATCTGCTCCAAGAATTTTCCAGGCACAGAGGTGAGACTGACTGGTCTGTCCTTGTGAGACCTCACTTGGAGTACTGTGTGCAGTTCTGGTGTCCTCAACATCAAAAGGACATGGAACTGTTGGAACAAGTCCAGGGGAGGGCCACGAGGACAATTGGAGGACTGGAGCACCTCCCATATGAAGATAAGCTGAGAAAGTTGGGGCTGTTCAGCCGACAGAAGAGAAGGCTGCATGGAGACCTCCTAGCAGTCTTCTGGTATCTGAAGGGGGCCTATAGGGATGCTGGGGAAGGACTCTTCATGAGGCACTGTAGTGATAGGTCACAACAGGTAATGAGTTCAAACTTAAACAGGGGAAGTCCAGATTGGCTATAAGGAAGAAATCCTTTACTGTAAGGGTGGTGAGGCATTGGAATGGGTTGCCCAGGGAAGTTGTGAATGCTCCATTGCTGGTGGTGCTGAAGGCCAGGCTGGACATAGCCTTGGGTGGCATGGTTTAGTGTGAGGTGTCCCTGCCGATGGCAGGGGTGTTGGAACTAGTTGATCTTAAGGTCCTTTCCCAGCCTAACTATTCTATGATTCCATGATTCTATGTACTAAAAGCCTAAAAGCATCCTAACTCTTTACTGCTTTATTTACTTCCAGATTGAATACAAGTATTTTATATTCACATTGAGCTGCCTTTTCCTGCTTTGATTTTATCGTAGAACCATAGAATGATTTGGGTTGGAAGGGACTTTAAAGATCATCCAGTTCCAACCTCCTGCTATGGGTAGGAGGGATGCGTTCCACTAGGCCAGGTTGCTCAAAGCCCTATCATAGCATTATCTCTTACTTCAATATCAGCAATACAGTCACAGACATTTAACAAATATTGGAGCATTCTGAAGTATAAAAACTTTTAAGTTTGTTTTTTTTTTTAAGCCTTTGGGATTTCAAAAGCTCATTTGATCCCAAATAGGAGTGAAAGCAAACTTTTTACAAAAAAGAAAAAATGAAAGCATGTCAAGAAAGACCAAAGATTACTTTTATTTAGATTTAGAAGTGCGTCAAAATGCATACATTGCTTACACATGCTGAGCAAATGATATAGACTTTTAAATATAGTCCTTTTGGTATTGTAGAAGAAAGCTATGTAAAGAAAAATCTATTTAATCACTTGACTACAAAGGCAAAAGGGTATGTATGTTTATGTTATGAAATAGATGCAAAGGACCCTATGTGTATAGTTTATATAGATATAGTTGCTGTCCTTTAAGCATTGTAAAACATGGCATATGCAATCTTGCTCATAAAGTTAAATTATTCTCTTCTGTTTTATACACAGAAACACAACCATAGCAGGATTAAAGCTTCATTTTTCTCTTTATTGTAATTAATGGGAAATCACTGGTTGACCTCAGCAGAGCACTAATGTCAGTGTGTGACTTTTCCAAAGTCACTCTGGAGGTCTGTGAAATAAAGCTGGTACTATTTCTACATGCCCTCTGGGACCTTCCTACACTGTTGTTACTTACTTTCCAGGAGTAGTAGCCACTTTCCCTACTACGGATCAATACCTGTTCATCAAAATTCCCATGTGTAACACTTCCCAAACGGCTTTTGTCTGGAGCAATAGAAACAAGTTTCACATTTCTATTTGATTTATAATAAGTGTTTAAAAAGGTAGAAAGTACCTGATGTTTTAACTTGGAAAAAAAAAACCAAACAAACCTCTGTTTCCCAGAAATTCATAGCTCCAAGGCCCTTTGGAGGTTCCCAAGTTTCACAGTTAAGGTACTACAGAAGCCAATCTTTTTCTGAGAGATAAAAACATATGTTTATTTCACCTTCTAATCTTGTTCCCCTGGCTCCAGCAATACACCCTCTGCTGCCAAGCAATCCGAATGTACATCTGCCTCCAAGGTATATCTGCCTCCAAAACTATAAGAAAAGTGGCCAGCTGTGATGACATATAAAGATTGAACCAAAAATCCTTGGAGCAAGTGAGGAAGAAGCAATATCTCAATGACGCTTTTGCAACACATCATCTGTGAGGGGCCAACACAGCAAGTCTGACTGCTAATCAGAGCTGGATATAAGCCATAAAGTTCAGCTACAATGCAAACTTTCCTGAAGCCTGAGGACATTTGGCTTCATGCATTCAGTAAATAGAGAAGGGCTAGCACTAAGTGTAAGTGTTTCAGCTTGTATAAATTATGGAGATGTTCTCGTGCAGTTTTCTTCATATTCATGTCCATTATTACTGTTGATTGAGGACACAGCAGAAAATAATTGCAGACTGAAGACTACTGGGTCTGGTTTTCACAAACCTACTTGATCTGTTTTATATGTTTGTTCTCAGTGATACATTTTTTTTTGGTTCAAAGAGAGAATGCGTGGTAGAAGGGTAGGAAACTGCCCTTTCCCTATGGAGCTACTGGGCTTGCTGGCTGTGGGCTTTCTACTTGGACAAGCAGTAAAGGGAGAAGCATAGATATAACTAGGAGCTTGTAGCCCATATGGAAAGCTACTGTGAGAAGAGAGGTGCAAGGAGCTGGGCCGTGGCACAAAGAGATGACTTCCTAAGGACCAGAAGGGGATTACTGAGTTTTCTGTTACTCAATCAATGTTTTATTCAAAAGCTGCAATAGTGAGGACCTTCCCAGCAGACAGAGTGGGCAGGGAAGGGACAGAGAGAATGAATTAAACCCCCTCTTTTTTAACATTGCATTCTGGTATTCATTTTTATATTTCTGTACTCAGAACTTACCACCTTATCTGTTGGAGGGATGGTACGGCCCGGCACAAGCAATCCAGGAGGTTCCTCGATTGTGTGGAAGACAACTTCCTTCTGCAAGTGATAGAGGAGCTGACAAGGAGAGGTGCCATGCTTGACCTCGTCCTCACCAACAGGGAAGGGCTGGTTGGAAATGTAACTCTCCAGTGAAGCCTTGACTGCAGCGATCATGAGATGATCGAAATTGAGATCCTCAGGACAGTGAGATGAGCGTGCAGCAAGCTCTCTGCCCTGGACTTCAAGAGAGCAGATTTTGGCCTCTTCAGGAACCTGATTAATAAGGCTCCCTGTGATAGAGCCCTAGAGGGCAGGGAGGGGGGGCAAGACTGCTGGTTGCTATTCAAGGATCACCTGCTGCAAGCTCAGGAGTGTTGTATCCCAACTAGAAGGAAGCGCTGCAGGAGGGCCAGGAGACCTCCTTGGATGGATAAAGAGCTAGTGAGGAAAATTCGAAGGAAAAAAGAGGCTTATAAAAGGTGGAAGCAAAGACAGGCGGCCTGGGAAGAATACAGGGATGCTGTCCAGGAAGCTAGGGACCAGGTTAGGAAAGGTAAGGCCCAGTTAGAATCAAACTTGGCTAGGGATTTTAAGGATAACAGGAAGGGATTCTATAGGTACATTGCAAATAAAAGGCAGAATAGGGTCAACATGGTCCCTCTCCAGAAGCTATTGGGAGAACTGGCTACCCTCAATTTGGAGAAGACTGAGATTCTTAAGGACTTCTTTGCCTCGGTCTTCACCGAAAAATGCTCTAACCACACCATCCAAGTCTTGAAAGGCAGACAGATGGACTGTGAGAATGAGGATGCTGGGCCCACTGTAGGAGAGGATCTGGTTCAAGACCATCTTAGGAACCTGAATATGCCTGAGTCCTTGGGACCTGAAGAAATCCATCCGCGGGTCCTGAAGGAGCTGGCAAATGAAGTTGCTAAGCCACTGTCCATCATATTTGAAAAATCATGGCAGTCAGGTGAAGGTCCCGACGACTGGAAAAAGAGAAATATAACCCCCATTTTTCAGAAGGGGAAAATGGATGAGCCGGGGAACTACAGACCAGTCAGCCTCACCTCTGTGCCTGGCAAAATCTTGGAGCAGATTCTCCTGGAAGGCATGCTGAGGCACATTGTCATGGGTTCAGCAGCAGCAGTCATTTTTTCTCCTTCTTGGTAGCTGGTGCAGCACTGTGTTTCTGATTTTGGGCCTGGGAGCTGTGCTGATAACACCAGTGTTTTCAGTTACTGCTTGTTAATGTTTTGGTCTGGCCAAGGACTTTCTGAGTCTCATGCTATGCCAGTGAGGAGGGGAAGCCAGGAGGAAGCAGAGACAGGACACCTGACCCAAACTGACCAAAGAGATTATTCCATGCCATAGCATGCCATGCCCAGGATGTGAACATGGAGAGCAGAGACCCGGAAGGGTATGGTGGTGCATTGGGGGGTTCGCCTCTGGGGGATGCCCTGGCTGGGTTGGGCTTGGTGAGCAGTTGTATTCTCATTCCTTTTATTTCTCTTGTATTATTACCGGTGGTGCCAGTAGTGATTTATATTATACTTTAGTTACTAAACTGTTCTTATCTAAACCTGTGGAAATTGCATTTTTTTTTCGGTTCTCCTCCCCATCCCCCTGGGACTGGGGGAAGAAAGAGAGGGGAGTGAGTGAGTGAGTGAGTGAGTAAAACTTCGTGAGTTTTAGAGGCTTAAACCACGACACACATGAAAAACAACAAGGTGCTTGGTGACAGACAACATGGCTTCACTAAGGGAAAATCCTGCCTGACCAAACTGGTGGCCTTCTATGATGGGTCTATGGAACTGATGGACAGGGGTAGAGCAGTTGATATCATCTACCTGGAGTTGTGCAAAGCGTTCGAGACTGTCTCACATGACATCTTTGTCTCTAAGTTGGAGAGACGTCAATTTGATAGGTGGACCACTCAGTGGATAAAGAACTTCCTGGATGGCTGCACGCAAAGAGTTGTGCTCAATGGCTCAATGTTCAGCTGGAGACCGGTAATGATTGGTGTCCCTCAGTGATCAGTGTTGGGACCGGTCTTGTTCAACATCCTTGTCAGTAACATGCCAGTGAGATTGAGTGCGCCCTCAGGAAGTTTGCCAATGACACCAAGCTGTGTGGCTCGGTTGATATGCTGGAGGGAAGGAATGCCATGCAGAGGGATCTTGACACGCTTGTGAGGTGGGCTGATGCCAACCTGATGAAGTTTAACCATGCCAAGTGCAAGGTCCGACATGTGGGTCGGAGCAATCCCAGGCACAGCTCCAGGTTGGGTAGGGAAGAGATTGAGAGCAGCCCTGCGGAGAAGGACTTGGGGGTGTTGATCGATGAGAAAAATGAATATGAGCCGGCATCAGTGTGTGCTTGCGGCCCAGAAAGTCAACCATATCATTGGCTGCATCAAGAGGAGCGTGACCAGCAGGTCGAGGGAGGTGATCCTGCCCCTCTACTCTGCTCTTGTGAGACCTCACTTGGAGTATTGTGTGCAGTTCTGGTGTCCTCAACATCAAAAGGACATGGAACTGTTGGAACAAGTCCAGAGGAGGGCCACCAGGACAATTGGAGGACTGGAGCACCTCCCATATGAAGATAGGCTGAGAAAGTCGGGACTGTTGATCCTGGAGAAGAGAAGGCTGCATGGAGACCTCCTAGCAGCCTTCCAGTATCTGAAGGGGGCCTGTAGGGATGCTGGGGAGGGTCTCTTCATGAGGGACTGTAAGGATAGGACTAGGGGTAACGAGTTAAAACGTATACAGGGTAAGTTTAGATTGGATATGAGGAAGAAATCCTTTATTGTAAGGGTGGTGAGGCACTGGAATGGGTTGCCCAGGGAAGTTGTGGATGTTCCATTGCTGGTGGTGTTGAAGGCCAGGTTGGACAGAGCCTTAGGTGACATGATTTAGTGGGAGGTGTCCCTGCTGATGGCAGGGGTGTTGGAACTGGATAATCTTAAGGTTCTTTCCAAACCTAACTATTCTATGATTCTGTATGTGGAGCTTTTTTCCAACTCACATGCAGACTACCTGGGTGAAGTTAGGTTTTAGGACAAGTCTAGGAGCTGTTCTAACTCTTCCTAGTCTCCAGTGACAAAATAATCTTTCATTAAAAGTACAACCTGGGAACAACGAATCTGACTCTTCACCCCTCTAACCCCCCTCAATGTTTAATTCAAAGCTGGAGGACTACACATATAGCAGATGTGTTTTCCTGCATTATATAAATCCCCACTCCCAAGCCTGGGCTGAATATGTGTCACCTTTACGTCCAGAAAATGCCAGTACCCACAGGGAAACTTGTTTTCAATTCTTTGCCTTGTCACTGTCAGGCAGCTGATCCCTGGTGCTGAAATATATCATTGCACCTTCTGTCTCAGCTCTCTGATCATTCAGACCCCCTACCATTTGGTTCTGTGTGAAGTACCATACTCTTCAGATATATAGCCTAATAGCTTGGTTGCAAAACTTGGCAGTGTTTCTCCCTAAGGTACACAAGCAAAGATTATAAATATTTTGTGCTCAGGGAAGCTGAATGGGGATGAGTATTTGTTGAGGTCTCAGAAGCAAATTAACCCACGTCTAGAAAGCCAGAGTGGTGGAATGCTTCCATTTGCAGAGTGGCTTAAAATGCTTTGTTGAGCTGTGCCACCTTGAGAAAGCCAGAGTGCAGTTACATGAACCACGCAAATGGTGAGTAGGAATCGTGTTGGCTGTACAAAGAATAGTTAAGATACAGAATAGCTTCCTGCAGTCTTTGTTGTCCACAGGAGGGCTATGGTATGGTCTGCCTTATCTAGTATAAAGGAAAGGCAAGAATGCTGCACATCAATCAGGCTCGTGGTTGCAGACGTTCATTGGCTGAGCAAATCTCTGCAGAAGAGTTTGAATTTCTTTGGTCTTTCAATTAGGCCAGGCTCAGTGACGCAGCAAGTGGGGCTGTGGTTTGTTGTGCTTTAACTCCAGACATCAAGTAAGCCCTGCGTAGCTGCTTACTGGCTCCCCCCTGGTGGGATGGGGGAGAGAATCAGAAGAAAAAAGTGAGAAAACTGGTGGGTTGAGGGAGTTCAACTGGTAAAGCAAAAGCCATGTGCACAAGCAAAGCAAAGCAAGGAATTAATTCACCATTCCCCATCATCAGGCAGGTGTTCAGCCATCTCCAGGAAAGAAGAGCAGACATCAATTTGATAGGTGGACCACTCAGTGGATAAAGAACTGGCTGGATGACCGCACGCAAAGAATTGTGCTCAATAGCTCAATGTGCAGCTGGAGACCAGGAACGAGTGGTGTCCCTCAGGGATTGGTGTTGGGACCGGTCTTGTTCAACATCCTTGTCGGTGACATGGACAGTGACATTGAGTGTGCCCTCAGGAAGTTTGCCAATGACACCAAGCTGTGTGGTTTGGTTGATACACTGGAGGGAAGGAATGCCATGCAGAGGGACCTTGACACGCTTGTGAGGTGGGCTGATGCCAACCTGATGAAGTTTAACCATGCCAAGTGCAAGGTCCGACATGTGGGTCGGAGCAATCCCAGGCACAGCTCCAGGTTGGGTAGGGAAGAGATTGAGAACAGCCCTGCGGAGAAGGACTTGGGGGTGTTGGTCAATGAGAAAATTAATATGAGCCAGCAGTGTGTGCTTGCAGCCCAGAAAGTCAACCATATCATTGGCTGCATCAAAAGGAGGGTGACCAGCAGGTCGAGGGAGGTGATCCTGCCCCTCTACTCTGCCCTTGTGAGACCTTTACTTGGAGTATTGTGTGCAGTTCTGGTGTCCTCAACATCAAAAGGACATGGAACTGTTGGAACAAGTCCAGGGGAGGGCCACGAGGACAATTGGAGGACTGGAGCACCTCCCATATGAAGATAAGCTGAGAAAGTTGGGGCTGTTCAGCCTGGAGAAGAGAAGGCTGCATGGAGACCTCCTAGCAGCCTTCCAGTATCTGAAGGGGGCCTATAGGGATGCTGGGGAAGGACTCTTCATGAGGCACTGTAGTGATAGGTCACAACAGGTAATGGGTTCAAACTTAAACGGGAAGTTTAGACTGGCTATAAGGAAGAAATCCTTTACTGTAAGGGTGGTGAGGCACTGGAATGGGTTGCCCAGGGAAGTTGTGAATGCTCCATTGCTGGTGGTGCTGAAGGCCAGGCTGGACATAGCCTTGGGTGGCATGGTTTAGTGTGAGGTGTCCCTGCTGATGGCAGGGATGTTGGAACTGGATGATCTTAAGGTCCTTTCCAACCATAACTATTCTATGATTCTCTTCTATGATTCTATGCATAATAGTGACTTGGGAAGACAAACACCATCACTCTGAATTTCCCCCCTTTTTTCTCATTTCCCCAGGTCTATATGCTGAGCATGACATCATGTGATCTGGAATATCCCTTGGGTAAGTGGGGGTCAGCTGTCCCGGCTGTGTCCCCTCCCAACTCCTTGTGCACCCCTGTCCATTTCTTGGAGGGGTGAGGGGCAGAAAACATAAGCACTGCCGAGCAGTAGCTAAAACATCCTTGTGTTATCAACACTGTTTCCAGCACAAATCCAAAGCATAGCCACATAGTACCTACTGTGAAGAAAATTAATTCTATCCCAGTCAAAACCATTGCAGTCTCTAAAGAACCTTGTACAGGAACGCCCTTGAAAGAGTTTAGGATTTGGGTTTTTTGTGTGTGATTTTTAATGTAGGTTGAAAATTCTTTAATTTCTGTGTCCCTAACTTTTGTTTTCAATTGATATTTGAGATGATCTAGGTCTGTGTTCAAGATCTGACAGTTTCATGGAAGAACTTGCCATCTCAGTCTCTTCTGCAGATTCTTCACTTCAGTTGCGTTTTACTTTCTCCCCTCTGTTTCTCCCCTCCTTCCCTCCTCCCCCCTCTCACCCCCAAAGTTTTTGTTCCTATTTTGTGGTTTGGTTTTGTTTTTTTTTTTCTTGTTGTTTTTTTTGGGTTTTGGTTTGGGTTTGTTTTTTTTTTTTTTTTTTTTCCTCCCTTTAGAATAGCCACTGAGACCTTCTAAAATCTAAGTTTCCATCATGCCCTTGTCTTCTTCTAAATGTGCCTGTCTGTATCTGTTCAATGGATTCTACAGTTTCTGTTCCTTCCCTAGGGCATCTTTCACCATTTTTAGCTCACACAGCTTCTCCTCTGTCAAAAAAGTAATGGCAATATCCTGGAATATGAAAGTACATTTCTTCCCCTCCACTGCCCTTTTCACACCTTTCAAGAACTTAGATCCCAACTTGAATCAGCTTCTTTTGAGGCATATAGGGGCCTCATATTACAACCCGCTTACTATCTGTATGCCAATATTGAGATGATTTTAATATAAAGTCACAGAACATCCTATGGTCTGCATACATGGAAATCTTCAGCTCTGGTTCCAGTGTTATCTATGTACCATGGTCAGTACCAAGATTTATACTATTGATTCAATCCTTCCTTAATCTATCTACTAATGTCTTCAGTCGAATAGCTTTACTGGGTTTCCCTTAGGCATCTACAACAGAATAAGTTCAGATGCCGCAAGATTTACACTTTCTCTGCTACAGGAGTATGCCTGTCCATCTTCTTTCTCCATCACTAGCAACTCAAATTTTGATTTATTCCTTCTTCACGGGTATGCTGAACCTTAAAATTTAGTGTAATAAGCAAAAAGAACATTGATTTTTTTTATTTTATAATTTTTTTTTTGGTACTACTGTACTTATTTTCTCCTTGTCTGTATTTAATTTTGTGAGCAAAACAATTGGTCATGCCAGGAAACTAAGCTTCTCTGTTCTGTTTCAGATCCAGGCCACTGTGTCCAGAAGAATGGAAGTGGGCACAGCAGTCCTGCCAGCTGTCCTTTTAAGAAGCTTTTCCATTACTTAAAGGAGAAAGGCATCAGTCCTGATTAGGCCTCATATGTATATGTTAGTCATTGCCAGATGAAGCTGTTATACCATCTGTTCTTCTTTCTTATGACTGCAAATCTTTTTAAGACCCTTCCTCAGGATGACACAGGCAATGAAGATACTTATAAATGCACAAATTATTGTATAGCTTGCTGAGCATGGATATGATAGATCAAATTCAAATCCAGTAAATGGTTGATATTATACTTCTGATACATGATTTTTCTGGCCTAATTTAGATACCTACTTTAGAATTAGATCAATTGCACCCCAAGGTGCCCTCTATGAATTATAAAAAGAGGCTGCATTGAGTACTTGTAGGCATCTGTACTGTAAGCTCTAAAGCTAGGCAAGATGAATACCATCCATAAGGCCTAAGAGTAGTAGCACTGCCTGAAAGGAGAAAAAGCAAGTTTATATCTGGTTCATTCTTTCTTCAGTAGCTCACTGAAGCATGGACGGCCTGCAAAAGTCTGGGTTTGGGCTGCTCCGAATGAGCCATTTCCTAACAGCCCTGCTTATAGCTGTGGCATCTCACACTCTCCTAACTCCTCTTCCACACATTTTTCCCTAACTCTTTCAAAGCTGGAGAAGTTGCTGTGCTGTACCATAGCCAAAGAATAGGTGAACATGTGCGTTCATCCTGTCACACGACATCACTCTTGCAACTCCATAAAGATGTTCAGTTAGGTTGACCCAACATGGTGTGCAACCTCAAAAAAGAAAAGGATCAGTCCTTTTGTTACATTAGAAGACTAATATTCTGCAGTGAGGCACAGAAAGAAATTACAGTGCTAACCATGAGAAATTTTACATCTACAGTTAATTTCATGAAGTTAATAGACTATTGGAACAATATGGATTCCTATACTAATAATCAAGCCAACACACAAGTATTTGTGGGAAGATAATATAAGTCAAACACCAAATCTATAGAAAAAGAAAAATCTCATGAGTTCAAGTCTTCTGTGTTGTAACCATAATATTTCTCTTATCTTCATCTTCACACAAAGCTATGAGCAGCTTTGACCATATATGGCAATTATTACAATACCTCAAAGTATGCCTGGTGTATGAAAATTTACATGTCAGTGATTCAACCTAGAAACAGGACAGATGGCATCTGTACTGTCACTGTATTCTGGGGGCCTTAATTCCTCACATTCATGGGGGCCGTAGTGATTCCTGCTAAATCAAAATACTATCTTCTTACTTCATGGCCTCATTCTCATTTTCTCAGATTTCCCACCCTCGGTTGTTATCACACTTCTGGGATTTTGCTCATATTATGCACAAACATTTCTTGGGAAGTCCTATTGTCTATGATAGTCCAAGGTCCTAGTTAGGTCAACAGGCTTACATAAGACAACAATATGAAGGTGCATCTTTACATTTGATGATGTTAATAAATGTAAGTAGATTTGATAACATTTTCTTTTAATGTTTTATATTAATTCCTGAGTACAAATATGTTCTTCCTTTACCACTATTATTCAGTTTCCCATAATTTTAGACATACAAGTTCAAGGAATTGTTTTCAACTAGCTTGGTCCTGAATTCACACAGCTATTAATCAGTTTAATATGCTTGCTGTTGTTAATTTGAAAAGCACATAAGGAAGAAGTCTGTGCAGTACAGATATGACAATTAGTGAAACAAGCCCTTTTTTAAAAATTTGATGGGGTAGTACAAATCTTACCAGTAACTTTGCCTCCTTGTACTAAAGAAGAATAAGCAAGACAGTTGTTCTCATGCCAACTACTTTTGGTGCCAGAGGTAGAGATAGAAATATGTTGCCTCTGGGGGTTCAAGAATATTTAATAATCCTCTCCCTCCACAGTTATTTTCCATTATTTGTCCCTCTTCTCTCTTTCCTGTTATCGTCTAGTAAACAGGCAAGTGTGCAGAAGCAATATATAAAACTTAGAAAAACAACATGTCCGTAAAGAACTGGTTGTCTGCCTGGAAAAGAAAAAAAGAAAATGAAACATGCAACAAAACTCCAAAAGGAAACAACTTTGACTCAAGTTGTGTCATGCTGAGGTGCAATATAACATTCTACATTATACATCACATTACGTTTGACTTCAGTCAAAATTTTAATGTATTTTTACATATTTGTGTTTGGTTTCTCTCACTGCATGCATTTTAGAAGTGGTGAGATCTAAAAACAAAACAAAACAAAAAACTCAGAAAAACAAAATGCCCCTAAGATTTTAAAAAGGGGAAATTGGTAGGAGGAAGCTTCTGATCAAAGGAATTTGCCTTCTTCAAGAAATTAAAAAAACCCAAAACAAACCAACCAGCCAACCAAACAACCAAACAAAACCCCCGCCTTTCCCCCAGTTTACTAGGACAGATATTGGCTAAGTTCAGGATCTGTAACCAGATTGACTGACCACTGATTTTTTTATATCTTTTACCTTGGCTATCCCATGCAAATGCAAGGTAGTCTACTGTTGAGCCTAGAGACTTGTAATATTGAAAGATTATAGAACAGGCATTGTTTAAATAAGCACACTCATGCATAAACAATACATGGCATGGAAAGGGTGAGACAAAACCCCAAGGATTTGTAAAAGATGCTAGCCATGAAATTTAATACAGTAATAGCAGCATGTATAGAACAGACTTTCAGGTCCTGAATCATTTCTACCAAAGTTACTTTGTATGTTTTAATAGGATAAAGCAGTTTTATGAATAATTATACTTATGGATGCAATTGTGTGCTATCGTACAAGCTGCTCAGACCAAGATCTAGATAAGTTTACAACAAACTCCAAAGTAAAGGCCGTAGGGCTTGGAAGAACTATATTATTACTGTGGCTTAAAAAGTTACTGTGTATCAGCGGAGCTGTGATAATTGCCTCTATCAGTGCTCCTGACCTAAGAAAATGCTAGCTAATGTGATTACGGTCGGCCCACCCTGTTATGGGTTCAGCAGCAGCAGTCGTTTTTTCTCCTTCTTGGTAGCTGGTGCAGCACTGTGTTTTTGATTTTGGGCCTGGGAGCAGCGCTGATAACACCAGTGTTTTCAGTTACTGCTTGGTAATGTTTTGGTCTGGCCAAGGACTTCCTGAGTCTCATGCTATGCGAGGGAGGAGGGGGAGCTGGGAGGAAGCAGAGACAGGACACCTGACCCAAACTGACCAAAGAGGTTATTCCATACCACAGCATGTCATGTCCAGGATGTGAACACGGAGAGCAGAGACCTGGAAGGGTGTGGTGGTGGACTGGGGGGTGCACGGCATGGTCAGGTTTTTGGTACTGGGGGGTTTGCTGCTAGGGGGTGCACTGGCTGGGTCGGGCTTGGTGAGCAGCTGTATTCTTTTTCCTTGTATTTCTCTTGTATGATTACTGGTGGTAGCAGTAGTGTTTTGTGTTATACTTTAGTTACTAAACTGTTCTTATCTCAACCTGTGTGAGTTGCATTTTTTTTTTTTTTTTTGCTTCTCCTTCCCATCCCCCTGGGACTGGGGGAAGAAAGAGAGGGGAGTGAGAAAAGTGAGTGAGTGAGTGAGTAAAACTTCGTGAGTTTTAGAGGCTTAAACCACGACACACCCTTAAAGTTTCTGAAATGCTATCCTCACTGTTAGACAACTGCTGTAATATTTTTCCATTTCCCTAGGGCATGTGTTAGACCAATAATGAGATGGTTGATAATATTAAATCAATAGTAGGACAATAATGGAGTCCAAGATTTATCTGATCTAACTTCAATATTTCACATATAAACATCTACCTTGTGTAGTCATTTAGATTCCTCTTACTGTTATCAGAGAGAAATGGACACATCTAGGATGAAATTCTAAAGCAGATATGTAAAATAGGCTGAATTAACAGATTTAGAGGTATACCACTCATTAATTTATTGAAAATTAGTGGATTTGAACAAGATCTGTCATTTTCATGCTCCATATGTGGCCTAGAAATTATCTTTGATTTTAAATAGCCTGGTATATTTTATATCACATCAGCATATTTGTAGGCCATCACCCAGAGTAGGAAGAATGCTGGACTTAAATACCTCACACGTATTTTGTGTTCAGAACAATCTTCCTCAATGTTATAAATCAGTACAAAACATTAAAGCAATATACCACTTCTTGAAGAAGTGAATGAGGCATTTCTTTCTGGATATGTGATGTAAACTACACTTCCTACCAAGATCTTCTATTTTATTAAGATGATCTAATGATTTAAAATATGTGATAGTGTTTTTTTATGACAAGCATGCATAGTTTAATTTTTAGCAAAAGCTATTCTACCAGCAAAAAATTGCTGCTTATCACTAAATCCCATAAGGCCATGCAACCCACTGCCCTGGCCAAAGACAGGATGAATTTGTATTAACCATATTTGGCCATGGCAGGGGGGTTGAAACTAGATGATCTTAAGGTCCTTTCCAACCCTAACTATTCTATGATTCTACGACAGATGTTTAGCTAGCCCTGTCTTAAAGCTGATAGAAAGGGGAATTCCACAGTTTTCATAAACAAACTGTTCCAATGTTTAGCTATCCATACTGTAAAATCTTCTTCCTAATGGGTAACTTAAAACCCATTTGCTGAATTTTAAGTCCATTACTTATTGGTGAATCCTCAGCACATGATAGGAGTATACATCTTCCCGTTTGACAGCACTCTATTACATATTTATTCAACATGTGAGACATAACATGTCTACTCAAAACACTCTCATTGCAATTGCTGTGTAACTAATCTAGTTGGAAAGTAGTGTGTTGTGTATCTGTGTAAGTTGTAAAGGGGTCAGTGAAATTCTGCACCACTTGGGATTTTGGCATTCTATGGCTAGTTACGTATTGTCAATCTGAATATTAGTTCCTTGAATCCTACTCCCATGAAGATGTCTCTCAACATGCAATACATTAGGATACAGCACACAAATGTGAGTCCAAATAGATTAATGTTTTGTATTGAGTTTTGAAGAGGCCTATCTGGTGATGTTCTGTTCACATTACTGAAGTTAAGTTACAGAAAATGTAACTTCAGAAGTATTATAAAACATCATTCGATTTTTTTTGGCATTCTCTAGTCTTACACCGCAATAAAATAACAAAGAAAACATGACCACTTTGAATGGGGCTTTGAGAAACCTGATCTAGTTTGAGGCATCCCTGCCCAGGGCAGAGGGGCTGGAAGTAGGCATTCTTTACCGTCCCTTCCAACCCAAACCATTCTGTGATTTGATGATTTTATAAGCTACTCTGATAGAACCTAATTGGAGCTAATTATCAGTTCAGCTATGCCACTGGAAGAATATTAATACTAACAGAGTTTCACAGGCAAGCTGAATTATGCCTGAATTATGCCCAGGCTGTGTTTTTCCTAGGAATTATAGTTCATGGTGCAATACAAAATTTCAAGGATATCATTCTCAGCTGGGTGCACTATAGAGCATTTTAAATGAAACCATAGCTTTAACTGAGCTGAATTCAGAAAACATGCTCATGTGTTGTGAATTATAATCTTTTCTTCCTTTGACTGATACATATCCTTGGATGGACGCAATTGTCTCAGGTGCGTTATGGATAATTTGTTTAAGTGCTAACACTTGTAAAGACAAAAAAAGAAGCACAACACCATTTCTTATCCCATATATAAAGTCTCCAAAACTTTATACTAAATGTGAAGCCAACATTTTATTCCCTGAACACTTTACAGTTCATTAGCAGCAGCATTCAAAGCCATCTGACAGTTGGTCAGAATACTGATCTAAACTAGAAGATAATGAGTTTAGAAAATATCTTAGAGGAGTATAAGAGCTCTAGGGTATCATCAGATTTTACAAAGAAAAACTGCAAATGGCAAATGGATCTTTTCTTTTTTTATAGAATGCCTCTTCAATGCTGCTGTGGCACAGCAGAATAAACCCTTGTTTAAAAAACCCGGTGATAAGAAAACAAAGGCAAGCAACTGTTGTGACAAAAAATAAAACCCCCAACAAAACAACCCAGGCTTCTTTCAGGTCCTATATGTAGTACCCACATGAGCCAAGGCTGGGAGATAATCCTTTGGCCAGCAGTGTCTAAGCGGCCACATTCAGTGTTTCCTTGTTACATGGCATTTAAGACAGAGAAGCACTGATTATCTTCCAGGTTTCTTGCTTCAAAATACCTTTGCAAGTAGAATCCAAAGCACTAGGTGGCAGGGGACATGAGCTGTTTTCCAGGAGATGAAGCAGCTAGGTAAATGATGCCACTAAAGAGGTATCCACATATGTTTCCTGGGGAATTTTGTATACCAACTGCACTTCAGTGTAGCTTAACAAACTAATCACATGAATTTGGCCACAAACAGTATAGTTACCAGTCATGGTCATGTATTCACATAAACAAACCATACCACAGAGCTGTGTCTTTTGCAAACAAGCATTCTTAGCGAGTATTCATCAGTATAGGACTGTTCTCCTGGAAAACTTGTTGAAAGTAATCACAGCGATAGACATGATGTTTCCCACTTCAGTGACCTTACAAAGATTGCAAGTTTAGGGAAAAAACATGAACTATAACAGCTCACTTAAGGTCAGCCTACCACTATCTCACCCATACAGATATCTGCTTTTCCTACAGATATCTGTAGGAATCCTATTAAATAAAAACCTGCCTTTCCTATTAAATAAAAAAATAAAACTTACTTTGATAAGAGAGTGAAAACTTACACAGATTTAATGGGGAGGGATGAAGAGAAGAGGAGCAGAACGGACAAGATGCTGATGGGAACACCATTAAGGATCTCAATATGGGAAAAGCTCCTAAATGCAAGGCGCAACCATGCTGGAGTTTAAATTGGATCAGTTAATAAAAACTCACTTTCAGTTAAATAAAACCATCAACCATTTAATTTTATTTTCCAACTGCCTTTAACTTTAGAGAAAATACAATTTCTCTGAGCCTTTGTTTTCCTTCCTATTCAAACACAGTAAAGTCATTTTCAAGAACGGGAAAATGGATGAGCCAGGGAACTACAGACCAGTCAGTCTCACCTCTGTGCCTGGCAAAATCTTGGAGCAGATTCTCCTGGAAGGCATGCTGAGGCACATGAAAAACAACAAGGTGCTTGGTGACAGACAACATGGCTTCACTAAGGGAAAATCCTGCCTGACCAATCTGGTGGCCTTCTATGATGGGTCTATGGAGCTGATGGACAAGGATAGTGAAGTTGGTGTCATCTGTCATCTACCTGGACTTGTGCAAAGCGTTCGAGACTGTCTCACATGACATCCTTGTCTCTAAGTTGGAGAGACATCAATTTGATAGGTGGTCCACTCTATAGATAAAGAACTGGCTGGATGGCCGCACACACAGAGTAGTGCTCAATGGCTCAATTTTCAACTGGAGACCAGGAACGAGTGGTGCCCCTCAGGGATTGGTGTTGGGACCGGTCTTGTTCAACATCTTTGTAGGTGACATGGACAGTGGGATTGAGTGCACCCTCAGCAAGTTTGCCAATGGCACCAAGCTGTGTGGTTTGGTTGATACATTTGAGGGAAGGAATGCCAGGCAGAGGGATCTTGACACGCTTGTGAGGTGGGCTGATGCCAACCTGATGAAGTTTAACCATGCCAAGTGCAAGGTCCGACATGTGGGTCGGAGCAATCCCCGACACAGCTCCAGGTTGGGTAGGGAAGAGATTCAGAGCAGCCCTGCGGAGAAGAACTTGGGGGTGTTGGTCAATGAGAAAATGAATATGAGCCTGCAGTGTGCGCTTGCAGCCCAGAAAGCCAACCATATCGTGTGCTGCATCAAAAGGAGGGTGACCAGCAGGTTGAGGGAGGTGATCCTGCCCCTCTACTCAGCTCTTGTGAGACCTCACTTGGAGTATTGTGTGCAGTTCTGGTGTTCACATCATAAAAAGGACATGGAACTGTTGGAACAGGTCCAGAGGAGGGCCACAAGTATGATCAGGGGACTGGAGCACCTCCCGTATGAAGATAGGCTGAGCAAGTTGGGACTGTTGATCCTGGAGAAGAGAAGGCTGCATGGAGACCTCCTAGCAGCCTTCCAGTATCTCAAAGGGGCCTATAGGGATGCTGGGGAAGGACTCTTCATGAGGGACTGTAGTGATAGGACAAGCGGTAATGGGTTCAAACTTAAACAGGGGAAGATTAGGTTGGATCTGAGGAAGAAATTCTTTACTGTGAGGGTGGTGAGGCACTGGAATGGGTTGCCCAGGGAAGTTGTGAATGTTCCATCGCTGGCAGTGTTGAAGGCCAGGTTGGACATAGCCTTGGGTGGCATGGTTTAGTGGGAGGTGTCCCTGCTTATGGCAGGAGAGTTAGAACTAGATGATCTGAAGGTCCTTTCCAACCCTAATTATTCTATGATTCTATGATTCAGGAAAGGCCAGCTTATGTAAAGCTATAGGGAAGCACAGGCTATCCTTTTCTGGATTGAGTTCTTTATACGTAGTTAATGGCTACTAGGTACACTCTCTTTCAAATGGCACAGTGGGAGCTAGGGGAATCCAGACCGGTAAATATTTCTGCAACAAGACCTGGTAGCAGTACAGACTTTAACCTAACATTATACCCTGTGTTTGCTGACAATCAAGAGGATGTTTCAATAACACCTGTCTAGCTTGCTAGAAGTGAGACTTCTCCACTCCGTTAATTTGGGAATACCTGAGCTGTCACAAATGAGACCAGTTAACAGTCTAAAGGGGAAGGGCTCCAGAGGATTGAAAATATAGGCCAGAAACTACATGCAGTCACAGTTGTGCTTGGGAGTCTAACAAGCAGTTACTTGTTCTTACAGTCCTTCTCATTTACAGATTCGAAGTTGTCTACAGGAAGATTTCTGGCACTCTTATTTTTAAAATGGTGGGCACAAGGGAAAAAAATGTGTGCGTAGAAGCAGAGCCAGAAATTAAAACTAAATTTTCCTGTAGGCTTCACAATTCTCTTGCCCTTAACTACCACTAAAGATGTACCACAGTTTAAGCCTGTAGTGAAATGAGTGATTTAGGGTCACTCGATGATTGGCTTTTGTTATTAATAAATTTCCATCCTTGCTACAACATGAGTTGCTAATTACTAGAAAGAAAACTATTAACAATGCTACTGTTTCACTTGGGCTATGATGAAGGCAGGGAATGTTCTGAGGCTGTCAGGGGATGACTGATTTTCCCTGGTTTTGCTTCCCACCTTAGCCAGTTGTCAGGAGTCTCTGCTATCACCACTACCTGCATCCTTAGCTATGGTCAAGGGACATTTCACCACCCAACTTGTTACACAAAGGCCAAGGCTTGACGTGCATTCCTTAGATGTTAGTAGCCCAGCCAATGGGGATGGATGCACCACCACAAAGCCTAAAACACAAAATGTTGAGAGTTATCTCCACGTATGGCTATATACTTGCTAGGGAATTGGGAAAGATCGGTTTAGGCTTTTGATACAAAAGGCATGTAGGTGTTCCGGTCTGTGTTTTTTAAATACCTTCCAGTAATCTTGTAATTTTGCTAGAGGTAGGTGAAAATGTGTCACAAAAGGTGGTACACTCTATCATTGCCATTTCATTGCTTTAGCTGTTGCTTTTAAATTGGGTGCTAAGTTTCCCCTGACTTCCCAGGACTACAGGGCACCTGGAACAGAGTAGCAGTCATGGTCTTTGACAGCTCCTGAAAACTGTGGGCTTTCATATGTGAACTGTGTTGGGGAAGATGTTTGATTAGCTGGGCAAGCCGGATAAGAATTTTTTTCCCAAAACATAAGTTATTTCTTCTAAGTACAAAACAAAAATCTGGTCATTGTATTCAAAACTGATATTTAGATGAGAGTCTCTTATTCATATCTGTCTTTTCAGCAGGAATTCATGGTTAAAAAGTTATCAGCTTTCTCCTGAATGTGGAATGCTCAGTCGCACCTTCTGCACTAAAAGTACACAGAAAAAAAAAAAGGACATGTTATGCACTGAAGTGATTATATCTCAAACTAATTCAAGAACAACCTGAAACAAATATATTTGAGTCTGTGGATCTCATCTAAATGTCATATATCTCAATTCTACACTGACATTTATGCTGCCTGATGTTTTCTCTTTTTCAAATAATACTCATTATAGGAAACTAAATACATAGATCTTACACATTTATCTACCATTAAAAAAGTTAGCCAATTTTCTTTTTTTTTTTATTATTTACTTATTATTTATTGTTCTGTTTCAAGGCATAGAGAGAGCTTCATACAAATATGCTGAGATTAACCAGGTACTCTCTGGGAAGTTTTACAAACTATCCCTGTTGTTTTGTGAGCCTTAAAACATGAGTTCCTCTGAATAAAAAGTCACAAATATGGGCTATACTAATGTGTTTTACTTTCACAACAATAATTACTTGGAGGGTAACTCCATTGGTGCAGTAATATTCATTATGTAGGTCAACTTCAGTTCACTAAATCTGATTTCTAACTCAGGGATGATCATATAATCATAGAACAGTTACTGTTGGAAAGGACTTTTAGATCATCTAGTTCCAACCTCCCTGCCATGGGCAGGGACACCACACAATAGACCATGTCACCCAAGACTCTGTCCAGCCTGGCCTTGAACACTGCCAGGGATGGAGCATTTGTCACTTCTTTTGGCAACCTGTTCCAGTGCTTCACCACCCTCACAGTAAAGAACCACCCTAGAAACACAGGGACTGATTTCTATTAATAAAAAAGATGCGACAATCCTAATTAGAACTGAAGCTGTCTTAAGAACACTTCTAAAAGGAAAACAGCCCTGTATTCTTCAAATATATTTCATGGACCTTTTTCTTCATCAAAATAATTCAATATTAGAAATAATTTTCTTTTCAAAATACTTCATTCTTTTTCTTTGGAATCTGAAAAACCACTGTGAATTAAAAAGCAAAATATTTTATTACGCTGCTTTATTTAAATGCCTATAGCTTTCTAATTAGCTCTACTTACCTTGAAGAGTAGAATGTGATTATTTTTTTTACAGGGAAACTTTTCAGATCAGTAAAAGGCTGTATAATTACTATTCAGTTTTGAATGATTGTGCACACATTTTCTCCCCTCCCCAGATTTCCACAGTGTTTAAAGAAACAAGTTCTTCTTTTTCATCTGTTACAGACTGCAGTTTCTGCATAACATTTATTGAAGTAAAATCTTGTTATGAAACCTGTTATGTCAATGATGTGTTACCTAACCACTTGCTAAAGGTAACCTGATAATAATTATTTTAATGATGTTGAGTTCCTTTTAATTTCTGAATGATGTCTTGAAAAAATATCTGAAGAATTTTCTTCCTTCTTCTTTGTTTGTTTTTATTTCATTTCTTTCTTTTGTTTTGGAAAGGTGAAAATTCTAATCCTTTATTTTAGTTTTTTTCATTTTGTAAGGGAACAGAGAAATATGAGAATACTTTCTTGTGAGCTCCTAACCTTATCCAAAAGGATGAGAATGCCAAATCTTCAGCAAAGGCATTCTTCATCCAAAATTTTTTGATTTGTAGAAAGGTCATGAACATGGCCTGGGTAACCTGTACCCTCATCAAGTCCAACTGAGGTCACTGGGGTTCTCCTTTAGTGCAAGAGTCAGCTCAGGCCCTCTGGGCAGTAACCCATCCTATCATCAAAATACTCTGAGGATGAACTGAAGTTTTACAGTTTGAATTGAAAAAAATCTGAACTTTTACATGTTATCAATTCAACCCTGCTACCCCAAAAACCACTGCATGTTCAAGTGGTCTGCAGATGGATTCATACTGAGGGGGGGTTGGAAAGGGGAACAGAAAGAGTAAAGTTGTGAAAACAATAGCATGGTTTCCCTATTCATTTGGTTCTAAATAGATACTGAATGTACTGCTCTTTTGCAAATTTTCTTCGGGTCACTAAAGTGACTCTCAGCAGCCTTGTTTGCTGGCTGAACTGATCTGTTCTACATCACTTTTAGACAGCGCTATTCCAGTAATACATTAGACAAAAGAATTGCCACAGAACAGGGGGTCATAACAAATGGCTTTTGAAACATGTAAAGCAAAATGCAAAAATCAAGAGATATTTAAAACAGCACTAAATAAAATGGAAATGTTTAAAAATAATCCCCCCCCCCCCCCCGAACTAATTGCAACCATTTGTTTCATAGGATTAAATCCTTGTAGAACATTTTTTCCAACTGTTTGGACTAGAACATGAACTTTACAAATTACTCTTTTTTTGTTTTATTTGGCACCAGCTGTGTGCATGCTTCTGAAACATCACCAGTCATGCTGAGCATTTAGTAGGAATGTTGCAATGGCAATTTAGATGTTAAAGGGCATTGTGATTTTTAAGGGCTTGTTATCATGGCCAGCTGTAGCTAACAGCTTGTAAGAGATCAGGAAGAGGTATGTGATTTTCCAAGTAACAAGAGCAGCCTGTGTTTACCACAATTTCTTTTCTGCCACAGAATGTGAGGTGCTGGTATGGAAATAACTGTTTTCCCAAGAACAGTATTAATAAATGAAGTTATAATTGTGTTGTCTGTATTTTAATCTCTCAAAGAGTTTCAAAATATCTAAAATACTTCAAAAATCCTCTCCAACATGAAATTTAGCATTGCTGAAAGTTGTTATATCAAAAGTTCTGGAAAAGTAAGAGGGCTTTTTTGTCTGCTTTGTGCATTCAAAGCAGGAAACATCTGTTAAAGAATCCTTTCAGCATTTCTCTATTTAATACTCACTAATCAGGGCAAGGATTATGGTTCATAACATACGATGACCATTAGTTACTAGGTAAGAGGAAGGTGAGTGAGCTGCGGGTCACTGTTACTAGGCTGAAAGGTGTCAGGGAAGCTGTGGGGAAACAGCACTGCTTGCTCCAGGACCAGACTGGGCATGGGCCTCAAGCGTCTACTGTCGCTCATGCAGGAAAGGAGGCCGCTAACCCAGGAAGCTGGGAAACAGTAACAGAAAAAAACCAACAAAACAAGGAGGAAGAGGACAATTCAAAACAAGGGGCTTTATCCTATATCTGTTGTCCCCACCCAGAACTGTTTTGCTGCCCGGCGGGGGGCTGATGACGTTCCCACCACAAACAACTGGCTGATGCACTGGTAAAGATCACTACTGGTGCTGCCAGGAAAAAGCGGCGGGCTGTAGTAGTAGGGGACTCCACTCTGAAAGGAACAGAGGCACCCATCTGTCGGCCTGACTCAGTCTCAAGGGAGGTGTGTTGCCTACCAGGGGCTCGGATCAGGGATGTTGCAGAGAAACTGCCTGCTCTAGTCGGTCCCACTGACTATTACCCACTTCTAGTGATCCATGTGGGTGCTACTGATATAGATAGCAGTAGCCTGGAGAGCATAAAGAAGGACTACAGAGCTCTGGGAGAGGTGGTTAGGGGCTCTGGAGCTCAGATTGTCTTTTCATCAATTCTCCAGGATACAGGGCAGGACCTTAAAAAGGCTAGGAGGATTGGCCAGGTTAATAAATGGTTAGAAGGGTGGTGCTATAGTCAGGGGTTTGGGTATCTAGAACATGGGACACTGTTTAGTAGGCCAGGTCTACTGGGGGCTGTTGGAGTTTGTCTGACAAAGAAAGGGAAGAGTGGATTTGGTAGGAGGCTTGCCAGACTGGTCAAGGATGATTTAACCTAGATGCGTTGGGGGAGGGGGGCATCATTCCATCCAGACACACCCAGTCACTGGCCAGCACCTATAGTAAATGCTTGGAGGAATGCAGAGATATTCCAGCCACTCCAGCAATGAGCCAGCTTCAATTGGAGCTAACCTCAGATGCCTCTATACAAATGCCCATACCATGGGGAACAAATGAGGAATTAGAGATGTGTACACGTTTACAGGGGTATGATATAATAGGCATCACAGAAACATGGTGGGATGGCTCCTATGACTGGAGTGTTGGAATGGAAGGCTACAGGCTCTTTAGAAAAGACAGGCCTGGTAGGTGGGGAGGGGGAATTGCTATTTATATTAGGGATAGGCTAGTGAGTCTGGAACTCTGCCTGGGGACAGTTGAGCAGTGAATAGAGAGTTTGTAGTTCAGGGTTAAAGGGAGAACAGCGATGGGTGACAATATTGTGGGGAACTGTTACAGACTGCCTGATCAAGAGGACTCTGTGGATGAAGCACTCTATAGACAGATAGGAACAGCCTCACGCTTGCAGGCCCTTGTTCTCATGGGGGACTTCAACCACCCTGATATCTGTTGGAGCGACGGCATGAAGCAGTCCAGGAGGTTCTTTGATTGTGTGGAAGACAACTTCCTTCTGCAAGTAATAGAGGAGCTGACAAGGAGAGGTGCCATGCTTGACCTCATCCTCACCAACAGGGAAGGGCTGGTTGGAAATGTGACTCTCCAGGGCAGCCTTGGTTACAGCAACCATCAGATGGTCAAATTCGAGATCCTCAGGACAGTGGGAAGAGCGTGCAGCAAGCTCTCTGCCCTGGACTTCAAAAGAGCAGACTTTGGCCTCTTCGGGAACCTGATTAATAAGGCTCTGTGGGATATAGCCCTAGAGGGCAGGGAGGGGGGGGCAAGACTGCTGGTTGCTATTCAAGGATCACCTGCTGCAAGCTCAGGAGTGTTGTATCCCAACTAGAAGGAAGCGCTGCAGGAGGGCCAGGAGACCTCCTTGGATGGATAAAGAGCTAGTGAGGAAAATTCGAAGGAAAAAAGAGGCTTATAAAAGGTGGAAGCAAAGACAGGAGCCCAGGGAAGAATACAAGGATGTTCTCCGGGAAGTTAGGGACCAGGTTAGAAAAGCTAAGGCCCAGTTAGAATCAAACTTGGCTAGGGATTTTAAGGATAACAGGAAGGGATTCTATAGGTACATTGCAAATAAAAGGCAGGCTAGGGACAATATGGTCCCACTCCAGAAGCTATTGGGAGGACTGGCTACCCTCAATTTGGAGAAGGCTGAGATTCTTAAGGACTTCTTTGCCTTGGTCTTCACCGAAAAATGCTCTAACCACACCATCCAAGTCTTGAAAGGCAGACAGATGGACTGTGAGAATGAGGATGCTGGGCCCACTGTAGGAGAGGATCTGGTTCAAGACCATCTTAGGAACCTGAATATGCCTGAGTCCTTGGGACCTGAAGAAATCCATCCGCGGGTCCTGAAGGAGCTGGCAAATGAAGTTGCTAAGCTACTGTCCATCATATTTGAAAAATCATGGCAGCCAGGTGAAGGTCCCGACGACTGGAAAAAGAGAAATATAATCCCCATTTTCAAGAAGGGGAAAATGGATGAGCTGGGGAACTACAGACCAGTCAGTCTCACCTCTGTGCCTGGCAAAATCTTGGAGCAGATTCTCCTGGAAGGCACGCGGAGGCACATGAAAAACAACCAGGTGGTTGGGGACAGCCAGCATGGCTTCACTAAGGGGAAATCCTGCCTGACCAATCTGGTGGCCTTCTATGATGGGGCTACGGAACTGATGGACAGGGGTAGAGCAGTTGATGTCATCTACCTGGACTTGTGCAAAGCGTTCGAGACTGTCTCACATGACATCTTTGTCTCTGAGTTGGAGAGACATCAATTTGATAGGTGGTCCACTCTGTAGATAAAGAACTGGCTGGATGGCCATGCGCAAAGAGTTGTGCTCAATGGCTCAATGTGCAGCTGGAGACCGGTAATGACTGGTATCCCTCAGTGATCAGTGTTGGGACCGGTCTTGTTCAACATCTTTGTGGGTGACATGGACAGTGGGATTGAGTGCACCCTCAGCAAGTTTGCCAATGACACCAAGCTGTGTGGCTCGGTTGATATGCTGGAGGGAAGGAATGCCATGCAGAGGGATCTTGACACGCTTGTGAGGTGGGCTGATGCCAACCTGATGAAGTTTAACCATGACAAGTGCAAGGTCCTACATGTGGGTCGGAGCAATCCCCGACACAGCTCCAGGTTGGGTAGGGAAGAGATTCAGAGCAGCCCTGCGGAGAAGGACTTGGGGGTGTTGGTCGATGAGAAAATGAACATGAGCCTGCAGTGTGCGCTTGCAGCCCAGAAAGCCAGCCATATCGTGTGCTGCATCAAAAGGAGGGTGACCAGCAGGTCGAGGGAGGTGATCCTGCCCCTCTACTCTGCTCTTGTGAGACCTCACTTGGAGTATTGTGTGCAGTTCTGGTGTTCACATCATAAAAAGGACATGGAACTGTTGGAACAAGTCCAGAGGAGGGCCACGAGGATGATCAGGGGACTGGAGCACCTCCCGTATGAAGATAGGCTGAGCAAGTTGGGACTGTTGATCCTGGAGAAGAGAAGGCTGCATGGAGACCTCCTAGCAGCCTTCCAGTATCTCAAAGGGGCCTATAGGGATGCTGGGGAAGGACTCTTCATGAGGGACTGTAGTGATAGGACAAGCGGTAATGGGTTCAAACTTAAACAGGGGAAGATTAGGTTGGATCTGAGGAAGAAATTCTTTACTGTGAGGGTGGTGAGGCACTGGAATGGGTTGCCCAGGGAAGTTGTGAATGTTCCATCGCTGGCAGTGTTGAAGGCCAGGTTGGACATAGCCTTGGGTGGCATGGTTTAGTGGGAGGTGTCCCTGCTTATGGCAGGAGAGTTAGAACTAGATGATCTGAAGGTCCTTTCCAACCCTAACTATTCTATGATTCTATGATTCCGTAACGATGGTGATCTCACAAGCCCTTGTGGCATATTCTGTATTTTCCTCTGACGCTGACTATGGCTGGAAGTTAGAGACTAGTCTGTTGAAAGATAGAGTCAGTTAGAATAAATGAGTATTGTCTGAAGGCACCTTTCAAACATTGGCTTTAAGTACAGTACGTTTTCAAACTGTTATATGCACAGAAAGACATCGTTTTCCTGATTACTTGGAAGCCATGAAAAGTTATATGCATATTGTTCTTTTGAATGTGGAGAAAATCAAATTGAGATATAAATTACTCTCTCGAACTAGTCTTTTGTTGGGTTTCTTTGTTAGAAAGAGATTCATACAATACTCAGAAAACATCTCATCAGATTTGTTTTCTAAGAGTTTTCAATGCCTTTTTAAAGATTGGTATGATAAATGCTCTGTGATATAAACATCTGTATAACTGCATGTGAGATTGAAGTAAAAGTAAACAAATTACGCATCAGATGCAGACATAGCAGGTCCTCATTAAAATGTTGGAATCATCAGCACCACACAATAAGCTTTTTTTATCTTGTAATTATGACTTACGTTTAAAGGTAAATTGATAACTTTGATGACAGAAATCATGTAACGTGT
This sequence comes from Myiopsitta monachus, assembly GCA_017639245.1. Lineage (NCBI taxonomy): Eukaryota > Metazoa > Chordata > Aves > Psittaciformes > Psittacidae > Myiopsitta > Myiopsitta monachus. Next base: position 30,778,786 of record CM029922.1, read on the forward strand.
TGGAGGTCCCTAGACCACCAGTTCCACTTCATTTTTCACATTCCAGGAAAGATGGTGAGCTTTGCTGGACACACTGAAGGTTAATTGTACAAACAGGACAACAATTTTAAACAAGTAACTGAACTACAAAGATAATGATGCATGCTGTCCATGATTTCTCTGTCTCCCAGATTGGTACAGCTGTCATAGAATCATAGAATAGTTAGGGTTGGAAAGGACCTTAAGATCATCTAGTTCCAACCCCCCTGCCATGGGCAGGGACACCTCATGCTAAACCATGCCACCCAAGGCTCTGCCCAGCCTGGCCTTGAACACCGCCAGCGATGGAGCATTCACAGCTTCCCTGGGAAACCAATTCCAGTGCCTCACCACCCTCACAGTAAAGAACTTCTTCTTTATATCTAACCTAAACTTCCCCTGTTTAAGTTTTAACTCGTTATCCCTTATCCCTACAGTCCCTAATGAAGAGTCCCTCCTGAGCATCCTTCTGAAGAAGGAAGCTGTGTCTTGTTTTCATGAGCCTTCCACAAGAAACTGAAGTGAAACCCACTGTGCCTTTTTATATAGGCTTATAATAGTAGTTAGGTGGATTCTGTGGACTAAGTCTCCCTGTGAATAAAACCTACATTAGAAAAGAATCAATTTCTGCATTCTAATGCATTCAGGACTTAAGGGGGAGCATGATTCCAGTGTCACTTGGATATTTAAGATTCAGGGGAGTTTTTCAGGACTCTGAAGGTGCCATTAGCCTTCAGTGGCCCAAAATACTCCCCCAGGACTCCACCCACCTTGCCCATGTACCAGGACCTCATTTCAGGCCCCTAAAGCCATCAGTCCCTGCCTCAGTGATGCCACAGCAGAGCCAGACTTCAGTTCCCAGAGCCCTGCCCTGCTTAGCCATGGGCCCTGCTGAGCTGAGCTCATCCCCAAGCCTAGATCCCAGCCTGGCCTTGGCTCATCCTCAGGGAGGTGGCTGGGGCTGGAGCAGTGAGACTGGCTCTGACTGCCAGGCACTTCTCCACTGCCCTTTCCATGAGGAGCCCTGGCAGTCCCAGACCTGGGGACCCCAGCCTACCCACTGCAAAGGCAGAGCTACAAGGTCATTCACATCCCTGCATGCTGATATAAAGGATTTCAGACTTTCAGTAACTGAGATGTGTGTTTCCACTTTTACCAAAACAATAAGATGACAGATTAGCCCACTGTAGTTTAAATCATTCTTTACTTGTATTTTCTAAGACTGTTTCATTGGATAATAAGTGGCATGTTAACAACTCCTTCTGTACACTTCATCCCTTCTTCTGTCCATTACAGACTTGGACCAATACTTTGAGGAGAACTTTGCTGAGCAGTGATGGGGGACACACAGTGGGCCCTGATAGGTGGCCTTCAAGGTGACTTTTGAACAGGCTCCCGAAATCCGAGACTGTTCTGGCTTCTCCTTGTGATCTGTCAGCTACAGACTTGTGCTGGAATTCAGCATGGGATTAGTATAAACGTCTTTATGTGAGTGTCTGAAGACATGCTAGGAATCTGAGCTTCCAAAATAGTCAGTGGAGATGGGGAAGTGATTCAGCTGACGGATCATGAGATTCAGGTGGCTAAAGAGAGGTGTCTACTGCCAAGTACCCTGCCTCTCTTCCAGCCATTCTCAGAAAAACATGTCTGTGCTGGATCTTATGTCTCCCATTTGCCAGTCCCCATATAAACTAATGCATTTCAAATTGCAGTGGAGGTATTTTTGTGAGCTGCTGAATAGTGCCATCAACTTCTGCAAGGTGAACTGAGTCACCCTCTGCACTGCGTTGCCCACTTTGCCTGGCTTGGCTTTCACTATAATGGGAGCTCTGAATTTTAGTGCACTTCCATATGGATGCTTACTTTTTAGTATCTTTGCATACTTTTATATATCTTCAATTTGGTCTCCTGTCTCATTTGCTGTTTAATTTGGTACTCAACCTTGACTTCTCTGTGACTTTCTCATGTACAAAATGTGATAAATCCTACACATGCTCTCTGTTTGCTTGTACCACAGGGAAGCAGTCGTCTTCTCCTAGCCTACAGGTACTTTGTTGCTTTATAGGTATTGTATCTCTATTTTTTGCAGGATACATGTCTAAACAGGACTTCACTTGCTCTGTTAAGCATGTGAGGTAAAGGATTCAGTGCAGGGATCACTGCAAATAGCAGGGGTATGGAAAATAGCAAGGTTTCTCTCTGCGACATTAAGCTTTTTCTGTCTCTACACTAGGAAGTTTAGCTAGGAGGAGAAATCCTTTCCTGCTGCCTTTCTTCAAAGCCAGAGGTGAGTATACAGCAGAACAGAAAACAAACCCATATTCTTCATGATGTGGACAGGACAAATGAAACTGTGTCCTTGCAGAAGGCCAGTAGACAGTAATATACTGTAATATAGACAGTAAATAATGATGTTAAACTCTAGTGAAGCGGTTGCACGATATAGCAAATATGAAAGCATTTTCAAAATTAGATTTTTTCACCATCCTGAAAGGCATGTTTGATGAATCAGCTATTTACTGTACTTGGTAAGGCCTGCAAAAAATCCTGTTCTGCACAGTTATAGACACTTTTGTTTGCTGCTGCCATAAATGAAAGCAGGAACCACAGATGTCTGGAAGGTTTTATCATCACATGTAACTTGTGACCCTAAGTCTCTAACTTGGATGCAGTGAATGCCGTACTCTCTAAAGTATGGTTTTATTTAAAACTACTAATTGTGAAAATAAGTAGCAAAAATCACATTTACATATACATATATCCTTTTTCTTTCAGTAAATATTAAATTAAAGACTACTTGCTCTGAACCAGAGAAAATGCTCATTTCTCATCAAGGAAGGAAAAAAAATGCCTTTGACTTTTATGTTTTGAAAGCTTTAGTCTGATCAGCTAGGTAGGAATGCAGGCTTAAAATCAAGTTACATAAATACCTGCAAATATGCTACTCATTCTGCATATGCCCTGTTTAAAAACTTTTATGAAATTCTCTGAAGGCTTTTTCATTTCAAGATCAACAAGAATTCTACAAATCAATCACCCATGTATGTGAAAATGTGGCTGCCTCACTCTATGTTCTTTTTCAGATACATGTTGTTTAACCACCTTGTTGGTACAACACTTTCCAGGTGGGTTTGTTTCTTATAGATGTGGTTTCTCCTGAAACTGTACCTCTCTTTGGTTGCACCAAATGAACAAAAGATTCTGGTTGCCTGATATTGAGTAGAGATGAAGACATGGATGACCATGTTGTAGGGACTTCAGTTTTCATTCTTAAATCCCCAGGGCCTCCGTCTTACTTCAACAAAGTTAGAAAGACTTTTCCCCTTGTCTTCAGGAGAATTTGGTATATGTCTCTCTTACTTCCTAAAAGTATTTTGCAAATCCTATCCTGATATATAATATCAGAATATAATACCTGCTTATTTCTATTCAGAAGTGATACTGTTAATCTGTCTGACATCACACATTAATGAAAAAGGAAGGGCTACAACCTGCAAGGTTGCTTTCTGCTGGGGTGGAGATTCATTGACAATGCTCTACACAAAGAATTTTGCTTTCAACTTTGAAACCCATTGCCAGCTGACTGATGTTAAAATCATTGGGGTTTTTGTTTTTGTTTTTGTTTTTTTTTTTAACCTCAGAAACTTCTCAATTCTGACAAACGTTAATGCAAAACCTATGGCATCAGCATGACCTGGCATCTACCCAACTTCTGCACCTGCACAATTACAGCCAAGCTTTCCTAAACATTTCTTCCCTAACAGCTTGTTTAGTTTTGGGCTTGCTGTTGTTTTGTGCCATTTTCCCCACTTTTCTCTTTTTAAACACCAAATGCTCATGGCAGGCATAATTTTTCAGACGTTGTTTTGGAGAGTTTCTCAGAGCTAATCATATATGCCCCTTGAGAAGGTTTGCAAGAGTGGCCCACACCTGAAGCAGGAGTTGATGAGTTCCAGCAAAGATCCTCAGCCACCTGGCTTGCCTGAAGGGCAGCAGGAGAGGCTGCTTAAGGAGTGCAGAGCCAGCAGGTGCGTTCTGCTCAGACCACTCTGGCAGTTCCCACCGTACCTATAAAAGCAGAGCTATCAATCGCTGAACAAGATAAGCCAGCATTTTACTATTTCTTTCCTTTTTCTTGCTCTGTTTCCCAGTTGCAAACAACCCCTATTCTATACCAATACACAGTCAGGTGTATTTACACACAAGTCTTTTGCTTGTGACCTGTCAAGGCAGAGAAAACGAATTTCAGCTCATTATCAGAAAGGGAAAATAACCAAAACCAAACCACTTCGAAAGTGGAGACTGGGAACTAGGTACTTAGTTATGTTAATTGCCCAAGGTCTTCTAATTTCAATCTATCTCTGCTGAGAATCTGGTGTATGATAAAAAGAAATAAGGATATTCACATATTAGATCTCTTTTTTCCTACAGAGGATTGGATATAGATCTGTTATGTCATGTTTATAATATTTGAATGGGTAAAATAAAGTAGGAACCAATGGACTGATAATTCTTTTTATTTATGTTGATACAAATTTGGAATAAGTCTTCAAAAATCTGTTAAAAGGTGTACAGATGTGGTTACATTTGGAATCTGCAGACTTCACTATGTCTGATCAGAATCTAAAGGCCCATTTATTTTTAAACAGACCCTCTCCAGCTACAGCAATGGAAGAGCTCTACTAAGAAACAGATGGTATGTAATGGTCTGCAATTTGACCTTTCATCTAGGGTCTGAGACATATGTCGTGGGTCAGCATTACTGATCAGTAATTGCTAAATCTAGGAGTTCAAAAAGAAACCTGTAATTCATTATGTCAAAGCTAAATAATCACATTTGTACTCAATTTCATTGAGCTTTCCCTATTCAGAGATATGAATGAAAACAATGCCTGCTGTAGGATTTTGATCATGCTGACTGTTACAGACTGTCATTCAGGACTTCCTGGAGAAGGTTGTTTGTATCTTTGTTGCTGATCTAACCATTAAAAAAGAAAACACAAATTTGTGTTCTCACATATGTACTTGCTTTATGTTGTCACAGTTTCATCAAAATATTGGTCTGTAAGTGCTAAAAAGAACTAATATATCAGTCTGTAAAATTATATGTGTATTACATGTGGGATCTTTTTTTTTTTTTTTTTGAAGAAAAATAATTTGAAATTGGAGACAGTCTTTGAACAATGGAAATTAACAGTTGTAAAGAAAATCAGACTGATAAAATATGATTGAAATTCTGAGCTTCTGTTAATCAGAAGGGATACAGTGGTTTACTATGGCCCCATATGCTTAGCTGATTTGTTTTTGAAAAGGACAACTAAAAACTTTTATTTGAAGCATTACAAGCATACAGATTCACACAATGTAAAGGAGTTTCTATTTATGTAGAAACATTATTATATTATATAAATTTTGAGAAAGGACATTTGTACTTAGTTTTTCCCCCTAATTTTGAATTTTTAAATTGATTTTACTGTATGATACTCTGAGAAAAGTTTCTAAGCAAAGACTTCTGTGTTTCAAAACATGCAGACATAATTAACATCTGTTCCAGATACTACATGTTTGCCTAGGTAGACAGTCATTACTTGTTTTAAAAGAACAATTGTAGGAGCAATACAGACACCCATGGTTGCCTTTGTAAAATGTCTGAATAATGTAGTGGCTTATATCTCCCTTTGCTAATTAATAGGAGCATCTTTGTCCATATCTTGGAAGGAATTATTTAAAGACTTTCATTTCAGGCAGGTTATGAACAGTAGGCAGGTTTTTAAGCAATTTAATTTCCCTTGGCTACTGGTCACTAACTTTTTTGAAATTTAAGTATGTGTTGCTAGGTAGGACTATTGTCTTCTGAAACTGATTGTGATCACTACCCTCTAGACAACCACCAGTTTCTGGAAAAGTAATAAACCCTATCTTTAATCTTTGAAAATAGGTCCAAACTAGAAATGAGATAGTGAATGAAATGGTGCAATGGGGCTTCTGGGGGATTTTTTTGTTTGTTTGGGGTTTTTTTTTAGCAAAATGAGGCAGTGACTCAAATTTCATTGCATTTTAGCCAGCTGATGGGAATTGAACACCCTTGCCATTTTTGTGTTACACTGCTTACATTTGTACATAGGTGAACATGAACTTAGACTTAGAACTTGTCCTAGTGAATGACTATTGCTGCTCATTCTAATAGTATTCCCTGTGTGACTTGAGCAGGCCTGCTTCCAATTGGACCTTCTTGGAAAAACTTTACTTATCAGTGGTAGTACTTAGACTGTTTTATTCATCCCAAATGAACAGTAAAGATAGTTTTTTACAGTAACAAAACATTTAAACTCTGCAGAGTCAGTGAATATAAACTGACCTGCCCTACATAAGTACTGCATCTATCTCACACTGTGCGTGTCCTACAGATATTTAAATATGTCAGGAGATACAATAAGGCAAATATGCCAAAAGGATGCCCTGAATTAGAAAAGTACTTAAGCCTATATTTAAGCAAATAAGCAAAGATGTAAGGGCTTTAGGACTTTGCTGAGTCAAAGTTTGCATGATTAAATTGCAACCTGAAGACCTGCACGTTTGAACATGAGAGAAACCACGAAACATATAATTGTAGGTACCCAAGTGATAATTACACATCTACATAAGGAGTAGGAGAGAGAAATCTGAAGGGGATGGAAAACAAGATTGAACAAGTGTTGTTATGTTATGTTTTGTTAGTTAAGACTGATACTTTGGTATGCTAAACATTTCTCCTTTTTTCTTTCTTTTTTTTTTTTTCTTTTTTTAAAAATAGGATCTGATGCAAATCCCATTATCTTCAATGGTCTCTGAATTATATCACCGGAAAAGGGAAGCATTTATCTTCTACACAGAATTCAGGTAAAGCAAGCGAATTCCCCTCTACCTTCAATGTTGTTAGACTCATGTTAAACAATTTTCAATGCCAGATCTTTTGCTCCTTTAACAAATTAAAGGAACATTATTTTTAAGCAGTTTACCCCAAACAATACTAGTTTTTATTGAATTAGGGATCTTTGAATGAATTCCAGGTTCATCTGCACACACCTGTGAGCCTTGGGAATAACCTGTCTCAGTTTTGGATTTAAAACTAAACTCAGAAATGTAGGCAGATATTTTTTTTTTAAAGTAGACTTGGAACAGAGAACTTCTGGATGATCTTTTAAATTTAAACATTGATTATATTTCTTCAGGCTGAAGCAACGTACTGGCTTCTGAGAAATCCAGAACTGCAAGGGATTAGCTTCACAATTTTTTGGGGTCTTTTCTCAAAATATGCTACATAAGCACTAGTCATATATGAGATTGATTCCATTCTCTAATGCAGCTAGAAAAACATTCAAGCAGTATCTTGGACTGATAATTTCATCACTGAAAAAAGAATGTCTTGCAGAAGTTGTCTCATAAGCTGCATGTGCAAGACCAATTTCTGGACATTGCACTCTAGACACAAATAAATGTCATAAAAGCTTTAAATATTAATGTAGAACATGCTTCCACTGGTTTTATGATATCCACTGATGATACTCAGTATAAACAGAAAAACACTACTTGGTATATTAAGTCAGATACCAGGCTTGCTAAAATAACCTGCAAAAAAAAATGGAAGGAATGTCTGAATACAGAAAGCATGAAAATTCTTGCATTTTAACCTCAGTACAATACACAGAACAAAAGAATTACACATCAGTGCTGAAGAGGTACAAAATATCTTCTATCAAGCCTCGCCTGATATCAAAGAGTTTTCACAAAGGAAGTAAAGGGTTGCTCAGCTCAAGAAATGAAAAGCCCATGTCAACTCGCCTCAGCAGGGAAAATGGAGACGAAGAGACAGGTATGAACAAATAATGCGACCAGTGGCAAAATTGTTTACTTGTCATCTGTGACTAACACTTGATACAGATATACTTCAGCTATCGCAAGCAACATGGATAAGCCCCCATGATTCCTAAGGTCAAAGAAGCCAGGGAGCAGGTACAGCTATCATTTATACAGACATAAATCTCTAGTAATCCATTGCAGTTCACTGAATTCCTTTGGTTTGACACTAGGTAAACAGTGACAAAACCAGAAACATTTCACTATTCTGACAAGTGAAATGTATTATCTTTTATTTAAAAAATATGTATATCTCAGATTCACAATTTCATGCGTTTACAGTAGTAAATAAAGCATCAGACGCACTTCAATATGGACTAGGTTACTTTCCTCATATTATTTTATCCTTCCTCAGCTTGACCAGGAGAAATGCAGAATAATGAAATTTAGAAGAAAAAGAATATTTATAATTAAAACAGTACTGCTATGCGCACTTCTTTTTCAAATGGCACCTCAGAACTTCTGATGATGCGGGACAATAAAAAGTGTTTCAGAACTGCACATATTTTCACTGATATGATAAACAGACAAATTTCATTTTGCACTACCGACTGTAATGTTATAATGACATATAATATACTCATATCTATATATTTAATGGAATTTAAAAAGAATTTTCAGAGTATAAAAATATGAGATTTCTAGGAAGAACATGCTAGTTTAAAGTAAGACCATTGCAAAAAAAATCATTCAGTGCCACACTTCTGTGGAAAATCTACCTCAGGAAACAATACTTTGTGTGTTTCTATTTTTATTTATTTCTATTGTGCAAGAAGGACCAAGCTTAAATGATTAAATGCTTTTAAGTTCCTTTCTTCATGCAGTGGGTAGCAGACCTTGGGAAATTATTGACAAAAGACCTTATGACTGTTGAATTTTTACCTGGCACCCAGGGAAGATGGGACAGACATTCAAAAGATAGCAGAAAATCCATCAAAGTTCAAAAAAATATAGAAACCATATTTGGTTCAGGAAATCCTCTAAGCTGAAAATAAGTGGAGTCTGAAAGAATACCCAGGGGAAGGATCAAACCTTCTTGCAATCTGTGAGGTGTCCCCTTTGCAGCCCTCCAAGCAGAACTTCGATCCAGGCTGACTCACTCTCATACCCTACACCCATTCCTTGAATGTGGGCCCTTATTTTTAGACATCTAGAGGTAAAACTTAGGGCCAGTCAAATAAGCCCAGATTATAAAGTTTCACACTCAGTTGGTAAACATAAGATGAGAATCTGATGGAGAAAACTGTTAAACATCCTTCCTTTGATTTTTTAGTCACACAAAGCAGTGATTCTGTATTTCTTCTATGATCTTCTCTGCTATGAGTCAGATATAGCTTTTTACCAATTTTTCCCTTGCTGAATATTTTTAACTGTGGCAGAATTCAAGAATACTACAGAGCATATCACATAAAGGCACACAGTGAGGAATGTAGCCTTTGTTTAATTTCATTTTTTAGAAGTGGTAGCACTTTCAAAAACTCTTTTTAAGAAAAAGACAGTCTGCTACAGGAATGATGCCATGTTTTGGCTACAAGCCAATACCTGAAGCACACTTTTATGCTATTGTGTTAATGGACATTATTTCTGGTCAGGGAAAAGAAAACAGAACACAAAATTCTGGTAATGTACTTCTGGAAGGAAATTAATTTTTGCTAGGTTATTAATAAAAAAATTCAAAGTAAATACTAAATAAAGTTGTAGATCAAATGCTAACATATTGATATGGTTCTGTCAGAAGATCTTGTTTGGCAAGATCAATTGACAAGACATTGCCTACATAAAGTCATTGCCTCTACAAAGGTGTCTTCTTTGAGGCTGAAAATAAAAACACCTTTTGCATTTCTCTTTTGGGTTTGACAGAGAGGTTGTTTATGGCTGGATATGCCATACATTTTAAAGGAAATCGAGTCAGTACAAATCAGTAAGTTTTCTAAACTACCTAGGCTTACTGGTTATAAGGTTTACAAAAGACGAAGTCTTACCAGAAAGAGACTGAAGAGAAGTATTTATTTCTAAAAATCTACACTTAAGCTTTGACTGATGAAATAAATTTCCGCTTCTCTAAAGTTACCTTTTCCCTTTATGCATCCCAAAGTAAGACAATACTAATTTGAAATGACAATGCTATGCAAAATATGAGTTTGTCGTATTGCAATGTGTCTGAAAAGAGCGTATCATACTGATCTAGCCGGGGGGACTTTAGGATAAGATTATATTTGCTACTGTTTTCTTGAAACTATTCTGAGGGTGTAGTTGGAAAAACTGTTCAGGCTCAGAATATTCATTATGAGCAGAAACATTTCATAATCTCAGTTTCTAAAAGGGTGTTATAGTGCTAAGAAAACAATACTCATCCGACTATTTATGCCACCAGTACAGAATGGTGATTTGTTTCCCTCTAATGGTGAATGGGTCATGTATTGTTTGGTGAATAGACTACTAACTTTCACCATAGACAGAAATTGATGATCTTTGGCTTTACATTTCAGTGAGATCATGTTTATTTTTATATCCTGGATAACTAAAATTAGATCAGTTCATTTTTCTTATAAACAGTTTCACTTGCAAATACTCCATGCTCTAACATTTGTACTATTCACAATGGAATAAAGCTTTAGAGGCACTAAAGCTATAAATCACAGTGTGTTAGAGTAGTCCAGAACAATACACTAAAATTTAGTTTTGGTCCAATATATTAGTGCTCTAACATATCTCAGAAAAATGATCTCTACACAAAATTAGGCAAAGCTGTGGCGTACCCACTTTTTTGTTCTCTGTGTCTAGCATCATTAGCATTTTAATGCTACAGGCTGAAACATTACCAAATACCATAGGAACATGAGACATACTCCAGAAAAACATGAGACACTAGAACAGGGCAGGTGAGTGCCCCCTTTACTGTGCAGTAGTTCCTACCTAAGGACAAATGTGGCATCTTTTGAGCCACTATTGAAAAAAGCACAGTGCTGTGTCCAGTAAGAGCAGCAGCATTTATATTTTCATATTTCATTTATTAGCACTATAACTAAATGAAATATCATGAAAGTGTGTCACTCTCTTGAAGGCTAGAAAAGGCTGGCAGAAGAATAGTAGTTTTAAGGAGAAGTAGACTGGGAGACAAGGAAGATTTTGTCAGTAATACTGCGACATACACCCAAACAGATTGTTTGAGGACTACCTGGAACATGGTTTTGCCACATCAGGCTTTTCCTTATTTGAAGTAATTTGGGGTGAGAAGCTGCTCCAAATAAAACAGAGAAAAGTCTTCTGGTTTTATTCAGACTAAGTATCTTTCACTGGACATGAGTCTCAAACGGTGTGCAAGTGTCATGCATACTTGTATGTCTGCAAGGACTGTTTTCTTCATTTTGATTTGAATGAAACAGAAATGAAACATCTAAGGAACATACTCTGCCCAGTTCTAGAGTTATGCCCTTAACATTTCTCAGTGGCACTTCTCAGAGCTCTTTTTAGTGCAGGCAACAAACTTTTCATTGAACTAATGAGTAGAAAACAGCCAAAGGTAATCTTTCTAAGAGAAAGGCAATCACTTTAAGTTCAATGATGTTTGCTCAGAAATTCTGATAGTATTACAGTACTTGAAAGCTACAAGTATAAAGTATATCACCTGGCTTTATTTTTACTTTTTTTTCTTCTTTTTTTTTTTTTTTTTTTTTTTTTTTTTTTCCTTTTTTACTTCAATACGGTCTAAGCCCCTGAATTTCTAGGGATTGTATGTAAACAAATTGTCATCTCCCTGTAAAGTACAGTGCACTTGTCAGGTCGATTGAACTCTAAGAGGAAGCTGCTCATACACTTATGTTACATATCTGTTACTCCTGATCTTTTGCAGATAGTGGCTGCAACTATGTAGTCTGTGACCCTCTTAATTTCTGTTCCTTAAACTAGTCATGGTAATGATTGGCTTTAATTGAGTAAATGTAAAATGTGGAAAATGAAATCTGTGTAAAAGTAATAGATGATTAGGAAAGAAAAAAAAAAAAGGAAAGAAAAAGAAAGCAGTTAAAAAAAAAATCCTCCTTTCAGCAGAGCAGTGTTAGACAGAACTGTTGTTTCTCTGTGTCTTTGGAGTCCAGCTTTTCTCTTTGGCAGTCATAAGCTAGGTTCTTCCAGTTTCTGTGTTCTTTTTTTTTTTTTTTCCCCCTCCTTTATCCAGATAAGAACGTATTTAACAATCCAGGTATTTTGCCAGAGAAATTTTGGTAATGGTTTTCACTTTGACCAAATGAATTTTGCCAACAAAGTTCTCCAGTATGTCCATATTGCAGGTGTTATCTGATCACAATGCCAGGGTGTTTGTTTTCTTACATTTTGCACAGCTAATGCAGATCAAGAGCTATGCAGTAACTGGGGAGAATTTGTTTATCTCATACAAGTTTACAGCCTCATTTCAAAAATGAAAGGGCATCCAAAATGCCTACATGAATCTGAAAGATCCAATGCAGGACTTGGACACTTGATCCCTTCTGAGTCAGGCTGATCAGGTATCCTGTGGTGTCTAAAAGGACAATCAGTATTTAGATGCAGTCAAGTGAATCTCACCCTGAAGACTGCGTGCTGCATTGCCTGCTGAGTTTCTGTAATGTGTTTACAGTCAGTGCAGAACAGTACTGAAGAACACCAGATTATGAAATTACATGAAACTGTGTCTCAGTTTAGCTTCTCCCACATGGGTTTCCAGGGATAAACCATTGAGAGTACTAGGCTATCCCACCTGATCCCTGTCTCTGCCTCATAAGTGTTGTGATAACCATATGCCACACAGGCTGGGTACACTGGGGCACCTCAGGCTGCACTAGGCACTTACATGGAATTAATTTATAAATTGATTGACTGAAGGTTATTGAATGAAGTCCTGTACATCCACTAGGTAGAATCCACTACATGTCCTATATTCACTATGAGAATGAAGTCCTACATATCCACAATGGAGATATCTACATCTGAGCTGAATAGCCTAGTTTTCTCTCTACTGATGTAGAGAGAAAAATGTGGGGGGTTAGGTAAGATTAAGCTAATTTACTTGAGATAGGATGTATTGTCCTCCAAGATTCCTCAGATGCCTAGATCAAATCAAGACATCAATACCTTTTCTATCAGATTTTTCTCATTCAAAAATGCAATCGGGGGCATTGCGCGTAACACATCTCAGATCTGTATATGTACTGGTGAGAAGCTAAGTTTGTCCACAGTGTAGCCATTTCCCATCCTATGGAATGGCATGGAGATTATTTATTTTACCCCTATTTCCTCTAAGTGAAACCCATTCTAATGAGTTAAAATTTTCCCATGTCCTTTTGTATGGGATAATGGAGAATATGACCCAGTCTTCCATGGGCTCAGAATTCAGATCTCAGGGAAAGAAAAGAAATTTGACCTTTCTGTTAGCCTGCACCTTTTGCAGTGCTTTTTATGGGTGCAAAGCAAATCTCACTTGTTACTTTTTTATGTAGTATTATTTCAACTGTGTTTTGCCTTGTGATGTATCAATAATAAATATAACAAAGAATTAGACAGAAGAAAGGCTCTGCTACACTTCAGCTCCCACCCCACAAAAATTAGGTACACATCTACCAATACCTTATTTAAATATTTGCATAGTTCATCAACATATCCTTATTTTGAGGGTATTTCTTTTCTGTGCTATAAATCCTCAGAACATGTTAACCACCAGTTTTAAGCTACAGGGGGTGAAAATAATTTGACAGATATTTTTTACCAAGGTAGCAGAAACTAAAGACTATCAAAAAATGTCTGATAATAGCCTTTTGTGAATTCAGGTAAGAAAAAAGGAAACAGCAATATAAAATAGCAGGGATTGAATTAAAAATAAAAAAAGAAGATGGAATGGAGTGTCAGCAATTTAACATGCATACAAGTTTCAAACAAGATAACACCCACTATGCTTCAGGCAATTTCTTCAAATAGAAAAAAACAACCTTCCATTATTTTTACTTGTAGAGGTTCTCTGAGTTACTAAGTAACCTCTACACTAAAACATTTCTCCTTGAAAAGGAAACTAGGGGGGAAAAGCAGAGCCAGATCTTGCAGTTCCTTAAGCAGATCGCTCATTTGTGGAGTCAGGTTTGGAAGAAGGAAAGATCATTCTTTAAATAACCTTATCTTGCAGGCTCCCCTCTGTGTTTTTTTCCATCACGGGTTTCAGGTGCTGAAGAGCTCTCTAAGAAAGTCTAATGCAATATTTCCCAGCAGGCTTCTTCTTAAAAGCATCTTACCAAGTCACTTTTTCCCTTACTTCCATGAATAATAGTAAACTCAAACGCTTCTGACTGTGACACTAAGTCCAGCTGGAGAGAAAGAACCAGTGTCAAATAATTCTTGGCTGTTGAGTGGGAAGTGACTGCTGCCAAAAATAGGTCAAATTATGGTTTAACCTGACTTTACTTTTACTAATATTTTGATCATTTCAGCAGCCCTATTATTTGTCTCTTTTGTATGGTTCCTTTATATGCTCTTTAGCACTTAAGCTAAGTTAATAAACTGTAACTTTATAAAATCTAGGATAAGAAGTGAAATTATTCTTTTACTCTGGGTCATTGTTTGTCCTTCATTCATTTCAAGCTTATTTTATGTCATTATTACCAAAATTTTTCTTTCTTTTTTTTTTTATATTGATCCTTTTACTTTTCCTTTTTATTTAATTTTAATGATAGGCACTGATTAAAATATCATAGTTCATTCAAAACCCCATCACCACTGTTAAGTGATAGTAACTTTGCTACCATTTTGCCTGAAAGCTGCCAAAGAAATAGCATCACTCGCAGCCTGTTCCCCGTGTGATAAACAAATTACTCTTCTAGGGCATAAGGCCATGTGAACTCCACTAAAACATAATAGCACTAACTCTGGGGTAAAAATAAATATACTTTCACCAGGAACAAAAATATCCAAATATAATGTGAGTCATTCTTGAAGGACAGCTTTAATTTGAACACTGATGATGGCTGATTCACTTCCTTAAAGACTGTCTTGTAAACTTGAGATCTGCAAAAGCCAAATCCTTCCCTCCCACTTCATTCATCTATCCATTCATATCATCACCCCAAGTAAACACTTCCTTGCTTGCCTGCTTTAATCAATCCTGAGAGCCTGTGAACTCCTATTAACTTACTTAACTACTTCATAGGGGGTATTGTAAGAATTAATTAAACAGTTCCTGTTTGGACACTGCTTTGAATATGTATGGTGCTGTGGAAATGCTGTGCTATTATTTAAGCAGTAAATAATGAATAAATCATTTCAGTCTTTGACAACCTCCAGCTCAGCTGCAGACCAGCTCTTTCCAGGCTTTGGGATTCAATTACTGATCATGAGGATGTAAATCCATGAAGTTTGGCATGTGGTTGATTTCAATATAGTAAGGTCAGCATCAACCAAGTGAGGATCAGGTCTGAATCAGAGCATCTCTTCATTTATTCTTGCTGCAGCTATCAAGTATTAAAAGAAAGAACTTTCTCCTCTCTTTACTTGGTCCCCCCTTTTATTTATTTAGTTATTTATTGTTTCCTCCAGGAGGTCTGAAGAGTGAGAGAAACCTCCCTGTGGAAGCAGAAAGACAGAAAACAGTACATATGAGACCCTCTATTCTAAATAAGATCAAAGGGTGGGGTCCCAGGATCATGTACAGGCTGCAGAAGACAAAGAAGCTGACAAATCTGCTGTTTCTCAAGTTACTACCTTACCCTCAGTTCACTCACGATGATGCCAGGGTGCCCTCCATGTTCTCTGTCAAGCATGCACCTGAAAGCCTGCCAACACCACTACAAAATTCTCAGTAATAAGAAACTTAAGATCACTGAGACACTATGTTAGTATTCACGCAGTCCTTTCTCCAGGTCTGTAAGGTGCTAGAGAGAAGGTACACTATCTTTATTTGGTTTTGGACTTTCAAATTTGCCTATCCATAATCAACTAGCTTTACAGGCATTCTGAAATAAATGTACAAATCATCTATATACATCATATAAATCTGGACAGGCATTCCATATTTGAGGTCACTTTTATTGAATAGCCTTTTGCACTCTCTAGAAAAAAATACATTTCCAGACCACTAAAATCACGTTTATCAAACAGGGAGGGGAGCCCTCTGGGTATGCTGAGTAAGAACTCAATTGAATCTAGTTTTAGAACTTTATGCTTTAATTAAAATGTATACGGATGTGTAGTCATTTCCCTGAGCACAGCAATATGGTAATAATCCTCTAAAAAATTCAGATCTCTGCAGTTTCATACTACATTTTTCAATCTGATCAAACATTCTTTTTCTCTCTCTAATCAGTACTTTTTGTGATTTATGCATACAGTATTATATTTGATTCAATTCCCCTGTGGGTTATTACATATCCTAAATATGTTGAGTAGAGATCTCTTAGAAACACCAAAACAGCCATCTGAAGTAACACTTGTTCTCCACAAAGACTCATATACCTGAAAAGACACAATCACCTTCCATGAGAAAATTTTGTTGGTTTTGCTATCTTGCTCAGTGCGATAGTTTTGGCCAGGATAGAGTTAATTTTCTTCATAGTAGTTAGTATAGGCTACATTTTGTATAGCAGGGCTACGTTTTGATTTTGTGATGAAAACTGTGCTGATGACACAGGGATGTTTTTGTTACTGCTGTGCGGTGCTTACCTGAAGTTAAGGCATTTTCTGCTCCTCACCCTATCCCACCAGTGAGTAGGCTGGGGATGTACAGGAAGCTGGGTCGGGACACAGACAGGACAGCTGACCTCAACCAACCACAGGGATATTCCAGATCATATGATACCATGCTTGGCATATAGAGCTGGGGGAAGAAGAAAGAAGGGGAAGATGTTTGGAGTGATGGCACTTGTCTTCCCAAGTCGTTGTTACCTGTGATGGAGCTCTGCTTTCCTGGAGAAAGCTGCACACCTGCCTGCCAATGGGAAGCAGTGAATGAACTCCTTGTCTTGCTTCGCTTGTGTGCACAGCTTTTGCTTTACATATTAAACTGCCATTATCTCAACCCACAAGTTTTCTCACTTTTGCTCTTCTGATTCTCCCCACCAGGGAGATAATCACCTCCTCTCACCAGGCGAGGAATGAATGAGCAACTGTGTGGGGCTTAGTTGCTGGCTAGGGTTAAACATTGACACTATGTAAGTTGGTGTACTCACAGTAAAACATGCTAGTGGCTAGATTTTCCCAGCTCCAGGTAATGCTGTTTTGCAGCAACAGCAGCAATTAATCCCCAGATGGACCAAAAGAGACCTGAGGCAAATATAGCAGAAAAAGAAGTGGGGAGACAGAGGTCTGCCTGGGAGGTCCACACAAAGAAACTGAATTTACCCATTTCTAATATTGGAAAAAATTCATTTTCACATTTCTCATTCACCTGTAGGTGAATTTTTCCCTTTTTAAGTTTCCAACTGTACTACTGGCATGAAGTGAGATGGAGTGAATGTATTCAAGGGAGAAAAGAAAACTTTCAGGGTTCATCAAGTTAAATAAGTGGTTTGTAACTGAAGATCATCATGGCTCAACAAGATGTCTAAATTACATTGTGCAGGGAACATGAATTTTTGCATTTATTATTTTTGAGAATCTGAACTTAAAATTATTTCAGAGTTTTATGCTTGTGCTGTATGTGAAATTGCAGTTGAACTACCATACATATATGTTTATTCACCTTACTTTCCTGCAAGCTGATATGCAAGAAAGAGAAGGAAATCACCTACAACAGCCTAAAATGAGGAGAATTTTAGTCCCAGAACTACCTAGTAATCATGTTTATTGCCTTTACCACATGGAAACCCTATAATAGAACAGATTTACATCATATTGAGGTGAAACTGTAAATATGCCGTGTATGATCTGCAATAAAATAACATCTGAACTTGTAACCCCTCAAACTTAATTTCAGTTAATTGTAATTTAATTCCAGTTTGTTAATTGGAGCTAGGCTTTTACTTCCATTTATTTTTAAGTTCTTTAAAGAAGCCTATTCATTTACTCTGTATAGAAAAACAGTTTCTAGAGACTGCCTGGTGAGCAGCAGAAGAGGATGCCCCAGGCTTTTAGGGTTCTGGAACACTGTGACTTGCTTGGGAGTTAAGAAACTGTGTGTGTCTTTGGGACAAATCTCACTAGGTTTATTTGCTAAGATAATTTTAATTTTTCTTTAGTAGAGTGACTGTACAATGTCATGACATGCTACTTCACTGCAGCTGAATAGGTGAATCCACCATGGAGCTGTACAGGGAATTCAAAAGAAACAACTGCAGGAATGTGAAAACAGAATGAAAACTACACGTGAATATTTAGATTAAATATGTTCTAGGAGTTTGTATACATAAAGATTTGTTTCATTTTGTTACTTCAGAGTAGCTTAAAACCATACTTCAGATGGAAGAGGGATACTCTGGCATAAAACTTTAATTTATCCCTTTCATCTCACCTGTGGTGTGTGTGTGCTGGGTTTCAGCTTTTTATCCCTTCCTGCCTTAAGGAGAAAAACCCCACTATGCCTATTTTGTCCAATGTTCTTTGCTAGAGCATGCAACAATATTTGAAACAAATTCCACTAATAACTCACATCTCACTTCTGTGGCATTTGTGTTTCATATCCTAAAAGTCTTTAGCTTTAACGGTGACTCCAAAAGCCATGTGCTCATCCAGCATAACTGCCTTTACTTTTATAATATTGTAGTGGTTTAAGCCACTATAATCCAAACCAGTTCGCTCACTCACTCCCCCCTTTTTCTTCCCCCAGTCCCAGGGGGTGTGGGGAGGAGAATCGAAAGAATGCAACTCGCACAGGTTGAGATAAGAACAGTTTAGTAACTAAAGTATAACACAAATCATTACTGCTACCACCAGTAATAATACAAGAGAAATACAAGGAAAGAGAATACAGCTGCTCACCAAGCCCAACCCAGCCAGTGCACCCCCCAGCAGCGAACCCCCCACTGTACCACCACCACACCCTTCCGGGTCTCTGCCCTCCATTTTCATATCCTGGACATGACGTGCTGTGGTATGGAATGACCTCTTTGGTCAGTTTGGGTCAGGTGTCCTGTCTCTGCTTCCTCCCGGCTCCCCTCCTCCCTGGCATAGCATGAGACTCAGAAAGTCCTTGGCCAGACAAAACACTACCAAGCAGTAACTGAAAACACTGGTGTTATCAGCGCTGTTCCCAGGCCCGAAATCAAAACCACAGTGCTGCACCAGCTACCAAGAAGGAAAAAAAAAGACTGCTACTGCTAAATTCAAAAATCACATTTGTTTTATTTCTTTAACATTAATTTTATTTAACAATAAAATTTTGTTATGAGGTCAGTGTCTTTGTAGACCAGCTCCAGAACAATTTTTGGTATTTAGGAACTGGTGCAGAAGAAAACACTGATGCAGTTGTAGTAGAAGCAGATGAATGCTTCACCAGGGCAGGCCTTAACAGTGGAAATGACTAAGAAAACAGGTGAATGTGAGGAAAGGAAAGGTGGCTATTCAAAATGGCTTGCAGCTCTTTCAGGCAAGCACAGCACCACAGAAACTGGATTCAGAATACATAATTGGAGGATGATTATTCTGTGTGGCAGGGACTGTCTTTATTTGCATGCATTGTACGATGCCAAGTATCATACAATACTGAGCCTATGAAAAAATACAAATTATTTTTATTTATTTATGGGACTAGTGGGAATAATAATTTGCTAGAAACTTGCATTGCTAGAGAGACCATTTAACTTTTCTAGACGTGCCCCACAATTCTTGTGGTTTAACCCATCAAATTAATTAACATATTGCAAATGTTTCTCCTCAAGTGGTCTCTAATTTGCACATGTATGGAATCCTAGAATTTAGAAATGGAAAAGGCACATTATTCAGTTCCATTATCTGCTTACACCATATTTTCTTTAGAAAGAAATTACCATATTGAAACTCAAACATGCCCATTTGCAAGTGCAAATGTACAAAATAGTCAAGATAGACATCTATTTGCATGAAAGACTAAATATATTCAACTGTGAGAAAATTAAGAGATTGAACTGAGGCAGACTGGAAACTTTATTTCGCGTTTAGGTTAGGCTGCTTGCAAACCACTGTGAAAACCCTCAGCATGAAGTAAACCTCAGCATAATATTAAAATAACTTTGTTTTATCATTTTCACACATATCTTCCCAGATAGACCTATACAGAGATGTTTCAAACTTCCATGAGGACATTTCTAAGCAAGTTATACTCACAACATACTGGACACTGTACAAAAAGTCTATTTTCCGCCACAGCTTTGAATGTATATATGTGCTTCAACTCACAGAGAGAACAGATGATAGACTGAGAGCAGGCCTGAGGAAAAGGCTTGGGAGTGTTAGCTGACGAGCAGCATAAACATGAACCCACAATGTGCATTTGCAGCCCAGAAAGCCCCTCATGCCCTGGGCTGCTTCTTCCAAAGAAGCATGACCAGCAAGTCAACGGAGGGAATTCTTCCCTTCTGCGCTGCTCTTGTGAGACTGCACCTGGAGTACTGCATGCAGCTCCAAGGCCACCAACATATGAAGGACGTGGACCTGTTGGAGTTAATGCAAAAGATGATCAGAGGGCTGGAGCACCTCCTGTATGAAGACAAGATGAGCGAGTTGGAGTTGTTCAGCCTGGAGAAGAGAAGGCTCCAGGGAGATCTTAGAACAGCTTCTAGTACCTAAAGGAGGGCTGCAAGAAAGCTGGAGAGGGACTTTTTACAGGGGCATGTAGTGACAGGACAAGGGGAAATGGCTTTAAACTGACAGAAGGGAGATATATATTAGATATTAGGAAGAAATTCTTTACTGTGAGGATGGTGAGATACTCGAACAGGTTGCCTAGAGAAGCTGCGGATGACCCATCCCTGGAAGTGTTCAAGGCCAGGTTGGACAGTGCTTTGAGCAACCTGGTCTAGTGGAAGGTGTCCCTGCCCATGGCAGGAGGGTTGGAACTAAATAATCCTTAGGGTCCCTTCCAACCCAAACAATTCTAATGACTATGAACTTTTAGATGTTTACTATAACTGAATTTTGAATCTCTGCTGGAAGATAAAGCACAAGTTGTTTTGCTTTCATTAATAAAAGCCAAAAAAGGATGATGTGAATCTAAAGTCCATTAAAATTTAAGAGCAAATAAACTATATTAGCTATATTTATAAGGTAATTGAATTTGTATAAGAAAGAGCTTGAGGATTCAGACCTGATCTCATAGGCATTTTCCAGGCTGCCAGAAATAACT
Organism: Myiopsitta monachus; assembly: GCA_017639245.1. NCBI lineage: Eukaryota > Metazoa > Chordata > Aves > Psittaciformes > Psittacidae > Myiopsitta > Myiopsitta monachus. The sequence continues at coordinate 30,799,970 of CM029922.1, forward strand.
GGTTAGGCAATAACCTCATCCTCAAACAATTTGTTTTCCCTTCTAGAGATCGCGAGGCGGGAGATGGAGAGTAACCTATATTGATGATTTTTAAAAAAGCATCCTCTTACTCCTAATTTTAGTGATGATATAAAGTTGAGCCTGTTTCTGCCTCTCTTAATGTTACCTTGACCTTTTGGGATGCAGTAACGTATCTAGCCTTGATTGATGCTTCATGAGCTTTTCTAACTTCATTTTAGCATACATGCTTGCTTCTCAGAGGGTATTCTTTTTCACCTGCTGATGTTTTGTACCTCAAGAAACTCACCTCAATAACCATTGTGTTCTACATGTGGGTCCACCATTTTCCACTGCTGAATAAATAAAAACCAAGTTTCAACAAAGCTGAGCCATTCTGCTCTAACTTGCTATTTTAAATGGAGAAAACCCTAAAAACTGTTGAAATAATTCCAGACTTAGGAAAAAAAAGCAACAACAACAACAACAAAAAGTAATTTGCAGGCTTACCCAGAATTAATTATGACTGACAAAAGCTTGCATCCCAGCCTTTTCCCTGCCCAGTATTCCTCACTTTCATCCAAAAATTTTGTGAAAACTCAGGACCCTCCTGACTGTAGGAGGGCACCACAAAGCTGATCAGAACTTTAGGAGGTTACTACCTGTTCCTGAACTTTAGGAGCACACCAGTACAAACAAAAGCAGATTACTTTTCAAAATCAAATGTGTTACTAGACATTAAATTGTTTTTTTGAAATTTTTATGCATGGGCTAGAGTGAAGTCTGTAAAGAACTCCTTGTCTTGCAGAGTCCTCTCAGGGACAGTCCAGCAGCTTCCTGGGTGGTGTCTTATGGTCCCTTTGGACAGAGTTTGCTGTCATTCAGTTTTGTCTTTGCTCTTTGTTCTTGTTTCAGCCTCGCTCCTGGATGAGAGCCTCTCTCTGTTTTACTCTTCTCCTCTCTTACCTTACCAGGAAGGCTGTCCTACCTCACATGCTTAGCTGCCCCCGAGGTAGGAGCAATCTTTTCCACATGGGTGAATTTGACCCTCTGTGCAGTCATCAGGACAAAATCACCATCAGCAGTGGCATCAGCTGTCCACCTGCAGGCTTTTAACCCAAAGTACTGCAAGGAAGGAATATGGATATTCTCTTTCTCTCCCCAGCCCTGGTCAAACTGTGACTGCTTGCATGCTGATTGTGGCTCACCCCAGTCACAGTGATTTTCATGACCAATGAAGGGACTGCAGTTCAGCTATTCAGATACTGCTAATGAGAAAACTGTGTGGGTAATCAAACAAAACCACAATGCAAATGTGTTGGTCCAGGTTATAGCATCAGTATTTGTTCTCCCTGCTAATACAAGCCTTTTCCTTTCAGTGTTCTCTTCTTTCAAATGAAATAGCTTGTTCTATCTGAAACGAAGTGGTCTGCATATTTCAGAGGGACAAAAGGAAGTATTCATAAGGAACAGCCACTATTTTTTAAAATTCCATGTAAGTATATCTGAAAAATGAGGGAGAGAAAAAAAATCAGCCAATTGTTTTGAAAGGATCAGTACAGAAGTTCTTAACCTTTTTGTTTGTTTGTTTTTCCCCTGAAACAATCTGACAAATTCAACAGATATTCACTATTCAGTACACCCACATAGGAGCAGTAGTGGTGTCTTTATATGTCATTGTTGGTATATTTTTGCAATTAAAATTTGTCTTTTATGTCAATCCTGTTGCTGATGTTTGCTGCATAGCAAAGCTTATCTCTTGTCCTATTAACCAGTTTAAATATGTGTAACTTCCCCCCTGCTGATACAAAGCTGAAAAAATGGTGGACTCCATTTACCGGACTTTTACATTTGTGGCGCTGCATGGATAAGACATTTCATTACACAAGAAGCATAGACACCAGCAGTACAGCAGAATGAAATCAGCTTTTGGGAAGGATATTAAAGAAGTCTGCCTTCTGACTGTCATTTCTTAATTAGCATATCATACACAAACAAAAAATGCCAAATGGCCCATATACTGATTCTGCTTCTGTTTGGTTTATCATATTTTTATGCGCTCTTCCTTCACTAAATGAGTTGAGGTTTGTTTCTGTTTCCTCTTGTGCATAGGGGTAACTGATACTGACATGAGTTGGTTCTCTGGTTCAGTTATACCACCCATCACTGGGGCTGAGTAATGGTTGTGCTTGTTGCTGGGGTTTGAGTAGTTGAAGTATTGGTGGTCACAGGAATTAAAGCAGCTGCAGTACTTGTTGTTGAAGTTTGAATAGCCACCAAAGTTGGCACTGGGGGTTGAGTGGATGTAGTGCTTGTTATGGGGATAAAAATAACCGCGGTGCCTGTTGCCAGAGTTTGAGTAGCTGTGGTACTAGTCACCAGAGTTTGAGTAGCTAGAGTGATTGTTGTGGAGACTGAAGTAGACACCTAGAGGCCCTGGGTCCACCACCCCGGCAGGTAACTTTGTACACTTCAGAGAGAACAAAGACTGGGCAGCTGAGCATCTAGTCAACACCACTAGAAGGTACGTCATATATATATATATATGCATTTGGTGTCACTTGGAGCATAGCAGGGTTTCTCAGACACCTGCACAGGTAACACAAATGTGGGTAATCTTTGAAGCACAGGCTGGACCAGATACTCCACAGAACCTAAACTGAAATAAATGCCTCTCTTTGAACAGCTGCATCCTGTCCTCAGAACTATGTACCTGCCCTCCAGTGCAGCAAACCAGTCCTCACGTTCACTCTCTGCTCACTGCTTCCTTCACAGGCTTTCACTGTCCTCTGCCTGATGGGCCTTCCTACCCAGGCATTCATGATGTGGCTGCTGACACAGAATAGGTGTCCCACCAAACGATGGCACCATGTACATATATGCCATGGCTACATCTGCCCTGTGGAGCCCATGTGTGCTGCTCCTTCTCCCCTGCCTGCCACCACCAACCTCCTGATTTGTCTGATCACAGGACACAGTGAAGGCTCCAGGACTGTGACAAGAGCTGTGATTAATGTTCTTACCCGCAGCAGGGAATACTCCATTATAAGCACAACACTTGCTATGGAGCTTGGCTACCTGTAAGTCACAACCCAACTCCCTCTCAAATCTGCATTCCTCCTCTCCTGCTCACCTCTTTTATCCTCTGTCTTCATAGCTCCTTTGCTAGAATCTAGTACTCCGTCCTCTGGAGCAAATTTTGCAAGTTGCTCTTTCTGTTGTCCTGCTTGCTGGTTCCCAGATATAACTGAGAACATTTTCTCATCTGTATCAGTAATTCCACTTACATATGTATTTTCATATCTATAGTTTCCAATTTGTTGTATATTCATCCTGGAATAGGCTATTACATCTTCATACCTTAGTCTCTATTTGCCTCTAAAATAGTAGATATTATATAATGATGAAATGCTGAATGCTGTTAATGCAGTAGGGGAGCAGGAAATGAATTAGAATGGGGACCCTGAATTTTTATTAGTTCTGTAGCCTGTATTTTTTTAACTGTGCAAATGCTAAGTGTAATTACTTTTAATCATTGATTTTCTTGATTTATAGAGTTTAAGGCCTAAAATTTGACACTGATCATCAAGAATGACCTTTTTCATTATACAGACTACCAAATATAATACTGTAATTCTTTATGGGCACAGTATGTTCTCAGGGAGGTAATTATTATTGGGGAAAAAAAAAATCAGATGCAATTTGGTGACCACATCTAATTTCTCAAAGCCATAACAGCCCCTATAAGCTTTTGTTTTCCTGAAGATACCCTTCAGCAAGAACTTACTTTTGTGCTCCAGCATTTTAACATCCAATTATAATTTTAATTAAACAATGAAGATACTGCAATAATAGTTTCCTCATTAAAATATGAATCAACAGGAAAATTAAGGTATTATGGCAACCTAAAGTGGACCATGCTGAAACTGGGTCATATTTTATTTAAGAGTTAAGTCTTACTTATTGTTCTTTGTGTGAAACGTATATTATAAAACGTGCAAGGTAGACAAAGGATCATTGCATACGACCATTTACATGGTATGAATACACTGGGAAAAATTCTGCTGTCAGGTCCCTCTGGGTCTTTTAATTGTGTCCAAACTTGCTTAAATATGAGTTAAATGTCTTTTAATTTCTGCTTTGGTTTTGTTTGGGGTTTTATTTCCTGTCCTCCTGGGGTTATTTGAAAAGTTTGCCTTGCTGAATGCTTTATATACTGCTGAATTTGTGGTAGCTCCTTTTGTGCCACACCTGAAGTGATACTGTTCCAACAAAAAGCAGCCCCCACATTCACAGAGGTGGCCTTGGAGGGAAATGAGGAAAAGCTATGGAGTGGAAAACTGTACCGGAATACACACCTTGTACCCCAGTATCTTGGAAAAAAACCCAGAAGTAATTGTGACATTAGATCTGAATTAATTTTTCCAAAGGGACTCAAAGCATTGATGTAGAGCCAATGCAGGAGAAGGAAAACTGTAGCATGTAACTTCAGGAACAGTATATATGGAATAATCCTGGAAGAAAATCATATAGGGTCAAAGCTTCTCAGAAATACAGGGCTAAGGGCTGATAAAGTTACCTTCTGACAATCAGTTCTTCTCAGGGAGTCTCCAGAGGCACCATAACCAAACTCCACCTGCTTCACAGCAGCTCAAGGTTCATCTGCCTGCATGATCAGGCTGCATTTCCTTATGACCCCATGCCTGTCAGCAAGTGCATGGCGGAGCACCACCTCCGAGATGACCTCAGACCGCCTGGGTTGCTTCTGATAACTCTGGGACTAGTTACTGCCATTCACAATGAGACACAGCAGCAGCAACAGCAAGCCTGAGGGAAGCAATGTGGGAATTTAGGCTGGGTTGCTTCACATTATAGCTGTGGCTGGAGGATTTGAGATGGGCAGGGTGCTAGGCACCATTTTCATAGTTTTTGCCCTCTTAGCTCAGAAATGCTTAGCTTTTGTATCATCAGAAAGCACTGATGAACCTTAGGTATTCGCCCCATGTAGCACATGGAAATAAAGCTAGGAAACTGGGGATTTGGGGGGGAGGACAAAGAGCCTTTAATTTAATTGCATTGACTAGTTCTAACTTCCATCAGGTATAGCTGCCGTTGAGTGAACGTGTGCTGCCACCTATAGGCAGCCCCAAAGCTGTTTCTGCTTTTGCAGTTCATGCAAACCCTTTCGCGTATGAAAGTCTGCTCTGTTCTCTCAGCTTCCCATACACCCTTGGAGCTACCTACAGAATTAAGTAAAAACAAAGTGAGAATGAGCTAATTTCACTGTTTTGGTTAAAGGTAGCTCACTGAAAATGTCTCATTGCTTGTGAATATGGTATTATTATTGTTACTGCTTTTCCACATTCTGTCTATAGAAGGAAATGAGCACAGGGTGTTTTTTTCTCCCTCTTCTCTGATGTGTTGCTAGCAATTGCTATCAGTTACATATAATTTTAATCGTTTTTATTAATTAAACTCAAGTATGCTTGCTTAACCTTAAGAAGAAGATAAGGCTCCATGGAAACATTACTGCAGCTTTCAGTACTTAAAGGGAGCTTATAAGGCCTATAGAGACAGGACAACTTTTAAACGAAGAATGTAGCTTTAGATTGGTTATAAAGAAGAAATTCTTTACAACGAGGGTGGTGAGACACTGGCACAGGCTGGCTATAGATGCCCCATCCCTGGAAGTGTACAGGGTCAGGTTGAGCAAGGCTTTGGGCAACCCGATCTAGTGGAAGATGTCCACGCCATAGCAGGAGGGGTGGAACCACATGATTTTTAAAAAGTCCCTTCCAAATCAAACCAGTCTATGCTTCTCTGATTCTATATGTTCTATTCTATGTTTCTATTCTATGTGATATAAAGAATAATTAATGGATTTGGGTAACGTAATTTGTACCCTCCATGCACCTATGCAATATGACTAACAATACTTTGGCAATAACGAAGTTGGCTATGAGTTGGTCTGAAGAAGGGAGAAGAGTTTTGTAGTACTGAGCATTCTGACTTACTGTCTGCATTACTTTGTGAATTATTGACTGCACTCTGGAATGAGTAAAAAGTAACAGGTTTTGGGTTTTGGAGAATAAAATCAAATTAAGATCAGCAAAATCATTTCCAAGCAAGACGTGAATCCAATAGCATAAATACTGAAAACTTTACATGATCATCCAAGAAAAGAGACAGCTTTGTTAATATCATTGCTACTAGCACTGGTGCATTGCTACATTTCAACATATGGCTCCTGCAAAACAGAAAAAACTATTGATAACTTGACAAAAGTGTTGTGTCTCAGCCTCTTCACAGCAGGGGAATGAAAAAATCAACACTGTTACAATAGCATGAAGTACTCTTACTGTAGTTTCCCTTTTGCCCCATTTTTTTTAACAAAAAAGGTGAAGAGGGAAATCACATTTAATATTTCTTTGAATTCATACACCAAAATGGTGGCCAGTTTTCAGTTTTTAATCTTCACTTTAACAAAGAGGAGTTGGGCAGCTATTGATGGTGAAACACAGCAGTCGACTACCTTGTAAATTAGAAGCTGCGGTAGTAAAAATGGATTTGTATATCACCAGGAGTAGAGAGAGTGTCTGCCTTGTAAATTTAATTAAACAGCAGGTGCAAAATCAGGTCATATGGCTTTGATATGCCCCATGTGAGGATGACAACTAGGCAATGATTCTAATATGAAGAAATTTGCATACATTTGCATTGGATTGCATAGAGCATTGTAGCTCACACCTACTTTCTGTGTTTCATTGTGGGGAAGTTGAAGATTTGAATGAATGGTTCCTATTTAGTTTCTACAACTAAACACAAGAAATGCTTTTGTTCTGTCATGGTAGGGAACATATGGGTTATGATGCTGTTATGTACCATTTTATAGAGTATGCTTACATGATAATCAAACATTTGAAAATGCAGCTGAGATGCTTAAAATGACAGGAGAAGAAAACGGGGGGTGGGGAGGGAAATAAGAAGAATGGAAACCACCTCTGTGTTTTAATCTTTTCTTGATGATCATTTGTTTACTGGAGCATTAATGCAAATCTACATTCTGGTTTTTGTCCAGGGGGTGTCATAAACAATTCTCTTTGTGTTTGTAGTTAATATTGTAAACAATGAAATTATGTAGGTTGGAAGTGTTTTCAAATATGGCAACTAGCACCTAGTAAAGATTATTAGTTATAAAAAAATACATTTTCATACTCTACTGGCCAAATTTGGGTAGAAACGCATAGATGATAGTTATGCTTCTAATTCGATAGGTTTAGTGGGAAAACCAACTTCACAGATTCCCAGCTCTTTACTGTTAAAATGTTAATGAAGAGTTGGTTTCATTTTGACAGGCTGCCTGTGACATTCTGAATTCCAATACTGACTGGGCTAAACGTATAACTTCTAGAGGCTATTAAAACACAACTGGGAGGGCAAAAGGAATTGCTGTGAGAGAAGCAGGTGCAGCTGAAAAAAGGACAAACCTTGTTCACTAGGTATTACCTAAACCTGGGGCAGCAAAGACCAAAACATGCCAAGAATAGGCTTCTCAGGGAAACTGTGAGCATGAGCCTCCTTGCACTTCTGCAGGCTGATCTGCAAAACACCATAAAACAAATTTAAAATTTGCAGTGGCTCTTATCTTTGGTGGTGGTGTCCCTGTAAACTGCCAAATCTGGAAGCTGTTAACCTATGGTAGCAATGCCCCAGCTATTAATACTGAACTAAGGGCACGAATCATCCCAGATAGTTCAGCTCACTTAAACTAGACACAGAGATCAGATCTAACTAGAAAGCTGGGAGTCGCTGCGGCAAAGATCTGAATACCAGATCTGTAGGAAAGCTACCCTGGAAGGCAATGCCAGGTGACAGCAGTATGTGGTTACTCAAGTGAGCTATATTTCCTTTGTAGTGTAGTGTAATATAAACAAGTGGCTATATAAGCCTTTGTGAGACACACTTTAAAGAAGCGTCAGGCTGTGTCAGGAGGCACCACCTTTAAATGCGATGATGTTGGCTTTCGTATTAATTTCCTGGTGTAAACTTAAGCTCCCAGAGCAAAATGTATTTTCCACTAGGTTTACAGAGTTTCTGGCCAAAGAACAAAAATAACATGACAAAGCTCCTGGTCACAAGGCTACAAAAACCATTTGCCCTATGAGTTGGTTTTGTTCGCAGGAATCTCATACTGCAGGACTGTTTCATGGGGAGCGCATGAGTGTATTTCTCACTTTGGACATTTAAGTTTGTCTCTGCTGGGGTTCTTTACTGTTTCTTTTAAAACACAGACCTCCATGTGATTAAGCACAGATGGGGAGTGGTGAGGAAAAGCTGAAAAATGAAAAGGAAAAGAAGCGGTATGAGAATTCAGGGAAAGTATGGGAGAGAACTGTACAGAAGCCTCCTAGACAGATCTTCTGCCAACATAAAATACTTCTATTATATCAAGGGCTGATGTGCTTCAGGAGGTTTCTTTCTTTGCTACCTGCAGCCTCCTCACTGAGGTTTTCTATTCCTTCAGTTGTGGTGAATGCTATATCAACTGTTTATGTTTACCCTATGTGGGGTTAGAAATCTTCAAAGGTATCGCAGAAAGGCTGTAATTTTTGTAACCATTCTCCCCAAATCATTCATTACTACTATTTGCTCTGTAGAACGCTGTATGTGCTTTCTCAGCTAAGTACCTGAGTGGCCTGAATGAGGGCACTAAAGCTTGCAGGGCCTTCAGCACCCCTGCTATGTAAATAGTGTAGGTTTACTGAATTTGGCCCTAATCATTTTGTTTTAAAAAGCTCATATCTTTTGTCCTGGAGCTCCCAGGAGAAGCTTATAGAAGCTGTCAATATACCAGTTGCAAGCACATAATCTCCAGCTCCTGATAAACGCCAAAAAAAAAAAAAAATAGTATAAAACTTCCTTTCAGTAAAGAAATTAATTAGTTACTTCTTTTATTCAATTTCCTTCCTTTTTTTACCTTTTTTTTTCTTTTTTGGCCAAATAATAATAAAAAAAGAGTAAAAAAACCCAAGCATGAAATAAATCAACTCATTTGTTTTACCTTGTTTTAATTTGGGGCTTTTGTTTGGTTTTGTGTTATTTGTGGTTGTTTTTTTCTTTGTTTGTTTTTGTTTTTTTTAATGTCATGAAACAATGCCCAGGAAAACAAACATCAGAATTAATGTAATTAATTATGACATCAATAAGCAATTCAGCAGTTCTGAGAACATATTCAAATGACCTTCCCAAATAAAATGCCAGCAATGTATATTAAACACCTGAAAGAACTATTTTAAAACAGTTAACATACCAAAAGCATTCACACAGATTGGATACGCATGTTAATTTTGCAGCAAGGTTATCCCCGTGGATCACAGAGCAAAAGGATAAGTTAAGAGAATAAAAGCAAAAGCACCTAGAAAAAGCAGTCAAGCAAGAAAAAGACATTAGTAAAATGAAAAGAAAACTGAATGGAGTCAAGCTATTTTATTTTAACTAGACCTTCCTGCAATGTGGAACCAAAGAGCCAGTGCATATGAAGGGCAGGAGTAAAGGAGCACTGGTTAAGTTCTGCAGCTGGTGGTCCCATGTGGCAGTGCCTTGAGATGACGAAGAGAGATGAGAGGTGAAGCTGCTATGGCTCTGTCCCACAAACCAGGAGAATTTACCCTACCAGTCAGTGGATGCAGTTTGCATGGTCACTCCCTCCTGGTAGCTCCAGGCCACAATTCCTGGTAGTTTCTCTATGACACTGTGGCTTCAGACCACCCCTGCACACACTGGCTGGTGCCAAGCAGGCTTGAATTTTAGGAGAGGCTCTTTATTGCTCCCACAAGCTTTTTTTTCCCCAAACACTGGAACTGGTTTCAAGGGCTGACCTAGAACTGTTACCCTGCTAGGAAGCATAAACCCACCACATACTTGCACCTCTTGAACGAAGGCAGCCAAAAATACCCAGCAGAAGAATTAACTTTCTAGTTTATTTCACATGTGTGTAAGTATCTCTACAAGGTATCTCTACGAGGTATGAAAGGGATATAAGTTTTCAATGAATTCTCCTAACATATCAGAAGTAACATTCACAACAAGACTAAATATTTGACCTGCCATTCCTAAGCTTAAAAATTTAAGCTTAAGTATTTTCTATGTAAATATTGTAAATTCATAAACCAATTACATCAAAGGACTCACCTTCAGATTGTCAAAGAAGATACGCTGGATAGTAAAAACCCAAGAATTTGTGAGTTGTTTTAGGCAACTGAAAACTTGATTCCAAATACCTTCAACCTCATTATCATCCTCATTGGATTCTCTAACTGAGCAATAACTTGCATAAGAAAGTATCCTGGCCATTTAAATATTTACTTTAGGTGAATATAATTAACTTTTCTAAAACTGGTAAGCTTTTAAAAGTCACCACTCCAGGGCTTTGCTTCAGTTTTTCACAGTTTGCTCTGGTTCTTCATAATTTATATGCTTTTCTTCCAAGGTTATTCAGACAGAAACATGTGCCTCTTTGCTCCCACATCAACCAGAGGAAACACCAGATGGGTGCAACTTACTGTTATTAATTTGTACTGCATTGTAAAAAAATACAGCAAACTAGCCCTAACTATTTCAAGCTCAGTTAGAGAAAATTAGAAGACATAGAATGAAGGAAATTATCTCTGTTTTAGAGAATAACACACTGAAATCGATCTGGTTCAGGAATCATCAAACAAGAAGTTAGAACTAAACCTCTTGATTCCAAGGTTAGCTGGGCAAGAAACAGTATTTTCCTATATGAAGAGTTTCCAAAATCTAGACAGTTTTCCCATTCTATAATCTAATGAAACTGAGCCCTGTCGAAGTGAAAAAGTCTCCATTTCAATTTAGTTGTGTTTTAACAGTGTTTTAGCTGGCTTCTAAGGGGTAGGAAATGGGGTGAAATCCTTAGGTTGAATTAAAGTATTGTTTGTGGTTTGGGTTTTTTTTAAGAATCTAAGGTGAATATCCTATTCTTTGGATTAATCTGGGGGAATATTCTTTCTAATTTTAAACAGCAATTTTATTCTTTTCAAAACTAACTCTCACATCCTCTGGTGACATTTGAATATCATGAATATGCATTTTTTCAAATTAAGAAAATGATTAAAATCTCAGTATTCCCTAATACTAAGTTATTTATACTATTCCAAAACCTTTTCCTTTATTTCTACCTTCTTAATTAACAAAAGATAGCAAAAGAAAGACTGTTGAAATACTATGGCCTTTGAAATTACACCTTAGAAATTGCATTATGATTTGTTACTAGGCTGAGCTGCTGTAATACCTCTGGTTTAGTTGCTCATAGCTAGGACATAGATTATCAGTACTTTATAATTCTAATGCCATCATTGTGTGTCTCCTTTATAAATAAGAAAAACTTTAATATGGAAGGTGAGCTTCACTGCAGTGTTCAAATATAACAACCAAGCTTAGTGTTTTTCCTATTTCATGTGGAGCAAACATGTGTAAATACTTCATTAAAATTAAAAAAAAGTGAAAGTTGCTCCTTATTGATTGATTTTTCAAAAGCTCCCTAGACTGATTCGGCTACAGATGTTTGCAAAATGATTGGATGCAAAGTGGACTTAATTCATAAAAGCAATAAAATGTTGCTTATTGACTGAACAGATGAACTAGCTGAGGGGACATAATTTGCAGTGTTCTTATTGGAAATGCTTTGAAGAAATGTAATGATAGTGTAGAAAAAAAGCCTTATTACGTGTGGTAGAATGAATTTCCTGCAAAACATTTAAAAAAATTTGAAGTACTGATAAAATTAATTCCAGAATTTTGGATTGTGCAGTTATGCATCCAAATAAACTTGTGGCACTCACAGACTAATCTTGTTATTCACAGTTAACAAAGAAATTATTTAAACATGCATTCAAAACAATGTTAAGATGAAAAAAAGAAAGAAGTGCTGGTAGCTAATATTCTTTCCTATGTTGCCAAAGTACTTATTTTTCTACTACTTGTGTCTACTGAGCATTTTCAAGGCTGCACAACTTCAGACATACTATAAGATAGTTCCTTGTGACTCAGGTCATCACTCCCAAAAAAGAGAGTGCAGAAACCGTTTCCTTTCTTGAGAATCCAAACGTTTAACTCCATGCTTAATAAGGATGTACAAAGACAGAATTTAAGTCATGTTGCTGCAGGACCTCAGTGTGTTCTTTCATGCTTCTCAGTGGCTGAGCCGGATGACACTTCTTTACAACTTATGGCTGATTAATATCTTTTTTTTATTTTAGATAATTCACTAGTAACCTGGGAATTTTGTTGTTCCTTACCTTCTTAAACTCCATTTTTTGTTTTCTTAAATCTTTACATGGGAATTCTGGGCATTAGTCCTAATCTGAGTTTTGAAGCACTATTTCGAGTGAGATCCCATCTAAAACTTATGCTGGTAAGATTTCCTTTTTGAAACCTTCAAAAGCCCTTATCTCTCTCCATAAGGAACTCAAGGTCTTATTTTAGAGTGATTTCAGCAAATGTCTGGAATTTAAGCTTAAATTTGGTACCTTTTTATCTGGGCAGATTGCATCTGTATTCCCCAGGCCTTTCTCCAAACGTGTTTGCAGATGTGTTAACTGCAATGGATATGACTTTCTTCTTCTGCTGGGCAAAGTTTTCCCTTGAGCTGGCTCATGAACATTATTCCTGATGACAGCAGGGTGCTTTGAAAAACATTGCTGGTCACTATAGAAGTGAAATTATCATCAATGTATTTACTTTTCTCCTGGCATGACTTACAGCAGAAAACACAGGGCTGTGAAAAGAACATCCAGCCATGCTTTCAGTGTTTGAAGAATGGTGGATTGCCTGTTTGGAAAGCTGAAGGCCAAATGACACAGCTTTGAGCATTATTTGAGTGCCAATTCTTCAGATGCCATGTGTATGATTATGATCTGCAATTCCCTGTATTATATACTCAATTGGGCAAAAATTTTTACCAGGGTTGGATTTTGGAAACTGATGGACTCTATAGACAGTTCACCCAACCAGAAAGGGGCTGCAAAAGTAAGTTCAGCAGGAGCAAGGATTTATATTTTAATGAATAATTGCTAACTAATATATGCTTTATTCTTAAGATGTTTATGTTTCCAGTTTGTCACTGTATTGGGTTTCCGTGGCAAGGTTTTGGTAGAGGGGGCTACAGGGGTGGCTTAGGTGAGAAGCTGCTAGAAGTTTCCCCCATGCCATCTCTAAGGTGGACAGGCTACTGGCCAAGGCTGAGCCCATCAAGTGCTGCTTCTAACACCTCCAGGATAACAAATTTAAGAGTGGGAAAATGTTGCTGCATAAAAGCAATTGCAGCCAGAAGAAAGGAATGATAATATGTGAAAGCAACAGCTCTTCAGGCACCCAGGTCAGTGCAGAAGGAAAGACAGGAGGTGCCCCATGACCGGAGCAGAAATTACCCTGCAGCCAGCGCGGAAGACCAGAAGGGATCAACCCACCATAGTCACAGAGCTTGGTTTTGCTTGATGTATTATTTGGTTTATCTTCTAGACAGAAGGGGATGACAATCTTAATGGCGCATGGCATTTCTGTTAATTTTTTCTGTTTGTGTGGGTAAGGGGTTAATGCTTTGTTGTTTTCATTATTACATTTAATTATTGCATGTTTGTACAAAATTTGAGCCCTGAATTGCAATTTTAGTTCCTGGCATGCATCATTTGTCTGAGGGTACTCTGGCTTAAAAAGGGAAACAAAGCTATGTGTTTCTCTTGTTTAGGAACAATTCTCTTCCTAAACATACCTAATGCAGCCCCATTTGATATGCCCAGGATGCCAGAGACATCCACATGGGACTAGGAGACAAGATGTATAGAAGACTTCTAGGCAGTTGAAGACCAGGTGGGATTGTATAAGGTACTACAGGAAACTGAATCTCACTGCTCATTTTGATCTGTTGAAAGAAAGACTTGAGACCAGCATAAAATCTGCAGTGCAGAATAATATGAAAAATAATAACAAAAAGTTGTATTTTCTGCTTATAACTTAAAAAATGGAAAAATTCAGCCAACACCTTTGTAAAATCCTGCAATGAAAGTGGTCAAGGCACTAGGTTTTATTAGTACAAGGACTTTAATGCTTAAATTTTAAGCCCATTTAGAGTCATCTTCTCATCAAATTAACTTTATGCACTAGGATTGCTAAGATCACTGTCTTTATCTGCTGTAACTGATGACAGCAAGAGTGTCACTTGTGTATACTACCCCACTGTTTCCTGCCTAAATGGGTGTAACTGCCTAATACCTGTTCAGAGTTTTTTAAAGCAGTAGTGAACAATTAGGCAAATCTGGTGGGCACATGCACAGCTGTGTGCTTACCTGTGAGGTTGAAGTCTTTATGATGTGGTTCTAAAACTGAAAAGATAGGGGAGGAAATAAGGATAGACACAGACAGAAAGACCTGGAGGCAGTAACTTCATCATAGGATGGTTGAATCTTGATTTTTTTTACAGCTTTTCTCTCACCACTTATATATATGCCTTCTTCTCAATGGAAAAAAATCCCTTACCTGTTTTTGGAATTGAGCATAGCCTGTGGGATAGCAACCCATGATAACTTCCAGGAAGCACAAACAGTTCAAGAGATGGTATCTTGAATTTGAGAGACTTTGAGGTTGAATTATGTTTTGCCTCACCTACATGATGCAGCATTGAAGAGGTTAAACAAAAGTTGCTCCTCCTTCAAAACTGTATTAATTAAAAATGCAAAACCCAAAGAAATCACAGCTGGATAAATAAAAACAGCCCAGATGGTATAGCAACAAACTTCTGGCAGGTCTTGAAGCAGACAGTATTCCTGCATATTTTATTTCCTAGCACAGGCTATCACCAGACCACACCAGTGATGGTTTGGCAACAGCAGCAGAATGCAGGGCATTCAAGCTGTCCTGGTGCTAAAGCACCACTAAAAGGCAACGCAGGTCTCAGAAACACCTGACAAAACACCTGGTGTTTGTTCATCACACAAAGCAAATCACCAGATTCTTGCTTGTGAGTCAACTAGATGTTTCTTCACTGAGAACAAATTCCTTTTGGTGATTATCTTTATAGTGTGCACACAGGCAAAGTTTATCCTTTCAATTTATGCATGTGGTGTCAAATCCAATGATATCTTGCTGTGTATTTGTCAGCTTGATCTGAAAAACACTCAACCATTCAGACCTGGTTTGATAAGCTCTAGATCATGTTCATACGTGCAGAACTTCAGCAAAATCCGAAACAAGTTACTTTAACTTTTGAAAAGGAATTGGGTGCCACTAGTCCTTCCCAGATGTGTCTGGCTAATTCCTCACATCCTATAGACTGGCTTTGCCTACATACAGGAGATGAACAATTGGGTTGTGTTGTTACAGCGGTTGTTTCACTACCAGGTTCATGAAACTAAATGTCCAAAGTCTAAGAATATCTGGACAGCCCTTCTGGTTAAAAATAAAGTCATGTTTGAGAAAACATGAACATAGAGTGACCAAGCCAAGGCTCAGGGCAAATAACTTGTCAGCCCTAAGAAATCATTAAGCTTCATCCCAATTGGTTTTTTCTACTCATTGGTAAAACAACAAGTATCAAAAGGAGTGTAGTAGATGCTGCGTGGATTAGCATCTGAGAATGAAAGTATTGAGACAGACAAAAAGAAAGAGGCATGAGAAACAGAGTTATTCAGTGACAAGGTTTAAATGGCAGAAAACATACAGGAACAGCAATTAGAAATAAGCTTCTCTCTCAAGTGATCATCACGCACCTTCTGAATGATCTATAGTGGAGTCTTGTGTTTGTCTTTTCAAATGAAGCCTGCTCTTAATACAAACCTGTAATTGGAGAAGGCTGAGGTTCTTAATGACTTCTTTGCTGCAGTCTTCACCGAAAAATGCTCTGACCACACCACCCAAGTCTTGGAAGGCAGACACACAGACTGTGAGAATGAAGACCCAGGGCTCACTGTAGGAGAGGATCTGGTTCGAGACCATCTTAGGAACCTGAACGTATACAAGTCCAAGGGACCTGATGAAATCCATCTGCGGGTCCTGAAGGAATTGTCAAATGAAGTTGCTAAGCCACTGTCCATCATACTTGAAAAATCATGGTAGTCAGGTGAAGTTCCCAATGACTGGAAAAAGGGAAATATAACCCCCATTTTCAAGAAGGGGAAAATGGATGAGCCAGGGAACTATAGACCAGTCAGTCTCACCTCTGTGCCTGGAAAAATCTTGGAGCAGATTCTCCTGGATGGCATGCTAAGGCACATGAAAAACAACAAAGTGCTTGGTGACAGACAGCATGGCTTCACTAAGGGGAAATCCTGCCTGACCAATCTGGTGGCCTTCTATGATGGAGCTACGGAACTGATGGACAGGGGTAGAGCAGCTGACGTCATCTACCTGGACTTGCGCAAAGCGTTCGACTCTGTCTCACATGACATCCTTGTCTCTAAGTTGGAGAGACATCAATTTGATAGGTGGACCACTCAGTGGAAAAAGACCTGGCTGGATGGCCGTGCGCAAAGAGTTGTGCTCAATGGCTCAATGTGCAGCTGGAGACCAGTAACGAGTGGTGTCCCTCAAGGATCAGTGTTGGGACTGGTCTTGTGTAACATCTTTGTTGGTGACATGGACAGTGGGATAGAGTGTACCCTCAGCAAGTTTGCCGATGACACCAAGCTGTGTGGTTTGGTTGATACGCTGGAAGGAAGGAATGCTATCCAGAGGGAACTTGACACGCTTGTGAGGTGGGCTGATGCCAACCTGATGAAGTTTAACCATGACGAGTGCAAGGTCCTACATGTGGGTCAGAGCAATCCCAGGCACAGCTCCAGGTTGGGCAGGGAAGAGATTGAGAGCAGCCCTGCAGAGAAGGACTTGGGAGTGTTGGTCAATGAAAAAATGAATATGAGCCAGCAGTGTGCGCTTGCAGCCCAGAAAGCCAACCATATCGTGTGCTGCATCAAAAGGAGGGTGACCAGCAGGTCGAGGGAGGTGATCCTGCCCCTCTACTCTGCTCTTGTGAGACCTCACTTGGAGTATTGTGTACAGTTCTGGTGTCCTCAACATCAAAAGGACATGGAACTGTTGGAACAAGTCCAGAGGAGGGCCACGAGGATGATCAGGGGACTGGAGCACCTCCCGTATGAAGATAGGCTGAGAAAGTTGGGGCTATTCAGCCGGCAGAAGGGAAGGCTGCGTGGAGACCTCCTAGCAGCCTTCCAGTATCTGAAGGGGGCCTGTAGGGATGCTGGGGAGGGACTCTTCATGAGGCACTGTAGTGATAGGTCACAAGGGGTAATGGGTTCAAAGTTAAACAGGGTAAGTTTAGATTGGATATGAGGAAGAAATCCTTTACTGTAAGGGCTGTGAGGCACTGGAAAGGTTTGCCCAGGGAAGTTGTGAATGCTCCATCGCTGGCAGTGTTCAAGGCTGGGTTGGACATAGCCTTGGATGGCATGGTTTAGTGGGAGGAATCCCTGCTGATGGCAGGGGTGTTGGAACTAGATGATCTTAAGGTCCTTTCCAACCCTAACTATTCTATGATTCTAATGCAAGGGGTAGAATCAGCATTAGCAGTATGCCATGCTATCATGCTCGCTACATACCATATAATCTGTGCAAAAAAAAATTTTGGAAATGTATGTATTAGAGTTGGTTTGATGTTCTTTTGTCAAGCTGCGGGCTGGGTTGTGTTTTCAGATCAACCCTGTTTCAGTGCATGGTTCTTGCTTAGATTCCCCCACAAAGGCTCCACAGATTGCAAGGGTTTCTCTGCAGACTCGGAGGCTTACCCTTCTATAACGGGGAACAGAGTGACCTGGACTTGAGGCTATTTCTCTAGCTTTTGTGTAGTCCTCCACAGCCTTCATTTACGTTTGGTATTATGATGGAAATCAGACTTTTTTACTGCCATATGAACTCTAAACATATGGCTTGATCCACCCCAGAAACTTTCATAAAGCTATATGAGGCAGGAAACAATAGATGGCTTTTGGTCGTGGGCATGATGGATACTTAGGCTTTATAATTAAAGAAAGGCTTTGGTGAAGGAAAAAATCCTGAAAGGCAACATGGCTGTTGCAGCCACAAACCTTATTATTGCTACAGTGAAAACTAACGGCATCCATTTTGTCTAGTAACTCTGAACTGGCCTTATTCCAAAGATGGTCTCCTGAGTGATTTGGATTAGACTTTGACTTCATGGCCAGATTTTCATGCAATGCAAGTTGTTGTTTTTTCCTTTCTTTTCTGTAATAATATATGTGCTGCTCTGGCAGATGTTTTATTTTCACAATTTTTTTTCAAAATCAACACTACTGAATGATACTGAGATGCTTTGATGGTGTAATCCTGACTGAAAAAGCCTTCTGGCACATTGGATAAAGACTTGTGATATGCGTGCTGTTGTGTTACAATAGATATACCACTGCTCAACCTCCTGTTCAGGTTGAGCCCCCACATACTTTTCTCACGTCCTCTCCCGAGCCTCCCATATGGTTTTGGAAGCTGCTGAGCTTCATGTGCTGACTCCCACCTTCTGAGGGGCAAACGCAGCAGATTGAAGATCCTGCACACACACATACCCACCCACCCCCCTAAAGCATGAGCAGGAACAGAGACAAACCTGCATTTTAAAAGAAAGAAAAAGCAGCTGGCAAGAACATGACAGACATTTCTTCCTTCAATAGATCTCCTGCTTCCTTTCCACCCACCCTTTTCTCTTTGGTTGCTTGTCCGTGGATCATTTCCTGCTCCAGGTGGTGTTTCCTTCTTTGCGAAGAATTTAAAGACTAGAGTGCCAGCACCCTCGCTCCCTCAAGTAATAGCCTGCTCAATGTGCAAACATCTGTGTTACTGCCTGTATAGTTAATAGGCTTGAGTGAAATTTCCATTCCTTGGCAGATAGCTTGGATAGGACTGAATACTCAACCCTGAATGGGAATACTTGCTCTACCTAGATTCAGTAGGGACAGCAGCCTCAGTGTGAGGCAGGTGACAGATGCTGTGTTATGCATTTTTTGACTTGACATGTCATAATGTGGATTCCCATGGCAGTAATGACAGTGATTCTTCACTGGACTTGAAAACAATGGAGACAGAGTTCAGTATTGAGCTTAATCTTGGTTGGAGGTAGGGAGCAATGAATTATTGCTTACTTCAGATGGAACATGGATTCCTAATTAACAAGTTGATCACGACTGAATTCTCATATATATGTTTTAATCAAACATATATTATACATATATGTATATAAAAAAAGAATATTCGTCTGAGGTATTCGATTATTTGGGTTTTTTTTTGTTCCCAGCCTTTACTTTTCCCTTTGGTCCCAGTTCTGTTTTCTGATATTTGGTTTTCCCTACTGAAATCACATTGGCTTTGTTCCTTGGTTAGTTAATTCAAACAGGCTGAATTATAAAGAAATACATAATAAGAAATTTATAGCATCATGCACATAGTGCACTTTTGGAGTGACTTATCAATGGATATAAAAAACATGAAAAAAATTTGCAGACTTTTTCCTAATGTTCATAAGGACCAGCTGAATGACAGGGAATGAAACAGAGGCAGGGGCCTCTGAAAGCTGATCTTGAGCTCCTGAGCCACGAGGTAAGGAAGAAGCGCTGTGGTTGTTACCTTGATAAAAAGCTAATAGTTTGCCACTGCTCTAGTTCCTTTTATCACTGGCTCAATTTGTGTTGTGGAAACTTTAACTGCATTAGGAGTTTATGTGATGGTAAATAAGATATTTCAGGAGAGATCTGAGAGATGGTTACTGGAAGTGTCCAAAGATGACCATTTCCAGAGTACAATGTCAGTCTGTTCTAGACTGGTGTATCTGCCGAAGAGCCAGAGCTCCATGGTCGGGTTACAAACTCTGGCTGTTCCTTGGAGGGTGTTGGAGTCCTGGTGGTTTGTGATTTTTTTTCCTACTGACAATATCTCTCCAGGGAACAATGCTTTTTGTTTATGAAAGAATTAGAAAAGGGAGAGGATTTTTCTACCTCCTAAAGTGAAAACACAAAAATGCTGACAAAGAAATAGCTTTAAACATATATACATATGCGTATTTTGTTCCACACTTAGTAAAGATTTTTATAAAACATTATTTTGAAAACAAAACCAACACCACAGATGAAGCTCTGGAGTACTTTACACTGTGTCTGGAATTGGGACTGTAGAGTGAGAAAGTGACCTCTGTTTTCATCCTTATGTACAGACTCCCAAAAAGCAGAGTGTATTTTAAATAATAGCTATTTAGGGAGTTTGTCTGGGAATCTTTGCCTGGCAAAAGACAGGCAAAAAATGTTGATGCTCGTTTTAACCACTTCTTGTTCTGCCAAGTTGAGATGTTCCTAAGATTCTTTTGCTGTAACCTTGAAGAAGGTCCTCTTGAAATCAATGGATTAAAAAACGTGCCTGAAAGGGTAAAGGATAAATTAGGTATCCAAGTTCAGTGCAGAGACTCACATTTTCTCTGTGAGATGTAGTTCTTCACTGCAGCAGCTACTTAGTTATTGTGATATAAGAGCTCTTGATGTGGTTTTCATGTGAAAACAAGCATTTTTCAAAGACTTTATTTATTGAACCTATGTCTCAGTTTGAAACCAGAATTTAAAGTTTCATTTAAAAATATCTGAAAATGTGAAATTGTAGTCAGCAGTGGACTGAGTTTTTGCAAGCAGTTTTTACCAATTTAAACAGAAAAACACTTTAAGTACTTAAAACGGCTCTACAAAATTCACAAACAGCATGAACACAGTGCAGTAATGCATCTTCAGATGTAATGTAAACTGTTCACTTGTACAACTATCTCTTTAGCTCAAGAAATTAAGTGTAAAATTAAACTGTTCAAGTTCAGAAGCTTTGCTCACCAAATGTAGTGTCAACACCACAGTGACACCAGTTAACTCTATGTTTTGTTGCACGAACATCACACTATTTAGTATTGGATTATTTCTTACAATCCTATGCACTGTTTTTTACTGCAACTTCCAAAAGTTAGTGTGTTTTCCCCTTAAGAAGATCCACAGTTGCTGCAAAATTATCACAGCTGCTATAAATACATGGGTGATGGTTACTGCTGCCTGTATTTGCTACATGGCAAATCTCAGTGGAGAGTTCAGTTCACATAAAAGGTAGCAGACTGATGCTGAAGAGTTGTTCTTCAGAGGACACACAGAAACATTTTCACAGTAATTATGAATTGGTCTGCAGAGTTCAAATATATTCAAAGTTACATTTCTCATGTCATCATCTGTAAGAATTCAGAACAAATTCTCTTTGTTCAATTTATTTGCCTTTAGTTTATCCAGATGTACTTAATAGGGAAATTTTATTCATTATCAAAGTTCTGTGAGTTACTGAAAATCATAGCCTAATTCTCATCCTGAGTTACACATCATGCAGCCTCTTTAACTTACTGAAGTTGCAGGAGAGTAAGACAGCTTACGGCCTGTCTCCTTTTTGCGAGTTCTCTGACATCTCAATTTCAGCCTTCTAATGAATTTCAAATACCTACTAGTCATGGTATAGAGTCATGCCATAGCAAAACTTGGCCTGTGAGCACCTAAACCTGCTACTTTCTCTCCTTTCCACCAGGATTTAGCTTTTTCTTATTTCAAAACTATTGGCTTCAATAAGCCTTATGACTGATTAAACCCAAACAGCTGGTTCTGCCTTCAAGTCTACAAAACAATACCAGTACAGTTGCTTCCATTAAAAGACATTTCTGACATCAGCAGGCTATCATGCAGGCACAAGGATACAGTGCAAAGTCCCACAAACATCCAAGACTTACCATGAATTTTCTCAGGCACAGTCAGATCCAGGGTCAATTTTCAGTTCTGTGTCTGCCAAATTATTAAGCTACAATATTTCATTTTCCATAATACAATCTTTTCTATCACTGGCAAATAGTCACGATTAAAAGTGCACCCATCTGGTTCTTATTAAGATAAATTATCACATTGATCTGTTACTCTGCCTATACTTAAAATGGCGTATTTATTTTGTTTTGTGCAAGTCACCCTCTATTTAACAAAATGGACGAGGGATATAAAAGTGGTTTGGTAAGCAGTGACAGAAATCATCCTATGGAAAAGCTGTCTGTAAGAGGGCTTAGTGCATGTAGAGATAAGCCCAAGAGTCCCACAGTGAGGATTTGTGTTGAGACTAGAGGATGAGAAGGACACAGCTTGAGCAAACACTTCATTAACCATGAATAATGAATGAAGAGGCTGGAGAAAATGTAGTGCTCTGTTTAAAAGAAAAAAAAAGTTATGAGCTGAACTGTCAATACCTTGTGATGCATGCAAAGAGCAAAACAGTTTGCAGAACTGCAGTCGGTACTTAATGCTGTTTTCCCTGCTAAACAGCAAGTCAGGCACCTTCCTTCAAGCTAACAAGGGACCAAATTTGCTCCTCTCAGAATGAATAGTTTAGATGGGGTAGCTGGTTAATGATTTGTTTCAATGACTTTCCCAGAGGTCTTAGTGTGTTTAAAAAAGAAACAAAAATGAAAGGATAAGATCATCATGATAATTCTACAGTGAAAATCTCAGTAACTTTGGAGTATGGTACCAATAAAAAATTGTGTAGGTTTTTAATCACTGGGTACAGTAAGCAATGTCTTCTACATCCTGCTTGAACATGTTTATCATAGGCATTTTTTGGGCACACATGAGGACATGCAAGAATTGTTAATGTGCTCCAGGTATAAAGGGAGCAAGGGAATTGTTATAAAGGCAATTAATAAAAAACAAACAAAAAATTTTTTAAGTTTCTTAGTTTGTTATCTTATTTATAAACTACATTTTCCCAAATGATGTGAATGAGACTTATTAAAATGTGTTTTTTTTAAATAATTGTAATTGGATTTTCATTTTATAGCTCATGGTTCAGTTGCAAGGTAAACAACAGCCTTTGTGAGACAATAGGTGGTAAAATTTGTCTCACTGACATTTCTTGTGGGACATAGGACATGGCAGGAATTTACAGTACTTAATAGAGTTGTAATGAAATGAAACTCAGATCACTGTTTAAAAAGCTGTAGAGTAACATTAATGCTCCACAATTAGCCTTTAATCTTATGTTGATGCCTCAGCCATTGCAGTATTATCTGAACATCCTATGTGCCCTATATATATAAATAAAAGGAATAAAAGAAAAACCAACTTCATCTACCGGGAACAAAACAAAAAAAAAAAGTAACAAACCCAAAACCAACCAACCAACCAAAAAAAGCACACCAAAAAAAAAAAAAACCCAATCAAAAACAAACCACAAAAACAACAACAACAACAACAAAAAACCCAGAAAGCATGGAGGTCCATAATGCTTTGCAAGCCCTGATTGTTGTAAATGCATTTATTTTGGTATGCACAGTGGGGATGTGAATTATTTATGTGCTAGTAGTGTAGGATGGCATGTTATTTTACACTGTCATGATTTAACCCCTGCTGGCAACTAAGCCCCACACAGCCACTTGCTCCCTACCTCCCAGTGGGATGGGGGAAAAATTATCAGAAGGGCAAAAGTGAGAAGATTCATGGGTTGAGATAAAGACAATTTAACGAGTAAAGCAAAAGCTGCACACACCAGCAAAGCAGAAGAAGGTTGATAGCACTGCCTTTTACCAACTATTTTTTAACCTTTCTGTTACAGTGACCTTGTCAAGTTGTTTAACCTTTGTGCATGATGTTTTCTAAATTGGATGTTGTTCAGGTTAAATAAATGATTACAGATGTATTCTGTTCTCTTTCAGGAAGAATTTTGGCCAGAATTAAAGAACAACTGTTTGAGTTTTGGTGAACTTTTCTAAAAAACAGTGGCTCAGAAAATCCCAATCTTGTAGACAGCAGTGTTTGGGCAGGGGTAGCAGTTCATGACATGTCTGAGAAAATGTGTTTCACTGGGCCACATCCTGGTACTACCTTTGCAAATCCACATTTCACTCATCCTCTCTCTTGAGAATTTTGATTAAGCATCTTCAAAAACAGAGTGGGTATTCTCCCAGGTGTTCCTTGATGTTGTGTTTCTGGACTAACACAGGATGGGACGGATCAGATTCAGAGTTGTAGAAGTAACAAGGAGCAGGGAGTTTCTCCTCTTCCATGCTCTTCAGCTACTGCTGTAATAGTAAATGAAATAAGCTCTGTCTGAGAATAAATGGCCTCATGTGGACTGCATCCAAATAGCTGAACACCCCTCCCCTCAAAGCAGAGTGGCCTTGTCTATGTACTTCACCCTGGGGACATGTTGTGTTCTAAACTGTGTATGGTCTCTCTCTGACAAAATATTATTTGCTGTGAGCTAATCCTACACCAGTTAGTATGCGAGCCATTTAACAATATGAAAAATTGGACAGTATTTGTTGAGCCCATGGTCTGGCTGTGGTCATCTGTGCTAGGCCTGGGCAGTGGTTCTTGTTAATCTGAATCCAGAGGACTATAGGGACTTTCTGGGGGGAAAATATCAAGCATGAAAGCTGGCTAGACTGAAACAGGGAAGTTTTGAACTGGCTAGCCAAAGCTTTTGGAAAGTGATTGGGACTGGTATCTAGACAGAGGATTGGCTGAGATTGGCAGAGGTGCTGTCTGAGATGGAAGGAGGTCTGACAAGCAGATGTGGTAAAGCTGGGGGAACAAACTGCACTGGCTGGACAGAGAAACTCACCAAGTTTAATGAAATAATTTCTGCCTTGTTCCCATATCTTCTGTTTGATCTGTGCTATGTATATTAGAAAGGTGACCAATTTTGATTTGAAACCTTCTAAAAAAAAAAATTAACTATTTTGAAAATGGAAAATTAACTACTTTGAAGCAACTACTTTATTATTAGTAAATAACGGTAGATAACTGTTATGGCTTCTCCCTCCCTCTTCTCTCTATCATGCATTTTTTTTTGTCTGAACGTATTAAGTATACTAAACATACAAAGTTCACCAGTGATAAAAGGACTGTTTTCAGCTGGTCCTTTTCAGATCATTTAAGGAAAAAAACCTGAATGGCACATAAATAAGCAGCTCACCCTGAACACTTACAGAAATAAAGCAGAAATAAAGCACTTTCTCCCTCCTAGTATAGGAGGGATATGCTCTTTTCAATATAACGTCTTCTGTAATGAGAGATTGCATATGTGTTAGTAGTTCAGTTGCAACTACACTCTTAAATTCATGAAGATTTCTTCATGACCTACTGAAATTTAAGCTATCAGATTGTTCTAACTTCTGCCTTTTGACACCTTGTTTTCTGAAGAAATCTCATCTCTGTTATCAGGAAGAAGGATCTTAGTGGTACATGTTTCGCTATCACTTTTTGTGAACTGATAGAACAAAATAGTTTAACGGCTCTACTACAACTTTAGCTTTCCACATTTCTGTTTTTTCTCCAAAATGATTTAGAGGTTCCATTGACTGTATGTCTGTTTAATTGTTATGGAAACAGTTATACCACTACAGCGAAGAATATGAACTTCTTCTAACAGGTGCTAACAGGGATTATCGGTCACATTCTTGAATGACAGAGTATGGCAGTCCAAAGATGTTGACTCTTTTTTATCTTGTCACTTTGTCAGTGTAAGCACTTCTTAATCATATTTTCTAATCCTGATGAGGTGTTGCTCACTGTTGTGTTGCAATTTGACATCGTTCTTCACATTATGTTATTTTTGTTTATGAATTTTTTAACTAATTACCGATTAAGTAAACATGTTGATGGAGAAGAGAAGTTGTCTTCAAGCAGTCTCAGGATTGCTGAATTAAGCATGATGGAACAAACCTCCGTCAGTCTGTAGTTTAACCATAGTCTCAAAGCAGATCCTTAGCCAGTCAGGATTTGAGTACCTCCAAGGTCAAAGATTGCTCAGCTTCTCTGAATTCCTGTTCCAGTATGTGACCACCTTCAGAGTTAATTTTTTTCATGTATTGTATTGCAGCTTGTGTCTGTAGATTCTCATCCTTTAGCTGTGCTTCGTACTTTGTACGCAGACAAATCTGCTCAGCTATTTGCCCAAGAAGAATAAAAATCTTCAATGTTTTGAAAAGAAAGCAACCATCTTCTTACAAACTTTCTCAAGTTCCTTCCAGACTGAATTACCCTATGATCCTGGGTTCTACACATTCCAAAGCTGTCATTCATAAATTTGCATTGTTTCAGGTCAGAAGTATTCATGAGATCATGATCTGCCAGAAACCATTCCATGCTTGAATTGTGCACTTCCTTTACCTACATATTCCCTATCTAAACAGACATACAGATGATCAACATCCAATCCATTTACACATTGAAAAATTCATATATATTAACCGGCTTTTAGAGATGTAAATGATTCTTGGTGATGACTTCCAAATCCTTTCTATTTAATTGTACAAAATGTTTTGTTACAAAAAGAATTCCTTTTCTTACTACCTTGGAAATTTCGCCTTACAGTCCCTGAGTAGTGGAGAAAAAAGGACTGAGTAATCATGTTTTTGTGAGGCAATTGAAAACCACAGGACAATACTCCTGAAGAAATTGTGAGGGATAGTCAATAGCTGTTTTGAATAGTTCTCACCAAGAGAACCCTTCCTAGAAACACAGTTATTGGTACTGACCAGTTCTATGGGGAAAAAATAAAATAAAAAGGTTGGAAAACAAAACCCAGAAAGAAGAAATGAAGGACTCATGGAAATAAAAACTCATGTGTAGGAGCCAGATTATGCATGGTTTCTGTGTGGGTGGACAAACAAGTCTGGACATGCCATCAAGAAAAAGGCTGACATTTCCTATTTTGCAAACTTAATACCTGAACAATTTCTTCAAAAATTTGCTGAGGCTTAGCTGCTCTGTCCTGGATCTTACCAAGTGGTGTGGCTGAAAGGGTATCTTTTGTGGTTTCCTGTTGCTCTAAAAAGAGGAGAAACATACTCTCACTGCAGCTCAATAAACACTCAGTGGATGTTTCCACTCTTGATGCCATTATGATCAATGGGAAAAAAATGCTAGCAAAGATGAAGGCTCCTGCTGACTATTAGTAGCTCTGAGTTTAGGAATAGTATTCTTTCTTGTACTCCATCATTAAGAGTCCAAAAAACTTGATGGCCAGCTCTTCTGCTGTTACACTCTCTTCTTCAGCAATATCCCCTCAATATTCCCTTCCCAATGCTCTAATGATCTCCCCATCCCTTCCTTCCATGTGTCTCAGTTTTACGTACACTCAACTGTCTTTTTTCTAGTTTGTCTTTTTGAGCCTGGTTCATTTCAAATGACCACTGTATTTGTTTCTGCTTAGATCATCTGTCACCTCCTGCCTTCTCCCAAAATGTCAACAAATTCTGGCACCGTCCTCCATCTCTTATTCAGGAAACAAAACTCAAAGAGCTATTCCTAGCCTATAGGGTGGTGAAATTTCTTCAGACCTATTGCTGCTCTTCATTGAAGATAAAGACCTGAAGCTCCACAGAACAGCTTCTTATCCCATCACCAAAAGACCTACAGGGGACAAAAGGCTACACAAGGACTTATCCTTATCTACTGCCTTCATCACCAACAACCTTACTGAGCTGTTCTAAACAATGTTGAACTCTTTAAATGATAAGTATATGCTGGCTTGCTCCATTTTTCACAAACAGTGACAATACAGGGATGAAGTAAGGAATTGTGCCTGCAAGGTAAAGGAGTAGCTGTCACTAATATCTATGTAGTATCCAACCAATGTGTTACTGCATGAGATTTTTAATGCAATCAATATGATAAGGACAAACATTGACAATAATAGCAGTTATGATCTGAAAGCCATATGAAACTTGTCCAGCTAAAGTTTTAGTTACAAACTTTTAAGTCATCTGGTTTGAAAGGTATTTGAAAATTTTAAAGCAACACTGGGATCATTCATAAGCAAGTTCAGTAACCTACGATGTCTCATGGAAACAATCAGACACTCGTCGTTTTAGTTCAAAGTATGGTAAACCTTAGTGCTTTCCAGTGAGCCTTGCTTTCAGTTGCTGGGCAGGAGACAAATTAGGTAGGAAAGCGAGCCACAGCACATTGCTCTGAGCTGAAAGGATACATAAAAAGGCCTACCATGGATTGAGAGCAGAATGGTCCAAGAGGGGCAACTATGGAGCTCACACTGTGCATCAGGGATCTCACTGCCTCCAGACTCACACCCATTCCTCAGGAGGACCAGAGGGTTCACAGCTGCACAGGTCTATGCTCAGGGTCACAAGCTGTTTGGCTGGTTGAGCTGTATCAGCTGCCTGAACACCAGCTTCCCCTCCACTTCAGGGATCAGCGACTGGGCCAGATGGAAGCAATTTCTCTGCCAGATCTGACCCATGGGCCATGTTTTGAACTATGCTGCTTTAGTTATACAGTGTTTAGAGCCCAGCCTCTACTCAGTAAAGACTAATGAAGATTTGAGCAGTGAACTTAAAATCTTTGCTCCTCCTAGTTGTTTATAACACGCCTATCAACAGGAATATTTGGAAGGGAAGAATCTTACCTTTATTTTTGTTATAATCCAGAGGAAATTCTCTAAATTTCAAACTTCTACAAACTTATAAAGGCTCTCCACATCCTGTAACTAATTCTGGTAGCTTTAGGGAGTTTCCCAGCTGGGGCAAATCCAGGCTTATCTCTGTTTGGAGGATATCCAGGCTCATTTCTACTGGGGGGGCCCTGAATTCTTCCAGCATCCCTAGCCATGACGCAGACCCATTTGGGATTCCTGCCTTCAGGCTGGCCCTACTTTAGCTTACAGAGTTCCCAGGACTGGGGTAGGCTTGCCAGAAACACAGTTTCTCTTGGAATCTTGCCTTAGATTCGGCAAAACTTTATCAAACCCAAGCTGTTTTGAATGAAATACTTCACACTCAACCAACTGGCATTTCTCTGCAAACTTTGCTTCAGCAGAAAATTTCTGACCAGCTCTATTATGAAGCATCAGGTACTTAGGAAATGCTAAATAATGACATCTGAGTTACAGAAGTGCCAATTTCTGTGAAATGCCCATTGTACAAACACCCATTTGGTACCTGGATTTATTTAATGATCATTGTGTATGCTGTTACAGTCTCCAGAAGTAATTAATATTCAGATTCAATGGGCTGTTGCTTCTCCAGTTTTTCAAAAATGAAATCCTGTTGTCCTGGTGGATGGCAGCTGCATTTCGATCCAAGGGAGCCTCCACTTCAAAGGAATCTACCTATGTGAAGATGAGAAATGTGCATAGTACGTAGCATGGGGATGACAGATCAAAGGTGAATTGCAAGAGTGATAGGAAAGACAATAACTTCCTCAGCCACTGCCTCTAGGCACTGTACTCCTAGGGGGATTGAAAACTCATCTGCCTGAGCTTTGGGAAGCAGGAGCAGGTTTTCTCACTTCTGGTAAAATGGATTAAACCCGTCTTCTCAGCGTCTGTAAACTTCTGATGAAGACAACAACCAGTATGCAGATAACAGAATTATAGGAAAAAGTTGTAGGGAACACATTAACCCCAGTTTATGCACCTTCATTACATTTCATCAGTATTAGGAGTGAATTTACAGTGCAAATAATGGGAAAAAATGACCTGTACCTGAGTCAAACAGATATGATTCTTGCTAACATGTTGGGCATTTAAAGAATATGAAAACATAATAATAAGCTACAGAATATGTTCTGCCTGCACTAAAATCAGGGGATACTATATACCAAATAAATATTTTGAATAGGATGTTTCTTTTATGGCTGATGGAATGTCTCTTGATATTTACAACATTTCTAAAAAGCTAAACAATATACATTAACCAGATTATTTGCCTCATCTTTCACCATTCTATTTGTTTTATTGCTCCTATAAAACATGATTCTGTGGGCAGTTTAGATGAGAAAAGAGTGCGAAATACTGCTGGCCACATATCACTTCCTTCCGTATCTGAGATATTTCTCTCTGGAGTAGAAGGTTTCAATATTCCTATGCAGCATATGAGCATTACTTTTGTGGTTTTTTTTTTACCTGTTTATCAATGTGCTTTTGTAGTGATCCTCAGAAAGAAGCAAAAGATAACAAAATAGATAAGAAACTAAGAACATTGGCTTGCAGACTCAGTTACCTGAATTTGAACTGAGATCTAATAGATGGCATTTATATTTAGGGTAGTGTCGTGGAACCCATGACATGTAGAAACCTCAAAATGTTGTAAAAATTAAATTTGTTACCGGAAGGGTGAAAGGGGATTTAACTACTCCCTTCCTGCTATGGGAAAGATAAAATGTATGAAAGAACAGGGAAGGGGAATTAATTCTGAAATTCTTGGGTTGCCTGGCAGAGGTTACTGTGTAAAATTGTGCAACTTCTGGAGGTGTTACTAACATGGCTTTTCGAAGAAAACATGCACCAGGCCCCCAGTATTTTGCAGTCTATTATCCTACATAACTGCCTTATTTTCTTATGCCTGAAGTCAGATAAGGTAGGGAAAAAAAAAAGCACCAATATTTAAATGAATGATGACAAACAAATCTCACCAAATTACAGTGAACAATAACATTAACATTTTAAATAGCTGTATTTCCTTACCTTGCAGTAATCATACCCAAAAAAGTGCTGCATGCTTCTCGGTGCCACGCACTGTGATTTCCAGAGAGAATCTTCGTCCATTTTAGCTTTTTAGGCTGGTGAGCCTTAATTCTAGAGGAGTGATGGAAAAATTATCTTAGAGATAGCATACTTTAAAAATGCAACACAGTTAACTGCCTCTCCAGAACTGATATTTTTCAGACAGTCTGAAGCAATAAAACCTTATAAAAGTTAATGCTATTGTTACAAATTATACCAGTGGTTCTTGTTAAGTCTAACATGATTTCAAACCAACTGATTCTGATAGTGCCCAACCAGATTTTTCTAAGAATTTTATTATATATTTCTAGATCCACTTTTTTCTATTATATTTTCTCCAGTGATAACATAGTGCCATGCAATAGTCCTGGCCATTGAAACAGAAAATGAGCTTCGGGTTATTTCAAAACTACATCTCATCATTGAGGCTTAATGCAACATTAGCAGACATTTCTGTGTTGGCCAAAATTCTCATGCTATTTCATCCTCAAGACAGCTGTGCAGGTAGACATACAGATACAAAAGAAAGCCCTAAACAGCTTTAAATGGAATCTCTACTTTTATGCAGAATACTTAGATGATGAAATTATGTATTCATTGTTAAACCTATCTATCCATTATGGATTCCCATATGGAAGACCTTATCTTCTCTGAGGATGGGTGAATGGTTAAGAATCAAACATTTATTGACCCATGCTGAAAGCCTAAGTGACTTCTGGTCTTTCAAAGATTCGCCAAGCTCTTTCCCCAGAAAAAAACCAACATTTGCCTGGAATACAGCCTAATGGATCCTCCGTGTGTTTAAATTAATGCATCCACAAAGCCAATATTCCAACAGGGGTACACAGCAGTGTTCACAATTTGATACGCTCTTAGCCCACTGCAGATATTACTTTGGATCAGAAATTCAGTCAGACATTTCCCTGGCTATACTGTGGTATATCAGGTCTAGACATTGACGTAGAGGGCAGGTCTGCACAATAAATTCTGGCTTGCCATAGCTGGTTAAGTGTTGTGACAAAGTGATTGTCAGAACTATGGCAAGACAGGCTGCTAGCATAGACAACATTCTCTAGGAAAACCTTGCATGTGCCCGGATAATGTCTTTAGTTTAGGGAAGAGGGCACAAATTCAGTCAGCAAAATCATAGTTTTGCCAGTTTAAAATATATGACTTCACATCCATTCTGAGAACATATATTAGATGGGATACTAGGAAGCTTTCCAAAGGCAGATCTTCTCTTAATTTGTAAACATTTTCATTAGAAATGAGCATGTCTCCAAGATTTGGTTTGTGTAGTTTTCCCAAAGTCAGGAAAATTCATTAGGTCAACACTACTTTGAAAAGCTGACTTTCCACCTCCTTTCGCCTTCATATATTATCTGTGAAGTGTGGATTATAGTATTTTCCTACTTGACGTGAGTGTTGTATATATATGTTTATTGAAAAATTTGAGCTTCTCAGGTACCTTAAGCTCACAGAACTTTTCCTGGACGCAGAAATACTTTTTTTTTTTTGTTTAAGTTCTATGGGAAAATACTTTTTTTGACAAGATTTTTTTACTCAAATGTTTCCAAATTTCCAAGTATTTTCAGCCATGGGGAAGAAGGTGGGTTTAGGAATCTGACATGTCAAGATGATACATCATTTTCCCTTATTATTATATACAACATTGAAACAAAAAATCTGTTCCAAGCTTGAATAAATATTCGAAGTATTAAATGAGAACACGTTAGCTTGATTTAGCTACCATCCCTGTGAACATCTGAAATTCCATTCCTGTCTAACTACAGCCTGACTAAATATGAATAAATGAAAATACACATATAAGAGTTAGAAAAGTTTCTGTAATTTATTAGAAAAAACTTAATTCAAAATTAGGAAGACATAATTGAGAAGCATATCACATTAAAGAAGAGTGTATTTGGACCCTAAAATAAGAGTGCAGAAACAGTAAATCAGGGCTTGGTCTTGCCTATGGAAAACACCAGAGATTTTGAGATACTGAATTGCCAGCCCTCTTACAAGTCCTGATTTTTAGGTCACTGCCCGGGTAGAAGCATCATTATGTTCCTGTCATACCTGGGCTGTACAGCTGAAAGATCAGGGATACAGAGCAAACCCCAAAGGGTAAGTATAGCTGATCAGTTAAGTATTTCTCTGAGTCCTGTCTTACTTGTGTTTTAAAGTAAAAATGATAGTTAGATTAGATCTTGATAGAGGAATACCACATCAACTAACCAAGGAACACCTTGCCTGCTGTAGTGTAGGTACCTAGTCATTCACTCTCACTTTCAGACAGCAACAGGAGTTATGGTCCACCAGCTGAGACATCAAACTGTTGCAGTGTGTATTCTTATCATGACTGATTTATAAGGCAAAATATGTTTGTTTATCTTGGTTGAAGATAAATAACCTAGCTATGAAATCAACTCAGCTGAAATGTATACACCGTAAGATTTAGGGTTACTGAGCTTATTAAGGACAACTTGGTAAGACACTCGTTTTCTAATGGACTCATACTTTATTTTTGCTTTACAGTTTCTACTTTCATAAAATTTCCACCAGGCATTCTGTGTTTTGGTACGAAGAAACACTTCCATTTACTATGGATCGAGAGTTAATGATGCTGGAATATAAAGAAAGAGCCTAAGTTCCATCAGAAGCTGTTCACGGACAACTACAAGGATCAGACCCCAAGGTGTGGATTGAACTGTATATGAACATTTGCGTAATCTTCAGAATGTAAAACTTCTCAAACCAGAGTTTATATTTCAGACCTTTTATTTCCTGACTATGTCCAGATTTCTCCTTCATGAATTTACCTCATATCTTTAGGAACCCATTCACATCTTTGACCTCTTAACAACCTATGGCTAGAAGTTCTTTCATTTTTTAAATGCACAAAAGGTATTTATTTCCATCAATTTGCTTTACAGTTGTTGCCTTATAGAAGTACAAGGCGTCCCTCTTTTTGTGCTGAGAGATATTAAAAAATCACAGGGCTTCACATGTGGAGAATCAAAGATGAATTCAACTTCACAGTCTTTCTGTGAAAATGGAAGAGTGAAGAATGTGATTGAAGAGAACAGATTTATTCAAGACCCTGGTATTAACTGACATGTTATATTTCCTGAACTGTTTCATTAGATTACCTTCAGGACAATTAGCAGAGTGATTTATTGAAAGTTTTCAGGTTGCTTTAATGGATGTGTCATTCAATTAATGTTGGCATTTTAATATATTGCATTTATTGTGATGCAAACAACCTAAGGTTTTCCTCTCATGAAAAAAAACGAAGAACAGCTAACCAAAACATGTTAAACATATTGCCACTTTCAATACTATGACCGTATTATGCCAAGGATATTTGATGAAGGTAGTTCCTTTTATTGAAGACAGTTTTCTGTTCATAAGTATGATTAAAAGTGTTTTGAGGAAGGAAACATCAAAGCACATTAGCACTTTAGCAAAAGCAGTACACCACTGATATTAATTTCTATATTTCTATCTTTTCCTTCTGCTTAATTATTAGTAGTCATGTTTCATTTCTTACCTGTTACCTTGAAACACTTAGCATATTTTTAAATAGTCAGCAGTGTACCTTTACTTCAGCAAGCCTTTTAGACAAAATTATTTTATAATACCCTTATTTCCCTTCAGGCATTAGAATTACCAGAACAGAGAAAAAAGACCAGTTTTTTTTCTCTGAATCTTTTTTGTTGTTATTTATAGTGTTGGTCTAAAAATATAAATAATTTTCTGTGAAAAATATTTCTGAATATTATTCCTGGTTTTAAAGATTCCAAACTTTTTTTTAAAATATCATGAAAGTGGTAAAAATAGCAAATAAATTCAGTGCGAAGTGTAACAGTTTAGGGTTGTTAAAAGGCACTGAAGCCTCTCTGACATGCTGAAGTAATCTCTGTGAAACACCGCAGTGAAATGTTGCTTCCAAAGCTATTAGGAATATCTAGTGATGAATTTAATTTGTACCCCAAAACCACTGATAACTTAAGTGGAATTGTTTTATTTAACAGCAAATTCAGTTTCAGTGAAGCATTGTAATTTTTTGGTTTGATGAACTTACCTATTTAAGCTTTCTATCACTTGATAAATGACGCCGTTTAAAAGTAGCCTTGTAATGTAATGGGTCACTATTAAGTATAGAAATAGGTTAATTTAGTTCCAGAGTATTGAGTCAATGGCACATTACGGTTAAAGTTATATTATCTCCATATTATAATTAATTTTGCTTTCAAAGTTGTATGCTTGTGCCAGCTACTTTATTTTATGGAGTTCCATAAATTTGGGGTTTTTTAAATTTTTTTTCCATTACCATCCTATGTCTGGAATTATTTTCTTTTATTCAGTAACAAATTTGCTTTGTTCACAAATTCTACAAATATTTCAAGATTTTCTATCACTGCAGTGACACCCAGTGTTGAAAGCAAAGTTGTTAGTAGTGCAAAGGTATAAGAGAATCATTTTCATAGAATCATAGAATAGTTAGGGTTGGTAAGGACCTTAAGATGGATTGTCTTAAAACCACCAGCATCTAGGACTTTTTGCCACCCGCTAAATTGAAAGGAAAAGGAAAAAGGAAAAAGGAAAAGGAAAAGGAAAAGGAAAAAGGGAAAGGGAAAGGGAAAGGGAAAGGGAAAGGGAAAGGGAAAGGAAAAGGAAAAGGAAAAGGGAAAGGAAAAGGAAAAGGAAAAGGAAAAGGAAAAGGAAAAGGAAAAGGAAGGAAGAGAGAGAGAGAGAAGTAACATTTTCAGAAGTACTAAGTGATACTTATCAGTTGCTGCATGGCCAATGATTCGTATCCCCCCTATCCCCTTCCTGAAAGAACTCGGTTTAATATGAGCATGTTTTCTGATGTCCTTTGTTCATGGTCTTCTTGTACAGAGCAAAAAGAGTCAGATAAGTTTTCTGCACTGAAGACTGGTTCATGCATTAGCAAATTATTATGGTGAATTTCTCAAGAGCAGAATAGTGACTTTTCAAATTCAATGATTTGGAAAAGCTGAAGGTGTCTGTGAAAAAAAAAGCAATTGAATGTTTCACAGAAGAATGAAAGATTCCTGTGGGTTTTTTTTTGTTGTTGTTTTTGGTTTTGTTTGTTTGTTTGTTTGTTTTTTCCATTAGAAGAAGCACTGACATTTTTAATTTGTTTTAAAGAAAATTAAAGCATTCCTTTGTATGTGTGTGTCTGTGTAGGTATATACACATGTTTCTGTTTCAACTAAGAAACTGTAGCTCTGTGGTTACATACAGAAAAATGCTTCAATAAAGCCTAAGTGGAATATACAATCAATGGATTTAAATCTATATATACAGTTTTGTCTGTAACAGAATTCCTGCGTGCTAGCATACATAAAATATGAGCATCTCTAATAAACAGCAGCTGGAGTATATAGCAAGCTGGATCTTTGTGTGGAATATCTTTAAGGTGTTTTTGGCACAACTTCCAGGGCTGTCTTGACCAACACTTTCCCAGATGTGTAGGATTATGGGATATATCTGTTGGAATCTCTCAGGAAAGCACTTTAATTCACAGCCACACCTGGGCTGGATATTGCAATCAGCTTCCATTTTCCATTTACAATTTTCCTACCTCGTTCATTTTAATTTCTCTGTTTTCTCCCTTATCACTTAATATATTTTCCTCATTATTGGCATCTGGGCTGTGTGTTCTAACACAAACACCGAAAGACCAAATCAAGATTAAAAAAAAAAAGAGCAAAAATATTCCCATTTCAGATGGAAGAGCAGATGGAGCTCTTGGCACTTCAGAGGATTCAAATTGACCCTCTGCAGCAAGCTCAGGGAAGACAGACTGTCACTGCTGACTGGAAAACACTAAAGAGACCTGTTTTCCCATCGAATATACAGTAGCATTTTCTAATTCTTTAGCTCTAAGCTGTGCATGGCCATGAAAGAGCAGCTGATTTCTTCAGATTAGACTCTTTCATATCTCATGGATGCTCTTCCCTTATGTTGAAATGGCTGTTAAGAATTTTGAGATATAAGCACCTTTGAGAGGGGCTGTGATTAAGGGGTGACTTTCCCCCCACCTTCCCTGCACCTCCTTGGTAATTTTAGCAGCCACATGACTGTCATCCAGGGATTAAAACACTGAACAGAAAGGGCAAGAAGCTCAGCTGGTGCATAAGGATTCAGCTCTGCCCAGAGCAGTTCACTGTCTGGCATGAATTCTCAAAGACAATCCATGAATATTCCCAGAATAACCATCTTTCCCAGGTACTATGTACTATGCTCATTCCCTATATTTAGTATCAACACAATGAGGCTTTAACAAGCTTTTCTGAATGCTTTATGCTATTCCATTTTGGTTACAATATTGTTTCATTAGGCTGATGTAAAAGAGTATGAAATGTAACTAATAATTTATTTCTAAATTATATAAAGGCAATTTGAACAATTGCGGGTTTTCTTTCCTGAAGGTGAGAAGAAAAGCTACACTTTGAATGAAGCTCTTCCTGAAGAAATAGGGCAGATACAAATTGTATAAATGTTAGAAAAATGTATATCCACTTAAAAGGCATCAAAATTTCCCCTAAGTTTATAAACTGAAAAGAGACATAAACCAGGATCTTGCAAAAGGTTCAAGGAACTCAGATTCTGACAGGGAGACTTCCCCAAGACATTTCATACTTTGATATCTCCATTTTACACCTTATTCTGATCAAATTGTGCCCATTACATTTCTGGAGTCACATGCAGGAAAAAATCTGTCTAAAAAGTGAATGAGACTTTTGAATTTATTTTTTATGTTAAAGAAATAATAGTGCCCCTGATGCTTGAGGAGCCGACCCGATACTTCTTTGTTTCTCTAAACCAGAGCAAAAGAGTGAACAAGGGAGTAAGCATGTCTATGTGGGAGGTTCAGAGGTAATAATTTGTTATCAATATTTTAAGAAGGTCATTCCATGAAATGACCTGTGCTAAACCCGGTATGTTAAGAAGCACACTGTGGCAATGTGGGGATTGCCAGTGCTGTGAGAATTTTAATTCTCCTTAGCCACAACGCAAAACCGAGAATGGACACATCAGGACTTGGCAATTACATGACTATTGCTCATGGGGAGGGAATTCTTTTCTGAAAGAGAGGCTGAGCAAAGCAGTTGTGCTCTGAAACACTCTGTTCAGCATATGCCATTTCAAGGAAAACAACACACACTGAAGAGAATTTGCTTTGCAGGTGTTATCTTCCTGATAAATAGATCTTCAGAATGGGATCCAAGTTGCTGTATACAATAATTATTTTTTTCTGAGGAATTTTCATGAGCTTTTCTGAAGAGGAGGCAGACTCTGAAACATACAAAAATGCTTCTTCCCTTCCTCAGTGGAAGGGAATTCTACACAGAAGAAGCCAAGAATCCTCCTCACAGGAGTCACCTATGGAAGCACCAGCCTTTTACATCTTTGTCCATTCTGTTTTCCATAACAAAAGTCTAAACAAAAGGAGCTAATTTTTTAAGAGAACTTTGACAAAAAGCTGCAAAGTTGCTTTCTGTGTAATGTTGCATTATGCCATTGTGGATGTAATACAAGAGAGACTCATATGTGATGACAATACTTCCTCTGGCAGGAGCTGCAGAGCTGCATCATACAGAGCCTCCTCCAGGAAAGCTGCCGATACAATCTAAAATGTGCTGAGATCCCTCATGACTATTTAAATCCAAAATAAATAAATCGCTTTACTAAGTGTATAGCAAGCTGAATTTGGCCTTTTTATTACTACAAATT
This sequence comes from Myiopsitta monachus, assembly GCA_017639245.1. Classification (NCBI taxonomy): domain Eukaryota; kingdom Metazoa; phylum Chordata; class Aves; order Psittaciformes; family Psittacidae; genus Myiopsitta; species Myiopsitta monachus. The sequence continues at coordinate 30,838,343 of CM029922.1, forward strand.
TAGCTATTGCTAACATAGGCTGGATTACACATGGACTGAAAGTATATGCCCAATATTTGACAAACAATCCCACTTTACCTGGATTTTTAAAATAACTCAGTTTCATCATTTATTCTAATTTTTCTCCATAAGTGGCAAAACCAGAGCTGCTTCAAGTAATACTTTTTAAATAGCTTTAAGAAGACATAAAAGCATCTGAAATTACAAACATCATTTGCTCCTCAAATATTTTTTTGTGCCAAATTTTGGTATAAAACAAATTTTCAGCTGAGTGACAAACCAATAAGTATGTAGGCTTACAGTAGCTCTTCTGAGAAACTGAACTTCAAAGAGTGTCTTCAGTACTAACAAAAATGTGCTAATTTTTATGTTTATTTTTCTTTCTTAGTTTGTTCCTGATGGTTAGGAAGTTGATAGTTCATTTTTCTACTGCCATTCACACCAGCTGCTATAAAACAGCGATAAAAATACTCCCAGTACGGATCTTGACCGTAGATCACTGTACCTAGACCCAGCTGCAGATGGATGGAGCAGCTGGTCCAGAGAGGTGCTGTTCTTGACTCCCACACACACTTGGTCATGATGCATGAAGCAGCACAGTTGCTCCCCAGCCACAATTCCCATTCAGTCACAGATTAATGAAGTAATGAGCCGCCTACCAGAAAAAAACAAAACCAGCAGCTCTCCAGCACACTTAAAACAAACACCCAAGAATATTCCATAATTATAAATAACTTCAGCTCAACCATCAGTTGAATAGCAAGAACTTTTTTTACATCTTATTAAATGGGAAGCGTATACAGTAGAGCAAGGAAAGAAGGAAATATGCCAATGTAGGGAGACAGCAATATAAAAATTGGCAATTATTTTTCAGGATACATAACATCAGTGTGATGGTTTATGGGGATGTTTTGCGATGATTTATGAATATTTCATGTGACCTAGCTATTCAATAATTATTGTGTAAACATGCCAGCATATCCTGACTGCAGCTATAAGAGAAACAAATAGGAAGAATGAAGAATGGTGCGAGATAAGATATAGAGTCTGTAGTAAACGTCAAGACACTGTGAAGGGACAACAGACATCCTTTAACCTTTGAGGATGCAAGATCCTGACTCCAAGGTCATGAACATTTTTTTTACCGGCCTGGGTATAAGGGATCACCAAGGATCAATGGCAAAATAGAAATACCCTCTCCAGGGGGGAGGCAGGAATTTCTTGAAGGGTGCTTGGAAATAGACCCTTTTCACGGTATGTGTGCAAAATAGACCTGTCCAATCCACAGTTTAAGATGATGGGATTTCGGGTAAGGAGGGCATGGAGAGGACTTATTGTTCTAAAATTATTTTCCTTTTGGTATTTTGCTTCCAGTTTTAAACTGTTCGTTTAAGGAAACTGGCTACTGCAGATACACAAACTGGGGTGTTTTCAAGTTCCTGAGTAATGTATCTCCCTGGTGTATCCTACTGCATTAAGGTATCATGCTGTAAGATACTGTGTTAAAGTTTCCATGTTAAAACAAAGAACAAGACAGAAAAATCCCAGTGCATAATTCAAGCAGCAGCTTGATCTGGATATTTCAGTTATAAGAGGTGCACTTTGGTGCACCCCAGCAACTAGAAAGATTGCAGCATGCTTTCATCAGTGAACATAGTCTCCAAAAGGCAAGACCTACAGTTGTCTATCTAGCTTGCTCTACTGCCTAATTGGAGTGAATCTGTAGGAAAATAACAGCATGTCACACATTATACAAAGACCAGAAAAAGGAGCCTAAGAATTGAAGTTCTAAAGCATGTCTTGAGTAAAGATTGATGTAACATTTATCTGCCCTGCCGTGCCTTTCAGAAACTTAATATTATTTGACTGTGCTTAATACTATTCAGTGTCAATTGATACGTTGGAGGGAAGGAATGCTATCCAGAGGGACCTTGACACGCTTGTGAGGTGGGCTGATGCCAACCTGATGACGTTTAACCATGCCAAGTGCAAGGTCCTACATGTGGGTCAGAGCAATCCCCGGCACAGCTCCAGGTTGGGCAGAGAAGAGATTGAGAGCAGCCCTGAGGAGAAGGACTTGGGGGTGTTGGTCGATGAGAAAATGAGCATGAGCCGGTACTGTGCACTTGCAGCCCAGAAAGCCAACCGTATCCTGGGCTGCATCGAATGGAGCATGACCAGCAGGTTGAGGGAGGTGATCCTGCCCCTCTACTCTGCCCTTGTGAGACCTCGCTTGGAGCATTGTGTACAGTTCTGGTGTCATCAACATCAAAAGGACATGGAACTGTTGGAGCAAGTCCAGAGGAGGGCCACGAGGATGATCAGGGGACTGGAGGTCCATGAGGATGATCAGGGGACTGGAGCACCTCCTGTATGAAGATAGGATGAGAAAGTTGGGGCTATTCAGCCTGGAGAAGAGAAGGCTGCGTGGAGACCTCCTAGCAGCCTTCCAGTATATGAAGGGGGCCTATAGGGATGCTGGGGAGGGACTCTTCATGAGGCGCTGTAGTGATAGGTCACAAGGGGTAATGGGTTCAAAGTTAAACAGGGTAAGTTTAGATTGGAAATGAGGAAGAAATCCTTTACTGTGAGGGCGATGAGGCACTGGAATGTGTTGCCCAAGGAAGTTGTGAATGCTCCATTGCTGGTGGTGTTGAAGGCCACTTTGGACATAGCCTTGGATGGCATGATTTAGTGGGAGGTGACCCTGCTTATGGCAGGGGGGTTGGAGCTAGATGATCTTAAGGTCCTTTCCAACCCTAACTATTCTATGATTCTATGATAAGAATTATAATTACAGATGTATACTGTTTGTTTGTTACTGCAGAGGCAACAACAACCTGTGTTATTTATGGTTTTACTATGAATTTTTCTCGGAAAATCAGTCACTAATCTCATCTTTAAAATATTACATTAGCAGTTGCTGATTTTATTTGGTATGAATTACCCTTGAAAGGGCAGGTTCAACCCTTTACGTCTCTCTTCTTCAATGAGCATAAGTAATTTAATAGCTCGTCTTGCATCAGCAGGGAGATAGCAGCACTCTCTGATAGGCTTCTTCCATCTCTAACTTGCAAGATCGTATCAATGCCAACGGGACTTTGAATTATGAAACAAGGTGAATGTATTTACAGAAAGCCAAGATAATGGAAATAATGAAATCTAGACTGAGGAACACTCAGAGTTTAAGAAGATAACCTGATTGGTTGGTTTGTTTTATTTTTCTTTTTCGTGGGCAAACATTTTCTCTTCTGTACTCAGCAGTTCTCCTCACTGACTTTGTCCCATTTTTTTGGAGAGCTCTTATATGAATGTAATCCCACAAGAAATTAATCATGGCCTTATATAAATTGATTAGTTAAGCAATGCTTGACAGCAGTGGCTTGTATATACAGAGACTGAAGGGAATTTGGGACGAAAGTCCAAACTGACCTTCCCAGGTACCAACAGGTCATCATGCAGGAAGTGAGAGCATGCACTGCCCTAGAGGAGCCTGGAGTCAAGACCTTCCTGGATCTTTGCCTACTCCCACAGAATTCATTGACCTTGCTTTTTCCATTAACACTTTATCACAATGAGGTCTATCCAGTATAGTAGCATGCAAAACATAAGGGATTTAAAACTCCCAACCTGGGCTACCCATATCTAGACAGAAGACAGCTAACTCATAAGTTGATTACATTCTCCAACTTGTCCTCCTCACAGCATGTTAAAGAAAAACCAATTTTGTTTTAGGGGAAGTTATAGCTGGAAGAGTCTGGTTTTTTTAAGCACTCATGTTCTTTGATATCTCTGAAGTACCACTGGTGACTCAATGTAGTTGTGTAGGTTTGCAAACTACATAGATACAGAAAACCTTCCTTACTAGCTGGGAAATTCAATTTTGTTTTCAACATGAACAATTGCATGGCAAAAAAAAACCACTTCAAACATTTACTTCTAATGTCAAGATACAAATGAAATCTGAAATATAATAAAAAATTCAGAGTTTGCTGCCCTGTGGTCTCTCTCTTCTCAGAGCAACATACATCTGTCCTCAAAAACAACATACTTCTGTTTGTTTGGTTTTGAAGTGTTAACTCAAGCACTGTGACTTGTGATGGATGTTGCAGAGAGGCTGCCTGCTCTAGTTGGTCCCACTGACTATTACCCACTTCTAGTGATCCATGTGGGTGCTACTGATATAGATAGCAGTAGCCCGGAGAACATAAAGAAGGACTACAGAGCTCTGGGAGAGGTGGTTAGGGGCTCTGGAGTGCAGATTGTCTTTTCGTCAATTCTCCAGGACACAGGGCAGGACCTTAAAAAGGCAAGGCGGATTGGCCAGGTTAATAAATGGTTAGAAGGGTGGTGCTATATTCAGGGGTTTGGGTACCTTGAACATGGGACACAATTTAGTAGGCCAGGTCTACTGGGGGCTGGTGGAGCTGGTCTGACAAAGAAAGGGAAGAGTGGATTTGGTAGGAGGCTTGCCAGACTGGTCAAGGATGCTTTAAATTAGATGTGTTGGGGGAGGGGGGCATCACTCCATCCAGACACACCCAGTCACTGGCCAGCACCTATAGTAAACGTTCAGAGTAACGTAGAGGTATTCCAGCTGCTCCAGCCAAAGAGCCAGCTTCAACTGGAGCTCGACTCAGATGCCTCTTTACAAATGCCCTCAGCATGGGGAAGAAACAAGAAGAATTAGAGACGTGTGCATGTCTACAGGGGTGTGATATAATAGGCATCACAGAAACATGGTGGGATGGCTCCTCTGACTGGAGTGTTGGAATGGAAGGTTACAGGCTCTTTAGAAAAGACAGGCCCAGCAGGCAGGGAAGGGGAGTTGCTATTTATGTTAGGGATAGGTTGGAGAGTATGGAACTCTGCCTGGGGACAGTTGAGCAGTGAATAGAGAGTTTGTAGTTCAGGGTTAAAGGGAGAACAGCGATGGGTGACATTATTGTGGGGATCTGTTACAGACTGCCTGATCAAGAGGACTCTGTGGATGAAGCACTCTATAGACAGATAGGAACAGCCTTGTGCTTCACAGGCCCTTTTCTCATGGGGGACTTCAACCACCCTGATATCTGTTGGAGCGACTGGCATGATCCGGCAGAAGCGATCCAGGAGGTTCTTTGATTGTGTGGAAGACAACTTCCTTCTGCAAGTAATAGGATGAGAAAGTTGGGGCTGTTGATCCTGGAGAAGAGAAGGCTGCATGGAGACCTCCTAGCAGCCTTCCAGTATCTGAAGGGGGCCTATAGGGATGCTGGGGAAGGACTCTTCATTAAGGACTGTACTGACAGGACAAGGGATAACAAGTTCGAACTTAAACAGGGGAAGTTTAGATTGGATATGAGGAAGAAACTCTTTACTGTGAGGCTAATGAGGTGCTGGAATGGGTTGCCCAGGAAACTTGTGACTGCTCCACCCCTGGCAGTGTTGAAGGCGAGGTTGGACAGAGCCTTGGGTGACATGGTTTAGTGGGAGGTGTCCCTGCCCATGGCAGGAGGTTGGAACTAGATGATCTTAAGGTTCTTTCCAAGCCTAACTATTCAATGATTTTATGATTCTATAACTTTTTCTCTGGACTTTTGTGTGCTGCCAGATGGGATGCTCTAAAGGCCAACATGTGGTCTATTAGCTCCTCATCAACACTTTCTGTGAAACACTTTTGGACTTGAGTCTGTTTTAGAGGTGTTTGAATGGCAAATGTCTTCCGAGTAGCTTATTCGTGCTGTAACATTTCTCAACCTGCCTTTCCGCAGCTCTTGAACAGTTTGTGCATTGTGTTTTTTGTAGTACAGCATCATTTTCCACTGGCTCCAAAAAATTCCTTTCTGTGCTGCAGTGGCTCACCTGTTTAATAATGGTAAATTACTGTCTAACCATTAACTGACCAGTATCTGTTAAAGTAAAACTGAAATAAGGAAAAACAGATGTTGTTTTCTGTGTGTAATGGAAAAGGCTTATGCACCCTCATACCTTATTGTCTGACCTTTCTTGGGTTTAGACCTTATGTAACAGAATTATTTACCACATTATCCATGCATTTGAATGCAGTTTATAGAATTACCCAGAATACACTTGGAAAAGCAAAACAACAGCTCTTGGCAAAAGTGCCAGTGAACATAACCTCTGTGCAAATGAAAGCAGGACACCTGAGTGCTGCAGATCCCAGAATGCAACTGCTCACATGCTCAGTCATCCCCTGAAGGCATATGAAATGTTTTACACTTAACGAGAGGCCAGAACATTGCACTTAGTTCAAACTTTCACAGCAAGGTGAAAAAGAATAAATATAATTCCATCACTGATGCACTTCAATTATTTCATTCTGTTGTAGAAAAAAAAAAAGCCTCCATGAAAAAAATTTTCCAGATAGAAGCAGTTTCTGACACATCCACAGTGAATGGCAGCCCTTCATGGCTGAATGGAACAAGTACTTAACCTATAGCACTACCAGTAAATGTGAAATGGTGGGATGATTGCTGCACAAATGGGGAGCATAAGCTAAAACTTCTGTTTTCAGAGGGAGCAAGTCACCATAGAGGTAGCATTGTCATGGAACTAAAACAAGCTGCTAGGATATCCTAGAAGTTATTGCAGGCCATTTTACTGGTTTAACTCAGGTGATTAATGCAGGAGATTTCCCTCATAAGACAACAGATTTTATAGCCTGAATAAACTGATTATCTTACGGCAATCAGGGCTTCAGCAGTGCTATTATTCTCTGTCTGTGACCCAGTCACCAGCTGAGAGGAAGGGTACCATGCTGAACAGGCAAGAATAGCAGTAAGAATAGCAGCTGCAATAACCTTGGTTCAGTACTGAAAGTAGCAAGTTACACTAGAGCAGAAGTGCAGGATTTCATGAGACATTTGATCTGCTGCTATTATTTCTAATATTAGGTAGCAAAGTCACATTGATATGCTAACATTAGTGACATTGCTATAAAAACTATGCTGAAAAAGCACACCTCCACCCTATTCTTTATTGTCCTATAGGAAACCAACACCTTTCCTCTCAAGGGAAGTCTATCTACATGATTTTGGCCCTTCTTCTATTGAGTCAGATCAAAGGTTCATCCAGTTCTTTAACTTGACTCTCACAACGAGCAGCAATGGATACTTAGAAAAGAATAAGAGTAGGTCACATGTAAAGTGCTCTCTTCCCTGTTATGCACTTCTAGTTTCTGATAATCTAGAGGTACTGCATCTTTTTGAATGAAATATACAACTTTATTTTGTTTTGATTCAAAGCTTAATTTTCAGGTTTTGTTTTTGTTTTTGTTTTTTTTTTTTGCTTACTTATTTTTAATATGTTTCCTGCTAATTTCACTATTTTCCCTCATTTTACTTTGTCTTATCTTGGTCCACAGATGCAACCATGACAATTTTCCAACTATATCAGTTAATTTAGTTGAAATATACAGTCTCCCTACCATTGGCTGTTTTCTAGTTCTTCCATTCTGAGTTATAGTAATTAATCTACCTTATATGATTAACTCACACAATCCATGGTTTTATACATCTTGTCATATTCCCTTCCAGTTGCCTTTTTCTAGATAAAAAGCCCAGGTCTAGCCTTATTTTTAATAAAGATGAGAAGGAATTACCAGTATAGCATCTCAGACTCTTAGTCAAGCTAGTCAAGAATATTTCACCAAGTAGTTATTCTTGGAAATGTCTGTAGAAAATTAGTATTTTTCCAAGAACATTCCAGTCTTGACAAATCTTTAGCAAGATGTTTCTCAAGCCAGGGTGGTTTTTCTGGCCAAAATAAAAAGGAAAAATGAAGGAATAACTGCACGTTCTGTAGCTGCAGGACGGGTGAACACAAAAATGTGAATGTTATGAGCAACCTCTCTTCAGCACTGGAGTATTTATACAAAGTTAAAGAAATGGTCACTGGATAAGTCATTTGTAATCTCCCTAGCTTGAAGAATGAACCAGTAGAGTTATATATGGAACCCATGTATTTTCATGCTTGTGGTATTGCTGTAATCTCCCTGGCATATTGCACTATTTTCTCCTTCACCCCAGAGCTCGTTTACCAAGACGTTTACCAAGACTGGCAATATAAAGAGACATTAGACTGCAACATAAGAATAAATTGTTATCCATTTTCATGTCTTATTACACTATCTGTGTGCTGCTGTCTGAGAATCAAACAAAATGCTCTGAAATTATAACAGAAGGGAAAATCATTCCCCAGAAATCTGCCTTTGAATCTGAATAGTGGCTTTAGCTATACCAGGATACCAGGCTCTGTCTTTTGTGAATTCGGCTTCAACATTTCGTTTTGGAGGAAAGGAAGGCGAGAAACAAAAAAAAAAAAAAAAAAAAAGAAATCATCATTTATCATTCAAGAAGCTAAAGATTGAGGCGTTTTAAGGGTCATTACTGGAGAAAGACAGTTTTTGGATTGTATACCACAGTTCTCAGATCCTGAGCACGTTGCTGCTTATTTTGTATAAAGTCAACTGTGTTGTTAGCTAGCATCAAGGATGTCATATTCAATGTTTCATTTCTTGGCTCAGTTAAATGTTTCAGAGAAGATGCTGCTGACTGTGAAAAGTGGGGAATGAAGTACTTGTACATGAATTCAGTCCTGAGTAGATGTTTTACTTAGCTTTAAAAAGTTTCAAGATATTCTTGGTTTGCTAAGTTTAATACTGATATTGTTTCAAAAGAAACAACCGAGGCCAAGCCTTCCAAGGGTTCAATTTCCTCAGCTCCAGCTGAATTGCACACTGAAAGCAGCTCTGAATAGCTAGTGTGTGTATATGGTGCAGATCAGAGCAGTACAAAGATACTACATTAGAGCTGTACAGCAGTTCCTAGCAGATACTAGCAGTACCACAGTTCCTAGCAGCAAGGCAGACTGCTACATCACTTCAAGCCCTGGAAATTAAGTGGGTAACTTCACAGAATAGTAGGTAATTCCTTCAACCCACTAACATAAAGGGATAACTAAAAAGAAGTATACTTTGAAAAAGCTACTCATTTTTTTCTCCATGTAATGGAGATTGGAATAGTCTTCTCTCTCCATCCTATTGCTGGTGAGGCAAGTGAGCTTTCAGTGAAGCTGAACCAAAGTGGAAAAATCAGTGAAGAATCAGTGTTCCTTACTACTTAAGCACCATGTATGAATAAAGCTTGGAACAAATTTACCTCTGCTGACAAGTGGAAGAGGTAAACTTACTTGTGTTGATAGTATTATATGAGAAAGGAGCTAAATTGTCACTTTTCTCTATCATTCGGTATCCATGCTGGGAAGAGAGCTTATTATGGCCATGACAATTACTCTCATGTGCATTTCAATATGGGTAGTAGCTCTGCTAAAACATGTTGTCTCTGCTGAACTAACAATGACAAATTTCACAAACTCATATTCAATGACAGTTTCTCCTTTGTTCTTCAATTTTGGTAATCCAACAAGATTAATCTCCTGGTTAAGCTACAGCACATATAGCTTTATTGTTTTTGCATTATCTAGCACATCAAAACCCAAGCCAAAATATAGCCACCCAGGCCAAATTTTTAAAAGGATGTGGCTAGGAACAATATTTTCTTTGTGAAAAGGAAGCATTTACATAAGGTTTTGATAAAGCCTAGATTCTGTACACCCCATGACAAAAATATTAATTTCTTAATTATGGTCACAGCAAAATGTCTCCTGTACCCATGTCATCGGCTAAAGTGAAGAATACAGTTTGTACCATGATGTCAGTGTCCATAGTTCTTCATGGTGCAATGAGTTTACAAAAATGCAAGGTCAGGTGAGGAAAACCCCGGAATGATGTGACTTTCAGTCACAAATGTACCCTGAAGTATTATCAAAGATAAAGAAGAAATGATAGTTAGATTAAAAAAAAAAAAAAGGTTAAAAAAGAACTTTGCAAGATGTTTTTGTATTACTGAAAATATCTTTTTAACCTGTTAAAAAGCCCCAGGTCTTCAAGAACAATAGATTTAATATATTTCCAGGCAGATAGTACAACTGATTTTCACTATCACATACAGAAGTCACTCATAATTACTGTATTCACTCAATTTTCTCAGTCTAATGAAAAATTTTATATCTGTATTCTGTTATCACATATTTCCATTGAAACAGAGGCTTTACAGAAGGCCAGGTAGAATGGATCTTCTGGATATTCTTCGTCTCAAAAAACAGGTATCTTCTCAAAAGAAGTGAAAAAGCCAGTACATATAATCTAGCTTAAAGTTGCTTTTTGTTCAGTTTCCAGTTGTACCTTTCTATGCTTAACTCACTCTTTTACAGTTTGTTCTACGGTCTTGCCTGCTTTTAAGATGAGACCACAAAAGTGTTAGCATCAGCAAAATGGAGGGAAGTTCTGGCCCTAGCCGTTTCTCTGACCCAGACTTTTGCAGATATCTTGCATTATTTTATTTGCCTGTGAGTTCAATGGTTATCTCTGAAATGGAATTGCCCTTCCTTTCAACAAGGTTAGGAAGAGGTTTACAGTAGTGGTAGTCCCACCCTATGAAATACTTAAATAAATAGCTGTCTACAGGCATTAACATGCACACACCCGGCTTTTTCATTGACATTTTACAGCTTTTACAAACACTCTAGAGAGCACAAGAATGCTAGGTGGTATTTCTTCTCAGGGAACATGTCTTTCTGTGAGTATTCATGAGGTTGATAGACACATTTAATCAGCTACCAACCAGCCTCTGATAAATGTTCTGGATGATCTGCAGGAAAGGAAACATGACTTGCAAAATATTCATAGCTATACTGCAGAAAAACATTCTGATGCCTCCTGATTGCACATTCTACCAAGTATTGCCTTTGCAAAAGGAGTAAAAACATGAAATTCAAGGCACTTCTGCATTAGAAGAGACACAAAAGGAGGCAGAAGGATAAACATTGCAAATGTAGCTGTAGGGGATAAAACTATCCTCTTTCCACTAAACATGTCTGCAGAAAACCATTTGAGATAAGCTTCATTATCTTTGTATAGGCACTTCTCTAACACAGGTGGGAGTCACTCAGGTAACTAGCAGATGAAGGGTTTGCTCAAGGTCAAGCAGTCTGTCAAAGTTACTGCTAAATTCGGTGAAAAAAAAATTACACAGAAAGCCTCCCACAAGAAAGAAGAGAGTTTCTTTTTTTTTCTTTCCAGAATGCAAATTTATCAGAGAATAGTTTCCTTTTTTTTTCCCATTTTTTTCATAAAAAGCATGAATAAATGTTTGATTTTTAACAGTGATTTTTTAAGGCCTTGCATTTTTCATGTCTTTCCAGTGTTTTGTGTGGACAATACTGCTTCCTTTTTAGCTGTAGTCAGTGCCAGTAGTGGAATGTGGAAGTACTGATTTCTAGACCTGTGCACATAAGTATTTCGTTTGTTATACAATATTTCAGAAACATTATGTTTAAAAAAGAAAAAAAAAAAAAAAGAAAAGAGAAAATAAAACTCCCCAAACCAGCTCCAAATTATCTACATAAAGCAAACAGAAATGTAGATACTGGATTGTGTCCAGGATTCCCAACCCTTACAAGACAAAAGTTAGGGAAGCATGCTGCGAAAAGATACGGAGCCTTTCCAATACAGAGAGACTTTCCACACCTGCAATGCCACAGCTATAGAATTAGCTGCCAGACCCAAACTATCTCTACCGCAGGCTGTAATGCCTGGGTTTGCAAGGCCATAAATCAAGGCTATTCCCTGGAGATGGGGAGAAGAAAGCTGGGCATTCCCAGCCTCAGCTCCACATGAATCTCCCACTTCAACCCATTTCCTCCCTTCCAGCTTACTTGGAGGCCCCTCCACCCCACTTGATACACATCAGCCTGCTCAAGTCAGTGGCAGATCTGAAGGGAGAGAGAGATCGAGGCTAGAGCTTTAAGAAGTGTTATTCCAATCAACATTTTAATCTTTCTGATGCTTTGGTTGATTTGTTGGGGTTTTTCTCCCCTCTATTTTTGTGAAGTAAACAGCAGCTCCACAACATAGGAGCTGTTGGAACAGGCACTGGTAGGAGAAGACTAGCATGCCTTCAGAGCTTCCTCTTAATTTACAACTGACGATATTCAAGTAGCAAAGACAGGCAAGAATGAAAATCTGGATTTAAACATTGTTGATCTGTGACCAGCTCAGGCAAAATCTTCAAATTCAGACAGGAACCTTCAGAAGCAGCTCAACCAAAACAGCAGAACCGAATTCAAACCTGGTTTGAGAAGTTCCAAAATAAGAAGCTTGATCTTAAATATTATTACTTGACACTCATCATTGTTGACTCTCATGTTAATGGAAAGGCAGGTTTTGTGCTCCTTTTTGATTTTATTCTTTTCTGCCTTCAGAAAAATTCAAGAGTTTCAGGGGAGGCTCCTGCATTTCTGAGGAATCACAGTGAAAAAGAAAATCTGTACCAGAGTTGGAAACCTGAACATATGTTACAGTAGGAAGGCAGCAGGCAGCTGAAGTGCTACAGCACCATCTCCTGGAAGTCGGACATTTCTGAGTTTCTGAAACCAATTTAATACACAGCCACACAGGCAGATGGTATTTAATGGTCAAAACTTGGGGTGAGTTTAAGACATTTCTCTTTACAAAAATGCTTTGATAAAATATGAAGCTAATAAAAAGGATTCCCATTACCTACTATCTTTGCAAATATTGTTTTCCATATAGAAGATTATTGTCATTGGGTGGTACTTACACTTTAAACCAGAAATAGTGTAGCCAGCAGAGCCAGGGCAGTGATCATCCCCCTGGACTTGGCACTGGGAAGGCTGCAACTTGAATCCTGTGTTCAATTCTGGTCCCCTCCCTGCAAGGTTATTGAGATGGTCCAGAGAAGGGCAGCAAAGATAGTGAAGGGTCTGGAGAATAGGTCTTATAAGGAATGGCTGACGGAACTGGGGTTGTTCAGTCTGGAGAAGAGAAGGCTGAAGGGGGACCTTATAGCCCTCTACAACTACCTGAAAGGAGCTTGTAGTGAGACAAGGGTTGGTCTCTTCTCCCAAGTAACAAGTGATAGGACAAGAGGTAATGGCCTCAAGCTGCACCAGGGAAGGTTTAGATTGGATATTAGGAAAATTTTCTTCACTGAGAGGGTGATTAGGCATTGGAACAGGCTGCCCAGGGCAGGGGTGGAATCACTGTCCCTTGAAGTGTTCAAAAACTGTGTAGATGAGGCCCTTAGTGATATGGTTTAGTGGTGGTCTTGGCAGTCCCGGAGTAATGGTTTGACTTGATGATTTTAAAGGTCTTTTCCAACCTAGCTATTTCTATGATTTAAACATTTGATGCTAAATCATGAGAAAATATGAAGTCATAAAATTTGACAGTAAACTTGGTTAGAAAGTGTCTTTCAATAAAAGAATTTGATTAGGTTTTGAGATAAATAACAATAACTAGTTAGTTCTGCAAAAAGCATAAGTAGTCTTTGAGGTTTTCAGAAAATTAAAATTATCAAGTTCTGTTATCATAGAAACCATCTGTATAACCTGAAAGTATAAGTTAACCTTTTAAAAAAACGTGTCAGTTGACATCTAAACATGTCTTTTAAAAACAAAATGCAAGTATTATATTTTTCTCCCATGAGGGCTCTTGACGATTTCCTTCCAAATGTCTGCAAAAACTTTTACCTGATCATACTGTCAGTCTCTGCAAAGGTTTTCATGAAATAAAAGGCTTTCCTCCACGTTAAGAGAGCAGTTGCCCACTCCTCCTGAGGACATGGCAACTAAATGTGTCCTGTTTATCTCCCATTCTGGCTTGGACCCTGTCCTAAGTATGAATCCCCCATAGCTTCTTCCAGCAACTGTTGGAATGCCTATCTGAAATAATGTTGACACAGCATATAGGATGGTGCAGAGCACAAGCTGCAATCTAAAGAGACCTGAGTGAGGCAACTCACAAACAGGATTTGGTAGTTCAGCTCTGTTTTCCACTTCAACTATTTTGTGCTGTGACAAGACCTCTTCTTACCATTGTTTTGTTTTAGATTCATTTTGTTTGCAAATGGGTGAACCCTAATTTGAAAATAGACTGGAAAATACTGAGTTTAAGAAGTACAATTTAGGTGCTGCTCTGCATGAAATAATGATTTAGAGAGCCTTGGAAAGGGTTACCTTTTGCTACACCTCAGTTCAGTAGCACTGATGAGCATAAGAGGCACTCAGCAGCTCAGTAGGCTTTACGAAAACTTGCCCTCATGTGCCACTGCTGCAGCATTTTTTTTTTTTTATTCTGAATTCTTCTCTCTTTCCCACCTGCTTTCTGCAAGAAGCCGTGTCTTGTTGAGACACATCCAGAAACAGCTTATGTTTTTGCCGTATTCAGATTTCTGTTTTAAATTTACAGTGTGAAATGTATCAGCCAAGTTTCGCAGCTTCGGGCAGATCGCTCCATCCTGTGGCAGCACTGCTACTTGCAGCAGCACTTCCAGGCTCCCTACCGGGCGGGATCCAGCAAGCCAGACCCCAGCACCCGGGCATAACGCGTGGCAGCACACTGCTGCAAAAATCCACACTGCCTGCAAAATCTGTGAACAACGCCTCGCATTCTTTAATGCCATTGGCACCCTCTGTGTACATGTTGCACGTTCCCTCTGCAGCGTGTCTCTTGTAGCACATGCCTTGCTGATACGGCTCACTTTAATGTGCCAACTTGGAATATCATCTGGGTGCATCCCCTTATGGCCAGCAAACAGCCCTGCGAATGACATGAGACAGACACCTCAGAGGAGGCAAGGGCTTCATATTCTACTCCTTTGAGTGTTTTTGAGCCCAGCTAGCTCCACGAACAGGGGAGCTCAAACTGATCACACAGATGGTTAATATAATAGTGCATTTCTATGTAGACAAATCATGAAAAAAAAAATCACATTTAAAGATAGAATTTAGCACAGGGCTTTTCCAAAATTATTCCAATAGTGAGTGAATCATGTCCAAACACCAAAGTCCTGTTTAGTTTAAAAAAATAGAACCGTAGAAAAATAAGATTAGAAAGGACCTCAAAAACCTGCTGCTGTATGATCTCATCATACAGTTCTAATTATACCCTAACTATACCTTTTAATTACAGCTATATACCATATGTATACCTCCTAACCTCCAAGTAACCTCTTTCACTGGTTCACTAACTTTATTTTAGTAAGCTTTCCCAATGTCTCACATGAACATCTCCCATTTTTCTTCAATTCCCTTGTTTTTTAGCATATCCTTACTGGATGTGAAAACAGATTCTCTTTTTCCTCTCTGCACCAGTTCTCTACATATTTGAAGCCTGCTATTTTGCCTTTCTTCAGCTTTCTCTTCCTCAGATTACACTTCCTTCCCTTTTCACTATTTATGTCAGTATTTGATAGAATCATAGAATAGAATCATAAAATCATTTAGATATGAAATATCCAATCTAAACCTCCCCAGCACCAGTTGAGGCCATTTCCTCTTGTCCTGTCACTTGCTGCTTGGGAGAAGAGCAACAACCTCCTTTGAGGTAGTTGTAGAGAGCAACTACAAGGTTGTGGCAACCTTGCCACAACCTCGCCACAACCTCCCCACAACCTCCTTTGAGGTAGTTGTAGAGAACAGTAAGGTCCCCCCTGAGCTTTCTCTTCTCCAGACTAAACAACCGCAATTCCCTCAGCCGTTCCTCATCACACTCGTGCTCCAGAACCTTCACCAGCTTTGTTGCCCTTCTCTGGACCCTCTCCAGCACATCAATATCACTCTCATGCTGAGGTGCCCAGAACTGAATACAGGATTCAAGGTGGGACCTCCCCTGTACCGAGTACAGGGGGATGATCACTGTCCTGGCCCCGCTGGCTGCGTTGTTTCTGATACAGGCCAGGATGGTGTTGGCCTTACGGGCAAAGAAAAAACACATTTGTTAGCAATTCTGTCTTGACTTTTTTTTTTTTTTCAGATATACAGATGTCTGCTTCCTCATATGTTTTTCTGTTATTCTGTCATGAAATGTGCAATGTATTTTATTACGATTATTCAAAATTCCAAAATTAATAAAAGCATACACACCAGATGGAAATCCAGTCTTCAGTTTTGCATGTGTGCTCTTCAAAGTGAATCATTCTTGTTCTTGAAACAGAAACTCGGTGCATGTTAAATATATTAAAGATTGACTTCATGATAAATATTAGAGTCTAACAAAAAGTTAAAATCCAAATGAGCTGAGAATTTGGTTTCATTTAGAACAATGGCAAAATGCAGCTGGCCTGTATTTGTATCCCTCATATGTGGTTCAAATGATTTCTAAGCTAGAGTCATGCTGGTATCAGCTGTAGATTACATATTTTTATGATTTTTGTGAAATTCCAGGAGAAAGAATTTTGAAACACTGCACATTTTACATATCAAAAGCATCTGGAAAGATGTTGCTTCAGCTATTGACATTACCTCATGACAACTGAAGCAGCATTGCATAAATCTCTCTAATACCCTTCATGAATGTCATCAATCAATTTTAAGTGTGCAGGAGACTGAAGTGTAAGAAAGTGAAGGTAGCATTGCTCCTTCAACTTCAGGGATGTATGGCACTTAGCTACAGCTTTTTCAATAAACTCTCAGTAATAAATATAAATATAAATATCAGTGGACTAACAGGCCCAAAACCACAGCTGCCACATGCAGACCACCTCTATGGCATCTGAGTGTCATGGCAAGATGTTGGCCTTGGTTTACTTCTGTGTACAGAGGTGATGCTACAGATCACCTCTGTACATAGCAACGCCAGGCGTTCCTCCTCAGCGGGGTAGTCTGTCTTATGGAGCTAAGGGTGGAGGTGAAAACTGTATATAACCAGATGACAGGAAAAGGGGGGGGGGGGGGAGGGGGAGGAGGGCTTGCTTAAGGAAATTACGAATTAAGCATCAAAGTTGCTGCAGTGAACCAGGAGAGGACAAACCAGAAAAATTCCGAAAAAGGACAGTGCATCTGTAATGAAGCCAGTATTTTTTTAGGACAGTGGAGAGTTTCAGAGAACCTGAAGAGTGTCACTAACACAAAAAAGACAGAGTATATTAAATTAAAAACATAATAAATATTTGGAATAAGTTTGTTGTTTTTTTTTTTTTAAATAGTTGCTGAAGCAAGACAAGTATATAAGTAGTTTCTTTTAAAAGCTGAAATAATGCTGCTGGTTTACAATATTTGGGGAAATCCAGGAAAACTCCTGCTCCCTTTCTCCTCCTGATTTGAAAATCAGGAATCTGGTGGGACAGGCTCAAGAAAAGTGATATTGTATCAGAAATTGAATTTAGAGTAAAAGCATAAAAGATAAAAGGAGGAATGAGAGGAATTAGATTGAGGATGCAGCAATACTTTAAAGCTAAAAATATAACAAAATGGTAACTATTTTTCTATGGAATTAAAATA
Source organism: Myiopsitta monachus (assembly GCA_017639245.1). Lineage (NCBI taxonomy): Eukaryota > Metazoa > Chordata > Aves > Psittaciformes > Psittacidae > Myiopsitta > Myiopsitta monachus. The sequence continues at coordinate 30,855,707 of CM029922.1, forward strand.
GAATATTGTTTTTTTTTCCTGCCTGCTGGTTATGATGAATAACATATAGCAACACTTATTCCGGTCTTTTGCCCAAATGTATACTGAAAGTATACAGAAGTGAGTGGGAACCTGGACAGTCCTTTGTGCTTAAGCACAGAGGTTTAGTCCACACTGTTAATCTGATCTTAACTGTGGTGGCTCAGAGGCATCTTTCGTGAGGGTTAGCTACTACTTGAGAAATGCTGATTGATTAGTAAAATGTGACTAAAATCCTCTTCAGGTCATCAGCTGACAGGGCATACCATTTTGATTTGAATTCAGTTTCAGCTTTGAAGCATTAAATTAAGGACTGACTTAAAAACCCCCTTTATCATAGAAAGGTTGGGATCACTTAACCAGCAACAGATAGCAACAAGAGAATACTACATAAGGAAATTGCAATAAACCAGGATTCAGGGAGTTTACAGGGCTATGGAAAATAGGGTAATGAGGCTGAGAAATTTCTCCTTGCTAGAGCTGTCTCAGCAGCCAGCTCTTCCTCCACCTGCCCTCATGGGAGTTATGTCCAGACTAGGATTCCAACTGTAGATGCTTTTATATGGGTCACAGTCTGGATTTTCAGTCAATGTGGTTTATAGCAGAAACCAGAGAGCCAGGAAGTATAATCTTCTAGAAATCAAACAGTAGAATTACAGGAAGGGAGGGTGAGCTGAGAAGCATGAGGGAACACAAAGACTTCATAGACATACTAGATGTGGAGACTTGAAGAACAAAGAAGCTGAGATCTGCAGAAGCCCCAGTAAAGGAAAAGGAACACATTTCTCCACAGGGAGAAAGCTGGCTGTGATCTACTATTGCTGGCAGATGGAGCTTCAGCCTCAGCTGGCGATCTATCAAGCTTTAGAAAAAGTAGTAAACTGTCTTGGCTATGAGTGGGAAACCAACTGCAGTGCTGAAGGAAGAAAAACCACATGCTCTGACAGCTAAGTGGTTCATGACCTCTGCTCACAAAAGAAAATGGAAGGTGGTAGTGGTTGGTGACTCCCTTCTCTCAGTAACAGAAACATCCATTTGTGCTCATGACCTAATGCTGATGGAGAGATTCTGCCCAAAGCAGAGCTGTTGCACAAGTTTGTCAAGGCTCGTTCAGCCATCTGACACCTCCTTCATGTGGCTTATTCACTTGGGAGCTAATGCTACCATTCTAGGAACAAGCTAGAGAAAGCCTCAAGAAACAGCAACGCTCCTGAAGTGATGATGATAGAATCGGCACCTCAGCTGGTGATCTTATTAGTCCCATTGGAGAGGGTAAAAGCCTGAGCAAGGACAGACACATCCTGAAGATAAATATATGGCTATACAGATGGTGCAGCTTAGAGGACTTGGGTTTCCTGAAGGGGGGAGGAGGTATTCATAATAGGGTCATCAGAGGGACAAGAAGGAAATGACCGAATCAGTTGTAGATATGTGTAATGTATTTTGCTTTATATGATGCAGGATGCACATGTTCACTCTGAGATGTGGAATCTGGTGGGAGACAGACCTGTTGAAAGTCTCCAGGGTAATAACAGAAGGAGGAAAGGGCATCTTTGAGAAAGAAATACAGCAGGACACAGAGAATGCAAAGCTGGGTGCATTTAATTCAGTTTTAGACTTTAGGCACAAGAAAGATGAACAGCAAAGTAAGTATAAGAAAGAGTGGCCACCCTGGGGACTGAGTTAACTTTGTAATTTAAGGGATACAATAATGTATTCAGCAGCCTTGCAAACCAGAACAGAAGAGACTCCTTCCACACAATCACAAGTTTCTTTCTCCCTTGCCTCTTAATTTCCCTTTAGTTGTAATGAAGAATAATGTTAGTTACAAGTTCTACCTCAAATTCACCTTAATAACAAATATATGAATTTAACAACAAGAGGCTAAACTTTAGTTACCTCTTCAGTACTTCACTCTTAAGAAAGAAATGAATGTAAAATACAATCTGGAATTGCAAATACAGTATACAGCAGGATTAAAACTCAAAATTACTTTGATAAATTTAACATATTCTTGACGTCAAGAATAACATTAAGAAACTGAATAATGGCATGCAATAAACGAGACACAATTCAGCAAAGCTTTTTTAAAAAATACGGCACTGTAATAAATAAACAAAGACGAAGTACAAATATATCAGTAAATAAACTGGTTACAGAAGAAGCTCTTGAAACTACAGTGGATCACACACTAAACTGAAGGTGACAGTGGCATACAATACAAAAGGGATAGCATCACACTGGTAATAATAAAGAGGTGTACTGTATGGAAGATGTGATAGAATCCTTTCCACTTCAAATAAAATGTGACTTCAGCCAGAGCTTAGTTCTACGCATATTTGTGAAAAAGCAGGGCGCTTCTGGAGAAGGTCCAGAAGTCAGTGACAACTCTGACCAGGACTTTGAAGATAAAGACCTAGCAAGGTCTTTTATTTATTTTTTTTTTAAGCGCAAATAAAAAAGTGAGGGGAAGACTTAAAAGTAGTTTTAAACTATATCAACAATCAGCAGCTTACTGAAAAAGGGAAAGAAATGTGTGTTGTTAGTTGTTTTTAATTTTCTTTTACTTTCACATCAACAATAGAACCAGTACTGTGGTTTAAATTGCAGCACTAAAAAATTGCATTAAGGTTTCTGATTGCGATGAGAGGGAAATACCAGATTAGTTTGCCAATTTTGATATAGAATCCTAAAAGTCTCTAAACAGGTGGGGCAAACAGTTATTAAACACAGTGACTAAGTAGGTAGAATTTTGCCTTAAATTTAGGTAGTTTGTATTACCTCTTTTAAGCTGTTTCCTATGTATTCTCTTTGATTCCATACTCTATACTGGATACTATTCTTTCCTTTGAATGATTCAGAGCAACTTTAATTTCTTTGGGTTGCTTCAATGCTGTTGTCAGTTACTGAAATAGTATCCATTTTGAGAAAGATAAATGTGGAGAATAGAACAGTCATGACATTGGGATTACAACCTGCTCTGGAAGGGTATAAAATCTGTGATGGACATAACTACTGCTCCTCTGAGAAACTCTTATCACTTGCAGATGAGACTCACGGCAAAGCATGCAGCTATTCCAAAGAAAAAGAGCTATACATAAGTCTAGATTTGCAGTTATTTTTTTTACATGCTTGCTTTAGACTGTAGCAACATTATTCTATGTTTCTTTATCTTGAAGCCTTTGAAACCAGCATAGAGCTTGGAAGGCAAGTTGTGTTGTTGACAGATTCATATTCTGGAGTATGGTATGAAATTAACCCATTTGGGAGTGAAAAGGGCATAAATAACTGCTCCTTTTCTCTATCTGTCAGGTAGAGTACTCTTTTGTTAGCAGAATATGACTGAAAGTTTTACCAAGCACTTCTCCTTGAAATTTTTGCAAGTAAATCAAAACCCCTTTTCACTGGGAGCATAAAAGTAGATGGCTACACTCAGGTTTCAATATATACAAAATAAAATTAAAAAGAAAAGGAAAACCAGACATAACAGGGAAACATTTAATTTCAACTCTTAGTTTGGTGAATTTCGTCTCATAAACTCTAATGAAGAACATAATATTTACCTACGAATTGTGTGATACAGACTAAAAAAAGTCATGCTGTTTCCTTGATTTAATGAGGCTGATTTCTTGTTTTATGTGAGAAGCAAATAAACACAGGTAGTATCCTTTATGATAACAAATAAATAGAAATTATATTTCAGCTCTAATTACTATAAAACTGTCTCAGTTCTCTACTTTTTAAATACATACCTTAATCCTATCCTTATTATCAATTTCATCTAATGCAAATCTAACACTCAGGAACTAATAACAAAAACCGTACATGTTTCTTTATGTGCATTGGAAGTTTAAAGAAATTGATTTTAGAAATCTACCCAGAGGGCAAAGATTCTCATATGTCTGTAATATGAACACACATGAGGCTTAGTCTAGGTTAAGTCAGGCAATGATTATATTCATCCAACATTTATCTTGTCAGAGAAAAAATGGCCCATACCTTTATTGTTTGTTTCACATAAGAATAGCTTGCTTTTCAAGTGGTATGTACTAGAACTGAGCATTGGTTCGCCTAAATGCTGTTTCTTTCTTAGACAGGAAAAGACCTCAGCTATTCTTGTGACAAGGTTTTTCAGTGCAGATCATCAATGCCAGTAAAACTAAAGTAAGAGAGCTTAAAATTTACTTTGAATTTTTCTTACTCATAGGATCATCATAATAGTAAAGATCAATCAATTAGTCTGCTGAATAAACTTTGTGCATTTTGAAGTCTGGATTGGAGACCAATTATTTTGCATTATTTTTGCATTAGTTCAGTAACATTGAAAGGAAAGCATGAGGTTAATGCAATCTCCATAATATAGCTGTTGGATAAAATCCTTTGTGCAAAAAAGATGAGAAAGATAAGTACTAGTGGAGCACTTTGGAGACAGTGTGGAGCAGCAGCGAAGAGAGTGCACGTGGCTGCATCTCTTGGGCACTGAACTGACAGTGTCAGTGGTTCTAGAAGCCTGCTGAGTGCATTTGAGGTAGATTTCTTCTTCCAGACTTCTAATGTGACTGACAGAGAATAAAGGCAAAATGCTGGGCAAATAAGAAATTCTGGACATCCCCATCGACAGAATCACACATTCACAGAAACACAGAACTGTCGAAGATGTAAGACACTGTGGAGATCGCCTAGTCTTACCCCCTGCTCAAAGGAAGATCAGCTAGAACAGGTTTCCAAGGGCTGTGTCCTGTCAGGTTTTAAATATCACCGAGAATGGAGACATCACAACCTCTCTGAGCATCCTCTTCTGGTGTTCAAACAGAGTCACATTAAAAAAGGATTTTTCTGACGTTTAAACAGAATTTTCAGTAATTCTATTTGTGACCATTCCCTCTTTCCTCTCACCAGGTACCACTGAGAAGAGACTGGCTATATCTTCCGAGCAGGTATTTATACAAATTGACAATATTCCTCCTAACCCTTCTCTTCTCCAGGCTGAATCAACCTTTCCTCAGATATTGGATGCTCCACTTCATCATCTTTGTAGTCCTTCAGTGGGTCTGTTCCAGTATGTACATGTGTGTCTTGTCCTGGAGAGCTCAGAACTGAAGCAAGCACTCCAGATGTGATATTAGGGACTGAAGAGAGAGGAAGAATCACTTCCCTTGACCTACTGGTAATGTAGCCCTAATGCAGACCAGAATGTTGTTGACCTTTGCCGTGAGTGCACTTTGCTGGCTTATGGTCAACTAACACCCCTGGCTTTCTTTGCAAAGATGGTTTCCAATTCCTGGTACCCAGTGTGTACTGGCACATGAGGTCATTCTTTCTCAGCTGCAGAACTTGGAATTTCACTTTGTTGAGCTTCATAAATTCTTTCTGGACCATTTCTCCAGCCCGCCAAGAACCCTCTGAACTGCTGCACAAGTTGGTGTATTAGCCACTCTTCCCAATTTTGCAATCAGATGGATACAAGCTGATACTATGGATTTGCATGTAACATTGGTGGCTCTCCTTTATACACAGATATACATACATACACATGAACATGCATACTATGCACTAGAATATACAGAACAGGTGCATAGGCAGTTGGAAAAATGAACACAGTAGGTCCCTGCCAATTGAAATATTGTATTCAAGCTCATGTTTATGTTCACATTCACGTTCATGTTCATGCTCTTTTCTATTCTGTTCGTGTCCTGTCCTGTCCTGCTATAGTCTATTCTACTACATTATATTACATTCTACCACGCTATACTATACTGTTTTCTATTCTATTCTATTCTATTCTATTCTATTCTAGTTCTGTTCTATTCTGTTCTGTTCCACTTTATTATATTATTTTATATTATATTGCATTATATTTTAATACACAAATATCCACATAGATATATTAAGTGCAGTAGATAAGTTCATGGCATGTGAATAGATTTTGAGTAGATGAATCTCATTTTAAGCACATTTTAGAAAGTGTTAACCCCATCCATATTCCAGATACAATGGAGAGAAAAGTAATCTTGTGGACAGTGAGCCCCCTGCCCCCCATCTGATCACCAGCACGTGCCAAGCAGAGCCACAGGGACAGCACACACCAACATTCTCCTAGTCCTATCTGTTCTTTTGAAAGTCTGGAGATGGCTGTACATAGCATCAATGTTCACTGAAGCAAACACATGCTGTCTGTCAGCCAGCTGAACCAAATATACCTACCTTGACAGAAAACCCTTGAGAAGACAGTATAAAAATGTCTCTTTGCCTTTACCCAGTGCAGTGTGAAGGCAAAACTCCTTTTAAAAATTCTTTGTGCAAGAACTATATAATCTGTTATGGTCAGATATTCAAAATTCAGAAGTCAGTCCCACTTTGACGAGTATTTTAATTGAATGGTATGTACTGGTGAGCTGACATTCTTGAATATCCCTTAATAGGACTTTCCAACCAACATCAAAAGTAAAAAAATAGCTGCATTTAATGTCCTTAGTGGTGGTGGAATAGGGGTGGTATAACATAGCCACAGAAGGAAGTAAAACTCGGGTTTATATAGCAGCAAGTGGATGATAAAAAATAAATAGATTTAGAGATGAGATTTAGGCAGAATGGACAGAAAAGATGTAGATGGGCAGACACAGTGCAGAGATGGAGACATGAGGAGATAGATACAGCAGATAGATTCTCATGAAATAGTCTTTCCGTGTTTGGTGTGCAGCTGCATAGCACCTGCCTGACATTTACAGCAGATAGCTTTTATTCATTTCATGGGATATTCATCAAAATGTGGTTGAGAGATGGAGAAAATTCCAAGTATGTGTCATCACTTTACTGGCTTGTGCAGCTGTTTCCTAAAGCACACAATGATGTTGTGTTGTTAAGGAAATACACTGTCACCCTGCTGAACAAATAAAGCATTTAGTTTTATTGAGTAGCATTACAATAATGATGGGAGATAATAGACTAAAAATACTGTTTATTCAGTGAGAATGGACAAAAACTTTACTGTCCATGAAAGATTCACTTCATGTACAGAAAATAAAAATTGTGTTATTTATTTAGCTAATATTAGTTAATTCAAGCTACCTTTTTAATAGTACTGGTGCAAAATACTTCCTGACATAAGCTTTGATCCAGGATAAGAACTGACACGCATCCTTAGCAGCAGAACTCATCAGAAATGCCAGAGCTCAGACTACTGCAACCAGACAGAGGACTGTATCTATCAAGTCTAACAGAGAGCAAATAATTCTGCTGGGAAATGCATAAGCCTAAGATAGAGGGGTATGTTGTAGAGATATTGAATTCCTAAATTTCTGATCATACCAAAGTTTCATGTTACCTTTTCCCAGGAATAAACCTGTCTTGATTTTACATCTCTTTTTATAAGATGCTAAATATTTCTCAAAACGTGATGCTGTTAGAAACACTTTTTTAAGATATTTCTGATTATGATGATGCAATTTCAGCCAAATCATCTAAGTCACAGTCCCACAAGAGTAGATCATTGATTATATTGGACTTCTGTACAAGTAAATCTAGACCACAACATTTTCTTCCTTTCTATTTTATTTCTTTAGATTTTGCAGCTGTTGCAGAATAAAAAGAAACTCACCATAGTATTTTTTTTAGAGGGACAACGGGGACCCATTTTCTGGTCATGGCTTCATTCGCAATGTTTCATCATAGATTTTTCTAACATTTGAGTATTTTGAGGCTATTAAATTAACCATTTGACATTTTGAACATTTAACCATGTTAATATTTTGAACCAAACCTTCATGCGAAATCTCAGGGAAAATATATAGGTTTGACATGGTTTGTATGTGAGGCTGAATGTTGGTCCAGACTGGGTCAAAATCAGACTTAAATTCAAGCAAGGCCCCACTAACATATTTCACCTGCTTCATCCTGAACCTGTCACCAATCTCCCACATATCTGAGCTGCCCTTCTCTGGGATAATCACTAGAGAGCAACTTGCACCTTGCGCTGCCCTGTACTCAGTGGTATTACTGCACAGTATAATGACAAAGCCCATCCTTGGGCTCAGAAAAACATACCCTTGTGGGCAGCCTTGAAGTACACATAACTTACAACATGGCTGTGGGACAGAAGCAAAAGTAACATCTTACCAGCCTGGAATTATCCAGCAAACTATTATGAGCTCTCCTTGCACAGCTAAATGCCAATGTGCAAAGGCAGAACACCAACAATATGAGATGTTTACTATAATGTTTACTTCCATATTGCAAATCTAAAAAAGAAAAGAAACCTTTTACAAAGAAGCTGCTATGAAGTGCTGAATGCTGAACTACTGATGTAAGCCCTTAAGATGGTCTCTGCAATCACAGCTAAGGTGACATGTAGTTAATGAACCTGTCCAGGCCACCTGTAGTGGCAGCTGAAGAAGGGAGTAGAGATGCACTGTTGTAATTTATGGAGAAAGTTTCAGAGCTCCCCGAGAGCCCTCACTGGTCTAGAGGCAGCCCTAACCACTGCAACAACAATCTTTTCTAACTTGAGGACTGAGTAACATCCTTTCAACTAAAAGGATAGTGAACTCAATTCATGATGCAAACTGTCCAGCTAAGTAAGGACCTCACAAGGGTTGGAACATTTTAAGTTTTATCCTTTAGAACAAAGTTGTTAAACTGTGACCTCATGGTGCTTCTGTCATAACCATGGCCTAGATCCAAAGGCAATTGAAGTCAGTTTCTGTTGACTTCATCAGGCTTTAGAGAAGCCCTCTTCCACTTCAGCACATGGCTATTTTTAATGAATCAAGACAGCCTCATTGGAAGCTGTTTTGGGCTTTAAAAATGGAGTGTACTATTGCTCTGAAACTGAAAATCTCATCATGATGTTTGGCTATGACATCAGGAGGGAAGGTGAGATAAAAGCTCTTTTCATGCATCAAGCTGGAGTTGCATTTTTCTTGTTTCTTATTGCTAAAATAACAGTACTATTGTTTTCTTTTATTGGTCTCACCTTCAGGGGTTTGGAAGTCCCTTCTCAGGGAGTGAAGGGCAAACTGCACGCTTGTACACACACACGTCTTGCGTGTTCATTGCTGTCTATACTTCTGCAGACATATTTTATCTTCATTGTCTATAAGTCACTGTTTGCCTATTCAAAATAATTTTTTACTTATTTATAATCCAGGACATATTTCCCAGAAGAATCCACTATCATATTGCTCTATACAAGAATTTTTCCATTCCTTAAACATATAGAAGAACAACTTTTATACTACTTTTGGGGCTCAAGGGGGATTTTTTTACTTGATTGCCTTTAGTTTTCATAGTGTGCTGTCCTGTCTTAAAGGATCAAAAAATTTCATTGCAACATAAACAGAGATACTGATTTAAAAAAAAAAATAAATAAAAAAGAGGGAAAAAATAAAAGTATTGCATTTGTTACTATGTGACTACAGAACAGCTCCCCCACATCCTGGAAAAAAAAAGTACCAACCAACATACAAAGTGAACTTTTCAGTCATATTTCTATCATGTTATGATGTGTTACAGGCAATGACTGTCTGTATTTCAGGAGGTAATTAAAGATAGATGTTGACTGTCATGTATAAAAGAAGAAAATCCCATTTCATGAGTAAAATATGAAATCGAAGAGTCATAGAATCATAGAATCGAGAATAATCTCTGGCTTTGCATTTCAAAATCTGAATAACTTCTTAGGTTACTGTGGTTTAGAATATTTATTTCATAAGAAATGCATTGTTCTAAGTCAGAATGAGAGAACATTTCAGTGTATTACAATTTCTTATTCAAAATTAATTACAATTTTCAGCTGGCTCTGAATGATGAGATTAGTAGAGGTAAGAATCATAGTATCATGGAATCATGGAATCATAGAATCATAGAATAGTTTGGGTTGGAAGGGATCTTAAAGCTCATAAAGCTCCAACCCTCCACTATGGGCCAGGACACCTCCGACTAGAGCAGGTTAATCCAAGTCCCATCCAACCTGGCCTTGAACACTTCCAGGGATGGGGCAGCCACAGCTTCTCTGGATAACCTGTGCCAATGTCTCATCCCCCTCACAAGAAAGAACATCTTCCTAATATCTAATCTTAATCTACCCTGTCTTAGTTTAAAGCCATTATCCCTTGTCTTATCCCTACATGCCCTTGTAATGAGTCCCTCTGTTTTTCTTGTAGGCCTTTTTTTGTTGCCCTTGACATCCCTGACCATATTTAATTCTATCAGGACTTTAGGTTTCCTAACTTGATTCCTGAATGCTGGGATAATTTCTCTGTATTCCTCCCCAGCTTTACGTCCTTGGTTCCACCCTCTGTAGACTTATATTTCAAGACCTGTGTTTCAAGACAAAACCTGTGTTTGAAGGCCTGTATTTCAAGCTGAAAGGTCCTTATCTCGCTTCGTATTAATAGAACTCATAAGAGGAAATATTCTGAACTTTCCCTGAGCTCTGTGGATGTAATTCACTACAGAAGTGGAAAGTGCTATTAAAAAGAAAAACAGTGATTTTAGGTTCTGAGCCAAAAAAGGCCAGGATACAGAAAGAGCCTGATCCAAAGCTCTCTGGAGTCAATCGAAGTCTTTCCATTGCTTGCTGTGGAACTTGATTCAAATTGTGAATTTCTCATGGTGACATCTGTGTGTCCTTCATTGATGGATGCGGTGAAGCAGCACTGGAGACGATCACAGATAAATGCCATTGCTGCAAAATGACAATTTCCTGGCTTTGTGTAGCATTTCTTCAGCTTTTCATGCCATTCTTTGAATGTCATCATTCATCTGTTTCCCATGGCTCATTTCTGTTTCCTACTTTGATTTATTTCTCTTTCCTTTTTTCTTCTGTTTTTTTTTTCCCCACAAGATAAAGTAATAACATATACAATCAGATGTAAAGCATTATTTGGAATATGATCAGTCAGACTTTATATTGCTATACTTTGTAGTTTTCTGTTTCTTTGCAACTATTGATATTGCCTCCTTCATTCTGTACAATACAATTCAAGTAAGAAGGATGGAAATCAAATACAGTATTGCATTTGTGACAACCTGAAGAATAACACCCTCCCTCCTTTCCCATGAGATTAAATTCTGAATCACATCTTTTTCTGCCGCTCCTCCATATGTAAATTCTGCAGCTATCTTACATTAGAAATATGAGGGAAAATGAAAGCGCAGTTGTCTCCTTGCTTTTCACCTCATAGGAAAACACTTTAATAGGATTTTGTTCCACTGCTTTGAGAGCGAGGGAGAGTTTAGGTCCAGCTGGAGCCTACCAAACATGTGTAATATTGTGCAAAATCAATCTGCATAAAGCTTGCATGAGTACTACCGAGCCTGGCTACTGGTCCTCAGTGCATGTATTGTTCTGCGGTATAATTGTCCAGCTCATAGCTAGTCCAAAGGGACTGAGGAAGAATGTAGTATGCACCTGGAAAACAGTAAGCTGCCAATATGTCCCTGGGAACATTATTCTCACTTTGATCTACACAATGGGAGAGCAGGAACAATTTGGGGGTTTTGCAGTGTGGATGTGTAGATTTAGAAAGCATCTCTAGATTCCGGAAACACCATGGTATGGCACACTTTTGAGAGGTGATTTCACTCTGCTAAATCAGCAAGACAAAGAAAGTAGAGATTTAGTCTATTGACTTCCCAAGTAAGTCTAGCTTGGCAAACAGCACTAACTGTTATTACTTTACCTTCATAAAAAGCTTTCCTTAAGCATTGCAGCTGATATCCGCAGAGACAGCAAGTCTTGCCTCCAACCAGAGAAGTGTACTGTTTGGTTTTAAATCTAGTCAATGTGACACAGCCGGTGTGCCAACTGTCCCACTGTTTGGTTAGCAAAAAGAGAATGAGGTTATTGAGTGTGTCTACACCAGAATTTACTTTCTGGACAAATAAACCTGATTTCTTTTGCAGATTTGGCATAGGTCATTGAAACAAGGCTTTCCCTTACCAGTGTTTTCACCTAAATATCCTTTTCTCAGTGTTTTGTCTCTTGAGCTCTCTTCACTCCCAAGCTTTCATTGCAACTATTTCAAAGCCAGATATTTTTCCCTCTTACTATCTTTTCTCAAAGCCACTGTAAATTGAACCCATTGCACAAGGTGTCTATCTTTTAATTTCTGGCGCTTTTGTTGTGGCAAGAAAAGGCCTTTATTAAGCAAGGCTTTACTTTTTTTTGTTCACAAACAGCCACTTATTAATGATACAAATACCTACAACCCTGTAATCATGTGAAGCAGCTGCTGGGACAGACTCAGACTGTTTTCTGCATACGCTATATTGAGTATTTGCTACCAGGGAGTGAGGTTTTGAGAACCTTCCTATATTAAAAATGCCCTAGGGGCCATAATGACTTGCCCAAGTGTCCAAACACATCTATACTCTTCTGAGGGCTTGGCACAGGTGCTACTTGAATGGTTATTGATAACGCAAGGTCTTAGCATAGATTTAGAGTTCTTTGAAAGCAGAGCTCTGAGAAGTTTCAGGAGGTCCCAGTCCATCACCAGAACACACTTCCTATGAAATATTTGTTCAGTCTATTATTAAAACCTCTAATACTGAGAAACCCCAACATCCTTACCTTGTTCTGGAGCTTCACTAACTTAACCATTAGTAAATCTTTGTTTCTAGTTTCATTTTCCTGCTTTCAGGCTAAAGCCACTGTTTACCCATCTACTACAGACAGAACATACCTCAACCATCCAACATCTTGCTTCAAGGAAAACAAAGCATCTCAAGCATTGCGGGATACCTTGCTACAGTGGGAAATGGCAATAGTAAAATACCACAAAGCCCTGTCAGGAGAATTTTGGGATAATCTTTGATTTAGGCATGGAAAGTACCTATTTTCAAATGATTCCTTAACTCCTGGTTCATCACTCAGTAGATTAGAATTTAGGTTTCCAAGGGCTGAAAACCTGTAGATGCAAAAAATTAGCTGGTGGAGTGACCAGTTTTCAGGTGGCAACTCAACACCTACCAGGCTGTTAGAAGTACTGTCCAAACTGAAGAGAGCTGAAGAAATCCCTTGCTTTTGTCATACAGCCAACATAGCCCCCACTCCTGTGCAGCTGGGATTACAGTGTACAGCCTCCCCAGCAGCCGTGAGCTGAGACATTCTCTTGAGACATCTTCTCATTTGCTTAAGTCAGCTTCTGGTGGGGACAGTTGCAATAACCTTCCTAAATGCCATATATACTTCTGCAGCCTTGTGGACTACTAATTGCAGAATCCTCAAAACATTCAAGTGATTGAAAAATAAACTACCTGCATTATCATTCTCATCCCCAGTACCTTTTCACTTGGAGTTAGAAAGGGACTTAAGAGTACAAAATAAAAAGACAATAGGTGTTTCATCTTAGGTCTAACTACTCCAGAAATAATACTATTGGTGATGGCCTTCAGATTCAGGAGATTATCTTTAAAAAAAAAAAACCCAGAAAACCAAAGAGTGAATCTAAAATGTAAGTGTGAGCCTTGAATTTAGTCAAACAGCATTAGCAAAGATAAAACTTGTCAAAAATATGTTAGTAGCAACAGCAGGAGATTTTAGTTTGACCTGTATTTTTTGAACTTCATTTTCATTAACAAAATGACATACTGGAATATCAAACTGCTCAGAAATGGATAAATACTTATGTTAAGCAAGTCTTAGCGAGTTACATATGAAAAATTATTATTTAGCGTATTTTTAAATGAGAAAAGATCAAAGCACACATCCTTCATTGGGATTTTTGAATGTAAGACACCTATCTATTTTTAAACCGATGAATAGCTCTAAAAACAAAGATCAGTCAGAAGCAATAAACCAAAAGGGACTATAGACTGCTTATAAATATTCAAAGTGAAGACATATGGCTTCTGGCATCAGCATTCTGTGGTTATGCTGGAAGAGAGACACAGGAACTAGAAGAGAATGGAAAGAAAGAAAACTATCTAAAATGATACTGATTTAAACTGAGAATGTCCTGTTATGGGTCTTTTTATATACAGTCTACATCTGGATATATGAAATTGTGAACTGCTAGCTGTGAAAAACACACTTGCATACCTGATGGGTATAAGCAACAATGAACAGAAGAGTGGCAACGCAGGCCCCATGTGTTTTAGGAAAGTTTAGGCAAGTCTGCTGCACAGAGAGCTCAGCTGATTTTTTGTCCTGGATTAAGCAGTAGCAGTCATTTTTCTCCTTCTTAGTAGCTGGTGCAGTGCTGTGTTTTTCACTTTCGGCCTCGGAAGAGCGCTGATAAAACTCATGTTTTCAGTTACTGCTCAGTAATCTTTAGTCTGACCAAGGACTTTCTGAGTCTCAAGTTCTGCCAGGGAGGAGGGGAAGCTGAGAGGAAGCAGAGACAGGACACCTGACCCAAACCCACCAAAGAGGTATTCCATACCAGAGCACGTCATGCCCACTATATAAAGTGGGGGGAGTTACCCGGAAGGTCTAGATCACTGCTCGGTTGGGCTGGATATTGGTCGGCGGGTGGTGAGCGGTTGTATTCTCTTCCCTTTTTATTTCCCTTCTCATTATTATTATTGGGGGTAGCCGCAGTGACTCACGTTATAATCTTAGTTACTGGACTGTTCTTATCTCAACCCGTGGGAGTTACATTCTTTGGTTTCACCTCCGTCGCAGAGTCGGCCCATGTCTCAGCCCCATGCTCTCAGCCCCAGTCTCAGGGCCAGAATCAGCCGCACTCTCTGCCCCGCACTCGGCCCCACTCTCAGCCCCTGACTCTCAGCCCTGGAGTCTCAGACCCACTCTCAGGCCCACACTCGGCCACAGTCTCTGCCCCAGACTCAGCCACACTCTCTACACCACACTTGGTTCCAGACTCTGCCCCGCACTCGGCCACACCCTTACTCCCTGACTCTCAACCCCGCAGTCTCAGGCCCACGCCCAGGCCCTCACTCGGCCACACTCTCTACCCCAGACTCGGCCCCACTCTTAGTCCCAGACTCGGCCACGCCCTTACTCCCTGACTCTAAGACCCGCAGCCTCAGGCCCAGGCCCAGGCCCACACTCGGCCACACTCTCTGCCCCACACTTGGCCACACTCTCTGCCCCTGACTCCGCCCTGTTCTCAGCCCCAGGCTCGGCCACACTCTCTGCCCCACACTCGGCCACACTGTCTGCCCCAGACACCATCCCACTCTCAGCCCCAAGCTCGGCCACACTCTCTGCCCCACACTCGGCCACAATCTTACTCCCTGACTCTCAGCCCCAGAGTCTCAGTCCAAGGCTCAGGACCACACTCCGCCACACTCTCTGGCCCACACTTGCCTGCACTCTCGGCACCAGGCTCTCTGCCCCAGCCTCTAAGCCTCTCGGCCATTCTGAAAGCATGGCGGGCTACAGCACGACCGGGGATTCCCTGAAGGAAGACATGAAGCTACAACTCTGTCTCCAAGAGCTTCAAGTGCATCCATGAGAAATCAGGCACCAGAGGCACCCCAGGGGGAAAAGAGAAGGCGTCAGCAGGAGCCAGTCTGTCAAGAAGAGGAACTAACTACAAAGGAAGAACTAGGCAAAACAATGGACGGCAGGACAAATTTTTCAGCAGCCATTAACAACCAAACAGGAATACAACAAAAACTTAGAGGCCAAGACATTTCTATCATGCTATGCTATGTTTCACCAAGAAGTTTGCAGAATGCTCTTTTACACTTGACCAAGAGGTTTCTATTAGGCCACGCATAACCAGTGAGATTCTACCAGGCTATGGAGAAGGATATGCAAGCAAGCAGGAGCTCCTCGCAATAACCTTCACTTTCGGCTTGAACACCCTTCCTTCCTTCCTTCCTTCCTTCCTTCCTTCCTTCCTTCCTTCCTTCCTTCCTCCCTTCCTCCCTTCCTCCCTTCCTCCCTTCCTCCCTTCCTCCCCTCCTCCCTCCCTCCCTCCCTCCCTCCCTCCCTCCCTCCCTCCCTTCCTCCCTTCCTCCCTTCCTCCCTTCCTCCCTTCCTCCCTTCCTCCCTTCCTCCTTCCTTCCTTCCTTCCTTCCTTCCTTCCTTCCTTCCTTCCTTCCTTCTCGTGGCTCTTTGCTGGCCGTCTAGACTACATGGCCACATGCGCCCCAGAGCCTAAGCCCCTGAATATATGACCCAGAGCTTCATACCGAGAGTCTCAGCCCTAGAGTCTCAGGCCCAAAGTCAGGCCCAGACTCATCCGCAGTATCCGTCGCAGAGTCGGCCCATGTCTCAGCCCCATGCTCTCAGCCCCAGTCTCAGGGCCAGAATCAGCCGCACTCTCTGCCCCGCACTCAGCCCCACTCTCAGCCCCTGTCTCTCAGCCCTGGAGTCTCAGCCCCACTCTCAGGCCCACACTCATCCCCAGACTCTGCCCCGCACTCGGCCACCCCCTTACTCCCTGACTCGCAGCCCCGCAGCCTCAGGCCCAGGCCCATGACCACACTCGGCCACACTCTCTGCCCCAGACTCGGCCCCACTCTCAGCACCAGGCTCGGCCACACTCTCTACCCCACACTCGGCAACACTCTCTGCCCCAGACTCTGCCCCGCACTTGGACACTCCCTTACTCCCTGACTCTCAACCCCGCAGTTTCAGGCCCACGCCCAGGCCCTCACTCGGCCACACTCTCTGCCCCAGGCTCGGCCCCACTCTTAGTCCCAGACTCGGCCACGCCCTTACTCCCTGACTCTCAGCCCCGCAGCCTCAGGCCCAGGCCCACCCCCACACTCGGCCACACTCTCTGCCCCACACTCGGCCACACTCTCTGCCCCAGACTCCACCCCACTCACAGCCCCACGCTCGGCCACACTCTCTGCCCCAGACTCCACCCCACTCTTACTCCCTGACTCTCAGCCCCAGAGTCTCAGTCCAAGGCTCAGGACCACACTCCGCCACACTCTCTGGCCCACACTTGCCCGCACTCTCGGCACCAGGCTCTCAGCCCCAGCCTCTAAGCCTCTCGGCCATTCTGAAAGCATGGCGGGCTACAGCACGACCGGGGATTCCCTGAAGGAAGACATGAAGCTACAACTCTGTCTCCAAGAGCTTCAAGTGCATCCATGAGAAATCAGGCACCAGAGGCACCCCAGGGGGAAAAGAGAAGGCGTCAGCAGCAGCCAGTCTGTCAAGAAGAGGAACTAACTACAAAGGAAGAACTAGGCAAAACAATGGACGGCAGGACAAATTTTTCAACAGCCATTAACAACCAAACAGGAATACAACAAAAACTTAGAGGCCAAGACATTTCTATCATGCTATGCTATGTTTCACCAAGAAGTTTGCAGAATGCTCTTTTACACTTGACCAAGAGGTTTCTATTAGGCCACGCATAACCAGTGAGATTCTACCAGGCTATGGAGAAGGATATGCAAGCAAGCAGGAGCTCCTCGCAATAACCTTCACTTTCGGCTTGAACACCCTTCCTTCCTTCCTTCCTTCCTTCCTTCCTTCCTTCCTTCCTTCCTTCCTTCCTTCCTCCCTTCCTTCCTTCCTCCCTTCCTCCCTTCCTCCCTTCCTCCCTTCCTCCCTTCCTCCCTTCCTCCCTCCCTCCCTCCCTCCCTCCCTCCCTCCTCCCTCCCTCCCTCCTCCTCCCTTCCTCCTTCCTCCCTTCCTCCCTTCCTCCCTTCCTCCCTCCCTCCCTCCTTCCTTCCTTCCTTCCTTCCTTCCTTCCTTCCTTCCTTCCTTCTCGTGGCTCTTTGCTGGCCGTCTAGACTACATGGCCACATGCGCCCCAGAGCCTAAGCCCCTGAATATATGACCCAGAGCTTCATACCGAGAGTCTCAGCCCTAGAGTCTCAGGCCCAAAGTCAGGCCCAGACTCATCCGCAGTATCCGTCGCAGAGTCGGCCCATGTCTCAGCCCCATGCTCTCAGCCCCAGTCTCAGGGCCAGAATCAGCCGCACTCTCTGCCCCGCACTCAGCCCCACTCTCAGCCCCTGTCTCTCAGCCCTGGAGTCTCAGCCCCACTCTCAGGCCCACACTCATCCCCAGACTCTGCCCCGCACTCGGCCACCCCCTTACTCCCTGACTCGCAGCCCCGCAGCCTCAGGCCCAGGCCCATGACCACACTCGGCCACACTCTCTGCCCCAGACTCGGCCCCACTCTCAGCACCAGGCTCGGCCACACTCTCTACCCCACACTCGGCAACACTCTCTGCCCCAGACTCTGCCCCGCACTTGGACACTCCCTTACTCCCTGACTCTCAACCCCGCAGTTTCAGGCCCACGCCCAGGCCCTCACTCGGCCACACTCTCTGCCCCAGGCTCGGCCCCACTCTTAGTCCCAGACTCGGCCACGCCCTTACTCCCTGACTCTCAGCCCCGCAGCCTCAGGCCCAGGCCCACCCCCACACTCGGCCACACTCTCTGCCCCACACTCGGCCACACTCTCTGCCCCAGACTCCACCCCACTCACAGCCCCACGCTCGGCCACACTCTCTGCCCCAGACTCCACCCCACTCTTACTCCCTGACTCTCAGCCCCAGAGTCTCAGTCCAAGGCTCAGGACCACACTCCGCCACACTCTCTGGCCCACACTTGCCCGCACTCTCGGCACCAGGCTCTCAGCCCCAGCCTCTAAGCCTCTCGGCCATTCTGAAAGCATGGCGGGCTACAGCACGACCGGGGATTCCCTGAAGGAAGACATGAAGCTACAACTCTGTCTCCAAGAGCTTCAAGTGCATCCATGAGAAATCAGGCACCAGAGGCACCCCAGGGGGAAAAGAGAAGGCGTCAGCAGGAGCCAGTCTGTCAAGAAGAGGAACTAACTACAAAGGAAGAACTAGGCAAAACAATGGACGGCAGGACAAATTTTTCAACAGCCATTAACAACCAAACAGGAATACAACAAAAACTTAGAGGCCAAGACATTTCTATCATGCTATGCTATGTTTCACCAAGAAGTTTGCAGAATGCTCTTTTACACTTGACCAAGAGGTTTCTATTAGGCCACGCATAACCAGTGAGATTCTACCAGGCTATGGAGAAGGATATGCAAGCAAGCAGGAGCTCCTCGCAATAACCTTCACTTTCGGCTTGAACACCCTTCCTTCCTTCCTTCCTTCCTTCCTTCCTTCCTTCCTTCCTTCCTTCCTTCCTTCCTTCCTTCCTTCCTCCTTCCTCCCTTCCTCCCTTCCCTCCCTCCCTCCCTCCCTCCCTCCCTTCCTCCCTTCCTCCCTTCCTCCCTTCCTGCCTTCCTCCCTTCCTCCCTTCCTCCCTTCCTTCCTTCCTTCCTTCCTTCCTTCCTTCCTTCCTTCCTTCCTTCCTTCCTTCCTTCCTTCTCGTGGCTCTTTGCTGGCCGTCTAGACTACATGGCCACATGCGCCCCAGAGCCTAAGCCCCTGAATATATGACCCAGAGCTTCATACCGAGAGTCTCAGCCCTAGAGTCTCAGGCCCAAAGTCAGGCCCAGACTCATCCGCAGTATCCGTCGCAGAGTCGGCCCATGTCTCAGCCCCATGCTCTCAGCCCCAGTCTCAGGGCCAGAATCAGCCGCACTCTCTGCCCCGCACTCAGCCCCACTCTCAGCCCCTGTCTCTCAGCCCTGGAGTCTCAGCCCCACTCTCAGGCCCACACTCATCCCCAGACTCTGCCCCGCACTCGGCCACCCCCTTACTCCCTGACTCGCAGCCCCGCAGCCTCAGGCCCAGGCCCATGACCACACTCGGCCACACTCTCTGCCCCAGACTCGGCCCCACTCTCAGCACCAGGCTCGGCCACACTCTCTACCCCACACTCGGCAACACTCTCTGCCCCAGACTCTGCCCCGCACTTGGACACTCCCTTACTCCCTGACTCTCAACCCCGCAGTTTCAGGCCCACGCCCAGGCCCTCACTCGGCCACACTCTCTGCCCCAGGCTCGGCCCCACTCTTAGTCCCAGACTCGGCCACGCCCTTACTCCCTGACTCTCAGCCCCGCAGCCTCAGGCCCAGGCCCACCCCCACACTCGGCCACACTCTCTGCCCCACACTCGGCCACACTCTCTGCCCCAGACTCCACCCCACTCACAGCCCCACGCTCGGCCACACTCTCTGCCCCAGACTCCACCCCACTCTTACTCCCTGACTCTCAGCCCCAGAGTCTCAGTCCAAGGCTCAGGACCACACTCCGCCACACTCTCTGGCCCACACTTGCCCGCACTCTCGGCACCAGGCTCTCAGCCCCAGCCTCTAAGCCTCTCGGCCATTCTGAAAGCATGGCGGGCTACAGCACGACCGGGGATTCCCTGAAGGAAGACATGAAGCTACAACTCTGTCTCCAAGAGCTTCAAGTGCATCCATGAGAAATCAGGCACCAGAGGCACCCCAGGGGGAAAAGAGAAGGCGTCAGCAGGAGCCAGTCTGTCAAGAAGAGGAACTAACTACAAAGGAAGAACTAGGCAAAACAATGGACGGCAGGACAAATTTTTCAACAGCCATTAACAACCAAACAGGAATACAACAAAAACTTAGAGGCCAAGACATTTCTATCATGCTATGCTATGTTTCACCAAGAAGTTTGCAGAATGCTCTTTTACACTTGACCAAGAGGTTTCTATTAGGCCACGCATAACCAGTGAGATTCTACCAGGCTATGGAGAAGGATATGCAAGCAAGCAGGAGCTCCTCGCAATAACCTTCACTTTCGGCTTGAACACCCTTCCTTCCTTCCTTCCTTCCTTCCTTCCTTCCTTCCTTCCTTCCTTCCTCCCTTCCTTCCTTCCTCCCTTCCTCCCTCCCTCCCTCCCTCCCTCCTCCTCCCTCCCTTCCTCCCTTCCTCCCTCCCTCCCTCCCTTCCTCCCTTCCTCCCTTCCTCCCTTCCTCCCTTCCTTCCTTCCTTCCTTCCTTCCTTCCTTCCTTCCTTCCTTCCTTCCTTCCTTCTCGTGGCTCTTTGCTGGCCGTCTAGACTACATGGCCACATGCGCCCCAGAGCCTAAGCCCCTGAATATATGACCCAGAGCTTCATACCGAGAGTCTCAGCCCTAGAGTCTCAGGCCCAA